>JACAZH010000004.1:8750000-10000000 GCA_014462675.1 Mycena sanguinolenta | reverse complement strand
GATCTTGGTGAGTACTTCTTAGTTAGTCCTGCCCCGTACGTGTACTAACCTTGTTCTTGTTTGCTGCTTAGCTATTCCCGCTGCACCGTATGCAGAGCTACGCCGACGATCCGCCAGTGTCGAGCGTCGAGCGTCGAGGAGTACGCCTGCCCGCCTGTCTGCCGCCGCACTACGAATTGCACGCCACGCCGTCAGCACCCCGCGCCTTCATCACGACCGAGCGTCTGGCTTCCTCCATCCGCGCCCCCCGCGCCTCATCCCAGCTCGCAGCCCACCGCTGCGCTGCCTTCCCATTCTCCGTGCGCCTCGGGTAGGGAGACGAGGAAGGATCGGAAGGCGGGTGGCGGGGACGAGAGACGGGGATTGAGACGGAGAGGGAGATGACGAGGCAGGAGGGAGGAGAGAAGGGAGATCCACCCGGTGCACCTATCGCACGTTCGTTCTGTAACGCCTGCGTCTAGGCGCATATGAGTATCGGCGAGCAAACGCCAGAGTTGATTCGATCTGCCGCTCGGTGCTGAGGCGCTCCGCAGACGCTGGTGTCCAAGCCGCAGATAATACCTGTCCTAGCACTTATCCTACACCCCAGCGCCCCTGAAAACGACCTTCCCTCTCATTCTGCTCATCTCCTCCGCGAGGATCCTTCTCCCCACACGTCGAGGGTATCCCGCCACCTCGCAATACGCCGAGCCTCTCCACATCCCCCACTTTCTTGCCTCTTTCGCGGCTTGGCACGAATACGGCCATCTCTTCGTTCCTCGGCGCATCCCCCGTGCCCTGCACGTCGCTGCCGGCGCCTGGCTTTATCGTCGAGTCCGAGCCGGATACACGAAACGCGGGAAGGGGAGCTGGAGCTTCGCCGGCCTCATCCGCTTGTCATCTTTCTTGTTCCTTCGTCAGCAGCGGGTGAAGGGAGGGGAATGGTGGTGGTGGAGGTAGACGATGCATGTACGGCGAATGCATCGGCTGAGCGGGATTGGAGAGGGAGGAGGGAGCAAAGGACGGATAGACGACGAGGCGAAGGGCAGCGCCAGGGATGTGCGACGGAGGAGAAACCAGAGCGCGATAGAAACGAAGAGGGGTGCGAGGCGACGGAGGGAGGACTGAAGGTAGTGAAAAGAAAAATGGAAGAGATGCAGGAGGACCGAGAGTTCTCCGTCGGACGGGGCGATGTATGTCTCATAAACGGCCGACTTCATTATAACGCCGTAAGTATCTATCATCTCCCGTCTTTCCCTCGCGTACACTCAAGCTGTTCTTCCTCTCCAGCCTCTGCGGCTCTTTCCCAATGTCGCAGCATACACGTTTCCCAGGCACGTCTCGTCGGCATCGCTTTGGGCGCCAGTATGCCTCCAAGAGCCCACGATTCCGTTCAGGTTCCAGAGTTGCTTACTTCACATGCGTACCCATTCCCTCCATTGCTCCTTAGCCCCGTTTCCCTTCGTTTGGCGTTTTCCATTCGCTTGCGGCTGCTTGGTCCTCGTTTACGTCATCGCGCCCAAACTCTTCAATCTTTTCCTCCATTGCATCTTCCGCCTTGGGACTCGGACCCGCCGGGATAGGTCAAGGATATATCTGCGCACGTTTTCCCACTGTATCTTGCGCGGTGGAGCGGGGGACGATGAGCCGGGCTCACCGGTGGGCTGCGGCGGTTTCGATTTTAGTTCTTTCTTTTCGATTTTACGGTAGTGCGGAATGCTTTCTGGTAGCGTAGTATTATACTCGGACTCCATCAGAGCAATGACCCAGCCCAGCTTCGTCGAGTTTTCCTCTGATTGTTCATTGGTAATAACTAATAACTACGAATGGAACAAATGCGACCACTAAGCACCGGCGACTTTGAGGTGTTGTGGAACATATTCATTGTAGGTATTGTGGAACAATGCCATGCAGAACCACCAACACCAGAGTCATCGCCGCTCTCAACTGGCAACATAATTGCACTTTGGTGCAATACATCAGTGGTTAACCTCTGCGACTTGATATTTAAATTGGGCTTGAGAGTCAGTTAATATCTGTTGCTCAACAAGTCAGTCATTGATCTGGACATCGCCCCGGTAGGCCGCTTACCTGCAGTCGCATTCGACTATTCATTCCGTCGCAACGGATCGGTTCCCGTTGTGATCCTCTCCAATTACGTCCTCGGGCTGCAGAGGTTTTGCCAGGCTTCCTTCAACCTCATTTGGAGCAGGTGCATTGTTTCTGTCGTCTTCGCCTGGGACAACAGAAGAAATCTGTTTTTGGACTTGTGCCAATAACCTTTTCGATGGCGTCGTGTCCAGTGAAATGTCAGGGTCTCCGGCGAGTGTCGTGCCAACGTGATGGTAGAGCTCGAGAGACTCTTGGAGAAGCAGAAGACAAGATGGTTCGATTGCATCGACCCTAGGCTGCCGGCCATCCGGGAACGAAACTTCCCAGAATAGCAGGGAATCCCACAGTTGCGATTGGAGGGGGGCCATGTCTGACCATACCTGGGAAGGCGCGGCGAGGGAAAACGCTCTAGTATAGGCTAGTACTGCTTCAAAGAAGCGATTTTGAATTTCTGGATCCACAACCGTCCACAGGCGGGCATCGAATGCTACAATGGGCCCGTCGAATGCCGAAAGGGTAATTTTAGCGGTAGCTGGAATGGGGTTGTCGAAGAACTCGGACAAGAACCGGATGTACTTGTTGAGGAGATGTATTTGTAAAGATTCGACCGCGGTAGCGATGTCGACGTCGCGTGGGAGGAATAGCGGAAAAATATCATAAAAGAGTTCTTGGTGACAAATTTCCTGAACCTGAGAAAGCAAAGCAGCTTGGGGAAGTGAAGTGATGTCGAGGAAAAAGAGCTCTTCGTAGACCTGGTTAAGCCGCCGCAGATATCGGACTGCTCCAATTACAGGATGTCTGGAGACGAAATCTGGTGATTCGTGTGCGAAGGCCATATCTATGAATCCGATCGCAACAGATTCAGGGTAAAGACAGCCGGCGACTATCGTGATTTCAAGCATGGCTGAATCTTGGCGTTCATATACCGGGTCTGATAAATGAACAGCTAGTCTGTGCGCCAGTTTGCTCAGGTCACAGTCCTGGAGCGCATAGTGAATTGCCCCCGCATTTCTCCTTTGTACTAGATATCGATGTATGTCGCAGGAGTAAGAAAAGAACGGAAGCATTCGGAAAACGATCCGTGCCAAAGTATCTGGTAGCGTTGGAGCGAATGGAGTGAATTTGAGTTCGTGAATTGTGGGAGGCAATATGATCTGGACATCCGTGATCATTCGTTTGGGAGGCTCCAATTCGACCTGAGACAGAATGCTGTAACAGGTCTGCAGTGGCTCGAATGCGGGGTCGATTCCATCAGTGCGCATTTGAAGGAATTCCCTGATGATAAAATTTGCCACGGACACGAGGCTGTTATACGCCCAGTCATGTGTATCATCCAAGGCCGCCACAATGTGTCCAATCTTGGAAAGATTGGCGGTTGTTGGCGTTGAAACTCGGTATTTGCCGTATTTTGCTTTGAGTTCCACAAAGAGAGGTGAGCATGGGTCTGAGGGGGTGGGACCGAAGAAGGATGGGTTATCAATGACAATTCTGTCCTGGTGAGCCATGAGGAGGTGCATGAGTTTCTGGATCATTGGGAGTACTTCTTCATGTGAATGTGCTGGATTGACCAACAGATCACGAAGTGTTCTCAGAAGGTTGTGAGCCCATCTTTGGGCCTGATATGCTACTGCTAGGTGGGCGGATGCAGCCACACCCGCCAGACCCGTCGGGAAGAATGCCTGGCCAAGGTCGAATAACCGATCCCATGCACATGGCATCAAGCACAAAGCCCACATTGCTCGGTGGGCAGCAGTGCATCGACGGACATGTAGTGGATCATTCAAGGCCATTCCGTTGGTTCCGGATATCAAACCGTTGATCCGTGTGGTGAGGGGACTAGCCACCTCAATCGTTCCGAGCAAGCTATCGAACAAAGCATCATTGGCACGGCGAAACCCGTTCAGGCCATAAATCATATCGGGAATGGCCTCGACAAAGGGAAGAAGCTCGACGTCATCTGTGAGGGAGTCCAGTGTCCATCGAAGCGCCCGCTGGTCTCGATGTCTCGTGTCTTGCAGTGCTAAGGCTGTGACGGCCTCTGTCATCGTTTGTTCTCCTGATGAGTCAAATCCATCGAAGAAGACGAAGGGGTTATGCAGTATGGACCACAGGGGAGCTGATAATGGAGTGCGATAGGGGCAATCTAGGCGAACCAGCGGAAGAATCGTGAGGACGGCGTACAGGACCAGGAAGACGAACAATACAATGCACATCAAGTACATCATAATGTGGTTGACAGGTAGTAGGAAAGCGATCAGCCCAGCGAAGAAGAGGAGGAGGGAAGCGTGTAGTAGGAAGGGAATGGCCTCCACAATTGTATGCATCCGAAAGTGCTTTAACCCGAAGTAGAGGAATGAAAAGACCCTTGCACGGCGCAACGGCGAGGGACGCATCTTCGTCCTATGAAGGAATTCGCGAGCCCATTGTTCAACGAGGGTCGCAAGTAGTGCGCAAGTGAGACTGAGTGATAAGCTGATGAACCAGAGTGCGTTGCACCAGAGGGAGTTAGCAGTCGGCGTGAAAGACGGGGATGACGGTAAAATGAAGGTCGTGTTGCTTGCGATGGCAGCCAATTGGTGTGAAATCTGTGCAAGACCAGCTACCGTTAGGTCTCCAGAGTCGGGCTGAAGACCTTTGTAGCTTTCAATCAGGAATGCGGTCAAACTCGCTGAAAAGAGACCAGCCTGCTCCATTTCAGATATCAGGACAACTGCGACAAGAATGGGCTCACAAAGATGAGCATGCCTTCCATGTCAGCTTTCCAGCTCTCAACTAATGCAGTGTCGTATCTCTCTGCTTCTCCCACATAAACGGACCAAATTTTTGCGCACGCTTCTTCATTTTCGGCGTTGCTGTAAGGACCTTTCTCTGCGCAGAGATTGAGGACAGGTATACCTGGAAATGTGCTGGCACCTACCCGCGTCCGGCTTCTCGAGGTTAGGTACCGGAGGCTCCTGGCTCTTGGGTGCTGTCGGCCGAGCCAGCATGTGCGATACGGTGCTTGCCAGCCGCCGCAGAACTGAAACTGGTCATCGGGTGAGTAGACCGACTTTATTTGGAGGCAAGAGTGCGAAACCTTTTCCAGAGTGCCCGCCTGCCGTCCCGGATTCCAACGCTTGTCCTGGGTCCATGGCTTGCGGAAGAAGCAGACAGAATGGTCCTGATGGCGGTGACAGTGCCAGGTGGCGGGCATCACAATTGCTATTATATCAAACGCTCAAAAAAAGACAACAGAACAGCTAAGATCACAGTTAGTTCCTGGAAAACAAGCTCCCAGCGATCGCCAATCACGGCCGTCTTCGGTCCATTCAACCGCGTAAAGCACAGTCACAGCCACACTTGATCCCATCACCTTACCTCAAGCCAGTTACTTATGTAGGCTGCATCTCGACCTGGCGAACGTATGGGGTACTGGATATAGTATATCGTTCTGAAAGCTCCTCGGCACGTCCCAATCGGATCGAGACTGGCCGCGAATTCATTCAAGATTTGGGCGATATTTAAGGCTCCAACCTTTTTCGTGTATAAACGTTTGTACACGGTTTTAACCGTTTTCTTTTTCGTTTTTTTTACCGGCAAGAATAAACGGTTTGTAAACCTTTTTTACAAGGTTTAAACGGTTGTGCTGGGTGAGCAGCCACAAAGACCTATTACGCCGCCGACTGGATGCCCGATGCGAGCCGGAACTTGATGAAATGCGACTATGAGCGACTATACATTTTTCCCTGCACCCACAGTCCCCAGACCCTCAGCATCATAGTAAACAGCCTCTCCGGGTCGTTCCGTGCCGAAGACTTGGTCGATGGCTTGATGGACTCAGAGTCCAATTGTGAGGCTCCAAATGTGCCACCATAGCACCCGACTCGATTGCGTCTCATCGCGGGTAATTTGTGTTTTCTTTTTGCTCCCTTTTCGCATTTCCTGATCCGTTCAAAGACCTGAACCAGAAATACCGTTTTAAAACGGTTTTAAACGGTTTTTAAACGTTTACTAATCGTTTTCGTTTTTTGTACCCAGATCCGTACACGAAAACTAAAAGGTTGGAGCCTTAGCGATATTGTAAAGGAGCGCCCGGCCGCCGCTATCAGGAGCGAGAAGACCTTGCCGCTACAGGAGACGCTGTGCGCTAATATATCGCTTTGGGGGTGGAAATCGATCCAATGGAGTTCATAATGTACTCACGTGCGTGAATCTTCTCTATCGTCTTCTTGGATCGGATATCCCAGCACAACAGACTTCTGGCTGCTCGGGCTCTGTTCTTCTGTTCTTGTGGCAGATATTTCGCAGGAGATTCACATGATTTAGTGGGTTTTTTCTGAGCCGCTGCTTACTTGGCTTCCTCTCCGCTCGTTTCGGGTTCTGCTGAACGCCACCCGCGAATCGACGCGGCAAGTCTTATTACCGTTTATCCATGCGTGTTTCCGGGCCTATCTTTACCGACCTATGGCTCCGCAAGTCCGACTGAAAAGACATTGTGATTGGCTACTCATCGTGCGTGATGTCTTCCTTCACCGGACCTTTGCTCATCGTCTGCGCAACTGCATGGTTAGTGGACGGAATTGATAAAGCTCGAGCTGGATGACGAAACGCTGTGGGAGGGATCGACCCATGCGATACGCCGATACTGACATCTCCGGCCCTGCGCATCTCACGCCCCTCCTCGCTTCGCGGCCGACCTTTCACGACTCGACACGCATATTTACCCCTTCGCGTGGTTTGTCGAGGCGTTGTGTACACCAGGCTAGCGCGCCTCAGTCAGCGTGCGCGCCTTCATCTTCCGTTGCGGCTCATTGGGTCTCCGTTTTCGTCCCCGCCCGCTTCTACCCTTACCTTAGTACTTACGACGCGACGGATCCAGCATCCCATCCCCGCGATTCACTAACCGCTTCTTCGCGAGCTCGCACCCTTCCAGCTGCGTTCCTTCGCTCTCAGCGAGGAAGATGTCGCACCCGCCGCATCCGGGCCACACTCGCTCGAGTCTCCCACAGTTGTGCGATCGCTTACGATCGCAGCCGTGTACGCCCGCTGTTTGCCGCCTGCCGTCGATACTCGACATCTTCGCTCTCGACGTATGTCGTGACTGGTCCGTGTTGCGCTAGCACCTTCCCCAGCTCGAGACGCAGGGACAGCAGCGCAATGCATCGTCGCTTTGTGCTGCGCGCCCTGTGCGCGTCGTGGAGCGGCCGCTGGTCAAACGACCGCCGCGGCGAGTTGCCGCTCTCCAAACAGCATGACAACCATGTGCCCGGCAAAACAAAGTCTTGCTGCTAATGATCGCGGTTCACCAGCGAATTCCGTCCTCTCGACATGGGCTAAAGTCACCTCCCCTGTTCCTGCTGGCACCGCCTGGGCTTCTACCAATAACCTGGAGAGTTCTTTTATTTCCTCGTAGAACTGAATCCATAACGGTTGCGAAGAACACTACGACGAATTTGATCTCGATACAGAGTATCGCTACCAGTAACTTGCAGGTCTTGAAGAATAAGTAAGTAGTTCCGTCTTGCAGGTGAAACTTTTCTTTACTTCGGTGGTTTCTTAGCGTGCCGGCCATCAGTTGGCGGCTATGCTTCCTTGAGATTTTTCAGTATCCATTTTTTGGTTCAAGTTGCTTCGGAAAAAGGAAATATTCACGTTACTCACTCGGGTGTTGTGATTTATCCTGGAATTTTTGTGATGACCAATATCAGAACCTTGAGAGAGAATTATGCTGCCATATTCTGACCTGCAGAGAAAATGGAAATAAATGTGTTGCGATATGCAAGTGACAGATATCTAGTACTGTTACAGTACTTGATTGGTCCCAGGTTTGATTTGGCTTCAAAATCAAAGGGGAACCTCCGAGCGATAACATCGTGTAATAATCGAGGAAATTCGTCCATGGCACCCTGCAAACCAAACTGTGTTTCGGACTCACCGTCCGATCGGGGCCATCATCGGCCGATCAATCCGATGACGGTTGGACGACGAGGTGGTCTGATTTCCCCAAAATATTATTTTTCCCTTTCCTTTCACCCACGTCCTCGTTCTTTCGTCCTCCGCTTTTGTGCTTGGATTGTGGTCGCGCCGCTGGACTTTCGCCACGACTTCTCAATAAAGTCAAGGGAACATTCGGTTCTCCATGCCGCGACCGTCTATCGCTGGTCTGGACTTTTATGGTGGAAAATCGCGAATGGCAAACCTGCACCGAACGTCGAGCTCCCTAGGGCTACTCAAGGACTGGCCAGCCGCTGATATATTAAACTTGCAAAAATTCGACCTTACATTGGATCAAGATCCACGCGCTCTGCCAGCTCATACGGACTCTTCGCTGGCTCACGGACCCAACACGGACCTATATTCCTCCCCCACGCCTATATACCCCCACCTCTGACCCTATTCGCCGCTACAACACTCGATCAAGTTCTTTTCTTTTTGTTGCCTGCGCGGCGTGACCCCTTGGTGACAGCGATCATGCAGCATGGCAGTGCACCGTGCTTGGCCATTTTCGGTCTCATCCCCTTCGCTCATGATTCGTACCCCAGACCTCTCTCGTCGACGCTCGGGCGCCCTCGTCTCCATCCCGGAAGAAGCGGGGGCCACTGGAAAGCTGGATAGCAAGATCGATGTGGAATCTGGTGTCGTGGCATCGCCGCAGCCGCCACAAATCAAGCGCCCTGTCGCTCGTCGAGTGACGAGACAGACTCATGCGCAGACGCAGGCGCAGAAGAAGCCCCCGAAGGAGCCTGAGCGGGAATGCGGCATCTGGTGCGTCCTCTACGCTTCTCTGTAACCCCTGACTGACCTTGAGCACACCGCAGCTTCGAGCTAGCGGTATCCCCCGTGCGCACGCTCTGCTGCTCGCACCTCTTCTGCGCCGAGCACATCATGGCTGTCAGTCCTCCCCGTTACCTCTCCACCGCACCCGCTAACGACATTTCTTGGATTTGTTTCAGTGGCTCCACGGCCCCGCATCCGACGGCTGCTGCCCCTCCTGCAGCGCCCCCCAACCTCGACATCAGCCTCGTCACCCTCGGGCACCCGGGTCTCACGCACCACGTCCCACCCCCTCCGCCGCCCACGCCGCGCTCCGCCTCTCCCCCCACTCAGCCCCTCTAACGCCGCCTCGGTCGCGCCGTACGCCTCATACCCCTCTACGCCTGCCGTCCTTCCTCCACGCCGCGCTCCCGACCCCGCATCATCGTCGAGCTCGGAGGAGGAGGAAGACGCGACGGACTACTCCCTCCCGGCGCTGGTGTACGCCAGGGCGCTCCAGACGCGAAGGCACATGCCGCACCCGTTTAGCAGCGTCGTGGGCGTGCGCGGGGCGATCGGGCGCGTGGCACGGATTGCGGTGTGGCTGGGCCTCGTTGCCGTGCTAGCTAGCCGAGGGAGGTGGGCGAACGATTAATCACGGGCGAGTCGACTCGCTTAATCACAGGCGACTGTCCTGCCGTCGGTGAAGATGCCCGGTGATTGATGCTCCACGCTGCGTCTCCCGCTCCGTATGACTACTGATTATGACCATCCCATGAATGTCCTGTATGTACCACCCGTTCTTGCACCACCGCGATTGTACTTAGGATTCACTGCACTTCCTGTTGTATGTACCACTGATATGTGAATATCCCTTGATGAATATTTCCAGTTCCGCGAGCCTAACCCAGGTCCTCGTACGGTCTTTCACAATGTTCGACGTTGCGGATTGTAAGCCATCTACGGAGACCTGGTTTTTTTCTAGATCCTGGACAGCTTTGCCTCCCGACGCTACGTGTGAGCGCCGAGTCGATGGGATGGAACATACTCATTCGCTTCAGCTGCATCTGAAATACGAACGATGGCTTCTGCGAAATCTGCATTCTCGATCGAGCTCGTCTGGTCCTGTTCCCCATCTTCGGGCCCGCAAATTGGAAGGTGAATCTCCTTCTCCGCAGCACGTGTCGAGGCTCACTCGCTGCAGACTCACCACGAACTGCGTCGATTCGAGGCGACGATAGTGCAAGAAACACATGTACGTATGTGGATTTCTCGTGCTTCCCTTCCCTCCCACCGCTTTTCCATTGCAAATAGGCATCAAGTCTGCCGCCGCGAATAATACACATTTTGACACACATTTCAAATTGGTCTGAAACACCCTCGGCCATTTCAGACAATAAACAAGAGATGCTCCGAGCCGGACGCTCCCTATATAAACCCACAACGAGAAGACCTTCCTTCGCCCTACCACGTACGTGGTGACCGCATACTCAATGGCCAGATGGTCTGCGACCTGATCCTCCACCTCCAGCGTCTCCGCTGCACCGCCCAAGGGCCTCGACGATGCCTCTAGGTAGGCTCTCCGCCTCTGCATGTGCTTCTAATCAATTGATTCTCTTCGTCACTACCTCGTATGAAGTGATGGGTCGGAATCAGAGGTGATGGACGAATCTATTGTTGTTCGGCGTTCTCGTCGGGGAACTTGGTCGATGCGCTGGATATTCTGAAGGCGTTGAATCAGCTCGAACATCATTTGGGCATTCGGACTGTGCGACCGCCGGGTGTTTGGTAGGCCGTTTCACCGCGCGACATAAGTTGTTTTTCGGAGCAGGGAATCCGGTTAGTACGGTGAACGATTTTCGTATTTGCCGAGCACGCTGGTGCTTATAGTGCCTTCAGCTGCAGGAGGAAACCAAGATCGACGAGACCGGCATTAGTTCCTTCGGAGCAGGCACTACAGTGCGAAAATTCGTACGCATTCAGTCTGGCAAACATTGCTGTTGTGGTTTTTGATTGTTTTTCGCTCTCTTTCAGATATATGCTGCGATATGTGCGGCGCAATTCGCCACACGCTGAAATGGGCAAGAACTGGTTCGAAATTCATTATGATGTTGACTTCCTGCCCTATCCCGCTTGTATCGCGCGCTATTCGCCCATCTTGGTCTTCGTATTTATATTCCGTTGAAGGAGAACATAATCGTTCCATTGAAAATTCGGAGCACGAAAGCCAATTGGATACAACGCTCGCAGTATGTATTCGTAGCCCCGAGCCGAAACTACGGACTAGTGGAGCTTGACGGCACTATTCATAAGTTGCGCGACGGTTTCTGTTTCGTCCGTTTCCTCCCTATGTCTGAAGATCTGGAGTAGAGCATGATGAAACGACGGGTGTTCAGACCGTTGGGGAAACATCAGCCACCGTTTTCGACGGTGCACCCGATCCGAGCCAGGGCCATCGCGAACCAGCATAAGATGCAGTTCCATGCGCCCGCGACTTCGTGCTGCGCGAGCGATGTGCTCCTCCCAATAGACGGCTCCGCGTTCATCGTCCGCCCTGAGCTGGGCAAGTCCCTCGATGTGCAACCTCGGATAGCCGTTTGCACTATAATCCAAGACGGTGACGAGTATGTCGGATGGATCCCTTCGCATGGTATCCCGCAGAAAGAACAGGCATCCTGGGTCGTGGAGACTCAGCGCTTCCTCGTATCGGCGTTCGACGAGGTCCGCACGTAGCAGCCTGCGCATGAAGGCCCGATTTTTGGCGTCCAAGTCGTTCTCTGAAGTCACTTAACTCAGTATCGATGTAAACAGCAGGCAAAAGTGACAAACTGAGGGAATGAGTCCGAATTGAATGACACCGCTTGCGATGCCCCCCGGATCCCCAGTCGATTTTTTGGCAGTCTACAGAGCAATAGTAGGCCTCCCGACAGTTCGAGCAGCGCTTGAAATTCGTCTTCGGACCCATAGTATCGCACTGAAATCCTATCAATTTTACACGGGAAATGATGAGGCAAACCAACTCACGTCCATGTTATCGCACGCTTTGAAGACTACGGAGGCCTTTGTATCCATCTCGTCCATTAAATCGATTCTTCGGCGAGCGAGAGACACGAAAGATTCCCAAGAACTAGCATAGCGAGAATTCTGGAATTCTGGACCGATTATACTGTCGACGGCCGGGAGTTGCACTTTGAGCTCAGCGACAACGGTGTAGGAGACTGTAGATCCAGGTAAGATGTGGTCCAAGAGTGTCTGCAAGGCGTCCACCCCTTCCGTATTTTCTTTTGGCATGCTAGCAGTGCGGACAATCAACGGGAGGAGACCCGCCCTTAGCGACTCCAGCATAGCATGATGCCAAGTCAGCAGTCCGTGGAGTGTCTCCAAACATTGGAAATGGATAGCGGGGAAACTAGCGTTCTCGTTTTGTAGGCGTGCATTTGTTTCGCTGATTATTCGAGAGGCGGTGGTCAAAGACTGCACGACTCCGCTAGCAAAAAAGGACCGGCCACAGCGTGAATTTTCGATCCATGGTGTGCTCGGAGTCGTCGCAGTATTCGAGATCACCGAGAAAAGACGCGAGATAGTGGAAAGAAAACATGTCTAATCCTTCTTGCGGGGTTCCGCAACGCCGAGAGGCGATGTACAGTCACGGCAAGAATGTAGTCCTCATCCCGTTTTGGTAATCATATTAATAAGCAACTCCGATCGGCCGAAATTGTGATCAAAACATTATATTCAAGATATATCAGCGAAAATAAAGGATATACAGTAGCTAGGAGTGAGATAGGGTATTATAGGATGCACCAGGTGGCCTAGTAGTCAATCCAGTAGAAGTCATTGGCTGCCAACTGCTCCAATCGACGTGGAAAAGATTTATAACAATGAATTGCGTAGGCAACAAACTCTGGGGAGTGCCAGACGTCCTTGGCAAGGAGGTAGAGATCGTCCGGCGTCTTGGCGACAGCGTAGCGCGGGTGCTTCCGTATCTGCTCCTTGAGACGGGCCCACACATTCTCCACCGGTGACACGTCAGGTGACTTCGCTGCCCAATCCATCACGTCAATGCCCTCATCGCGAAAAAAGTCCTTTGCATGGCGTGAAGTATGCTTTGGGTCGTTATCCTGCTGGAAGACGAGGAAGGTGGGACGGAAGGTGGTGTGGCAGTCGTAGTGGTCGTAGAGTGGAAGGAGGCCCTTCTGGAGGATCTCGACATATTGGAACCGGTCGAGATTGCCATCAATACGAATGAGATCGCTGACACCCTCTGGATGGATAGCACCCCAGACGCAGAGGCTGGTGCCAAAGCGCCCGTGTCGTTCCTCCTGCTGCACCAACTTGGGGTTGAGAACATTCTCCCCATGACGTCGGCGACACCACCGCTGCCCATCGCTCGTGCTGAGCATGATCTTTGTTTCATCACTATTGATCATGACACCCGCGTCAAACACGGCCTGGTCGGTCCAGTGGGCGTATTTGTTGTACATGGCCTCACGCTTGGCAAGGTGGGTGGGTTTGAGAGGGAGCTTTTGGCGCTGTGCAAAGCCTTTAAGGCCGAATCTTGACAGACTGTGACGAACCTGACAAAAAACAAGTCAGTAAAGAAAATTGAGTGCACTGTTGCGCACTGTTCGTCCCGGGACATCAGGAAACAGCTCCCTCCGTAAGTCCTTCCCATTCGCGATGTTGTTGTCTGGATCCTCGAGTTCCAGCTCAGCCAACTCCAAATCCTCCTGTGAAAGCTGCCGCTTCCTCCCACACACTCCCTTGCGCCCGTTATGGTAAAAGTCCCCACCATGCTCTGCAAGGCGCTTGAGTCCTTTTCGAACTGTCGAAGGGTCAAGTCCCCCTAGGCGTGGGTAGGCGGCAATGTCGGTATAAGACCATTGGAATGTGTCATGGAGGACCGACGCGATGGCTTTCTTGGTGGGTGTGAATGGTTTGCGTTGGCGGTCCGGAGGCATGAGTTGTCACCTCAAGGCGTAAACAAACACGTTGAGGCGTCAACAAACGCGTCGAGGCGTCAACAAGAGCACGGGGAGCACGAAAAAGAGACAAGTCACACAAGATCAGTCACGAATCAAATATTATTAATATGACTACCAAAACGGGATGAGGACTACATTCTTGCCGTGACTGTAGGTATCGATGGTTCTGACAATGAGAGACCCCAGATTAGCGGGTCCGCCGAGGATGTCGAGGATCTCCCCCAAATGACGTTCACTGCGCGCCTGCATATCGCTCCCCACGAATGCCAGCAGATCGCAAAGTGAGGCCCATTCAGCCCCTGTATCCACCAAAGACTGCCATGCTTCCACAACAAATGCTCTGACACCCTCCGCCTGATGGATGAGCGCCTTCGCTGCGGGGTCAAAACGGAAACATGTGAGAAGCGTAATCAGGTGCACAATGATACTTGGTTGAGCCAAGGACTCTGGGAGGCAGTTGAGATGGAGGGGTGGAAGGCAATCACGGAAGATGTGCAAAAACACGATCCATGCCCAGGCGCGCGGCCACATGTCCGCTGCCCACGCCGGGCGCAGGTCGTGTGCAAACCTGTGATTTGATGTGAGAATGAACAGTGCAGCCAACGCTAGCCTCGCCCGGACAACGGCGTCGGAAGCCACGTTCTCGTCTGCTGGGTCCGGAATCCCCGCAGGATCGACGTTGGCGTAAAGAACAGGCAGGAAAGATTTGAGTATCTCTTTCGAATACCCCGATTCGGATGCATGCTCGAGGAGACGCCAAGGGGTACCCACCGGAGAAAGCCGAGACACTGACTGATAGGGTAGGGTGGGCCGGGTCGTCTTATTTCACTTTTTGGAAAAAGTTGCGGACCGCTCTGAAATCGTGTTTGGAAGGGTTGAAGAAAAATTCTCCTTTTTTACGTAATCTTTTCTCCACTAGAAGGCTTTAATAGTGTCATTAATAGGCTTGGAAAATGCTTGTATCAATCAGTACCCGAGTTATTGCTTCCAATCTGGGCCGTTCCGAGTGTGATTTCGGTGTCAACATGTTGATGATGGGCAAAATTACCCATTAAGGAAGTACCATTGGGAGACGCTCCAAGTCACGGACAGAGCCGTCTGCAGTGCGGGAGGCAAACCGCTAGTTCCATGCTGTCATTTGGGAGTTCATGATCGGAGAAAGTATGGAGGGCGCACGCGAATTTTCAGCGGCAACGAAGCAAGATTTCGGAGACGAAGAGATGGGTGCATCATTGTGCAAAGAAGACCCGGAGTGAGAGAACGGATAGGAGCGGTGCGCCGCACATTTCAATTTTCAAATGATCGCATCCACGGCTGTGCCGTATGGAGGCGAGGACGATCACATACTGCATGTGGAGTAAAAGTTTCGCGATACAGTCTCTGAACACTGCTCCGGGCAAGCTCCGGGGCCTAGAGGTATCTCGACGCATGCGAACATTTCGCTGCTTTTCGCGCGTTCGGCCCTTCCTTCTGGACCCCAGTAAGTGAATCAGTGGGAGCTAGAGGTAGACCGATGTTGGAATCAAAGAGATCAATTCCAGATTAGCAGTGAACCCGTTGCAAACGCATGGGTTGTTCATTCAAACAGGTAGCTACTTATACTAAGTGAACAGGAACAAATATATCTAAGTAGGACGAAATTAAACCAACTGAAGTATAAGTAAGTAATCAGAGAGAAATTCAGGAGAAATACGATGGGGACAAAATAAATGCAACATAGGAACAGGAACAGTTACCGGCGGCGGCGGCGGTGACAGCGAGTTGCCAACCCGAATTCCAACAACCGATAGATTCGAGGACGCTGGAAAGGTAACCGTTCACGAATCATTATCGAAGGAGAGGCGAAAGCGGTGCAGCGGTGATGGCTCGGTTAACGCGATCACGTGGACGTACTCATTAAAAGCGCGTCTATGTCGGCTAGACATTGGAATCGGGAATTGGAACGGATTGGAACCAAATGACGACAATGCCTTCCAAGTTGAGATGTTGATTCTCGTTGTTCCAGACACTGCCAGGTGTGGGCCAGTCCAAGACCGATTTGTTTATCTGCGTGTTACATCTCAGTCAATTGGACGAGCTTGTAAGTATATCACATCCCTAAAACATAGATCCACTTTACGATTAATGTAGTTACTATATGGGGGGTGGCAAACAGAACCCTGAAATATAGACCTCAAATTGTTATGCTAGATAATTGACCCCGACTCGGACTGCTGTTCCTTCAGCACGCCCTGGCTGACGTATGTGGACAAAGACGAACTAATCCCACTGAATGTGAGTTTCTTGAGACTGGCGGTGCATTATTTTGTAGATTTACGTGTAAACCAGCGCCGTCGATCCCTAACTCTTCGAGACGCGAAGGAAGCGTATTAGCTGCCCTTTGAACCATCTCTGAATGCAGAAGCAACTGTGCCCTCTGCGCAAATGGTTCCGAGAGCGCAATGGGACACTGCACCGCACTATAGTTATCCCGATCGCACTCGGCAAGAAGAAGGCGCATAGTTGCTTCATTCTGTGCCTCGATTGCCGTCTGCAGTGCATTGTGGATACCCCCTTCTCCTGCAATGAGTACTGATGCCATCGCACTCGCCCCTTCCTCCAGGCTGCTGGGCATTCTCAACCCGAGTCCGGTGCCCGCGCCGGCTGCAATGAGTTGACAGAAAATATCATAAGCAGGTTTCGATGCAGCCGCGTACAATGCTGGGCCATAGAACCTGCCTGTGCATTGACGTTGGCTCCGCAAGCGATTAGGACTTCGACAGATTCTTTCTGGCCAAAATGAGCGGCTACTTGGAGCGCAGTGCCAGATGGTCCTCCATACTCGATGTCAACACCGTGGGCGAGAAGGTGGGAGATAATGTTCCCGCGTCCATGGCAGGCTGCAGCGTGTAATGCGCTGTCAAATGGTCCTTCCTTTCCGTGAGCATCTACGCCGTTCCGAACAAGAAATTGGACTACGTCCGTGAGTCCGTCCGTAGCGGCTAGTTGAAGCGCCTTGCCAGCGCCATCTGTTTCCAGTATGTGTCGACAAATTTCCTCCAGACCGAAGAGTGCAGCAATAAGAATCGGAGAGCCTGGTGTTGGCCCTTTGCGATATCTGTGTTTCCAGTTCCACAATTCCCACCAGCCGGTCTCCGTCGTGGCGAGGAACGAGATAATCGACGGTAATATATCGAATTCTGCTTCCCCGCGCGTGTGTACGAGGCAGTATTCCACCGCATAATCCAGGAAGGGGTGTTTGTGAAAAAGAGTCAAGGGATTGTCCATTTTCTGTTGGAATATGTTGAAGGTCAGGTATTCGATGCAAGTCAATGCAATCTCGGCGGACGCATGAGGAAAATTCATGGCCTGCTTGCGCTCGAGATAGTGTTGAGCTGTGAAGTGGACAAGGCGGATTCTATTGTCTCGTGCGTCGACCAATACAAGCCCTGCACAGACAGAGAGAATAGTCTCCAGGTCGAGGAGATTATTTGGATCTAGTTCAGTTGTCCCTGGTTCCACGGCCAATGCTTCTCTGAGCTCAGATGGCCGTAGGAGTCTTTGAGCATTGCAAATCCAGGAGAGCGTGCGCAAAGCAAGATCCCTGTCCTCCTCGCTCTGCCGATTAATGCGCTCCATGACTTCGTTGTACGTACTTTCCAGATCGGTTGGCAAAGTTTTCAGGGCAGCCTGAACAGCTTTGACTGTATGCTTCCCCGAGAGAGAATCGATGTGCAGTTTCGCCATGAGGAACTTGATTCCACTGCTTGTCAGATGAACTCATAATGAGCATAGCACCTACATTCCATCACTTCGCCGAACTATTCTGTCTTCGATTTGTTCAAGCAAGTCGGGGGCAGTTTTGTATGTGCTTGGAAAGCCGCGGAGATTTGAGGATCTGGGCATCAATATGACATCGAATGTCTTCTTCCGTTGCCTGAATGTCCACGACTTCTATCTGTGGAACCAGCTTGTTGAGGCTGATATGTGGTCGTGAGGTGAACATCAGGTTGACATTGGGTCCCAATCGTAATAGATACCAGATGAAGATATCCCGCTCGCGCTCCGGATATTCGTCCAGCGCGTCAACGAGAATGAAGACCTTGAAGTACTGAGAGATTGTGGAACACAGGATGGCATGATCCTCATTTAGGGTGGGCTTCGTGCCAGGTTCTCGATGCTTTTGGTACGATTTTTCGACAGAAGAAATAGATTATTATTACTCGTATATTAAGCAGATGGCCTGATTTCGTATGTGCATGTTTGCGCCCGCTGATTCCCGATGATCTGTTTGTTTTGGGTTTGGTTTCGACGGAGCGCCAGAAGGCGCTTAACATTTAACTTTGGGAATTTTCTATGGGCTGTGCAAAATGACGTGCAAACCTGTCCAAACCATTTTAAATCAGCCTCGTGCTCTTCATTGACGCGCTCTACAGCCGCACAAAAGAGCTACTTCATGCCGTGCCTTTGTTTCATTCTTCCACCCTTTCTCCACCGCTCCCGCTTTCTTCGTGCCCTCAGGATCGTTCTCGCCCTCAAGTTATCCTAGGCAAGACTCGATTCTAGGCATGGAGGACTACAACATAAGACCTGTCACAAGATCGCTCAAAAGCTTCGCGCGCGCAATCAATTCTCCGTGGTGACTTCGAGATGAAGCACACTTCAAGAGTCAAACCCGAAAGCCTGTGTTTCCCTTCGCAAGTCAGTTCAAAGCCTCAAGAGTACCCCTTTCTCAATCCTGTCGGTTGCCAAAGGATATCCACAGACAAGAGGCTCAAGTGCAAAACTTCAAACCATTTCCCTCCAAGTCTTCTGCAAGACCTCGCAGGCCTCAAATGAAGATGCTCTCGTGGAGACTATCGCGCCGACAGTGACAATCAACGCCGGCCTCGAACAGGAGCGATGCAACAGTCTAGACGAGGAGCGCAAGACTTCAACATACTTTCGCTGCAAGCCGTCAATGGTTCAAGTCAAACTCAAATCTTCCTCGAGCCGCTTCACATAGGAAATCACTGCCAGTATGTCAGTCCATTTGTCTTGGTCCTCGCTCGTAACCGAGCTTCAGAAATTTTTGCTAACAAACATGGAAGCAGGTTCATTGTTTGATGTAGAGCGTACGTCTCCACATTTATTTCTTTGTCAATGCTGTCTCAGCAGGCTGACTGTTCTTTCTCATCGCTAATGGACACATCAGGTTCACAGTCTTGCCCTCCACAACCTTTAGCTTGCGCCCTCGGTGCTTGCATTGTCAGTAAGATCGGCGTTCTCGGACATTTTCACATCGCAATATGACCTGACAACGTTTTAGTGTCCAATGTTGACGCCGTTTGCACATATTTCTCGTGAGTAGAATTCAATTTCAACCAACCGGCCGCTCATTGAGTTTGTTTCGAGCTCGCCGACGGCGGGTTACGGGTAAGTTCCTTCATTGGGCGATGTGGGCTTTCAAAACTGTTGACGAACACCCCTTTAGGCACGGCCGGAGCGGTCAGCGTCGCCTTGGGCTGACCTTAGCGGTTGGCCGTTATTCTGCAAACACGTCGAGCTGTGCCAGGTAAGCTTTGTCCCACTTCGACAATTCACTTATTAACAAGATTTTGCAGGCTGGGAGGGACCCTTGCTGTATCTGATGTGATGTCCATACGTATTCACCGATACATATTTGCGAACCATTTGTATTCAACTTCCGCGACCTCTGTGTGAACCACATAATAGGAATACTTTGTTGTTGCTCAATACTATAGCCAGTTGCAATGGCGCCGGTGCCGGAGCGAAGCTCCGGCATATCTTGTTTCCCAATAACCAGCTGTCGCCAGAGACTTGTCAGAAGGGTGGATGGTGTATGAGAATCAGTTTCCTTGTGGTTCAAGTAAATAGCAGCGACACCGATGTCACGATCAAAGTGTCCTTTCTCGCTTCGGAGAGGTTCCACAGCAATTGAACTATGCAGGTGCATTCAGATCAGGTCGGCGAGACGCGGCTAAAAATAACGTACAGGAGTACAGTTTTCCCAGCTCCGGCTGTTGGTATGTTGAGTACTCTTGTGCGACCTTTCAGAGACTAGACAAACTCACGCATTCCACGACACCATAACGTTTTCCCAACTCCGCATTTCCAATCGTTGAAGGTGTTCATTTCCAGGAACCATTGGCCCGTCCCCGGTTGATGAATGCGAAATATATCTGCTTGGCGCAGAAAGAAGTTGAGAGGGGAATACCACTCTATGACCATGTCACGTTCCGTGGCTACGAAAATGGAATAAGAGCAGGAAAATCGTCCTGTTGACTTGCACCGCGCTATAATATTGTTCCTGATGCTGGGCTATATCTCTGACAGATTGGAAAATCTCTAGAGTGTGCATGAGAAACAGGCTTGAACTCAGTCCTGATTGGAATCGAACTGACCGTCGTGGTCTATCCGCTGCTCCTCAGCAGCCTCTTGAATAGCAGCTAACGTATCTATTGCGAGGAGTCAAAGTTGAATGAAAGATAAGACCGCATATAAAGAAATTCACGATCATGGTACTCTCGCGCGGTCTCTGGTTCCATTCTTCGTGGTCAGATGGACGACATTCTTGGGAAAATATGCGTACCTTGCGCAAAATCCCTGGCATAAAATAAGTAAGCAAAAATACGTCGCAAATTCAAACCGGCTGACCAAATATCCAGCTCCAACCATATAACGATCAAACCCTTGAATCGTTCCACAATATCAAATCCTTCCTGGACATCTTCCTTTCCCCACAATGGCCAGGTCAGGCGCCTAAAGTTCCACCGGCCACTGCGGCGCAGTTTCTTCATTAATCGTTCCGTAACGGTTCTCAACTCGATGAGGGGTTCCTCGAACTTTTGTATGGCACTGGTCGACTCTGCCGCTTGACTACGCTGAATCCGATCATCAAGTTCCTTGAGTAACGGCTCAAGGCTTTGAATTTCGGCCAGGAGCAGTGTCTGTTGTTTTGGGGCATGACGGAAGGTGTGTACGTAGTCGCGGGTGCTTTTTATCGTGTCGAAAAGCTGCAGTATGCTGGCCACGAGACCAACGATGTCAGCCATGGAGGAAAAGAACAAGGTGCGGTGATATCCATACCAATGCTGCGGAGATTTTATTTGCCCCTGTGCTCGTGTAGGGCTGTGCGCCGGTGGCAGATCGGGATCTTACGGGAAATCGGGTAAACAAGAATAGGTTCACGCAAGAGACTGAGGGAGTAATAAATTCATCAGAACATTCAGTATGCTCAAAATTTGTCTGGAATGACGAATAACGGGTAGGCTTTTTTTCTGGGGAACAAACTAAGAATTCTCGGATTTGCGTCCTGAGTTCGAACGTGCGAACTTTTTCAATGCTTCTCACCTCATCAAGGGTGTAGCCTGATGTAGGGACTTGATGTCTGAAGAATTGCTATTATGAACTTTTTGGTGTACTAAAGACCCGTGCATAAACAGTGTGTCGATCCGCCCGATCTGCCACCCCTTGGTTCCGACGAATTCCGGCAGCATATAACCAACGGTTACTAGTCTCTCTATACAGCTACTGTGATGTCACCAGCTCGTTCCTCGCTCATCACAGACCGTTACCACCAATACTTGATATATGGGATGCTATCTTCGTGCGCTGCTTCATCCTCCGTCGAGGGCTTGAAACTCTTTGCTGGCGCAGCCGTAACGAGACAGTTTGCAGGGTGACAGACGCGACAGATGAGTAACATTGGGTTGATCATCTCTGTTCATGAAATCATGATCAAGTGCGCCTGTCCAAAGCCTTTTCAAACCCCGCTCAATCGAGTCCGCTGATATACTGTACTATTACGACCAAGTGTTCACGGGACGTCACCTGTAACCTTAAGTGTTCACTGGGTCAAGTGTTCATAGGTCAAGCGTCACCGTCACCGGTTCACCAACTGTTCACTTCAATAGTCGGCCCATGTTACCAAGAAGCTCGCCGATCCCGTATTCGAGTTCGGTTCGGATCCGGATAGGATAAGATTCGGTTCAGAGCTGAATGGCGGCAACACTATACAAATTCAGTTTCGTTGTCTCTCTCTTCCAAGGAATACAGAAAAATACCTTCGACATTTTCGACATAGCCATAGCCCCACCAAGACTCGAAAAATCGTGGCCGAGTACTTTTTGATTTCCCAGGAGCTCGAATACGACCTTCTCCCCTCACCACACCTCTCTGTTGCCAGTTTCCGCTCCCCCTCCAAAGCTCGGTCATAACTAGCTTCCAGCCTGCTCAGTTCTTTAGCAAGAATCTTCCTGACATTAATGACGACAACTTACGGCTTCGTCTGCCGCGTTTTCCTATTCCGGATGCGAAAACGATGAGCTTGCGAATGCCCCGCCTCCTGCGCTTGGGTGTGACCAGCGCAAGAAAGTTGCAACTCGTCGTTATCAGGGTGTAGTTTGAGAGGAACATTAATTTTTTTCGTGCAATTTTGGTCGTTGTTTTGTCGAATTTTCAGTAGCTCAAAAATCGTTTTTACGCCCTTTTAGAGCTTCAAAAATTCAAGTGTTCATTGGTTGGCCGTCACCGTCACATAGGCCAAAAGTGTTCAGTTCACAGGTGACCGTCACCCGTCACCTGAACACTTGGTCGTAATAGTACAGTAGCCAACCCGGCAGCTTGCCGCATTGATCGTCAGTATTCAATTCGGCAGTCGCGCGTCACCCAGACGTCTGTCGAACCTCCCAGCGGTCACGCAGGGCCTAAAGCTGTGCGAACCTTTCAAACAGATGCAAAAAGGTGAAAATTTTAGTTCGAACGCCAAAAAAAATTCCAGTGTCACGCAGAAATTTGGCGGCTACCGAAATGTCGAGTTGCTAAAATGTGTCACGCGTCACACCCCATGTCGATTTGAACGAAAAATTACAGCATCTCCACCGTCGGCCTTCGAGACCTGACCGACACCACGTCGCCTTAACGGCACCTTTCAAGCTGCTTGAAAGGTGCCGTTAAATGTTGCTTGAATCAAGCAACATTTGAGCGGCACTGCCTCACTGAGAAGCTTCGACAGCCCGAGACACTGCTTGTCGAGCTCGAGCGCAAAAGCCGGTTCCTGAACACTCACGGTCCACCTGCACATCCACGACTTCATCAGATGTCAACCGACACCATTCAAAAATTTTCGCCTTCACTACATCCACATCCGACGTCCACATCCACCCCATCCTTGCTCTCTTATCCTCCAACCTCGACAAAGCACCTCTTACGCTCCCCTCAGTTCGGACTGGCCACCCGTGGGACTGTCGCGCCGTCGGAGACGTACCTAGGTGTGCTCCCATCACCCTCCCATCCCATTTCCTGAGGATGTGGTTGCGCTGGGGATCCGCTGAAGTGAAGGGGGACCTGTGCTACAACCACAATCAGGATTTGTCGATGCATATTCCAGGTTTTCCATAGCCGCGTGCATGCACAAACGCATTCATACACTATATTTTAGCGGAGATACTATCTCGAGTTTATTTGCTGCACCATACTTCATCTGATATATATAATGCCCAGCCATAGTGCGTGCCACTTTTTGGCTTGGAGTTTCACGTCGCGGTGGATAAGTATATGGCATAGAAAGCGGCAGGAAAGTGTTTGATCGCCCCATACCGGCATTCTTTCACTGTTACATAGGCTATGAGACTTAATCCAGGGACTCGTTCGTCTTGCGAAAGGCATGCATTGTCAACCCTGCTGACTTGCAAAACACTCGTTTTCGTATTGTGCTTTGTATTCGACTTCGTCAACTACACCGTGACCTTAGCCCCTTCCTCTTCCAATTTATCCATGGGATAGTCGGCATCCGCATTGCTGTGCACATCTCGGCTGATATTGACCGCAAAGGAGGGAATTGGGGCGCTAGCAGTTGTCGCAGAAAACTCGCCCTTCATTTGGGCCAGTCCAACACGAACATGGATGAGCATGATTGAAATTCCGGTTATGGGCGAAAGGCAGTCAATTACGATGAATTGAAGATTGGATTGAGAACGATAAACAGCCAAATAAGTAATGGCCCACGTTCTTTCAATCAAAGTCGTCAGTAACTGATGGAGGTTTAGACGACAGGATTTTCTTACGTATACAGGGCGGCACTTTCAACAATGATGGCCAGAACTGACTGGGTCTGATGAGGAACGAGCAATACAGTAGCGGTTTGGTGCAGTCTCACTCTCAGACTTGGTCCACCATATGGTTGAATTGCACGTCCTTGATTCCAAAGTCGCCACGAAATAAAGGCTGGATGGGAGATTAGAAAGCGGCCACAGATGAGGACACAGCAATATGGCACTGGCCTGTGCAGTAAACATTGATACTATTTGCAGGAGGTGAGAAATGAAGAGCCAAGCATGAAATTGAACAGCGTACCACAGAGTAAAAATGGCATCACTAGTGATCCAACGGCCAGTTTCGGACAAAAATACGTTCTGTCCTGGTTTGTATAGAGTGAACTGATATGTTATTCCCGCAGCGGACACTGTTGGGTTGATTATGTGACGCCAGACTGGAATACTGCGAACCGAACCAGCGGAACCCGTCAAGGAAGCAATAGGAAATATAATAACGTATTTGTTGAACCCCCAGACTACCCAAAGACGATAAATCTGAGGTAGATGTGCTCAGCCATGGTAGAGGTTGAGAACTGAATGGAGACTTCACATACAATCAAAGCGTCACCGATAATCAGCGTTGCCACGACGAATCCAGTTTTTACAACCTCTGTAATCTCGGACAAGTCCCCGTAGAATGCGAGGGTGCCAGACGTATCCGCGAAGTGTATGAATGCCAAAAAGGCTCGATCAACGGTGAGAATCCAGTGCTATCTCGCAGTATGAACACGGTGGTGATCAGCTCGAAATGACCATAACCTACTGCGCTGATTGTAATTAAAAGCCCGATTGCCCCAAACAAAATTGGGAAGCGATGTATGAGCGTGCCTCGGTGGCGCATGGGGCTCGTATGGCGACCAACAATGAGGCATATTGAGGTGATTGCGAGGACCAGGTACACGCCGTACAAGCAGCTCTCCAGAGCGACATTAGCGAGGTTAACGGGAACGAGGGAAATGTCCATGACCGTAGGAGCTCCAAAACGGTGGTAACCTTTGAGTGTTTTTATGCACGGGCGTCTTTCTTAAATAACTCACCACATCAGGAGACGGAACAGAACGCACTCGTGGAAGCCCGCTGTTCTGTGGCCAAAGAAGACATCCTCTGAAAGAGCGAAAGATCCTGAGAGGGTGATGAATGCGAATTGGATGCGACTGAGTGTTCATACCAACATGAAATTTGCTGCACGAATTTCATCCGAGTCCTCCGGAATAGTGTTGCCGCGACTCGTTAAGTCGAGTCGCGACTTGAAAGTCGCGACTTAAGGCCACCGTCGACTCGACTCGGCTTGACTTAAAGAAGTCAAGTCGCTTAAAGCCACTTAAGTCGACTCGAGTCGATCAAGTCGATGACATTTCCCCCCAAAATATCGAATGATGTGTGTAGCATAGGGTACAGTAGCTTACAATCGACAAACAGTAGATATTTACAAGAATCCAGCTTCCTCTGGCATATCCAAATGTAGCGCACCATCTGCCAGCTCACAGCTCTCAGAAATTTCCCGCCAAGTGTCCTCCATGTCACCGTCGCCTTTCGAAGCTAAAATGCGAAGCCAGTCCTCCTCATTGTCAGGAATAGCAACTGTTTGCCAGTCAGACATGAAGTTAAGTCGCGACTTCTTGTAATTGAATTTCAGCATTTGAAGTGCCTCCATCAGCAGGGCATTGGTGCGGTTTCGGCGTTTGGTATCAGTCTCGGCTGACGATGAGAAAACTCGCTCGGATGGCACAGAGGTGGCCTGGATGGGAGCGTAGTCTGCAAAGAGCCGGAATATCCGTGGCCAAGTTGTCTTCCCGTGATTCTAAGTTGAAATTTGTGAGTGTTGTATTGAAAATGGAAAACCGGAGTGCCAAACCATCCAGTAGCCCACCATGTCGGTTGACTTTCGTGGTGGGAGAGAACTGCTCATGTAGTGATTCATTTCGTCTTTGATAGATTGCTCGCCCCCAGTTGCACTGCCGCTTGCACCAGAAAAATCAAGTGACTGTGCAGTATTTTGATAGCGGGTTGCTACCTGTGTGATCGCAGTAAATGTTGGGACACTGGCCAGTGGGCGGGTTCGGGAATGTGATCGTGATGGGGGGCAAGAATCCGAGCCAGATCCACTAGCACCAGGGGAGCTGGCTCGAGAGCGAAGATCTGGGGCCCCAACAACATTCACGTATGCTCGCAGCTTGAGACCCAATCAGTCAGATCTTAACAAAATATAATGAGGTTGAGGTTGACTTACCTTGTCCAAGATGACCTTCTTTGCCTCAACTTGCTCCTCTTGCGACCAATTCTTGCGAATCCACTCGAACCGGATTGAAGGATTGATGACTGCATACTAAGTGCATGTTACACAAGTCATGGATCACTTACACATAGCGATGATATATGCATCCGTATCTCCCATCTTGTTGTAATAACTCGTCGCAATGTCAAGGCCAGGTTGAATGAATTTGGCAATATTTTCTTTTTGCAGGTCCGTGTCAGCAAGCATGGATTTCCAGGACGAAATAAAGAGCTCAAAGGCGGGGATGGAACCGGCAAGAATAGGGGTATTTTCCGCTGACATGGTGGTTTGGACGGTATGTGGTTGCTGAATCAAAGGATTAGATCTGGGTGGTAGATATTTATTTGGCATCACCTGAAGAATCAACTCCATTAACTCCAAGCGGAGCCAGTGCTTATTTTCCAAAGGGTGGCGCAACTTATTTGCATCCCGGTAGAGAGCAAAAAAGCGAACAATGGGCTAAAATTCCCAAGATGAACAGTGTCATATTTGGGAAAAAATTTGAATGTTAACTTACCTGTTGTAGATATCGCAGCCTACGAAGCATATAAAACACGGAGTCCCAACGTGTCTTAACATCTGCTATAACCATCACCGATGCCAGATTTATCTAGGAAGTATACAGGTTAGAAAGATAATGTGGAAGGCTAAAGTTTAGATTTCGAACCGGTGACTCGATCAGTGTGCCGTCTTCTCCCACAGTTACTGCCTTCCACAGGGAATGTGTGTTGCCATGAGCAATAATATTTTGCAGTTCATCCCTTCGTTGGCCCGACTTCCGGACAAATGCAACAGTCCTGCGAGCACGGTGAATAGGGCCGGCCTTCCGTGTGTAGCGTATCGCACGCATGCGAGCTGGGACTGGTCTCTCATCGTCAGTTGACTTTGTTGCTGGCTCTGTATCTGAGTCTGAGTATTCTGCATCAACGTCGTCCTTTTCCATGACCCTGATAACAGCTTGTGAGCACAGGTTAATTACATGGGCAAAGCAGCGAATATAGTTCTGCTTTTCGTTGAAGTTGCGAACGCCGATGTCAGTCAGGAGCGAGCTGAAATGCAACATGAATGTTCCATTATTTGATGCATTGTCGAGAGTAAAATGTCTGACCTAAGGTATCCAACAAGTCAGATGATGGTTTTGAAAACAAAGCTGTCATGGTAAATATTCACATTCCGCACAATTCCAGTATCCTCCAAAATATTGAACACAATGCGCGCAATGCGCTGCCCACTGTGAGCGCCACGAATACGGCGAAAGGCCAACAAGGTCTGGCACAGCGAAACCTGTGGGTCATCCCCTCTCGGACCACAATGAGGTGAATCGACTATGCGCTCAGGTCAGTTTTGAACAAGGTTAAGAAATATTTCAACATACCAGATCGTTTGCAACAAACACTTTTACCAATTGCTCCGTGAATGTGTTCATGGAGAATGGGATTCTGTTAAGGCTCAATGCTCGGTCCTCTGCCACCTGATGCGCCAGCTCCGCAGGAAGTTTGTTTGCAAAGCCATATTGTTCAACTGCCGCAAAATATTTCTCTGCATGTCCTGGGGCATTTTGCAGGTGTAAACGGCGGGTTGAGAGACTGGTATTAGGACCGTAGATTTGACTTGCAAAATATGAGAGTATGAACAGAATAGTAATTGACGCTGCTTACGGGCATAGACGACATTTGAATCCATTATCCAAAGAACGCTGGCTGAAGAAATACTTTGAGTCCGCAGATTTATCAGTTTTCACAATCTCGGCAGGGTCAACAAAAACACAGTTGTCATTGTCAGCAGGGTCAGTGTTCACTTGAGTATTTGCAATGCGTGCCCGACAACGGCGACCACCAGGCTGCTGAATAGTGTTTGCAGCCTGGTGGATCGCTGGTGCTGGAGCTGCAGAAGGTAGCACAGTGTCGTTATCGGAGTCCGACCCAATCCTCAACGCAGGTACACGGAGAGCGCGTTGACGAACAGTGAGGGCGAACTCATCCGACTCGGGGCCAGATGAGTCTTCAACATCCGAGTTTGCATGAAGCCGATCGCGAACAGGCGGGCCCGGACTTGCCATTGCAGTGTCTTGGGCAAGGCGACTGGCTAGCTCGTTTGCCATACGACGCGCTGGGGTTGGCGGTGGAAATTGCTATCACAACAAGGTTATCAATTTGTTGACCAGTAGACGATACTGTATTACCATCTGATGAGTCTGCCCTGCTGCGCCTTCCCCAGTCCGGTTGCCTGGAAAATATTGAGAAGATGAATGCAAAATGCATAGACAGAAAAGGCGCTGACCCGTATTATGAGTACCAGTTGTGGCAGGAGTTCTGCCTGCCCCTGGTTGGGTTGCTGTGTGCATTTAAGCAGTAATATACGAGAAACAAATACAAGGCATACATGACAGACCCGCAAATCCACGATCTGGCTCGCTGGAGCTGGCCTTCTGGGCCGTTGTAAGGGGCAGGGGGAGCTAGGGGACTGCTAGGGCCACCACGTCGAATGCGACCAACGACTGGAGGTGGATCCTTGCTGGTAGGGGGAGGTTCTGCTGGTTGCTCCGTGTTTGCATTTTTGCGTGTTCGTCGAGCAGGCATTTGGGCCCTGGGGGTTGAAGTTCAATCCTCGTTCGTAGGCCAAAATATAAAGGGAACCACCTATGATAAAAATATTTTTGTTCAACAAATTGGTTGCCTTGTCGTGCACGGTATTCACCCAATCCCAGTGTCTAACAGATTTAGTGACCAGTAAGATAGTAGATTGTACAGCATGAGTGCGTTTCTAGGTCGGAAATGAACCTTAATTTCAGTATCCAACCAATCCCAATCAATCACAAATTTAGTGAACGAGAAGATACACACAGTTTCCGTCACAAGATGCGCTTGTAGATCGGAAATGAACTTGAACATTGGTAAATTCAACAATCCACAAGGTTTGCGACCTGAGAATCTGAGTTCTTCCCACAGACTCCATTGAACCCAGCCCTTCTTTTACCCACAAGGTTCGGCAATGGAACACGGCACCATAGGGAACATCACTACCCATGATTCTTGCGACCGTCATATGAAATCTGAACAGTTAATGTGCCTGGATGTGAAGTTCGCACCAGCTGTAGAAATGAAGTGCAATAAAAATACAATCCAGAAGCCATACAGATGCCCCGAGCGCATACCCACATCCCGACAAGTTTCGAAGGATTCGAAAAATACCCACAAGTAGTACACACATGACGAAAACACATCAACATATCAGCACGAACGTCTGCTGCACCTGGAAGCTGAAAACTGCCGGCTATTTTTGCTAATGAAAATAGTTTCCATGATTTCTTTACCATGTAGGCTAGTCAATTGTTTGATCTTTGGACAGTTCAAGTGGCGGGTGGCTGAAAAGCACTGACTTTACAATCATGTTTGTTTAGGTTTGTCTCATGACCAAAACAGCCGATACCCAGCTTAGAACTGGTAGCAATTTTTGCTGCAAGTAATTTCCATAGCTTCTTTACTCTGTAGGCTATTTGCTTGCCATAATTTTGGGTAGCTCAGGTGGCTGGTGGCTGAAAAGCACTGGCTTTACAATCATGTTTGTTTAAGTTTGTCTCATGACCAAAACAGCTGATACCCAGCTTAGAACTGGCAGCTGTTTTTGCTGTAATTGATTTCAATGGCCTCCTCACTATATAGGCTATTCACTTGCTTCACATTTTGGTAGCTCAGGTGGCCAGTGGCTGAAAAGCACTGGCTTTACAATCATGTTTGTTTAGGTTTGTCTCATGACCAAAATGGTGGATACCCAGCTTAGAACTGGCAGTAGTTTTTGCTGCAAGTAATTTCCATAGCTTCTTTACTCTGTAGGCTATTTACTTGCCATACCTTTGGGTAGCTCAGGTGGCTGGTGGCTGAAAAGCACTGGCTTTACAATCATGTTTGTTTAAGTTTGTCTCATGACCAAAACAGCTGATACCCAGCTTAGAACTGGCAGCTGTTTTTGCTGTAATTGATTTCAATGGCCTCCTCACTATATAGGCTATTCACTTGCTTCACCTTTGGGTAGTTCAGGTGGGCACTCATACTCAAGTAGAATATTTACAGGCCATACATTACAGAAGTCCAGCAGAAAGAGATGCGAGCTTCTTTTGACTCCATGTCATGATCCCTTCCACTGGATTAACATTTTCAATGTCCTTCACCACCTCCACCTTACGTCGCTTTGGGGCTGAGGTTTTGGCAATCTTATCTGCGCGGGGTCATTTGCGAACGGACTGGTTGGAGGTCAGCACTTTCCGCCGCCGTACAAGTAAGGGACCAGGCTCCAGTGCAATCTTCTGTGCTGACCAGACACAATCAACAAAAACCCGGAAGCTGTAGAGCCCAAGAGTGGTGCTGTTGACCTCGTCTTTGACATCAACGAGGACTCACTCACAGCTCTGCCAAACAAATGGTATCAGGGACTGCATTCAAGCCAACCACAGAGAGTAGATAGTGCACTGCTTGTTTCCACGTTGGGCCAGGCTGTGCTGTGAACGGTGTGTAACACTTGATTTTCCCGACGGTGATGAGGAAATTTGGAGCCTTAATGAATTTCTGGCCACGGTCAGCGCGAAGTGTGGCTTTTACCAATGCTTTCGGCGACACTCCGTCGGGAACTGCAGCAAAATAAGACACTGCACCCCCACAATGGAGTCAACTCACGCTCAGTGCATCCATTAGGCTGGATTATTGCATTTGGCAAGAAAAGTCCTAGTTCATGTGCAGCTCGCAAATGATCCTGGTAGATGAGAACGTTGAAGCGGCGATAAGTGAAAACATGATGGAGATATTTGGTGTGCCCATCCAGGTTCATGTAGAAAGGATGAGGGCCCGAAACAGCGGGAAGCCGAGCACTCGGCGCTGCAAGGTCCATCCGATCCTTGTCGTAGTCAATAACTGTCTTCAAGAAGCGATCCCAGAGGTTGTCGTTTCTGCAGACATAATATGCGGGCATCTGTGGGTGAATCAAAGCAAGGAAGAGCTGGTCAGAAGTCTCCTGTGTGCCACTGCCATTGAAAGCCATCTGGTTGGCCCTCATGCACACTGCAATGGGGGAAAGATCCTGCAGGCGATTAAGAATACTGGCACGCCAATCTTCTAAAGCCTGGATGGTAGCCTCAGGCTCTTGACTGTAAACAGGACCGTGGCTCTGGCTCCACAGCACTGGCCAGAACTGTGGGAGCAGTTAAGGAATAAGGATAAATATATAAAGGTGTTTCAACACGCACCTCAGATCCCGGCCGCAGGTCATCAGCAGTGAAATGTTCGGGCATTTGCATGACATGGAACTGGATCAGGCTGTTATGGTCGACGAAGATCAGGGTGTACTCTGGGCGGATGAAAGCAGCTTGAATTGAGACTTTGCACCCTGTTGCAGGCCCATCTACATCCTCGTCTTTGATTGGATAAGCATAGCTTGTTTCACCCCGTGGAACCGGTTCTTGAGAGACGATCCAACGATACATTTGGGTCGGGATCCAAAAGCAGTGACCTTCGAGTCCAAAGGTAACATGCATAACAAACTTGCCAGGGCGCGCTCTCAGAGTAGACTCACAGGAGTTGAAACCAATAGTACTCACATTCTTCCCCGTGTGCTTATTGCAGATTGCAATGACCAGTTCTTTTCCACGTGCCTTCGCCGATATTCTGCCCGCAATCTTCAGGGTATTAACAAACTCAGCAGTAGGAATGTTAAGGGAGTCTGTTTCGCCCTGAAATGCCAGAAGGAAAGGTGGGATTACGTGCAAAAGTCTCAAAGCAAACAGTGAGGCGTACCTCTTTATCGCATGATCTCTTGGCATGAGTATCAACATCAGCCGACTGGGCTGAGGGCTGGCACTGATTGTTTTCCTGGCCATTGGGATGAGGCATTATTACCGAAAACCAATCAAAAAGGCATGCCTTGTGCAAATTACTTTCACCTGCGCTGTGACATGGGGCACAATAGAATGCAGGTTTCTTGGGCTGCAGCTTTTTTCCAGTCTTTGGTCCAGAGACAGGCACAATGGGCAGAGGTGGCAGACGAGGAAGTGGCACAAATTTACTGTCATCTGGTGAAGACACGTGGACAGTAAACGTCTGCCGGGTGCCATCCGCCCGAGCACAGCATACAGGATGGGCAACAAACTCCCCTAGGATGCCAAAAGATTAGCACAAACCAAGAACAAAGGAAAAATCAGCACCTATGAAGGAGGTTTCATCTATTCTGTCCACTGTCGATGGAATCCTGCGCTCCTCCCAGCCAACTTCACGCTCAAACAGTCTTAAAACAGTCTTCTCAGGCATATAGTAATGTGTGAGAGTGAAGTAGGTCGCTGTTGTGTCTGACCAGTGCGATAGAGAAGTGAGCGAGGTGACAAACCAGTTGTTTATCACGTGGGCGTGATCTCGCTTCTGTCACTGTGTCATGCACTGACAGTGACACAGTGCGCCCTCAGGTAAGCTTCACCAAAGCACCGAAGAATATGCACTCGCTTGTCATGTCCTTCCTCTTTGCCTCTGTGCCCACGGCAAGGCTTGCATCTCCCGAATTCTGGTGGTGGCAAGGTGGTGTACATAGTGGCTTGGACTGTATATTAAATTCCCTTAATGATGGAAAATTGTGTGCAGGATTAAAGCTCAAACTCAGAGAAATATTAATTTGCAACCCATTTTCATTTATGAGATTCGACTCAAGTCGACTTGAGCGACTCCAAGTCGACTTCCATCAACTTCGAAGTTGCGTCAAGTCGGGGGTGCGACTCGGCTTGACTCGACTCAAGTCGACTTTGTTAAGTCGACTTGAAGCCCTTCAAGTCCAAGTCGCGGCAACACTACTCCGGAAGGACTCCCCCATCGATATCCGATCGAATTGAGAGCCAACGGTGCCATGTCGAGGGCGGACGTTGAAGAAGAGTGATTCCTGTTCAGCGGGAAGATATCGGGCTATTGGATGATCTCCTGCTGATTGTGTGAACTGTTTCGTGGGCATCATGATAGTTTCAGAGAAACATCCATGGCGTCGACTTTCGAAGTTTCAAAGTCGCCTGGCAGTACGTCTGGTGAGAGGCGTGCTCCGACCAACATTATGGGGCAGGATGCAAGCAGGAACAGTCTGTCACGAGGAACTGTACCAACATCATGTCTCGTTAGTCCACGCAACATGGTGAAGCAGCAGCAAGGTGAGGTGTCGACCTAAAGGCTTTGTGGCGGGTCTGTTCGGCATAGCGCGATAAGTGGCGTCGGCGGCGATAGTAATGCGGGCGACAGTGACGCGTCGACGGCGCTATGAGTACGAGCGGCTGGTGGGATCAGCGAGTCGGTGGCGAGAAAGATGACGATGGTGGTAAGAGAAGTGCAGCGTTGATCGCCTTACGGCAAGGCGGGCGGAGGACGAACTGAGCCCTGAGGCCTGAGCCTCAGTGACTCGGACCGAACTCGCGACATCACACAGCCTCCGGCTCACCTCCCTTTCAGAAAGCATGAGTTGTGACTTGTCACAACTCGGTCACGCTGCCTTTCTTCAATTCTGCGCGCTTTCGGCTCAAGTTCCAGCTCCGCAGAAAGATACCTGTACATCGATCTCTGTGTCTTGAAATCTTTACTTTGCTCCTGATATCTTCAATCGGCCGAGTCTTTGCCAATACTGTAGCATTTCGACCGTAGGTTCAGTCACAGGTCACAATAGATGTTGAATTGAACCTATTTAATTTTGGTCACAGGTCACCAAGGCCTCTGAACTAGGTGACATTTTTGAGTCCGAGAGGGACTCCAAAAAGGAAAAATTTTCTTGGTTCACTCAATTTCAACTACTCCAACACATTATTTACTGTATTTTGGGGCCCTGAATAAATAGGATTTGCTATGAAAATACCCACTGAACATGTGAACATTTGAACCAAACAATTCAGGTCACAGGTTCCAGACGTGGTTGAACCACACAAAAGTTGAACCTAAGGGGTCACAGGTCACACCCGGTGAACCTACGGTCGAAATGCAACAGTACCCTATTCCTGCCGCTAATGGCTCCGTGCGTGATCTGGAGCGTCTGGTCGAGATCTTGGCCGAGCTAGAGGACGATGAAAGGTTTACCAACTCACGTCCCACTATTTATGCCAACCTCGATCCTGCGAGGATCCGGATGGAACATGCTGATGCAGTCATCTCGGCTGGGCACGCTCTAGATGTATTGCACAACCTCAAAGCTCGCAAGGCAGTGTAGGTGGATATATGGCCTCGTATCTGGACGTGGATTGTGTTCTTCCACGCTTACCGTGAGTGTCTTACTAGCCCGTTTCGCGGCCAGATGTGTGCTTTGACCTGCTGGATGTTAACTTTTTCAATCGCGACGACGACACCAGGGCAGAAGTCAGTCGAACAGTCGGCGTGCGCTCCCTCGCAATGGATTGAGCTTTGATACAGATTGTCCGAAGTGCGGACGGGATAGATCACTGGACATTCGGCGACTTGTGCCGGGTCATTTCCGACATGGGCGTTGACGGCCCCCATGATTTCCAAGAGACTCTGGAGGGCACGGATGGAGTCTCTGATCTTGCAGTTCTTCTTTTTGACTCGATCAACTTCCTCACCGTCTCCGGACCGAGCCATGAGGCGAGTCTTGGGGCCTTGGAAGCGGTCTCCTCGTTTCTTCACCATCTAAAACGCGATCTAAAACCTGCGGTAGCGGGTGGCGCAAGGAGTTTCACCGTGGCTGCGACGGTATGCGTTGAAGCCGCCTACGACTCCACCACCAATACAACCGTGGTACGGTGCTTGAATGTCTTGCCCGCCATCATCTCCTCCCCTCGCTCATTGTGCGAGTAAACTCGATTGCTGCCGGACTATTGAGCGTCATAAACTTTTGCTCGAGGGTTTCCTCAGACACCGACCGCGCTGAGCTGCAGGGATCAAGTCGGCTCTTGACGGAGATACCACCCAATTTCACTGTATACCATACTGTTCTTGAAGCGATGAAGCAAGAGAAGTTACAAGACCATGCCTATGCCGACATTCCCGCAAACTTTTCACAATCTTTTTCTGGGGCCGTTTTCTGATGTTGGCCTTGGAGCGAATTGCGTTCATGAGGAACATCCGGTCGAAAAAGACGGTATCCCCCAGAGCATGCTACAACACGGGGTTCAGATCTATCTCTGTGCAGGAAAATCTACCTCCATCCTGGTTCCTACATATCCTCAGTGCGGCATTATTCACGAGAAAGAAAAATTCAGACGCTGTTCTCAAGGCCGAACCGTCTACTACTGCTCTGTGGAATGCAATGAAATCGATTAGAGACGTGATGGCCATCGCCATGCGTTTAAATCGATCTAGGCCTTTTTGTCCAGTGCGTCCTTGTTTCGAACCCCATCTTCACTAGCAATACCATTGACTTACATCAGAAGGTAATAATATCGACCCGCAGACTTTGGCGTTCATGAGGCGATTGCTGCACCTGGATCTTAAGGAACGCAGATACTCACTGAAAGCGCCGCTTCATACTTCTTGAGAAACATAGCAGTGAATTTAACTTGATTCCGGGGCCGCGACCCATTGCGTCTTGCGAGGAGTCCTCCGAGGAGAGTTACGACCAACTGCACGCGCTTTGAAACGGACACTCTGCCGCAATATCCCCGAAAAGTGTTGACCATCGAAGTCAGCTTGCTCTATCCATAGTCGGATCGGTTACCGACCTACCTGCCGGCTTCCATGAATATGCCTTGGCGGTTTGGAGAAATTCACATGCGAACATGTCAGCCCGGAATATCATGATCTGTAACCAAAGTGAAATTGGCCGTCAAAGGTCTATGATACATTTTGGCAGACTTTCGACATTATAGTCTGCAAATAACGAGACGATTCAGAACGGAATTTCCAACGGCACCTAGGTAATTCAAAGGTAAGCGGGAGAAATACAGAAGCTAGCAAACACACCGCATCGATTGCCGCATTGACTGCAGGAACGTATTTGTTCGCAAGGAATAAGTGGTCTTCAACGCTAGCTCCCGGCCTAGCCTTCAACATTGCTGCGGCTTCGTCGAGATAGTCGATGATCCAAGCTCGCGAGAAACGAGGACCGAGTCCTGGAACCTCTGAGGACGCAGTATGAGCAGCGCATGACGCACATCTAATCCATGAATATCGGGGGTCGGTCCAGGGCAGCAGCCGGCCCGCAGACGAGGCGGCCACACCGCACGCATCGTGATAGACGAGTAGTGCCTGAAAAAGCTCGACAGAGATATGTTTGATCTGCGAGTTATTACCGCTGCGAAGGCAAACGGTACGGAAATCGAAATTTAATGACTGTTTGGCCGCCGTCCTGGCCAACTGTCCCCACCCATACTGGCAAGCCAGGGCAAAGACTCCCACGGGATGCTGTTCAATATACGCCTGGAGATAGTTCTCCAGGGCGGGGTCGTATTTGCACAATGTCAATTCCAGCAGTGTGTTGAGCTCTTCGACCCCACTGAACGTCATCAGTAGCTGCGCTCCAGGATACCACAACTGCAGAAAGCTGTCGAACAGGCGACCAGCTTCTGCGACCGGTATGACAGGTACGTCGGACGCGTCGCTGGGCTGGGGAAGCGAAAACATGTCCTTGAAGAATGGAGACGCGCGGGATAGAATGACTCGTTGAACGCGGAAATCGCAGCCATCAGATGAGCGTAAGATTGTGTCGGCGATGTGATCTGTGAAGGGAGAGGAAGGCGTAAAAGGTAGATCGATTGGCAAATTGCGAGCCTGAGAGACGTCGGCCATGGGGAGACGAGAAGACGGGCGAAGAGTATTGAACTGGCTCAGACGTTGGATGTCGACATTTTAAAAGGTAACATAGCAGCGTTTCGTTTCGTTTTCAGATCCGCTTTCCCTGACACATGCGACAGATTATACTCTCCTGCTGCCCGGTATAAGCTCCGTCTCCGCTTGAAGCCGGATGGTCGCTACGTATGGTTCGCGTCGCAAGGGAAAGCCGCTGTCGTACAAGGTTTTGCCTCGCTGCACCGGGGGCAACGGTAACAGCATCTTCTTAGAATCGCCGTGAGGCACACAAAATCCCAGGGGTTGGCAAGTAAGGGAGCATGCCCCACCAGCCAGGTTTCCGTGCCACATGGGTAAGGGGTTTAACTGAAGTGGATGCGGGGGCACAAGTGCGGGTGGCTTGCGCTCGGGCAGGTCATGTCGTTCTCGGCCTGCTGGTGATATCATTTTCTCTAGTAAGTTCCAGGGTGGAAACAATTACAGTTGGCGGTGTCGATGGGAGGGATCAGATCTGTAGGAACGTGCCTTGACGCCATATTTATTGCCCGGAAAAGCGCCGGACACGGGCGGGACAGCAAGCATTGCAGCACAGGATAGACTCAAACATTTGACACTGGGTGCATGTATTCGTCCAATGAGACAAGAACTTCCTCGAAATATCGACTTGGCATCATGGCAGAGGATGTACCGCGTCCCAGAGGCAAGCTTAGATTCTGATGCCAATGCGGATCTTCGCGAGAACATCCGAATCAATAATACGAGGAGGTTTCCACTCTTGAGTCTTAAGTCCCCACCGAGGCCAGAGATTGTCCGCGGGAATGTCTCAAGAGATATGTTTACGGCGGGCTGGTCGTGAGAGTCTAAGGGAGACAACTTCTGGATCGGCTCTCTTGGGCGTGCGAGGCAGTAGATCGGCGAGCAACGTGCAAACGGCGGCGTTGAGCAGGATCAACCTTTTGTCAGATAGCCTAAGTAGGCCCTGACAGGCGCCACATCAGTATGGGTTCGAATACTCTGAGTAGATGCTCACCTTTGTCGGTAGCTTTGATTCCAAGAGGGAAGTTGACGGCAGGAGTGAAAAAAACGGTGCTTTGTGGGATCCACGATCACGTTCCCGCTTGATTTCGTCGCGTCGCGTCGTCAAATTGATTGAGGTTTTAGTAGGTCGACTTCGTTGCAGCCTCACCCAGCCGCTTTGGACCCGCCTCGCGGCAATAACGAATTGCAAAAGCGTGGCACTAAATTTTGACCTTCTTTCACACTAGTGATGCTTCTATCCTTCTCAGAGATGCCCAGATCTTGCCGCTCTTATAGCCCACAGGCACCCTGAAAGTATATTCTCACCACCTCTCATCTGTGCAATGGGTAGTTCTGCTAGCACCAATCGGCCGACCGATACTCTGACGCACTCCGATCCCGATGATGGATTGTATGCCAAATGTTGCAATCCCTCTACAGCCGGCTCTGACGGCCTGGAGGAAAAAAGCGTTCTTGGATCCTCTTGCTTCAAAAAATATCTCCGATTTTCAGTCGAGGGGAATATACGTTGTCGCTTGCCCCCTCTACGAAAACGGCGCTCCCCCTACAATCCAGAAGGACTGGGTTCCAGAATCGACTACCCCACCAACGTGCACTCATTGGGGGGTTCGCGTCGGAGACTTGGTGTATGAACTGGTAAAGGGAGACAACAGCAGAGTCATTTATCGGTCCTTGCCCTTCGTCGCGAGCAAGTGGTCGACGGTGTACCACATCGGGGAGACCATCCTGAAAGACGATCAGCTTGCGGCAGCCGGTATGTATCACCATGCTCATTGTCTTGACCGTACATTATCATGCCATTCACTGATCAAAAACCAGTGGCAGCGCGCGCTCTGATTACAAAAAATGTCGCCCAAGTACCATGCTTTCGATAACAGTTGTCAGTCCTTCGTGATGCGATTTCTGCCCATTATAATGGACATTATGCACCCAGACCGGGTGAACGGTTTGATAACGGGGGCGTCGTGGTTTGCTGCGCTATTCCCTAGGGCTACGCGGAACGCGAGTGGAAATTTTTGAAACCGTTGCTGGCAAAACCGAGCTTCAGTAGCGATAAGGAAAAAGGTACAGGCATCGATGTTTGAAGTATTCTATTCTGCATTAATTGCTTATCCGGTTGGGTCCTCCGCGCAGAGAAGTCAGAGTGTAGTTACGGAACCGATATACTGAGGACGAACATGTATCAGTATATGGCGAGCGGGAATCAAATTGCTCATGTCTTCTTTCTGTGGCAATTTGAAAGACATCCGTGACCAACAACGTCGACGCAACTCGCATCATTAGACAACCTCAGTCCAACATCGATATCTTTCACATCGCCCACCGCCTCGGGATTCACAAGGATATGCATGCATTGCTATCCTGATTTGCTACCTATATCGATGCGAGTGCCTAATATCGATATCTTTGAATAGCCAATCAGTTTCTAAGCAGCGATTCGTGCTGCCAAAGGTTCCAAGCTCGATCTCCAGTGTCCGGCTCTCATCTTTGTCAAGTATAAATTTTGTAGCGCGCTTTGCGGCAGAGCCCACTAACTGCTTAAAACTACTTTTCATCATTTGCTCCCAAATGTTACTTATTGAGTTTTGGAACTCAGTCGAACACAGTCGGCTTGCGGAGGGTTCACAGTTGGCAAAAATCGATAAATCATATGGAATAGTTTTCGGGCAGCCCAAAGCTCACTCGATCGATGCGGTAGCATCAACCAGCTCTCCCTGGACTGCACACACTAGGCAGGGGGAGTAGATACCTCTTACTCGGTGATTGCCGAAAATTCAGTAATTTCTCCCTTGAGAGTCTTGGCAATGTCCGAAGGAGATGAGAGGCAAGGGGGCACCAACTTTAAAATTTCGGAGGTAGGTCGAATTCAGGTGTAAATCTGGGTGAGAGATCGATATCTGAAAGTCCCAGGTCGATGCGAGTGCAGGTTCCCGAAATATGACAGTTTTGATGGGAAAGTCGAATATTTTTTCGATTTTTTCTGACATTTTTTCTGAAGTGGACGCATCGTTTGGAGCATTTTCCGACAAAAGTTTGCCCCCCCACCCCCCTCCCCCCGTGGGAAAATTTCAAAAAGAAATCAGGAAAAATCTGAAAATTTCAGAAATCGATTGCCAGCCCTCATTTTAGTCGAAATTCGACCTGACGTACATTTCTTGGAAGTTGGGTCCCCCTTGATGAGAGGTCTCTATAGCTCCATGTTGAGTTCTTGGGCTCAAAAAATCATTTGGCCCCAAAGTCATATTAGGGCCAGTCAGAGTAGATGATTCTCGTTGATTCTGGCAGACGATTCCGGAAGTGATTCTGATTCAACTACATCATGGGAGAAATGACAAAAATCAGAATCCCCTTTGAAATGCAGAACCTCCTCTATAGGTGATTTTATTTTGATTCTCGATTGCGATTCTGATTTCCATTTTTGCTACCTTCTGACTACATGTATTCATTTTTTGTAACTCATGTGCTGTTACTACCTCATTTTTTTCCTGCCTACCAGAGCAACACCATGGCTACCGTTACCCCTCCTTGCGATATACTTCTTAATAGGGGGGGTCAAAGTTCGCTTAAGAGGCTGATTCACGCATCAATTCAGGTGTCGATTCGACCATCAATTCAAAAGTTATTTGCCGTCGATTCTCGGCCAAGAATCGGTGGAGAATCGAGGTTGTTGTCGATTCCATGGATCAACATGAATCCGTGAACCTCCTCCGTAGGAGGTTCATCGATTCAGCTCGATTCTTGATGAATCGTCGATTCTTGGTCAAGAATCGGCAGTAGAATCGCGCCGAGAATCGACGCGTGAATCAGCCTCTTAAGCGAACTTTGACCCCCCCTAACAACGGTGACAATGAATTGTCTGTTTCTGCACTCTGGTGTGGTATAGAGCAATAAACATAATCAAAAACACTGTGATAGAGAAAATGTCTCTGCCATAGGTATGGGAGTCCTTCAAAGCCATAGGATTATCCCAAATGTCATCATAATATGCTAGAACCATTCCTGCAGTCACCTTCGCCCAGAACGAGGCTTGGTTAACTCAGCTCGTGCTGGTTCGGCAAGCCTTCACAACATAACTGAATATTTGAACATTTTAGAGCATGTTATAAGGATTTATAGGGAGATTGATATGTGGATGGATTTTTATGCAATGTATCCAGTGAAACTTGGAGGTATTGCTTGTTGAATGGTTCAATTCTGTGCAATTCCTATTCAAATACCGATAACTGATGTGAAAAAATAAAATAAAATAAAAACATAGGAGTCTTGTTGGCAATCTGATAAGTTTGGCCCACATTCTGCACCTTGCCAGCAGTCTCCGAAGCCTGAAAGACATCAGAAGTCTCGCCACCGTCGAGTGCCGAGCTCAATTGATGGCGCATCGAATTGACTAAGCGCCCCGGTCTGACTGTTACCCGAGAGCCGAGTAAGCGGTGGACTCCAAAGCGAGCTGGGAATCCCGAGGTGATCTCCGGGAACAGCATCAGAACACGAAGTAAAAATTTAAATGACTCAACAGGCCGCCAGAATTTCAGTGTTAACAAATTATTCCCCCCGCTAAAATGAGCAATATTTCCCAAGTCGGAAGATAAAGATTGTAATTCATCAACACCGAGTTTTTGGAAGTAGGAGTGTTCTTTGCTGCGTGGCACAGTGGGCCTTCGCTCCCTCGTTATGGAGGCCTGGAAACTCATTTTGCAAACTGGAGAAGGATGAGCACACTCTGAATTCACCACCTTTTGCACTGTCCTAATCTTAGGATGAACCACCCCGATCATTTCCAGGAGATCCTCGATGGCGTGAATGCTCATTGTGAACACGATCAACCTCCTCAGCCCCCCTTCAATGCCCATTCAAAGTCTTGCGACAATTTTTAGAACCTGGAACGTATAATGGTATTCCTCTATCGTCTAGGAAATGAAGAACAGTGCTTCCCGCGCTCTCAGCGTTACCGGGAAGAGCGAGGTACTTCACCGCTGAAGGAGCGATATGCCTCTCTCCAGAGGCCAGACGCGACCATCGCAATGCTGCGAAACCAATTGTGCTGCAGTGCTTGATTGTCTTGTCCACTATGACCTCCTGCCATCCCGCGATGTGCGAGTCGCTTGCGGCTGGACTCCTCGAACTTATCCTCTCCGCTGCCACGATTCCTCTAACGAACGTCTTCTCTACAGCGCGAAAATTGATCCCACACGAGACCCTTGGATACTGGCGTTGCGATTGCTCGTGAAGGGGATATTACCTGCATCCACCGTGTATCAAACTGTTCTCACCAATCCACCGGCTGCGCTGACTTCGATCTGCGGGATCGTTCGCGATAAACGAAAATTCAAACGTTGTTCTTACTGTCGAATCGTATACGAATGCCAAAAAATTGACTAGAGACATCGTGGTCATCGCGATTCATGTGCTTCTATTCGAACCTTCGCATCCAGTGCGTTTCTTCTCTATCAATATGAAATGCCATTAACTTTACCGCAGAGAACGAGGATATTGGCGCGCGAAATATGACGTTCATGCGGCAATTAATGCACCGGGATCTCACAGAACCTCGATTTTCGACGGACTTTCCGCTCTTAGATCTCAAGCGCATTCAATTTACGCACGACCATGCTCTCCTCGACGAGACAGACCCGTTCGTCACTGTGATGGACTACAGAGACGGACGTCCTGAGATGCACATCTATGGTGTGTCCTTGATGTACAACGACGATCCGAAGGAGCAGATTCATTGGACTGAGCGCATCTCGCGGATGACTCGTAGCGGCGGGCTAATCGAATTGCACATGATGGTCTACCAGGATGGGATCTCCTTCAAAGAAAACCCGACCCTTTCGGACCCTTCCCGCCGAGTGATGTTGCCGCAATGGTCGGACCGCCCAGCATTCCGCGGATATTTGTGGCGCATTTTGAAGGAAGGAAGGAATGATGTCAATGAGCAAGTAGCGGAGTTATGCGCCAGGAACGGCGCGGTGAAGATTCACTAGACTTTGTAGTGCATCCTGCCTACTATATTCATACGACACGGAGACTCAAGGGAGCCGTGTTAACTACGAACGCAGATATCAAAGTTTCCCGGTCAGCTTCGAGGTATAAGCGCTTAAGCGCTCGAGTACATACTAATAATGTAATTCGTCTTCCCTATTCCGATGTTTTCAGGGCCCTACCCTCCCACAAGGCGCGCGAATATCCGGCGGCTAGAATCTTCCACAGCTCGCCGCAAACCAGAGGTCTCTATATTCCAAACCTCTAGCCCTCGAATCGCGATCGGTGTCTGTTTGACCAGCCACCCGGAGAGAGCACGGAATGCGAAACGTGAAGCTCTTCCCTCGAAGCTGACCTTCATCCTGCCCCAATCCAAAATACCAGTAGCCCGAACCTATGCTACGACTGTGCCTGTGCCTACGTTCGCAACCGGTTAATAAACGAGAGATTCTGAATATTGGAGCATAACGCATGACGCACCTCCGGTATTCCAGCTTTACTCCGACTCCGATAAAATCCATCCTCGTAAATCTCTGTCTCACGCTCTATTTGCATCGCAAGTTCCGTCGCAGCGATAATGTCCGCCGGCGCTGTCAGATTTGTCCGCGTCCCCGTGCGTGGGTCGTAGTAGGATGTCCCTGATCGGCCGTGGAAGTTCGAGTCGACGTCGCGTATTCGGCCCCGGATGACGCTGCGCGCATTCAGACTCGCAAGGAGAGCGTTGGAATATACTGTGGAGCAGATGGATGACAGTGTCAGTCGCAACGGGTTAGATTAAACGAGAGACGTACATCGACCAATGCAAAAATAAAATCCAGCGTAGATGAGGGTATTAGGAGAATATACTATCTGGAGAATGACATCGCCATTCCGGCTCGTGCTCAAAACGACTCGATCGAACTTACCGCAATCAACGCGGCGATGGCGCATAAACTGTGGGGTGGAACGTCAAAAAAAATGAAATCAGCCTTTCCGAGCCGATGTTCGGGTGCCAACCTTGTCAGTCTGAGCAAGCAAGGTATCAGTCAGCGAGTCCGACGTATCGGCATTGCCAAGAGAGCTCACAGTCCGGTATTGATAGTGATTAGAATCTGTGTTTGATTTGCTGTTTGTCAGGTACCACGGAGACGGACGGATGGAACTAAAGACGCACAAGTCGGTTGAGAATGGTCTCGTCCCTGAAGGGTTGCAAATGCAAAATAAAGGGATGCGAAAAAAAAGGTCAGCTCCGGCATTCGGCAAAAGGCAGGATACAACAGGGAAGAGTGGTTGGAATAAGACGTACGCAAGAGACTTGGTCTGCGAGCGATGCAGCATGAAGCAGAGCATGGTGGTGATGATGACGTCGACGGAGGTTGAAAGAGCATTGATTGACACGGCAAGGCGCTGGACGTCAATCAGATACCAGTGGTAGATAAGCCAGATGATGGTGTGAATGGAAAGGGAGGGGAATGTGGAGGAGCGCACATACCGAAAGACGCCGAAGGCGGTCGTAGGTGTGGGGCTCTGCGAGGCTATTTGGTCGAATGGGGGTTAGAGTAGGTGGTGCGGTTGAGATGGAGGAAATGGGTACTAACGCCATGACGACCCATGCTAAAAATCGGAGGTTTGAAAGGTGGTTGGTTCATCGATTAACATGACGTAGATGAGAGAGATCGAGAAACTCACCGATACCGCAGCCTACAAGGTCGTACTCAGAATCAACAGCAACGGTGAAAGAGATAGGGCACACTCACCTGAAGTGGCGCCGATGAGGAGAAGGATGGAAGCGGTGAGGATAATGTTTTTATCGCTGACTATGTGAACCGAATGTTAGTCTTGAAGAGATAGACGAAGACGGGTGGGGTGCGGGTCAGGCGGAAAAAAAAAAGTGTACGCACTCCTGTACACCCGGAAGGCATAGAATCTGACAGGATGCACGTTTCGTCACTGAATGACACCTTAAAAAATTTATGTACGTACGATTGCACAAGTGTAGCGGTGAGACCCTAGATGGGTGAGAAGGTATATTCAACGTTGGCATAGTGGGAATTTAGACCTACGCACCGTTGGTAAAGCTTCGACCTAGGTAGGTGGGGAGAAATCCTCTTGAGCATCAAGTCACGTAGTCAAGGACGGTGCAGGGACTCACAGCGATACTCCTGTCGATAGCAGTTAGCAGGTTAATGATATTGGCCGTCGAAATTTTTTCTTACCAAACAACGATCTGAAGCGCAGGGGCTTCGCTGAAAGGGAGGTAGGAAGTGGAGAGCAGGTAAGATTGGGAATTGGACGGGGCAAGGCGATAGAGAGGAAGGTCTAGACTCACTAGTAGTTGGTTATCAAGTAGTGATAGACTGTACGAATCGGTATCAGTTCCATCCAGCGTGGATGAAGAAACAAATAGTGGGAACGCACCGACGTGGATGATCAAAACCATATGAAGCGTGTCGAGTAGCAGGGTCGCAAGAACCTGGCGCGAGCAAGTCAGATTTGCGCGGGAAAGGAAGGAGTGAGTTGGAGATACCAAGGCCTTGAGATACCGCGGGTCCCGTTGGTACCCTGCGCCAGGGTGATGGGTATGCGAACGCGGGACGAGGATAGATAGATGGATAGAACGCACGAGTAAAGTATAACGCAGTCTGTAACACGCTGATACCGTCTGTCGTCCATATACACAGGTTAGACGGATACACAGGAGACGCAGAACCATGGGGAGATCCCCACGCACACAATATCCCGCTAAAGACGAGCCCAAGGAGAAGTGCGCCCATCCTACAAACGTCGGGCTCTATCAGACGCAAGCTAGAGTCGATACGGAGAACGAACGTATTGTCCAGCGGCGCGCCAGGGTCCAATGTGGCCGAGGGCATGGCCGCGAGCTGCCTCAGCGACGCAGAGGGGTGGAGGCAGAAGGAAAAAGACAGCGTGATGCAGATCTCTGATCTGATGGTGATGCTCGGCCGTTCTGGAGCCGTCTCAAATGACCGCCGGCTACGTACTCTTTGAACACAAAAAATTCAAAAATCCGCGGCAAAATGTCTGAGTAACACTGAGTATGAAGGACCCGAGCACGCGAAATTAGGCGTGCAGTGGACGGATTAGTAAGAAAAATGCTTACTGTGCCTGTTGTGTTGCCGTGTGATTGTGCGCCAGGGCCGCATGTTTGAATCTACGGAATTTGCCGAAACGCACTAACCCTGAAGGAGAAAACACTATGCGACGAACTCCAATTGTATCTTTCGTCGGACTGCCGAACACATCGCGGGAACATGAACTGTATTATTCCATATTGCTGCTTGATTGCCCCAGCTTAGAATCAATTGGGCATTCTGCCGGGGTGTCGAAATCGAGGCTTAGCGAATTGGCAGCGCAGATCTAGGGTAAGCTATTTGTATAAGGAGAAGCCAGAGCGGTCAGTACGTAGCTTTACGCCTTTTCAGCACCTGTAATTATGAGTTGACGGTACGCGATACAATATTTGCCGCTATGGTGAGAACACTTCACAGGTTGGAAACCCCTGAGCATCAGATGTGGCGAAGGACGACGCCCGAACTCGTCATCACAGGCGCCACCAGAAAGTTTCTTACATCCTGGGGATAGAAATGCCGTGGTTGGGGCGCGCAAAGCAAGATCTCAGGATCACAAGTGGCCCGTCACCGACACTATGGAGGAAGAACTTGCCCAGACCTGCGGCCGCAGAAGTTGCGGTGGCGACGGTCTAGGAATCCTATCAGGATATTCGGTTTCGAATCACCTTCCGGAGCTCCTCATGTCGGTGATTCTACCCGCCGGATACGGTTGCGGCCGGCAAAGGAGCGGTCATCTGTCCCCGATTCTGTATGTGCGTTGGATTTACGCCGAGTTCTCTGCTGAGGTACAAAAATCTTCGGAACGCTTTTTGAGCAATATCGTGCTAACGTTTGGACAGTGAATTGAGCGTGGCGCCACGCAGGTTCACTACGCGACTACATCACGTGATCGCGGTTTAACATGGATATTTCTGTTGCTGTTGCGGTCTGCTTTCCGTCGCTATACCTCCGCTTGTGATTGCAGCACTGTCGAGTACTACTCAAGATACTCACATCCCCAAGTTGTTCCCGAGCGTGTATTATTGAAACATCAACGATCGCTGATAAGCACAAAATCAAATTCCTATCGGTCCATTCTCTCACGGGGTCCTTAAATTTTCCGTCCTCTATCCCCAAAGAGATGCATAGATCCCTGCGTCTCGGAAGTCTTCTGTCCGAGTTCCTTTCAAGTGGTCAACACCTGTCAATCCACCTTCGGTTTTGATTCCACTTTTGCAGCGGTTCGCCATCCGTGCCTCCAACGGCTCCGTGTCCGATTTACGGCGGATATTTGAGCAGATGCCCTATATGAACGACAACGAATACATGTGGCCACCACTATCCCGTCTTCTATGCCAACCTCGATTCCGCCTTGCATAGCGATGCGATAATCTGCGCCCTCAACGCACTGCAAGACCTCACCGAAACGCACAAAGCCACTTGCCGAACATCTGGCCGCGAATATGGGCATGGAGCGTTTTACAGGCTTATCGCGAGTGGCATCCGCCGTATTCCAGACCGTGCTCGGAGATGAAACGGTAGTTGGATCCCGTCAGGGATGTGGCGGAAAGCACCGGCCTTCGGCACATGCGACTCCGACGGCCAAAGGACTGGCTCGCATTTGTCACCCTCGCCAATGATCGTATTACCTTCATGAAGGCCATCCAGTTCTGAAGACTTCGTTTCCTCCAAGGCGTGGAGTAACATGGAGGTCAGATATCTCATTTCTCGCCACCGTCGTTGATTTCCATTCCAGTGCGGTGTAATTCGCAAAAAAGACTCACCTCAAACGTTGTCAAGAGGCCTATTATTGCTCTTCCGATTTCCAGAAACTCGATTGGAGCCTTGATGGTCATAGAGAAACGTGTGACTCAATTCAAGCCTTTGCATTCCGTGCGACCGTACCTTCTGGTTTCACGACTGACAATCGCGATATTGGCGGGCGAAACTTGTCATTCACGCGGAATTGCTGCACAGAGAGTTAACCGAGCACAGATACTCGAAGGACCTTTCTCCAGTTCCTCTCGATCGCCTTCATTTGCTGCAGGTCGCTCAAAGCAGTCACTCGCCAGACCCGTTTATCACCGTCATGGATTACAGATAGGGACATGAAGCTGCTCCGAATCCGCTGGGTATCTGAACGGCCTCTCCCCCGTAAAAAAACAATTTCACGACATTCATTAGGACGGGTACGTCGCGCGGATGACACCCAGTCGCAAGGTGATGGAACTGCACATTATGCTCGTCCTAAAGGTCTTTACGCATCCTATACACGCCACCTCAGGGTTCCCCCAACGTTTTAATCACCTAGCGGTCCACGACAGTGTTCGCCGAATGCTACAAGTGGATGGAGGCAGCTAAGGACATACGGTATTTAGCACACGTACGCGAATTGCATCATGTCTGGTGTTGGACGTATTCTTCGCCCCGGTTCCAGCCTGGATGCTGGGATTTTACATTCGAAGTATTTCTCTACGCGAAGGATGATCGAACGAAATTTCCCTGTGATCGCCCGAACTTCGACAACGCCTGCGAGTACTTAGACCGAAGAGACCGATTGCTCAAGGACTACGCGTATTGTGCGTACAGCCGTTCCTCTAACTCGGACGTCGGAATCCTCAGTTCGAGGAGGTTTTCCTGTCGGCAATGTTCGGACCACTCGGCCGATAGATAGGCGGTCGAAGTTCGCCGTCGCGGCGCGGAACGGCTTGAAGGCTGTGCAGGAGGCTGTGTCATTCACGCTCAGCGCTTACTTCCTCCTCTTCTCCACCACCACGCTCACCTTCAACAGTGGACGACAGCACTCCTGCGGGAATGCAGATACTTGAGACATCCCCCGCAGTACAGTAAATTCTTTGCTGCGCCCATGTTCCGTTTATGCTCATTGTTTGAGTGCCAGATACTCAGGCAGCTTTTTCCCCAAATCCCAGCAACTTACGTTAGCCGGCGGCGTTTTCACAAGTCAATTAACAAATAACTTCCACCAGAGCTCCAAGATCCCATCTGGATAATGTTATTCCTCTTGTGTTATTCCCCTACTCAAAAAGACACGAATATGGATTTCAGAAAATACATGCTGCTGTCTGCCATGGCGGTATGTCTTTGGACCTAAAAGTAATGAGATCGGTTACTGACACGTTGAATGAGATCTGATCCCTTTTGAACATTTTCTTGCCCGCTATCGTCATTCCCAGTTTTGGCCTATTTTGTATGTGATTCTACGACTTCAGATCGACACCATACTGAGTTCCCTGCGGGCTGAGGAGCGCGAGGTAAACATGTTGGTTTTCGAAACATATTCCAGGAAGCGGATTCATATTTTTTGGTATGGAAACCCTGGCCAGGTCGGTCCCCCGATATGGAATTCCCTCCTTTCTCAATGGTTTAGCTTGTCCCGCTCTCGCTCTCCAGCGCAAACTACCTTTCGACGCTTCCCCCGACCTGCTACAACAACGCGCCAGTCGCAATTGCTGTCATTCGCAGACAAGCTGCTCACGAGTCCAAGAGGCTTGTGGAAGTGCCAAACCATCAGTCCTTGATAGCCCAAGCACAACCCGGCAAGAAGAAATGCTCAGAGTCAGAAATCCTTCATTCCTTGCAAAGAAATCCCTGAAAGAAATATTCTCATGCGCGACCGACTTCTAACAAATAAGATAAAATTCGGGTCGCTTGCCTTCAATAAGCAACTTGTTCTAAGTACATGGAGTGGTGTATTAGCTGATGAAGATTCTTTGCCAGAAGACTGGATACATGAGGGGGTTTTAGTGGGTATGCGACCCATGGCACACAAACAAGGGATTGGATAACTTTTAGGGTCGGAGTCCCACACAGTTTGACTTAGTGCGTAACGGCATTTCCTCCTGAGTGGATTTTTTCCTGGCAAAACATAAAACCTGGCTCACACCCAGCTAAATAGCGGACAACCTTGGAATGCTTCTGCAGACTGAGAATTGTTACACCAAATGCTCCAAAAAAAAAAAAAAAAAAGTGTTATCCATACATACATGTGACCCCGGAAAATACGTCAACAGTCGGCTTGAAGAGTGCTTGAAGACCGCAATGCCATCAACTCTTTCAAACTCAGGCGGTCGATCATGTCACGAGTCGGGCCGGTAGCCCGTTAAATCCCGAATTACTCTGATGTGGATCATTCACTTCTCTCCTTACCACCATGCGCCGAAAAGTTTTGGACTTTGTTCGCAACCAGCTCGCCACTCAACCGCCCGTAGTGAAGGTGGATCTGACTGGGAAAACCGCCATTGTACTGGGAGCAAACACTGGCCTGGGATTTGAGGCAGCCAAGCACTTTGCTACAATGAACCCTGGCCGACTCATCCTAGCCTGTCGAAATCAGACCAAAGGACAAGCCGCTGTGAATAGTATGACATCCTTTGAATCTCGGTTTTCTTCTATATGTGCTTTAGACATCAAGACCACTACTGGCTATACGAGAGCCGAGCTACAAATCTTAGATCTCGCAAATTTTGGATCTGTGAAGAAATTTGCGGACAACTTCGAGCGGGACGGCGAACGTGTCGATATTCTTGTTGCGAATGCCGCCACATTGATGGATAAATACGAACCAACCGAGGATGGATGGGAAACCGCGTTCGTTTCCACAGGCACTACTTTACCGCATGAGATATTGATGCTTTGGCACAGATTTCAAGTCAGCTGTCTTTCTACTCCACTGGTAGCGTTGGTTCTGCTTCCGGCGATGATGAGAACTGCTCGGGAACACTCGACATTTCCGCGACTCGTCGTCGTCTCGAGTGAAGTGCACTACTGGGCCTCGATCGAGAAAGCCGTCCGCGAAAACCCGGACATGCTCAAGACGCTGGGAAGTGCGGAATACTGTACACCCACGTATGCGTCCCTCTTCCATTCTGCATTGCGCCTGCGTAACCAATCCTTTTCAGTAAAATGATGTCAAGATATGTTCTCGTTAAGCGTAAGCACGCATTAACCACAAGTCTGAATCCACAACATGCTTACCGGTATGGCGCACAGTCCTCAATATCTTCTTTGTCCGCGCGCTCAACGCACATCTGCCCCCCGGCTCCCCGCTCATCGTCAACGCCGTCAACCCCGGGTTCTGTTACTCCGAACTGACCCGTGGGTTGACCGGCGTCGCAGCGGCTTTTGACCGCCTCATGGCATGGATCTTCGCTTACTCGACCGAGGTGGGAAGCAGGCATCTCGTATGGGCATCCGTCGCGAGTCCTGACGCGCTCCGCGGAGCTTACATCAATGCATGCGAGGTTACGGAGCCCAGCGATTTTGTCGTGAGTGCGGAAGGCGAAAAGATACAAGACCGACTTTGGTTGGTACAATTTTTGATTACACTGTTCTCGCTGACCGCATGTAACCGTAGGGATGAACTTGTGGATATATTGGGCAAAGTTGACCCAAGAGTCACTGCGGCGGTCGAGCAGTATCTTTCGCCATCCTCTAAATGAGTCTTCATGTTACTCTGTGCGTCGATTTCCAACTGTCAATGCTGAGCACTGGAACCGATAAACCAACCTCGCAATCATACAATCCATTACGGAAAATTTTGCCCCCTCTCACAATACAATTCCGCGAAACTTATAAGCACGTCCCCAGATCTGTCGTCTGTCGCGCATTGCAGCGCTCCTCGAGGTAAGCGATTTTATGCATGTTTCAATTAAATATTTTTAACGCTCTTAATTACAGAACCTAAATAATTAGTTCAGGAACTAGCGTACTGTACATCCGCGCCGTCACATGGACCCTAAAAGCGAGTTTTCCTTACCGCCCACGGCTAAAGCGTCCGGTCTGCTAAACGCAAACCGCCCTCCCTCGCTCAAGACGGGCCCGTACTTCAGTCTGACACGTCCAGACTCGTTTAAGTTCAGTTCATTGAGCTCGGGGTTGCGTGTCGCGGCCAAGAAGTCACCGAAGTAGCTACTCGTTGCGCCGCCGAACGCGCTGTTCTGGAACAGCGCGATGATCCCGAAGAAGTCGCACAGGAGCGCGACGCCGAGACCCAGCCCATAAATGAGCCATAGCCGGCGCTCGTTGTACACGAAGTGTGTATTGTTATCACTGTAGCTGCAGATAGTCGTTGTCGTCTGCGTGCGGTCGGCTGCACCGGTGAGGATAGAGAGCGTGATGTTTTGCAGGAGGGACTCGAAAATGGGTGGGATGTCCTTAATGGGGATCCAGGTGAAGTTGAGGGCAGCGCGGGATGTGCCACTTGTCTGCATCAGCTGCGTTTGGCCGAGCTGGATGGTGCTCGGAGTATAGACGACCGAGGCTCCGGCGAGGCCGTTTTGGGGTACCACGCTGCCGATGGTGTAGGCAGAAATGCTGTCGAGGATTGCGTAGTAGCTGGCCGTGGCATTGTACCACGCTGTATGGACCAAAGGGTCAGAGCCTGGGACCAAAAATCCAGCTTGCCCACTGATGTTCGGAGACATCTGTCCCGCGAGCTGTTGTGGGACGATTTTATCGATAACAACAGACGCGGTGGTGCCAGCAAACGTGTAGTTTACGCTATATGTGGAGTTGTAAGCGATGCAAGTGATGTTGTGCCCGCCGTTAGCGACGGGAAGCCCGCTGGTATAATTGGTGTAATGCGCCTGAAAATCCCACTTCACGAACTGATTCTCGCTACTAGGTGCCGTTATATCGGTCTGGGCGGCAAAGTAGGGAGGAGGGGAGAACTCCGGGTTAAGGTCCGCGGAAGTCCAGTTCAGAGCGGAGGGGTTCTGCGCACCCACTGAACATGAGTAGGACGGAGCGTTGGTGGACATGACATATGAGCAGTTGCGGCCGCAAGGGGAAGTTGCAGCCAGTGGTTGGCCAGCGAGAAACGTGGCTCCAACGATTTGCTGGATGAGAGAAGACGGCGAGTTATAGGAGATGGACGCGGAGTCGATCACTATACAAGGAAACTAGTTTCAGCATTCGACCCCAACGACATGAAAGCCAACGTACCGTCATAAAGCAATCCTGTGGCACCCCAGTCGAAAGCAGGGACCGAGCATTGGCCTGAAGTGGTTGTGATATCGGTCGCAACGGTCAGCGTGCCCGGTGCGAAGGTGACGATGAGAGGAAAGGCCCACGCCAGACCGGAGATGACGACAACTCCCTGCGCTGTCCGCCAAAAGTCGAGCGACAGAAATGCAAACACATTCGTCGGCGAGGACCACATGGCGTTCAGGCCAGAGATAGAGAAGGCGCGCGTGCGCACGACTCTCCACGCGCACTGGAGGAACGCCGTGCCAGCGGAGACGGCCAGCAATGATGAGACGAGGAATGCGAATGTGGTGCCAATGGCGGAGGCGCCCGCTTGAGAGTGCACGAGCAACAACGCGGTCGTGCCTGAACCTGAAGTTACGGGATGATTGTCGAGGGAGGCGTAGAAAGCGTGATGGCCACTGGCAAGGGCGAGTGCTGAGATCCAGGCGATAACAATTTTCAAAAGAGGGACGGAGTGACCATGGCGGCTTTGGGAGGATGCTCGTTCCATCGAGAACTGGGAGAGAGCACGGAAGTGTGCGCGACGTCGCTTAAAAGTAAAACGGCAAATGTAAAGGGTTTACATTGATAACATCCTTTGCCGAAAGTGACTGTATCCTCATTGACGTCAAGCCCGAGGGTACCGGTGGTGCTAGCGCAGAGCTTTTTCGAACGTCCTCACAGCCATTCCTGAGGGAGAGCCGCTGACTCCCACGGTAGCCACACTTCGCGCAGACCCAGAGGAAAATTTATATCGTGCTTGGCGTCTGCTTGGATCTCGGCGTGATGTCACAGCAATCGTGTAACACTGTAACTCCGTTAGGGGACGGCATCCCGGCAATCTAGGCTTCAGCACAGGCGAGCACGCTGGCAAAGCTCCACGGAAATTCCGGTGCAATAAAAAAGCCGAGAAATTCAAATGCACCATGATCGTGTGGCAGTTCGATATATGGCGCGGCGCGGCCCCGGGTTGACTGTCACCTAATTCACGGCTGCAGAATATCGCCGGCCAGGCTCCTACCCACCGCACGTTGCGAGGTTAATCAATCCTAGTAACAGTACCCAGAGTGAAATCTGAGAACACTACTTAGGACCGAAACATCGGATAAATCCAAAAGAGTTCAAGCGAAGAGTTGGGATTGACTTCTCCAGAGGCTTTATGACCTGTGCAATTACGGGAAACGCTCTTGGCAAAACTCTGTACTTATCTACAGTGTGTCACAAAAATAAATGCGCACCCTGCTATTTTGTCATAATTCGGCAACCATTTGAGATATTGAGCCAAACTCAAATGTCACACTGTCGAGAGAGCTGGCGCTGATGTTTTGCATATATTGATCGCATCATAGTATCCTGATGTGCCATCAGACGAGGCGAAATATAGAAACCTGTATTTTTTAACTTGATAAATAATTTTTTTGGAGAAATTCTAAATCACCCAAATTGTAGCCTGAGATGTACTAAGCAACTTGCCAAGTTGAATCATGCAAAAATATACAGGCAATAACTCACTGCAGAGCTCGCAAAGTGGCTAAAAACAGCCAAAAATGCCCAAAACAGCGAAAAAATAGCCAAAATGGCCACTTTATGGGCTCTGTAGTAAGTTATTGCCTGTATATTTTTGCATGATTCAACTTGGCAAGTTGCTTAGTACATCTCAGGCTACAATTTGGGTGATTTAGATTTTCTCCAAAAAAATTATTTATCAAGCTAAAAAATACAGGTTTCTATATTTCGCCTCGTCTGATGGCACATCAGGATACTATGATGCGATCAACATATGCAAAACATCAGCGCCGGTTCTCTCGACAGTGTGACATTTGAGTTTGGCTCAATATCTCAAATGGTTGCCGAATTATGACAAAATAGCAGGGTGCGCATTTATTTTTGTGACACACTGTACCTACCTACTGACCCGAACTCCTTGTCGTCACTAGTACTGCGTAGGAGTGTCAGCTGCACACACACCCAGACTCCTAGTCGACAGAGGCGAGCTCCATACAGTTTTAGTGTCTACAGATTGACCTTGATTGGCCCCCCAGAGCGAAAAAATTTCCGATGCTGGTAACACAGGTGCTGCCAGAGGAGCGGATAGAGTGAGTCATGACGATTCAGACACCCGGAGGTACAGGTCGTCGCCGTCGCGTCGTCAGTGACAAGAAAGCGATTCGCGTATCATTTCGGGGAAGATCGCGTTTCCAACCATGCCATTCAATTTGGTTGCCCATGCGCAGTTTACACTCATTTCTCAGTTCCAGTATACTGAATAGCATTATTCACATCTATTATACTTTGAATATCTCATTCTCTGCACTATGAGCCGGCGAGAAATGGTATCGAGATTGGTGGTCTTGAGCTGAGCGGGCCAGAATCACGTGTATTTCAAACTTCGCTGGTAACCGGATCCTGGTATCGGACACCGTCATCAGTATCGAGCCTGAATTTGTGAGTGATACATATAGCCGTCAAATATGTGGACGCAGGTTTTACGGCCAAGGAACGAGATTCTAATCCTCGCCAATACCGAACGGAAAAAATCAAGGTCAACAATCATTGGCCAAGTGAGTAATACACCCCTAACTAGCAAAGCCAGTGGCGGCCACCGCTGGCCGCCGGTGGTTGTTGGCGGACAGTGTCACACGCTGACGATCATCGGATCACGTTGAAGTGGCTGTGAACCGGCGATCAGCGTCGGAGGCCAATGGGTGCCGTTATCTTTGTGGGCCACTGCGGTCCACTGGCTTCCACTGGTTTTCAGGGATGGCAGAAATAATGGCCGACTCCTCCAAGCCTGGAGAAGAGCATTCAAGATGGAGACGGCCGAACAGTCAAACTCTTGGCTCAACGGTTTTGAATCACAACTCGACACATGTCTATTAACTATGATTTTTTATTCACGCATTGATGATGCTGTATGCTGAGTGTCTTGGAGAGTGCATAGAAGAGAAGAATTTGGGGCTTACGATGAGTCTGGGGCGGAAGTGTTCGGGAATAACGAGAGTTCAGAAGTACAGTAATTCATGTTTTATGTTGCTACATTTGTAGCATGTTTAAACTCAAATCCTTCTTCAGCATTTTTGTTATGGAGAGGTACCATGCTTCACATAACAAAATATCGAGCACATTCACTGGAGCAAAGCAGTCATGGCATCAAAACATTGTGCATACAATTGATCACCCGAACCACGACAATTTTTGAACTTAAAATAGGGTCGTCCAGGAGCGCTGTGAGCCACCGGTTTTCAACGGTCGTCGCACCGGCAAGATCCAGCGGAGTCCGGTGGCTCCCACCGGCTTTCCAGACCTTGTTTCTCACACTGCGAACCAGTGTGCCCGCAGTGCGGCCACTGGATTCCGCTGAATTCCATTGGGATCCATCGACACCACACTGGACAGCATCGGAGACCGGCGATCAACAATGCCAACCAGTGCCGATCAGCGGTTTGCAAGCTCCGCGTGTATTACTGGGCCAAGTAACTTAGTAAGTATGCCGCGGCGGTCAGGGATGCGAATTCGGCCCGCGCTACCATCATGGCAATTAATTTGCCGCGAGCTCGTTGCCGATGAGCTAATCAGCGGCCCCAGCGTTCGGTAAGATAAGGATAAGCCCCGGCCGGCGAGCGACAAAGCCCGCTACTTGAAATGTTATCGTCTGAGCACCGTCTTCGGTTCAGTTAAGTGGGAGAATAATACCATTCCTCAAAAGGTCCAAGCTCGATCGACCCACGATCAGAGCGAAACTCGAAGACAAAGCTTAACTGAGGTGAACATTGGTGAGACAGTGCACAGTCCTACCGAAATGCGCTGATCTCTGCCAAAAATTTATAGCTTCGTCTCTAAGACCCAGTACCTGAAGGTAGCGGGAATATTTGCATTTTGTGGTCCCACTCAAGCAGTTCAAAACGTTGATTTGATATACGCACGGGGTGCCAATTCCCACAAGTTTTGTGTCTCTGCCCCAGTAGAGAAAATCAGCAGTTAGAAGACACACCAGCCAAAGCAAATATTCCCCGCAGCTGAACATGTTGCTGAAAATAGTACCAAATGTGGTTGAAAAGGCTATCGAAATTCACAAATTCAGCTGCAAGTTTTCCACGCTTGAAAGTGAAGCTCAAAAACATGAAGTCAGCAACAGATTCAGCTTGGATGAAAGCAACAATTTAGGGATTGCTGAAACTGTAGCTGAAAGAGTCATTTTCAGCTGCACTTTCGGCCAGCTCAAAACAATAAGACTTGGCAAGGCTGAAACAGCTGGCAAAAACAATAGTTTCGGGTCCCGTTCTGACAAAGCCGAATTGCCGACCAAATGTTATTGTTCCGGTCGGGGCCGAAAGTGTGACTGAAACCACAACTTTGAGCCCAGCTGAAAATAACTGGCGGACTCTTCGGCTGAGCTGAAACAAAGGCTTTGGGCTACACTTTCAGCCCGGGCCGAAACAATAACATTCGGCCATCATTTTGATTGGGCCCAGTCAGTCGCTGAAACTATTGTTTTTGCCGGCCGTTTTGGCATTGCCGAGTCTTATTGTTTCAACATGGCTGGAAGTGCAGCCGAAACTGGCGCTTTCAGCTACAGTTCCAGCAATGCCTAAACTTCTGCTTTCACTCAAGCTGAATCTGTTGCTGATTTCATAATCTTAGGCCTCACTTTCAAACATGGAAAATTTGGGGCTGAATTTATCAATTTCGACAGCCTTTTCACCTACATTTGTTTTGAAGCTAAAACTATTATTTTTGGCAACATGCTCAGCTGAGGGGAATATTTGCTTTTGCCGGTGTGAGAACAAGATACCTCTAACCTCATTTGCAGCCGTGCACCACGGATCAGCGTAATCAAATGCTTCCTCACACCACATATATTTCCACGTAACTTTTTTTCTTCCCCAAAATGCAGCTCTCTTCTGAAGCCTCAACACCAAAAGGGACGTCCTGATCTATGCGGTAGGACCACACCTGTGGAAGACGTACAGGTGCGAACCCGCTGTTCTTCCTCACCGAAATGGTGTTCTCAAAATTCTCCGGTAGATTGCGGTGATACTTGCCCAACTTCACAATATTCATGTCGCCGTCAAGTCCTCCGGACACGACTATCTCGGCTGCTCTATCGCACCGAACTCACTCTGCGAAGATTCGTGGATGTTGCATTCACTAACGGGTTTGTTGTGGATGAGCAGAGTATGGGCTCTGTCACTGCAGGATATATATCAGCAGTCAAAGGCCCAGGGGAAGATTGTCGTCTGCAGACCTGTAGCAACTGTATGTCCCGCCAGTAATACACGCGGCAGTGGAAACGGCATTGATCGGCACTGGTCGGCATCGGCTACCACTGACTGTCAACTGAAGTCCAGTGGAATCCAGTGGCCATCACTGGGACCCAATGGTGTTCAGTGGATTCCAATACATCTGCCACCGAGTGATCCTGCAGCCCCAGCCACCAGAACTCGTCAAATCCCACTCCCACTCAGCCTGACTCTTTGAGGTTGGCCGCGTTCCAAATCCGCTAGAATTCAGTGAGTTACAGTGAAGTTCACTGGTTCTGCGAATGTACACTATAATGATCGTCAACTCACCGAACTTTGACAAGAAATGACAAAACAACGATTCGAATTTCACCTTCCCTTTCGAGTTCAAATATGAGCAATTATTCCCGCAATCCCTTGCCTACTCGTTCTCTGATTTTTTCGGCATAAATTATCAGAACGTGTGCGAAAAATGTGTGTTCTCTATTAGGAAGTTGAAGTCTTGGCTAAACGCTTCGAGCGTTTGGTCTCATGCCGCATGCATATTCAAGCACATGCACTCATCAACCAGGTTTAACAAGGTAAATAGATGAAAATTCCACTGACCTACAACATATTCCAGTGATATCCAGTGTATCACGATGGGGTTTGAGCATAAACATCCAACGGAGGCCAATGGAGATTGCCGTGCATCAATATCTTATCTTGGCAACCTGTGGGAAACACTGTCCGACAACATCTTTTGATGTCCACCAATGCCCACCAACATACACTGGTGGCCAGTGGTGTCCACCAGTGGACTTTCCACCGGCGGGCATATTACTCTGTCCCGCCGGTTCTAGAAATGCGGTCGGACTATTGGTGGATGCTCAGCTGCGGTGCGCCATCATTCGCGTTTCCCTTTTCCGTACTATACATGCGCCATTGCGCAGCGTGATGAACGATCTCCTCCATTTATTTCATTTTCCTTCGGACACCATGCCCGTCTCATATATAGTGTTGCTCGTAGTTACGCACACCTCAGACTTCGTACCACTTGCCGTGTGCGAAGACTGAGGTGAGCCGTTTGTATTCCGTACTTATATCTCGTCATACTCATATCGTATGTAGCGCTTATATTACAGGTGAATATATCAGACTTCGTACCACTTGCCGTGCGCGAAGACTGAGCTCTTATATTACAGATCTCCCACGCACTCTGTTGTCTCACTCTCACACGGACTGCGGAAAACGCTCTCGGTACACGTCGTGTCATTATAAGTCGTCATAATTATGTAAGTATATTACCGAACACAGGTTCGCGGGTGGCACGTTCCTGGAGGTCACTCATGATACAGTATTGTACCACGAGCGTGAGCCAGACTCCAGACCATGGGTCTCTGGATCCTGGAGCAATGCAGGCTCGTACTCGAACGAGGCGGATGGTTTTGAGAGAGACTCCAAGAAACGTTTTACAGCCTGAACCACGCAAGACTGAGTGTGATACAAATTTTATACGCTGAATGGATCCGTTCATCGTCACAGGGGGAGTACTTGAGAAGCTAGCGCTGGAATGATTGATGTTGATGTACCGTGTGCCTAAATTTCTATTATTCACTTGTGTCAAAAGTTAGAGGCGCAGTTGGACAAAACATCGATGCCATTCAAGTATTTTCCAGACTGAAGGAAACCTCCCCAAAAGGAGTATGTATTCCGAATGCGACGTTTATCACGTCCAGAACTCAAGTCGAGGTAAGTGCCGCACGCAAGTGCCGAATGAGTAGATGGACCGAGCTATATCAGGACGCAAAGAATCAGATAACTTGATTCTTTCAGAGATGACAGCATGGCGACCCAGTCTCTAAGGAGATAACTTGCAAATAAATAAATATCTCATCCTAATCGCGATTTGCGTGCAGTGTAGCGCTTGTCGATTGTTGGCAGAAAACAAGGGGCGCGGCACAGCCTCAGAATTCGCTGCCTTCATATCACTCTCCCAGCCGAGGATGCCAATATAATCTCGAGAAAGATATGTCACCGATTCCGGGAGATGCTGAAAGTGGGAAGCTAGCTGATGACTAGACGTCAAACGTCTCAGACAATTATCCCTTCGATTCTGGGGAATCCCTTAACTATCAATTATGTAGAATAACTTTCCAAGAATGAGCTAACGATGCTGTTCATGGATTTCATTGACCTCAAACTTCTTCGCTCTCCCGACTGGACGCAAGAATCAGGTTCGCTTCGAGCATTGATTTGACCTCTTCACTTCAGCAGTGGAATAAAAGGGTGAGTTATACAAGTAAGTACATTTTGTTTCAGGTCAAACCTCTCCGTTTACATTCACTGTCGGTTTGAAGATTACAGCAGAACCATGGCGACCCCAACGCCAACAAAGAGCGATACAACAGTGGACTGAGTGCGAACGCCGGCACCGATGAGTCCGTTGACGGCCTTTGAAGCGTCACTCGCGGCGGCACCAGCAGCACCAGTTGCATCGCCGACAACGCCCGCAAGATCAGAGGTGGCTGCGTTTATGACGCTTGGAAGCGCCGAGGTGACGGCTTGGAATGCACTGACAGCATCAGATGTGACAGCGCTAACAACGCTTGGCAACGCAGAGGTCGCAGCTTGGAACGCGCTTGCGGCTTCAGAAGTCGCAATGCTGGCGACGCTGGGCAAAGCGGAAGTGGCGGCTTGGAACGCGCTTGCGGCTTCAGAAGTCGCAGCGCTGGCAACACTGGGCAAAGCGGAAGTAGCGGCTTGGACCGCACTGGCTGCCGCAGACGTCGCGGTGGCGACTGCACCGGATGCGTCACGCTGGGAAACGGTCTTCAGGAGAGGCTCCGAAAACAGTGACAGAACTTCTGACCTGCACAGGGATGTTTCTGGCATAGACCGAGAGAACGGGAACGAAGGCAACGAAAACAGCGAAGAAACGCATAATCGGCAAACGGTTGAACGAAGAGGGTGAAAAATTCAAAGATGTGAGCCTTGATCAGGTCAAGTGAGTATATCTTTCATGGTGGAATGGTCTCAACGCACTCTGCTCTTGAATGCCAGAAAAAAGAAGTGGAGGCGAATAAATGAAGATGTCCGAGGCGAGTTCATATATATGCAGCCAAGAGCCGAACACCGCAACGCGCTATCATCTCGTGTGCGCGTTGTGATAGACACGTACCTACCATCAAGAGATCCTCGATCACACCCGGCTAACATCGGGACATCTCTCCGCGCCACATGCCCACGGATGCGAACGAAAAGATGAGAAACTGCGTCGTGGTTCGTTTTCCTGTTCATCTCGAGCCCCGCAGTGAGAGATTGCGAAATGAAGATACAAACGAAAAACTCGCAGATATCATCCTCGGTGAATTCGTCGGTTGTTACGAATATCAAAAGATCTGCGGCCTGGTTGTTAGGTCCCTAGAACTAGCCTCGACCGTATTTCTGGTTGCTCAGAAACGCCTAGAAACGCACACACCAGTGGAGCTGTTGCTCGCCGTATCTTTATACACCTGGCGTACATTGAATTCTTTTTATAGCAATTATCGCAGCTTGATACGTCTCGTTCCCCACTCTCGCCTACGTTTCCAGTCCAAAGACGGATGAATATTAGTTCGAAGGTCGGTTTAAAAATATAGTTGCATTGCAGGCTAGAGCTAATTTTAATTCGCAAGCGAGTGAAATTCCGTAAGATAGACTGCTTGGAGTCGAATCCATCTCATACCTCGCGCATTATTGTATATTAACTCAGCGGCTTCCTGGCTATCAAATAATCAACGCCCAGTGCCATGAGACGGAGGGATTCAGAGAATTCTCGAAGTTCCATTCGAATTCCGTGCATATTGAATAGGATACCAATGCAGCCCGAAGGTCCCGATGAGTGTCTCATGAATGCGAGGACAAGAGGAAAACACCAAGTGCTACGCAACATTCTTCACTCATTATTGTCGAAAATAAAAATCCGTCTATGATCGGCAAACATCCGTCGCGAGAGACCAAACCCGTGCGCAGCTGGTGTGCTCCAGCTAGTATATATTTTCTATATCGTCGAGGCTGATTTCTGAGGTTGCGATTTCATTTGATCCGTGAAGTCGCGTATTATAGGTGGAAAATTCTATTTGCCTACAGTTGTAAGCGACGGGGCGCGCTTAATGTCATAGCTCCCTGGTACGGCAAGCGCATCAGCAAAGAGTGTAATTTTCTCATTTTTGCTGCCGTCCTGGCCGATTATTTGACAGAAAGCTACAGACAAGTGACTCATATTCTCCGGTAGAACATGAGCAAGTATTACAATAATGATTTTGCTTCTGAGACAATGGAGCAAGAAAGGCTAGCACATCCAAAGTTATCTGAGATACTTCCTTCGGCAACGAATCGCCTCGTCAACTTGAAGGTCACTTTTGTTTCAAAAGCAATTGGTGCATGTGAGGGTCCTTGGACGTGTCATCGACTGATCATTTACTTATGCCGTGTGGTATATCAGCTGACTGTACTGAACATGCAAGTTCAAAAATCCCCAAATTGGGCGATTGGATGAGGGCGCTACATCTTTGGCGTCAAGCAAGACGTCATGTCAAACTTCAAGGTCTGCTTTAAGATTCATTTATCTTCTGGGGGCGCAATTACCCCTGCAGTTCCCCCGGGGGGGCACACGTTTCAGATTGAGGCGCCCGGGTTGCCGAATAGAATCACCCAATATAGGTTGAACTGTAAGTCGGAACATGTCGGAATCGGCATCGCTGTGTTCGGCAGACGGAGTTAAAACAGGCGCTTGTTATGAAACAACTAAGTCAAGGCTACAGGTGTCTAGTTACAGGCGTCTACAGGTACTAAATATGCGTATACAAAGTCTACAACAAGTCCCAGTCCATCCGAAACTGATAAATGAAGTTATGACGCAAGTGGCAAACAGACCAGAATGGAACCACCGAGTTGTTGCACAGCCTTCCCTACGCATACCGCTCGGGAGTCAGGAGCTGTACTTGCCAGTAATTGTCCGGCTGGCCGAGCTGAGGCGTGAGCCCCGCGAAGAGGGTGTTTCCCATGAGATGGTCCACAAAGCGCCCTTTACCTCGTTCTTCAGCCGCAACATTTGCAGCTTCTTTGCGGGCGTCGCGTTTGGGGCAGTACCCATTCACGGTGGCGATTCGGCGCTTCATGTAGGGCGCAGCCTCGGGCGGCGCACGACCGCGGTCGTAGTCGCGTAAAAGCCTTTGGAGGGTCCCGAGAACGTCGCCCACCCGTACAATTCGGTCTCCTCCCTGATGCACGACATCGAGCACCCTCTCAAAGCGCCCAGCAGAGATACGAAGGTGTAGGACGGTTTGTCTTGGTGTGCATGCGGGGGGAATCGAGGAGCGCCTGTGTTAGCTGCGGGTTCTGGCGGAAGGCCTCGGACGGGAAGGAGAAGTCGAGCTGGAGAGCCTGGGCGGGCGTAAGAGAGGGGTGCAATTGGATCGCTCCGGGGAGTCGCAAATCCTGGTTCGGCTGCGGTGGAGGCGGGAGTTTGGGAGATGCTTCCTTGGAGTCTGGAAGCGGTGCCGTCCACGATTCCGGGGAGTTTCGAATAACATATTCGTCGACGGTTAACTTCCAGTGTACTTCCTTCTTGTGAGACATGATAGAGGGGGGAGACGCACTGGATTCAAGACGACAAAGCTTGGGTGCGGCTTATATGCACGCCATTTAAATCGAGCAGACCTAAAAGAGGGAATTCGCTATATATGCACAACAGCGCGCCTTGTGCTACGGCTGTCATTACAGCGGCAATCCTGGAATATCCCCCGAAGGCTGTCTGAGAAATTGCTTTTGATAAAGATTACAAAGAGCTGTTACTGCCGTGGGAGGAAAATGAAGACGAAGAGGCGTCATGTAACAGCAGTGAGTCTGAAATACTGCGACACAGGATTTCCGACAGGAGGTCGACAGATGGAGCTGAGCGCAAGACAGTAGCGACCTGAGGCCCGAACAGTACGTGCCAGGCTACGGTGCAAGTTCGTCAGCCTATTAGGAGAGCGATTGTGGAATGGAAGGATAGTGATTGACTCTTGGATGCCGACACAGGATTGTTGACAAATGGAGTTTGGACTTGGTAAGGTCGTGTCACATTTTGGCCGCAGAATTTCGGAGTAATAGACAAATGGTTGTCGGTACTGCCCGTGAAAATCAAGTCAGTGAACCGGACGGAAAGGAGATGGTGAAACGTTGACCTGGAGTTCTCGGATGAGTTAATCTGCAGACCGCACCACCGACATAAGAGGCGGTCATGATCTTCGTTGAGGAAAGCCGTCGCAACCAAGCAATAACGCTGTCTATGTATATTTAGCAGGGGACGAGGCAGTGAACGAGCGCCTAACATATTCAGCCCTTTGATTGAGGCGTTGATCAGCGTACCGCAATGCACAGGTTTCTGAGGGCTTCCTGTCCAAAACTGAAGGAATCAGGACTATAATGGAACGAAGTATAACCATGGCGCACTTGACAATGGGACCATCGATTATACGCCGGTGATAATTTCAAGGTTCCAATCTCGGTATAAGATAGGGCTACGAGCGCTGCCTGGATGCGCCTTTGACGCGAAGGAGGGGTGGTCCGAATGGGAGCTATGAATGGACTCGAGATTCAAGACTGTCGGCGCCACGTCGCGCCAGATCGCGCCAGTGCGTGGCAGTGGATGCCGATTGCCCTGCTTGCTATCAGCAGCCCCGAAGTGATGCGAGCTTGAGTTCTCCGCTCCGTGGCCCTGGCGAAGCCCCTCCACTCGGTTTCGCCTAGGAATTGAATAATTTGGAGGCAGCTGGTCCTAGGAGACTGAGGTGCGAGCTGTCACGCACGTCGCCGTGACCCGGAAATCCCGGATGAGGCTGTGCTACTGCCAGCGCTCCTCTCTTGCGTCCATCAGCTCAAACCAACTCGAATTGGCCGGAACAAGGAACTTTGAAATTAGCAACCAACAAGAACTGGCCAGAAGACTCGTTCTGTATTCCTTTCCTCAATCTCCCATATCTTTCGTCGTTCGCCAGGCCGACCTTGAGGTTGCCAGGAGCTTGGTGCCTTGCGCTGCAATGAATTGAAGGTGACTTGCACTCACAAATAGGATCCTTCTGTGATGTCTCTCCTCCTCCTTGACTTCTCCTGTGCAATCTCGTTCGTTGACCAGAACTACAACTTTGAAACATAGGAGGCGCTACGATCTCAGATGTTCATCGTGAAATGCTTCCGCTCTGTTTCTTTTCGCTCAAATGCTTGTTTCGTGCAATCGTAGAATTCAATTCTTTGTCACTACTTGATGTAAGTTGAACAAACCCCACACTTTCTCGTACACTCAAAATATATACAACTCATCACGCGCTGTGTGTGGACGACATTCAATCCCGATCGCACCCCACAAACACGATTGACAGTGGTATACAGGGGAATCGAATCGCTCCTTTTAGCTCCACATTTTAGAAACTGAATCACAGGAGCTTCACGAATGTTATAAAGTGGCAAACTGTCCCAACGCTCTACAACCCACCTCCTGGTTGACATGGCCCAGTACGACGATCTTTTCGGGTACGTTCTACGGTTTCATCGCTGAATCTCATTGACGTGTTTTCCCAGTTCTATCTTGATTAGTTCGTGGCTCGCCTCGATGCTGTATGGCGTCGTGATCATCAAGAGCTGGGAATATGTGACGAGGTATCCGAAGGACTTATACCTCCGCAAAGTTCTTCTTCTATGTTGCATAATCTCGTCGTTACTCGCAATGATCGCGCAGATGGCAAACGTCTACTATGTGGGCCGTTCTATTTTCTGGAACCTGAGCGCTCATGTATTTTTTTTCGCAGCCGACAGTCACTTTCTGGGGTGAGGTCGAGAAATTGTATCGGTAGGCGACCTGCTAACACGCAGCTGTCTACAGGGAATACAGCTGCTATTCAAGCCCAATATTGGCCTATCCCCGTCTACGTGATCGCCAACAGTCTCACCGGTACGATGGTAAATTCCTTCCTCATCCATCGCCTTTATCGATTGTGCGTCCTGCCCTCCTTTCTCTTGCTATTCGAAGGCGTATTTATTTGACCATTTGCAGATCGAAAAATAAATGGATCGCCTTATTTCTCATGTGTTGCGTCCTCCTCGGGGTACGTGTTTGAGCGAATTGTCGCCAGATAATTGACTGGCAACTTAGCTCGCGGGATCCATCATGGTCGGGATCATTGAGATATCCATCAGTGTTTCTGGGGTGCGTCTGGACGCCTCGTATTTTCGCTCAGGTCACTGACATCTACGTTTCAGAGAGCCAAAGGAGCGGTCGCCGCTTTAATTTGGACTGTTTCCACGGCCAGCGCCGGTACGTCGCTCTCGCGTTGGCCGCAGGTTTCACTAAAATATCATCGATCAGATATCTTCATTGCGCTCGCTCTCATATGGAAACTCGTCACCATGCGGACATCGTTTCAATCCACCAACTCGTGAGTGCCTTTCCTTTCGTTAACCACCCAAAAATGTTCACGATCCTCCAGATTGATCCAACGCCTCGTTATAGGTGCCATCCAAACCGGCTCCACAACTAGCACATGTGCTGTCGCCACGATGGTATCATACTACATTGGGAAGAACGCCAGTAACGGTGCGGTCGATCCATGTCATCGCATGATTTCACTCACCGTCCTTCACAGTCCCCACTGCGTTTCACTACCTGGTCGGGCCGTTCTACATGCTTACGCTGCTGTACAACTTGAGTCTCCAACATGACGGCGTCAGTGGCACCCGCTCCGGCTCCCGCTCGACAGACACTCGCTTGGCGGGCACTAACATTTGCATGGACGGTATCCGTGAGTGATTTCCACCCACGTGAAGCATTAGTACTGAGTGATATACAGAGGTACACCGTACCGCGATTGTTTCGATGGACCCGCCTGACGGGAACGCACCGCGCGAAACTACTGTGCGCGCCTTTATCTCATACTGATGTGCTGATGTTCATTCTAATATCAGACAACGCAGAGCTACGGTGACACGAAAGTGATTGAGGAAGGCGATGGAGCACCATTTGGGGCTAAAAGAGTCAGGGTGACGGATTTTTGAACTCTTTGCAGAGTTGTGCCATTCGTTTGTCTACAGTGAATGTCGAACTTGGGAAACAAGGATTTTTGAAAGGAACAACGATTATAGGGTTGAAAGTTATGTAAAAAAAAAGTTCGAAGATAAAAAGTTTGCACAACAGCGTCGAAGAAGGTGGTCAGTCCACACCCGGTAGGGTTTGATTCAACAGCTAGGAGATCGACGTTTACGAAGAGGACAATCCACAAGCCTGCAAGCACTTATCCACCCCCAACGCCAAATTAGCCGGGAGGTGATCCCTCCATTGGTCAATGTTAGAGCCTCCGATCGTGGTTGGGAAGCTAGCAACGAGGTTGAACGAGGGCAAAACGTTTAGAACAGGAGAGGCTTACCCCAATGTCGCGTTGACAATGTCGGGAGGGAGCATCCAGAAATTGGTCGCAATATCGCTGCGGCCGGGATCCTCGCTGCCAAACGCCGCGACGAACATCGCCTTGGAGCAGGTGGGGTTCTGCTGGAAGTGGATGCTGCCCATGGGGAATATGGTCGCCTGGAAGAGCCCCAACTCGGTCTTGACGTCCGTGGCGAAGCCGTTCTCCTGCACGAATCCGGTGTCCAGGACGCCCTCGATGACGGTGAGCAGCTCGCTCGAGCGCGGATGCGTGTGCGGGATGTTGAGGCCGCAGGGCTCGATGAAGGCAACCCCGGCTGAGACGCCCGTCCCTTCCAAGATGGGAAAATTGTCGACTGTGGCAAGCACAAGGGTGCCGCCCTTCCCGCTCTCAGTTGCACTCTGGGTGTTGTTGAAATCGAAGACGGTAAGCTGCCGGAGGGCTTCCCCAGTGAGGAGGGTTCCGTTGTAGGTCAAGAGCTTCGACAAACGATCGACCTCGCTAGCCTCCGTTATGAGAGACGCTGCGATCTCAGGAGCGTTGGACACAATGGGGACTGGTCCGGGGGTGGTGACAGTCGCCTGGGGCGCGGGTAGTCCATATACTGAGATGACAGAGGCGAGCACAGCGACGGTGAAGGAGGTTGGGAACAACATGGTTGAGCTAAATGAAATAGTCAGCTATCGAGACATAAGTTATGGTGAGTATCAACGACTCTACCAGTCGAAATCCAGTTAGGTGTGGAGGTTGGAAAAGAAACCAAGAAACGTCCGAATTGTGGGTCGCTTGAAAAAAATAGGGAAGTACTTGCCATCTTATATACTGTTCAAGCGCCAACCGGTTTCAGGCAATTGTCCGAAATAGGGCACGGCGAGTAGTTGCAAACCGGCCAAAAATGGAGAGTCGGTGAAATCCCAGAGGATGTAACAATAAAAGACTGAGACGCGATTCGGGGAAAGAGAAAGTTAAATTGGGAATGAACAGACATGGAGGAGAAAATACTCGCGAAGCCTCAATTGCTTGGAAAGATCCCGTCAACGACGGAGTCAACGGTGGCCGACAGTACGCTTCGGGCTGAGGCGGAAGTGCAACCACTGGGATATTTGAGCCCGGGAGTTGAATAACGGCGCGAAACACAAAAATAGGGCATCTGCGGGTAAAATTAAACCAAACTAAAATAACATCGCAAATGGTCTGCCCGCCTTTAAAAAAAATCTCCGGGTAGCGTCTCATAGCATGTGAGACAAGTTACCGGTAGACATTGTCGCATGGGGAAGCTGGAATACGCTATAAAAAGAGATTGACCGAAATAGAAAAAGAGTATAAAGTAGCGCAGGTTGAACGAAGACGATGGAGGAGCGGGTCAGAACGATAATAGATAGGATGCGCAAAAGCCGTATGGGCCGCATGCAGCTTCATGCGGCTTTCGTGCATTGTGCAAAGCCGTGCCAAAAAAACAAGATTTCTAGCCAGGACCCCACATGTTTCAATGGAAAAGATGGGAGTCTTGTCCACAGTATCCCTAGTATGCTCCCAAATTTGGAGTGGAGCATCAATGATGCGGTGGAATGCGGTGGATTGGCGGTAAGACGAAAGCCGCGCCGGTGATGTCATGGAAGAACGGCTTGCACAGGCTCAACCACATGAACAGATTCAACAATACTCAACTTCCATAAGCTGCAGGTATGGAATGACAATCTAGATACATAATAATCATGTTTTACCTCCAAGAATCAGAAAATCCCGTGCGGCTTTGCGCAAGTGCCAAAAGCCGCGTGCGGCTCATGCGCATCCTATCTAATAATTATCGATACAATATCCCGGAAATCGCCAACCTGAATTCGGCAAATCCCAAGCGAAGATACACACACAATGTGACACATGGACGGTGCTAGTCTCCATTTTCTGGAGTTCCGAATCGCATTCATGTGGTGCAACAGTTTATTACCCGGACAAGCCTAAGTTTGACCTGTAAATTCGAACGGCCGCCGATCTATTCCCAAGCCTCGGTGTTCCTCGCGATGAGTTTCTTATAGTAATCTTCGGAACCGGCTAATGGTGGATACTAAACTGAAGAGTGCTTCTTTGCGCTGTGATGCGTTCTGTCGCAATGGCCGAGTACGGTTCCGTGCGCTGTTGGGACCGCAAGGGTAGAAGATACCACAGATGTAAGTCGGTTTCCGGCCCAAATAATTTATTCTAAGCCTTTCCACGAGTTTATTAAACAAATGGAATAGCTCTCTGATCAGCGGACATACTGGTATGAGTTATTGCAAGGCATCATCAAGGAAGGTGTTTGCTGGTCGGAAAGCAGAAGTTTTTCGTAAGACAATAGCGAGGAAACGATGCCATGGTGCCGCAGTCAAGGTTCAGCAAGACGAAATTACGAAGAAATTTGGATGGGGTGCGTTCGAAGTACTGGGTTTGTTCCGATAGCTTCGTCAAAGACTGGAGGCAGTGTCGAGAAACGCGGCAAGAGAGAAGTCACGCAGTCACTCTAAGGTCACAAGCTGATCCGGATCACCGGTCATTTTGGCCGTACTTATCTCCTCTCTTCCTCTCACTACGAACCACGTTTCCCAGTTGACTTGGAGCGGGAAATCTTCGAGCCAGCGGCATTGATGGAAATGCACGAAATTCCTACCCCATCGCGAGTGGCTCGCCGGGTTTTAATCTGGTCAATTTGCTGTGAAGTCTTTGAGCGCACGGTCTCATTTGTGAATATTCACAGGATTGAACCCTTTCTGTACAGAGCCATATTAATAGACGGTACGGCGCACCACACGTTCGACCGTCGCCTCATCGGTGCGATGTACTCCAAGCCTCCGGAGATTTTTCACGCAATACGCCACCTTGCTTGGTGGTACACCCCTGAAACTTGTTCGGTGGCTGAGCTGAAGCAGCTGCTACGATTCTTCAAGGAAGTCATCGATCTTTCCTGCCTGAATTTATTGGACTCCACTCTTCTGCCGGAAATGCGCCTCCAGCGGCTAACCATGTCTCTGGAGGATATCTTCGGTGACTCACCCGATCTCGCGCATCCATTATTCGAATCGATCACGCACCTCGACCTATCGATACACTGGCATTAAGCTTACGCCCAGATTCCGGCTTTACCTGCCCTCACTCATTTATCTTTGCCCTTTGACGTGCCAAGGGACGTCGCGCTGATGCTACTTAAACAGCGTCCTCGCCTCCGACTTCTCCTTCGCTTGTGGCCACGATTATGTGCCGATCTATACGAACTAGCACTAGTCCATGGTGTCTACGACGTGCGCTTCGTGATCGGGCTTCTCCACGACTACTGGAGAGATTAGGAATATGGAGCCAAGGGGCTGTCTGATCCCTGGGCGCCAGGAGATGATTTCGTACGGCGCAAACGGAATAGAGAGATTCAAGGCATCATCTCTTTCTTTCTTCCGAATTTTTCATTCGACTTATGCATTTTCTCTAGCAACGCGATATTGGTTAATTGAGATTGGCGAGCCGCGAATGAACACCACTACTTCTTCACACATCGGGATTAGCTGAATTTCTACCCACATTAAATTGACTCAAATACTTGAAATTTCAGAGATCAAGTATCAATTGACGGGAAACTAGACAGGAGATTTCAAGTATACTGTATACTATAAAAATGCCTCGGGCTTACTATATGGGAAGCCCGAAGCATTTCGGCGCGATGAAAAAAAATGATTACCGCTTCTCTCATGATTTCATGTCAATTGCTTTGTTGAATTGTTCTGCCGGCAGCGGGCCGCACGCGTGTTTGCCATTTGATCGGGTTGGCTTCGACACTGATCCTTTCTCATCGCTACCATCAGTACCATCAGTCGCTATTCCCGACTCCCCCTCGCTTTCTATCCTCCTTCTTTCTACTGAGTCTCTCTTCAGGCTCTCGTTTGCAAGAATGAAGGAGTCTAGTCCGAGCGTTCTAGATGCCCCATGGGACTTGGCCGATCTCGCCCCGACCCAATGCGTCCAGACCCCGTGGATGATCGATGGCCCACGGCACTAGGCGCTTTATAAAGCAACCTATCGGCGTTTACAAGACCTCTACAGCATCCTGGCTTCTCGACTTATGAGCAATATACCACGTACCATCGTTGTCGGCGGTGGCCTCGCCGGTCTCAGCACCGCTCACACCGTGCTTGAGCGAGGAGGATCCGTCCTCCTCCTGGACAAGAAACCATCGTAAGTGGATCGGCGATCGCGAGCGTTTATGTCTTAGTAACCTCAGGCTCGGCGGCAACTCCGTCAAAGCGAGCTCTGGGATCAATGGCGCTGGAACGGAGGCACAGCGTGCCCTGCAAGTTGAGGACACTGCTGAAATGTTGTGCGTCCAATCCATTCTTTCAATTTCCTCCCCTCCTGATTCTATTCTGATGGATGCAGTTACAAAGATACCGCCAGCTCCGCTGGTCCCGACCTCGCGCGCCCCGAGCTCATCACCGCCCTCACAGCGAACTCCGCGTCCGCCATCGCCTGGCTCACGGACACCTTCAACGTCGACCTCTCCGTCGTTTCGCGCTTGGGAGGCCACACTGTTTCGCGCACGCACCGGGACAAGTCCGGCGCACCAGGCTGGGCGATCACCTCCGCGCTAATGAAGAAGCTTACGGCCCTCGCTGACGAACCGGACCCGCGGGTTGAGATCGCGAAGAGTGCGCGTGTGGTGAGGTTGTTGGAGGAGAGCGCAGTCGTGGTGGGCGTTGAGTATGAGGTGGGCGGGAGTCGTGTTGAAGCAAGGGGTAACGTCGTCCTCGCTACCGGGTGCGCCTATTTGTCCTCTCCTCCTCTTATTCATCTACTGACAATGTACTCTGCTCCTCAGCGGCTACGCAGCCGACTCCTCCCCGGATGGCCTGCTCGCCCAGCACCGCCCCGACCTCCTTGCCCTCGCCACAACCAACGGCGACCACGCAACCGGCGACGGTCTGCGCCTCGCACTCGCGCTCGCCGCCCCGGCGGCCGTCTGCGACCTCACACAGGTCCAGGTGCACCCCACGGGCTTTGTCGACCCCGCGCACCCCGACGCGAAGACGAAGTTTCTCGCTGCCGAGGCGCTGCGTGGCGCGGGCGGACTGCTTCTCGATGCGCATGGGGCACGTTTCGTAAGGGAAGTGGAAAGGAGGGACGTGGTCACGGAGGCGATGCAGACCGTTGAGGGCGCGGGAAGGGGTCCAGTGCGGCTTGTGCTAGGGGAGCGAGCGGTGGAGGAGGTGAAAAAGCACTGTAAGTGAAGATCCTACTGATGCTTCGTGTTCTGGAGAGTGATGTGTTCTTGCAGGCGACTTTTACGTATCGAAGAACCTTATGAAGCGGTACTCAAATGCGGCGGCATTTGCTGAAGATACTGGGATTCCCCTCGACAATATTCTATCGACGTTTGCGAGTTATGGACAGGACGGGGATCGGTTCGGGACAGGTACTTTCCGTCTTTTATTCCTTTCTCTTTCGCACGACATTCTTCACTCCTATACTATTCTTGATTCGTCTCGCTGTATGTTGACGACCTTCCTCGCAGTGTCCACCACCAAATCATACACTTACACGGAAGCGCTCTGCGTAGCGATAATCACGCCCGTCGTACATTATGTGCGTTTACTCATCTGTCCTTCACCTCCTCCGCTCCCTTACCTCTGCTCCTCAATCCACACCCTCAACATATACTGACATCCCCCGGCAGACAATGGGCGGCCTCACCATCGACCCCTCCGCGCGCGTCACCCACACGCGCGACGGCAAGCTGGTACCGATTCCCGGTCTGTGGGCCGCGGGGGAGGTCATCGGCGGCGTGCACGGGCGGAATAGGTTGGCGGGATCGTCGTTATTGGAGGCGGTGGTGTTTGGACGGATTGCGGGTACGGGCGCCGTGGGGGCACCATGAGGAATTGGGGGCGAAAGGGAAGTGTACTAATAAGAGGATATCAATTCGAAAGGAAATGATGTATTTCTACAATTTGTGAATGTGAGCTCCGGTAAAGTAATGAGCCAATGACATTCTGAATGAATGGCTTGTGGTGGCTCCGGTTCTGTCCGGTATATAACTTGAATAGTTGTTTCCCAGCAGGCTGAGTTTGGAGACCGAATCAAAAGACCATGATGTTACGGCATGGATCATAACTTCAGTTACATCGTCCACAGCAAAAGCCCCCAAAATGCTCGATGATGAGGCTTATATTCAGTACCTACACCATGCCTTTAGTACCTTCCACGCTCAGCGAATCCATTGCATAGTCCGGATCCCCGGGGGTGTGCGCGACTCGTGTGATATTGACTGCAAGACGGGAGGTGGTTACCACCAGTCCCACTGAGTTGACTCGAAATGAAACGGACGGGGAAAGCATGGTTCTCTGACGTATATAGAGCGGCATTTTCGACAATGATAGTCAAAACAGAGTTGGTCAAATCAGCGACGGAGAACAAGGAGTGGCAGTGTACTCTCACTTTCAGGCTCGGGCCACCATATGGTTGGATTGCATGCCCGTGATTCCAGAGCCTTCACAAAAGGAAGACTGAATTGGAGATGAAGATGCGGTCACAAGCGAGGACGGAAGAATGAACGCACCTGTGCTGTAAACATTAGTTGGCAGTGGATGATGAATGCCAAGGACCGGGCAACATGATACACAGATAGCAGGGAGGAGATTTCCACGCACCCTGAAAGCAGTAGAAATTTGGACCGTGAAAGTCGAATACGAAATCATAATTAACACAATGCTTTTTCGAAGATGAGAATCTCCGGAAGTCCGTCACGTCGCAGAGCGGGACGAAAACAGCGCTCGGAGATGTTGTTCACAGATTGCGCAGGAAAATTGAAAACTCCGCGAGCGGGCCATCGTTCTAGCCGAATAGTGGATGTCGACGTGGACGGCGCACTGGAGTGCGAATAACCGGGATGCGGTAAGGAACAAAAAAGAATATCAGAACGAAACTTGGAACGAAAACGAATGACGGAGTGCGGACAAACGAGACTAGGAAAATACGGGGAGGTATCAGAGCACCCTTGCGGGTGCGAGAATCTGTGTAACGGAGAAAGAAAAAGTGGGCACAAATAAATAATCTGTGTGGGAACCTGTAAGAATCCTGGAAATCCATCTCCGCTGATCGGAACCGGAACAGCATATGTGTAGAGGAACCTTGCTACACCACCCGTTGATGTAGATGTAGACGACTCATCGCTGGACTTCTCAACCGCCGAATCCGTCTTACGGAATACCTTGTAGAACGAGTAAGCACATACACGAGCGCACTACGGAATGCAAGCCAAAGCGGTGCGAGCTTGATCTGTGCTCGATATGTCAAGATCCCAGATGTGGAGGCAAACTTACATGATGCATATCCGGGTGGAGATTCGTTCGGAGGCCTAATGAACCACGGTGACTCAGCCCGTTCTTCTGAAGGGTGTCGGCGCTGAACGTTGAACATTCAAGTCTTCCGGGCCTAAATTATGAACGTGAACATGGTTCCATTTGCACTGTGTGTGGCAAGGAGCGTCTGGCTGTCATCGATTATGATCTGTCCGGAATTACCGCCGCCGCCGTCGCTGTTGCTGCTGTTATTGTTTCCGGAAAATGGGGCCGAACCACTCGCATTCAGCTGTCATTCCCAGTAAGAATCCCAGCTACGTGAATCGAGCGGCAAAGAGGCAGATCGAGGATTTTGACGGCCCCTCGATTTGCCTCGACAATTCAGACTCCGCTGGTTGTGCCTCGATGAGATTTCGAGACTGTTCGAGGTAAATCGACATACGTCAAGCGTTCTCATTTTGATTAACGAGGTTCATAGAGGTACATATAGCCAAAAGAATAGAAATGAAAATGGGTCTATTTTATAACCACTATACTACAATACAGCGGTATACTACATCGCCCTGCGTGTCCCACCTCCTGCTCGCCACACGTATCCACAGAGCATGACTTCCACAGCCATTCGAACTTCATTCCAGTCGTGAGTCCATGCAACTTCGATCTGGGAAGTGTGTCAGAGCATGCTCGTGGAAAAGAAAAATCGACATATGCGTCCGGTAGATTGCTCGGGCACGCCGTAGCCGCCGGGTTCGTTATCGCACACAACGGAGGAAGGACTATGTTGATATCAACAAGATGACGGGAAACAAAACGTAACACGCACGCGACGCCGACATTAAAAGGGCACACCATATATTCATTCCTTGCTGTGACGAGGGACACGATTAGGACACCAATTCCTCGATAGCGAGCGAGTCCGTACCTACGAGAGGAAAGATATAGAGGACACAGATGTGGGGAGGCAAGAGCGATGAGCAAGCAATGGGAGGAACCTGGAAGGGAGGAAGGCAAGAGGGACGAGATGGTGGGAGAAGACAAGTGAAATGCCCCCAACGAATCGTACGACTTATTTGGTTTCCCGCGCCGATGACGCAATTGCTGAAGTGAAATGAAATGAATCGCAAGCCGTTTTTGCATATTTGAGCCGAAGCCTGTGATTTTGACGAATTCCTGCCCCATTTTTGGCCCGAACAAGCAGACCTTCCATCGTTTGGCCTCGTTAGCGCTCGATTCCTCGATCTGCCTCTATGCGGCTCGATTTACGTGGCTGGGATTCTCACTGGGTGTCATTTCGGCCCAGTTTCGCCAAAACAACAATTTTCGGCCGTCAATTCGGCTTTTTCGGAAGGGTAGAGGAAATCATTGTTTTCAGTCGTGCTTTCGACGATGCTGAGTCCTATTATTTTGGTACAGCTGAAACCCATACTCCCAGCCACGGTTTCGGCAATGCCAGAACTGCTGCTTTCACTCGAGATGTGTGTTACTGAGCTTATAATTTTAGGCGCCACTTTCAGACACGCGGTCTAAACTCTTACATTTGCTTTGCTTTCAACTACCCTTTCAGTTCCGTTTATTTTGCACCCGAAACCATGATTTTCAGCAGCATGTTCAACCCAGCTGAATTTTCACTTTTGCTGATGGGTAAAGAGATTGAGGGCGGCAAGTATTCTTGAGCCTCACTATTTTTCTGAAGTGGACCTAGAGCACTAGAGGCGGAGTTTAAAAAGGCTTCAGGCGAATGGGCTTGCTTTTTATGGATGGTCAAATCACACCGGAAAAGGGAATAATTCATAATTCAATGAAAGTCTACCTGAAAAGACGTATTTCATTTCAGGTTTCAGAATTTACAAAAATGACAAATATCATTGTCTCTGAAAGCAGAATTGAAAGACCTGCTTTCATTGTACCTTTCAAACGAGTTGAAAGTACCATTTTCATGGTTGTGCTAATTTTGCCATTGGTCCGGTAAATGCCGGACCAATGGCAAAACTGCTGCAGTGCTGAAAGTACCTTTTTCAGGCGACATGAATGCTATTTTGGAATAATCTCTTTCATTTCATCTTTCAGGTGATTCAAAATTGATGTTTTCTGCAGCACTGAATTTTGATCTGATTTCCTTTTTTTCAGCTTCACTTTCACTGAATTATGAATTTTTTCCCTTTCTGGTGTGAATCATTAACATCTACCCAATGGCTCCGCAAGGACAAGGCAATATCCTAAAATATGGGAGAACAATATTAACACATGTACATGAAAATTGACAAGCAGCTACGGTACGGGGGTCTACGTACAATATACATTTAAAACTGAGGCACATTGGACCCCATCTCTTCGGACCCATTCAAGCGTCAGCGACAGCGGTAATTTTCATATCAATGTCTCGAAGTTGTTCCTCTTGTGAGGAACGTTCAAAGAGTGGTCGGGCTGTGCGCCACAGCTCCACGGCTTGAGCTAAGTCTCCACGTCTCTTGAAGATTTCACCTAGTCGGGCCATGCACTCTGCTCTGCTCCAGTGAACATCCATGCAGGTAAAGCCATCCAATGCGACAGTAAACAAAGTAGCAGCCGTGTCTTCATCGCCTTCAGAGAGAAATAGATCTCCCAAGAATAGCAAAGCTTTGTTAGTTTCAAGACGTTGCTTGGATTTCAGGGAGTGTACCAGGAATATTGTTGTCCACACGGAGGTTTGCAGAACTCCCCAACGGTGGACATCGGCCAGCATCTCCAGACATTGGGATACTGACTCGGTCTTCCTCCCCCTCAAGTCATTGACAATCCTGTACAACATTCCTCTCGCACTCAGGATATCTCCCTCTATCAAAAGGAGATCGGCAAGAACTGTATCACATCCCGTTTCGTGTACAGTCTCTCCCATTGAAGCAAATACGGATTTCGCAATATCAATCTTACTTTTGCTGTCGTGAAGTGGTCCTGAGAGGTTGATATCTGTTCTTGCCATATTGTAGAGAGTCATGGCATGATTGTATGGATCCTGTTCCACAGATGCCTCTCGAAGGATCTGCGTCAAAATCTGCCGAGTCTCGATGTACTCGGATCTCTGAAAATGGACCTCCGCCTGTGTCGCTAGGATGGCATGGTCCAACTCGCTGCCCGAGCGACCACAGATACGAAGAAGTGCTCTCGCCGTGCTGCATTGGATAAGACTGGCCCTATAATTGCCAAGTGCCGTATTGCACATTGCTCCGATTCGAAGTGCAACAGCTTCTTGCCATAAATCTCCAGAGAGCTTGGCCATTTTCTGAGATTCTTGGGCTAAAGCCTGCCCTTCTGAGGAATTTCCCAGTCTGAAATTGATGAATGCTAATCGACGAAGTGTATCAGAATGTCTCCTAGTGTTTCCAGTTGAAGTTGCTAAAGACATCGCAGTTCGACATGAGTCTATCGCAGCCGTGGGGTCCTTGTAATAATAAGCCATGACATTGTAGAATTTACCTACAGTTTTTCAGTGAGTGCCTGCACAGTGCACACAGAAAGGATCTGGAACACATACATTTGAGACTTGTATCATTGACCTGATCCATCCTTCCTAGCGCCCTAGCAATGAGCTCTTCCGGATTGGCGACTCGGTAGAATTGCCATGAGCCAAACACCTCTGTAATCAAGTACACCTCCAAGTGAGGATTACACAAGCTTGGGAGAAAGTCAACGGCCTGATATATCAAGGGAATTTTCCCCCGCCCATTTTGCCGGCTAAACTGATTCAAATAGCAGGTGCAGTAGATAGAATCCACTAGATCGGTATGTTCTTCTCCTTGTAGGCCAGATTTCAAGACATTGTGAATATTTGCCAAGTTGGACAGGAGCCGAGAGACCATTCTGGAATTTGCCTGCGTTCCCCCGTATTCTTGGTTGAAGTCCAATAACTGGTGAAAGTGGTGTAGGAGGGGTCGAATAAGCTTCATTTGTGGTGGGTGGTACTTCTGCATGTATTCACGGATTGGTACCATTGTCTTGAGCCTTTGCTGTTCATCACTGTAAGCCAGGGATGTCCGCAGCAAGGCAGCCTTGCATTCCCAGATCTCGCTGAAAGGCAGTTTGCTTTGTACAAGGTCAACATCCGAAAGGCCGTTGGGCAGCATTGACAAGAGGCTAAGGAGATCCTGGGAGTTAGGTAGCGAGCTGATCCTAGGACTCGACAGCGACATAGAGATGGACATTTCCAGATTGGAACCCCGGTCATATCCTTGGGAGATGAGAGAAGTCTTTTCTGCATCCCACCGGGACAGCACATTAGAGCAACCTTCAGACTCCACCAAATGAGCCAGAAGATCAATTGCGAGCGGCATGTTATCGGAAAGAGCGAGAACTTTGTCGACCTCTTCGACGTTATGTTCGTCGTCCGTGATATCCATGAATATTTGCCGAGCAGCGTCCTGCTCCAATGGCTTCAGAGGTGCTAAAAATGGTCGGCTCCACTGCACTTTGCTCGGTCGTTCTGCGCCTCGCATGGTGATCTGACAATCGTTGGGTTACATTGAAGGGAGAAAAGACAAGAATTTACTTACAATCAGGGCCAAATTCCCAACGTCAGTTAACAGAGACATAAATTCCTCGACTTCCTTGCGAGTCGCTGTATTATCCCAGAGTGTTTCCAGATTGTCTAGAATGAGCAGACCAGGCTGGCTGCTTTGGAAGTAACGAACAACGGATCGAGTGAGATCTTTCCCTGGCTTCAGTCCAAGATGAGCCCCGATGAGGGCAGCAAGTTCAACCTGTGTCGCTGCAGGGTCACAGGCCACAAAAAAAGCGAGATAGTCCATATTTCGAAGCAATTTCAGGGTGATGGAGGATAGCTCTCGCTAGACTTGTCTTGCCAATCCCGCCGGCACCGAGAATCGCGATCCTCGGCGTTCCTAGTGTAAATGTCTCGAGGATGGTCGAAAGTTCGACTTCTCGCCCATGGAAGATCTTTGGCTCCGGAGGAAGCATGGTGATGGAATTTGAACTTGACCAAAACGTTAGTCTCGATAGGGCATTGAATATTATGGTTTCTAAACCTGTTGCCGTACGCCTGTGAAAACACCTGGTTTATCTTTCGGAAGATTACCTCTGAAGTTCGGGGAACTGAAGAAGTGACGTACAGAAGATGCTCTGTCTGAACTGACGGGTTCGGAAAGCGTCTCAATCAAACTGAGCATTTCGTGGTATCTCCGCTCTGCTTCTTCTTGCGCATTTGTGATATCAGTGAACAGACTCACGGTCTGGATCTACAACCAAGCTTGGTAATATATCATTGTATGAAGGAAAGACTTTTACTTGCCTTGAAAAAATCCAGTCCTTGTTGCAACCCAGCCCGGCATTCTTTGAGGAGCCTAGTCATTTCCCCGTGGCGGAACAATTTCTTGAGTTTGTTTCCGTCCTGCTGGGCTTCAACAAATGTATGGATCTTGTGGAGTGTTCTGATGAAACAGGTCAGTCGAAGTAGAGAAACAACCGCGGGCCAGTACTCCGTGAAAATTCCTATTTGTTTGAGCACGGTGACCGGAAGTTCCCCGCCTGCGCCTGAATTGATGTGGGCGTTGATAATGGCATTGAGCAAGGCGTGAGTTTGTTCCAACAATTCAGTGCATTCATTTCTGTGTTGTTTAACCGTCTGGGGATAGTCAGCGGCACAGCTCGAGAATACAACAATCATACCTGAACGCAAGCCAACAGCAATCGGGTCGTAGCGGAAATGGGGATTAAAAAAAGGAGTGTTCAGGCTTTCGGACAACAGTTCCACGGTTTTCAGCGTCGCGGTTAAGCATAATGAGACGTTATTCAGTCGGAGTTGAGTCGGGGAGGCTTGCGGGGCCATGGTGGGGACTACAGCTCCGAGTCAGAAGGCGTTTGTTTTATCGTACTCCTCAGAGAGTCCTCATGACCCATATCCAGCTGTATGCGACGGGAGAAGACAACGTCATCCGCTTCCGAAAAGATTCAACCGCTTGAACGATAATCTCACGAAAACCCATGCGCTATCGGGTGAACTTCTCGTAACCGGATGGCACCAATATTACTTTGTGGCGCACTCCTTTCAAAGCTGTATGATCATGCGTGCGAATACGTTCTCAGCGAGCACACATTACTGAATCCACACAGCAAGTGACTTTCCGTGATATAGATGATGTAGGAAGAGGGATTACAAGCGCTGCGGCGCATTCAAATACAACCCAACTGCTAAAATTCAAGCGGGCGGTATTGTGACAGCCTTCGAGTTGGACCATTTCCTGACGCAAGATGCACACCTGTTGGGCCCCAGGTGAATGCGATGAGGAAGTGTACAATATGCTGTACCTAAGTTGCGCCTCGAGCAAAACAGCTCGTAAGAGCTTGTGAATGAAATCTCTATGCCTATCGCACCTCCGCCCAAAAAATGCAGCCACCTCACGTGATCGTGATTCAAACTCCGCCGGGAGTTCCCATGCCGGCACCTGATCTGGATCAAGCGATTGTTCTTGCGATCGACGATCGTTGCTTGACCTGTTCTGTACGACCTTGGATTATGGGATAATACTGTACTATTTCGTTCAAATCGACATAGGGTGTGACGCGTGACCCAGTTGACCTATTCGACATTTCGGCAACGACCAAAATTTTGCGTGACACCTCGGAAAATTTCGACATCCCACACAAATTTTTTTTGGTTTTTTTCGCCTTTTTGAGCTCTTTTGGCGATTTTGGGACCTGCGTGACCGCTTGGAGGTTCGACAAAGGCTTGCGTGACGCGTGACCCCGACCGAAATTCGTGATCGACATAGGGGTGCGTGACACGTGACTGCCGAATTGAATGAAAAAGTACAGTAGGTCGGATACTGGGTTCGGATAAATTCTAAATTTTGACCTGGTAAGGTTAGTGTCAAACAGCTTGAAGGTGGAGATTACTCACAAGGGGTTTCCACGTGTCAAATTGATGCTATGATGCTGGTCGGTCGGTCCCCCCGAGGAACCCTTAAAAAAATTTTTTTGACCAAGATCTTTGAGACCTTTGGGGCATCTAAATGGTCAACTACTTCATCTTCGCTGCTTGAAAAGCCTTCTGGGCACAATTTGGAGAATTTTGGTCCCAAAAGGAAAGTACCTCGGCAATATTGACAGGTGGCTGTGAAATCTTCTCAACCGCAATATACTTGTTCAGTTGTATTCAAGGCTTTCTGATCAGAGCCATCATATGACACCCCATTCCGAATGCTGAAACCACCTCGGAAACACCCAGAGCTTTTTTCTGAAGACGTATGGACTCGAAGCACAAGAAGTACAGTATGTTTTTCAAATGACGAGACATATTCATCAGCGGGGATCATGCAGTCATAACAGCTGTATCTTGGATATATTGACCTTAATACATTGCACAGTGTTTTAAATGGCATGGTTGGGCGCAAACGAAGCAGGAGTGCACGAAATGAGTATGCATCAGATGAGAATTACCATATTTGGTGATTATATAATGCTGTGCTGGTCGGTCGGTCCCCCCAGCCAGGCCCTTATTTCGAAATTTGGCACGGTATCCTTAATTTTTTTTTTGGAAACCCCTTGATTACTCATCAAGAGTGTGTTGTGAGGTTGTTGGAAGAGCACGCGATCATTGTACCGGTGGAGTACGGGTTAGTGGGCGAGTGCTGCGGCAAGGTGAAATGTGGTACTCGCTACCGGGTGCATCTTTGCGTCTCTCCATTTTCTCCCGTTTTTATTATTCCATTGCCGATGAGGGAAGTAGCTGCTACGCCGCATCTCCACCAGCCTCCTCGCAGACAACCGCCCCGACGTCCTCGTCCTCGCCACCACCAACGCCGACCACGCACATCTCGTGCTCTCTTGCCCTCTTCGCACCCCCACACGCACCGCGCGGGGCCTGCGTCCACCCCGCGCATCCCGGGCCAAGACGAACTCGCTTCTTGTGCGCCGACGCTCAGATGAAGTTCCTCGCAGCGTGGCGCGGAGAAACTGCTTTTTGGCGTGTTTTGTCCTGGTCGATATTGTGTAAATTGGTATGTTATCCCGGCACCAGGGACTTTTTGGGGTTAGAAGGTAGCTGTGACCCAAAGTACTGAGGACGAACCAGCGAGGCCGACCAACGTCGCAATTGGAAGTATAAGGATCTTGTTGTTGTAGCTCCACATGACCTACAGACGATGAATCCGAGAGAAATATGGTCAACAGTGGGTGAAGATTAAACGAAGCTGAACATACAATTAAAGTATCACCCATACTTAATCCCCGTTGCCACCAGAAAGCAGCTCTCTTCTACAACGGCAGTGGCAATACTGACGGACACAAGGGAGACATTCACAGCCACCTAAGCGGAACGGTAACGCAATGCTGGTGAAAAAAGATACTCCAACCGATTAGATATTCTCCCGCTGACCACCCACGATTCATTATCAGCTTATCTGACAACTAAACTGAAGGTGATGGAATCAAACCTTTTTTGTGTCGCGAAGCACATGTAGCAGTACATCAGGAAAAAGTCTCCAGGCCGTAGTTACCCGGTTAATTACATAGATCAACATAGCGGCCATAGCAGTCATAGTTGGGCATGGCGATATATAGTACTTTGTAGCCTACATAGTTTCCTGCCCAAACTATGTGGAACTATATGGCTCTGCGTGAGAACTCTGGAGCACTATATGGCTTTGCACAAGAACTCTGGAGCACTATATTGTTTTGTGCAAGCACTTTATAGTACTACATTGTTTTGTGTAAGAACTACAAAGACCTATAACCCCCCACACCTTTGCTACTGCCATCAATGGGTGCCATTTGCTGCTGTCTACGTGCTCCGTCGGGGGCAAGTATTCGTTCCGAACAGGCTGCCTCACCTTGGTGTACAGCCGGCGGATTGATCTCGAAGGTCAGAGAGGTGAGAGGAAAATTACGGAAGTACGCACTCCGTGCACAGTGAGGGATCTGTGTGATACCCTCAGAACCAGTCCCTCGCGAGCAGTGGTCCATTCCATGCGAACCCCTTGACAGCGCTGACAGCAGTGGGTACGTTGCAGGAGCTCCGCATGGCGTTCAGCTGGGCTGCGCCGGTTTGAAGCCAAGCCCGAGCCGAGATTGAATCTCACAAAAGAGTTGGGTTGGACGAGCAAAGCTGGGCTTCAAGTTTGTGGGTTATGCGAAGAAGGAAAGCGAACTTGAAGCGAACAGAAAGAAATTGAGTAAGTCATTCAAACTCCGCTCTGAGTCCATCAATGGCGTGATTGATCACGGGATGGTTGCCACGTAGCATCTCTCTCCCTTACCACGACCTACCATCGTGCTACTTGGCGCTACTGTCCTCTGGTGCACCCTTCCCCCCTCACAAACAGCTGGCAAGAATCCCCATGTTATCTTTCTTTACGTCTGTTCAAGACCTTTGTCAAGACTTGAGTCCCGCAATCTCTGCCGCCTTGGAGCTGTCGCTGTGTCTTTCTTTCTGAAGGTCATCAAGATAACCATCAAGACCGCTATCTCTTGCAATCCCTGTCCTGGCTTTGCTTGCATCCCCATGGCTCAAGGCTCAAGATTACCTGTTAAGTATTGTCTGGAACTGTCGATTTTGTACGATCACTGTGGGGCCTTTTGGTATGTCGATTCGCCCCCATGATTCTGCTTTAACTCACGCAAGTCATTCGCACATGTTTGACTGGGAAGCGACATCCCGGTGGCTGCCATCGTGTTGGCAATGCAGGAATGACCTGCGATATAACGATGCACACATCATTTCCCCCAAGGTCGATGACCGTTTGCCCTTGCGCGCATGATCAAAGCTCATGTATTGGGTGGTGCGTCGACCTTCACTTGCATGGCTTCAGCTGATCCGTTTGAACAGCATGGCTTGGTCCCTCCGGCACGTCTTGCCCCGTGCTTGCTCTTGCTGCATATTGTCCTAGGGCCGGAGCTTGACGACGTGCGCGTGGGGTGCAGCATGCTCCTGTTGTTCCTAGTTGATAGGAACTCTCCGATGCGCGACGTGATGCCAGCTAGCTTAATACCATGCAGTACCTGTTTTTGTGCACGAATATATATTGTTTTTTCGCTCCTTTTCTATCTGTCAGGGTACGAACTACAAGAATATGTATTGCTACATGTGAATATGTAGGCTATGAGTCTACGAAGCTTTGACGCTATGTGACTGTGACGTACAGCTATGGCTGCTATATAGTGCTATATATTTTTGGGTGAAAGCTACAGTGCACTATATAAAGGGGGACGGTCTACGAGACTATGCCAGCTATGTGGCCTATATGGTGTTACATAGTGAGTGGAATTTTTCCTGATGTAGTATACCTCACTCGGGGAAATCCGATGTATTTGGGCTCCCAAAACGTTCCTAAAACAACTAGCTCTGGGAACCATTTCGGGAAACCTTTTCTGTTTCCGTTCCCAAAATGCATCAACTCAATTGTGCCTTGAGTTTTGGGAACAGATCAAAGAAAGCTTTCCCGGCCTTTCGAAATGGTTCCTCAAACTAAACTGTTTTCGGCAACGTTTTCAGCGGCCCTTATTCATAGAATTTGTCCGAGTGCCTCACACGTTCCGCCTAAATATCTCTGGTCGGAGGAATGCATGCCTGGAAAACGTGTAAAGGAAAGAAAAGAGATTCACGCACTCTGGAAGAGGGTGCATTTGGACTGTGAAGGTCGAATACAAAATTATAACCAGTACAGATGCGCATACTTCCCGGGAGATATGCGAAGTCCGTCCGGTCGCATGTCGGGAGGCAAACAGTTTCTGAGATGTTCGGAACTTCGAATGCGGTGTGTACTGATGTGGCGATGGGAAGCCGAACACGGAGAGAAGGCATACCTTTCGCACGGGTGTGAGAATCTGCCCAGATTCTATCCCAGGCTGACCGGGATAGGAACTGCGTGCTTGAGATGTCTGGATTGATCCAACTCTCACAAATGACGAAGCGGGATTGGAAGCGCACCTGAACACCTTGAGGGACCACGGCTGAGAAAGAGAAAGCATGATATGTTCCGGCAGATAGGTGTTCCACCTACGCATCTTTCGCGTCAGGGACGTAGGATAAAGAATGGCTTGCCCGGTAATCATTGACACGGCACCAGACGCCCAGTACAGCATATTTGATACACGGACTCCAGGTCTCTCAAGTTTTGAGTCGTCCACTATTTTTCCAAGAGTACTCAGTGCCGTATCCCGCCGCCCAGATTTCGATTCTTCGGAAAGAGAGAATGAATTTCGATTGAGAGTCGTCGTTAAAGCAAGTTATCGCCCTGATCCTTGGTCTTGGGAGGAGTGCTTTCGTCCACGTCTGAAGGAAGAGATATTTGGCTCTGTTATCGTGACCACCGATGCGCGGAGGCAGCGCCAGAAAAGGAGATGGCTTGGCGACGCGACAGGATGTCGCCACCAACAAAGGAAGCCGAGACGCCGCCCAGTGGGGACCTGACTGGTTAGGGTGAAGTAAATGGGACTACGAAGTACAAGATCTGGTCTGAAGCAGTGCCAACGAAGAGGGTAAAATACACAGGCGCCGGTATTGCCGAAGCTGGGAAAGATTCAAGACGGATGGAGAGCAATTCCTCCACCTCGAGGGCCGAGCCCACGTTTCAAGCCTCTTTGACACTACTTGAATCGCCAGCGTCGCTGTGATCCAGCTCAACACCGTCTTCAGGAACCTGCATTGCAAGCTGCGGCGAGGTGAAGGGAAAAGGAGCGCGTCACGCCGCGAGCATGCCCTGGCGCGCGTGGGCATCAGATCGACGCTGGGAACGTAATCACTGGGGCGTAACGCGCTCTCGTTGCGTACACAGACTGAGAGCGATGTGGCCACAGGCTGCTCGAGGACAGCCAGAGACCAGTAACGGAGGCGGAGATCGGGTCCGCGGCTGCGGTGGAGCAGTGGTGCACGCAAGCGACCGAGACGGCGACGAGAAGTAAAAAGCGTTCGGTAGAGCGATCGACACCTCGTGTCAAGGCCGGTACATGGGCATTGCCGGTGTGACGCAATAGTACGACACGAGAGAAGGGATACTCAAGCTGCGACAGAGACTATCGTGTGTCTGCAGGTAGCGTGCAAGAAGAATCAATGTCGACACGGCGAGCGAGAGCGGCCCTTCGCACGGCATGGGGCCGAGGCCTGGTACGTCTGCAACATATTGACGCGGCGCTGTCGAGCACGATGGTGATCTAGCCTCCGTCGCCAGAGCAGCGATGCCTTGGACAGATATGAGCCAGATCGACGATGGGTATGCCCAAGCCGAAGCGAAGCGGAGACAGAGGCGCACTGGCGGTAGCGTACAACATGGATGAGACAGGAGGAACGCATGCGGGGAGTAGCACCGAGAGAAAACATCCTCAGCGAGGGACTGCTTGGGCGCGGCGCGGCGGGAATCACGGCAGGGGCAGGGAACATCCACAGCGCATTCCAGGAAGGCGGTAGCAGGCGAATCGCGATTTCGAGGCTTCTTCGGCGGCAATTCGGAGGCATACACAGAACACGAGGGTGCAGGTGGCGATGCGTGAGGCGCGGTCCACGTAGAGCAGCGTGCTAGAGGAACCCGTACACCATCACTGTCGAGAGGCGCATGAGAGCGGATACCTGAGGGCAGGAGCCCTTCGCGTACGGGATGGGGATCGTCCTCGCGGTCGGGCGGGGCGAAAGCACGAGGGAGAATCTGGATCCCAGAGCCAATGATTATGTCCACGGTGCGCTATCGGCAAGCACGGTATTGTCGCCGTACAAAGGTCCAAGGGCGAACTCCAGGCCGGCGTCCGAGGGCAGCGGTGGGGCAAAGATAATCGAGTTGTCAAACAGCTTTGCAGTGACGTCTCGCGGCATCGGCTCGGGTTGGAGAACGTCCACATCCATCTGTGGCGTGTCCACGAAGTGATGCGAGCGCGCAACACGCCCCAGCGACTCCAATGGAAGAGTCGATGCGAAAGCCGAGACGAAGACGACTGGCGTTCATAGTGGGGTGCAGCGAGGCGCTGAAAGCGTCTGCCTGTGGCGTGAGGTTTGTGCCAGGGTACGCCTGCCATGTGCAGGGTGGCGGCGGGTGCGTGCTGGAATCGCGCGCACGAGACTCGTCGCATGGAATTGTCAGAAGCGACGGAAGAACGAATATGAAATCATTGAAATGAAGAGAAAGGAAAGAATATCGCAGGACATGATCCGCGGAGAAAAAGACAAAAAAGAAGTGCTCCTACAAACCACGAAATTAAATGGCGCACCTTTGACCATACCGAGCGCACGCAGCATACCCTCAATTCCAAGCAATATCAAACCCTCGAGAAGCCACTCCAATGTAGTTTGATGTCGGGGACAAGTACTGAGAAATGTATTCTTTCGCGAAAAATTTGATATGAGGAAACCCAGAGCCGGTCGAGGATGCTTTGAGGTTACATGGGCGTAGAGTTGGGTGTACCGAGTGTTAAGAAAGAAGCCTCTGCCGGCGCGGTACAAGCGAGGGAGTACGAGGGTAAAAGATATCGCGTTTGTGGTGGTACCGGTACAAACGCGTAAGAGTCACTACGGAGTCGAGTTCCAGCTCCGGAGCTGGAGCTGGAACTCGTTTTGTATTGATGGCCGCTGCACGTAGCCGACGGGAATTGATCTCCGTGTGACGGACGTGTCACCTCGTCGTCGCGTCGCGTCCCATCCTCGACGTCTTCCTCACTTTCTCGCTGTCAAAGGACATTGCCCATTGAATCACCGTGACACCTGCAAGACAAGCTTACGTTTGTTGACTTTCATAACATCAAAAGCTGTATTTGGGGAAGGTGGAAATTGGCACTGTAACGAGACCCCCTCGATGAGGCTGGCGTTCGCGTAGCGCGAGAGGGGACGGACGCGACGCGGCGAGGACGCGCGCTAAAACGAAGTGAGGTGTTTGTCGGACGTCACTGTAATGCCGGTCGGCTAAGTACATCGGCTATCACACAAACGAGTTCCAGCTCCAGCTCCGGAGCTGAAACTCAAGCTGGAACTCGACTCCGTAGTGACTCTTAGGACAGTGTTTACGTGGCTACAAAATTATATACAGTCCATCACCTGACCATTTCCATATGCGGCTTCACAAAGCTCGCTTTATTATCTCTAACACCGAGAGACTACGATGCACGGGCAAGAAAGAGTCAGCCAAAGGTGAAGATCGGATGCACCGACGAGCGCAGAGACTCTGAGAGAGCAACTCAGCAAGGAGCGGAGTTTGAATCAAACGCGATCACGTGTCGGATCCAGCCCCATTTGCGCCCGCGACGCGGGGAGTGCGCGGATTATAGATTGAACGGCAAAAATTATTTGGACGAGCCAGGATTCAACGGATTCAAGTTCATTATGTGTACTATAAATGACTTACAGTAAGAATCGGGTCAGAATCAGTCTTCGTTTGTGCGAAAACTCCACACCGCTGAGATTGAGTCTTGCTCATGCTCTCCTCAAGGCCTTCGATAGTCCTCTTGTGATACTTGGCCCAGATCAACTCATTTTATGTATATCATGCTAGAAAACCCCGTCCTGTGTTTTCGAGACAACCAATCTCCTGGTTTTCGACAGACTTGAAGGTGAAAATCGGCAGAATTTCCTCCTAGGTAATTTCTAGACCGTCCAGTTCATTGATCCTCAAGCTAGTCCAAGCTCGAAAGGGCAGTGTCTTCGGTCATGGAAGCCCCGCATCCAGTTTGTTTCGCTGGCTGTGAAGTCGAATTTTCAGTATGAAATGTTGTCAGTTGTGTAGTTCCCATGCCTGTTGCGAAAGCGAAGAGAAGGCGGCCCTTGTATCGTTGTATCCAAAACAGTATCTCCCTCGTGTAGCCTTGAAATAATGAGCGCAGTGTTGAACATTGAACATCATGACGTTCGGCCGATTCATGCGAAAGCCGAGAGCAGGGAATGCGGTGATGGCCGAACAGTTACGAGTCACGCTGTCACTGGCGGCTTTTTGCTCCTCTTTCCACCTTTACCATCAGCCTGTGTTGCATCCCCGTTTTTTGAAGCATGGTCCATTGTTCGCCTGGATCGTTTTAGATCCCAACCTGGCCGACGTTGCCCCGACTCGTGGGAACTCTCAGCGATGACGGACACGTTATAAAGTGCGCTCTCGACCTTCAGCGCTTCAGCGTCTCAGCTTCTCGACTAATGACACGCACCACCGTCATCAGAAGTGGTCGTGTCGCCGGTCTCAGCGGCGCTCACGCCGTGCTTGGCCCAGGCTGAACTGTTGTGCTGTACACGCGAGCTCTGGGATCAACGGCACTGAAACGGAGGCGCAGCATCTGTTTGGGATTGAGGACTGTTGAAGCGTTGTGCGATCCACGTTCCTATACTCCCAATATAATTCTATACCGATGATCCCCCTGCAGGTACACACCGCCGCCTCCGCAAGCCCCGATTTCCAGCTCATCGTTAATCCTTCGACAACGAGGCAGTATTGGAAGGAGCGCACCGTTCACCTCGACATTCCCGTTAACCATACTTTGTAGCGCCGGGATGCTTCCCTCAACGTTTTGGGCGTTTCGCGTTCGGCTTCGTAGATAGAGAGAAATTTGGACTTGCGTTCGAAGCACGTAGATTTCATTCGAGTAATGGACGATCGCGCAAGTAGAAGTGTGTGGACTAGAATCCATTTTGCATTGAGGCAGCGAGAACAAATGCATCGGCCGATTCGAGTACAAGGACAGAACACGGCACTCATCTCCCATACTTGACAACTGGGCTGATTTGCGGCCGCGGCAGCGTTTCACACTCGGCACGTGGGCAGGATTGATCTATCAATATAGTTTTTTCTCTCCGAGCTGATCTCCACAGTTGCCGACGGCAGCATGTTTCGGCACAGATCTGCCGCCTGCGGAGGCCGTGATCGCCGCGTTGTGATGCTTTGCGGAATATATCGAAAGGGTTGTTATTACTGTAATGATCTACCAAAACCAATTATGATTGTGATTTATATATATCAGCGCATCCATATCTTCTCAGCCAATAAATATACGGTGTCACGTCGCCGAATATATTTTATGAATCTCCGACTTTCGATTCAATCTCTGCATCCTTTCCTTTGGAGGGAGTGGGTCCCAGGAAGATTCCCGGATGCACAAAATTGAGAGTGAAGATTGCGAGTGTCACCATACCACCGTCTGTGTAGAAGAACATAAGTGAGAGGTGAAAGCGAGGCAGACCAAATGAATCTCATACCGAGCACATTGAAGTACACTTCTGTGTGGATGATGCGACCTTCCCATCCTCCGGAGAGCTCAATTAGTCGGTAGACAGATCTGGATGGGAAGGTTTATTCAAGGAGAATTGACTATGCTCCGACAAGTACCGGATGAAGAGTACGATGGTAGAGAACACCAATGCAATTAGCATGGTCTTCAGACGTGGTGTTAAGATACCGCGATGACCACCTTCTGCTCGAACCGGCTTGTCGAACAGGTATCGCAATGTGAAATCGCACATGAGGGCGGAAAACACAATAATAGCCACTGAAAACGCAGAGAATTAGCTGTGACTCGAATTCTGGAAGAAATGCTGTACATACGGAATTGAAAAGCGATGTCTCCAAGCATCACACGCCCGCCCTGAGAATAAATGAAGTAGATTTTTGGAGTGGTGTTGAAAACTCGCCCTATTAGCGCCACTGAGGTCCGATGCGCTCGATGCCATGCCGCCGCCGATCCCTTGAACAACGAGCGAAATTATATCTTGTAAATGGGTGAGTATTTTTCGATGTTGAACACTGAATGCTCAGCACTCACACAAGGTAGAAAAACAAGGGTGTCTTGAAGTGTAATTTTCCAATTAATCGACGGTTCAGGAATAGTGGAGAAACACATACACCCCATTGGCGTGAGCCGCGAGTACGAAGTCCCCAGCTGGTCGATCACACGGGCCATGATCACGAAGGTCGCGGCCAGGAGTGAAGTTGGTGCTATGATTGTACTGGATATTCTGATGAAACGCCTCGTTATCAGGTGGCAGGAAGTTTAGAGAGATATTCGACTGACTGAATAGTGAACGGGGTTTCATCGATTGATGTGATGGAAGACCATAGTCGACCACTCCACCCGATTATCTCGCCAATGCCGCAAAGCACGGCGGCTGGGAAAAGCCACCACATTTTGAAATAAGTCGCTTGAGCAACATGAAGAGCTGCGACGAAAATTATCAATGCTAGTCCGCGGGGACTACAGAATAAACATCTTCACCAGTGCTGACCCCAAAAAGCGCCAGAAAAAGAATCGCTACAGCCTCTTGTGGCACATATCCGTAGTGTGAGTCCGGTGTCACAATCTCGTCGTCGCGTATTGTAACTGAGGAGATGGTAGCTATGTGCGCCAGATGTGAGCGTACTGGGAAAGACATGAAAAGCTCTCAATGCGAATCTAAGACGGCGGAAGTGTTCATTTAAATGAGGAGGGAGGAGCGAGAGGTCAATTTGGTGGTAGGCCCTATTAAAGCGAGTTCACATTCTTATGTGAACAGCATTGGAAGGGGATATAGGTAGCTAAAAACTTCGTCACCCACAGCTGTTCCGAACTTCACCGCGTTTCCGATGCCTGACACACCGGTCCTGACCGTGAAGGATGCCGACGAATGGGCGGTACCCGAGAGTCGCCGGCTTTTTCCCCTTTCTTTCCGCACTTCCGATGGCTGACAAATTGCTTGTGGTTGTTGAACGTTGAGCTCGAGTTGAACTGCCAGTTCGTTCAATCCTGTGATTTATGCTGAGAATTATTGAATTGGTGGAAAGTATAGGCTCAGAGAAATGAGAAATAACGACAACAACAGCGAGACTCACTGCTGGAAAAATACTGACAGGGTTCACCGACGGTCGGCCAGGATCAAAAGGATGCCGACGAAACATCCGGATGGATCACGTGTACATCACCATTGATTGAAATCTTCAGCTGGCCGCAATCTTCAAAACGGGCTCGGTGACCCTATGAAAGGCGGAACTCATCAATTTCAAGGGTTTAACCTTTGAAGCGACCACAATTTTCTACTGCACAGGGTAGCTTTGCAACCTCAACACACCCATCAATCCCTTGAATCGTTCTCACGGCTGCATCAGGAGCAATGTCGAAAGCTCAGTACCGTCTGTGCCAACCTTGAACGCTGTGGTCGGTGGAGTAATGAATCCATTTGTAAATTCAGGTCTTGCCTGAGTTACAATGTAGTTCCCAAATATCTCAAAAGAAATGTTGTGTAGAGAACGTATGCTAGCATGGTCCATTTGCAATCCCCGACCAGGTCGCAAGTCTTCTTTTCTCCATGGGAAACATGGACTTTGAGATGAGACAGATGGGCGCATGCCGTCAGACGGTCATGGAGGATCCTAGGATTCTGCCCAATCAAAGCCATCTTAGTGATCGAGGTGGCGAAAGCACTCGATATCAGGAATAGGTTGACTTTAGGACACAACCTCACTAGGAAAGGCAGAATCCCCAATGTAAACACACGACTAGTTATTAACCAGTAACCGCTGATCCGAAGGTCCTGAGATGCGACAGCAGGAGTGATCATCCACCGCACACAGGCTCCAAACCAGATTGTCGCCGTTACTGATTTTTTTCAGCATCTATAATGGCATCAAGGCCCTCCTAGGTCGTTGTACGGATTCAGACTCAACGCGGAGAAGACCACTCACGTTTTCCACGTATAATAATTGTTCCTTTTAGCAAGAGAAAGAACACCCACAGGTTAGCTTGGAGGGCATCCCAGACGTTGTACCACACACAGCACAAAACTCAGCGATCATTTTACGAGCAGCTGCGTTAGCCATTGTGCGACCCTTACTGCAAGTCGCATGACCGAGTGTTGCGGCCACGGTTGTACATAAACAAGGGACGAGGTTTAAAAGAGTGAGAGCTTCATGTGGTACGGTGATCGATGTGCTCCGTACCTATACCAAAACAACCAACAGAACACTCGAAACACAAATCCAAGACTCCCAGAAATAGCGAAATGCTACTGGAAATAAGCCAAGGACCAAGAAAGAGCGAATGCAGCTGCCAAAGTACAAGACCAGGCGAGTGTCAGTCCCTTGGTCAGGGCCTAGACGTAGGTTGAAGGGAAAGGTTAAGGTCCTCTATGGGAGAAACGACCTTCACCGAGTAGAACCACTGGAAAGAACACTCCAAGCGATATCCCAATGATGGATGTCCAATGCCCAGAAACTAGACACCAGAAAGAGCAAGCAAATCGGGAAATAGCAATTCCCAAGTGTTGTATGCAAGCGAGGCTGTTCCTCAGAAGGTAGGTGATCCAACAATAATCCAACAATCCATGCAAGCATGCAGTTCCGTACAATCCGTGCAATGTTCACTCAATCATGTCAAAACGTTTCCAATAAACCAAACTTCTATTCCAAACTCCAACAGAAGATCTCACAATTGCCAAGTCCAACAACTGACTATGCACAATGCGCCGATCCCAGAAATAAGCCCAAATCGCAAGTGTTAAGCCTACTAGTACACGGGTAATTCTGTGTCCTACAAAGAAAGAACTCTAACTACTTATACAGTGTCCACGATCACATGGAAATAAGAAACTCCTTCTGAAATAAGACTCCAAAGCCCTCCGCCCTTGCCCTAAGGCCGTTTATCTGTCTAAGGGTTACTAGCGCAAGTAATGCCATTGGCCTGATTGATGGGTAAGCCCTAAGCCGGCCAACCCATAACCCAAGAATTGGAAATCCTGTCCAATCGAAACTGATGCCTTGTTTCTTCTGTGGTATATCCTCCCTCTAAGTCCTGTCCCTTCTTACTGAGTCGTCAGAATAAGTTCCTGAGCTCTCTAGCTCTCGAATGGTACCCCACACTAGACTCTTTCCTACAGTGGTCCCTTATTTCCGTAGGGTAATACTAGTCCAATCAGCGATCAATCCCATCAGGGATGACCACTCCCCTTCATAGTAACCCGGAACATCTCAGAAAGAAGGCTCTAGACCTTCCTGTGCCATCACGTGCTCCAGACGCGAACACGTCAAGGTCAGAAATAAGACCTAGCAAACCCACATGCGGATTTCAATTATTCCGCGCTTGTTCCTTAGTAAGGCCCAAGTACGCAATAGTCCCCTTTTGCTATTTATGGGCTACACATCCCCTACGTGTTTCAGAGTGAGCACCTGCCAGTCCGCTGAGTAGTTTCCTACCCATTGTACCCGTTACTCCGTGATCATTGCCCAGCCGAGTGTACTGAGACTATACACTGACTCTGGAAAGAAGGCAATACACATGGAAATAAGACTAAAATGCGCGAAAATGTGCGGTGTTTAGGTATAGTCTTATTTCCTGCACATCAATGGAAATCGAGAGCGGGGGATTCTCTGCCTGAACTTTCTGGAACCGAAAAGGTCTTCTGTTGGTTTCACAACAGATTTGTTTTGGGGAATGCAGAACGCGTATGGATGAATTGCGACAGGTGTATGCAGATCAAAACAATCTGTAGGGCACGAAACTGGTGGTACTGAGCGAGTGAGAAGTGGCCAAATCAAGCATGAAAGCGAAGCCGTAGAGAAGAGGGGCCGGTCGGCAATCGTTTGCAGGTTCTGCGGGCACACTGTAACCTCATAATCAGCGGCCAGCCATTGCCAGTGGGGAAACACTTGAGACCAAGCCTACTACACCCCGCGAAGTTCAACACGGCCTGTGCTAATGAGTCCTTGCCATTCCTTTGGAAGCCTCGGAGAAGAATTCGCATCGGGATGATTCCGCATCGTCGCGACGTCTCGTAGTTGAACTGCTGTTAACCGCTGTTATTGAACACGCCAAAAGTGGCACATCTCTTACTGAGGCCACGTATCAGATCGGCGTTTCTCAGTGATATAAAGTAGACACCCTTGGCCACTGTCCTTCGTGTTCCTTCTTGTCCCCAGCATTTTCATCAAATTGAAAATTCGTTCTCGAGAATATTCAATCAATCAAGTTTTGTTGGATGTAATCTCTTGGGAATCGCGCGCAACTGTTGCTGAACATCGATTCACTTCAACGTCACGCTCAGGCAATATTTTCGATGAAAAATAATCATCCTCACACTGGGTCCCTGGCTGTTGATGAACCGCGCGCCGTTATCAATAACAAACATTGCCGAGATCACCGAGCAGATTCAGACGACTGTTCTGTCGGGATCATGCCTCATTCAATCACTCAGCACTGTATTCTAAACTTACGTTTTTCTCGGACTGCAGACCTGAACCATGCGCAATTCCATCCACTCTACCGAATACTTTGTTTATCCACCAGTCCTCAGAGATGCTTCTGTTTGTTCATCGTCGCTCAATTCTTGCACATGCTCCCCTCAAGGCCTTCGGTATTCCTTTTGTGAAAATTGGCCGAGATCAAATCTCTTTTATGTACAACACGTTAGAAAACCTCACCCTATGTGTTCAACCAATCTCCAGGTTTTCAACGGACTTGACCGCGTAAATCCAAATGATTTCCTTCTAGGTAATTTCCAGACCATCCTGTTGATTCATCCCCTAGTTAATCCGAGCTTCAAAGCGAAGCGTGTATGGTCGTTGCTGGCTATGAAATTGAATTGTCAGTAATGGCGGTACATTTGTATAACGACTTCCGAGAAGAAAGTTTTCAGATCAACATATGCTGCATACTCCGTTACAAATTTGCCTAGCAATCAAAAATGCGGAATTGCCGGTGTCTAAACCTCTCGGCCACGTTCGGCGGCAGCAGGCATGCCGGATTATAAGTGCCAGATTCGTGTTGCATGGTCTCAGCCTCACAGAAAATGTTATGTTTTTAATTTTGCAAGGTAGAGTCGATTAGAGGCATTTGTCTCTGAACTGCCGCAACGCTTGGGGTAGACATGAGACTGGCCGAGTAGAGCCGCGTATGCCGCTCCGGATACGTGGGGGTTGCCAATTAGAAAATTCTAATTGGCAACCCCAAACAACTCCGAAACCTGCTGGCAGCCGGGCTGCCGAATAGAATTATCCCAATTTCTATGCCTGCCGTCGAAGCGAAGCGAAGGCATCGTTTATATCTCAAACAGAATCTACCTCGTGTCCTTGAACAGAATAACAGCCGCTGTGTTAAACGCGATGAGTCAATGACCTTGTTCAACTCTCGGCCGATTGATGCGAAGCGGAGAGCGCAGCGAAGTGCGGTGATGGCCGAACAGCTACGAGTCACGCTGTCACCGGCGTCCTTTTGCTCTTCTCCAAACTTAAGTACCATCGGCCTGTTTCGCATCACCGTTTTTAAGCATCGTCTGTTCGCCCGGATCATTCTAGATTCCAACCTGGCCGACGTCGCCTGACTCGCGCCTCTAGGCTTTGTGGGAACTCTCAGCGATGACTGACGCGTTATAAAGCGTGCTCTCGACCTTCAGCATCTCAGCTCCTCGACTTATGACACGTACCATCGGTATCGGCGGTGGCCTCGCAGGCCTCAGCGCCGCCTACACTGCGCGTGAGCGAGGAGGATCCGTTCTGCTGGACACGCGGGACGGCGCTGAAACGGAAGCGTAGGCTGCCCTGCAGATCGGGGATGCTGCTGAATGGTTGTGCGTTCAATCCATCCTCTCAGTTCTCTCCCCTTCTGATTTTATTCTGATGGTTGGCGGCTCCAAAGATACCGCCGCCTCCGTAATCCACGGCCTCGCGCGCCCCGAGCTCATCACCGCCCTCACAGCGAACTCCACTCCGCCATCGCTTGGCTCACGGACACCTTCGCTGTCGACTACACTCTCTGTCGCATCGCGCCTCGAAGAACACACCCTTTCGTGCACGCACCGAGACAAGTCGGCTGGGCGGTCACCTCCGCACTGATGAAGCTGCTTTATTCTTTTCTCTTTCGCACTACATTCTACAATTCTATGATATTCCTGAATCATCTCGCTGTGTGTTGACGATCTTCCTCCTAGTTTCGACCAACAAATCATGCACGTAAAAGCGCTCTTCGTAGCGATAATCACATCGATGCCGGTGGTGTGATGTGCGAATTTAATTCCCTTTCTCTCCTCCTTTACCTCGCTCTCTGCCTCTACTCCTCGACTACACACGAACGTATAGCCCCCGAAAGGTGCTAAAATCACCCGCAGACAGAGCGCGCCTCGACATCGGCCCCGTCGCGCGTCGTGCGCTCCTTGTCTATCCCCACCGCCACTTCCTCTGCTCGTCCTCCATCATGCACAGCACGTCCCAGTTCCGGGTCCATGGGCCGCAGGGGAGGTCATCGGCGGCGTCCATGGGTACGGGCACAATCGCTTGGTGCTGGCGGGGTCGTTGTTGGACGTGGGGCGGTGGTGTTTGGGCGGATTGAGGGTGCGGGGGCTGTGGGTGCGCCCTGAAGGGAGAAGGGGTTGTGGGGGGGGAGAAGAGGGGCAAGGGACGTGTACGAGTATGTTCTGAGTCGCGCGGCAACGATGAATTCTTATATCAATGTTGAACAGATGTCCTGAATTAGTGTGTACGTGTTTGTTGTTCCGGACCTACTACGCTTTCGCGGCGTTAGTCAGTTCTATCCCTCGGTCGAGGTCAACTCGTGGTTCAAAAAAATGTTTTTTTTGGCAGCATCAAGAATTAACTTTCAGACATTTGACGGGCTATGCATCTCTTGACGTAATGCCCGTTTAAATTTGAAGCCGTCGATTCACGCGCTCAGGGCCTTCAAAAGGTAGCCTCCCGATCCATTTTCCCTGCCCGCTCAAGCGATATTTTCGACAATTCAATTATTCTCGCCAGGCCGGTTCCTGGTGGCCGAGGCCCAGCTGAGCATCGCCGAGATCGCTGACCCCAATGGCACGGCTTTCTTCTAATCTTCACGACGCGCCGCTCGCACTTTATGGGCTCTTACACTCGTCAATAGTGCCATGTCATACCACGAATATGGTGCAAGGCTCTCAGCCCACAGACCATTGTACACCTGCCTCAAGAACCTTTCATGGGCAGCGAACCGTTCTGGATGCGATGCATGGATTCTTCGCCCAAGATGCCAAGAAACAGAAAATATTTGTGCTGTATGGACTTGGTGGGGCCGTGCCGTGTAATCTTACCTACCTCACTATCACATGAAGTCATTTGGGATTTCTAAACCATACTCATTAGTGATTGATTCATCGCACGACACTGAAGAATAGTATTGTGCGCAGGATCGCCAAGTCGCCAATATTTCTAACGTTCGGGAAGAGAGCATCCAGGGAATTAAAGCTGTTAACTGCCCGGAATTGGTACGCGAGGTCTTGGGTCGGATCGGTCAGGATATTGCAACATCTATGAGAAGATACAAGGCTGAGATACATATTCAATATGAAAACTACACCATTCCTTTATTTTGTTCCTCATTCACTTCATCCACCGGACAGTCGAAGCCTTCGATATTGGTGCGTCGAACTCGTGTGATGTTGACCACAAACGACGAAAGTTGAGTGCCGGGAAGAGTCGAAGGGTGCTTACCCTCCGCATGTGCCCAGCCCATTCCGACTCGAACATGTATAAGCATGCAGGAGATGCCCGTTATGGCCGGCGAACAGTCGACCACGATAAATTCAAGATTAGATCGAGCCTGATAAGACACCAAATAAAACATGGACCATATTCTGTGAACCACTGTGGTCAGATACAGTTAAACGGAGGGCGGACGCGTGGTTCTCTGACGTATAGAGAGCGGCACTCTCCACAATAATGGCCAAAACGGACTTGGTTGAATTAGCGACGTAGAACAATGAAATGGTGGTGTACTCTCACTTTAAGACTCGGGCCACCATATGATTGGATTGTACGCCCGTGATTCCAGAGCCGCCACGAAATGAAGGCTGAATTTGAGATGAAGAAGCGGTCACAGGCGAAGACAGAAGAATAGACATGCCTGTACTGTAAACATTGGTGCTATCGGCAGTGGATAAATGTCAAGGACCGGGAGAACGAATTGGATCACATGCCAAAGAGTGAAAACGTTAGCACTAGTGATCCACCGGCCAGCTTCCGACAAGAACACATTTTGTCCTGGTCGGTATTGCGTGAATTGGTATGTTATCCCGACGCCGGAGACTTTTGGGGGTTAGAAAGTGGCTGTGACCCAAAGTACTGAGAACGAACCAGCGAGGCCGACCAACGTCACAATTGGGAGTATAAGGATCTTGTTGTTGTAGCTCCATACGACCCAAAGACGATGAATCTGAGAGAAATATGGTCAGCAATGAGTGAAGATTAAACGGAGACTGAACACACAATTAAAGTGTCTCCTATAATCGCCGTTGCTACCAGGAATCCGGTTGCAATGACCTCCGTCAATTTGGAGAGGTTCCCGTAAAATTCCAGAGGACCCAGCGTGTCTGCAAAATAGATAAACCCCAGAAACGCCCGATGTACAATGATGACCCAGTGCTATATGGTATTGTATTCATGACCTTGAACGAGGATGAGTAGACTTGACCTACCGCAGTGATTGTCAAGAAAAGGCCGATCGCCCCAATGAAAATTGGAGACCGAAATGTCGCTGTGCCTCGCCGCGTAGAGTTGGCCTTTCGACCAAGAAGGAGACAAATGGAGGTGACTGCGAGGACCAGGTATACACCATACAAGCAGCTCTCCACAACGACAGTAGCGAGACTGACAGGCACAAGGGAGACGTTCACAGCCATATGAGCTGAACGGTGATGCAGTGCTCAGGGCTTTTATAATATGGTGAAAAAAGATACTCCAACCGATTAGAGATTCTCCCGCTGGTTGACGAAACCAGCCACGATCCATTAACAGCTTATCTGGTAATCAAACTGAAGGCAAAACATCTCTATTTTAATATCGGTAGATCGCGTCCCTGGACGGAGATGCATGCAGATTGGTACACGTGCAAAGGAAAGAAAAGAGATTCACACAGTCTGGAAAAGGGGGAATTTGAACTGTGAAGGTCGATCACAGAATCATAATCAGCACAGATGTGCATTCTTTCCGGGAGATATGCGAAGTCCGTCCAGTTGCGGAGGCAAACAGCTTCTGAGATGTTCCGGAACTTCTTCGCATTGATCAAATTATAGAATGTGCAAAATTGAAAGCTCCCCGAATAGTCTGGGACGCGAGGAACAAAAATATCAGAATCAAAACGAAGACAAATGCCGGAGCGCGGACAACTTGTGTGAAGAAAACCAACACCTGAACGACAATCAAACGGATGCGGTGTGTATCAATCTGGCTTCGGGAGATGGAACACGGAGAGTCGTAATCAGCGCAGCTGTTTTTTCTGTTCGACGCAGAGGGCATACTAGTGCTGTGTGGACCAATGTTAATTAATAACATTGCTATTAACAGCATGCTATGAGGCTGTTATTAGCTGATACTAGAGCTGGAACGGTCCATTGCTTTGAATTCAGAAGATGAACTAGCAAGTGTATACCACAAGTAGGAGGTTTTCAGGGGTGGAATGAACATCAGAACCCCTTTTCATAAAATACACTGACCACAAAATCGGTCGGATCACTGAGCCAAGTGACGTGACCTGTGACTATAACTCGCAACATCTCTGCGCGATTCTCGTTCTCCGAGGGCTACGATGAACGTTGGAGGCAGCAGAATCTATTGAGGCCAATCTTGAAAGCTATGGATTGAATATAGCATAGCTAGCGCGCTATTTACTGCAGCTAGAAATTGAATAGCTGTTTTTGACCGAATGCTAGAAAGCATGTTATTAACACCTGATACCTGTCGCCCTCTGGGGTCAGACATTTGTAGCATAGCACCTTCTATAAACTTGCTAGCACATCACTGAGGCATACCTTCCGCGCGAGTGTGAGAATCTGCACGGATTCTGTCTCAGGCTGATCGGGATGGGTATGACGTGTCCGCGATTTTTAGATTGATTTAATTATTGCAAGTTGCGTGGTCGAATTGGAAGCGCACCTGAACGACTTGAAGGACCACGGCTGAGAAAGTGAAAGGATGAAACATCGAATACGCTCCGGCAGATAGGTGCTCCACCTACGCATCTTTCGCGTCAGGGACGTAGGATAAGGAACTGCTTGTCCGGTAATCATCGATAGTACTGCATCCAACCACCCAGATTTCGATTCTTGAGCAAAAGGAAATAAATTTCAATCGAGAGCTGTCGTTACAGCTAGTCATCGCTCTGATTCTTGGTCTCGGGTGAGTGACTTCGTCGACTTCTGAAGGAAGAGATATTTGGCTCTGTTATCATGACCGCCGATGTGCTGAGGCAGCGCCAGAAAAGGAAGTCGCTCGACAACACAACAAGATATCGCCACCGACGAGGGCAGCCCAGCGGGGATATGACTGGTTTTGATGCAAGTAGATGGGACTACGAAGTACAAGATCTAGTTGGAAGCGGTGCCAAGAGAGAGTACAGTAGAGGCGTCGCCGAAGTCGGAAAACATTCAAGACCGGATGGAGAACAAATTTTCTGCATCGAGGGCCGAGCCCACGCTTTGAGCTTCATTAGCACCGCCCGCATCGCCAGCGCTGCTGTGATCCAGCTCGATACCACCGTCGTCGCGCTGTGGAAGCAGGTGCAAGCGGACGTGGAGCTCGATGCACTCAGAGCGAAAGAAGACGTCCAGGCGCTTCTGACTCAGACTTGCACGAGCGATCAGGGCAGTGATGCGCAAGCCGCGGCGAGAGGTGTACCACGGGTGTTGTATGGCGGCGCGCTGGAGTCTGGCGCAATCGCTATCATCTCAGCGGACGACAGGAACGCGTCGGCTGGTGAAACCCGACGAGCAAGAAACCTGGGCGCACGGTGTAGTAAGATAGAGAATGAGGAGCGATGACTTGGACGGATACGAGCCAGATCGACATCGAGGATGCGCAGCCGACGCAGGGGATAGAGCCGCGCGGACGATAGGACACAACTTGGAGTAGAGCGAGGAAGGGAGCACGGATGTGGGATGGCACGAACAAGGGACTGCTCGGGCGCGGCAGTGCGACGATCACGGTGGGCCCAGCGTAAATCTGCAGCGGGTTAGGAAGGCGCTAGTAGAGGAAGTGTAATATCGAAGCCTCACGCAGGCAGACCTTCAGATTCAGCTGCGAATCGGAGACGTACAGACAACGCAGCGTGGGGAGCTACCATGCTATCACCGTCGAAACGCGCATAGAAAAGGAGACCCGCGGGGTAGAAGGCCTCCGCTTGCAGCATGGAGATCGTGCTTGCGATTGTGCGGGAGGAAAACGCGAGGGGAGAGACGGACGCCAGAGCGAACGGAAATATCAGTAGTGCGCTGACAGACAAAGGCAAGGAGATCCGAGGGCGGAACTCCAGACTGTACGAGTTGAGGCGGTGGCAACGTGGGCCCGCGCGCGCGGCGGTGGGAGAGAGGCAATCGAGTCGTCCAACATTGCGGCGACGTCTCGCGGCATCGGCTCAGGTTGGAGAACGTCAACGGACGAGTCGATGCGCAATTCGAGGCGGAGACGGCCGGTGGCCACGGGTGGGGCGCTGAATGCATCTGTGTTGACATCAGCGCCACATCTCGCACGCTGGGACTTTGGGGGTTGTACCGGGGCGGGTAATACCTGCCACGCTTGCAGCAGGGAAGCAGCCGGTGCGCGCTACTCGTGCCGGGATCGCGTCTGCGCGTCCGCGCGTCGCGCGCACGGCTTTCGTCGTATGGTATCGTCGGGCGTGCTGAGAGTATTGTGGCGAGGAGCGTGCAGGAATCATGGGACGTGGCGCGGTGTCGATTCCTTTAAGTTGACGAATGACCCCAAGAGCCACGATGAGGCGACGAAAGAGTTCGTGTGTGACATTTTGTGACTGATCATTACGACATTGCTTTACCGCACTTTGATGTTCGAAGGATTGACAAGGCTTTTTGTGACGGCAGGTTCAGAGACTCTCGGACTAGGAACTCATGTTACATTCATTGATTGATAGCCAGTAGTAATTTTCATGAATATTTTTTGTAATACATCATCCAGCCAAACATGTCAGGGCAGCGGCAGATCTCGGATCATCTGAATTCTGAACCATTAAAAATACATTGAAAGCGAAAATACCAGCTAGAGGCCCCAGTTTGGGGTAAAAAAATAAAATTCATTCAGATAATGCGAGTAGCCTGGGTGAATCCATTACAAGAGTCCCCATATGTTGTTGTGCAAGACTTGATACCGTCTCCAATAATCAATTTGATGAGATCACCAAAACCACTAACACGATCGCCGTTAACTCGGCCACAAAAGACGATCCGCGCTATGTCATTCGCAACGATAACGTGTATACACGATTCATCGATTCTTCCTTCAGTTGACGATAACTTTGATACAGACCGGCAAAGAGACTCTGAAAACATTCCTGGTAAAGTCGAAGTTGAGGAGTAAATTAAAGTTGGAGTGAAATAAAATAGGAATCGCCTTGGCAAAAAAAATTTAGAAGTCTCCAGCTTGCTCCTAATATAAAATACGTTTTGAAGTCGCAGCAGCAGGACGCGGAGCGAGCCCAGCTCTATGAAAACCTTTGGTGACACCTCAAAACAATGGTACTGTTGGGACTTTTTCCACCGCTTCAATAAGTCTGAAAGATCATCCCACAAGCACTAATATCGATGCATTCAAAGCAAAATCCGTCATCAAGGCTTCGATGTAAGCAATTCGAGTCCGGATAGACTCCCAAGTTTCAACGAGCGTGCTATAGCGAGTCGTACCGTTTCCCTGCGAAGCGATTAGGTCGCACAAAGTCTGGCCGAATAGTTGGACTTGCTTTAAAAAACGTTTCCGCATCATCGTCGGCTTCCTGGGTCGAAAGCCCCGGAAGCATTTCTACGAAACAAATTCCACATTATCCCTCACCGTAACCAAGTATTTCAACATCGAGGTTGTCGCAAATCTCTGGCTGAACTTGAGATATGTTAGCCCTCAAACAGACGCAGGAGCACTGTGAAATAAGTTAACTTCGTAGCTTTCCTTGAAAAGTGGGACCAGTGGCGAGAGGGTTGGTCTCCAGTCCCAAAAAGAATATGCCCACATCCTGATCGCATGATTTCGTGCGAATGGATTCAAAAGCTCTTTCATCAGTTCCAAATCCTCAACGGATTCAATCCCACGTCTTGTTGAACGTTAGCTATGTCTGCCGCATGAATCACTAAGTGAACATACACACTGCGTTGACGGGCCGGCTAGAATGCTGCATGGCGAGGCCACTAGTCAGGGCATAACTTCCTGCCCATATAGCTGAGCCTAGCCGCCTAGCCACGCTGTGTCGAGACGGCGCAGCATGGCTCCACGAGGCCTGTGGAGGCAGGCCGGCGGCTAGGCTGTCTAGACTTTGGCTGTTGAGGCATGTCGCGCCGTCTAAAACTCCGCACAGGCCACGTTGTCGTCGCGGAGATAACAGTGCCTCGACTCCGGCTCTCTAGGCGACCTGAATCCAGACGCAACCGGCCGCCTCCACAGCTCTCGGCGCGCATAGCCGTCGGATAGCAGCGCCTGTTTATTGTGCACACAAATGGGAGTGCTCCCCGATCGGACGGTGCCAACGCGAGTCGTTTGGAGTGTCACCAAACTCGGAAGAGAGCTGACAGGGAACAACTGAAGTGCCGAAATTAAGCTTCAAGCAGCAAGACGAAAGTTCGATCAAAACAAACGATGGGGTGATTGAATGGGTATCCTAAGGAATAGGACACCTGCGATCTGAAGCCCTTATGGCAAGAATCTAATACTTTTGTTCTTGATGGCTTCGTGAAAGTGCGGGGAAGTCGAGAGAGACTCCGAGGACCAAGGTGGGACTGATAGAGCGTGGGGAGAGTTACGCAGTCCCTCACATTCACAAACTGATACTCATCACCGGTGATTGGAGAAACCTGTGCTTTTAACTGTTCTCATCACAATATCAGTTGTCAAGGAAACTTCATGCTGAAAGCGAGACAGGGTCAAGCGGACGACCTCCGACTGAAAAGGCAACCCAGTGCTTGAGCAAAGGGATTTTTGCGTGTCTAATTCATCACCGCATCTGCACAAGTGGCTCATCGCCTGCTTTGGGTTTCTCGGTGGAAAAATCACCTCGATACTTAACCGGGAACTTGTTCGGACCGAGCTCCGTTCCCATGCACACGTCTGTCGGCCTCTATTCTTGAGCTGACACCGTCACGGTAACAGCTGTGTGATAATCGATCTCTGCTTCTCCCTTCATGTCCACGCCCAGCTCCCCCAATGCAAGTGCATCTCGGCGTTCTCGAAAGAGTTGGAATCCATTCAAATCTCGGTCTTCGAACCATAAAGGCAGCATACCCCAAGCAATTGTTAATCAATACATCTCGGGTATAGTGACTCATTGTGGTGCTTCAATTGTTGCTCAATGTGCTCAGGCGGCCAAGGAGGAACTGGTGGCCAAGGAGGCATCCGTGGAGGCGGTGGAGGTTCCGGCGAAGCCCCAACCTTTAATTATCAAATCAAGGCAGATAATTTTACCATGAATATGGTGCATGGTCCCAATGTGGTGCAAGGTCCTCAACTCGTGAACCCGTGTCCTCCTGCATCGAGGATTTTCCATGGGCGCCGAACCATTTTGGATGTCATGCATCAGTTCTTTGCTCAAGATACCAAGAAACAGAAAATCTACGTTCTATATGGACTTGGTGGTGCTGGAAAGACACAGATTGCCCTCAAATTCATTGAAGAAACTACTTGGTGAGTTCATTGAAATATATTCCGTGATAGTAATTGGCTCATTTTGAAATAGTTTCACTGATCAATTTTTACTGGATGCAAGCATGACTGAGATGATCCAAAACTCTCTAAAGAATATTACCTCACAGGATGCCCTGACATGGCTGGCTGGCAAACATGAAAACTGGCTGCTATTCTTTGACAATGCCGATGATCCCAACATCAATCTTAACCAGTTTTTCCCAAGATGCAACCACGGGAACATTATCATTACATCCCGGAATCCCAGTCTCCGAATGTATGGTGGAAATTCTCATGTGTCCGATATGGAGGAGTCAGATGCTGTGGCATTGCTACTGAACAGCAGCCAACAAGAGGTCTCGACATCTAACCAACTTCTAGCCCAGGACATTGTCAAAGTGGGTTGTCAATTGGGCATTGAGCATGTGGTCTGATGGTATCCAGGCACTTTGGTATCTTCCTCTGGCAATTGTTCAAGCTGGAGCATTTATTCTGGAGACTGGAACTCTCAAAACATATTTGGACCTATTTTTTCAAAGCCGCACAGAGTTACTGAAGAGACAATCAACCCAGCAGCATGATGACTATGCATGGGCTGTCTATACAACATGGGAAATCAGCTTCAAAAGGCTCAGTCCTGTTGCTGCAATGTTTCTCCAGCTTTGTTCATTCATCCATTGGGATGATATCTCTGAGGACATTTTCAGCAGAGCAGCAAATGATATAACAGAATTGCATGAACAATCTCACAATGAGATTGCAACAGCTAAAGAATTCCTTTTGCACTTTGTGGGAGCAACTGGGAAATGGGATTCATACTCCTTTCTGAAAGTCACCAATGAAATCAGAGCATATTCTCTTCTTGACTTTCATCCTGAGAGAAAAACCTTTTCCATCCATCCCCTGGTACACAGCTGGACAAGGACAACACTTGCAGAAGCAGAGTTGTATCATTCGTGTATGGATGACATATTGGGTTGGTCCATCTGGGAGATACTTGAGCATGATCTGGTACTTGCAAGTCTGAGATTAGTTTCTCATGTTGACTCCTTGCTTGGTTTTTTCTCTACTAATTTCGGACTGCAGTATGCAAAAGTATATTCTGGTGTGGGACGGTATCTAGAGGCAAAAGAACTTGGTATAATTGAAGTAGAGAACCAGAGAAAACACAATGGAGAGGATCATTTGAACACCCTGGTCACCATGAACAACCTTGCAGACACATATCGTAGACTTGGCCAATTTGAAGCAGCTGAAAAGTTGCAAGTTGAGGTGCTGGAGAAACGAAGAAAGCTTCTTGGTGAGGACCACTTGGACACTGTGATGGCTATGCATAATCTGGCTGCCACATATCATCACCTTGGCAGATTTGAGGATGCTAGAAAGTTGGGAGTTGAGGTGCTGGAGAAACAGAGAAGGCTCCTTGGTGATGACCATCCGGAAACTCTTGATGCCATGCACAACCTTGGAATAACATATCATGACCTTGAGCAATTTGAAGAAGCTGCAAAGTTGCATATTGTAGTGGTTGAAAAGTGGAAACAGCTTGCTGGTGATGACCATCCAAGAACTCTTGATGCAATGCATAATCTTGCAGCTATATATCACAATCTGGGCTGCTTCAATGAGGCTGAAAAGTTGAAAGTTGAGGTCTTGGAAAAGCGGGAAAAGATTTTTGGTGTGGACCATTTAGAGACATTGGGTGCTATGAATAATCTGGGATACACATATTACTGCATGGGGCACCTTGGTGAGGCTGAAGCACTGCTAATTGTTGCCCTAGAGAAACAGAGGGTGCTTTTTGGGGATAATCATCAGGAAACACGGCGTGTAATAATGGGAAATCTCATCAACACATATCATGGTCTTGGTAAACAGACAGAGGCCGCAGAGCTTGAGAAGCTCCTGAAATGATGTAGAAAATACCTCGGACGAGAAAGGATGAAACTATGTCAGATTCTGGGATTTAAATACTGGTCTTGTACTATATATTTTCTGCTGTAAATATTTATCATGTGAATACAAAAATTGATTTCTATGCAGGCAATCCACATGCTTACTTGGTAGTGAAATAGGCGGTATTTAAACATATCCAACTTTGCTGACTGTGCTGCGGAAAATTAAACATTCATTCAGACCTTACCTCGATAATTTGCTCCGGCTTCCGCAGCTTCAAGATTCTGAAATTTGGTGTCAAGATCACATCCAGAGCCCACAAACTGAGTGATGTTGCTCTCAGGAACTGAAAAGACTTCAGAGGACAGTGCCGGTCTGTGCCAAACATCACCTCCTGGTATTTGCAGTCAATAAAGCAGACAATGTTCACACTCCGCCCATAGTTCCTTGAATTGCCGACCCGCAATTTCAACGGGAAACACTGTTATTCCGGATTTTTCAACAGACGTCCCATTGTGGTGTTAAACCTTGCATGCATGGGAGCCGGGACAATGGGATGCATTGCGCATCACAACAACCTGCCAAAGTGCGCTTTCTGATTCTACCTGAGAACCACATACACAAATAAATGTAAAAATGTTTCCATATTTTAACGCCCTCCAAAGTGGAACCTCTTATGCAGCAGGTTCAAATCCTTATCCCCAGACTGAGTTCACACTCACACTGGAAATTTATCCACCCGGAATTTGAAACCAGACAAGAAATGCCTCTGCTTCGCTTCAGCAGCCGGCATGGAACGATTGACTGCCAAGTCTGTATTCAATGGTGAAAGTTAGTATTCACAGCTGACAAATAATCACCATCCGAAGCTTCCACGACCAAGCCCGCTTTGCTTCACAAGTCAAATTGATTTGTCCATGAGTGATATCAATGCTCTAGGATTATTTCCTTTTCTGTGTCTAAAGCTGGGTAGATTGGTTGGCTTCACAAACAGAATATGTCACGAAGGAACACGTACAATAAAATTGAAGTGCCTTGGTACGAGCCGAGTGCTGGAGACAGTGGACAATGCGGATATGTGGCGGTGGCTCGGTCATGTTCGGATTATTGAGCGAGTGAGTGATGCAGAAGATCAGGAAGACAACGACAATGAAAAAGAGTGAAGAATCAATCAAGTCGGTCTAAGGTCTCACAGAGTGAAGGGAATTGAGTTCGGGATAGGTAGTTATTGCCGAACCTTTTAGGTTAGGCTTTAGAACTGAATTTGCTTGCTCACAGTGTTTGGTTGTGTATGGTTGTTAGCACAGCCACACAAATCGTCTCTAAGCAAGTTCGTTGCTCACGCTATTTGGTCGTGTGTATAGTCTGGTTGTGTATGGTCAATAGCACAGCCATGAAAGTTGTCTCGCGACAAGTTCGTTGCTCACGCTATTTGGTCGTGTGTATGCTTGCACTGCCTCCATAGACTGTCCGATGAAAGTTCATTGCTCACGTTGTTTGCTTCTGTTTGCTTCTGATAGCCACAATGTGACGACCGGCACTGATGCTCCTGTTTTCCCTTTCCTGCTTTCGAGTGCTCTGTCTTTCACTTCTTTGGGGAATATTTAATCTGGTATATTCCTGCTTAATTCCTGGCTGGTACTATCTACTGCTGCTGCATCCCTCCTCTGGTCTGTGTGCTTGGCTCCTTGCTTCACCTGTGCACCTTTCTCCAAGGCTGTGCTCGGTGTGCTTTAGAGTTTTCTTTTCTTTTCTCTGGACCTTACTTGATGTTGTTATCTCTCATCTGCTGCAACTATGTCGGCCCTCACAAACATGTCTGATGGGAATATAGAGTAGTACCATTCAAGACACTGCTTGCTTACACACAGAGTATGCTGCTCCAGCTCCTTCTCTTGGACATGGCATTTGTGCTTGTGTTTGCACTCAAATTCAAATTCTGACTTGTATTCATATTCGTGTTCATATTCGTCTCTTGGATGTGGCATTTGCACTCAAAGTCAAATTCTGACTTGTATTCATATTCATGTTCGCATCGTGGTAAGAAAGTCTTCCATCCCCAGCTCTGATCTCCTTCTGTGGAAGGTGTGGTGATCAGAGTTAGCTGATATTTTACAGAGCTGGCTGTCCTCACCAGTCCCAAAGCTACATTATCCTTGGTGCCTCCTTGCTCAATCCCCATATTTTCACCTCTTTCCTCTATCTCCACGGCTTCGTTGTTTTCGCCTAGCAAGCTGCTACTTTTGGTGTCCATAGACACTTTGTCCCCAGGATTGAATAGCAGTTCTGTATGCTGCAGGGCCTCAGCATGTTCCATTAGGAGTGGAGAGGATGAGGTTGGTGTGCATGTTTATTGTGACATCACGGTGTTGAATTCGAGAGCGTGATTGTCACACGACTGATGCCGCCCACTGAAGCACTGCTGCTTTTGCCCAGGACAGAGGGGGTTTGATAAATTGGTGAAAAAATTTCAAGGAGGTCTTATGTGCACACCTAGCCTGCTGCAATGTTCATTAGCATCAGCACGCTTGATCCCGCCTCTTTCTACGGGTCGTTGATCCATATTGTTTAATCACGTGGCTTTCGGGGATGTACGACTCGGAGTCCTTTCGAGAACCCACATGTTTGAGTTCCCTTGTCGTGGCTTTGGTCAAGCGGCAGCAGCTGGAAGTGAAGAGGAAGGTGTTGGATGAGTCACCCACACTTTTATTTTTCCACATGGGGTCATATGGCTTTTCCTCTCTCTAAGTCTTGTTTGTTATTTTTCAGAGGCGGGCCATGCACGGACTCAGTGATGCACATTGCTTTGGCAAGTATGCATTCCCTGAGAGAAAGCATCATTCCCACAAGATCAAGATTGAATGTGTGTCAGTGCCGGTGCAGTTGGTGGTAGGTGGAGCAGCCGGCATCTGCTCCAGCAGCCACATGTTGTCCTGTGAACCCGAAGAGGACAGATGCAGGCAGAGTCTGCCCTGCAGAGGCTCGCCTTGCGATTTGAGCATCTCCCCGAGAATGTGTGGTTTACAGCTGTGCCTCCTCTCGAGCAGTCTAGCATTGAGGGCAGGTACTCTACATCATTTCCAGCAGTCACTTTCGAAGCGGGCCTGTCTTTCCTAACCAGCAACACTTTGTGAAAGGCATGGGATGGACATTACAAAGTTTTTGACAGGTTGTACAGCTATTTTCATGTAGGGCTCAACATGGGTATCGGGTCCACCCGTGGGTTTGTACCCGAGGGTCTGCCGGGTACAGGTACGGGTTGGGATTTTCGACCCATTGCAATACCATGGACCCGTGTGGGTAAACCCACGGGTTTCAGCTGACCTGTAAGTGAAGCTTTAACCTTTAAATTTCGAGTTTGGGTGAAGCTTGGACTGACAGTATTTGTATTTTAGGCATTCAACAGTGGGGTTAAACGTGTTCTGGAGCATCCCTACTCAATTGGAGGGGATATCTCATACATGGCAGCTATCATTCACCCACGTATCATCTTCTGGGATCACCCATGAGCATCGGTATACAATGCAAACTGAATAAATGTGGTGGAATGGTGTGTGGAGAATATAACTATGTGTAAATATACAAGGTGGTCAAAAAATAAGTGCTTTTTTGTCTTGACTCACTGAATCCAGCTGAAGTCGACAAACACTGACATTTTGCGTCAATGACACATCTGGGTCGCAGCTACCATCGCAATTGAAACCAGGTCACTAATAAACAAAAGTAAAAAAGGCCAGTAAAAAAAGACGCAAATAACAATGGATATGGTTCAGGCTGGAGTCGAACAAGCAATCTTCCATTCCCTAGTAATAGAGCAGAATGCACTACTACTGCGTGACTAGAACCCTATATGGTGAATATAGTATGTTCTAGTACAGGTTCGGCACCTGCCGCATGCGGCCTTATCCCACCTCATCTAAGAAAGAGCCGAGACTCGAATGAGACGTGGTAAAGATAGAAAAGCAAGCGATAAGAATGCTCGGTGATCTCGGGCCTGCTTGTTGGCGACAGGACGTATATTCACGTCCAGTAAGAGGACTAATTTCTAAGGAATTACAGCATCAGTAAAATCAACACCATCTGAGGTTCTCCCGAGAGTCAAATGCGCCGTCAAACTGAGCTGAATGATCCTGGCGATTCAGCTGGGAAAAATAAGGAGTCACAGTCGAGTTGTTAATCCTCGAAAGCAAAGCAATTCAGGAACCAAATTTGTTGTTGTCATAGGAATTCCAAGGAAATTAAGGTCAAAGAATGAAGGAAGCATGAACAGTGTCCGGCTTACATCGCAAATCCGAATCACAACTCACGAATGGAGCACGCGGCCGCAATATAAGAGCATTCAACAGCATCAACCACGCGACGTAGCCAGGAGTCAAGATGCAGAATAATCCTGCTCGGGATTCATTTCAGAGCGCAGAACGCAACATTCCAGAATACAGTTGTCAGCCAAGAATGTTGATAGTGTGAATCACCAAGATCGCTCAAGGATCACGCATGGTTGGAATGGGTAGGCGAAACTGTGGAAGTTGAAGGTAAATGGCACGGCAAACGTGAACGACGAAGCGACAAATTGAGAAGAGAATGTCAATAATACGAATCATCCACCATGTGTCCTTGGATGGAATACGACCCGCCGTGTTGAACATGGTGAGCTTGTTCAACCCTCGGCCGATTGATGCGAAAGCCGATATCACCGGAATGCCATGAGTCATGTCACGCTGTCACTGACAAGCCACGTCTTTTTTGCTCGTCCACATCGCCGTTTTGGAACATGGCCCATTGCTCGCCCGAATCCGCCCTAGATCCACCGTCGCACGGACTGGCGCCTCCGGTCTCTTTCGTAACTCCGATCACGACCCACTCCATAGCGAACGCGCTCTCGCTCTCAGCGCTTCAGGATCTCGCCTTCTCGGCTACTGACACGCACCGTCATCGATTCATCGGCGGCATCAGAGCAACTGCGTCAAGGCGAGCTCTGGGACCACGGCGCCGGAACGGAGATGCAGCATGCATTTGGGAGTGCTCAAGCATCGTGCGTCGTCACCGTCTGCATTCCTTTGCCTTGTGATTTTATCCTGATCATTCAACGCAGCTATACAGACATCGCCAGCTCCGCTTCCGCAGGCCCTTCCCTCACGCGCCCCTCGCTCGTCACCGCCCTCCCAGCCACCTCCGCGTCTGCCATCGCCTAGCTCACACACCCCCGCCGTCGACCTCTCCGTCGGCTCGGCTCGCGCCTTGGAGGACACGCCGTCACGCGCGCGGAGCGCGACATGTCGGCTGAGGGAACACCTCCATGCTGATGAGAGAGCTCAGGGCGCACGCTGACGCTGGCGGCCCCCGACACGAGTAAAGAGTGCGTGTGGTGCGTGACGGTGGAGAATGCAGCCATTGTGGGCGTCGAGTACGAAGTGGGCGCGCGAGTCGTGTTGACGGTCATTCTCGCTAGCGGGTGCGTCTTCCTGTCTCACCCTCTCCTTTCATTCGACCATCTCCCTTGTATTCCTCGACTGACGATATGGCACAGCGGCTATGCAGCCTCCGATATACTCGTGCGCCCAGCACATCCTCGACCTCCTCGCCGTCGCCACCACCAGCGGTGACACGCTCCTGCACCCACCCCGCTCGAGCCCTGCTCGAGTCCGCCGCGGTGTGCAACCTTACGCAGGTGCAGGTCCTTCGTCGACCCCGCGCACCCCAGCACGAAGACGAAGGTCCTCGGAGCGCTGGACAGGCGACGGTCCTCGCACCCCGATGCACAAACGCACTTCCTCGTGCCACCGCGAAGATGCCGCTCAGGCGCCGCGTGTGCGGGGAGCTGCTCCTCGATGCCCGTGCGCGCGAGTCGTCCCGTCTGCGAGGCGGAGCAGAGAGGTGCCCGGTGACAGTGGCGAGCAATAGAGCGCGGCGAGCGCGCAGGGAGGCTTGTTCTGGGGGAGCGAGCGGTGGAGGGAGTGAAGAAGCATCGTGAGTCGCATTCCCTTTTTCCTTATCGATGAAGGATGGGATTATTGAAAACAGATTTTCAGGTGACGTGGACGCTTGAAGCAGTACCTCCTCGCGTAGGATAACGGCATCCTGCTGGACTGTATTTCGTCCACTTTCGCGAGTTATGGCCAGGACGGGGATCGGTTCGTTTCTTCATTATTCCTATTTCTATTCCTTTTCCGATTGTTTTCCCCATTCTTTTTTCTCTTTCAAACTACATTCTTAACTCCGATACTATTCTTGATTTGTCTCACTGTGTTGACAACCTTCCTCACAGTGTCGACCACCAAATCATAGGGGCCCACCGAGGCGCTCTGCGTCGCTATAACAACGCCCGTCGTGCATTATGTGCGTTCCGCTTTCTCCTTTCCTATCCTCCACTTCCGCCTTTGCCTCCCTCGCCTACCCTACCGAGCTCTTCTGCTCGCCTACCTCAACCTCCCCGCCTCGACTCGATGTATGCTGACACCACCCGGCAGACAACGCGCAGCCTGGCCGTCGACACCTCTGCGCCGTGCGCTCGTCTTCCAGCTTTACTTCTGCTCATCCTCCATCATGCAAACCCGTGCACCGATTCCAGGCTCGTCGTTGCTGGTGGTGGGGGTGGTGTTTGCAAGGGGTGCGAGGAACAAGGATGCGCGGGGTTGCAGGCGGGAGGGAGGGAATGGGGAGAGACGGGGCGGGAATGAAAACGAGAGGGACGGAAGGGAAAGGGAAGTGTATGAGTAGGCGGAGCTTGTGCTTCCAATGTCGCGAAAAAATATTCATATATTAAGCAGATGTCCTGAGCCTGCGTGTACTCCGAAATCAGGCCTCCGCGACGTCGCTCGCTCAACTCGCGGCTCGATTATTGTTTACGGCACACGGTTTAACTACAGAACATTCGACGGGCGATGCATCTCTTGACATGCCCGTTTAAAGACATCGATTCGCGTGCTCAGGGCCATTCAACAGCGTCAACCTGGTTCTGCTTGCCTCTATCACGTCACTTCTCCTGTCGGCAAGAAGCTTCCAGCTATTCGTTGTCGCTGCATCCCACCAGCACTCAGGCTCGGAGCCAATTCACGTCAAGCCTAAGATGCTGCAAGAAGCATCACTTGATGAACATTCTTTCTGTGCCATACTTGCTGTCCCAGGGTGAACTGCGCTCAACCCTTCTCATTCAAAGTGCTTCTAGGTAAGTTCCACAAGAGAATAATTCCTTCCGTTCACTGTTCACTAAGACTGCATTTCAATAGCGTAATCGGTACCGTCAAGCTTGTTGCTCATTAAGCCCTCGAGTCAAGGTGAACCACGCCGTTCTTCCTGGCTGGGACGCCTGTATATTGACGACTCGTGGCATGGTATATCTCAATGGGTTACTGCTCACGCGGTGACGGATTCCCGCCACTCGACATCCCGGATTTCACCTGGCCATGCATGTCGTGTCATGTTTGGTTCACAACGGTTCACCGTAGTGAATTCGGGAATCGGGACAGTGATGTCGAGGAGCCTGATTGCGCAGGGCGATGATCGCGAGCGGCAGAGAATTATTTTTCAGCTGCTGCCGTGCCTGGAAGGTATCAATGAGTCGAAAGGTCCGTTGTTCGTGGTGCAGATAATAATTTATTTCATGAGTGAGTCCAGCAGACGGACTTCTGCGGATTAACAAGGAAAAATGACCGATAATGTTCATTAGTTGTAGCATCCTGTGCTTCATGTTTAACCATTGTCATTTTTCATGGACTGAACCGGAATCTCCGACTAATGAGTCGGGCAATTCAGACTCGGCAATGGATAGCTGAGTAAACTTGATGAATTGTGACTGAGTGTGTCTCGAACCAACAGTATTCTGTACGCCTCAAGAACGCGTTCGTACTTGATTGTTATCCTTTCCCCGGAATATTCAGCCAGTAGACTGGTCTTTGATTTTTGAAACGGCGAGAGTTGCAAACGGTCGTCCAAATAAGAAAGTCGAGGAAGTACGGCTTCAACAATTTATTCTTGGTTCAAGGGCGAGACACGGCGGTGCGGCATCACGGCAAATAGCCGGACATTGATCTCTTGCCTAGTGCCTCGCCGCTTCTCCCGCGCATTAATGGTGAAGCACTTCGGCACTGTTCCATTTAACTCCGGATATTCCAATCAAATCATGTGCTAGATGAAGCGTACGACCTCCGATTAGTCAGAGAATCCAGATTCTAGAGTAAACCAATTTTTGCATCTACTTCATCCACCATCACACCTGCACAGCGGCTCAGAATGGAAATAACATAAATAATAGGCGTCTACCTATTCGGACCGAGCTCCGTTCCCATGCACACATCTGTTAGTGTCTATTCCAAGGGGGTAAAGTTTTGTGAAAAGTGGAACCGGACCCACCTTTTGAGAATAAGACCTGGCCGCTGAACCAACCAACCACATGACGTCCAAATAAGGAAATCTCCCCTATCCGTCATGAGCTGGAGAGCGATTTGCTTGGTTATATGCTCCGAGATCCATTGGATTTGTTCATTAGCACCTTCTTTGTATCCAATTTGTTTAAAATCTGGATTGCTGCTGCTTTAATAGAATTTTCTGTTGGCTGCTCGCCAACACGTGATATTGACCCAATTTGGTATGTTCGCTCAAGCGTTTGATTTGCAGAATTTGTAGGGAGTTTGAACTTATTGGAAGCGATTCTGGCACCTTAAAGGTACCTCAGGAGCCATTTCCAGCTCCAAATTTGGTGGTTCCCTGAAAAAAAAATTCGGCCTGACGGCCGAACCAACCACCCAGCCCCCGGTCCGGCAATCACGGCCCGATACCCCCTTGGTCTATTCTTGACCTCGAAGTGTCACAGTGACGGCTGTGTGATAATCAATCTCAATCTCTCCTTCTTCCTCATGTCCTCCACGAGGTCCGTCGACACCAGCACATCTCAGCCTTCTCCAAAAGAGGGCAGAGCACGGCAGAAGCCATTGAAGTCTCCATTCTCGAACCATGAACCCAGCACAGCCCAAATAGTCACTAATCAATACATCTATGGTATCGTTGTTCATTGAAACTTTGAGGTTATAGCTCAGCATGCCCAGGCGGTCAAGGAGGGATCGGTGGCCAAGGAAGTGTGCAAGGGGGCGGTGGAGGTTCCGGGGAAGGCCCGATCTTTCATATCAACACACAACATCTCACCATGAATACAGTGCAGAGTCCCAATGTTGTGGAAGGTTTCCGAGTCGTGAACTGTTGTCCTCCACCCTCAAGGATCTTTCATGGGCGCCAAACCATTTTGGATGCCATGCATCAGTTCTTTGCTCAAGATACCAAGAAGCAGAAAATCTATGTGTTATATGGACTTGGTGGTGCTGGGAAGACACAGATTGCTCTCAAATTCATTGAAGAAACTACTTGGTGAGCACATTGAAGTATGTTATCCAATAGCAATGGACTGATTTTGGACTAGTTTCAGCGATCAACTTTTAGTGGATGCAAGCATGACTGACACTATTCACAATGGTCTAAGGAATATTGCTACTGCCAGGAAAGTGGGGACTGCCTCACAGGATACTCTGACATGGCTGGGTGGCAAACATGAAAATTGGCTGCTGTTCTTTGATAATGCAGATGATCCTGAAATCAATCTCAACCAGTTTCTCCCAAGATCCAATCACGGAAACATTATCATTACATCCCGAAATCCTAATCTCCGAGTATATGGGGAAAACTCTCATGTATCTGATATGGAGGAATCAGATGCTGTAGCATTGTTGTTGAAGAGCAGTAAACAAGAGGTGTCAGCATCCCATCAACTTCTGGCACAGGATATTGTAAAGGCAAGCAGCCAATCAGCATGAATACCGTTGTAATAATAATATCCAGGCACTATGGTGTTTTCCTCTGGCCATTGTTCAGGCAGGAGCATTCATTGCAGAAACTGGGACTCTGGAAACATATCTAAACCTATTCTTGGAAAACCACACAGAGCTGCTGAAGAGGAAATCAACTCAGCAGCATGATGAATATGCATGGGCAGTCTATACAACATGGGAAATCAGCTTCAAGAGGCTCAGTCCTGTGGCTGCAACTTTTCTTCAGCTTTGTTCCTTCATCCATTGGGACAATATCTCAGAAGACATTTTCAGCAGAGCAGCAAATCATATGACAAAATCCAGGTCTGGGATGGTTGTCTTTCCAAGCATTCATTGTGGGGCAACAGATAACGAGATTCCAACCACACGGAAATTCCTTTCGCACTTTGTAGGACCAACTGGAAAATGGGACTCTCTTGCTTTTCTGAAGATAACCCTTGAAATCAGAGCATATTCTCTTCTAAATTCTCACCCTGAGAGAAAAACCTTTTCCATCCACCCCTTGGTGCACAGCTGGACTGGGACAACACTTAATAATGCAGAGTCCTATCATTCATGTATGGATGATATATTGGGAATGTCAATCAGAGAAATTCAACCCCATGATATGCAACTTGCAAGTTCAAGATTAGTTTCTCATGTTGACTCTGTGATTAGGGTTTTTCCCACCAATTTTAGATGGCAGCATGCAGAGATATACACGCATGTCCGGCGGTATGCAGAGGCAAAAGAACTTTGGATAATTGAGGTAGAAAACCAGACAAGACTTCATGGAGAGGATGGCTTGAATACCCTGGCTGTTATGAATAACCTTGCAAACGGGTACCATCGACTTGGCCAATTTGAAGAGGCTGAAAAGTTGCAAAGTGATATACTGGAGAAACGAAGAAGGCTTCTTGGTGAGGATGACTTGTACACTGTGACGGCTATGCATAGTCTGGCTGCCACATATCATGTCCTTGGTAGATTTGAAGATGCTGAGAAGTTGAAGGTTATAGTGCTAGAGAAACGTAGAAGGCTCCTTGGTGATGACCATCCTGCGACCCTTTGACGCTATGCACAATCTGGCAGCAACATATCACAAACTTGGTCAATTTGAGGAAGCTGCAAAGTTGTCGCTTGTAGTGGTTAAAAAGTGGAAACAGCTTGCTAGTGATGACCACCCCAAAACTCTTGCTGCCATGCATTCTCTTGCAGTTACATATGGTGACCTGAGCCATTTCAACAAGGCTGAAAAGTTGCAAGTTGTGGTGTTGGAAAAGTTAAAAAAGATTTTTGGAGAGGACCATTCAGATACATTGCTTGCTATGAATAGTCTGGGATACACATATTACCACATGGGACGCCCCATTGAGGCTGAAGCACTGCTAGTCATTGCCCTAGAGAAGCGGAGAGTGCTTTTTGGAGATGATCATCGGGAAACACAGCATGTAATGCGAAATCTCCTCAAAACATATCATAGTCTGAGTAAAAAAGCAGAGGCTGCAGAGATCAAAAAGCTCCTGAAACACGAAGTGCCACTTGGATGAACATGAGGATGAAATTGCTGTGAATCCTGGGGTTTAAATAGAGCTCTGGTACTATATCTTTTCTGTTGTGAATATTTATGGTGTGAATTGAAGAAAATTGTTTCTCACAGATGCAATCCACATGAATGATTTTTTGATGTTGAAACAGGCTGTAGCTAAACATATCCAACTTCCACACTGACATTTGCTCAGGTGTCTGCAATCATCACCAACAGCGGGAGGTCCTGACAAAGCAGTGGAAGGCCATATAAGGGTCATCAGGCACAAAAGGCTTGAGTGCCTGGTCAAAATTCCAAAACTGCATATAAAGAACCTATAAGGCACCATCTGCCTGACGAGGCTTCAAAAGGCACTTCCAGGATGCTCATGCTTGTTCCAATCCTCCAGTTAATTCCTCGTACCATTGCTCTCGAACTCCTCTCAAATGCACAAATAGATTCAAAAGAAATAATTGTAATGGGTTAATACAGGACGACAAAGAATAGCAATATCATTAGCAGTACAATGGTCAACCGGTGACAACTTGTTGTGGCATCATGTGCAAGCAGGCGAGAACCCGGCAGGCTGAAGCTGCGCAAGTATCTTGATAACTCCTTGAAGCCAGTGTGTGAGTCTTGAATTGACTTGCACTGAGAGGCTTTAATGATTTTGAAGATTGAGGTGGTCTTGAGAGTGTCACCACAGTACTAGTATCATATTCAGAGTGTGTGAAAGGGAGCGAATGTTCTTGATTCAACGCTGTTTGACTAGAAGGTGGGCGAGAAAGGGGCAGGAACAGCTGGGCCACGGGCCATGCAACCACAGGTGAATAGAGGTCAGCACAAATTTGAAAGAATGTGAGAAGGTGGACTTCAGGTCCTTGAGGGTTACTTGAGAACTTGGGCTTAACATTGGCTCAAGGCCAATCTTGAAATCTTGAGGGACACCGATGATGACCTTGGATGAGTCTCAAAGACAAGGAACACAAACTTGAGGGTTATAGAACAACATTCTGGGTGGCTTGAGGAATTTGGCACTCATAACAACAAGAGTGCAATGAGCGAAGGTGGGAGAGAGTGGAAGAGGAGAGCAAAGAACGTCGAGTCACGCCGCAACTATCAACCATTTGATGGGATCATGTGTCACCATCTGCGGTTCCGAGCTTTGTCCGATCAAACTTGGATCAACCTTGCGGACAGCAAGCAACAGTGCCACCACTTGGTGCTCATCATTTGAAAGGTAGGTGCATATCTAGGAGAATGTTGGAGAAGTATTATGCTGGATAAGCTAAACAAACAGTGCCTGACCATGGTTTTTAAAACACACATAACTTAATATGTCAATACAAGGGCTACAAAAGCCTTGAATTCCTTCCCTATCCTGAGAAGGGCCTCACAAGGCCTTACAATCCATCAATCGCCTGGGGAAACCTATATATGGCCATATACGGCTCACCCGGCCCGGTGAATCACATCCGGGTATATCAGGGTATCCCTCTTTTGGTGATGATTTAATTCAACCTTATGAAAGTTCTATCTGGAAACACAGTGTGTTATAGGAAATCTCATCAGAACATATCATGAACTGGGTAAACAGGCAGAGGCTGCAGAGCTTGAGAAGCTCCTGAAATGATGTAGAAAATGCCTCAGATGAGAAAGGATGAAACTAAGTCAGATTCTGGGATCTAAATACTGCTCTTGTACTATATATTTTCTGTTGTGAATATTTATCATGTGAATAAAAAAATTTGTTTCTATGCAGGCAATCCACATGCTTATATGGTAGTTAAACAGGCAGTATTCAAACATATCCAACTCGTGCTTTGACTCTGCTCCGGAAAATTAAACATTTATTTGCGCTTTACCTCAACAATTTGCTCTGGCTTCTGTAACTTCAAGCTTGTGAAAGTTGGTGTTGAGATCACATCTACAGTCTGCCAACCGAGCCATGTTGTGCTCAAATGATAGTGCCAGTCTATGCCAAATGCCACCCACCGGCATTCACAGACAGTGAAGCACACAATGTTCAAACTCCGCCCTTATTTCTGACACCACCCGCAACTTTAACTGGAAACTTTGTGAACCTGGATTTTTCAACAGCTGTCCTATCATGGTGTTAAACTTTGCATGACCAGGAGCTGGGACAATGGAAGGCATCATGCATTGTTGACAACCTACCGAAGTGCACAGTCTGATTTTGCCTGAGGGACATATACATGAATATCTTTCCATATTTCAACACACTCCAAAATGGAGCATCTTATGTGGCAGGCTCAAATCCTTAGGTCCAGATTAAGTTCACCCCTACACCGGAAATTGTCCCTGCTTGAAATTTGAAACCAGACAAAAGATGCCTCTGCTTCGCTTCAGCGGCAGGCATGGAACAATTAACTGCCAGGTGTGTATTTAATGGTGTAAAGTAGTATTCACAGCCAACAAATGATCACCATTTGAGGCTGCCACGACCAAGCATGTTTTCCTTTTGATGTCAAATTGAGATGTATATGAGTGAATGTGATGCTCTGAAATTATTGTCATTTCTGTGTCCCAAGTGAGGGAGGTTAGTTGGCTTGACAAACAAAGTAAGTTACCTCGTGAAAGAAACTGTACAATAATTGAAAACCCTTGGTGCAAGCTGAGTGCCAGAGAAGGAGGAAAATGCAAATATTTACAGCCATTTTCAGATGCTTAGGCAAGTGAGCGAGAGGATGGATCAAGAAAACACCGACAACAAAATTAATGAATTCAGTCTATGTCTCGTAGAGTGAAGGAAATTGGGTTTGAGATGTGTAGTTGCTCAAAAACGAGCTAGGGCTCGAGTGAGATGTGGTCGAGATGAAATCTGGCAGTGGGAGTGCTCAGCAAACTCGGGCCCACTTGTTGATGACACTACGTATATTTATGCCCAGTAAAAGGACTAATCTCCAAGGAATTGCAGCATCAATCAGATCAGCATGATCTGGGGTTCTCCTGAGAGTCGCAACATGCTGTCAAAGTGAGCCAAAGGTTGGTGATCTAGCAGGGATAAGTAAAGGACTCATAATCAAGAGACACGGAAAAAGGAAATGTTTCTGGTAGTATAAAAACTGACTGTGAAACTTGTAGTATCATTTGAAGTTCTTATACTATGTAAAACAACTAGTATCAAATAAAATAAAAACTGAAACTAAAACTCCTGGTTTCTGAAGCATTTACAGTGCTACAAAGACAGGTAGTTCCTTTGTAGCATGGAAGGTTCACAGAAACTCGCAGTTTCACAGCAGCTTTCAAGAATGCCGAAATAGCTGGTTTCAAGAATAAAGGAACTGCTGGTGAAAGAACTACTTTCGGCGCCACTTTCTAATGCATCTGAAACAACAAGTTTCAATGTTGTGCTATTTTTGCCATTGGTCCAGCATTTTCCGGACCAATGGCAAAAATGGCTCAAAGTGCTGTGAAACTCGCTCTTTCAGTATTTTTGAAAGGAACTCTGAAAGGGTTGCTTTCAATGTACCTTTCTTTGTTTGTCAAACTGATTCCTTCAGCATTTTTGGAAAGTGCAATCAAACTCATAGTTTCTGAGATCCTTTTATCATGCAAAGAAACCACGTCTTTCCATGCCACTGAAAGTCAATTTCACTTTATATTTCACTTGATACTTGTAGTTTTAGTTATGTTAAGAACTTAAAATGATTCTACGAGTTTCACAAACAGTTTCTATACTACCAAGCACATTTCCTTTTTCGGTGTGAGATGTTGATCCTGCAGCAGAGTAATCCAGGAATAAATTCTGTGCTGGTGATGGGAAGGAAATCAACATAGCATAATGAGGGAGAAGCATGAGTAGTGTCTGGTTTCTATCGCGAACCTGAGCCACAACTCATGAATGTAGCATGCAGCCGCAATTTAAAAGCATCAATCATGTGATGTGGCCAGGACACAGAATAATCCCATTTGGCATTCCTTTCCGAGCGAAGAATGCAACATTGCAGATCACAGTCACCAGCTGAGAATGTTGATAGAGAATGGTTGTGCGAATTCCCAAGATAGCTCATAGATAATGCATGTTCAGAACAGGTAGACAAAGCTGTGGATGGTGAAGGTAAATGCCAGGGTGAACTTGAGGGGCAAAATGATGTTACTACAATTCCTATAAATGGAATATTGTACAAATAGATGACAGAACATGAATAACTTCCTGACTGGAAACACTGCTTAATAAATAGAACAAACAATGAGTAAGAGAGAGAAAATCTATAATCAGCATGCTTTCCTGCTGTGCTGCACAAGCCTATTTGGTCTCACAAATAAGTTAATGACCTTTGACATGGCTAATCTACTAGCTGACACCAATATATGATGCGATTCTCACTTGAGTCATGGAACTTCAGAAGCCAAGCCCCGGTAGCTAATTATAGCCTCCTGAGCGGGCGCAACAGTTCTTGGCACTCTCTCAGCTATTGTTCCTCATTATTCATGTATTTGTGCAGCCACCATACTGTTTGTACACCATGACTCGGTCGATCAATGGAACCAGGTTTGACTCAAACTCTTTTTGATGGCTCGGTTTGTCTCATCCAGTCCAACCGGTATGTTTCTCTGGTGCTAATCATGTCAGATACCTGCCTCGTAATGTTAATTCCATCATGCCCTTGGTTTGTGGGACATATGGCATACCCCAATCTGTCTGGATGGTTGAATACAGCTTTCGCGAAAAGTCTCCTTTGTGTTTCTTGAAGGACTCTGACTCTTTACCAGAGCTGTCACACCTAGAATACACTGACAGAGTTCCATGCTACGTTATCTCCCTTATAGCTAACTACCCAGGCCGGTAATAGCTCCCATATTGAAACAATAAGCCATTTATGCACAACTTCATATTTAAATGGTTGGCCTTAGCTAGCAGAATGAAAAATTGCTAGAGTGGCTTGGTGCCAGGCTCATCATCGTGAAAAGTGTCTATATTGTGTGAACTCAAGATATTAATTTGCCCATTCCCTCGAAAATTGAGTCAACTTTTGAGGAATATTTTTCCTGGTACACAAACTACATCTCCCATGAACGCTGTATATGTTGAATGTTTGTACATCAAGCAACAAAACTTCAAGTTTGGATCCTATTGGATCTACAGTTGAGAGGCAGACAGGCTGGGAACAGTCCAAATCTTTGGGGCAGCTGCCACTACTGTACTTGCTGGAATCATTCAATACTTAGACACAAGTGGAGGCAATGAGATTCTTATTGCAAGTCATTCAAACTCCGCTGATCAGTGACATGGTTGATGGATCACAGGATGTTTGGATGCTGCCACAGTAGGTCTTGTTCCTCTTCTCCTATCTTGATTCTTCTTTGGCCTTCAAGCACCCATCTCAAGCATCATCAAGTCCCAGCACCACACCGCATTCACCAGCAACACTCTACAAGCCACCCCTCCAGCCCCACTCAAGTTGTCATGCTCTGCAAATATAGCTCACAACTCTACCCTCGATTCTTCTGGACAGTGCTGCTGGGCATCTTTGAAACTCTTCAGCCCCCATGAAGCCTTCTCAAAGCTCTCCAAGCTCTTCGAGCTCCTTCAATGTTTTGAGTTCAAGAGCAACCAATCATGCGTGTATGATGTAGTGGGCATCAGGAAGGTATGTGTCACTGCCAACTGCATGCATGTTACACTACTTGTTCTTCCATTTGCATGCACCATGTTCCCTGCAGTCTACGGATATATCCTTGTATGTTCCCATGGCCATTGATGCTGCATACCCGGCTGCCACACTGTACGATACTGTTTTCTTCCGGTATGACGCGCTAACCTTGCTACATTGCAAAAATCTGCCAGCCAACATATCTGTGCGTTCCAGTTCACCCCATACATCGCAACAGGTGCATACCACCCATCCACCCATGTATACCAACCCATCCCACTGGCTTCACACAGTCCACTGAAACGGTGCACTTGACATACATGAAAGGATAGTGATAGAATGCGATGGGCAACAACCACACCAACAACTACCAACACTACTACTCCCAAAGATTAAGTGCTTCTCCTTGTGAATTTGGGTCCAAGCCATAGTATGCGGCTAGCTGATTCAGAATCCAAACCAAGTAGAAATCCAAGACACACAGTACTTCGTATGTTTGTCTTATACCTCAGATAAGTGCTTCCAACTGAAGGAAAGTCCGCCCAGGCACCTTCATGAATGAAGTAAATAGGTTGTTTTTATAATAGGTGGATACATAAGGTTTAGACGATTAAACCTAAGGCGCCAGGGCAGAGGTTTTGATAACTTGCAAAAATCCTCACTCTGGTAGTCCATGAGTATCTGAGGCTAACTCCAAGCAAACAAAGGCTCAAACTGTTTGTTATGCCATCGACCTAGGCTTTCCAATGCACTAGGAACGTCTGTCTACTTTGTTATCAGGCTCTAGGGCCACTGCACACGTCCAGACATCAATCCAACACACTACAACAAGGCTCCTAGGCAACAAGTTGGGGTGAAGGCAAAGCACCTGACAAGGTACAGTTGGTCGCCTAGGGTAGTATAACCCAGTCCAAATCTTCTTCTGTTAAGGCCTCCTGCCAGGTACCACAATTCCAGTCAAGATCCAATACACTACAACAAGGCCCTTTGCACAAGTCGGGGTAGAGGCAACTCAATGATCAAATACGACTTCTTTCAAGAGGGAGAACACCCAATCAATTTTATAAGTGAAGACTTGATCTCAAGTCAACAACTGAAGGTCTCTTTCTCAAGTTCAAACTCCAAGTCCAGAGTCAAACAAATATCCAGATTCCAAGTAAAGACTAATGCAAGCAGATTTTTGGGGTACCAAAATCTCCACGTATAGTCTAGTGATCACCATGGGTCGCCCATGGGTACGCAGACCTCGACCCGTACCTGTACCTGTACCCACCGCTGAACCTGACCCGTGGCACAGGTGCAGGTTACCTGCCATTTCACCCACAGGCACACAGGTACCCACCACCCACCCAACCCGTACTGCCAGTTCACAGGTAGCAGACATAATATTCACAATTTGAATTTCTACGACTCTAAAACAGATGCCGCCAAGGCGAGGGAAGAAGTTCTGCAGTCCTCTTAGGATGACATTGGCTCAAGAGAAATTGATCGCACTGAGTTTAGTCTCGTCAAAATTGGTATAACCGCTGAAATGGGCCCGGAATAGTGATATTGTTGTAAGGGTGAATCTTCTGCTTTCAAAAAGCTAAGCTTGGCATTGAGAATGCACTGCCATTGGTCGAAAAATCAAGGCATGGGTCACTGACGGGTCATGCAGGTCACCGCAGGTGCTAACAAGCCAACCCGTACCCGTACCCGAGCACGCCCTTACCCACCACCCGCCAAGGGTGGCCCTACCCGTGGTGATCACTAGTATAGCCTGAGAGACCTGCACTGGTACTTAGGTGGGATCAATCTGGTATCATGGTTATTCTACTGGGTTTTTATACATATGAGCAATGATGGATGAGATAAAGTAAAATGAGTCAAAATAAATATGCTGAGGCCATTCACAAGTGTCCCAGGTAGGATAAGTCATGTTGAATGACTGCCTAGGTCTATAAATGGTATATGTGTGATCGCAAGTGCTACCGCCTGCACCTACAAGTACGTGTCTGTATGGCAGGAGTTGAATCCTGTCTAATGATAGTTTTGGTTGCTGATTCATGCAGTCTGGTGACATTCTGGACTTGCAGATCCTGACCGCCAAGACTACCAATGCTTGGTTCCAATGAGAACTGTTCAATCGTTCTCCTATATTTGTCTATGTTTGTCACATCATGCTCGCACTTGACCATCACATGTCTTTCTTATGCCAAAGTCTTCGGATTAATGACTCGGCCATCTCCTTAGCCTATCAGTTCCATCCAAAGTCAATGATCGTCCGCCTAGGTGCTGGCAATCCTACTAAGTCCCATATGGTGTCTTGTACCATTGGTCCCTAGCCACCTAGGCATCGGTCTGAACATGTTTAGTGATCTCTCTCAGCCTGCTCTTCGAACTACTGCACTTCTGGTTGAACATCTTGTCCTTGATATTGCTCCTAGGCATGGATGGGCTTCCAGGTATATCTCCTTATTGGTCATGTATAAGTGCCTAGGCAAGTGCGTCCCACTTGTAAGACCCAAATACTACAGCTAGCCATCGGAGTCCACACTAACTCTCTTTTATATCACCGAACAGGGTCCAAGCGCACTTGTATAAGTAACTGCCTAGGTGCATTCCTGTGCTTCCAGATGGTTTGCATTCTGGTCTGAAAAAACACAAAAATACCAGAGGATCAACACTTTATCTGTTGTTCCGTCTCACCGCAAATTGAACAATGTTATTCTTAGAGGACAGTGCCAGTCTGTGCTGATAATCACCCCTTGGCATTCGCAGACAGTGAAGCTGACAATGTTCAAACTCTGCCTGAATTGCTACACCACCCACAATTTGAACTGTAAAGATGGTAAATCTGTGTTTTTGAACAGCATCTCCATTGTGGTGTTAAACTCTGTGTGAACAAGAACTGGGAATGAAAAGCATTGTGCATCGTCAACAACTTGCCGAAGTGCGCTTTCCGGGGTCGCATACATGATAAAGTGCCACTATTTCGGTCTTTTAATACACTCAAAGTAGAACCTCTTATGGGTTGGGTTCAAATCCTTCCTCCAAGACTAAGTGCGCTCCTACGCTGTTAATTTTCCCGGTCTGGAATTCGAAACCAGACAAGGGATGCCTCTGCTTTGCTTCGACGGCAGGCATGGAATAATTGATTGCCAGGCGTGTATTTCATTGTGCAAAATGATATTCATGGCCAACAAATAATCACCACCTGAAATTTCCAGGACCAAGCACGCTACACGTCAAATTAAGATGTGCATGAGTGAATTCAATATTTTAGGATTGTTTTCGTTTCTGTGTCTAATGCCTGGTGGATTGGTTGGCATGACAAATGAAGTACCTCACGAAAGAAAATGTACAATACTTGAAGAGAATTGGTACAAACTGAGTGCTGGAGAAAAAGCAAAATGTAGATCTGTGCAGTCATTTTCAGACACTTAGGCAAGTGCGCGATAGGAAGGCTCAAGAAGACAACGACAATAAGAAAGGCTGGAGAACAAATGTTGGTCTATGACTCACCCAGTGAAGCCACTCGAGTCTGAAATAAGTAGTTGTCTGAGAAAGAGCTGAGACTCTGATGAGACACGGTTAAGATAGAAAAGCAAGCGGTTCGAAGGCTCGGTGATCTCGGGCATGCTCGCTGATGACACTAGGTTTATTTACATCCAGTAAGAGGAAGGAAGGATGCAGTATCAAGTATGATCTGAGGTTCTCCCGAGGGTCGAAACCTGGCGGCAAAGTGAACTGAAGAAAGGTCGGCCAGATAGCAGGGAGAAATAAAGGAGTCACGATCGAGATGTTGAGCCTCGAAAGCAAAGCAAAGCAGGAACAAATTTTGTGGTTGTAATGGGAAAGAAAGGAATGAGGAAAGAAGCATGAACAGTGACTCGTCTATATTTCGAATCCAAGCCACAGCTCACGAATGCAGCACGTGGCCGCAATTTAGAGCGCTCGACACCATCAAGCACGATGTGACCAGGATGCAGAATAATCCCGCTCAGGATCCATATCCCAGCAGAGAAGGGAACGTCGCAGATGGCACTCGTCAGCCGAGGATGTTGACAGAGAATGGTTGTGGCAATCACCAAGATAGCTCATGGATCATGCATCGGAGCGGGTAGGCGACACATTGGAACTTGAAAGTAAATGGCAGGGAGACTTGAAGCACGAAAAACCACACAAACCCCGACAAATTGAGAAGAGAATTTCGATGATACGAATAATCTACCATGTGCTTCCCTGAACGGAATAAGCCCCGCTGTGTTGAACATGATGAGCTTGTTCAACCCTCGGCCAATTGATGTGAAAGCCGATATCACCGGAATGCCGTGAGTCTTGTCACGCTGTCACCGGCAAGCCGCGTCTTTTTTTGCTCTTCCAAGAGGTGACCGATCATAGCCGATCAGACACAGACCTCGCTCGACACCCCCCCAAAAAAGGAAAGAACGTGACCGAAACGTGATGTAACTCCGGCGTACCCCCCTCCATAGCGCCTCAAATACTCGTCTGAGCAGAGATCGGAGGTGCCCTACCTCCCATTTAGGGGGTCCAGCTTCCCGATTCTGATTTTTATGGAATTTTTTGAGATCAAATTCGGCCAGGAACCATAAATTTACACCTTTTCTCAGCGAATTTTGAGGTAATAAAAAAATTAAGTCCAGATTCGGATTCAGCGTGGAAAAACGATCCGGAAATGAGGTTGATGTCATTTTCAAAATTTTCGGCTACCTCTTGTGCTCTTCTCTTCCACATCGCCGTTTTGAACCATGGCCCATTGCTCATCCGAATCCGCTCCGGATATTCCAGATCCCAACTTGACCGCCCTCGCACCGACTGGCGCCTCCACGCTTTGTGGCAACTCCGATCACGACCCACTCCGCATCAAACGCGCTCTCGCTCGCGGCGCTTCATGTGGGGACGGGCATTACCCGATCGAGCCGTGCAATATTTGGTCTTGTTTGTCCTCGAATAATTTCGTCCCTTCCATGTTCCAATGAATATTGTTTCATCCAGGCATTTTGGAAACTCACTTATGTGGGGAAAAATGTTCCTGAAACCGGTCGGCACCTGGCTCACCAAAGAAAATAGCACATTGAATAAAATTCAGTCATCTACCGAGGGACTCGTGTGCGATAGCTTCGCGATGGCCATTATCTGGGTGTATTTGACCAGAATATTCTCCAATTAGTTTTGTTTCTGGCAAGATGGAATTGAGTCATATAATAGCCTCGTTTTCAGTGTTTTCTGCTCGGCAATGGGATGGTTATTGCCAACGGGAATTGTCATGGGTCACGGTCTGGTTTTAGGTTGGTTGAGCTGTTGTACCAGACTTCAGAAGTTGTGGCGCCTTTTTCACTAACTTATAGCCTTCTTATAGTACCCGGAATAATAATTTTGTGAGGATAAATGAAAGGGAGGAAATTCCTGGGATGTGCGCGCTCAGGAAACCTGTGATGATGAGGGCACAGCCACAAGCTGTGAGCCAACGATGCAGGATGAATAGCATACCAACAACTGCACCTATGGCTTCGCAGTCGCATACAAAACTTTTGAAATTTATAATCACAGGAGCCTCATCTAGCCAGATTTAAAAAATCTCTTCAACCTGCTCGTAAAATATCTGATTAATGAGAAACCTGTTCAGCGGAGAAGGAAGTCGGCCAAAAGTGGAAAAAGTGGCCAGATAGTTTTGTTCTGTGGTTAATTTTGAGAAATGTTTCTCATTGGACCCAAGGGATCTGTGGTGAAGGGAATTTGTTATTACTTTTACAAGTTTGAGCTCAGATCAATGCCATCACCAGCCAAATCAGGCCGCGCCGAAATCCTAATAACATCTCCAAACCTGCACGAATCGTTTAGCTTTGGCTGAGAAAGTTGTAGGAAATCATCTTCCCAACAAAAGTACCTGGCCGCTTTTTTCGGATTTGGTTGAAAATCTTTTTGTACACTCAAAACCGTCGGAAATTGGCCTTTACTTTGACAATTCATCACTTAAAAAATTTCTGACCAGATAGAGTTACTCTAATCATGATTCTGAAGAGGTTTCACAGCATAACCTATGGACAGAAATGCTTTGTGGAAGCGGTATTAGCGATGCGAAGTTGGAACTGAGCTTGCCAGCCAACCAAACAAGAACAAATCTTGTAGGGCTTGATCGGGTAATGCCCGTCCCCACTTCATGATCTCGACCTCTCGACTACTGACACGCCCATCGTCTTCGGCGGTGGCCTCGCAAGCCTCTGCGCCGCTCGCCCTGTGCTTGAGCGAGACAGATCCCCTTTTCTCCCCGACAAGAACCGACTGGGCGGCAACTCCGTGAACACATCTCTGGGATTAATGGCACTGCGTGCATTGCAGATCGAGAACAGTGTGGAAGTGTTGTGCGTCGTCTCAACTCCCTTCCTTCCTGATTCTATTACAATGATTGCAGCCACCGCTGCCTCTGCAGACCCCTTCCTCGCGCCCCACTCATCACCGCCCTCGCAGCGAACTCCGCGTCCGCGATCGCCTGCCCGGTCCACGGACACATTCAATGTCAATGCAGCTCTCCGTCGTTCCTCGCCCCGGAGGACGCACCACCTCGCACGCATCGCAACACGGCTGGGCGATCATCTCTGCGCTGATGAAGCTTACGGCCCTACCTGACGCACCCAACGCGCGAGCGAATAGTGCGCGTGTCGCTACATTATTGGAGGAGGCCTTGTGGGTGTCGAGCGGGGTGGAAGTCGTGTTGAAGCTCTTCCGCGCAACTGGGTGTGTCACTCTCTCCGCCTTTCCTTCTCCTTTCCTTCCTGCTCCTTCACCCATTCGGCATGGTCTGACGAGTAGTACTCAGCGGCTACGCCACCTCCAACCCCACCGGCCTCTTCGCGCCCCGCCACCTAAATCCTATCGCCCTCGATACGACACGACAGACGGCGACCAAGGGCTGCACCTCGCGCCTACAGCGGTGTGCGACCTGCGCCGGTGCAAGTCTTTCGTCGACAGTGCACCGCCTACCCTGGAGATGAGGGTCCGTGCGAAACCGCCAAGACGACGCTCGTCGCGCCCCGGTGCGAAGACACACTTGGGCCTCGTGGCGCCGCGCGGACTCCTCCTCGATGCCTGTGCGCACGGGGCGCGTTTCCTAAGGGAGGTGGACGTGGCGAGGAGGGACGTGGTGACGGAGGCAAGCGATGTAGGGGCCGAGGGCGCGGTTCTGGTGAGCTCGATCGGTGAGAGCGGTGGGGAAGCACGGTGAGTCGCGTTCCCTTTTATATTTCAACGTACGAGATATGTTCTCGCGGAGGATACTGGGATTCCAGTGGAGAGATTTTGTCCACCTTCGCAAGTTATGAGCGGGACTAGGATGCATTTGGGACAGGTACGCTCAATCTTTTATTCCTATTCTTTGTTCTCTTCCGCATTCCGCACCGCGTGCTTTACTCGGATGATATCCTCGATTCATCTTGCTATATGTTGACTACCCTCCTTCCCTGCAGTTTCGACCACCACATCATACACTTCCACCGAAACGCTCTGCGCAGCGATAGCGATAACCACGGCGGTGGTGCACTATGTGCGTTCCCCTTCCTTTTCCTTCCCTCATCTCCCTCGCTTACCTCTCTTGATCCCACGCACTCAGAGGAAAAGACGAACCGAAGACGCGATGGATCAGCGGCCAGCGATATCAGGTCCGTGGGCGGCAGGGGAGGTCATCGCCTGCGTGCACGGGTGGACTCGCCTCCCAGGATCCTCGTTGCTTTCGGGCTGTGGGTGTGGCGTGAATGCGGAAGACAGACGGGGTTGGTGACGGACGAAGTGGGGCAAGGGAAGCGTACGAGTATGTTCTGAGTCTCGCGACAACGATGGATGCTTATATTATAGCAATATTGAGCAGATATCCTGAGTTCGTGTGTACGTGGTTGTTGTTTTGAAATTACACCCTTGCGGTGCTGCGCTCTCGGTAAACTCGCGGTTCGATTATTTTTTCGCGGCATTACGATTCAAGATGCAGAACATTCGACGGGCTATACCGGGGCCATGCATCTCTTGACGTAGTGCCTGCTTAAAGCCCTCAATTCACGCGCTCAGAGCCGTTTAAAAGGTTAGCAGTCCGAGTCAACGCGGCTCTGTTTGCTCCCATCACCCCATTTCTCCCTTTGCCAAGATGCTGCCCGCTATTCGCCGTCGCTGCATCCCATAACAATTCGCGACTCGGAACCAATCCATCTCAAGCCCAAGACGCTGAGAGAAACATCTGCTGGGGAACATTCACTCTGAGTCGTAACTGCTGTCCTCGGGTTGACTGCGCTCAATCCGAAGTCGTCAACGATGTTTCTTGGTAAGTTTCACATAACAATAGTTCTCTCCATTCATCGTTCGCCAAGACCACACTTGGTACCGTCAACCTGCGCGGCTGCTGCGCTCTCTCATGTTGCGGTTCGCTCACCAAGCCTTCAAGTCAAGGTCAACCGTGACAACAAAACTGCAAATCTTACAGTAATCTCATTCAAGCTGAATCCGGAAATCTCATCGTGTTGCAACTTCTTCGCCGAAGCTTTCAGCCTTTCGCACAGCGGTTTCTGTATCGTCAAGTCGTCCCAACTACTGGTGTCACGCAAATCGGCGATGCTTCTTCTCGAGTTTTTGTTCGCAATTGCGGGAGGGGCATCTACGGCATCGCTGTTGCTTCAATTCGTGTTCTACTATTTTTTTCTGTGAGTTAAAGCTCTTTAGTAGGCACAGAACCGCGTCTTGTTCAGTTGCGGACATATGAAGCTCAACGAGAACACGAGAGATACCAACACAGAATATTTGCAGATACGGTTCTTCCTTTATTCATACATCTACGTTTACTAACAGCGCGTTTACTAGCAGTGCGTTCGGGGACCCTAGGGGTTTTCTTTTCCTCAATTAGATGTCAACGACGGGTAAGATTTTTTTTTCAGGCGCACTCGGATATCGTGTACTGATCAATCTCCGAATAATCGTCGAATGTTGCACCAGAATTTGAACTATATTTTGGCACGGGCCAATAATCGACGCGACGATGCCGGACACTGATTTCATCTCTCAAACGTGAACCCGTTGCCTAGGAGAGATCTCAGCATGGCGGTTTCGGCTTTGAGCAAATGACCGTACCAGGGATCATGCAACGTCAATTTTCATTTGGCCTGCGAACCCTCTAAATTCAGTGTGGTTTTCACGACCTCTCGTTTGTCCAGTTTCCTCGGTTCACGGACCGCTCGCGCTTGATTGGCTCTCACATTCTTCAATCGGGCCTATCCCATATCCACAAGAGAATTGCTGTTCATTGTCGAAGTGCGATGCCCATTTCTCTGCGTCAGTGAGTAGAAAGTCGTCGCCTTCCACACCAAGCACAGCTCCATCAATTCTCGTTGGAATCCGGGCTGGTGCAGTTCAAACTCCGCCAGCAGTCCCGACACCACCAACTTGAACTGGAAGTGCTATCAATGTAAATGATAACAGCAAACGATTTAGAATGGTAATACGAGCATACCAGCAACACTATGTACGACATCTCTATGCCAGAGATTGATAGCGTTTGAATTATTTTTGAGGCTGACGACTGCGTATGCATTCAACGTTTCAAGAGGTGCCGTGCCGTACCGTAGTACACTTCGTACCGGTAGGGTAACTTTAAGAAAAGAAGTTACCCGTTCCACCAGCATCCGGCCTGACGAATGGAAGGCATGGCGCATTGTTGACACTTGCTATAGGCCATTGCGTTCATTATCCCAATGCAGCATAGCGAGAACAGAAATGTTTTCGGCATGGAATTCGGGACGATGGTTTATAACAGCCTCCACTATGTAGTATTTTTGCTGCCCGTCGTATCTAAGAATTTAAACCAGCAAGCAATTCCGCAATGGAGAGAGGAACAGATAGTCGAAGTCAAAGTGAATGCTACACAAACATGAGCAACAGAGCGAACTGTGTGCTTGATAGTGGTGGGAAAGCAAAAAGGCAGAAAGAGTGCAGCCTGAAAGAACTATTTGCACCGACAGGGAATTTGTCTTGATCCGTTCGCTTTGGTTTAGCATTAGGTTCCAGCAGGAGAGATGAAAGTGTGAATCTGATCCAAAGTCGGTAACCGTAATGCAAATGATTGAACAATAAGCAAAAAAAAACCAAGTGTCAAACGTAGTTTCAATGCTACTCCAGCCTGTGCCAAGCACAGAAAGGAAGACAGAGAGCATCCAGGATATCTTGTCAGGTCTGTTGATAAGGTGAAACGTGGGATTAGAATAATTAGACGAGCTTGAAGATTCATGAGGAATGACTTGATGTCAAAGTTGATTCCGTCCCGTGATTGTACCAGCGCTCTGTGCGAAATCAGGTCGATGTAGCCGGCCAGCATCAGTGAAAGAGGCACATCCGATGTTCACATCTTGCGTCTTGAATTGGTGGCGCCACAGGCCAGTTTGAGGTGTTCAGTCAATAGGCTTGACCGAACCAGGGATCACATGATGCTTTATTCTTGTTTGGGTTGTGAAAGAGCTTGGAAATGCCGGCGAGAGGTCAAAGCGAGTTTGATGCGACCAGAGAAGCGGAACTTGAAGCGTTATATCAAGCTAGTGCTGAGAGAAATAAAATCGAGCGCTGAGCGGGCACTCACTGTGTTCCGACCCCAAGTAGACGGACCCCCGTCTACGTTTATCTACGTTTATCTACATTTACCTACGTTCGTCTACGTCCGTGTACATGCGTCTACACCCCGATATAGACGGATCTCCGGCTACCTTTATCTACGTTTATCTACGTTTGGCTACGAGGTGTAGAGGCAGTGCGGCTACCTCCGTCTACCTCCGCGCGTATCAGTAGACGTACGTTATGTACCTCCCAGCCTTTCCAAGTATGCTATTGCTCTCATTGCCTCGACTCCTCTCCCCTCAGTCTCTGTTTGTTCTTTTGCAACCTATTCAGCAATTGCCAGGTGCACTGACTGGATACGAAGCACTAAATGAGGCCCACAAATTAGGTTTCCAGGAACAGCTTCAGCATCTTGCGTAATGATCTACACTTCGTAATGCACAACCCATCATTGTTATCCGACTGATGATTGCTCCGATGCTTACTGCCGAAATGCCGAGCTTGGTCAACTGGGCCATGAACAGACAAAAATTGGGCAGGAAACTTGCTTGAAACACGTATTTGTCAAGTTCGCCTACATCCATCTATGTTACGACAGATCTGTCTACCTCTGTGTAGGTCCGTCTACATTGAGTCCGGACATAGATACATGTAGACGCATGCATTCAGATGTAGAGGGACTGCATCTACGCAATGTAGACATGGGTAGACTGAGGGTCTGTCTACCCTGCATCTACACATGTAGACAGACCCTCCGTCTACTTGGGGTCGGAACGCAGTGACTCCTTCGAAAGCAAACGGCGGTTCGGGAACTGGCGGTGTGAGGAGAAAACGAAGAATGTCAAGATGTGCATGCAAACTCGGCGCAGCTGCTTAAGATATGGAAATCTCCATTGTGGTTCCTTGAACCGAGTCGCGGCCGCAGCGCAAGTTAAACATGATGACGTTTTCAACCCTCGGCCGATTGATGTGCATGGCAAAGCCGAAAGCACCGAACCGAAGCGTTACGAGTCACACCGTCACGGGCCAGTCGCCTCTTTTGCTCTCTCCATCTCATCGCCCGTCGCCTGGATCTAGCTCTGGGCGTTGTCGATGGCTTCCTCAACCCTGGCCCGAACCTAGGCTCTCTTTACGAAGCTCGTTCTTGTTAGCGTATGGATTTTGGGACAAGTCGGCGCGGAGGCGAGCTCGTACGCGACGCCAGCGTGCGAGCTGCCTGTCGGTAATTATTCCCATATATATAGCCACGTAGCACACGATGCTCTTCGTTCTGCCCCCACCCACGGCTGAACGAAGAGTGTACGTCCACATTCACTTATCTCAGATCCTCATACTTATAATATATCTACAGTAACTATATAATTATATAGGTACATCAATCTATTGGTTCTGCCCCCACCCACGGCTGAACGAAGAGTTGACTATATAATTATATAGTGTCCGCACACCGACGGAACACGGCGCACATCCAGCGCCTTACACACTCCTTCCCACGCCGAACCCTCCAGCTGCTTTCGACCCACATTCTTTAACAGTTCTCGGTCTTCAGCAGGCTGGCTACGGATAACACCCGGACCCTTCAAGCAACCTCGATCCCTTCGTCGTCTTGCGCCCCGGAGGGCACCTCGCGTCACGCACGCACCGCTGGGTGTCCACCTCCGCGCGGATGACGAAGCTCCTGCGCTTGTGAACGCTGACGAACCGGAGGCGCGCGTGTGTCCGATGAGGCTGTTGGAGGGGAGCGAGGCCGCTGTGGTCGTCGAGGTCGAGCCGGAGGTGGGGCGGTGGGAGGAGTGTTGAGGTGCGTGGCGCGAGCGGTCTGCTTATCGACGCGCCCGTATAATGCGGTTTGGTTCGCGAGCTAGGACGGGGAGGAGAGGAGGGATCCCGGAGGGGAGGTGGTGTGACTGACTTATGTGCGTTTCTTCTTCGAGTGCTTTCTTAGTTCGTCAATCCGTGCTCTCAGTTCCCTTCTCTCCTGATTTTATTCCGATGACTGCAGCTACGAAGACACTACCTCCCCGTCCTCCCTTGCCCGCCGGACTCATCACCACCCTCACAGCGAACTCCGCCTCTATCACCCGGCTCGCCGACGCGGTCAATGTAGATCTGTTCATCCTGTCTTCACGCCATGGAAGCAGCTCTCGACCATTGCTAATGCGCCGGACGCGCGGGTGAAGGGTGCGCCGGTGGTGCGGCTGTTGCAGGCGAGTGCAGCCGTGGTGAGTGTCGAGTATGAGGTGGGCGGGAGTGATGTTGAAGCAAGGGGCAATGTGGTCCTCCCTACTGGGTGCGTTTCGTTCTCCCGCCCAAATACTGGCTCTGACGATGTGGAGTACGGCGGCTAAGCAGTGGACTCGTCCCTCGTCGGTCTCCTCCCCCAACACAACCCCGACCTCCTCCCGCTCGCCACCGCAAACGGCCACCACGCAACCAGCGACGGCATGCGCCTCGCGCTCTCCACGTCCGCGCTCGTCCTCGCGCTCCCCGCCGTCTGCAACCTCGCGCAGGTGCAGGTCTTTCATTGCCACACACCCTGGCGCGAGCACGAACTTGTTCCGCAGCGCGGCGCCTAGATAGGTCCTCCTCGACGCCCATACGGGGTGCATTTTGTCTACAAAGTGGCGCGGAGAGGAGGGATGTGGTGTCGGCGGCGAGTGATGCAGAATGTTCAGGCCAGGCCGCGGGGAGGCTGGTGCTTGGGGGGCGGGCGGTGGAGGATGCGAGGTGGGGAAGCACGGTGAGTGGATTTTCTTGCGGATTCGTTGCTTGCGATGAATGGTGGACACTGATGTGTCAAATAGACGACTTTTACCTACGTTTCGAAGAACCTCATTCGGTACTCAAATGCGGCGGCGTCTGCTGAAAATACTGGGATTCCGCCTAACAATATTCCATCGACGTTCTCCGAGGTATGGGCTTGACGAGTATGTCTCGTCCCTCGTTCCTTTTCCGGTTATCGTTACTATTTCTTTCCATGCCACGATCTCTCTCAGCGCAATATTCTTGATTAATCTCGTGTTGACCACATTCCCTCCAGTGTCGGTGATGAGCACTGCCGCTCGCTGGTCACGTAACACGGTACATTCCGCACGTCTTCCGCTGTTCTTTTCATGTTCCCTTCGTATCCCGTGCCTCCCTCGTGTTCCCGGCTATTGAACATGCCGAGACCGTGACATTTCCGGCTATTGAACATGCCCGAGACAGGTTTTATTTAATTTTGACTCAGCATCCGGCTTCAGAATACAAAGTAGCCAAAATTAACATTACTTCTTTCGTATTTTACTTACACTATATAAACTTCACCTGTAATTCACTACAAAACAATATAGATCAGTTCCCTGTATCGCTTTCGTCTCCGTTTCGGCTTGAGCCTTCGTCGTTGCTCATGCTCGTCTTTGTCTAGTTCTTGTTTGGTCCCTCGTCGTCACACTCCTCTCTCTCCCTCTCCTTTCCCCTCTAATCCCTCACATACGAGACCTGAGAATGGGTTGGCCCACTCGCAACACATTCGCCTTGTGGTTGCCATCCTCGGAGTTGCAGATCTGGTATTTTGTTTATCAGCTCGCGCTCAACGGCACCATCAGCGTATCATATTGGAGCCCACCGTGAGGGGTTTCAACTATTGCTTCAGGCTTGTCTCATAGCTTCATCCTCACCTCAGCTCCCAACCTCGCTCCTGTTCCATCGCATTCACCGGTGCCTATGTCCTCACCCTCACCGCAGTATTTGTTGCCGACTTCGCCCTCGCCTCCCTCGCTTTCACCTTCTTCTCCACCGCATTTGCCTACGCCACCAGTTCCACCGCCGCCTTCATCCCCACACGTCGCACAGCCTCCTTCCCGAGTTTCATTTCCGATCCCCGACTTCCGTGCCCCGATAACGCCGCCTCCCGCGATGCCCAGCCGTAATGATCCAATAGCTCCCATATTCGACTCGCAGAAGCCTCGCGAGCTGCGCAGATATTTTTGCGACCTCGAGTTTTTGCTTTCACGCTCTCACGTCACAGGTGATTTCGAGAAGAAATCCCACGCGACTCGTTTCCTTTCCATCGACGACCAGGACCTTTGGGAGTCCATTGATGAGCTCCGCATGCGGCTGTGCCCGGATCTGGTCAATTGCCGGAATGCCGACTTAATGCCCGAGTTCATGCCCGAGTTTATTACATAGATCTTTACACCATTATTGTAGTTCTTCACTATTTAATCTGTACTTCCTTTCACTTTCAATAGATTTGGATTTCTCCCTTATCTCCCTCGTCGTCTGCTGCCAGCCCCCGTCGTTGCTGAGCTCCAGGACTGTTGGACCACCTCGCACACTTACATTCACATCGAGTGTATCACCATTCCCGAGTTCAACAACCCCACTGCCTCATTTGCACAGTTCACTGCCGCTATATTTCGTCTGTATCCCGAAGCCGATCCCGACCGCAGATATTCACTTGCTGATCTCGAAGCTCTTGTCACCGAGCTTTCGCACGTCCCGTCACTCTCCCGTGCACGCTTCCTCGAGTTCCATCGCAGGTTCTTTAGGATATCCACGTTCTTGCGCTCTCGCAATCGTCTTTCCGCGCACGAGCAGAGCCGCAGTTTCATTCGCGCTCTTCCTGCAAATATTTGGCATCTCACACGTGAACGACTCGAGATTAAATTCCCTGATGTACATTCCGGCGATCCATACCCGCTGCACGACCTCCGTGACGCCGTCGACTTTGTGCTCGTTGCATCGCACATGCAGATCTCTGCACCACCCACGCCTTCATCCCCCGAGCTCCCTTTCCCCGCACCTGCCGACCTGTCCCTCGCCACGCTTATTGCCGCTGTGAACGAGTTGATTCATCTCGTTCCATCACAGCAGCCAGTCCCTGCTGCTTCGCGTCCCGACCCGCAGCCGCCTCCATCACTGCGTCCTGCCTTGTGTTCATATTGCAGTGATCCTGCACACTTCATCGCACGTTGCCCCGCTGTTGTTACAGATATTCGGTCCGGAGTTTGCAGACGTAATGCTGAGGGGAAAGTCGTCCTCCCTTCGGGCTTGTTCGTCCCACACCGCTTTGATGGCCCGAACCTCCGTGCACGTATCCTTTCTTGGCACGCTGCCAATCCAACGCGTCCCGCACAGCCTGTTGCAGCGGATGTATCAGCTCCCGCACCGACGACATCGCACGCACCTGTTCCTTGTCCCCACGAGTCTTCCTCGACAACTCCACATTCACCGTCTGCTCCTACGTCAACGTTTAGCACAGAAGGTCACATTATTGAGCTCGAGTCGCAGCTTGCAGCGCTTCGTTCGCGCACACGTCCCATCGCAGTCGGTTCACTGGCTTCATACTCACCTTCCACGCCGTTCCAGCCCGTGTCGCATTGTCCGCCGCCGTCACCCATGGATTTGACTTCGGTTTATGTTCAGCAGCAGCACCATGTCGAGAAGATCAACGCTTACAGATTCCCCACACCGCCGTTCACTCCCACAGCCTCGCATCGCAATCCCACGTCGCAGATCGCATTACAGCCAGATGTTGCACGAGTCTCGAGCCCAGAAAAGCCGTCCCCGGTGTCGCCACTGTTCTCTCAGCCACAGAGTCGCGCTGCATCGCTGGAGAAGTCATCTCACTTTGAGCCAGTGCTTTCACAGTCCCAGGCTGAGCACGCCGTTCCGGATGTCCTTTCCCTGTCGATCCCTCGCGAACAGGAGCCGCAGCCATCGTACATCGAACTATGCCATGTTCCGGATGCCCAGAGTCATTTTATCCGATCACAGATCCCGCTCGGTACCGATTCCGCGTTCCAGCAGTCGTGTTCACTGCGAAATACAGTCCAGCGTCGTCCCCAGCGCTCCAGCCCGAGTTCCAGTGATTTTTCGATGTCACAGCCGCACCCCGCGCCAGCTTCACAGCTGCAGCTGAGCAGTTTCGCTCCCGGGATCAGCCCGCCCGCACACAGAGATTTTACGGCTTCAGTTCAACTTGCACACAATTGCAGCGTCGTTCCTCACCTTTCGGACGCATTTTCGAGTCGCCCAAGCTCCCCAGTCGATTTGATATCGTTTGATTAGTCCCAGCGCCACACATTCGACGTTCTGCACTCGACTTCGCAGCCATATTTGGATCAGTGTCACCTAAAATCATCGCATCTTTCCCTCCAGTTCATTTCCCTACTTCCCTTGATTTCAGGTCTTCATTTCGACTTCCCTTCACCCCCGTGCTCGCTGCAGACATCCGACGAGTCAATATTTCAGTTGGGAGGACCTACTGTGACACCCCTTGCATTTCTCTATTCCTCCTTCATTCACCTTCCTTCCCGCCTTCTCCCGAGCTCTTGCCTCCTGTTCAAGTCATTTCACCTGTTCACTTCGCCATTCCGGTTGTCGCCGTCGCTCCCAGTGACCGAGGACGGTCACATTTTCAGTTGGGAGGAGATGATGAGCACTGCCGCTCGCTGGTCACGTAACACGGTACATTCCGCACGTCTTCCGCTGTTCTTTTCATGTTCCCTTCGTATCACGTGCCTCCCTCGTGTTCCCGGCTATTGAACATGCCGAGACCGTGACATTTCCGGCTATTGAACGTGCCCGAGACAGGTTTTATTTAATTTTGACTCAGCATCCGGCTTCAGAATACAAAGTAGCCGAAATTAACATTACTTCTTTCGTATTTTACTTACACTATATAAACTTCACCTGTAATTCACTACAAAACAATATAGATCAGTTCCCTGTATCGCTTTCGTCTCCGTTTCGGCTTGAGCCTTCGTCGTTGCTCATGCTCGTCTTTGTCTAGTTCTTGTTTGGTCCCTCGTCATCACACTCCTCTCTCTCCCTCTCCTTTCCCCTCTAATCCCTCACATACGAGACCTGAGAATGGGTTGGCCCACTCGCAACACATTCGCCTTGTGGTTGCCATCCTCGGAGTTGCAGATCTGGTATTTTGTTTATCAGCTCGCGCTCAACGGCACCATCAGCGTATCATCGGTCACCAAATCACATAACGTCCCCTCCGACACGCTCTGCGTTGCGATTATCATAGGCACGCCGGTTGTGCGGTATGTACGCTCTCCCTCTATTCCCTCCCTTTCCTCTTTTGCCTCCTTTGCCTCCCTCACCTCCCTCCCTCTCCTTGCCCCGCGTGGTCCGAAGCGAAGACGAGACGTATACTGACACGACCTAGTAGAAAATGCGCGCCTCGCCATGGATGCCTCCGCACGCATCACCTACATGCGCGACTTGTCTCCTTGGTGTGAATAACAAGAAGCGAACTGAGCCACGGGGGAAGTCATCCGCGGCGTGCACGGGCGGAGGCGGAATCGCCTCGCGAGATCGTCGTTGCTGGAGGGAGGGCGGTGGTGTTTGAGTGGGGTGCACGGTGCACGGTGCACGGGGCGGGGCGGGGCGCAGGGTGCGGGGCGGCGCAGGATGCTGTGGGGGCGTGAAGGCGGAATGCCGGAAGGCGGGAGGGGAAGGGAAGTGTACGAGTAGGAGAAACACCCTATAACATTATCAATTTTGTTATGGTGATATTGAGCAGATGTACCCGTTTGTTATTACGAAATTATACCTTCGCGGCGTCACCCGAACTTTCAGAACATTTGGCGGGCTATACCAGGGCGATAGAGCTGTTGACGTATAGCATTTAAGGCCGTCGATCCGTGCGCTCAGGACTGTTCAACAGATAGCCATCTGCCCCCATTACCTCACTTCTCCCTTCGCCAAGACGCATCCCACCACAACTCAGGCCTCGAAGCCAATTCACCTCAAGCCCAAGACGCTGCAAGGAATATTAGCTGAGGAACATTCACTCTGAATCTTGGCTATGTCCATTTCCATTCAACACGGTTCCTGGTTAGTCTCACAAGACAATGATTCCCTCCATTCATCTTTCACCAAAATCACACTTCAATAGTGCAAACAGCACCATGATGCTGCGGTCTCTCATGCTGGGGTTCGCTCATCAAGCCTGCAGGTCAAGGCTAACCAGGACGATGTCGCAGATGCGAGTTCTCGTCTGGTAGACAGAAAGGTGGGTCAATTGTCCGGGTACTGGAGGGTACAGGTGAACGAGAAAATAGGCCGAATGGTCCCGGGAAGCCAAGTAAGCGTAGGGTAAGAAATGAGCGAAATATCCGAAATGTGCCGTGTGGGCGTGGAGTGCGTGTCTAGCTCTATAGGACTCGGAAATGAGGAGAAGTTGGGGCTCGTGTGGAAAAGGTTCACTGGCGACGAGCTCTCGTTGGAGCTCTCTTGTCACTGGTCGCGTCGGACGTCATGGTTCGGGTGTAAGAAGGTTGTATTTGACAGGATGTATGTACAAACAAATAAGCGGTCTGGAAGTACGTACATGGTACGTTACCCCGCAACAGAAAGGAAAGGGGAAAGTCGACGAGCGACCCATTCCACCCTTCCACAACGACATACCCGCAAATCCTGATTGCAATCTCATTTAACCTGAATCAGAAAATCCCCACATATTGGAACTTTGACACCGGACCCTCCACCTTTCGCACAACAACTTCTGTATCGTCACCTGTCTCGACTACCGGTATCCAGCAAATCAGCGATGCTCATTCTCAATCTTCTCCTCTCATCAATTGCGGGCAAGAGCATCTGCGGCATCGCTGTCGCTTTAATTTGTGTTCTATCTTTACTGTCTGTGACTGAAGGATCTGTATTAGGCCCAGCACTGCATGTAGTCCAGTCGTATGAAGCTCAACGAGGACAAAGGGTGCCAACACAGGATAATCGGAGGTACGGTTCTTCTCTCATTCATACGTCTACTTTTACTAACAGTGCGTTCAGAGGTCCTAGGTCAAAAATGTTGGCTCCGTTTCCCCCAATGAGATGTCAATGACTGGTAAGATTTTATTCAGGCGCACTCGGATACCGCGTACTGATCTTCGAATGATCGTCGAATGGAGCGCCAGAATTCAGACTATATTTTAGTACGCCCACCATCGGCGCGACGAGGCCGGATAAACGGTAACCCGTTGACTAATACAGTCCTCGTGATGACAGTTTCGGTCAGTGCGGTGCATTGTGCACCGTGACTTTCTGTTTCGCCTCCATCACCGCGAGCTCACTCAGCACAGTTCTTCTCAGTTCTTGAAATCACACCCGTCTTCTGGCAAAAACCTATAGCATCACGTCGCTGTCTCTGTTCGATGTGCATAACCGCAACGGCTGTGATATGTACTAGTCTTGCTGACTGCGAATGCAGTGTTCATGTCCTCATTCGGACTTCTGCTCGGACAATATAATTTCTACTCGTTGCTGGTGCTCTGTTGCTGATGCTCCATTGCTGGTGCATTCCATTTCGCATCGTTGCATTGTACATTTCTCACCGGACCCGCCACCGTGCATAACTTGAATTTCGTCGCACAGACGGCAATAACTACGTCGAAGAAACCTCTCGGTAATCTCATCCACCAGATTACTCGTATCTTAAGCAGATGTCCTGATTTCGTATGTACATGTTTGCGCCCGCTGATTTCCGATGATATGGCTGTTTTGGGTTTGGTTTCGACGGAGCGCTTGAGGTCGCTTATCATCATCTGCGCACAATCTCCGCCCAGTTCCACTCCCTTGGTTCGAGGACGCTTTTTTCAACACAGTTTAACTTTCGGAGCACTTGGCCGCTGGACTATGCCTTTTTGGATGCACCACATGCTTGGGAACCCTGCGCTCAATATCCACTCAAAAGGACGAATAGCCTCAAATCGCCTCTTTACCTCTATCCCCGCAATTCAGCCAGGTATAAACTGTCCGTTGCTCATCCCTCACTGTTCTATTGCTATATTCCCCAACCAGAAAACGTCTTGCATGTCCCAAAGCTCAACGGAACTGGTCTAGATCAAGACGATTCAAGGATCATGACCTCGCTACTCAATCGTTATCCTATACAGTGTGCTTTCAAGTCTCAACTAAAGCGTCAAGACCTTGGATGTCAAGCCAATGATTCAAGATCAATCAAATGGTACTGACTCGTCTCTGGTCGTCCTCCTTTCCCGATCCGAACTACATCAAACTAACGTCTCTTTCGCTGGATCAAGACCTCAGTGCTCAATTTATAACAAGGCTGCCGGTAGATTTGCAAGCACTGCAGAGAGTTGTTGAGCTTCAATTCGGCAAACTTGATTCGCGTTTGCTATCCTCGAGGCTCGTTTATTCCGGCAGAACGACATTCCATCTCGATGAGTGCTTGCTTACTGCTTTCCCTTCAACTTAAAAATTCAATACCATGAAGCTTCATACAGGACGAAGCAACCATTATGTGATGAGTTTGTGATATTTCTCTTTTCATGTAGGATCATCTCATGAGGATCTGTAGTATTATTTGGATTTGCGCTCTGCATTCAAGGTTGGTTATAGCGGCGACTGTAATATATGGTTTGAAACTAATGTTGTTTACTTATAGTGGCGCTCGCCCAAGATACTACCTGCCACATGCCGAATCTGCGAATCATTTGGATTTGTAACTGCCTGAAGCCAGAGGTACGCTAATAGTTTTCGCTCTCCATTGCTGGCTGTTTTCATTTATAAACCTCATCGCATCTTACTGGCCCAAATGCGGCACATAAGTGACCTACTTCGGTAACGATCTCGATTTCTCCCACGATCAGCCTCCAGTGAATCTCGAAATGATAGGAGGAATAGCTTAACATCAGACTCAGGTCGGTACTGCACCGCCCCCAATCTCGCACAATCTCATACGCCCTCCACCGACCACTGGCATGCTTTTGATACTCTGCCATAGGATCCACTTTGCCTTCGACCATCCCTTCTTCACCAATTCCCCACTGATTCAACTTTCAAGGCATGACACAACATCCACCAGGTGCAGCGCAACCATGTGTCGAAGGCAGCAACAAAATTGAGGATATTTAGTATGTTGTTTTCCATGTATCGCTGTTCTGAATTACATATATGCTAAGGGTTTCCCTTTGCCTGACCACCGTCACTGGATCCAGATCAAGAACCCGACTGGCAAGTGCTTGATTTTTTGTTGGTATTTTCTTCAGAGGACATTCTGTGCGCGAGATATTAATTAGAATCTTAAAGCATGCCTTTGTGCTCCTTCATCGTTTGTGTGTAGTCCGAACATGAATGCCTGTAATTGATATCTTGATACAATGTGTCACAACGCACCTTTCGCAGCCCAATTTGAGCCAATTGACAAGAGCCGGATCATTCAAGTACTTGACTTGCCGGAGCGAAGCGACGGTTTATCTTGTAGGCTTACTATTAATTTCAATTCCAGTTATGCAGCTCCGGCATCTCTTGTGTATCTCTAAGCCCTTGTGGAACCCCGAATTGTCCGTCAATTTTTGCGCGGTTCTCACGACACCTGAGCGATATAAGTTTTCACTACGCTACAAGTATGCTCCTCCCTTTGAACCAGACGCTCAAGTCTCGAGGTTCCGTAGTCTCGTGGCCGTTAACGGCGTTTGATCATTAACTAATCGCTATCACAGTGAACACATCGTACAAATTGCTTGGTTGACCAGCACACAACATTACCCCCGTTTCAAATTTCAGATAGTAGTTGCCTGTGGGCTTGTGAATATTAATGCAGACAAAATTATATATGTAGAGAGGATGTTTTAGTGCAGTGGTTGCGACGCTCATGATTGACGCTGACCGGACAAATATTGATTGCTACTGGGAGCAGAATATCTTTGGTAGGGCACCTGTTCATGAGTGGGTCCTCAAGTAGGTGCGCAGGCATGCAATTGGGACAGTTTTTTTCGATTCTTGTAAACACGATAGAAGCCTAAAGGTGGCAAGAGAGAACGACAAATGTGACCGAAGATGATTAGAGAGACTGAACTATGACCATGGCAACCAGAGCACCCTCCGAAAAAGTAAAAGACGCAAGGATTTTACTGTACTTTTTCATTCAATTCGGCAGTCACGCATCACGCACCCCTGTGTCGATCACGAATTTTGGTCGGAGTCAGGCATCACGCAGACCTCCGTCGAACCGCCAGGCGACCTAAAATGGTGAAAAAGGCTGGAACAGATGCAAAAAAAAAAACGAAAATTTTGCGGTGTCACGCAGAAATTTGGTGGCTACCGAAATGTTGAATTGCTCAAATGGGTCACGCATCACACCTCGAGTCGATTTGAATGAAAAAAGTACAGTATGCTGAGTTCAAGAGCGTGGTGGGGAAGTAAAGAAGTTGCAACTGAGTTTGGATCCCAGAGATAAATGGGGGGCGCCGAAGTTGGCGCTAAATGGCGGCGAAATGTCGGGGGTGCTGACAGCGGAGTATGAGAAGGTCTTGGATAGACATGCGTAACTTTACAAAAGAGGGGAGATTCTGGACGCATTCCCGCCGCCATTGTTGTCGGAGTTAGCGCCCGAGGCAGTGTCTGTCACAGCTTCTTGGAAGGGTGACACGAGCGGCCGAGACTCTGCACGCCGGCAGAAGCGGTGGCATGATAGATTAATTGACCGCCGGTGGGTAAGTCCAGGCAGCGGCGCTGCGGCAGTTGATGGCAGTGGCGGAGTAAGAAGCGGAGCTTAAAGAGCTTCAGACAGACAGACAGCTTAATCTTATAAAGAGGGTGATTCAGATGGACAGACAGCGTAATCTTATAAAGAGGGTGAAGCGGCGACATATTCGGACCGAGCTCCGTTCTCATGCACATGTCTGTCAGCATCTATTCTTGAGCTGACACTGCGGCGGTACATCACAGTAACATCTGTGTGATAGTCAATCTCTGCTTCTCCCTCCATGGCCACGCCCAGTCCCCTCGATGAAAGTGCATCTCGACCTCCTCAAAGGAGTTGGAAACTATTCAAATCTCAGTCTTCGAGCCATGGAGACAGCAAAGCCCAGCCAGTTGTTCACCAGTACATCTCGGGTATAGTGACTTATTATGGTGCTCGGGTCATTGCTCAGTGCACTCAGGCGGTCAAGGAGGTACCGGTGGCCGAGGAGATATGCAAGGAGGCAGTGGAGGTTCTGGGGAAGGCCCGATCTTTCATATCAATACACAACATCTCACCATGAGTACGGTGCAAAGTCCGGATGTGGTGCAAGGTTCTCGCCTGTTGAGCCATTGTCCTCCTGCCTCAAGGATATTCCATGGGCAGCGAACTATCTTGGATGCCATGCATCAGTTCTTTGCACAAGATGCCAGGAGTCAAAAGATATATGTACTGTATGGACTTGGAGGTGCTGGAAAGACACAAATTGCACTCAAATTCATCCAAGAATCGACTTGGTGATCTTATTGAAGCATGTTCTGTGATAGGGAGTAACTGATTCTGAAATAGTTTCACTGATCAATTCTTACTGGATGCAAGCACAGCTGAGACTATTGACAATAGTCTAAGGAATATTGCCACTGCCAAAAAAGCTGGGACTGCCCTTCAGGATGCCCTGAAATGGCTGGCTGGCAAACCAAAAAACTGGCTGCTATTCTTTGACAATGCCGATGATCCCAAAATCAATCTCAATCAGTTTTTCCCAAGATGCACCCACGGGAACATCATAATTACATCCCGGAATCACAGTCTCCGAACATATGGCACATCTTTTCAGGTGTCTGATATGGAGGAGTTAGATGCCGTGGCATTGTTACTGAACAGTAGCCAACAAGAGGTCTCAGCATCTAACCAACTTCTGGCTCAGGACATTGTCAAGGTGAGTTGTCAGTTGTGCACTAAAGTGTCTCGTGTAATCAGGTCCAGGCACTGTGGTATCTTCCCCTAGCAATTGTGCAAGCTGGAGCATTTATTCTGGAAGCTGGAACTCTGGAAACATATTTGGAACTATTCTCGCAAAACCACATTGAGCTGTTGAAGAAAAAACCATCCCAGCAGCATGATGATTATGCATGGGCAGTCTATACAACATGGGAAATGAGCTTCAGAAAGCTCAGTCCCATAGCTGCAATGTTCTTACAGCTTTGTTCATTCATCCATTGGGATGATATCTCAGAAGACATTTTTAGCAGAGCAGCAAATCAGGTGATGCCATCACCCAAAAGTGAACAACCCCAGTACAAACCAAAAAGACTAGAAACACTCAAATCCAAGTTCAAGAGATTTGTCTCTCCAAGCACTCAATACCAGCCTGCCAATAGAGCTGCAATGTCAAGAGAATTTCTTTTGCATTTTGTAGGACCAACTGGAATATGGGACTCTCTCTCTTTTCTAAATGTCACCAATGAAATCAGAGCATATTCTCTTCTCAACTTCAACTGTGAAAGAAAAACCTTTTCCATCCACCCCTTGGTACACAACTGGACTAGGACAACACTTGATGGAGTACACTCATATCATTCATGTATGGATGACATTTGGGAATGTCAATCAAAGAAATCCAAGAGTATGACATGAAACTTGCAAGTCTGAGATTAGTTTCTCATGTTGACTCCTTGATTAAAGTTGTCCCCACCAATTTTAGATGGCAGCATGCAATGATATACTGCCATGTTGGACGGTATTCACAGGCAAAGGAACTCCAGATGATTGAGGTGGAGAACAGGAGGAGACTTGATGGAGAGGAGAATGTAATCACCCTGACTGCAATGAACAACCTTGCAGACACATATCGCAGACTTGGCCAATTTGAAGAAGCTGAAAAGTTGCAAGTTGATGTGCTGGAGAAACGGAGAAGGCTTCTTGGTGAGGATGACTTGAACACTGTGGTGGCTATGAATAATCTAGCTGCCACATATGGCAGCCTTGGCAGATTTGATGATGCTGAAAAGTTGCAAGTTGATGTGATGGAGAAGCGCAGAAGGCTCCTTGGTGATGCCAATCCTCAAACTCTTGATGCCATCCACAATCTTGCAACAACATATTACAGGCTTGAGCAATTTGAGGATGGTGCAAAGTTGTTTCTGGCAGAGTTTGAAAAGTGGAAACAGCTTGCAGGTCATGACCATCCCAAAGCTCTTGCTGCCATGGAGCCCCTTGCAATGACATATGATGCCCTGGGCCATTTTGAAGAGGCTGAAAAGTTGCAAGTTGTGGTCTTGGAAAAGCGGGAAAAGATTTTTGGCGAGGACCATTCAGATACATTGCTTTCCATGAATAATCTGGGATACACATATTATAAAATGGGGCGCCTCAGTGAGGCTGAAGCACTGCTAGTCATTGCCCTGGAGAGGCGAAGGAAGCTTTTTGGAGATAATCATCCGGAAACACAGCATGCAATGAGAAATCTTATCAACACATATCATGGTCTGGGTAAGGAAGCGGAGGCTGCAGAGCTCGAAAAGCTTCTGAAGTGATGTGGAAGATGTTCTGGAAGCATATGAGAATGAAACTATTGCAGATTCTGTGATTTAGAACTGAACTAGCAGTTGCCTGTGTCTTTGCCACGGATGAGATCTTGTGGCAATCAGATAATGAAGTAGCGCATTTTGAGCTTGAGATTGTAATTGATGAATAGCCAAAGCCGCCACTTGTCGCCAACCTTTGGTTGGCTCCTCGTGGCCCCATGAACAGAACAGTCTTTCATAGGAAGTGAGCTGAAAATTCACCACACACTTCAAGGTCCCTATCCATCAGCCAAAATGAAATTTCTGTCTGTAGCCCAGTGACCAAATGTAAATATCTCAGTTCCAGAAAGTTTGAATCAGCCGGCATCTTGGGCAGCCTCCGTGGGGTCGGAAACAGAGAGAGGCGTTGGCCGATCACTGCCACAGTTTGCCGGACTGTGTTGATGGTCCGGCCAACTGGTGGCTCACTTCACCAGTGTACCAAAAGATTATCATTTGATTTTATCATTCAAAACTTCATCAGAAGTGGGCAATAGCACCATTAAGTATGCGAGCCAGGAAGATTCCAATGGCCCTTGTCCAACCCTTGTCTCTGCCATACTTACGTGAAGTCCTGATTTTGTATGCAACAATTTGATGCCCACCTATAAACATTTGTCGGACTCTGATATTTCAATGTACCCAGACATGCACATAATTATTGGCACCATCAAGCTATCTCGAGTGAAGAAAGCATCATCTCAACAGTTGTGTGGAGCAAGGGAGTTCAACATTCCGGGCCAACCCGACCATTCCGGTTCATCCGAGGCTGCTCCACTTTGCGGTGTCCACTCGTCCAGAAGCTCCCACGGGCCCCACTTTTGAGTACGTCTATTTCTATATAGACTCCACTTTGTGGTGTCTGGCCACCTGAGCGTTCCCACAGACGCTGTCTAGCTAAACCACGGCTTTTCTTATATAGATGAGTAGTACTGGTTTATTTTTTTGTTGTGAATATTTATTATGTGAATCAAAAAATTGGTTTCTATACAGACAATCTACATGATACTTATTTGATAGTGAAACAAGCTGTAGCTAAACATATCTAGCTCCCACACCCACTCTGCCCTGGAGAATTAAACCCTCATTCGGACCTTGACAATTTGCTCTGGCTTCTGCAACTTCAAGCTTGTGAAAATTAGTGTTGAGATCACATCTATCTAGAGTCCGCAAACCGAGCAAGGTTGTCCTCAGAGGAGAGTGCCGGTCCATGCCGAACACTACCCCTCGGCATTCACGAACAGTGATGCAGACAATGTTCAAACTCCACCCTCATTTTCCTAAATTGCTGACACCACCTGCAATTTCAACTGGGAACATGGTAAAGCTGGATTTTTCAATCGTTGCCCCATCGTGGCATTGAACAGAGGACAATGGAAGACATCACGTATTGTCGATAACTTGCCGAACTGTGCTTTCCGATTTTGCTGGAGTGCGGCATACATAAATAAATATCAAAATCTTTCCATGTTTCAACCCTCTCCAAAATGGAACCTCTCATGCGGCGGGTTCGGATCCTTACTCCCAGATTGAGTTTACCTCCACACCGGAAGTTTGCCTGCCTGGAGTTCGAAACAAGGCAAGGGATGCTAGGGATGGAACGATTGACTGCCAGGTGTGTATTTAATGATGAAAATTAATATTCACGCTGAACCAATAATCACCATCTGAAAATTCCGGGATCAAGCACGCTTTGCTCTCGATGGCAAATTGAGATGTACATGAGTGAATTCAATGCTCTAGGGTTATTTGCGTTTCTGTGTTCCTAATACGGATCTACAGGTATCGCAAGTGGTTATTGATTGATTCCCTTTGATTCCGGCATCATGATCTACGATCTGTCATAATCGTTGGTAGATAGCCGTGGGCGCCTGATGCGAGCAGGTTCACTATTTTCATGGACGGTCCGCGCGTGCTCGGACTTGTAATAATTTTTTGGTGAACCTGAAAGGGTGTGAGTAGTAGTAAGCAGCACACTGAAGTAGCCGAAGTCGGCGCGATGCTACTCATATGACGGTTCGCCGCTGGTCTGTGCTGACAGCGGTTGATAAGCGAGTTTATCAATATCTCAATTTAGCTTGAATCAAGCTTGAATTTAGCCCATAGCAACCATGAGAGGCAGCGCAGGAGCGAGGTTTGAGAAATTTCCTCTGTCAGCAAGGGAGGTCGGCAAGCCTGGTGAACGTGAGGTCGACCGACCTCGACCCTGCGTCAGCCCAAGTCGGCCAAATTTGGCTGACCTGGCGGCGGCGGACTCAGGTGACGCGGATCGGCAGAGCTCGACCGGCGGCGGCCCATGTCAACCAGCTTAGCCGACGGGGTCCCGGAATGCAGTGAGTGCCAGAGAAAGAGAAAAATGCGGATATGTGGTGATACTTAATTCGATCATTTTCTCGAAAGACAGTGACAATGAAGAAGATGGGAAAATCAATAAACTCAGTCCATGGGTTGCTGGGTAAAGGAAATTGAGTTTGGCATAAGTAGTTGTCTAAGAAGGAGCCGGGACTCGAATAAAACGTAGTCGAGATATGAAAGCAAGCAGTTGGAAAGCTCAGCAGTTACATCCAGCAACAGGACTAATCCCTAGGAAAATGCTGCATCATTGGCAATAGTTCCACTCGAGCCAGAGTCTAAGCGTACCATAAAAGTGAGCCGAAGAAGCCCGGAGATTCAGCAGAGGGTAATTAGCGAGTAACAACTGAGATGTTGATTCGGTAAAGCAAAGCATTCAGGAACCAAATTTGTTATTGCAATGGAAATTCGAGGGAAATTAAGGTTAAAGAATGAGGAAGGAACCATGAACAGCGTCTGATTCAAATATACGCGGCCGCAATTTAAAGGCATAACCCATGCGACGTGGCCAGAAGTCAGGACAAAGAATAATCTGGCCCGGGATTTATTTCCGAATACAGAATGCAATGGTGCGGATCGCAGTCGTTAGCCAAGATGTTGACGGGAGAAAGGCGGTACGAGTCGCCTGGATCATGCATGGGCGGAATGGGCAGCGAAATGGTGGAGGTTGAAGGTAAATGGCAAGAAGACTTGAGGGACAAAACGACAATTTGGGAAGAGAATTTCAATGACACAAATAATCTACTATGTGCTTCCTTGGACAGGACAAGCCCCGTCGCGTTGAACATAAGGAGCTTTTCCCTCGGCCGATTGATGCGGGGGAAGCGAGCGGTGCAGGAGGTGCGTTTCGTTCCATTTTCTCCTTCAAGTGCGCATGCGAGATTATTGAAAGAGATTGTGCAGGGCGACTTTTACATGTCGAAGGATTGACGAAACAGTATCCTTGGATTCCGCTCAAGAATTTCGCGAGCTATGAGGAAGGCGGGTATGTTCCATCTTGTACTCCTATCCTATTCGTTCTATCCAGTATTCCTAATTCTTCTTCCATGCCTCGATCTCCTCTTCGATCCATCTCGTGTTGACCACCTTCCTTTCCTTCCCAGTATTCGCCACCAAATCATACACTTCCATCGACGCCGAAGCGCACTGCGTCACGATAACCACGCCGTCATACATTATGTGCTTTCCCTCCCTCTATCCCCTCCCGTTTCCTCTTTCAGCTTACCTCTGCGCTTCGACTCGTACCCTCAAGTGACTTATACTGACACTCGGCAGACAACCTGCGCCTCCCCATCGACCCCTCTGTGTGCGTCATGTGCTCCACCTCCACCACCGCCTCTTTTGCTTGTCTTCCATCATGAAACGCAGGCATCGATTCCGGGATCGTCGTTGCTGGAGTTGGTGAGTAGGGCGTGCGAGGAATAAGGGGGTGTGCGGGGTTGAAGGTGGGAGGGACTGGAGCGAAAGGGAATGGAGGCGAGATGGAGGGAATGGAATGGGGAAGGGAAGTGTATTACTAGGAGGAAGAGGTGTGCTTTGAGTGTCGGGAAAACATATTGATGTACTGAAGAGATAACCTTCGCGGCGTCACCTCGCTCGCCGCCAACTGACGGTTCGATTATTTTTTGGGGCATCACGATTTAAATTTCAGAGTGTTCGGCGATGCATCTCTGAACGCAGTTCACAAACGTCGATCCGCGACCTCAGGGTCGTTTAAAAGAGTCAGCACAGTCCGCTTGTCCCCATCACCTCACTTCTGCTTTTGCCAAGACGCTACTAGCTATTACCTGTCGCTGCATCCCGCAATAACTCAGGACTCGGAGCCAATTCACTTCAACCCGAGACGCCGCAAGAAACATCAGCTGAGGAACATTCAGCTGGTTGCAACTGCTGTCCTAAAAGTCGGGTACAGCTCAATCCGAAGCCGTCAGCCATCCATTTTCATTCAACGTGAGTTTTGCAAGACTTTATTTATTGGTCACCAAGACCACAGTTCAATAGCGCAATCAGTACGTACCGTCACGCAGCTGCGCTGTCTCATGCTAGGGTTCGCTCCTCGAGCCTGCAAGTTAAGGCCAACCAGGACGGCACACCTGCAATGTCATTCAAGTTGAATCAGTAAATCTCATTACATTGCAGCTTCTGCGAGCTTTCTATCTTGCGCACAACCAGTTCCCAGCAATAGACGATGCTCCTTCTCGTTTTCTTTCTCAAATAACGCCAGGAGCCTCTCCAGCGTCACCATCGCTCTCATTCATGTTTTACCTTCCCTTTCTGCAGGAGACTGACGCTTCCCAGAATCGCATCTAGTCAAGAGTCGCCGCTTCTTGGATGCTGGATCGACTTGGGGACGGCTGGTATTGCGAAGTTTCCTGATTCATTTTCCCTGCAAGCTGAAGCCGTATGTTCGACAAATAAATCATTTTCATCCTGGTTCCCGGTGGCCGAGGCGTAGCTGAGCATCGCCGAAATCGGCGACCATAATGGCACGGCTTCTTTCTCATCTTCACGGCTTCTCACTATTCGCTCGCGCGAAAATAAAACAGGCGGCTGTATTCAATTTCAACGGGCGGGCCGGGGCGTCGCCGTGCTGTTTACCTCAAGTTTTGCACCGAAATTCCCGCTACCTTTAGGTAAGGGTTTTAAGGCGCCTTCAAAACGACCTCTTGCAGTAAATTCACTTTTTTGTCATCGTTTTTTGCATAAGCACTTTCCCATCTGCCAATACATTTTCCCATCTGCAAAGAATACCCGGTCCGCTTGCGTTCCGTCTCTGTTTAGTCACTTCCCTCCCATAAGCTTGTAACCCACTTAAATGTCCACGATCTTCCCACTGCCGCCGCTCCGAAATCTTCGACATGGCTATTCCCTGACTCCCGAGGCAAGAGAAGCTATTTCAATCTGCTGATTCTTTTGACTATGAACGAGAAATTTCAGCAGTAGACGTGCCCACAAATGCACAGTTTTACATCCAGAGAATCAGCAGGTTCATCCATAAGTTTGTGAGCCCGGAGCCGCAATGCAGGGAAGGTTTACTAGTATCCAAATGCATACTTCGCTCCAGAGAACTAAGACTCAGGAGCTTCATGCATAGATTGGGCTGTGAGCACCACCATCCGCAATCTCAGCGACAAGCGTGATGTTTCTCTCTATTCTGGGCAGAGTTTCAACAAATGGCCATGCCTGCTTGAGACTCCTTTTATTAGCCACTTACTGAATCTGCGAGCAAAAAATCACTCGGATAAGTTCACAGCAAACATGAGATCAGCTGGATTTTGACGTACATTCATTTGGCTTGATTCAATGCAACGGCGCTCTTCATTTGTTCAGTGGTTTTGGTTCCCAAGGATAATTTGCTTTCTAGTTAGACCTGGTGAAATTTGGCTGGACCTGGTATTTTGAACCAACTTCCTTGATTTCGGAAAGTACTACCGCAGACGACAGAACTAAAATCAGGAGGGTTAATCATTCCGTATGCATTAAGGGTACTGCGGCCCAATGCGAGCTGGTCGACGCATGAGCGTCGACCGAGCGAGCTTTGGGCCGCCTTCAACTTGTCAAGATTTGCAACTTCCGCTTGTTGTAAGTGTTAGAAGCCAGTGAGGTAGCGGGCTATGCCGCTTGTCGGCCCTACCCGCCTTATTGTGACCGCAAAGCAAGACAGGCGGGGCAACTTCATGAAAAACTTTATTCACTCGTATAAGCATTCTGCAGAATCAAGTTCCTACAAAGCGGAGGGGAATCACAAACGGGCTGTGATTCCACTATCGACAAGCTTCGTAAGTTATATGCTCTCCAATTTCGACCCGCGAATCCAGGAGGTAGGCGGCGATTCCCGGCCGCACACAGTCCGCTTTGAAGGCTCCCCTCGATTAGGCAAGCTGTGTTGATGGACCACTTTTGAGCGGTCGATCGGTAAGCTTTTAATTCTCATCGCACTTCAAGTTCGATCTCCTCGGAAATCTTGGCTACCCTCGCATTTGCATATACTCTTTGCTCTCGAGTCTCGACCCTTCAATTCATTTTTGGGGGAGCTTGCTCCCCCTATTCTGCTAGGGTTCGCAAAATCCGTATGGCTGTGCAAAGTTCTGTGATGATCAAATGATGATCATCCCACGGCGGGACCATCAATTTCCTTATATGGACTCTGCCCCATTTGTTAGTAATGAACTTTTGTATTGCGGGGTGTAAATGGAAGAAAAGCAAATACACATCAAGTGGAGTGAGTTGGCAGACTATCTACACCAGTGTCGCTTACGAGAAACATAAAATCCGAGCTCCACAACAATGTGAGCAGACCCAGTGACCGTGGAAACATCAATTCTTTGACAGGTGTCGTCGGTCCCGTCTGCGAGGCGCACCCCGTCTTTCCGGTTGCTTTGAGGCCATTTAGATAGGCATAAAAAAAACCATTTGAAATAGTAATGTCTACCTAGCTAGATAAAAAAAATACGGCTCGATACTGACGCCGGTCAGTAAGTATCCGGTTACCAGCGGAGTTTGAAATTCACATGATCTCGGTCCGTGTTGTCCGAAGCCCCTGACACAGGTTTCCGACGCCTCTCTACTCACTTTCCAGCTCACAAATATGCTATTTAGATATGGCAGTGGGACTTTACCGTATTATTCAAGCCATAATTGAACAAAATATATGCATTTGACTTGGCCACATTCACCCACAGAATAGGTTGATGGAAACAAAGTTTCGACTCATCAGATAGTTATTATGGTGTGTGGATTTTGAGGACTGGCAAAACAATGGTGTATGGTGCAGCCAAGATACATGTTGGATGTGTCTGGGTCCTACAGGGTCACAAATGTCGGAATTGGCTCAGAACAAGCGCTGAATGGAGTGTACGGTAAATTTGTCCACAGTATTAAACTTGAGTTGTTAAACACGTCAGATATGATTGAATATTCTCCAGAATCATAGTTTTATTAAGTTGTTTTGAAGATATGGTTCAGGATTCATTGAAAACATTGATTCTGATGTTCGAAGGTAGTGAAATCAATTGCTGCCGGCAGGCCGAATTTTGTCTTGTTTCAGCCATAAAGTGGACAGAAATGCACTATGAGATGCAATTTTCAGATTCACTGGTGGTTGGATATAATTTGCCAGTGGGGGAGGTTGAATGAAGTGAATTGATGAAGACATCCCAAACAAATCAAACAAAACGAGAGTGTTTCATTGCCTGTCTCGACCGATACCAAATTTGAGGTACTGGAAAATTTTGGAATAAATTATTGCACAAACTCAAAATTTCATAGGGCAGGGAATGGAGTGTTAAAGGGGAAAGGAGCGATTTGATGGTTTCGGATTCCAATACTGGAGTAAGCCTGATGAGCGGCAATTTTATTGTGATTTATTTTCTTCATTTTCTCTATTCTAACTCACCGCCATTAGTATTTGGCCAAAAATACTGGTTTTGTGAAACTTGAGCATGACCCAATGTTTCGACTTGGACCTCAGGGCTGGTCTCAAGTATTTGGCTACACAGGATTCGGTCGTCGCCAACAATAATTGCGGAATAATCTTTGTGGGAATACAGAGAAACAGTTGAAACTTGAAAAAAGAGATCCAGAAAACCACCAGCCTGAGACTAGGGACAAATTAGATACTTGTATTATGGATCTCGACAATGCACACTAACAGTTTCTAGTGCCCCAGTACTCAGCCCTTGGAACCCACAAGCTCCCCCATTTCGTAGGGCGGGCACCGGCATACAAGACATATTTTCCACTAACAAATGATGCCCGCACCGTCCTCGAGCGAGGAGGATCCGTTCTTATGGATCAGAAAGTGTCGTGCGAACGGTGGAGCCTCGGCGGCAACTGCGTCACAGCCAGCTCTCGATTCAACGGCGCTCGAACAGAGGTCAAATATTTTTCATTTGAGATCGGCCCCAGTGCACCATCAGAGGATCGGCTCCCAAGGCACAGTTCGAATGCAACGATTTTGAGCAACACGGTCATTGAACCAAAGGTGAGGTGACCAATGTTCCGCCATTTGTCCTCTATGTGCTGAATGACAATCCACAGTCTTGCGTTCGTTCTGTATATCATTCGCAGGATCAAAAGCGTACATCCTCCGGTTTCAATCACATACTAAGTACTTCACAACCACGGTCCTTCGGCGACTTTAGCAAATCTGGGGGTGATTTATTCAGGACTAGTGATATTTCTTTGGGAGAAATTCAATAGCAGCGACGGCTGCAGCGTATCGTTTGCGCGTGCGCTGGCTGGTCTCTTCAATTTACAATGCTGTTGTGATTCCCCTGACCAATCGACTTTTCTTCCATGTTCCATATTTGAGCTTGCATCAAGTATTGAGTACAGGGGGCTGACTTTATTTATGGCATTCTTGATTTACGATGCAGCTCTGTTGTTATGTTCTCACCTGCCATCCAGATTCAATGATCTAACCCGCGAAAACACAGGTTAGTTCTCCTGACACAGTGCATGCTCTGGATACTGCTAGTTCCCAAATAATTTCGGGTTCCATGCCGAGACTTTGGGCAAAATATCGATTTTGGTCTTATCAGCCAGATCGAACATGAGTACAGTTGTCGCGGGAGCGAGCCCAAGGTGCAGGCTTATCTTGTCTGCCTTATTTTGATGGCCTGATTCTGGATGCAGAAAGCACATTGCATCTGAGACAGTGTCCGTGTGCTTGAACAGAATAATCGCCGTATTGTTCAAGTTCACCCTCGGTCGATTGATGCGGAAGGGAGATCATCGGAAGGCCTTGTGTACATTAATACGATAGATAAGGATATTAAAATGTATGTAGTAAGGGGCTTCGAAAACCAGCTGCGTTAAAAACCTTCCTGGGAAAACCTCTGTGAGGGAAAAAACCCGGCTAAGGGAAAAAGCATGAAGGTTTGAGCAGAAGAAAAGTAGATATAAAGAATGAGGGATGGGTGGGTGGGGCAAGAAAAATCGAAGCTTGCTAGCTGCAAGCTGAGACCGGCGAAGTCGACATGGGAGTCCAGAGCAGAGAGACTCCGATCGTCGATCTCCGCTGATCCACAAACCCTATTCTCCCGATCACTCATGCTTCGTGAGAGGGAGAACGTCAACCTTGATGGCCGGAGGGTTACGAGAGCTTCGTCACGCTGTCATCGGCAAGCGCCGCGTCTTTTTCTCTCTCTGATCGATCGCTTTTCCTCGTCCCAGATGCATGGTCCCTCATTCTCGCGGATCCTTCTGTCTATATTTTAGACTACAACTGCGCCAACCTCGCTTCCGCTGGCGCTTCCAGCCTCTGGACATTCTGATCGATGACCCACAACGCTGGCGCCTCATGAAGCGCGCTCTCGGTCCCTCAGCATCGCGTTTTCTCAATCAATGACACGCGCGGTTGTCGTCGGCGGTTGTGTCGCTGGTCTCTGCGCACCGTTCACACCGTGCTTAAGCGAGGCGGATCTGTGCTTCTCTTGGCCAAGAACCCTTCGTACATCGATCGTGGGCCATCAAGTCTGAGCTCAACGATCAACGGCGCCGGAGATGCAGCGTGTTTAGGGAGTGTGGACAGAACTCCAGCATCGTGCGTCTCTTCCGTCCGCATTCCTTCGCCTTATGACTTTATCCTGATCATTTCATGCGCAGCTACACAGACGCCGCCGCCTTCACATACCTCTCCCTTGTGCGCCCCGAGCTCATCACCGCCCTCACAGCGAACTCCGCGTCCGCCATCGCCTGGCTCACGGACACCTTCAACGTCGACCTCTACGTCGTTTCGCGCTTGGCAGGCCACACTTTTTCGCGCACGCACCGAGACAAGTCCGGCGCACCAGGCTGGGCGATCACCTCCGCGCTAATGAAAAAGCTTACGGCCCTTGCTGACGAACCGGACCCGCGGGTTGAGATCGCGAAGAGTGCGCGTGTGGTGAGGTTGTTGGAGGAGAGCGCAGTCGTGGTGGGCGTTGAGTATGAGGTGGGCGAGAGTCGTGTTGAAGCAAGGGGGAACGTCGTCCTCGCGACCGGGTGCGCCTATTCGTCCTCTCCTCATCCTCTTATTCATCTACTGACAATGGACTCTGCTCCTCAGCGGCTACGCAGCCGACTCCTCCCCGGATGGCCTGCTTGCCCAGCACCGCCCCGACCTCCTTGCCCTCGCCACAACCAACGGCGACCACGCAACCGGCGACGGCCTGCGCCTCGCACTCGCGCTCGCCGCCCCGGCGGCCGTCTGCGACCTCACACAGGTCCAGGTGCACCCCACGGGCTTTGTCGACCCCGCGCACCCCGACGCGAAGACGAAGTTCCTCGCTGCCGAGGCGCTGCGTGGCGCGGGCGGACTGCTTCTCGACGCGCATGGAGCACGTTTTGTAAGGGGAGGTGGAAAGGAGGGACGTGGTGACGGAGGCGATGCAAAGCGCTGAGCGCGCGGGAAGGGGTCCAGTGCGGCTTGTGCTAGGGGAGCGAGCGGTGGAGGAGGTGAAAAAGCACTGTAAGTGAAGATCCTACTGATGCTTCGTATTCTGGAGAGTGATGTGTTCTTGCAGGCGACTTTTACGTATCGAAGAACCTTATGAAGCGGTACTCAAATGCGGCGGCGTTTGCTGAAGATACTGGGATTCCCCTCAACAATATTCTATCGACGTTTGCGAGTTATGGACAGGACGGGGATCGGTTCGGGACAGTAATATGCCCGGAGTGCACATGCCGGTGCGGGCCTTCGGCCCGCATCGGCCGCCAATGGTCGTCCAATGGTCATCCAATCAATCTCAATGCCTGCCATTGGCCGCCAATGGTTCTGGCAAGCCTTTTTGTGTCGCTTAAGCCCCACATATAAACCAATGGGAACCATTGGGATTCACTGGTTTCTACCAAGTACCAATGGCATTCACCAAAGGTCAGTACATCTTAAAATCCAATGGTTTCCAATGGTAGTCTTTTATTTCGACATGGTATGCTATACATTTTCTCTCCAACTTGAAGTCGAAGTCAGTGAATACCATTCAAAGCCAATGGTTATTATTGGTTTTTACCAGTCAGTCATTGCTCCTAACATCCATTGTCGTCCATTGGTTGCCAGAAATATCTACTGGTTCCCGCCAGTTTACATTGGTTGAAACAGCTGGAAGGAACTATTGGCGGCCAGTGGTTCTTAATGGTGGCCAATATTTTCTCGGTTGTAATTTCGAGTATTTTGGCTTTGATCTGCGCATTTGGCACCTGAGATCTAGCAGCAACCATTGGGAACCAATGGATTTCAACGGCAAGCATCAGTTCCCATTGGTTTAAAAGGTTCCCTCCCGGCCAATAACATTCATTGGAAACCAATGACTCTTATTGGCATCCGGTGAAAACCATTGGTCTCGTAAGGAAATTCTGCCGTTATATTTGAAACTATGATCAAATATCAACATCTAACCCATTGACTCTGTCCCAAAACTCGTCTGTGAGCTCCATGTCTTTCGCATGAATCTTCTTTTCCGTCATTTCGGCATAGATCAGCATCAGGACATGGACAAAGAAATCATAGTTGACATCCGACATCTGCCTCAGCTGAGACTCGAAGCCGTTCAACCAAGAATTCAACTGTTCTGCTGTTTCGGTGTTGAATGCTCGAGTCTGATGAACCTGACCATTCGAGTCTTCCTCTGTGAGTACCAAATCAGGTTGAGAGCCGTCCATGGGAGCAGGATTGCAACGAGTGCGGCAGACAACATCAGTCGCCTTATGCCCAATGTAGTGCCAAGCATCGACAATGAATTTGGTGGTTGTGAGCCAGACATCAGTTGCATTTTGGGTGGCGATGTATCGCAGGAGGTCGCAGGCATTGTCATAAGCGAGGCAGCTGGGTCGGAAATCCGGGTGGTTGGCCCAAATGTTGTTGAGAATGGACAGAACCTGGGATGCACTTTCAGACCGATAGCACTTCCCCCATCCAATGGGAACTCCACAAGCCCATTGCACTGTCTGAAGGCAATGAATAGACTTGGCCTTGAACGTGTGGACCACCTGGTCCCCTGGCATGTCTCCGAGGCCATGAAGTTCAACTCGAAGTGTTGGACCACGAGGCTGGGTAGAGCCCTCTTCCGCCTGAGCTATCTGTTGGCGGCGAATAACCCGCTGAACTCCCGGAAAGGATAACCGAGAAAACCGATTTTCGTATTGTTTGTGCCAGTCAATGTGAGACTGTGAATTGCACGTAACAGCTCCCGGATATCGTACTGGAAGCCCACACGGAATAATTCCACACTTGTTGCGAAGATCAAGGTGGGTCTCGCAAAACCGTCCATTCTTGTAATTGTACAGCGGGAATTTGCATTCATCCAGTGCACATTTCTGATACTAAAAGTTAGCACTCAATATGCGCACAAAATAGAGAACACTCACTCGGTGCTTTATGCCCTTGCCATCCATCACAGCCAGGCGAATATACCCTCGGGGGGAACCCGCAGGGGGTGCTTCAAGCTGCGGTAAAGACTCTGGAAGGTTTGCCGGAAGAGGTGCCGCATTTGGTGAGTTGGCCTTGTGTACAAGTCAGCCACCTGCTGCTTGAATATGAATTTATAGAGCTCACTTCATCTCCAAGAGCTTCAGGTTCAGTCAAGTTTGCGACTCCTGTATTGCTCCCCAATATTGCCCCCTCTTGAATTAGGTCAGACCGGTAGCGTTTGACATGAGTGCAACCAGTACATCCGTGAGTCATAGATGCTGGCAGGACGCCGCCGTCGATTCCGATAGACTTCCGTACTTCCTCGGCGAGTAACCGTGAGCTTGGATGAGCTTCACAACGGAAGGTCGAGTCGTGATTGTGGGCAACAAGTAATCTCCGAGAGAAATGCTCAAGAAAGAGCCTCTGAGACTGGCGGGCAGTCATCTTTCGTGTTGCATGCCCAGTACAATCATTCACCCAGTCGGCAAAATTGGACCAGCCTGAATGAAACCTGTTCAAGGCCTTTTCCTGAGCAACAGCAATTTGCCGGTGGACCCAAATTCCGTGTTTTGAGATGCGTAGAAAGACAGCATCGTATTCCAAACGTTCCCATCGCGAGCGTGTCCGGGGAGGCGAAGTATATGTGATCCTGTCCGGATAATAATCTGCCAAGCAGCGTGGACAATGTGCAACCAAAAGGGTCGCCTCGACCCAGTGAAAGGAAGAATCCAGCAGCCAAACAGCTTGCATTTTGTCCCATCTTCTCCGACGCAAAGTCGGAACCAGATTGGAGTCTCCGGGAGGGCAAAAAGCGCAATTCAGTCTAGATGTTGTCAGAATTGGCTTTGCGCGGCGAAATTCGAAGGCTGATTCCGTGTTCGTGGTCCCTTCCGTCAACCCAAGCAACATGTACAGTTTGTCGAGGTCCCTGCATATACTCTCTGCATATTCCTCGGCACGATCGCCACCAAGTCCACTAGGCCACGCTTCCAAATTGTTGGATTCGTCTGAAAAGGCACTAGCGAGCAGAGTCGCAGCACTCTTATACCACCCAGTGCGAGGAGGTTGTCTCGGTTCACGGTGTTGGTTTGCGTGAAGTCGGAGAATAGGGTACAAAGAAATAATGACTGCCAGGACATATAGCCCTTGTTGGAGAGCAAGATCACGGGGAAAAAACACTTGGAGGATGAGGATGAGGTCTTTGACAGAAGCAGGCATGGTGGTTGAGAAAGGAAATATAGATCTGATCCTGTGCCAACGCAATCAAACACGCATTAGAAATAAACGGATGTATTGCAAAATTTGTAGTATGGTATTAACTATGCCTATCATTTACAGTGGACTCAGCATCGCACCATCCAAGTTGGAAAATTGAATAGATCAGCCTACTATGAATTGATTTGACTGGCGACAGTCGACGCCACCGCCGAGGCGTTCGGGGGCGATATCGAAGCGGCAATGAGATGTTGATATGGGGGGCATCCTGAAGATGCCAGGACAAAGTTAGCTCAAGCAAAATGACGGGCAATTCAAGTAGATGGACTTACATCCCTCTTATAAGAAAGTCGTTGTTGGTCACAATGACGGCGAGGCGTTGGAGGCGGGAGGGCGATACCTGCGTTGCCGTTCCGTAGACAGGCTCCCAAACCAGAGTTTCAGCAGCTCGTTCAGGGAACAAGAGCAAAAAATGAAAGAGTAAGACCTACCTTCGTGATTAGAGCATTTAGGTAGAAGCTGGGTGTTGTGAGCCTCAAGGGCGATGCTTTTGGGGCGGGATGGTGGCACAGGCGTCACCATTCGATAGAGGGTTCTGAAGTCGAGTTTCGGTAGTTGGTCTGGGGGACAAGTCCGAAAACTGAACAAGCAAGACTTACTTTTTGTGAGACGTATGTGTTGATAGAAGCTGAGCGCTGTAAGCCTCGATGGCGACGCGTTATCAACGGGACGGCGATGTCGGCATCATAATTCAAGGAGGAGGTCTTTGAGGAGAGTTTCGGCGGCTCGTTTAGAGACAAGACCAAAAAATGAAAGAGCAAGACTTACTTTTGTGAGTGGAATATTTAGGCAGAAGCTGGGCATTGGTCACGGTGACGACGCATTAGAGGCGGGAGGGCGGCGCTGGTATCGTAATTCGATAGAGAAGGTCATGGCTGGAAATAAGGCAGAACAACTCACTTTAGTGGCCAATGGTCTGATGAAATTTTGACTCGGAAATGTGGCAATCCAACAAGCAAAAATCCATGCCTCGACGTCGTCGATGTTGTGGGTCCAGACAGGAAGTAGTTTCCTTTTCCGGACATTAACAAACATCTTTCTCTTCCCACTCAGCGTCCACGGACGGTCCAGTTTATCAACATCACCCCGTGGGAGTCGTGACCGGATCCATTGAGCATTCACGGACGTCCGTGAATTGTCCTTACCCCTTGAATTCCTCCCAATAGCTGGTTGGATCCACAAAATCATTGGAGAAGGGAGACGCCACCATCTAGCCTGCATCGCACTGTACTGCAGCTCGTGACGCACCAACCCTCACCATGGGGCAGGGCAGCATGAGTTTCTCTCTGCGGATGACCGACTTGCTGCATCTCCATCCACAAAATTCAATAGTCATCGTGCTTACCTTGTCGGTCGTTCTTTATCACTAGCATCGACGGAGTTTTCAATGAAACACAATTTGCAAAGTTGAATTTGCGTCAAGGGGAAACAAAGAACTACTAGAGTCGATTCTATGAGAGGAGGAACTCAAAAGCGGTGAGCCTATTCGTCAGACGCAGGACTGTGCACCCTAGCCTTCTTCTTCTTGTCTTTCACCTTCTCCCTTTCCTTCCCCTTCGCCTTTTCCTTCCCCTTCGCCTTCCTTTTGTTGTGCCTCTCGTCCGATTGCTCACCACTATCCCCCTCAGAGCTTGACTCTGTAATGTCCTCCCTAAGGCGTTTCCTTTCAGCACGCGCTGCACGCTCTGCATTCTTGTCGAGGAGCCTGTTCCACTGCGCGCACTTCATCGTGTTGTACTCGTCACCGTGGCTCTTGCCGTTGGATTTGAACCACTCCCGGGCTTCCGGGGAATGCTTGAGCCGTTCAGATTCAAAGTACAAGTTGATGTTGTTGATGGTCGCAGGTATAATCTTGAACGCCTTTTGTATAATGTTTTTGGTGAATTTCTGGGTAGGATATTGCAGAGAGCCTGACGAACAGGTTGTTAGGGCGTCATGTTGCATCGCGTCGACGGTGAACTCACTAGCTGGAACCTCGTAACCTCTTCTCCCCATCCAGGGCTGAAACACCTCCATCAAGGCATTATATTTATTAACCTGCCGCAACGCTTCGCTCATGACCATAGCCTTGGTGTTTGGATAGTTCTCGAAGTCTGCCCCAGCGGTCTCCCTCAAAAAGGTATGGAATGCTGCCATCGCTTCAGGGCTGGAAGCAGGGGTCTGCCTCTACGCGTGCGCGCGCGATTTCAAGCGGCTTATCTGACCCAGAACCTGTGAGACGGGCAGGTACACCAGGCTTGGTGGGAGCCAGGGGCGCCGGCTGGAAGGGATCTAGGGGCATGGGCTGCGTAGGATCATGCTGAGTGGGTGATTTCGTCAATTAGTGACCGTATTCAATCGAAAATAAACTCACGGGAGAAGGACTGGGTGCAGGATTAAAATAAATATCGGTCTTGAAGTAGCCGTGATCAGTCGCCTTTACGCTGAGGAACTTGGCGGGGCCAAACGACAGTGAGTTGACTGGCAATCCCTTCATGTGCTGCTCGACTGATCCGACGTCCATGAAACTGGCAGCACCCTCGTCTTCATCGATGACACCTGGACGCATAAAACGGCCACCTCGATCTGAATTTAGGTTAGTGTATGGCCGTCTGGACCTGTACTATAAATTAATTACGGACTTTTAATAGGCGAGTGGTTTGCGATGACTGCTGGAAGAAGTTTGTCGAGCGGGGTCTGATAGATAAGAGTGCCGTTGTTGTCGTACTCTGATTTTACCTCAACGTCGGGAACAGCAACCTCAAGCGGCCTTTCTCCGAAGCTGAGGACCTTGACGACCACTATAGAAGATCAGCTACTTGCGAACCAAGTAGAGGCGACAAATACCAGTCTGAGTTGCCGTGCTGCTTGGCTCTTTCCCCCCCTTCTCCTCCGAGCCCTCCGTCTCTTTCTTTTGCTCCTCCGAGTCACCCGAGCCCTCCGCCTCTTCCTTGTCTTTTATTTCCAAATTCTTTTCGCTCTCTTCGTCCGGTGGCTGACTACTAAGGTCTGAACAGCCATCGTCGTCGATATCTGAGTTTATTTTATTGAGCATGGCCAATGAGCTGGAAAGCCACCGTGACGAACCTTTAGCATCGCTGTTTTGTGGGCCTGGAGCTCTATGGTGGAGACCGATTGGTTTGAAGCTAGGGTGAGGGTCCGTGGTGACCTTTAGATCTTTCAATTTGCGCTCGACACTAAAGTATTTCAAGCGTCAACGACAAAGATTTATGGGAAAAATTCTACCCAGTAGATGGCTTGGGCGGTTTGCGCTTCTCCAACTCTTCATCGGCAGCCTTGTTGTTGCTACTCTTCCCAGGGCCTTTCGATTCAGCGCCGGATTTTTTGAATGAATAGAGCCCAGAGAAACGAGGGACTAGAGTCCATTGCGAAGTGTTTGCATCCATGGCATTTCGGATACGAGCGATGATGTCGTCCTTGTTCCCATTTGTGTTCAGGCCCAATGCCTCAGCAATGTACTGGAGCTCATGTTTGCTCCGTTTCGTGTTGACAGGTCCTGTGAGAGCTGGCCCTGAAGGATTCGGGACTCGAGGGGCTTCGGCCATTGGATGTGGATGGGTGACAATGGATTTTCGTATCACGCCATATCGGAAAACACAAGTCAATAAAATATTTCCAAAAAACCAGTGAAATCCATTGGCGTTCAGTAGAAACCAATGATCACGAATAGGGGCCAATAGCTCTCGATTGACTTCCAAATCAAGCAATGATCATCACCCGATTATCTTATCCGGCATTGCCGGCCGATAGTAACCATTGGCCAACGGCAACCAACAATAGCCATTGGTGGCCACTCGCGACTTTGTAAGTGGCGGGTATATAACTCGTTCGGGACAGGTATTTTCCATCTTTTATTCCTTTCTCTTTCGCACTATATTCTTCACTCCTATACTATTCTTGTCTCGTCTCGTTGTATGTTAACGACCTTCCTCGCAGTGTCCACCACCAAATCATACACTTCCACGGAAGCACTCTGCGTAGCGATAATCACGCCCGTCGTACATTATGTGCGTTTACTCATCTGTCCTTCACCTCCTCCTCTGATCCCCTAACTCTGCTCCTCAATCCGCACCCTCAATATACTGACACCCCCCGGCAGACAATGGGCGGCCTCACCATCGACCCCTCCGCGCGCGTCATCCACACGCGCGACGGCAAGCTGGTACCGATTCCGGGTCTGTGGGCCGCGGGGGAGGTCATCGGCGGCGTGCACGGGCGGAATAGGTTGGCGGGATCGTCGTTATTGGAGGCGGTGGTGTTTGGACGGATTGCGGGTGCGGGCGCCGTGGGGGCACCATGAGGAGTTGGGGGCGAAAGGGAAGTGTACCAGTAAGAGGATATCAATTCGAAGGGAAATGGTGTATTTCTATAGTTTGTGAATGGCAGCTTCCGGTAAAGTAATGAGCTAATGACATTCTGAATAGATGGCTCGTGGTGGATCCGGTTCCGTCCGGTATATCACTTGAATAGTTGTTTCCCAGCAGAGGCTGAGTTTGGGGACCGAATCAAAAGACCATGATATTACGGCATGGATCATAACTTCAGCTACATCGTCCACAGCAAAAGCCCCAAAAAATGCTCGATGATGAGGCTTATATTCAGTACCTACATCATGCCTTTAGTACCTTCCACGTTCAGTGAATCCATTGAATAGTCCGAATCCCCGTTGGTGTGCACGACTCGTGTGATATTGACTGCGAAGGACGGGAGGTGGTTACCACCAGTCCCACTGAGTTGACTCAAAAATGAAACGGACGGTGAATACATGGTTCTCTAACGTATAGAGAGCAGCACTTTCGACAATGATAGCCAAAACGGAGTTGGTCAAATCAGCGACGGAGAACAAGGAGTGGCAGTGTACTCTCACTTTCAGGCTCGGGCCAGTATATGGTTGGATTGCATGCCCGTGATTCCAGAGCCTTCACAAAATGAAGACTGAATCGGAGATGAAGAGGCGGTTACAAGCGAGGAAGGAAGAATGAACGCATCTGTGCTGCAAACATTAGTTGGCAGCGGATGATGAATGCCAACGACCGGGCGACATGATACACAGAGAGCAAGGAGGAGATTTCCACCCACCCTGAAAGCAGTAGAAATTTGGACCGCGAAAGTCGAATACGAAATCATAATTAGCACAATGCTTTTTCGAAGATGTGAGAATCTCCGGAAGTCCGTCACGTCGCAGAGCGGGACGAAAACAGCGCTCGGAGATGTTGTTCACAGATTGCGCAGGAAAATTGAAAACTCCGCGAGCGGGCCATCGTTCTAGCCGAATAGTGGATGTCGACGTGGACGGCGCACTGGAGTGCGAATAACCGGGATGCAGTAAGGAACAAAAAGAATATCAGAACGAAACTTGGAACGAAAACGAATGACGGAGTGCGGACAAACGAGACTAGGGAAATACGGGGGAGGTATCAGAGCACCCCTGCGGGTGCGAGAATCCGTGGAACGGAGAAAGAAAATTGGGCACAAATAAATAGTCTGTGTGGAACCTGTAAGAATCCCGGAAATCCATCTCCGCTGATCGGGACCGGAACAGCATATGTGTAGAGGAACCTTGCTACACCACCCGTTGATGTAGACGTAGATGACTCATCGCTGGACTTCTCAACCGCCGAATCCGTCTTACGGAGTACCTTGTAGAATGAGTAAGCACATACACGAGCGCACTACGGAATGCAAGCCAAAGCGGTGCGAGCTTCGTTCGGAGGCCTAATGAACCACGGTGACTGAGCCCGTTCTTCTGAAGGGTGTCGGCGCTGAACATCCAAGTTTTCCGGGCCTAAATTATGAATGTGGTTCCATTTGCACTGTGTGTGGCGAGGAGCGTCTGGCTGTCGTCGATTATGATCTGTCCGGAATTGCCGCCGCCGCCGTCGTTGTTGCTGCTGTTATTGTTTCCGGAAAATGGGGCTGAAATAATCGCATTCAGTTGTGAATTCGGCCCAGTTTCGCTAAAACAACAATATTCGGCCGTCAATTCGGCTTTTTCGGAAGGGTACATGAAACCATTGTTTTCAGTCGTGCTTTCGACGATGCTGAGTCCTATTATTTCGGTACAGCTGAAACCTATACTCCCAGCCACGGTTTGGGCAATGCCAGAACTGCTGCTTTCATTCGAGCTGTGTGTTACTGAGCTTATAATTTTAGGCGCCACTTTCAAACACGCGCCCTAAACTCTTACATTTGTTTTGCTTTCAACTACCCTTTCAGTTCCGTTTATTTTGCACCCGAAACTATTATTTTCAGCAACATGTTCAACCCAGCTAAATTTTCACTTTTGCTGATGGGTAAAGAAGTTGAGGGCGGCAAGTATTCTTGAGCCTCACTATTTTTCTGAAGTGGACCTAGAGCACTGGAGGCGGAGTTTGAAAAGGCTTCAGGCGAATGGGCTTGCCTTTTATGGATGGGCTCAAATCATTAACATCTACCCAATGGCTCCGCAAGGACAAGGGGATATCCCAAAAAATGGGAGAACAATATTAACATATATGTACATGAAAGTTGACAAGCGGCTACGGTACGGGGGTCTACGTACAGTATACATCTAAAACTGAGGCACATTGAACTCCATCTCTTCGGACCCATTCAAGCGTCAGCGACAGCGGTAATTTTCATATCAATGTCTCGAAGTTGTTCCTCTTGTGAGGAACGTTCAAAGAGTGGTCGGGCTGTGCGCCACAGCTCCACGGCTTGAGCTAAGTCTCCACGTCTCTTGAAGATTTCACCTAGTCGGGCCATGCACTCTGCTCTGCTCCAGTGAACATCCATGCAGGTAAAGCCATCCAACGCGACAGTAAACAAAGTAGCAGCCGTGTCTTCATCGCCTTCAGAGAGAAATAGATCTCCCAAGAATAGCAAAGCTTTGTTAGTTTCAAGACGTTGCTTGGATTTCAGGGAGTGTACCAGAAATATTGTTGTCCACACGGAGGTTTGCAGAACTCCCCAACGGTGGACATCGGCCAGCATCTCCAGACATTGGGATACTGACTCGGTCTTCCTCCCCCCTCAAGTCATTGACAATCCTGTACAAAATTCCTCTCGCACCCAGGATATCTCCCTCTCTCAAAAGGAGATCGGCAAGAACTGTATCACATCCCGTTTCGTGTACAGTCTCTCCCATTGAAGCAAATACGGATTTCGCAATATCAATCTTACTTTTGCTGTCGTGAAGTGGTCCTGAGAGGTTGATATCTGTTCTTGCCATACTGTAGAGAGTCGTGGCATGATTGTACGGATCCTGTTCCACAGATGCCTCTCGAAGGATCTGCGTCAAAATCTGCCGAGTCTCGATGTACTCGGATCTCTGAAAATGGACCTCCGCCTGTGTCGCTAGAATGGCATGGTCCAACTCGCTGCCTGAGCGACCACAGATACGAAGAAGTGCTCTGGCCGTGTTGCATTGGATAAGACTGGTCCTATAATTGCCAAGTGCCGTATTGCATATTGCTCCGATTCGAAGTGCAACAGCTTCTTGCCATAAATCTCCGGAGAGCTTGGCCATTTTCTGAGATTCTTGGGCTAAAGCCTGCCCTTCTGAGGAATTTCCCAGTCTGAAATTGATGAATGCTAATCGACGAAGTGTATCAGAATGTCTCCTAGTGTTGCCAGTTGAAGTTGCTAAAGATATCGCAGTTCGACAGGAGTCTATCGCAGCCGTGGGGTCCTTGTAATAATAAGCCATGACATTGTAGAATTTACCTACAGTTTTTCAGTGAGTGCCTGCACAGTGCACACAGAAAGGATCTGGAACACATACATTTGAGAGATGTATCATTGACCTGATTCATCCTTCCTAGCGCCCTAGCAATGAGCTCTTCTGGATTGGCGACTCGGTAGAATTGCCATGAGCCGAACACCTCTGTGATCAAGTACACCTCCAAGTGAGGATTACACAGGCTTGGGAGAAAGTCAACGGCCTGATATATCAAGGGAATTTTCCCCCGCCCATTTTGCCGGCTAAACTGATTCAAATAGCAGGTGCAGTAGATAGAATCCACTAGATCGGTATGTTCTTCTCCTTGTAGGCCAGATTTCAAGACATTGTGAATATTTGCCAAGTTGGACAGGAGCCGAGAGACCATTCTGGAATTTGCCTGCGTTCCCCCGTATTCTTGGTTGAAGTCTAATAACTGGTGAAAGTGGTGTAGGAGGGGTCGAATGAGCTTCATTTGTGGTGGGTGGTACTTCTGCATGTATTCACGGATTGGTACCATTGTCTTGAGCCTTTGCTGTTCATCGCTGTAAGCCAGGGACGTCCGCAGCAAGGCAGCCTTGCATTCCCAGATCTCGCTGAAAGGGAGTTTGCTTTGTACAAGTTCGACATCCGAAAGCCCGTCGGGCAGCATTGACAAGAGGCTGAGGAGATCCTGGGAGTTAGGTAGCGAGCTGATCCTAGGACTCGACAGCGACATAGAGATGGACATTTCCAGATTGGAACCCCGGTCATATCCTTGGGAGATGAGAGAAGTCTTCTCTGTATCCCACCGGGACAGCACATTAGAGCAACCTTCAGACTCCACCAAATGAGCCAGAAGATCAATTGCGAGCGGCATGTTATCGGAAAGAGCGAGAACTTTGTCGACGTCTTCGACGTTATGTTCGTCGTCCGTGATATCCATGAATATTTGCCGAGCAGCGTCCTGCTCCAATGGCTTCAGAGGTGCTAAAAATGGTCGGCTCCACTGCACTTTGCTCGGTCGTTCTGCGCCTCGCATGGTGATCTGACAATCGTTGGGTTACATTGAAGGGAGAGAAGACAAGAATTTACTTACAATCAGGGCCAAATTCTCAACGTCAGTTAACAGAGACATAAATTCCTCGACTTCCTTGCGAGTCGCTGTATTATCCCAGAGTGTTTCCAGATTGTCTAGAATGAGCAGACCAGGCTGGCTGCTTTGGAAGTAACGAAAAACGGATCGAGCGAGGTCTTTCCCTGGCTTCAGTCCAAGATGAGCCCCGATGAGGGCAGCAAGTTCAACCTGTGTCGCCGCAGAGTCGCAGGCCACAAAAAAAGCGAGATAGTCCATATTTCGAAGCAATTTCAGGGTGATGGAGGATAGCTCTCGCTAGACTTGTCTTGCCAATCCCGCCGGCACCGAGAATCGCGATCCTCGGTGTTCCTAGTGTAAATGTCTCGAGGATGGTCGAAAGTTCGACTTCTCGCCCATGGAAGATCTTTGGCTCCGGAGGAAGCATGGTGATGGAATTTGAACTTGAACAAAACGTTAGTCTCGATAGGGCATTAAATATTATGGTTTCTAAACCTGTTGCCGTATGCCTGTGAAAACACCTGGTTCATCTTTCGGAAGATTACCTCTGAAGTTCGGGGAACTGAGGAAGTGACGTACAGAAGATGCTCTGTCTGAACTGACGGGTTCGGAAAGCGTCTCAATCAAACTGAGCATTTCGTGGTATCTCCGCTCTGCTTCTTCTTGCGCATTTGTGATATCAGTGAACAGACTTACGGTCTGGATCTACAACCAAGCTTGGTAATATATCATCGTATGAAGGAAAGAATTTTGCTTGCCTTGAAAAAATCCAGTCCTTGTTGCAACCCAGCCTGGCATTCTTTGAGGAGCCTAGTCATTTCCCCGTGGCGGAACAATTTCTTGAGTTTGTTTCCGTCCTGCTGGGCTTCAACAAATGTATGGATCTTGTGGAGTGTTCTGATGAAACAGGTCAGTGGAAGTAGAGAAACAACCGCGGGCCAGTACTCCGTGAAAATTCCTATTTGTTTCAGCACGGTGACCGGAAGTTCCCCGCCTGCCCCCCGAATTGATGTGGGCGTTGATAATGGCATTGAGCAAGGCGTGAGTTTGTTCCAACAATTCAGTGCATTCATTTCTGTGTTGTTTAACCGTCTGGGGATAGTCAGCGGCACAGCTTGAGAATACAACAATCATACCTGAACGCAAGCCAACAACAATCGGGTCGTAGCGGAAATGGGCACCAAAAAAGGAGTGTTCAGGCTTTCGGACAACAATTCCACGGTTTTCAGCGTCGCGGTTAAGCATAACGAGACGTTATTCAGTCGGAGTTGAGTCGGGGGAGGCTTGCGGGGCCATGGTGGGGACTACAGCTCCGAGTCAGAAGGCGTTTGTTTTATTGTACTCCTCAGAGAGTCCTCATGACCCATATCCAGCTGTATGCGATGGGAGAAGACAACGTCATCCGCTTCCGAAAAGATTCAACCGCTGTAACGATAATCTCACGAAAACCCACGCGCTATCGGGTGAGCTTCTCGTAATCGGGTGCCACCAATATTACTTTGTGGCGCACTGCTTTCAAAGCTGTATGATCACGCGTGCGAAACGTTCTCAGCGAGCACACATTACTGCATCCACACAGCAAGTGACTTTGCGTGATATAGATAATGTAAGAAGAGGGATTACAAGCGCTGCGACGCATTCAAATGCAACCCAACCGCTAAAATTCAAGCGGGCGGTGTTGTGACACCCTTCGAGTTGGACCATTTCCTGACGCAAAATGACACCTGTTGGGCTCCAGGTGAATGCGATGAGGAAGTGTACAACAGGCTGTACCTAAGTTGCGCCTCACGATGGCTTGTGAATAAAATCTCTATGCTTATCGCATCTACGCCCCAAAAAATGCAGCCACCCCACGTGATCGTGATTCAAACTCCGCCGGGAGTTCCCATGCCGGCACCTGATCTGAATGAAGCGATTGTTCTTGCGATTGTTGCTTGAGCTGTTCTGTACGACCTTGGATTATGGGACAATAGGTCGGATACTGGGTTCGGACAAATTCTAAATTTTGACCCGGTAAGGTTAGTGTCAAACAGCTCGAAGGTGGAGATTACTTATCAAGAGTACAAGACATGCCGTCGCTTCGCGACGGCTCTCGGAAAAGTAATCGAAGGAATGGAGCGGTTGGATTTTCTGAGTGTTACTCAATGTCAGACTCCTCGGCTGTGCCACAATCATAGACTACAACAATATTGATTGTGAATTATACAGGACAATTGGAAATAGTAGAAAACAGGCTGGAACGGCAAGATCTCGTTCCGGATTCAGTGCAATATTAAGGTAGCGTACCAGAAATGTTGATGATCCACTGGTGACTTGCGGTTGTCGGCCGTTCCGGGGCCGCTAACCAAGCAGCATTACTCCGATGGAATGGACAAAGAAAGAAGGACGATTCACCTCTTCATTTTTGTAGACGATGCAACAGAAGACAAAGGTGTGTTTGACATCGAGATTAATTCCTATGAGCGCAGTTAGTATCCAGATTGTTGGGATGAGCAGAAAGGGAATCACCAACATGCCCGTCAGTAGTGTGCCGAATCCCGAGGCTGGTATGAGGAACTGAGTAAAGGGAATAATGTGACCGTTCAGTAAGGGCAGAAATGCAGGGATTTGAGCGACGCAGCTGCGAACAGTGGTCGTATTTCTGAAGCTTGGACGCACTGAGGATCATAGCATTGCCACAAACCACGACAATAAGACGAACAAATCAGAGCACTGAATCGGAGGTAAGCAAAGCTCTGTTCGTAAGCTCGGGATGTGTTGCGCTCCAAGTTGTTACCCGGGTAAACCAAATTGAGACCGCCGGCCATGCAGTACGTGCAATACGTACCGAATCAGAGCTCGAAAAGAAACCGAGTGTTGAGGAGAGAAAAAGGCGAGTGGCTGGAGAGCAGGTCAACGTCAACGACAGCAAACGATAGACTTGACGTAGCAACTGGTCCAACAACAGTTAGCCTGATTGAGACGACAGTCATCGGGCGCACGTACGATATCGTTTTCATGAAGTTTCGGCGCACCATGGGATGGCTAGGATAAATCTAGGACCACACAAACATCGTGTCAGCGGATGTAGAAGGAAGAATGGACAGCGCACTGTGGGAGTGTTCGCATAGACCGCCAGAACATCATACTGGAAGATGTATAAAGACAGAGTGTCGAGATACCTTTCAAAAGAAAATCGCGCAGGGCGCGACGCAGGAACAGAAAGCTTCATGGGTTGAGATTGCGTTTGGTATCTTGGGTCTGGCCGATGTTGCAGTCAACATTGAAGCGCTTACGGCAACGGCGGCGCGAAGAGCAATTGAAGATGTTTTTTTGAGAAATTAAGATGAAGCTTTGAGGACCGTGTATGATTGAATACGTTCGAGCACCAATAATGGCTGCGAGATGTAAAGACGTTGATTGTCCAGTTGATAGTTGCAGCATTGAAGCATGCTCGCTTCCAGATATCTTTTAGCACTCAGCGAGATGAGAGAAGGGAACTCTTGAAGCATTGAACCGGCTTGCGAAGGCAAATGCAGACTTGCAGGCTTGGCCCTTGAAGTGTGCTTAATTTCGGAGTTGCCATGCATGATTGCGCGAAGGTCTTGAGTGGTGTAGAGACGGGCATTACATTGTGGTCCTTTATGCCTGGACTCGATTATTGCCGCGAAGATCTTGAATGCGCAAAGAAAGCAGACAGGAGGGGGTGAAGAGATCGTGGGAGAAGAAACAAAGGCGTGCCACGCCAACAGCTCTTTTGTGCGGCCGTTGAACGCGTGAATGAGGTTGGCCAAAAATGGTTTACACGTCACTGCGTACAGCCCATCGAAAGATCCAGAAGTTAAATGGTAAGCGCCCTCGAGCGCTCCGTCGAAACCAAACTCAAAACAAAGGTCAGAACATCGGAAATCAGCGGTCGCAAACATCAAAAGTAGCATAGTTCAGCGGCAAAGCGCCCCGAAAGCTAAACCGTGCGCTGAAAGAAGCGTGCAAGCACCGAGAGAGCGGAACGGGCGGAGATCGTGCGGGAAGAAGACGAAATGGGAAGTGGGCAAACATGTACACATGAAATCAGGACATCTGCTTAATATACGAGTAATGTGTTGTGAAGTTGTTGGAAGAGCACACGATCATCGTACGAGTGGAGTACGGGTCAGTGGACGAGTGCTGCGGCAAGGTGAAATGTGGTACTCGCTACCAGGTGCATCTTTGCGTCTCTCCATTTTCTCCCGTTTTTATTATTCCATTGACGATGAGGGAAGTAGCTGCTACGCCGCATCTCCACCAGCCTCCTCGCGGACGACCGCCCCGACGTCCTCGTCCTCGCCACCACCAACGCTGACCACGCACATCTCGTGCTCTCTTGCCCTCTTTGCGCCCCCCGCACGCGCCGTGCGGGTCCTGCGTCCACCCCGCGCATCCCGGGCCAAGACGAACTCGCTTCTTGTGCGCCGACGCTCAGATGAAGTTCCTCGCAGCGCGGCGCGGAGAAACTGCTTTTTGGCATGTTTTGTCCTGGTCGATATTGCGTAAATTGGTATGTTATCCCGGCACCAGAGACTTTTTGGGGTTAGAAGGTAGCTGTGACCCAAAGTACTGAGGACGAACCAGCGAGGCCGACCAACGTCGCAATTGGAAGTATAAGGATCTTGTTATTGTAGCTCCACATGACCCACAGACGATGAATCCGAGAGAAATATGGTCAACAGTGGGTTAAGATTAAACAAAGCTGAACATACAATTAAAGTATCACCCATACTTAATCGCCGTTGCCACCAGAAAGCAGCTCTCTTCTACAACGGCAGTGGCGATACTGACGGACACAAGGGAGACGTTCACAGCCATCTAAGCGGAACGGTAACGCAATGCTGGTGAAAAAAAATACTCCAACCGATTAGATATTCTCCCGCTGACCACCCACGATTCATTATCAGCTTATCTGACAACTAAACTGAAGGCGATGGAATCAAACCTTTTTTGTGTCGCGAAGCACATGTAGCAGTAGTATACCTCACTCGGGGAAATCCGATGTATTTGGGCTCCCAAAACGTTCCTAAAACAACTAGTTCTGGGAACCATTTCGGGAAACCTTTTTCTGTTTCCGTTCCCAAAATGCATCAATTGAATTGTGCCTTGAGTTTTGGGAACGGATCAAAGAAAGCTTTCCCTGCCTTTCGAAATGGTTCCTCAAACTAAATTGTTTTTGGCAAGGTTTTCAGCGGCCCTTATTCATAGAATTTGTCCGAGTGCCTCACATGTTCCGCCAGAATATCTCAGGTCGGAGGGGTGCATGCCTGGAAAATGTGTAAAGGAAAGAAAAGAGATTCACGCACTCTGGAAGAGGGCGAATTTGGACTGTGAAGGTCGAATGCAAAATTATAACTAGCACAGATGCGCATAGTTGCCGGGAGATATGCGAAGTCCGTCCAGTCGCATGTCGGGAGGCAAACAGATTCTGAGAGGTCCGGAACTTCGAATGCGGTGTGTACTGATGTGGCGATGGGAAGCCGAACACGGAGAGAAGGCATACATTTCGCGCGGGTGTGAGAATCTGCACAGATTCTATCCTAGGCTGACCGGGATAGGAACTGCGTGCCTGAGATGTCTGGATTGATCCAACTCTCACAAATGACGAAGCGGGATTGGAAGCCCACCTGAACACCTTGAGGGACCACGGCTGAGAAAGAGAAAGCATGATATGTTCCGGCAGATAGGTGCTCCACCTACGCATCTTTCGTGTCAGGGACGTAGGATAAAAAATGGCTTGCCCGGTAATCATTGACACGGCATCAGACGCCCAGAACAGCATATTTGATACACGGACTCCAGGTCTCTCAAGTTTCGAGTCGTCCACTATTTTTCCAAGAGTACTCAGTGCCGTATCCCGCCGCCCAGATTTCGATTCTTCGGAAACAGGGAATGAATTTCAATTGAGAGTCGTCGTTAAAGCAAGTTATTTGACACTACTTGAATCGCCAGCGTCACTGTGATCCAGCTCAACACCACCGTCTTCGCGCTGTGGAAGCAGGTGCGAGCGGACGTGGAGCTTGATGCACTTGGAGCGAAAGAAGACCTCTTGGCGGTTCCGACTCAGACATGCACAAGGGCTCGGAAGAGCGATGCGCAAACCGCGGCGGGAAGGGCATCACGGGTGCTGTAGGGTGGCGCGCTGGATTCCAGCGAACCCGAGGAGCACGTCGTCGGAAGGAGAGACCCGACGGGCAAGGAACCTGCAGCGCAAGCTGCGGCGAGGTGAAGGAAAAGGAGCGCGTCACGCCGCGAGCATGCCCTGGCGCACATGGGCATCAGATCGACGCTGGGGAACGTAATCACTGGGGCATAATGCGCGTTCTCGCGGCGTACATAGACTGAGAGCGATGTGGCCACAGGCTGCTCGAGGACAGCCAGAGACCAGTAACGGAGGCAGAGACCGGGTCCACGGCTGCGGTGGAGCGGTGGTGCACGCTAGCAACCGAGACGGCATCGAGAAGTAAAAAGTGTTCAGTAGAGTCCAACACCTTGTGTCAAGACCATGGGCATTGCCGGTGTGACGCAATAGTACGACACGAGAGAAGGGATGCGCAAGCCGCGACAGAGACCATCGTGCGTCCGCAGGTAGCGTGGAGGAAGAATCAACGTCGACACGGCGAGCGAGAGCGGCTCTTCGCACGGCATGGGTCCGAGGCCAGGTACGTCTGTGGCATATCGACGCGGTGCTGTCGAGCACGACGGTGGTGTAGCAGGAAGAAAACATCGCGGCGGCAATCACAGCAGGGGCAGTGAACATCAGCAGCGCATTCTAGGAAGGCGGTAGTAGGCGAATCGCGATTTCGAGGCATCTTAGGCGGCAATTCGGAGGTGCGTGAGGAGGGTCACCGTAGAACAACGTGCTGGAGGAACCCATACACCATCACTGTCGGGAGGCGCATGGGAACGGATACCTGAGGGCAGAAGCCCTTCGCGTACGGGATGGGGATCGTCCTCGCGGTCGGGCGGGGCGAAAGCACGAGGGAGGATCCAGATCCCAGAGCCAATGATTATGTCCACAGCGCACTATCGGCAAGCACGGTATTGTCGCCGTACAAAGGTCCAAGGGTGAACTCTGGGCCGGCGGCCGAGGCGCAGCGGTGGGGCAAAGACAGTCGAGTTGTCAATCAGCTTTGACGTTCGGCCGATTGATGCGACAGCCGAGAGCAGGGAATGCGGTGATGGCCGAATAGTTACGAGTCACGCTGTCACTGGCGTCTTTTTGCTCCTCTTTCCACCCTTACCATCAGCCTGTGTTGCATTCCCGTTTTTTGAAGCATGGTCCATCGTTCGCCTGGATCGTTCTAGATCCCAACCTGGCCGACGTTGCCCCGACTCGTGGGAACTCTCAGCGATGACGGACACGTTATAAAGTGCGCTCTCGACTTTCAGCGTCTCGGCTTCTCGACTAATGACACGCACCATCAGCGGTGATCGTGTCGCCGGTCTCAGCGGCGCTCACGCCGTGCTTGGCCGAGGCTGATCTGTTCTGCTGTACACGCGAGCTCTGGGATCAACGGCGCCGAAACGGAGGCGCAGCATCCGGTTGGGATTGAGGACTGTTGAAGCGTTGTGCGATCCACGTTCCTATACTCTCAATATAATCCTCTACCGATGATTACCCCTGCAGGTACACAGGTACCGCCGCCTCCGCAAGCCCCGACCTCACGCCCCTCTAGCTCATCACCGCCCTCACAGCGAACTCCACGTCCGCCCTCTCTGGCTTCCCGCACCTTCGCCGTCTGTCGTTTCGCGCTGGGGAGAACAAACCGTCTTGCGCACACATCGCGAAACAGCTGCGTGATTACTGCCGCACTCATGAAGAAGCTCGCGGTCATCGCTGACACCGACGAACCGGGAGCGCGGGTGGTGCGGTTATTGGAGAAGAGCACAGCGCAATCGTGGTGGGTGTCAAGTACGAGGTGGGCGTGCCCGGTGGGAGTCGTGCTGAGGCGAGGGCTCGCTACCGGTTGCGTCTCTCCGTGTCTGTCTCCTCCTTTTATGCATCGACTGACTCTGAGCCTCAGCGGCTACACAACTGACCCCTTGCCTACGACCTCCTCGCCCAGCACCGCCCCGACCTCCTGGCCCTCGTCACGACCAACGGCGACCACGCAACCGGCGACGGCCTGCACCTCGCGCTCGCCTTCTTCGTGCTCGTCCTCGCACCCGCCCCGCCGGCCGTCGACGGCCTCCAGTTCTTCATCACCGCGCATCCTGACGTGAAGACGAACTTGTTACTCGCAGCGTGGCGTGCAGACCAACTTATTCCTCGCAGATGGAGGTTCTTGCCATCGAGGCACTGCCGCAGACGAAGTATCTTGGGGCGCTGTGCAGACGAACTTGTGAGTGGTTGGAGGCATTGTTGGGGGAGATCGCGATTCGCGACATGGGAAGAGTCACTTGGCGGTCACTCCCAAGTCACCAACTCATCCGGATCGCCGGTCACTCTGATGGCCGCATCTCCTCTTTATCTTATATAACACCACGCATTACATGAACCAGTCGATTCAGAGCAGAAAAATTCGAGACAGTGGCATTCATGGAAGCACGAGAAATCCCCACCCTACTGCGGGTGGTTCTTTCCACATCCAGGTCCCATTTCTGTTCATCTCATCGTTAACCCCTCGACGACGCGGCAATTATGAATGCGTCGTTCTCGTTCTACATCCGGGCCCCGATTTCCAGCTCATCGTTAATCCTTCGACGACGTGGCAGTATTGGAAGGAGCGCACCGTTCACCTCGACATTCCCGTTAACCATACTTTGTAGCGCCGCGATGCTTCCCTCAACGTTTTGGGCGTCTCGCGTTCGGCTTCGTAGATAGAGAGAAATTTGGACTTGCGTTCGAAGCACGTAGATTTCATCCGAGTAATGGACGATCGCTTAAGTAGAAGTGTGTGGACTAGAATCCATTTTGCATTGAAGCACCGAGAACAAAGCCATTGGCTACAAGGACAGAACATGGCACTCATCTCCCATACTTGACAACTGGGCTGATTTGCGGCCGCGGCAGCGTTTGGGAATAGGACACACTCGGCACGTGGGCGGGATTGATCCATCCGAGCTGATCTCCACAGTTGCCGACGGCAGCATGGTTCGGCACAGATCTGCCGCCTGCTGAGGCCGTGATCGCCGCGTTGTGATGCTTTGCGGAATATATTGAAAGGGTTGTTATTACTGTAATGATCTACCAAAACTAATTATGATTATGATTTACATGTATCAGTGCATCCATATCTCCTCAGCGAATAAATATCCGGTGTCACGTCGCCGAATATATTTTATGAATCTCCGACTTTCGATTCAATCTCTGCATCCTTTCCTTTGGAGGGAGTGGGTCTCAGGAAGATTCCTGGATGCACAAAATTGAGAGTGAAGATTGCGAGTGTCACCATACCACCGTCTGTGTAGAAGAACATAAGTGAGGGGGTGAAAGCGAGGCAGACCAAATGAATCTCATACCGAGCACATTGAAGTACACTTCTGTGTGGATGATGCGACCCTCCCATCCTCCGGAGAGCTCAATTAGTCGGTAGACAGATCTGGATGTCAATGTTCATTCAAGGGAAATTGACTATGCATCGACGAGTACCGGATGAAAAGTACGATGGTAGAGAACACCAATGCAATTAGCATGGTCTTCAGACGTGGTGTTAAGATACCGCGATGACCACCTTCTGCTCGAATCGGCCTGTCGAACAGGTATCGCAATGTGAAATCGCACATGAGGGCGGAAAACACGATAATAGCCACTGAAAACGCAGAGAATTAGCCGTGACTCGAATTCTGGAAGAAATGTTGTACATACGGAATTGAAAAGCGATGCCTCCAAGCATCACACGCCCGCCCTGAGAATAAATGAAGTGGATTTTTGGAGTGGTGTTCAAAACCCACCCTATTAGCGCCACTGAGGTCCGACGCGCTCGATGCCATGCCGCCGCCAATCCCTTGAACAACGAGCGAAATTATATCCTGTAGATGGGTGAGTATTTTCCGAAATACTGAATGCTCCGCACTCACACAAGGTAGAAAAATAACGGTGTCTTGAAGTGTAATTTTCAATCAATCGACAGTTCAGGAATAGTGGAAAAGCACATACACCCCATTGGCGTGAGTCGCGAGTACGACGTGCCCAGCTGGTCGATCACACGGGCCATGATCACGAAGGTCGCGGCCAGGAGTGGAGTTGGTGCTATGATTGTACTGGATATTCTGATAAAACGCCTCGTTATCAGGTGGCAAGAAGTGTAGAGAGATATTCAACTGACTGAATAGTGAACGGGGTTTCATCGATTGGTGTGATGGAAGACCATAGTCGACCACTCCACCCGATTATCTCGCCAATGCCGCAAAGCACGGCGGTTGGGAAAAGCCACCACATTTTGAAATAAGTCGCCTGAGCAACATGAAGAGCTGCGACGAAATTATCAGTGTTAGTCTGCAGGGAACGCAGAAAACATCTTCACCGGTGCTGACCCCGAACAGCGCCAGGAAAAGAATCGCTACAGCCTCTTGTGGCACATATCCATAGTGGGAGTCCGGTGTCACAATCTCGTCGTCGCGTGTTGTAACTGAGGAGATAGCAGCTATGTGCGCCAGGTATGAGCATACTGGGAAAGACATGAAAAGTTCTCAATGCGAACCTAAGACGGCGGAAGTGTTCATTTAAATGAGGAGGGAGGAGCGAGAGGTCAATTTGGTGGTAGGCCCTATTAAAGCGAGTTCACATTCTTATGTGAACAGCATTGGAAGGGGATATGGGTGGCTGAAAACTTCGTCACCGACAGCTGTTCCGAACTTTACCGCGTTTCCGATGCCTGACACACCGGTCCTGACCGTGAAGGATGCCGACGAATGGGCGGTACCCGAGAGTCGCCGGCTTTTTTCCCTTTCTTTTCGCACTTCCGATGGCTGACAAATTGCTTGTGGTTGTTGAACGTTGAGCTCGAGTTGAACTGCCAATTCGGTCAATCCTGTGATTTATGCTGAGAATTATTGAATTGGTGTAAAGTATAGGCTCAGAGAAATGAAAAATAACGACAACAACAGTGAGACTCACTGCTGGAAAAATACTGACAGGGTTCACCGACGGTCGGCCAGGATCAAAACGATGCCGACGGAACATCCGGATGGATCACGTGTACATCACCATTGATTGAAGCAATCTTCAAAACGGGCTCGGTAACCCTATGAAAGGCGGAACTCATCAATTTCAAGTGTTTGAAGCGACTCCAATTTTCTACTGCACAAGGTAGCTTTGCAACCTCAACACACCCATCAATCCATTGAATTGTTCTCACGGCTGCATCAGGAGCAATGTCGAAAGCTCAGTATCGTCTGCGCCAACCTTGAACGCTGTGGTCGGTGGAGTAATGAATCCATTTGTAAATTCGGGTCTTGCCTGAGAGTTACAATCTAATTCCCAAATATCTCAAAAGAAATGTTGTAGAGAACGTATTCTAGAATGGTCCATTTGCAATCCCCGACCAGGTCGCAAGTTTTCTTTTCTCCATGGGAAACATGGACTTTGAGATAGATGGGCGCATGCCGTCAGGCGGTCATGGAGGATCCTAGGACTCTGCCCAATCGAAGCCATCTTAGTGATCGAGGTGGCGAAAGCACTCAATATCAGGAATAGGTTGATTTCAGGACACAAGCTCACTAGGAAAAAGTAGAACCCCCAATGTAAACGCACGACTCATCAATAACCAGTAACCGCTGATCGGAAGGTCCTGAGATGCGACAGCAGGAGTGATCATCCACCGCACGCAGGCTCCAAACCACATTGTCCCCGTTACTGATTTTTTCAGCATCTATAATGTCATCAAGGCCCTCCTAGGTCGTTGTAGTGATTCAGACTCCATCAGACTTTTGACATGAAACTTTTTACCTTTTTCAAGCTTGAAAAAGGTCAAAAAAGGCCGATAAAGGCCCGAAAGGTCGCCAAGGGGACAAGGCCCCAAGGACTAGACCAATTTTCACAAGGTCTGCAGATCCTGCTAAAAATAGTTTGATTTCGGGTTGTTCCCGGTGGTTTTGGGAGTGCTAATGCTTGTTTTGAGCGACATGTAGGCTGGCACAAGGCCACTGCATGTATATTACACAAGTATCTACATAATTGAGAGGGTGAAATATTGAGGTTTTAGCCTTTTTGACCTTGCGAGCTTGGCGCCAAGCTGAAAAGGTCACAAAGGTCACAAGTTATTTGTCAAAAGTCTGATGTCGACGCGGAGAAGACCACTCACGTTTTCCACGTATAATAATCGCTCCTTCCAGCAAGAAAAAAAAAAACCCCACAGGTTAGCTTGGAGGGCATCCCAAACGTTGTACCACACACAGCACCAAACTCGACGATCGTTTCACGAACAGCTGCGTTAGCCGTTGTGCGACCCTTACTACAAGTCGCATGACCGAGTGTTGCGGCCACGGTTGTACATAAACAAGGGACGAGATCTAAAGGAGTGAGAGCTTTATGTGATACGGAAATCGAGAGCGGGGGACGGAAGGATGGTTCACTGCCTGAAATTTCTGAAACTGAAGCCGCAAGGTTTTCTGTTGGTTTTATAACAGATTTGTTTTGGGGAATGTAGAACGGATGAATTGCGACAGGAGTATGCAGATCAAAACAATCTGTAGGGCACGAAATCGGTGGTACCGAGCGAGTGAGAAGTGGCCAAATCAAGCATGAAGGCGAAGCTGTAGAGAAGAGGGGTCGGTCAGCAATCGTTTACAGGTTCTGTGGGCACTGTAACCTCAGAATCAGCGGCCAGCCGTTGCCAGTGGGGAAACACTTGAGACCAAGCCTACTACACCCCGCGAAGTTCAACACGGCCCGCGCTGTTGAGTCCTTGCCATTGCGACAAATGAGAGGGACATCGTTTTGGAAGCCTCGGAGAAAAATCCGCATCGGGATGATTCCGCATCTTCGCTACGTCTCATAGTTGAACTGCTGTTAACCGCTGTTGTTGAACACGCCAAAAGTGGCACATCTCTTACTGCGGCCACGTATCAGATCGGCGTTTCTCAGTGGTACAAATTAGACACCCTTGGCCACTGTCCTTCATGTTCCTTCTTGTTCCCAGCATTTTCGTCAAATTGAAAATTCGTTCCCAAGAATATTCAATCAATCAAGTTTTGTTGGATGTAATCTCCTGGGAACCGCAACTGTTGCTGGACATCGATTCACTGCAACATCACGCTCAGGCAATATTTTCGATGAAAAACAATCATCCTCACACTGGGTCCCTGGCTGTTGATGCACCGCGCGCCGTTATCAATAACAAACATTGCCGAGATCACCGAGCAGATTCAGACGACTATTCTGTCGGGATCATGCCTCATTCAATCACTCAACACCGTATTCTAAACTTATGTTTTTCTCGGACTGTAGACCCGAACCATGCGCAATTCTATCCACTCTGCCGAATACTTTGTTTATCCACCAGTCCTCAGAGATGCTTCTGTTTGTTCATCGTCGCTCAATTCTTGCAGATGCTCCCCTCAAGGCCTTCGGTTGTAAACCTGCCTGGTTTTCCGGACTGATCAGACGCTTACATACTGAGTTGTACCTTGTTCTTTACTGTCTTGTTGTCGTAGCTTGCGCATGCCGCCGCTCGTCCAGAGAATACAGTGTGGTCTTGTTGGACTTGCTGTGTGATTCGTCTTTCAGTGTTGACTGTCCGGCCGACAACCTTCCATCGGTATTCCTTTTGTGATACGTGGCCGAGATCAAATCTATTTTATGTACAGCACGTTGGAAAACCTCACCCTATGTGTTCAACCAATCTCCAGGTTTTCAACAGACTTGACCGCGTAAATCCAAATGATTTCCTTCTAGATAATTTCTGGACCGCCCTGTTGATTCATCCCCTAGCTAATCCGAGCTTCAAAGCGAAGCGTGTATGGTCGTTGCTGGCCATGAAATTGAATTGTCAGTAATGGCGGTACATTTGTATAACGACTTCCGAGAAGAAAGTTTTCAGATCAGCATATGCTGCATACTCCGCTACAAGTTTGCCTAGCAATCAAAAATGCGGAATTGCCGGTGTCTCAACCTCTCGGCCACGTTCGGCGACAGCCGGCGTGCCGGATTACAAGTGCCAGAGTCGTGTTGCATGATCTCAGCCTCACAGAAAATGTTGTGTTTTTTAATTTTGCGATGTAGAGTTGATTAGAGGCATTTGTCTCTGAACTGCCGCAACGCTTGGGGTAGACATGAGACTGGCCGAGTAGAGCCGCGTATGCCGCTCCGGATACGTGCTAATTGGTAACCCCAAACAACTCCGAAACCTGCTGGCAGCCGGGCTGCCAAATAGAATCATCCCAATTTCTATGCCTGCCGTCGAAGCGAAGCGAAGGCATCGTTTATATCTCAAACAGAATCTACCTCGTGTCCTTGAACAGAATAACAGCCGCTGTGTTAAACGCGATGAGTCAATGACCTTGTTCAACTCTCGGCCGATTGATGCGAAGCGGAGAGTGCATCGAGGTGCGGTGATGGCCGAACAGTTACGGGTCACGCTGTCACCGGCGTCCTTTTGCTCTCCACACTGAACATCGGCCTGTTTCGCATCCCCGTTTTTAGGTATCGTCTGTTCGCCCGGATCGTTCTAGGTTCCAACCTGGCCGACGTCGCCCGACTCGCGCCTCCAGGCTTTGTGGGAATTCTCAGCGATGACTGACGCGTTATAAAGCGTGCTCTCGACCTTCAGCATCTCAGCTCCTCGACTTATGATACGCACCATCGGCATCGGCGGTGGCCTCGCAAGCCTCAGCGTCGCCCACATTGCACGTGAGCGAGGAGGATCCGTTCTGCTGGCCACGCGGGACGGCGCTGAGACGGAGACGTAGGCTGCCCTGCAGATCGAGGATACTGCTGAAGGGTTGTGCATCTAATCTATCCTCTCAGTTCTCTCCCCTTCTGATTCTATTCTGATTGTTGCAGCTCCAAAGATACCGCCGCCTCCCTAATCCACGGCCTCGCGCGCCCCGAGCTCATCACCGCCCTCACAGCGAACTCTGCTTCCGCCATCGCTTGGCTCACGGACACCTTCGCTGTCGACTACCCTCTCTGTCGCATCGCGCCTCGAAGGACACACCCTTTCGTGCACGCACCGAGGCAAGTCGGCTGGATGGCCACCTCCGCGCTGATGAAGCTGCTTGTGGCCCTCGCTGATCCTGATGAGCTGGACATGCGAGTGAAAAATGCGCGATGCAGATCGTTGAGGGCGCAGAGCGGCTTGGGACGGTGGAGCTGGAGAAGGATCGTGAGTTGGTTTGTTTCTTTCGGATTTGTTCGTTCGCTCGGATTTGTTGCCATGTGGATAGCGGGAACTGATGCGTTCTTGCAGGCGGTCGAAGAACCTATGCAGTGATGCCCTTCGCGGAGGATACTGGGATTCCACGCGATAGTATTTTGTCCACCTTCGCGAGTTATGGGAAGGACGGGGCTTGGTTCGGGACAGATACGTCCCGTCTTTCATTCCTTTTCTCTTTCGCACTATATTCTTCAATTCTATAATATTCTTGATTCATCTCGCTGTGTTTTGACGATCTTCCTCCTAGTGTCGACCATCAAATCATACACTTCCACCGAAGCGCTTTCTGTATCGATAATCACATCGAGACCGGTGGTGTGATGTGCGTTCTCATTTCCCTTTCTCCCCTCCTTTACCTCGCTCGCCTGCCTCTGCTCCTCGACTACACACGAACGTATAGCCCCGAAGGGTGCTGACATCACCCGCAGACAGAGCGCGCCTCGACATCGGCCCCTTCGCGCGTCATTCGCTCCTTGTCTATCCCCACCGCCACTTCCTCTGCTCGTCCTCCATCATGTACAGCACGTCGGCCCCTGGGCCGCAGGGGAGGTCATCGGCGGCGTCTATGGGTACGGGCACAATCGCTTGGTGCCGCTGGGGTCGTTGTTGGACGTGGCGCGGTGGTGTTTGGGCGGATTGAGGGTGCGGGGGCTGGGTGCGCCGTGAAGGGAGAATGGGTTGAGGGCGGGAGGGGAAGAAGAGGAGCAAGGGACGTGTACGAGAATGTTCTGACTCGCGCGACAACGATGAATTCTTATATCAATGTTGAACAGATGTCCTGAATTAGTGTGTACGCGTTTGTTGTTCCGAACCTACTACGCTTTCGCGGCGTTAGTCAGTTCTATCTCCCTTCCCCCTCGGTCGAGGTCAGCTCGTGGTTCAATTTTTTTTTTTTTTTTTCGCGGCATCACGAATTAACTTTCAGACATTCGACGGGCTAGGCGATGCATCTCTTGACGTACTGCCCGTTTAAATTTGAAGTCGTCGATTCGCGCGCTCAGAGCCTTTCAAAAGGTAGCCATCCCAGTCAACACAGCTCTGCTTAACCCATCGCTTCACTTCACCCTTCGCCAAGACGCTTCAAGCTATTCACTGTCGTTGCATCCCGCAACAATTCGGACTCGGAGCCAATTCACCTCGAGCCCAAGACGCTTCAAGAGATATCCGCTTAGGAACATTCAACTGAGTGGTAACTGTTGTCCTCAAGTCTACTGCGCTCAAGCCGAAGTCGTCAACTGTTTGTTTTTATTCAATGGTCAGTTTTACAAGACAATCATTGCTTTCATTCGTCGTTGGCTAAGATCACACTTTAATAGCGCAATTAGTGCCGTCGGCCGCTGCGCTCTGTCATGCTGGGGCTCACTCATCAAGCAAGCCTTCCGACCAGAACACACCCGCAGATCCTTACAGTAATGTCATTCATCCAAGTTGAATCTAAAAATCTCTACATATTGCAACTTCTGCGTCGAAGCTTGCCACCTGTCGCACAACGGGCCTCTATCGCCAAGCCGTCTCAATTACCCGTGCCCCGCAAATCGGCGATGCTCATTCTCGATCTTGTGGTCCTCAGATGCGGGCAGGCGCATCTCTCGCATCCCTGTCGCTTTGATTTGTGTTCCGCATTTCCTTTCTGCGACTGACGGCTCAGCATTAGGCCCAGAATCGGGTCCAGTTCAGTCGCGGAGGTATGAAGCTCACCGAGGACGGGATTTGCCATCACAGAAAAGTTGCCGGGACGATTCCCCCTTCATAGCTACATCTACTTTCACTAACAGCGCGTTCGGAGATCTTAGGTCACAACGTTGGTCTTGTTTTCCCCCAATTAGAGCTCAAGACTGGTAAGATTTTTCGTTCAGGCGCACTCGGATATCCCCGAATGCGATACAAGCAATCGCCGAATGCAGAATTCAAACTATATTTTAGCACGGCCCCCGACGACGCCATGATGGCGTACATTGATTTTATCATTAATACGGTAACCGGGCGACTAGTACAAAGCGAAGACTCCAGACGGCATTTTCGGCCTTGAGCAAATGACCGCACAGCGCATTATTCACCGTGAATTTGTATTTCGCCTCCATCACCGCGAGTTGCCCACAGTTCAATCCACTGCATTGCACCCTTTTCGACGAGCCGTGCATTGCTAGAACTTGAATTTCGTTGCACAGACAGCAATATCTACGTCGAGACCAATCTTGATAATATCACCCAACATAAGCTTAATAATTGATTTCAGTTACGAAGCTCCGGTATATCTCGTGCATCTCTGAGCACTTCCACAATCCCAGTGGTACAGAATTGGCCGTGCCCCCTGAATCTAATTGGTTGATTTGCGTCACATCCTCAACTAATAGTAATTTCAACAGCATTCGATTTTTGCACTGTTATCAAGAAACCTGAGCAATATGACTTCTCACTGAGCTGGAAGTCTGCTTCTCCCCCTTGGACCAGAAACTCAGGTCTGGGGGTTCGGTAGTGTTGTGGCCGTTGACAGTGTTGAATCATTCACTAATCGCTATCACATCGAACACATTATCGAGCAAGTCGATGCAATATTCGGGCTATATCCCGCATTTTTGCCCTGGCCATGCGTGTGGTGTCATCTTTGGCTCGTGCGGTTCAGCCAAAGAGATCACATTGTATGGCATTCACGACAATGACGTCGATGAGCACGAGCCTGTACAGAGTGCGATGATGGCCAGAGGCAAATAATTATTTTTGATCTGGTTCCGCGGGTTGAGGGTATCAATGAGTTGAAAGATCATTTGTTCGTGGCGCAGGAACAATGTATCCTATGGAAACCAGGAGCACCACGCTGATAAACGAGATTGCCGATCGCATGATGGATGATAGCCGTGCTTACCGGTCATCGGGACCCCGTGTACCGTGGCGTACATGGTTATCTCGTTGTAACACGGATAGTTCGACATCCTCGTCAAATATTTTGAAATGGTAGGACGTGTACATAACTTCAGTATCAGTACTAGAATTTTATTTCTGCTACCACTCATCAATGTCAGCTGCCCCGGCAAATTCATCGTCGGAAAACCATGCGATAATCTCTTGATTCGCATCCTCATCATCCTGGTTCTCAACTGTAGGCTCATCTTCATTTAACATCTCATCTAAGTGAGCCAGTTGATCAGAATCTAGAATAGATTTCGAAGTAAATATAGGGCAATTGAACATGCGAAGACTCACCAAGTCCTTGTCCATTATTGACGCCCCCCATGTAATAGAATCCATCCACACCAATCACTGCATCTCCATTGTGGAGAGGTCGCAAGTTGGGAAGCAATTCAAGCTCGTTGGTACAGTCATCGCGCGCCATTGTGAGCGCATACCCCCATTTTGCGTCGATCTCTTCCGGCACATTATATATGGCATCAAGAGTGCGGAAGCAAGAAAGAAGCTGGAGATAAATATCCCAACAGCTCTCCCATGTAACCGAGGGCTGTCCCATTTGGATGTACATCTGTGTGATAATCACACCGAAATCAGGAGGGACCAGCTGGAAAACCTGATGATCTTTAGGCGCATACAGGCCACGCACGGTGTCAATGTCCTCTTGGCGAACTTTGACCTGGTTTTGACTTTCAACTTAGCAAATGTGCAAATTCTAGTTGTCAACTTCACATACCTTGAAGTCAAGTACTCCGTAATCCCGAGGATGGTCGTACATGTCAGTTGGAACTCCATGAGGAAGAACTTTGTTACGGTCAGCACGTTTGGCGGTATTGTTGACCCTTTCCCGGTATGAATCAAGCTCCTGTTGAAGCCAAGGGATAAAGACATAGCGGAACACAAGCCTGGGGAGCGAAACAAATCTTCAGAGAGGTTGTTATCAGCCACCAACGAAACTGCTTACGCCTCTAGAAGATTATCTGGATCATACCATCCATTATTGACTCCGGTGTCCAAAATATCCTCGAAGCCTGGTGTGAAACGGTGTCTGAGTTGTGACCAGGCAATTTCTGGCATGACATTTTTCTTCTTTGACATCCAACGATGCTGAAGTGTTCCCTCGAGACTAGGATCGAGGAGATGACGGAGCATTGTGTGACCATTTGCGAGTCCAAAATTTTCTGTCCCTGGGTCACTCTGTGAGACAAGTGGCATTGCTAAGAAAAATCAGCGGCGATTAAAATGCGGTAACAGTATGGAGTTACCTCCAAGCTCCTCTACTCTGTCCAAATGGTAGCTCAAAATCAACCTTGGATTACTATTTGTCCACCAGATTTTCATCCAATGCACATAGCCAGTATGTAGAGCTAAGCCGAATTTGTATTTCCATTTATCGTGTTGATCAACAGCCCAGATGTCATTGACTCCAGCTGCCCAGAATCGTTTACGGCGAAGACGGTTTTGGCGCCTTTCCTTGACAAGCTCTGGCTCGTGGACCTTGAAATAGTCTGTAACTAAAGCACTTTAACAATAACTTCTGAGACAATGATCATGCAAAGTGAAGAGAAGCCATACCGTGAAACACTCATGTTCTCCTCGTGGAACAACAGGCTGACCGTCTCCCTTGCCCCAGCTTTTGGGTATTGCCTACGGAGTCGGATCATAGCTCCCTGGATGCTTTGAATCGTGTGTTGTTGTTTCCTGGTACGAAAGAGACCCAGAGCATCACGGATTTCCCGAAATCGAGTGAGCCTACATCCTGTTAAAGGTATTAATGCATGAGATTGAAATTCATTACCCAAGACCATATCTTGACGGATCAATATGATATTCTTTCAACAGTCGAAGAATTGTCTTGTCGTCCTTCCTTTGTTTCCAATATTTATGAATGTAAGGAGCTATAGAATCTATCGGGGCTGTAGCATGCTTTTCAGATTGGTGAAGCGACTGCAATAGATAACATACGGTTGGGCTTGTGTTGATTTCGATGCATGCTGGCAACACGCTGAACCGAGGAAGAATAGGGTAGCTGTACTCTGTCGTTGCCGCTTTAGCACAGAATTTATGGGAAAAGCGGAGAGTCGGTAAGAAGATGAGTCCGATGTGGATGAGTCAAGGAAAATATCCAATTGAGCAATCCGGAAAGAGCAGGAAATTAAAATGCCGGTGAAACAGCAGCTTGGATTTAATTATTGTGCATCGGGGACATGCGAGACCGAGCCCGGTGGTTGAATTTCGGTCACTGTACTCCGGGAATTGCATTTCCGTTGCCCCTGCCAAGTCATGTGCTTTGGGGATGTTGTTCGGGTAGCTGAGCGGCAGAGGCAGATACTAGGAGTTGGTGACATTTGGGTTCGAAACGATGTGTTTCAGAGATGTTATTCGGTAGCTAAGAGGTAGATGCGGAGGCGGAGGCTTGAATATTCGAATGCCGGTCTTAGCCGAGCCAGGTTGAATTTGACATTGAGCTCCGTGTTCAGTCTCGAGCCTGGTGTCTCGGCATGCCATTTCTTGCTGCATATAAGGCAATACTCAAAATTTCTGGAACATTGACTCTCCCTCATCTGCAATGGCCAACTCAACAGAGATTCTGGCTAAATTCACCGAGGAGCAGGCTGCCACGCAAGCAATTGTGTGCCAGCGTCAGCGCTGTGGCCGCCAAATCCAGCCCGACGAGTCCCGATACTCAATTGGAAATCAAAATATCAACGGGCGTAGCAAAACTGTCTGTGTTGATTGTCGAAATCACTATTTGGGTTCGCCGGACACAATAGTTCGAAAGTTTATTCACTGTCACCCTCGAATATCTGACTGACATATATTCACAGGGAACTCCTCTTCCACAGCACATGTACCGAGTCAAGAAGAGGTACAAACTATTCGTCAGCAGGTTACAAATGCCCGAAAAAAAGGTTTGGCCGTTAATTTATTCTATATTGTCATTTAAACTTGTGGTTCAGATGCTACGGTAGCGCAGTGCCAAGTTACTGCAGTCCCTGGACAGTTCGCACCATCGCAAGGTATTTTTTCATTCATGATCATTGACCTGCCATGGTTGATTCGTCCGGAAGATTTGACCACACAGTTCAGCCCTAGCTTGATGCCTCCCCCTGACGTTCCCGGTGGCTTGTATCCGCGGGTTGCTGTGCCTAGCTCATGGACAAATCAACTATCACATCCAATCCCGGGACAGCAATGGAATGAACCGCAAGGATACAGACTCGCGAACGGTTATTCCGGAGCCCATTCTCATTATGTAGCGCAGCGTGAGGTATGGGCTAAGCGATCCTACCAGGGAAACCCTGCGGAAACTATTGGGATACTCATGCAAGTCCTGCGCGAGGTCCCAGGCAAGTCCAAATCAATTATAGTCGAGGTTTGTGATGTTATTTGCCAGGATAACCATTTACTACCCACTGGGATTACAGAACCTCAGTGAAGGGAAGGAAATTCAGGCCAGTTCTACTCCTGCACATCTTATAAACCTGGTCGTTTCCACGATGAGGCCCAAGCTTCTCGAAATAACTCAGGGCTATGATTTCGACCGTCTAATAATACGAGATGTGGGGCGCTGGACAAACCTTGCAGAGGAGAATCAGCATGCTCCTTGGTTCTATGACCGCTGCCTTGTCAGCTCTGCCAGTAAATCAAAGGACAAAAACCGTGTTTTCAAACGACCCAGAACATCATTTATTGTTGCTCTCGTGATCAGTGCTGGCCAGTGGGAGGCATACCTCGAGTATGCCGCTACAAGAGATGTGCGATTCCCTGATTCTGACAGTTTCGAGACGCTAATGACTGCTGCATAATCCAGGCCCAATGCGAGGTCAGTAGTCCATTGAGCTATAAAGCAGATACCCGGCTTATAATCTCAGCAGAAGCAGAGAGCAAAACATACACGTTCTTATGATATGCAAGGGAATGCTACTTGGTCTAATAACCACGGTCGAGAGATCCTCTCAACTTCGAGGACATCAAGATCCATAGCGACTGCACGTCTCTCTGCTTCAGACTGGAGTGTGAGTGTTTTACCTCTACTCAACTTGCCTGTGATTCATTGGGTTAGAATGATCAACCCATCGAGAAGAACACGAACAATGGACGTACTAGTACCACTGAAAAAGAGCAGAATAAGGTCAGAGAGTAATTGTATTCTGCCCTTTGTCAAACCACTTAGCAATCCGCACCAGAATTTGCCAGACCAGGCAAAAACTCCGCCACCATCCAAAAAGCGGAGTCTCCCCGAATATGTATACATCTCTCCGGATCGGGCACGGCTTCGGAAGGCATTGGCAGTTGGAGGGGCTTCAGACATTTCACAAGCACACAGTAAAGTCAGCCTTGACCTCACCGATGTTTTCTCAGTGATCACACAGATCTGCACACCTCGGAGCGCATTGAATTCTACCAGCTCAAGCAGTGTCCGCTATTTGAGCTGTTAGGTTCCGATGAGACTCCAGGTGCGCAATTCTTTGCCTGTGACCCTGGATGTGCATCCCAAGGGTCTATTCTTGTTGAGTTCGCGCAGAACATCGGAATCGGGACGTTTAAAACGGCACATACCGGCCACTTGACTTTGATTCACTTGGCACGAAGTGGACTTGGAATGACTCCAAATGAGCTAGTTGCAGTGAAACGGATGTATCGCCGCCGCACTGCAGCTGAAAGCTCCGCTGTTCTCCGATTTTCCCCTGTGGACGAGTATGTAAAAACTGTGCAAGAGGCTAACCTTCTCTACTGGGCATCCTCCCTCATGGAATTCACGTACTCCGCTATCCGTCATCGAATTTCCAAGATGGAAGAGGGGACACCTTCAATCACCATACCACAGCTGCGCTTTGTGCACGCCGGTGTCGCCGTTTCACATGATCAAGTCACAGGTACAAACATCAGCAATACTTCATCCATTCGGCGCACATATTTGGTCGAGGAGTTCATCGAAGATGCTTCCGATGGCTTCGTAAAATTCGTCCACAATGGGGATGCTAATCCTCTTCTGGACTACGACGATCCACTCTATGATATTGCCGAATTCCTCTGCTTCACTCAGCATCTACAATATTCGAAGACTGATGGGACTGTGTTTGTATCCGACCTTCAAGGTATGTTGATCTCTTCTCCGGGTTTGGTCCTCACTTAGGCATAAAAGGGTCCGCAACACTACTGACAGATCCTCAAATTATGACATCTCCGTATGTATTCTACTTGCGTCCACTTTGACCAATCAATCTGACTTTGTTTAAGGAAAATAGGAAACGGGAAGGAGCTTTTTGGTGACGGAAATGTTGGCACCGTATTTGAGAAATTTCCTCAACAGCATCAGTGCAATGAGTATTGTAAATGGTTCGGTCTCCCACCATTCAGTTGATTAGTTCTGTTTCCTATCTACATCTATGCACTAGTCTATAGCTCATGATCCATGTCAAGTATGAATATGCCTATGATATGACCCTCTCGATTTCATGGTTGTCTCTTCCGCCGGGTCGGAGTCGTCGCTGTTTTGACCGGCCATCAACAACATTTGAATAGTAACGAAACTTTTATTGCAATACGCAAGCATGCGGCGGACAATCCTAGATATCTCAAACTGCACCAGTATCTGGAGGAATTTATCAAGATCCCGTCTCTGGAGAAGATCCTGATACCTTGGAGAAATTTGGAGTAGCCCCATAACCAAGCCAAACCGCCGATTGCTCATCAGGCAACTGATGTTTGCGATGGGCTGAGATTACAAATAAAAATCAGGCAACATGGAAGCAGAAATCAGATAGTCGAGTTGGAGGAGACACAATGGGAACAGGCCACAATAAACATTCAAACTAATGTTTTCTACATCGTACTTGCCACTACTCGGGGTCCTGATGACCGGTAAGCACGGCCATCATCCATCAAGCGATCGGAAATCTCGCTTATCAGCGTGGTGCTCCTGGTTTCCATAGTATCCTGGAACGAAATAAGCGATGATATCTATAAATTCTAATATCCTGTTCTTCTGTTTACCCATTGCCAAATGTTTCGTTGACCGTACCGGTATCTTCGACTCATGTATAGGGCGATTCAGAGTCGAACCCGAATAGTTGCTGCAGGTCGATGAATTACGACGTGGAGGTTTTTTCGAACCTACAGAAGTCTGCACGCGTCAAGGACCTGTTGGTAATTGATTTGTACTTGTAGGAGTTATCCTTTTCCCCGGAATATTCGGCCAATAGACTAGTCTTTGATTTCTGAAAAAGCGAGAGTTTCAGATGGTCGAAAATTGAGGGTGTGCGGCTCCAAGAATTCATTCCTGGTTTAAGGGCGAGGCAAAGCGGTGCAGCATCACGACAATAGCCGGACATTGATCTCTTGCCTAGTGCTCGCCGCTTCTCCCGTGCATTGATGGTGAAGCACTTCAACACAGTGCCGTTTAACTCCGGATATTCCGATCGAATTATGTGACGGGTTAGGCGTGCGACCTCTGACTGGTAAGAGAATCCAGATTCTGGAATAAACCAATTTTGCGTCTGCCTCATCCACCATCACATCTGCACAGCGGCTCATCACGATCATCGGGTTTGTGAGTGAAAATAACATAAATAATAAGCGTCTACCTATTCGGACCGAGCTCCGTTCCCATGCACATGTCTGTCGGTGTCTATTCTTGAACTGACATCATCACAGTGACAGCAGTGATAATCGATCTCTCCTTCTCCCCTCATGTCCTCCGCGGGGTCTCTTGATGCAAGCATATCTCAGCCTTCTCTCAAGAGAGGCAGAGCACAACAGAAGCTATTGAAGTCTCGGTCTTTGAACCATGAAGACAATACAGCCCAAACAGTCATTAATCAATTCATCTCTGGTGCAGTGATTCGTTGTGATCCTGAGATCGTTGCTGAATGTCCTCAGGCGGTCAAGGAGGTGCCGGTGGCCAAGCCAGTCATTATGGAGGCAGTGGAGGTTCTGGTGAAGGCCCAACCTTCAATTATGAAATCAAGGCAAAACATCTCACCATGAATACTGTGCACCATGCTGGTACTAGTTCTGCTGCAGCACAAGGTTCCCAAGCCATGAATCATTGTCCTCCTCCATCAAGAATGTTTCATGGGCGGCAAACCATTTTGGATGCCATGCATGGTTTCTTTGCTCAAGATACTTGGAAACAGAAAATCTATGTGCTATATGGACTTGGTGGTGCTGGAAAGACACAGATTGCACTCAAATTCATTGGGGAGTCAACTTGGTGGGTTCATTAAATCATGTTCCATGATAGTGATTGACTCATTTTGAAATAGTTTTACTGATCAATTCTTCCTGGATGCAAGCACAATTGAGACTATTCAAAACAGTCTGAAGAATATCACTACTACAGAGCAAGCTGGCTCACAGGATGCCCTGAAATGGCTGGCCAGCAAACACGACAACTGGCTGCTCTTCTTTGATAATGCTGATGATCCCAAGGTCAACCTCAACCAGTTTTTCCCAAGATGCAGCCATGGGAGCATTATCATTACATCCCGCAATCCTAATCTCTGAGTCTATGGGGGAAATTCTCAGGTGTCTGATATGGAGGAGTCAGATGCTGTAGCTTTGCTATTGAAGAGCAGCCAGGAAGAGGTATCAGCATATAACCAACTTCTGGCAAGGGATATTGTCAAGGTAAGCTTTAATTGGGCATCAATGCAATTTGTGTAATATTCTCCAGGCACTGTGGTATCTTCCTCTGGCAATTGTCCAAGCAGGGGCATTCATTGCAGAAACAGGAACTCTGGAAACATATTTGAACCTATTCTTGGAAAATCACACAGAACTGCTGAAGAGAAAATCATCCCAGCAGCATGATGACTATGCATGGGCAGTCTATGCAACCTGGGAAATGAGCTTCAAAAAGCTCAGTCCTGTAGCTGCAATGTTTCTTCAGATTTGTTCATTCATCCATTGGGATGATATCTCCAAAGATATTTTCAGCAGAGCAACAAATCATATGCTGCAATTCCCTGAACTACCTCAGTCCACACCTCAGCACAAACCAAACAGACTAGAGAGACTCAAATCCAAGTTCAAGAGAGTTGCATTTGCAAGCACTCGACCTGAGGCACCAAAGGATAAAATTCCTATGTCAAGGGAATTCCTTATGCACTTTGTAGGGGCAACTGGGACATGGGATTCATACTCCTTTCTGAAAGTCACCAATGAAATCAGAGCATATTCTCTTCTCAACTTTCACCTTGAGAGAAAAACTTTTTCCATCCATCCCTTGGTACACAGCTGGACTAGGGACAACACTTGCAGAAGCAGAGTTGTATCATTCATGTATGGATGACATCTTGGGAATGTCTGTTGAAGAAATAAAAAGCCATGACATGGAACTTGCAAGTCTGCGATTAGTTTCTCATGTTGACTCCCTGATTGAAGGTTTTCCCACCAATTTTGGATGGCAGTATGCAGAGATATATCGTTATGTGGAGCGATATGAAGAGGCAAAAGAGCTTGGAATAATTGAGGTGGAGAACCAGAGAAGACTTCATGGACAGGACAACTTGAACACTCTGACTGCTATGAACAACCTTGCAGTCACATATGGCAAACTTGGCCAATTTGAAGCTGAAAAGTTGCAAGTTGATGTGTTGGAGAAACAGAGGAGGCTTCTTGGTGAGGATAACTGGCACACTGTGAGGGCTATGCATACTCTGGCTGGCACATATCATGACCTTGGCAGATTTGAAGATGCTGAAAAGTTGCAAGTTGAGGCACTGGAGAAATGGCAAACACTCTGTGGAAGTGACCATCCTCGAACTCTGGATGCCATGCAGGGCCTTGCAATGATATATCACAACCTTCACCGATTTGAAGAAGCAGAAAAGTTGTATATTATAGAAGTTGAAAAATGGAGACAGCTTGCTGGTGATGACCATCCCAAAACTCTTATTGCCATGCATGCTCTTGCAATTAAATATGATGACCTGGGCCATTTCGATGAGGCTGAAAAGTTGAAAGTTGTGGTCTTGGAAAAGCTCAAAAAGATTTTTGGTGAGGACCATTCAGATACATTGAAGGCTATGACTAGCCTAGGATGGACATATCACTGCTTGGGGTGCCTTGCTGAGGCTGAAGCAATGCAAGTCATTGCCCTAGAGAAGTGGAGGATGCTTTTTGGAGATGATCATCTGGAAACACAGCGTGTGATGCGAAATCTCATCGACACATATTATAGTCTTGATAAACAGGCAGAGGCTGCAGAGCTCAAGAAGCTCCTGAAGTAATGTGTAAGCTGACTTGCAAGGGCATGGGGAAACTATTGTAGAGTTGGGGATTAGAATACTGCTCTTGTACTATATATTTTCCACTGTGAATATTTATCATGTGAATCAAAAAATTGGTTTCTATGCAGACAATCCACATAGTGCTTATTTGATATTGAGACAGGCTGCAGCTAAACATGTCCAGCTCCCAAACCCACTTTGCTTTGGAAAATTAAACCCTCATTCGGACCTTACCTTGACAATTTGCTCTGGCTTCTGCAATTTCAAGCTTGTGAAAGTTAGTGTTGAGATCACGTCTATCTAGAGTCTGCAAACCGAGCAAGGTTGTCCTCAGAGGAGAGTGCCGGTCCATGCTGAACACCACCTCTCGGCATTCAAGAACAGTGATGCAGACAATGTTCAAACTCCGCCCTTATTTTCCTAAATTGCCGACACCACCTGCAATTTTAACTGGGAACATGGTAAAGCTGGATTTTTCAATGGCTGCCATGTCGTGACATTGAACAGAGGACAATGGAAGGCATCACTTATTGTCGATAACTTCTCGAAGTGCGCTTTCCGATTTTGCTGGAGTGCAGCATACATAAATAAATATCAACATCCTTCCATGTTTCAACGCTTTCCAAAATGGAACCTCTCATGCAGCGGGTTCAGATCCTTACTCCCAGACTGAGTTCACCTACACACCGGAAGTTTGCCGGTTTGGAATTCGAAACAAGGCAAGAGATGCTAGGGATGGAGCGATTGGTTGCCAGGTGTGTATTTAATGATGAAAATTAATATTGACGGCCAACGAATAATCATCATCCAAAGCTTCCACGACCGAGCACGCTTTGCTTCACAGATCGAACTGAGATGCCCATGAGCGAATTCAATTCTTTAGGATCATTGTCATTTCTGTGTCTGAACCGGTAGAGTGGCTGGTTTGACAAAAGTACCTCACGAAAAAAAAGGTACAATAAAATTGAAGCGCCTTGCTACGAGCTGAGCGCTAGAGAAAGAGGAAAATGCAGATATGTGGGACAGTTTCAGATGCTTGGGCGAGTGAGCGATGGAAAGGATCTGGAAGACAGCGACAATGAGAAGGACTAGAGAATCCATAAAGTCGGTCTATGTCTTGCAGAGTGAAGGGAATTGAGTTCTGGATAGGTAGTTGTCTGAGAAAGAGCTGGGACTCGACTGGAACGTGGTTGAGATAGAAAGCAAGCGGTGGGAATGCTCGGCTATCTCGGGCCTACTTGTCGATGACACTGCATATATTTACGTCCAGCAAGAGGACTAATTGCCAGGAAAATGCAGCATCCATAAATTAACACCATCTGAGGTTCTCCTGAGAGTTGAAATGCACCGTCAAAGTAAGCTGAAGAAAAGTCGGCGATCTAGCCGGGAGAAATTCAGGAGTAAAAATCGAGATCTTGATCCACGAAAACCAATCCAGCAACAAATTTTGTAGTTGCAATGGGAAAGAAATCGACATAAAAGAATGAGGAAGGAAGCATGAACAATGCCTGGTTGCTATCGCGAATCCGAGCTACTGCTCATGGTTCTAGCAGGCGGTCGGAGTTCAAAAGCCTTTAAAAAGCATCAACCACGCGACGTGCCAGGACACAGAATAATCCGGCTCCGGGTTCATTTCCGAGCGCAGAACGCAATATTGCAGAATACAGTTGTCAGCCAAGAATGGTGATAGTGTGAATCGCCAAGATCGCTCATGGATCACGCATGGTTGGAATGGCTAGGCGAAGCTGTGGAAGTTCTAGGTAAATGGCACGGCAAACGTGAACGACGAAGCGACAAATTGAGAAGAGAATGTCAATAATACGAAAAATCCACCATGTGCTTCCTTGGACGGAATAATGGCCGCTGTGTTGAGCATGATGAGCTTGTTCAACCCTCGGTCGATTGATGTGAAAGCCGACATCACCGGAATGCCGTGAGTCTTGTCATGCTGTCAGCGGCAAGTCGCGTCTTTTTCACTCTCTCCTCCACATCGCCGTTTTGAAGCATGGCCCATTGCTCGCCCGAATCCCCTCTGGATATGTCAGATCCCAACTTGACCGCCCTCGCACTGATCGGCGCCTCCAGGCTTTGTGGCGACTCCGATCACGACCCACTCCGTCTCAAGCCCGCTCTGGCTCTCGGCGCTTCAGCATCTCGCCTTCTCGACTACTGACACGCACCATTATCGGCGGCATTAGAGCAACTGCGTCAAGGCGAGCTCTGGGACCACGGCGCCGGAACGGAGATGCAGCATGCATTTGGGAGTGCTCAAACATCGTGCGTCCCCTCCGTCCGCATTCCTTCACCATTCTGATCATTCCACGCAGCTACACAGACACCGCCGGCTCCGCCTCCGCAGTTCCTTCCCTCACGCGCCCCTCGCTCGTCACCGCCCTCCCAGCCACCTCCGCGTCTGCCATCGCCTCGCTCATACACCCTCGCCGTCGACCTCTCCGTCGGCTCCGCTCGCGCCTTGGAGGACACGCCGTCACGCGCGCGGAGCACGACGTGTCGACTGAGGGAACACCTCTGCGCTGATGAGACAGCTTCGCGCGCGCTGACGCTAGCGGCCCCAAACACGAGTGAAGAGTCGCGTGTGGTGCGATTGACGGTGGAAAATGCGGCTATTGTAAGCGTCGAGTACGAAGTAAGCGTGCGAGTCGTGTTGACGGTCATTCTCGCTACTGGGTGCGTCTGCCCGTCTCTCCCTCTCCTTTCATTCGACTATTTCGCTTTGATTCCTCGACTCACGATATGGCACAGCGGCTACGCAGCCTCTCTGATAGCCTCGCGCGCCCAGCACGTCCTCGACCTCCTCGCCGTCGCTACCACCAACGGTGACCACGCTCTTGCACCCACCCCACTTTCGCGCCGGCGCTCCTCGCCCCAGCCGCGGTGTGCAACCTCACGCATGTGCAAGTCCTTCGTAGACCCCACGCGCGCCGGCACGAAGACGAAGGTCTTCGGAGCGCTGGACAGGCGATGGTCCTCGCACCCCGACGCGCAGACGCACTTCCTCGCGCCACCGCGAAGATGAAGTTCCTCGCCGGTAAGGCGCTGCGTAGCGCGCAGAGCTGCTCCTTCTCGATGCCCATGCGCCCGAGTCGTCCTGTCTGTGAGGTGGAGCGGAGAGGTACCCGGTGACGGCGGCGAGCAATGCACCGTGTCGAGCGCGCGTGGCGTGGAGGCTTGTCCCGGGGGAGCGAGCAGTGGAGGTGCTGAAGAAGCATCGTGAATTGCGTTCCCTTTTTCCTTAACAATGAAAGATAGGATTATTGAAAATAGATTTGCAGGTGACGTTTACCCTTGCAGCGGTACCTCCTCGCGTAGGATATCGGCATCCCGCTCGGCTGTATTTCGTCCACCTTCACGAGTTATGGCCAGGGCGGGGATCGGTTCGTTTCTCTTATTTCTTTTGCTTTTCCGATTGTTTTCCTTATTCCTTTTTCTCTTTCGAACTACATTCTTCACTCCGATACCAATCTTGATTCATTTCGCCATGTATTGACGACCTTCCTCGCAGTGTCGACCACCAAATACGCGCCCACCGAGGCGCTCTGCGTCGCGATAATGACGCCCATCGTGCATTATGTGCGCTCCGCTTTGTCCTTTCCTTTCCTGTCCTCCTCTTCCGCCTTTACCTTCCTCGCCTACCCTACCGAGCTCTTCTGCTCGCCCACCTCAACTTCCCCGCCTCGACTCGACGTATGCTAACACCACCCGGCAGACAACGCGCGGCCTGGCCGTTGACACCTCTGCGCGCCGTGTGCTCGTCTTCCAGCTCCACTTCTGCTCATCCTCCATCATGCACACCCATGCACCGATTCCGGGCTCGTCAGTGCTGGTTGCTGGTGGTGGGGGTGGTGTTCGCAAGGGGTGCGAGGAACAAGGATGCGCGGGGTTGCAGGCGGGAGGGAGGGAATGGGGAGAGACGGGGCGGGAATGGAAACGAGAGGGAGGGATGGAAACGAGAGGGAGGGAAGGGAAACGGAAGTGTATGAGTAGGAGGAGCTTGTGCTTTGGATGTCGGGAAAAAATATTAATATATTAAGCAGATGTCCTGAGCGCGCGTGTACTCCGAAATCAGGCCTTCGCGGCGTCGCTCGCGGCTCGATTATTGTTTATGGCACAAGATTTAACTACAGAACATTCGATGGGTAAGGCATCTCTTGACATGCCCGTTTAAAGACGTCAATTCGCGCGCTCAGGGCCGTTCAACAGAGTCGACATGATTCTGCTTGCCTCTATCGCCTCACTTCTCCCGTCGGCAAGAAGCTTCCAGCTATTCGTTGTCGCTGCATCCCACCACTACTCAGGCTCGGAGCCAATTCACGTCAAGCCTAAGACGCTGCAAGTAATATCAGCTGAGGAACATTCGTTCTGCGTCGTAACTGCTGTCTTCGGGTACACTGCGCTCGATTCGAAGTCGTCAACTGTTCGTTTTCATTCAAGGGGTTCTTGGTAAGTTTGACAAGATGATAATTTCTTCCGTTCATCGTCCGGCAAATCGGCGATGCTCGTTCTCGATTTTTTTTCAGAATTGCGGGCAGGGGCATCTCCAGCCCCTCCGTCGCTTCAATTCGTCTTCTACCCTTCTTTTCTGCTCTCAAGCCCAGCATTTAGTCCAGTCACGGAGGCATGAAGCTTAACGAAGCCGGGAGACGCCAAGATAGATTCCTTGCAGGTACGGTTCTTAATCTCTCATCCCATTTTAGGCTCAATCTCCCCAAAATTTTGGTCACCCTCCAATTTCCCTATGCTTCTTGCTCTCGAGCCTGGGCCCTTCGGTATCTTGTTCTCTCTAATATTGACACGCACCATCGTCGGTGATGACCTTGCTGGCCTCAGCGCCGCTCGCACCGTGCGTGAGCGAGGAGGATCTGTTCCTTTAGATCAGAAACCGTCGTACGAGCGGTGGAGCGAAGCTGAATTACCTTAGCCTCGGCGGCAACTGCGTAAAAGCCAGCTCTGCATTCAACGGCGTTCGAACAGAGGTGAAATATTTTTTCATTCGGGATCTGCCCCAGTGCACCATCAGAGGATCGGCTTCCAAGACACAATTCGGATGCAACATCATGAACAACACGGTCGTTGATTCCAAAGTCGATGATGTTCCGGCCGGCCGTCCTCTTTGTGCTGAATAACACTTCACAGTTCCGCGTTCGGTCGTTGGATAAGTAGTCCGCGGGATTGTACGTGTACATCCCCCGTTTCAGCCACATTTAAGTACAACCACGATACTTCGGTGACTGAGCGATTCCCTCAGTTCAATAGCACCGTATCATTTGTGAGTATTGTGCTAGTAGGTACCCTCAATTCACAACAGCGCTGTAACTCCTCCCACCAATTCACCTTTCCACCCAGTTATAGATATGTGCCCGTATCGAGAGAGGGCTGAATTGATTTATGACGTCCTTGATTTCCGACGCAACTCTGCTGTTGTGTTTCTTCTTGGTTTCTTCTTGCGTGCCATTCAAATTCCAATGATCTCGAAATGCTAAATTTTGTTCTTTCCAAATACCCTATGCGGCGTAGAGCTCCAGATTCTACAAGTTCCCAAACAACTTCGGATTGCATGTCAAGATTTTGGACAGAAATACCGATTTTGGTCTCGTCAGCGAGATCGAATATGAGTACAGTTGTTTCCGACGCGAGGCGCGCCCTCGCCTCGTTTATTCTGAAGACCCTGTTCTAATGGCCTTATGCTGGAGGAATAAAGTACATTGTATCTGAAACGGCATCCGTGCTCTTGAACGGAATAATGGCCGTATTGTGGACCTTGTTCAAGTTCAACTCTCGGCGGATTGATGTGAAAGGGAGATCACCGGAAGGCCTTGATGGCCGGAGGGTTACGAGAGCAAGGGATGCCGAACGGATTTAAGCAGCTCTGCTTTTTGTACGGAGCTTCAGCGCTGCAAGCAGGACATGTGCTGGTCATCATGTCATAAATGAACAGCAGGCGCCGAAACTCGGATTCGATGCCGAGAAATAAGGTCGGTGGCGAGTGAGCAGCAAATCGCGGCATGTTTGGGAACTGGCAGCGTGAAGGGAAAAGGAAGAATGTCAGGATGTGCATATGAAATTAGTGCAGCTATACAAGATACAGAAATCTGCCTTGTATTTTCTTGAACGGGATCATGGCGCAGTGCAGGTTGACCGTGATGACTTTCTCACCGCTCGGCCGATTGATGCGACTCGAAGCCGAGAGCACCGAAGCGAATAGTTATGAGTCACGCTGTTACGGGCCAGCCGCGTCTTTTCGCTTTCTCCTCCGTCTCATCGCCGTCTCCGTTTTGAAGCGTGTGCTACTGTTCGATCACATCCAGCTCTCAATGGTTTCTCTGTCCCTCGCTGGCATCTAGGCTCTGTGGGAACTCTCATGCACGGGCCGGCAGCGCCTTGCGCGTTCTAGGTCTTTAGCACGTTGGCTATGAATACCACCCGGACACCTTCAATGTCGCACGCACCGCTCGTCATCCATCTCCGCGCTGATGACGAAGCTTGGGCGCTTGCTGATGCTGACGAACCCGAGCCATGCGTGGAGTGCGCGGCTGTTGGAGGAGAGCGAGACCGGCTGGTGGGCGTGGGAGTCGTGTTCAGGCTTGTGCTCGGTACTGGGTACGCCTCTCTGTCTTTCCTTCTCCTTTTCATGTGATTCATCGATTGACAACACTGCGATGCAGCGGCTCTGCACTCACCTCCATCGCCCTCCTCGCTCGCCCAGCACCGCTCAGACCCCCCACTCGCCACGACCAACCACGACCATGCCTCCGCCTCGCTCTCGCTCTCTCCGCGCTCCCGCCCCAGCCGCCGTCTGCGACCTCGCGCAGCAGGCCCATCGCCGACCCCGCACAACCTCGGCGTCGATGAAATAATTCACGGCCCTCGCCGACACGCCTGATGCACGGGTGAAGAGTGCGCGTCTTGCCGCATTATTGGAGGAGAGCGCAGCCGTGGTAGGCGTCGAATATGGGTCGGGCTCGCTACCAGGTACGCCTACCCGTTCTCCCCCTTTCTCTCATCGACTGACGATGGGACAGAGCGGCTTCACACACCCAGATCCTCCCTCGCCGGCGACCGGCTCTTCTAGCCTTCGCCACCATAAACGGCGACCACGCGCTGCACCCCGCGCGCGCACTCGCCCTCTCCGCGCGAATACGTGGTTCCTCGCTGCGAGGCACGGGTGGGCTCCTCGACGCACGGGGCACGATTCGTCTACTCGGTGGAGGGGCGGGACGAGATGCCAGGTGATACAGGCATCGAGGGCGCAGTGTACGTGTTCTGGCGGAGTGAGCTGTGGAGGAGTTGAAAGAACACGGTGCGTTCCGTTGCATTTTCTCCTTCAAGTGTGCGATTATTGAAAATACATCTGCAGGTGACATATCGAATGGCCTCATGAAGCGGTACCCCTTCGCGGAGGACACTGGAATGCCACTCGAGAGTATTCCGTCCACCTTGGCGAGCTAAGGACAGGACGGGGAACGGTTGGGGACAGGTACGATTCCTTGATTCTTTTCCTTATATTTCATTCCACGATTTCTCGTTGCAATATTCTCGATCCTTCTCCCTGCGCGTTCACGATAGTCCCTGCAGTGTCAATGCCCAAATCATACACGCCGACCGAAGTGCTCTGCGTCGCGTCGTGATAATGATTCGAACGTCGGTTCTGCGGGATGTGCGTTCCCCTTTGCTTGCACTTCCATCTCTTCTGAATCTTTACTTCTATTCCCCTTTGACTTGAATTTCTTCTAGCACTTGATACCTCCCGCAGAAAACACGACGCTCCCGCACGCGGCATGTGCAGCAGTGCTCCATGCCCCCCATCCGCACCCGCACCCGTACCTACGCCTTCGCCGACGCTCCGATGTAGATGATGATAACCTCGCCCTGATATCGGACCTGTCAGCTGGCTCGCTCATGGGCGGCGTGCACGGGCACGGGCGAAATCACCTCGCGTTGGAGGGATCGTGGATTGTTGCTGGATGTGGTGCGGTGGTGTTTGTTGTTTGGAACGATTGCTGGGCCGGGGCTGTCGGGACACCGTGAGACGACGAGCAGTTGGGGGGCAGGAGGTAAGGGCAGGGATGGAAATCGGAAATGAGGAAGGGAAGTGTACGAGTAGGATAAGCACCCTGTTATCATTTTTTTCTTATGCATTGATATTGAGCAGATGTACGCGTTGGTTATTCCGAAATTACACCTTGGCTGAGTTGGCAGCGTCACCCGAACTTTCAGCACATTCGACGAGGGCGATGCATCTCGGGACGTAGTGCCCGTTTAAAGACCTCGATTCGCGCGCTCGGGGCCGTTCATTCAAAAGATAGTCATCCAAGGTAACACGGCTCTGACTTCTCTCCTCTCCAAGATGATGTCAGCCATTCCCTGTCGCTGCAAGCCTGCAATTCAAAACTCGGAGCTAATACATGTCAAATACGAGACAAACATCAGGTGATAAGCATTCACTCCGAGTCGTACCTGCTGTTCTCGGGTGCACTGCGCTCAATCCAAAGTCGTGAACCATCCAAAGTGTTTCTTCGTGGTTGCTTTCATTCATCATTCGCCGAGTCTGCGTTCAATAATAGCGCAATTAGTACCGTCAAGCCACTGCGCTGTCCCATGCTGCGCTTCGCTCACCAAGCCTGCAAGTCAAGGCCAACCAGGACAGAACACCTGTGGTGTCATTCAAGTTAAATCAGAAAATCTCCACATATTGCGCCGAAGTCTTCTACCTCTCGCACAACGGCTTCTGCCAGCAAATCAGCAAATCAGCAAATCAGCAAGGCTCATTCTTGATTTTGTTCTTCACAATTGCGGGCACGCGCAACTTTCATTTGTGTTCTGCCTTTCCTTTCCGTTTTGAATGGCTCAGGACCGTGTCTAGTCCAGTCACGGAGGTATGAAGCTAAACGACGATGGAAGATGCCGACAGAGAATACTTGCAAGTACGGTTCTTTTTCTTTTACTGACACCGCGTCCGGAGACCTTAGGTCAGAAACGTTTGCTTGGGTTTCTCCAATTGGATGGTAAGATTTCTCTTTTTTGGGCGCCCTCGGATATTCCGTTCTAATCTCCGAATGGGGTACAAGACATTGTCGAATGCAGCACCAGAATTAAACTATATTTTGGTACGGCCCTCATCGACGCGATGATTACCGACAGTCATTTCATCCCTCACACGGTAACCTGTTGGCTAATGGGGACCTCGAGATGGTAGTTTGGGCCTCGAGCAAATCGTGAGCTCACACAGGACAGTTCATTCCATTTCCTGGAATCATGTTCCTGTTCTGACAAAAACCTGCAGTATCAGATCGCCGTCGTTCAATGTGCATAATCGCAACCGCTGTGGTGGGCCCGCATAGACTTATGATAGAACGCAAATTCCCTCCTTGCTCTGACTGCGAATGCGGTGTTCGTATGTCCTCAGTCGCACTTGCTCTCGGAAATGTTATTTCCATTGGTTTGTCGGGGTACATTGCGGGTGGATTCCATTTCGCATCGTTGCATTGTGCCTTTTTCACCGAGTTTGGCACCGTGCAGAACTTGAGCTTCGTCAGACAGACGGCAATATCTATGTACGTCGAGACCGCCTCTTGGTGATCTCACCCAACATAATAGTCGATTTCAGCTACGAAGCTCCGGCATAGAAAATTATATATCTACGAAGACTTCTGGAATCCTAGTTGTACCGAATCGGTTGTGTGGGCTGAATCTGATTGGTCGTTTGGCATCGCTGCGGCCATGAAATAATTGTAGTCCCATTCAATTTTTGCGCGGTTATCAAGCCACCTGAGCGATATAAGTTGTCATTCCGAAACAAATATTCTCCTCCCTTTGGACCAGACGCTCAGGTCTCGAGATTCAGTGGTATTGTGGGCATTGACGGCGTTAAACTATTCACTAATCGCCGTCACAACGAACAGAGTATCGCGCAACTCGATACAATATTCGGGCTATACCCCAGATTCCGCTCATCTTTGGTTCGTGACGGTTCATCGGCCAAAGGATCGCACCGTACTGAATGTAGGACGGTGACGTTGAGGAGCGTGGTTACAGAGGGCGACTATCGCAAGGGGCAGAGATTTATTTTCGATTCGCTGCCACACCTGAAGTGTATGGAGGAGTCTGAAGATTTGTTGTTCGCGGTGCAGGTGGCGATTTATTTTATGAGTGGGCGCCGCAGACGCGTTGCTATGGAAGCAGGACCGAAAGAAGCGATGATGCCCATAAATTCCACTATCCTTTGTGCTTCATGTTTAACCATTCAAGTTTTTCGCTGACTGTACCCGAATCCTCAGTGAGGCAATTCAGACTCAGTGACAGATAACCGCCGGAGCTCAATAAATTTATGACTGTGAATGTCTCTCCAATCAACAGAATTAATTACGCGCCATGAACGCGTTCGTATTGTATTTGTACTTGTACGAGTTATCCTTTCCCCGAAATCTTCGGCCAGGAAACTAGTCTTTGATTTCTGAGACAGAGAGACTTTCAGACGGTCGTTCGAGTAGGAAAGCCGAGGAAGTGCGGCTTCAACAATTTATTTTTGATTCAATGCGCAGGAGCTGGGCCGGAGCGCGGTGGCGCAGCATCACAACTATAGCCAGACATTGAGCTCTTGCCTAATGCCACCACCAGCCTCGCGGCTTGTCCCGCGGATTGATTGTGAGGGACTTCGACACTGTCCTGGTTAACTGCAGATATCCAATCGAATTATGTGGAGGGTGAGGCGCGCGACCTCAGACTAGTAAGAGAATCCAGATTCTAGGGTAAACCAATTTTGCGTTTACCTCATTCACTATCGCTTCTGCACAGCGTCTCATCACGATCGTCTGGTTTATGAATGGAAATAACATAAATGATAAACGTCTACTTATTCGGACCGAGCTCCGTTCCCATGTACACATCTGTCAGTGTCCATTCTTGACCTCGAAGTGTCACAGTGACAGCTGTGTGATAATTGATCTCTCCTTCTTCCCTCATGTCTTCCACGAGGTCCGTCGACGCAAGCGCATCTCAGCCTTCTCCCAAGGGGGGCAGAGCAGGGCAGAAGCCATTGAAGTCTCCATCCTTGAACCATGAAGCCAGCACAGCCCAAACAGCCACCAATCAATACATCTATGGTATGGTTATTCATTGTAACTTTGGGGTTGTAACTCACCTGCCCAGGTGGTCAAGGAGGAATTGGTGGCCGAGGGGGTGTGCAAGGAGGTGGTGGAGGTTCCGGGGAAGGCCCGATCTTTCATATCAACACACAACATCTTACCATGAATACGGTGCAGAGTCCTAATGTGGTGGAAAGTTCCCGAGTTGTGAACCATTGTCCTCCTCCATCAAGAATGTTTCATGGGCGGCAAACCATTTTGGATGCCATGCATGGTTTCTTTGCTCAAGATACCTGGAAACAGAAAGTCTATGTGCTATATGGACTTGGTGGTGCTGGAAAGACACAGATTGCACTCAAATTCATTGGGGAGTCAACTTGGTGGGTTCAATAAATTATGTTCCATGATAGTGATTGACTCATTTTGAAATAGTTTTACTGATCAATTCTTCCTGGATGCAAGCACGATTGAGACTATTCAAAACAGTCTGAAGAATATCACTACTGCAGAGCAAGCTGGCTCACAGGATGCCCTGAAATGGTTGGCCAGCAAACACGACAACTGGCTGCTCTTCTTTGATAATGCTGATGATCCCAAGGTCAACCTCAACCAATTTTTCCCAAGATGCAACCATGGGAGCATTATCATTACATCCCGCAATCCTAATCTCCGGGTCTATGGGGGGAAATTCTCAGGTGCCTGATATGGAGGAGTCAGATGCTGTAGCTTTGCTACTGAAGAGCAGCCAGGAAGAGGTATCAGCATATAACCAACTTCTGGCAAGGGATATTGTCAAGGTAAGCTTTAATTGGGCATCAATGCAATTTGTGTAATATTCTCCAGGCACTGTGGTATCTTCCTCTGGCAATTGTCCAAGCTGGGGCATTCATTGCAGAAACAGGAACTCTGGATACATATTTGAACTTATTCTTGGAAAATCACACAGAACTGCTGAAGAGAAAATCAACCCAGCAGCATGATGACTATGCATGGGCAGTCTATGCAACATGGGAAATCAGCTTCAAAAAGCTCAGTCCCGTAGCTGGAATGTTTCTTCAGATTTGTTCATTCATCCATTGGGATGATATCTCCAAAGATATTTTCAGCAGAGCAACAAATCATATGCTGCAATTCCCTGAACCACCTCAGTCCACACCTCAGCACAAACCAAAGAGACTAGAGAGACTCAAATCCATGTTCAAGAGAGTTGCATTTCCAAGCACTCAACCTGAGGCACCAAAGCATAAAATTCCCATGTCAAGAGAATTCCTTATGCACTTTGTAGGGGCAAATGGGAAATGGGATTTATACTCCTTTCTGAAAGTCACCAATGAAATCAGAGCATATTCTCTTCTTGACTTTCACCTAGAGAGAAAAACTTTTCCATCCATCCCTTGGTACACAGCTGGACTAGGACAACACTTACAGAAGCAGAGTTGTATCATTCATGTATGGATGAAATATTGGGCATATCCTTCTTGGAAATTCCACACCATGATAGGCCACTTCAAAGTCTGAGATTGGTTTCTCATGTTGACACCTTGATTAGAGTTTTTCCTACCAACTGTGGATGGCAGTATGCAGACATATATTGTTATGCAGGACGGTATGAGGAGGCAAAAGAACTTGGTATAGCTGAGGTGGAGAACCAGAGAACCCTTCATGGAGAAGACAACTTAAACACCCTGACTGCTATGAACAACCTTGCAGACACATATTACAGACTTGGCCAATTTGAGGAAGCTGAAAAGTTGCAAGTTGATGTGCTGGAGAAACGGAGAAGGCTTCTTGGTGAGGATGACTTGGACACTGTGGAGTCTATGCATAATCTGGCTGCCACATATCATGACCTTGGCAGGTTTGAAGATGCTGAGAAGTTGAAAGTTATGGTGCTAGAGAAGTGGAGAAGGCTCCTTGGTGATGACTATCCTGAAACTCTTGATGCCATGTGCAACCTTGGAATAACATATCAGGACCTTGGACAATTTGAGGAAGCTGCAAAGTTGCATATTGTAGTGGTTGAAAAGTGGAAACAGCTTGCTGGTGATGACCATCCCAGAACTCTTGATGCAATGGATTCTCTTGCAATTACATATGATGCCCTGGGCCATTTTGAAGAGGCTGAAAAGTTGAAAGTTGTGGTCTTGGAAAAGCGGAAAATAATTTTTGGTGAGGACCATCCAGATATGTTGGCTGCCATGAATAATCTGGGAAACACATATTACCACATGGGGTGCCTCAGCGAGGCTGAAGCACTGCTAGTTGTTGCCCTGGAGAAGCGGAGGGTGCTTTTTGGAGATGATCATTGGGAAACACGGCGTGTAATGCAAAAATCTCATCAAAACATATCATGGTCTGGGTAAACAAACAGAGGCAGCAGAGCTTGAGATGTTCTTGAAGTGATGTGGAAGCTGTCTTGGAAGAGTATGAGGACCATGCTGCAGATTCTGGAATTTAAATACTGCCCTTGTACTATACATTTTCTGCTGTCAAGATTTATTGCATGAATCAAAATATTGGTTTCTACACAGGCAATCCACATGGATGCTTATTTGATATTGAAAGAGGCTGTAGCTCAACACATTCAATTCCTGCTCTGACTCTGCTTCAGAAAATGGAACATTCATTCAGACCCTGCCTCAATAACAATTTGCCCCATCTTCTGCAACTTCAAGCTTGTGAGAGTTAGGGTTAAGATCACATCTAGAGTCTGCAAACCGAACAATGTTTTCCGCAGAGGACGGTGCCGGTCTGTGCTGAACACCAACCCTTGGCATTCACAAAGCAGAAAATGTTCAATGTCTGCCGATATTCCCTGAATTGAATTGCCGACACCACCTGCAACTTCACTGGGAAATATTATTGATCTGAATTTGCCAACAGCTACCCCATCGTGGTGCTAAACTTTGCGTGAATGGGAGCCGAGATGATGGAAGACATCGGACATCATCGACAACTTGCCGAAATGTGCTTGCCGATTTTGCCTGAGGGCCGCATAAATAGATAAATATTGAAATCTTTCCATATTTTAATGCACTGAAAAATAGTCCCTCATATGCAGCAGGTTCAGATCCTTACTCCCAGACCAAGTTCACCCCCACATCGGAAATTTTCCCCCACTTGGAATTTGAAACCAGACAAGAGATGCCTCGGCTTCGCTTCGGCGACAGGCATGGAACAATTGTTACAATTAACTGCCAGGTGTGCATTCAATGGAGCAAATTCACAGCCAAAAAATATTCGACGACCAAGCATGCTTTGCATTCGATGTCAAATTAAGATGCACACGAGTGAATTCAATGTTCTAGGATTATTTTCAGTCCTGTGTCCAAAACCAGGTAGATTGGTTGGCTTGACAAACAAACTACCTCACAAATGAAAATGTACAATACTTGAGGAGCCTTGGTACGACCTGAGTGCTGGAGAAAGAATTAAATGCAGATATGTGCCGTCGTTGATGCTTGCCAAGTGAGCAATAGGAAGGATCAAGAAGACACCGAAAATGAAGAACACTGGAGCATCAATGAATTCGGTCTATGTCTCGCAGAGTAAAAAAAAATTGGGTTTGAGATGTGTAGTTGTGCGACAACGAGCCGGGGCTCGAGTGAGATGTGGTCGAGATAGAAATCAGACAATGGGAATACTCGACGATCTCGGGCCTGCTTGTTGACGACACTACGTATATTTACACCTCGTAAGACTAATCTCCAAAGAATTGCAGCATCAATTAGATCAACATGATCTGAAGTTCTCCTGAGTCGAAACGCGCCTTCAAACTGAGCTGAAAGATCCCGACGATTCAGCAGGGAGAAATAAAGGAGTCGCAATCAAGAGGTTGATCCTCGAAAGCTAGGCAATTCAGGAACAAATTTTGTGGTTGCACTAGAAAGGAAATCAACATAAAAGAATGAAGAAGGAAGCATGAACAGTGTTTGGTTTATATTGCCAATTGCAGCCACAATTTCAAAGCATTTAACAGTATCACCCACGCGATGTGGCCAGGAGAATGAGCCCGCTCAGAATCCATTTCTAAGTAGAGAACGCAACGTTTTAGATCGCAGTAATTAACCAAGAATGTTGACAGGGAAAAAGAGTTCGAATCACCAATGTAGCTCCTGGATCATGCTTGGTCGGGGCGAGTCGGCGAAGCTGTGGAAGTTGAGGGTGAATGGCAGGGCGAACTTGAAGTTCGACATAAACGCCGACAAATTGGGAAGAGGATTTCAATAATACGAATAATTCGCTATGTGCTTCCTTGGAACAAGCCCCGCCGTGTTGAACATGATGAGCGTGTTTAACCCTCGGTCGACTGATGCGAAAGCCGAGATCACCGGAATGCCGTGAGTCCCGTCACGCTGTCACTAGCAAGCCGCGTCTTTTTCGCTCTTCTCCACATCGCCGTTTTGAAACGTAGCCCACCGTACCGGATCGCGCTCTGGCCATTCTAGATCCCAACTTGACCGCCCTCACACCGACTGGTGCCTCCAGGGTTTGTGGCAGCTCCGATCATGATCCACTCCTTATCAAGCCATTGTGGGTGTCGAGTGCGAAGTGGGACCTGTTGACGGTCCTGCTCGCTACTGGGTGCGTCTGCCTGTCTCTCCCTCTCCTTTCATTCGACCATCTCCCTTTTATTCCTCGACTGACAATATGGCCCAGCAGCTACGCAGCCTCCCCGATATCCTCGCGCGCCCAGCACATCCTCGATCTCCTCGCCGTCGCCAGCACCAGCGGCGACCACACCCCTGCACCCACCCCGCTTTCGCCCCGGTGCTCCTCGCTCTCGCTGCGGTGTGCGATTTCACGCAGGTGCAGGTCCTTCCTGACCCCGCGCACTGTTGCACGAAGACGAAGGTTACAGGCGACGATCCTCCCACCCCGACGCGCAGACGCACTTCCTCGCGCCACCGCGAAGTTCCTCGTCGCTGAGGCGCTGCGTGTCGCGGGAAGCTGCTCCTTCTCGAAGTCGTCCCGCCTGCCCGTTGGAGCGGAGAGGAGGAACCCGGTGACGGCGGCGAGCAATGCAGCGCGCCGAGCGCGCGTCGCCGGGAGGTCTGTTCTAGGGGAGCGAGCGGTGGAGGAAGTGAAGAAGCGTCGTGAGTCGCGGTTCCATATTCCTTATCAATGAAGGATAGAATTATTGAAAACGGATTTGCAGGCGACATTTACACTTGAAGCGATATCTCTTCGCGGAGGATTTCGGCATCCCGCTCGGCTGTATTTCGTCCACCTTCGTGAGTTATGGCTAGGACGGGGATCGGTTCGTTTCTTCATTTTTCCTATTTCTTTTCCTTTTCCGATTGTTTTCCTTACTCCTTTTTCTCTTTCAAACTACATTCTTAACTCCGAGAATATTCTTGATTTATCTCGCCGTGTTGACGACCTTCCTCGCAGTGTCGACCATCAAATCATACGTGCACACCGAGGCGCTCTGCGTCGCGATAATAACGCGTCGCGCATTATGTGCGTTCCGCTTTCTCCTTTCCTGTCCTCCACTTCCTCCTTTACCTCCCTCGCCTACCCTACCGAGCTCTTCTGCTCGCCTACCTCAACTTCCCCGTCGATGTATGCTAACACCACCCGGCAGACAACGCGCGGTCTGGCCGTCAACACCTCTGCGTGCCGTGCACTCGTCTTCTAGCTCCACTTCTGCTCATCCTCCATCATGCACACCCGCACCGATTCCGGGCTCGTCGTTGCTGGTGGTGGGGGTGGTGTTTGCAAGGGGTGCGAGGAACAAGGATGCGCGCGGTTGCAGGCGGGAGGGAGGGATGGGGAGAGACGGGGCGGGAATGGAAATGAGAGGGAGGGAAGGGAAAGGGAAGTGTATGAGTAGAAGGAGTTTGTGCTTTGAATGTTGCGAAAAAAATATTAATATATTAATCAGATGTTCTGAGCCTGCGTGTACTCCGAAATCAGGCCTTCGCGGCGTCGCTCAGGGTCAACTCGCAGCTCGATTATTGCTTATGGCACACCATTTAACTACAGAACATTCGACAGGCAATGCATCTCTTGACATGCCGCGTTTAAAGACGTCGATTTGCGTGCTCAGGGTCGTTCAACAGAGTCAACAAGGTCCGCTTGCCCCATCAGCTTGCTTCTCCTGTCGGCAAGAAGCTTCCAGCTATTCGTTGTCGCTGCATCCCAGCACTACTCAGCTCGGAGCCAATTCATCTCAAGCCCAGGACGCTGCAAGTAATATCAGCTGGGGAACATTCGTCCCAGTCGTAACTGCTGTTTTCTGTTCGTTTTCATTCAACGGGGTTCTTGGTAAGTTTGATAAGACAATAATTTCTTCCGTTCATCGTCCAGCGAATCGGCGATGCTCGTTCTCGATTTTTGTTCGAATTGCGGGCAGGGGCATCTCCAGCCCCTCCGTCGCTTCAATTCGTCTTCTACCTTTCTTTTCTGGGACTGACGGCTCTCAAGCCCAGCATCTAGTCCAGTCACGCGTACGGAGGCATGAAGCTTAACGAAGCCGGGAGATGCCAACATTGATTCCTTGTAGGTACGGTTCTTAATCTGTCATCCCATTTTAGGCTCAATCTCCTCAAAATTTTGGTCACCCTCCAATTTCCCTATACTTGCTCTCGATTCTCGGCCCTTCGGTATCTCGTTCTCTCTAATATCGACACGCATCATCGTCGGTGATGAACTTGCTGGCCTCAGCGCCCTCGCACCATGCTTGAGCGAGGAGGATCTGTTCTTTTGGATCACAAACCGTTTACACGTGGTGGAGCGAAGGTGAATTACTTCAGCCTCGGCGGCAACTGCGTCCAAGCTAGCTCTGGATTCAATGGCGCTAGATCGGAGGTCGAATACTTCGTTCGGGATCGGCCCCAATGCACCACCGGAGGATCGGCTTCCAAGAGGGTCATTGCTTCAAAGGTGGGTGCTGTTACGGCCACCCGTCCTCTTTGTGCTGAATAGCACTCCACAGGTTTGTGTTCCGTTCATTGGATAGTTCGCGGGATTTTACGTGTACGTTCTCCGTTTTCAGCTGACAAGCGGTGACTTTGGCAAATTCCCGAGTGATTCCCTCGGAACCACTGATATTCATTTCGGCGAACTTCAATGGCAGCGTATCGTTTGCGAGTCTTGTGTTGGTCGGCCCCCGCAATTTACGACCATGTTGCACCGTCTCCGAGTAATCGATTTCTATGTTCTACATTTGAGTCCTTATCTCGTATTGAGTAGTGGGGGCTGAATTTATTTATGACGTCCTTGGTTTCGCGGTGCAACTGTACTGTTGTATTTCTTTTCGCGTGCCATCCCAATCCCATGACCTGTGATACGCGAAAATACATTGTTGTGATACTGTTCTTCAACAAATTCGGATTCCATGTTTAAGACTTGGGACCAAAGTACCGATTTTGCGCGAACATGAGTACAGTTGTTGCTGGAGCGAGGCGTAGGCTTATCTTGTCTACTCTGCAGATCTTATTCTAATGGCCTGATTCTGGATGCAGAAAGCACATAATATGCATCTGAGAGAGTGTCCGTGTGCTTGAACAGAATAATCGCTGTATTGTTCAAGTTCACCCTCGGTCGATTGATGCGGAAGGGAGATCACCGGTAGGGCTTGATGGCCGGATGGTTCCGAGAGTCTTGTCACGCTGTCATCGGCAAGCGCCGCGTCTTTTTTTCTCTCCTTCATCCATCGCTTTCTCTCGTCCCAGACGCATGGTTCTTCATTCTCGTGGATCCTTCTGTCTATATTCTAGACTACAACTGCGCCGACCTCGCGTCGACTGGCGCTTCCAGCCTCTGTGAACACTCTGGTCGATGACCCACAACGCTGGCGCCTGATGAAGCATACTCTCGGTCCCCACGCACCATTGTCGTCAGCGGCGCCAACGGCATCAGCGCCGCTCACACTCTGCTTGTACGAGGAGGATCCGTGCTTTTCTTGGCCAAAAAAGCCTCGTATGGCGGTCGCAAGCGTTCAAACCTGGGCTGAATAACCGAAGGCTCCGCGGCAACCACGTCGAGGCGAGCTCTGAAATTAATGGCGGAGGCGCAGCGTGCTTTGCAGATTGAGGACACTGAATTGTTGTGCGTCCAATCCATCGTCAATTCCCTCCCCTCCTGATTTTATTCCGATGGGTGTAGCTACAAAGACATCGCTGCTTCTGTGCGTCCCTCGCTCGTCACCACCTCACAGCGAACTGCACTTCCCCCACCCTTGCCCGGCTCACACGCCTTCGCCGTCAATCAGCCTCTCCGCCGTCTCGCGCTTGGGAGGGCACACCATCCCGCGCACGCATCGCGACAAGTCTGTGCGACCACCGTTGTGCTCATGAAAAGGCCCACGGCCGTCTCCGACGAACCGAACCGAACGCGCGGGTAGATCATTAAGGGCGTGCGGGTACGAACGCGCGGATAGATCATTGAGAGCGTGCGTGTAGTCAGGTTGTTGGAGGAGCGGGGCCGTGGTGGGCGTCGAGTACGAGTACGAGGTGGAGGGTGGGAGTCGTATTGAGGGTTGAGGCTCATGTTCGCTATCGGGTGCGTCCCGCTGTCTCTCCCTCCTCCGTTCCTCCCCCTTTGATTCTTGAATCGACTGATAAGACCGCAGCTCCTCGCGCGACAGGAGTACCGCCTCCTTCTCGCACTCGTCACGACCGACGGCGACCACGTGCACCTCGCGTTTGCTCCCTCCTTCCGTGCACACGCCGTCGTCGCCAATTCATTCTTCGTGTCGGATGCGCGGGTACAACCTTGTTCCTCGCAGCGCCGTGCACCCCCGAGGCGCTACGTGGCGCGGGCGGACTTCTTCTGGATGCGCACGGGGCGTTTCGTAAGGAAGGTGGCAATTTGGAAGAACGTGGTGAGGGCGGTGAGGTGATGCAGAGCACGAGGGCGCGGTGTGGGTTCTGCTGGAGGAAGGGCGATGGAGTAGGTAGAAAGGTATTGTAAGTCGCGTTCCAACTTTCTTCCTCCGAGAAGTACAAGGTTGTTGAAAATACATTTGCAGGTGACTTTTATTTACGTATTGAAGTATGAAACGGTACCTCCTTGCGGAGTAAGGATACCGGCATCGCGCTCGATAATATCTTGTCTACCGTCGCGAGTCATGGGTGGGACAGGGATCGGTTTGGGATGGGTACGTTCCATTCGTTATCCTCATTCTTATTACCTTTATTTCTTCTTCACACCACATTCTTCACTCGTACAATATTCTCGATTCATCTCGCTTTATATTGATGGCTTTCCTTTTCTGCTCAGTGTTAAGAACCAAATCATACACGCCCACGAGCGATAATCACGCCCGTCGTACAACATGTGCGTTCCCTCTCTATCCCCTCCCTTTCCTGCTTTACCGCCCTCGGCTACCTCTACTCTTCGACATATACCCTCGGCTCACTGTAGAATCTCCCGCAGACAATGGGCGCCTCATCATATACCCCTCCGTGCCCGTCGTGTGCTCCATCGTCCACATGCGCCATTTCTTGTCTACTTGGTAAAAATAACATGATGCGAATCACGATTCCGGGCTGGGGCGGGTGAAGGTGGAACGGGCAGGAAGTCATCAACGGCGTCCATGGCCACGAGTGAAATTGGTTGGCGTCGGCGGGATCGTGGTTGTTTGTGTTGATTGCGGGGCGGGAGTTTTGGGGCGGTGTGAGGAGTTGGGGCGAGAGGTAAAAGCAGGGATGGAGATCGGAAGTGGAAGGGCAAGTGTACGAGTAAGAGATGAAGCGCAAAAAGAAGGGAATTCATGTGTTTCTACAGTCAAGTTGCTGAATTATATTTCTCTTGACCTTTGCCCAAACTTAAAGGCTTCATTTTGCGACGAGATCTTTGGAACTGAAAACTGGATTTGGGGCTAAATCATCACTCGTATTTATCGGGGTCTGCGCCGTTGGGTGTTTCTCCTTTGTTGGCCTGGACACTTCACGGCTTCGCATACCGTCTTTGACGTGTCGACATTCCGAAATCCGACCCTTGCGATTCGCACTGCCATATGCGCAGTTCAGAGCGCGTTCAGAGCGAACATCGATTTGGCGCCGGCCCCAAAAGAGAGACATTGCTCCAGAACCCTCGGCACTGGAAGCCTTGCAAGAATACTTTTTGAGGTGGCTCCTATGAAGTGCCAGCGACAGAAATGGTTTAAAACCTTGAACCAGCCAAGTCCGATTCACACTGGTCGCTACAGCCACAATCGCCTTCGACCTGACTTCCGGAGATCAACCGGACCGTGTTTGTCACTTCCATCTCATCTATCTTTATTGAAAAAAGCTTAAGGACCTGATTTGGTCAAGCAATGCTAAACCCAGCTCATGCTATTCCTAAATTTCCCTGCTTTACCCAATCAGTGCACATTCACGACTTTCATCAGCGACCCTAATTCCAGTGGTACTGACTTCGTCTCAATTCTTTCGGCCGTAATCTCAAGCTTCCACCTGCGACATGGAAATATCCCTTGTGCTGTTATCGCAACGGCTGATACGCCTCAGGGTTGAGGAAACATCACCGAGGTCGCCGATCCGTTGAGTCTGCCATGGTTCTTGCCTCCTATACTGCGAAACACCATGTCACCTGCTCGGTGCTTTCTCTTCTGGCTCTTGACGGTTTTCTTGTTTAAACTATTATTGGAGCGCACTTTTATGAATGTGGCATATTATCTTATAGGTGAGCGCCGCAGACGTGCTGCGGATTAGGGAGGGAACTACGTGATCAGGACTTTTGTAATGGAGTTAGTGCTTAATCTGTTGCCATTGCGAATTTTTGACCGAGTCTGACGACTGTTCCACTTGTCGAGATATTTAAAATCGCATCGTGGGAAATGGAAGCTGCGCTGAAGGTATGTTTTGACAGAACTGCTGACACACTGAGAGCATATGCCAAATTTCTATTGCTTCCGGAATCTTGCACCCATACCACGCGGCTTAACCGTGGAATCTGTCTATTTTTGAGCTGACGCTGTCACAGTGACAGGTTTGTGATAATCGATCTCTCTTTCTCCCCTCATGTCCTCCGCGAGGTCTCTCGATGCAAGGACATCTCAGCCTTCTCTCAAGAGAGGCAGAGCACAACAGAAGCCATTGAAGCCTCAGTCTTCAAACCATGATGACAACACAGCCCAAACAGTCATTAATCAATTCATCTCTGGTGTGGTGATTCATTGTGATAGTGAGATCATTGCTGAATGTGCTCAGGTGGTCAAGGAGGTGCCGGTGGCCAAGCCAGTCATTATGGAGGCAGCGGAGGTTCTGGTGAAGGCCCAACCTTCAATTATGAAATCAAGGCAGAACATCTCACCATGAATACTGTGCACCAAGCTGGTACTAGTTCTTCTGCAGCACAAGGTTCTCAAGCCATAAATCATTGTCCTCCTCCATCAAGGATCTTTCATGGGCGGCGATCTATTTTGGATGCAATGCACCAGTTTTTTTGCTCAGAATACCCAGGACCAGAAAATATATGTGCTGTATGGACTCGGAGGTGCTGGCAAGACCCAAATTGCACTCAAATTCATTAAAGAATCGACTTGGTGGGTTCATTGAAGTATGTTGTGTGATAGTAACTGACTGATTTTGGAAAAGTTTCACTGATCGACTTTTACTGGATGCAAGCACGATTGACACTATTCAGAACAGTCTAAGAAAAATTGCTACTGTCAAGACAGCTGGGACTACTTCACAGGATGCCCTGACATGGCTCACGAGAATGCATGAAAACTGGCTGTTATTCTTTGACAATGCAGATAATCCTGAAATCAATCTCAACCAGTTTTTCCCAAAATGCAGTCATGGAAACATTATCATCACATCCCGAAATCCTAATCTCCGAATATATGGAGAAGACTCTCATGTGTCTGATATGGAGGAATCAGATGCTGCAGCATTGCTGTTGAAGAGTAGTAAACAAGAAGTATCTGCATCCCATCAACTTCTGGCACATGATATTGTCAAGGTGAGCTGTCAATCAGCATGAATGCACCTGTTGTAATAGTATCCAGGCACTATGGTGTTTTCCTCTGGCAATTGTTCAGGCTGGAGCATTCATTGCAGAAACTGGAACTCTGGAAACATATTTGAACCTATTCCTGGACAACCACATAGAGCTGCTAAAGAGAAAATCAACCCAGCAGCATGATGACTATGCATGGGCAGTCTATACAACATGGGAAATCAGCTTCAAAAGGCTCAGTCCAGTGGCTTCAATGTTTCTTCAGCTTTGTTCATTCATCCATTGGGATGATATTGCCGAAGACATTTTCAGCAGAGCAGCAAATCATATGATGCAATTGCATGACCAATCTCACAATGGGATTGCAACAGCTAAAGAATTCCTTTTGCACTTTGTAGGAGCAACTGGGAAATGGGATTCATACTCCTTTCTGAAAGTCACCAATGAAATCAGAGCATATTCTCTTCTTGACTTTCACCCAGAAAGAAAAACCTTTTCCATCCATCCCTTGGTACACAGCTGGACTAGGACAAGACTTATGGAAGCAGAGTTGTATCATTCGTGTATGGATGATATATTGGGAATGTCTATCAAAGAAATACAAAGCCATGACATGGAACTTGCAAGTCTGAGATTAGTTTCTCATGTGGACACTTTGATTAGAGTTTTTCCTACCAATTATGGATGGCAGTATGCAGACATATATTGTTATGCAGGACGGTATGAGGAGGCAAAAGAACTTGGTATAGCTGAGGTGGAGAACCACAGAAGACTTCATGGAGAGGACAACTTGAACACCCTTGCTGCCATGAACAACCTTGCAGACACATATCGTAGACTTGGCCAATTTGAAGCAGCTGAAAAGTTGCAAGTCAATGTGCTGGAGAAACGGAGAAGGCTTCTTGGTGAGGATAACTTGGACACTGTGATGGCTATGAATAATCTAGCTACCACATATGGCAGCCTTGGCAGATTTGATGATGCTGAAAAGTTGCAAGTTGATGTACTAGAGAAGCGGAGAAGGCTTCTTGGTGATGACCATCCTGAAACTCTTGATGCAATGTGCAACCTTGCATTAACATATGCCAACCTTGAGCAATTTGAAGAAGCTGCAAAGTTGAATATTGTAGCAGTTGAAAAGTGGAAACAGCTTGCTGGTGATGACCATCCCAGAACTCTTGATGCAATGCATAGTCTTGCAATTACATATTGCATGCTGGGCCACTTCAATGAGGCTGAAAAGTTGGAAGTTGTGGTCTTGGAAAAGCGGAAAAAGATTTTTGGTGAGGACCATTCAGATACGTTGAAGGCTATGACTAGCCTAGGATGGACATATCACTGTTTGGGGTGCCTTGTTGAGGCTGAAGCAATGCAAGTCATTGCCCTAGAGAAGTGGAGGATGCTTTTCAGAGATGATCATCTGGAAACACAGCGTGTGATGCGAAATCTCATCAACACATATCATAGTCTTGATAAACAGGCAGAGGCTGCAGAGCTCGAGAAACTCCTGAAGTAATGTGTAAGCTGCCTCAGAAGGGCATGGGGAAACCACTGTAGATTCAGGGATTTAAATACTGCTCGTGTATGATATACTTTCCACTGTGAATATTTATCATGTGAATCAAAAAATTGATTTCTATGCAAGCAATCCACATGGATGGTTATTTGATATCAAAACAGACTGTAGCTAAACATATTGAACTCCTGCACTGACTCAGCTTCGGAAAATTAGAGATTTATTTGGACCTTACCTCAACAATTTGCTCAGGCTTCTGCAAATTCAAGCTTGTGAAAGTTAGGGTTAAGATCACATCTACAGTCCACAAACCAAGTGATGTTGTCCTCCGAGGACAGTGCCAGTCCATGCCAAACGCCACCCTCTGGCATTTGCAGACAGTGAACAGACAATGTTCAAACTCTGCCCTTGTTTCCCTGAATTGCTGACACCACCTGCAACTTCAACTGGAAACATGTTAAATCTGGATTTTTCAACAACTGCCCTATTGTGGTGTTCAACTTCGCACATGAACAGGAGACGGGATGATGGAAGGCATTGTACATTGCAACAACCTGCCGAAGTGTGCTTTCTAATTTTGCCTGAGTGCTGCATATATAAATAAATAAATAGTAAAATCTTTCCATCTTCTAACGCACTCCAAAATGAAATCTCGTATGCGGCAGGTTCAAATCCTCACTCCCAGACTAAGTTCACCCTCAGACCGGAAATTTGCCCTGCCTGGAATTAGAAACCAGCCTCTGCTTTGCTTCGGCCATAGCCATGGAACGATTGATTGCCAGGTGCGTATTTAATGCTGAGAAGGAATGTTCACAGCCAACAAATCACCACCATCCCAAGCTTCCACGACTAAGCACACTTTGCTTTTAATGTCAAATTGAGATGTACACGAGCGAATTCAATGCTCTAGAATTTTCTTGGTTTCTGTGTCTAAAACCAGGTACATTGGTTAACCTGACAAACAAAGTACCTCATGGAAGTGAATGTAAAATACTTGAGTAGCTTGGTATGAGCAGAATGCCAAAAAAGAGCAATGTGCGGTCATTTTCAGATGCTCAGGTGAGTGAGCAATAGGAAAGATCAAGAAGACAACAACATGAAGAAGGCTGGAGAATCAGTCAGGTCAGTCTATGTCAGGCAGAGCGACGGAAATCGAGTTCAGGATAGGTATTTATCCGAGAAGGAGCCGGGACTCAAATGAGATGTGCTCGAGAGAGAAAAGCAAGTGGTTAGAAAGCTCGGCGATCTCGGGCATGCTTGTTGACAGCACTACATATATTTACAACAAGTAACAGGACCAATCTCCAAGGAATTGCAGCATCAATCAAATCGAGACAGGCTGAGGTTCTCCCGAGAGTCGAAGCACGCCATCAAAATGAGCTGGAGAAAGGTCGGTGATCCAACAGGAGAAATTAACAAGCGACAATCGAGATGTTGATCCTTGGAAGGAACGCAATCCAGGAACTAAATTTTTGACTGCAATGAGAAGGAAATCAACGTAAAAGAATGAGGAAAGAAGCATGATGAGGAAAGAAGCATGAGGAAAGAAGCGAAAAGCTTCTGGTTCAAATATGATGCGACTCCGAGCTGCAACTCGTGAGTCCAGTTCGAGGCGAGAGCCTAACAGCAATTAACAGCATCAACCACGCGACGGGCCTATGAAGCGCAATAATCCCGCTCAGGAGCCTTCGAGAACGCAGCATTCTCATTTGGAAAGGCCCATTCAACATCATGCACATTTAACTGCGTATATTCAAGCGCTTCTGCAAGGATATTGACAGAGCAGATGAGTTCGAGTTGCCAAAATAGGGCATGGACCATGCATGGTCTGAACGCGTAACGGAAGCTGTGGAAAAACCACACAAACCCCGACAAATTGGAAGAGAATTTCAATAACACGAGTTTACTTGGACCGAATAAGTCCCGCAGCTTGTTCAACCCTCGGCCGGTTGATGCGAAAGCCGAGATCATCGGAATGCCGTGAGTCTTGTCACGCTGTCACCGCAAGCCGCGTCTTTTTCTGCTCTTCTCCTCCACATTCCCGTTTTGAAGCATGGATCATCGTTCCCGGATCGCCCTCTGACCGATCTAGATCCCAACTTGACCGCCTCGTGCCGACCGGCGGCCGCAGGGTTTGTGGCAACTCCGATCACGGCCCACACCCTATCAAGCTCGCTCTTGCTCTCGGCGCTTCAGCACCTCGGCTCACGACACGCACCATCCTTGTCGGCGGTGACCTCGCCGTCGCCTCCGCCTCCGCCTCGCACATCCCTCCCTCGCGTGCCCCTCGCTCATCCACGCCCCTGCAGCGAATCCGCCTCCGTCATCGCATCGCTGACGGGCACCTTCAATGTCAATGAGCCTCTCCGTCGTTTCGCGCACACCATCCCACGCACGCACCGCGACCCGGCTGGGCGGTCACCGGCGCGCTGATGACGCTACCGGCGATCGCTGAGCAACCGGACGCGCGGGCTGGTAGTGCGTTGATGGGAGGAGAACGCAGCGCAATCGTGGTGGGCCCGCGGGAGTCGTGTTGAGGCGAGGGCTCGCTACCGAGTGCGTCTTCCCTCCCTGTCCTCCCTTTCTCTTCTGTATTTATGAATCCGCTGCCGATGCACGACACAGCGCCTACACCTCCTCCTCCACCTCGGAAGGCCTCCTCGTGCGCCACCGCCCCGACCTCCTCGCCCTCGCCACGACCAACGGCGACTACGTGACCAGTGACGGCCGACACCTCGCTTGTGCTTGCCCTCCCCACGCCCTCGCCGTCGGGCGGTGTGCGACCTCACGTGGTTGCAGGTTCCTCGGCTCGGACGAGCCGCGATTCGTCCCGTCCGCTCGGTGGGGGTAGCCACGGCGAGGCGAGGCGATGCAGAGCGGCGCGGTGCGGCTTGTGCTGGGGATGGGGGAGCGAGCGGTGCTGCCTGGTGCGTGTGTCTCTCCATCTTTTCTTCCCTTTCATTTCTTCATCTACTGACGATTAGGGGATCACATCGTTGTGTTCTCCGCGCGCACGCCGTGCGCGACCTCGCGCACTTCGCACAGCTTCATGTTCTTCGCCGGCCACGCGCAACCCCTCGCGACGAACTCATTCCTCGCGATGTCTGGCCGATGAAGGTCCTCGCAGCGCCACCCAGGACTCCTGCTTGACGCGCGCGCCCGCTCCGTGGTGGTGGAAAGGGAAGGAGGGACGTGCTACCGGCGGCGAGGCGATGCAGCGCGTTGAGGGCGCGGGAGGAGGTGAGATGGGGCAGCATTGTGAGTCGCGTTTGTTCCTTTGTTCGGATTCATTGCTTGGGATGTGGCTTGCGGGAACTGATGTATTCTCGCGGGATCCAATAACCTCACGAAGCCGTATCCTGGGATTCCGCTCAACAGTATCCTGCCGATGTTTGAGGACGCGTGTGTTCTGTCCTTTATTTAGTCCGTATCCTGATTATTCATTTCCACTCTATAGCCCGATTTCCTCAATTCATCTCGCTATATGTCGACGACCTTCCTCGCAGTGTCCATAAAGCCCCACCGAGCCGCTCTGCGTCGCGATCATCACGCATTATGTGCGTTTCCCTCCCCTTCTCAGCTCTCCACCCCCTCTCCGAACCTCCGCTTCTCGACTCCTCGATTTATCATAACTGATATGATCTCCGCAGACAATGAGCGGCCTCGCTATTAACCCCTCTGCCCGCGTCATGTCCGTCCGCTCCACCACGGACCGCGACGCCGGCGTCAAGTTGGCTGACGCGGATAAGGATGTGGATGAGCTAGCGCCGATCCGGGTCTGTGGCCCCTGTTGCCGGAGGCGGTTGTGTTTAGGCGGGTTGCGGGGGAAGCATGATAGGATATGTACGAGTACCCTGTGTCGAGGCTCCCAAATATTAATGTAGCTGCACTTTTCCTTGTAAATTACTTGGATAACCGTGTGCACCATATTTGGACTGGACTAGGCCGGTTGAAATGCAAGTGCAAGTCAGCGAATGTGAACGACGAGAAAAGGACCGCGGACTCGCATCGTTCAGGGTTAACTGACAATGTTGCAAGGTTGGCCTGGGTGCTGTTGAACAAGCAAATTCAGGGCAAATGAAAGATTTTATATATCCAATAAGGTGATTACCGTTGAAGGCGAAAGGCGAAACGACTGGAAAGACTTGCATTATCGAGTGATGACTTGTGCTGATGTTACAGATGTGGCCTGGGTTCAAGAGATTTTCTGAGCATAATGTCCGCTATCAAATCCAGGTCAGCGCGAATCGAAAAGAACGCGAAAAGATATCTCCAGAGATACGTTCACAACCTGACAATCACGCGCTTGTGCAAGTCGTGATGATCTTACAGACTCGGCGAGTACGTTTTTTCGATTTCGTTGATGATTCCATTGAAAGTGAATGTGGTGCGCCTCCATGCATTTGCATGAAGCAGTCTGTACGGTGCGAAAGTGGATGCACTCAGTTCAAGCTCGAGTCTGACAATGGATTGAATAGATAGATATTCAGAAAGCTTCGACGGCTCCACGTGTGCAAACACGAAGTCAAAAAAAGAAACACAGCACGTACTTGGCTCACCCGAGCGTACATACTTTCGTTGGTTTTAGTCTGACACAAACAGGCTCGGCTGCACGTAGTGGGCAGTCTCTTGACTCGCGGAAATGGGTAGAAGTAATGGTTGACTCTGGACGAAGATACTCAACAAAATCCACGTGTAAAACTTTTACAGTGAGCCATATTCAATTTCTTCAAGAGCGCGGTGGTGCCCACCACTTCGGTTTGACTGGCACCCTGAGTTGAACAACTGAACTTGAAGCAGGAGTAGTTGTGCGGCCGCAAAAACTGTGTAGAAAAGTGATCCGAAGGGAAGAAGCTGGCTGCATGAGCGGAGAAGTGGAGATTGAAAAGCTTGGGACAGAGAGGCTATCAAGAGGGTGATGGTATTCATCACTTTGAGGCCGCCACCATGCTAGACAATATATGGGAAAGGCCAGATCTCTCACAAGCGTCATGCTCGTGCGACGCGATGGCTCTCCGCCTCAGTGAGAAACCTTCCGCAGGGGTCCCAATTCAACGTCAAATTGAATTCAACTGAATCGCGGACCAACTCACGCAGTTATCCTGGGACCGGAAAGCGCGCATATCGCAAATTGTTGTGTTCTGGCAGTCGGCATCGCACTCGGTCACTGCGCCACCGCGGCTTATAAATGTGTTGAACATCTGGAACGCGGTTTCGTTCACGGCGAAGACTTCTGTGAGGTTGTGCCAGAAGGCAGGCGACAACGGTTCGTCGGGAGCTAGTCCCACGAGCGGGCCATACGTCTCGCGCGCACTATAGTACAAACCCCCCTTCGCTACGTTGTGCTTGAATCAGCTTACGATAGAAACCTATAACGCTCCGACTCAGGGCTGATTTGGAACTCAGGGTCTGAGATATTGGCTGTAGAATCCAGTAAACAACCAAATAACGTTCAAATGAGGGTATCACTAAATGAAGATGACAGATGAGTCCACCACAGAAAACGTGTCGGGGTCGATGTCGTAGAATTTGAAAGCTGGATGCCGCCTTTTTTTCGTCCTTCAGTTAGTGGATGTTATGTGTCCAGAAACCGCAATTTACTTGTCGGGGTCAACGCAGGACTCTTAGGCGGTGTTATTGTCTATATCGCAGCGACAATTCGGATGAACTCAACCTCGGCGTTCATGCAGTAATTCACGGCCCTCGCCGACACGCCCGACGCATGGGTGAAGAATGCGCGTGCTGTCGCGTTATTGGAGGAGAGCGCAGCCGTGGTGGGCGTCGAATATGGGTCGGGGCTCGCTACCAGGTACGCCTATCCGTCGTCCTTTTTTTCCCCTTGACTGACGATGGGGCAGAGCGGCTTCACACCCCCACGTTCCTCCTTGCCTGCCACCGGATCTCTTAGCCTTTGCCACCACAAACGGCGACTACATGCTGCACCCCGCGCTCGCTCTATCCGTGCGAACACGTGACGGGTGGGCTTCTCGACGCACGGGGCGCGATTCGTCCGCTCGACGGAGAGGTGGGATCTAAAGACAGAGGTGATGCAGGCATCGGGGGCGCAGTGGACGTGTTCTAGGGGAGCGAGCAGCGGAGGAGGTGAAAAAACACGGTGCGTTTCGTTCCATTTTCTCCAAGTGTGCATGCGCGATTATTGAAAATAAATTTACAGGTGGCTTTGATGTTTCGAAGGGCCTTATGAGGCGGGACCCCTTCGCGGAGGACACTGGAATGCCACTCAAGAATATTCCGTCCACCTTCGCGAGCCATGGACAGGACGGGGATCGGTTCGGGACAGGTATGATTCCTTCATTCTTTTCTTTATATTACATTCCACGCTCTCTCTCGCTGCGATATTCTCGATTCATCTCCCCGTGCACTGACGATAGTCCCTGCAGTGACGGTGACCAAATTATACACGCCAACCGAAGTGCTCGGCGTTGCGTCGTGATAACGATTCAGATGCCAGTGGTGCGGGATGTGCGTTTTCCTTCGCTTGCACCTCGATCTCCTCTGAATCTTTATTTCTCTTCGCCCTTGACTTGGATTTCTACTAGCACCTGACACCTGCAGACAACACGGGCCGCGTCATCGACGCCTCCGCAGCAGTGCTCCGTGCCCCCCCCATCCGCACCCACACCCGTGCGCGCCTCCGCCGACGCTCCGATGCAGATGATGACACTTTCGCCCCGATACCGCCCCTGTCGGCTGGTTCGTTCACGGGCGGCGTGCACGGGCACGGGCGGTTGGCGGGATCGTGGATGCGGTGCGACGGTGTTTGTTGTTCGGAACGATTGCTGGGCCGGGGCTGTCGGGACGCCGTGGGACGACGAGCAGTTGGGGGCAGGAGGTAAGGGCAGGGATGGAGATCGGAAATAGAAAGGGAAGTGTACGAGAGGGATAAGCGCTCAGTTGTCATTTCTTATATACTGATATTGAGCAGATGTACGCGTTTATTGTTCCGAAATACACCTTCGCGGCGTAAGCCGAACCTTCGACGGGCTATACCAGGGCGATGCATCTCTGGACGTAGTGCCCGTTTAAAGATGTCGATTCGCGCGCTCAGGGCCGTTCATTCAAAAGGTAGCCATCCAAGTCGACACGGCTCTGACTTCTCCCTTCACCCAGACGCTGTCAGCTATTCCCTGTCGCTGCAACTCAAAACCCGGAGCCGATATATGTCAAGGACGAGACGCTGCAAGAAATATCAGCTTGGGAACAATCACTGTGAGCCGTCACTGCGGTCTTCGGGTACACTGCGCTCAATTCGAAGTCGTGAACCGTCCAAAGTGTTTCTTCGTAGGTTTTGCAGGATCATAGTTACTTTCATTCATCATTCACCGAGACCGCATTTCAATAATCGCGCAATTAGTACCGTCAAGCCGCTCCGCTGTCCCATGCCGCGCTTCGCGCATCAAGCCTGCAATTCAAGGCCAACCAGGACAGCGCGCCTGTGGTGTCATTCAACTTGAATCTCAAATCTCCACATATTGCACCTTCTGCGCCGAAGCCTTCCACCTTTCGCACAACGGCTTCTGTATCGTCAAGCCATCTCAACCACTGGTGTCCAGCAAATCAGCGAGACTCGTTCTTGATTTTCTTCTTCTGAATTGTGGGCAGGGATGTCTCCCGCATCGCCCTAGCTTTGATTTGTGTTCTGTGTTTCCTTTCTGTAACTGACGGCTCTGTATCAACCCCAGAACTGCATTTAGTCAAGTCACGGAGGTATGAAGCTCAACCAGGACACAACATGTCAACGGACAATACTTGCAGGTACGGTTCTGCCTACATTTATACATCGACTTGAGACCCTAGATCAAAAATGCTGGCTTCATTTCCCAACTACTGGTGAGATTTTTCTTTTCAGGCGCACTCGGACATCCCGTACTGATCTCCGAATGATCGTCGAACGTTGGCTTCGTTTCCTCCATTTAAACGTTGATGACTGGTGGGATTTTTTTTGTCGGGCACATTCGGATATCTCGTACTGATCTCCGAATGACTGTCGAATGCAACCCCAGAATTTAAACTATATTCTGGTACGGCCCGCATCGCCGGGATGATGCCGGACATTGACGTCAGGCCTCAAACGATAACCCGTTGGCTAGTGGAGACCTCGAGATGGCAGTTTTGGTCTCGAGCAAATGACCACGCGGGGTGTTATGCACCATGAATTTGTATTTCGCCTTCAACTCACGGGACAATTCATTGTTCAATGTCCATAATCGCAGTGCGGCAGAGGTCCTGTTGAGGATTTGAGCGGGAAATCAGCGACGATGTTCTTAAATTGTAACATTTTGTGCTTCATGTTTAACCATTAAAATTTTTCGTTGACTGTACCGTAATCTCCGACTTATTGCACCAGTCGGACAATTCAGACTCGGTGACGGATAGCTGCCTCAGCTCAATAAAATCATGGCTGTGAATGTGTCTCGAACCAACAGAATCAATCACGTGTCATAAACGCGTGCGTACTTGCAGGAATTATCCTTCCCCTCAAGTATTCGTCTAGTGGAATGGTCTTTGATTTCTGAGGGAGCCAGAATCGTCGTAATGCGTAAGTCGGCTTCAATGATTCATTCTTGGTTCGATGTCACTTTCGCCCGCGAGCCGGGCCGAGGCGTGGCGGTGCAGCATCACGGTGATAGCCGGATATCGATTTCTAGCCCGGTGCTACTACTAGCGTCGCCGCTTCGCACGCCTGAAGCACTTTAATGTTGTCCCGTCTTGTTCAATTACGGATATTCCAATCGGTGCATGGGGTCCCGGAAATATTATGTTAAGGGCCAGGCGGAAGATCTCCGGGGCTCTGACCGATAAAACCGTCCAAATTCTTGAGGGAAACAATTTTTGCGTGCATCTCATTCGCCATAGTCTCTGCACAGTGGCTCATCATTTGTGGAGAGGTAATCCCTTGTATAAGTGGCGACTGATTTGGAGTGAGGTGCGTTCCCATGCTCACGTCTGTCAGTGTCTATTCTTGAACTGACGCTGTCACAGTAACAGCTGTGTGATAATCGATCTCTCCTTCCCCCTTCATGTCCAGGCCCAGTTCCCCCGATGCAAATGGATCTCGGCCTTCTCGAAAGAGCTGGAACCCATTCAAATCTTGGTCTTCGAATCATAGAGACAGAATGTCCCAAACAGTTGTTAATCAGTACATCACTGGTATAGTGATTCATTGTGATGCTGGAATCGTTGCTCAATGCGCTCAGGTGGAAAAGGAGGTGCCGGTGGTCAAGGAGGTGTTTATGGAGGCGATGGTGGACTTGGTGAAGGCCCGACCCTTTATCAGAAAATCAAAGCAAAATACATCACCATGAATATGGTCCAGAGTCCCACTGTGGTGGAAGGTTCTCGAGTCGTGAACAGTTGTCCTCCTGCCTCCAGGATTTTTCATGGGCGCAGAACCATTTTGGATGCCATGCATCAGTTCTTTACTCAAGATACCAAGAAGCAGAAAGTCTACGTGCTATATGGACTTGGTGGTGCTGGAAAGACACAGATTGCTCTCAAATTCATTGAAGAAACTATGTGGTGAGTTCATTGAAGTATATTTTGTGATAGCAATTGGCTCATTTCAAAATAGTTTCACTGAGCAATTTTTACTGGATGCAAGCACAACTGAGACTATTCAAAACTCTCTAAAGAATATTACATCACAGGATGCCCTGACATGGCTGGCAGGCAAATATGAAAACTGGCTGCTATTCTTTGACAATGCCGATGATCCCACAATCACTCTCAACCAGTTTTTCCCAAGATGCAACCACGGGAACATCATCATTACATCCCGGAATCCCAGTCTCCAAATGTATGGCACATCTTTTCAGGTGTCTGATATGGAGGAGTCAGATGCCGTGGCATTGCTACTAAACAGCAGCCAACAAGAGGTCTCAGCATCTAACCAACTTCTGGCCCAGGCTATTGTCAAGGTGAGTTGTCAATTGTGCATTAAGCATGTTGTGTAATAGTACTCAGACACTTTGGTATCTTCCTCTGGCAATTGTTCAAGCTGGAGCATTTATTCTGGAGACTGGAACTCTCAAAACATATATGGACCTATTTTTTCAAAGCCACACAGAGCTACTGAAGAGAAAATCAACCCAGCAGCATGATGACTATGCATGGGCAGTCTATACAACATGGGAAATCAGCTTCAAAAAGGCTCAGTCATGTGGCTTCAATGTTTCTTCAGCTTTGCTCATTCATCCATTGGGATGATATTGCCGAAGACATTTTCAGCAGAGCAGCAAATCATATCATGCAATTGCATGAACAATCTCACAATGAGATTGCAACAGCTAAAGAATTCCTTTTGCACTTTGTAGAAGCAACTGGAAAATGGGACTCTCTCTCTTTCATAAAGGTCACCCTTGAAATCAGAGCATATTCTCTTCTCAACTTCAACCCTGAGAGAAACACCTTTTCCATCCATCCCTTGGTACACAGCTGGACCAGGACAACACTTGATAAATCAGAGTTCTATCATTCATGTATGGATGACATATTGGGCATGTGTATCAGAGAAATCCAAGACTATGACATGGAACTTGCAAGTCTGAGATTAGTTTCTCATGTCAACTCCTTGAATAGAGTTTTTCCCACAAATTTTAGATGGCAACATGCAGAGATATACACGCATGTCCGGCAGTATGCAGAGGCAAAAGAACTTTGGATAATTGAGGTAGAAAACCAGACAAGACTTCATGGAGAGGATGGCTTGAATACCCTGGCTCTTATGAATAACCTTGCAAACGGGTACCATCGACTTGGCCAATTTGAAGAGGCTGAAAAGTTGCAAAGTGATATACTGGAGAAACGAAGAAGGCTTCTTGGTGAGGATGACTTGTACACTGTGACAGCTATGCATAGTCTGGCTGCCACATATCATGTCCTTGGTAGATTTGAAGATGCTGAGAAGTTGAAGGTTATAGTGCTAGAGAAACGTAGAAGGCTCCTTGGTGATGACCATCCTGCGACCCTTGATGCTATGCACAATCCGGCAGCAACATATCACAACCTTGGTCAATTTGAGGAAGCTGCAAAGTTGTCGCTTGTAGTGGTTAAAAAGTGGAAACAGCTTGCTAGTGATGACCACCCCAAAACTCTTGATGGAATGCATTCTCTTGCAATTACATATGATGCCCTGGGCTGTTTCAAAGAGGCTGAAAAGTTGCAAGTTGTGGTCTTGGAAAAGCAGAAAAAGATTTTTGGCGAGGACCATTCAGATACATTGAAAGTTATGAATAATCTGGGATACACAAATTACCACATGGGGCACTTTGCTGAGGCTGAAGCACTGCAAGTTGTTGCCCTAGAGAAGTGGAGGAAGCTTTGTGGGGAGGATCATCCAGACACACAGCATGCAATGCAACATCTCATCAGAACATATCATAGTCTTGATAAACAAACAGAGGCTGCAGAGCTCGAGAAGCTTCTGAAGTGATGTGAAGGAAGAGTAGGAGGATGAAAATACTTGGGATTGTGTGATTCAAATATTGCTCTTGTACTATATACTATTCACTGTGAATATTCATTCCATGAATCGAAGATTTGCTTTTTATGCAGACAATCCACTTGGAAGTTGGATGCTTATTTGATACTTAAACATATCCCACTCCTGCACGAACTCTGCTTCGGTAAATTAAACACTCATTTGGCCTTACCTCGACAATTTGCTCTGGCTTGAAGCAGCAACTTTGTGAAAGTTAGTGTTGAGATCACATCTAGAGTCTGCATACTGAGAAATGTTGTCCTCAGAGGATAGTGCCGGTCTATGCCAAACGCCACCCCCCAGCATTCACAAACAGTAAAGCAGAGAATGTTCAAATTCCGCCCATAGTTTGCTGAATTGCCGACACTATCTGCAACTTCAACTGGAAACATTGTAAATCTGGACTTTTCAGCAGCTGCCACCGGGTTGTTGAACTTTTGTGTGGACAGGAGGCTGGACAATGGAAGGCGTCGCACATTGTCAATAACTTGCTGAAGTGTACTTTCCAATTTTGCCTGAGGACCACATACATGAATAAATAAATATTAAGTCTTTATATATTATGCAGCGAGTTCAACGCTTTACTCCCAGACTAAGTTCAGCCTTAAACCAGGAGGTTGCTCAGCCTGGCATTTGAAACCAGACAAGACATGCCTCTGCTTCACTTCGGTAGCAGGCACGGAATGATTGACTGCCAGATGTGTATTTGATGGTGAAAAGTCATACTCACCGCCAACAACCAAACCCCATCCGAAGCTTCCATGACCAAGCACAGGTCAAATTGAGATGCACATGAGTGAATTCAATTCTCTAGCATTACTGTGTCTAAAAATCCAGGTAGATTGGTTGGCTTGACAAACAAAGGACCTCATGAAAGAAAGATACAATACTTGAAAGGCCTTGGTATGAGCTGAGTGCTGGAGAAAGAGTTGAATGCGGATATGTGCGGTCATTTTCAGACACTTAGGCGAATGAATGATAGGAAGGATCGAAGCAACAACAACAATGAAAAAGACTAACCAATAAAATCGGTCTGTGTCTGGTAGAGTGAAGGGGATTGGGCGTGGGATACGCAGTTGTTTGAGAAAGAGCCGGGACTTGAATGAGACGTGGTATAGATAGAAAATAGAAAAGCCAGCGGTGGGATATTCGGCGATCTCGGGCATGCTTGTTGACGACACTACATATATTCATCTCCAGGAGGAGGACTAATCTCCAAGGCATTGCAGCATCAATGAAATCAGCACGTGAAGTTCTCCCGAGAGTCGAAATGTGATCCGAGGTCCGTTGAAGAAAGCCCGGCGAATCAGCAGGGAGAAGTTAACAATTATCATTCGAGATGTCGATCCAAAGCAATGCAGGAATAAATTTTGTGGTTGCAATCGGAAGGAAATCAAGGTAAAAGAATGAGGAAGGAAGAGTGAACAGGGTCTGGTGTATATCGTGAATCCGAACCACAACTCACGAATACAGCACACGGCCGCAATTTAGAAGTGTTTGACAGCATTAACCAAGGGGTGACCACCGGCAAATGCCGAGACACAGCCTCAGAGGGAGGGAGGGTCGGAAGCTTCTTATTTCACTTTTTGGACTTGTGTGCAGATGGCTCCGAAAATGTGTTTACAAGCGTCAGAAAAAAATCGGAATTTTTGAGAGGGTATACGTTGGTGGAAAGACGGCCAAAGACACTTGCGGTGATACAGATCCGGCCTAATCAGCACAAATTGGCTGGAATCAAGATTGATATGGCAAGATTCAGGCTGAAAAACTTGTGGAAAAATGTAGACTTTGCCGAAGAAATTACCCGATTTGGATGTGGCAGTGCTCGGCTAAGAGGGAGGGAGGGTCCAGGAGGCTCTTAAGTCACTTTTCCGACCTTGTGTGTGAAATTTTAACACTGGTTACCCCTTGGCATTAACCACACGACATGGTTGCGACATGGGCAGGATGCAAATTCATTTCAGAGTACAGAACGCGACGTTACAGATCGCAGTCGTTGGCCAAGGAGGTTGACAGAAACATAGTGCAAATCGGCAAGATAGCTCGTGGATCATGCAGGGTCGGAACGGGTCGGCGAAGCTGTGGAAGTTGAAGGTAAATGGCAAGGCACACTTGAAGCACGAAAAACCACACAAACCCCGAAGACAATTTCGATAATATAAATCATTCATTATGTGCTTCCTTGGACAGAATAAGCCCCGCCATGGTGAACACGATGCGCTTACCCAACTCTCGGCCGACGGATGCGAAAGCCGACATCACCGGAATGCCGTGAGTCTTGTCACGCTGTCACCGGCAAGCCGCGTCTTTTTCGCTCTCTCCTCCACATCGTCGTTTTGAAGCATGGCCCATTGCTCGTCCGAATCCACTCTGGATATTTCAGATCCCAACTTGACCGCCCTCGCATCGCCTGGCGCCTCCAGGCTCTGTGGCAACTCCGATCACGATCCACTCCACATCAAGCTTGCTCTCGCTCTCGGCGCTTCAGCATCTCGCCGTCTCGACTACTGACACGCACTGTCATCGACGGCATCAGAGCAGCTGCGTCAAGGCGAGCTCTGGGACCACGGCGCCGGAACGGAGATGTGGCGTGCATTTGGGAGTGCTCAAGCATCGTGGGTCGTCTCCGTCTGCATTCCTTCGCCCTACGATGCTGTTCTGATCATTCCATGCAGCTACACAGACACCACCGGCTCTGCCTCCGCAGTTCCTTCCCCTCACGCTCCCCTCGCTCGTCTCCGCCCTCCCAGCCACCTCCGCGTCTGCTATCGCCTGGCTCACACACCCTCGCTGTCGACCTCTCTATCGGCTCCACTCGCGCCTTGGAGGACATGCCGTCACGCGTGGGCAGCGTGACGTGTCGACTGAGGGAACACCTCCGCACTGGTGGGAGAACTCAGGGCACAGGCTGACGCTGGCGGCCCCCGACACGAGTGAAGAATCGCGTGTGGTGCGATTGTTGGTGGAGAATGCAGCCATTGTGAGTGTCGAGTACGAAGTGGGGTGGGTATCGTGTTGACGGTCATGCTCGCTACCGGGTCCGTCTGCCTGTCTCTCCCTCTCCTTCCATTCGACCATCTCTCCTTTTATTCCTCGACTGATGATCTAGCACAGCGGCTACGCAGCCTCCCCAATATCCCCGCGTGCCCAGCACATCCTCGACCTCCTCGCCGTCGCCACCACCAGCGGCGACCACGCTCCTGCACCCTCCCCGCTTTCGCCCCGGCGCTCCTTGCCCCCCGCCGCGATGTGCGACCTCACGCGGGTGCAAGTCCTTCGTAGACCCTGCGCATCCCAGCACAAAGACGAAGGTCCTCGGAGAGCTGAACAGGCGACACTCCTCGCACCCTGACGCACAGACGCACTTCCTCACGCCACCGCGAGGATGATGTTCCTCGCCGCAGAGGCGCTGCGTGGCGCGAGGAGTTGCTCCTTCTCGATGCCTGTGCGCGCGAGTCGTCCCGTCCGCGAGATGGAGCGGAGAGGAGGTACCCGGTGACGGCAGCGAGTAATGCAGCGCGTCGAGCGCGCTTGGCGGGGAGGCTTGTTCTGGGGGAGCGAGTGGTGGAAGAATTGAAGAAGCATTGTGAGTCGCGTTCCTTTTTTCCTTATCGAGGAAAGATAGGATTATTGAAAACAGATTTGCAGGTGACGTTTACCCTTGGAGCGGTACCTCCTCGCGTAGGATATCGGCATTCCGCTCGACTGTATTTCGTCCACCTTCACGAGTTATGGCCAGGACGGGGATCGGTTCTTTTCTCCTATTTCTTTTGCTTGTCCGATTATTTTCCTTATTCCTTTTCTCTTTCGAACTACATTCTTAACTCCGATACTATTCTTGATTTATCTCGCTGTGTTGACGACCTTCCTCGCAGTATCGACCACCAAATCATACGCGTGCACCGAGTCGCTCTGCGTCGCGATAATGACGCCCCTCGTGCATTATGTGCGTTCCGCTTCCTTCTTTCCTGTCCTCCACTTCCTCCTTTACGTCCCTCGCCTACCTTACCGAGCTCTTCTGCTCGCCTACCTTAACTTCCCCACCTCGACTCGATGTATGCTGACACCACCCGGCAGACAACGCGCGGCCTGGCCGTCGACACCTCTGCGCCGTGCGCTCGTCTTCCAGCTCCACTTCTGCTCATCCTCCATGATGCACACCCGCGCACCGATTCCGGGCTCGTCGTTGCTGGTGGTGGGGTGGTGTTTGCAAGGGGTGCGAGGAACAAGGATGCGCGTGGTTGCAGGCGGCAGGGAGGGAATGGGGAGAGACGGGACGGGAATGGAAACGAGAGGGAGGGAAGGGAAAGGGAAGTGTATGAGTAGGGGGAGCTTGTGTTTTGAATGTCTCGAGAAAATATTAGTATACCAAGCAGATGTCCTGAGCCCACGTGTATTCCGAAATCAGGCCTTCGCGGCGTCGCTCGCGGCTCGATTATTGTTTATGGCACAAGATTTAACTACAGAACATTCGATGGGTAAGGCATCTCTTGACATGCCCGTTTAAAGACGTCAATTCGCGCGCTCAGGGCCGTTCAACAGAGTCGACATGATTCTGCTTGTCTCCATCGCCTCACTTCTCCCGTCGGCAAGAAACTTCCAGCTATTCATTGTGGTTGTCGCTGCATCCTACCACTACTCAGGCTCGGAGCCAATTCACGTCAAGCCCAGGACGCTGCAAGTAATATCAGCTGAGGAACATTCGTCCGAGTCGTAACTGCTGTCTTTGGGTACACTCCGCTCGATTCGAAGTCGTCAACTGTTCGTTTTCATTCAACGTACTTCTTGGTAAGTTTAATAAGACGATAATTTCTTCCATTCATCGTCCGGCGAATCAGCGATGCTCGTTCTCGAGTTCTTTTTTTAGAATTGCGGGCAGGGGCATCTCCAGCCCTTCCGTTGCTTTAATTCGTCTTCTACCTTTCTTTTCTGGGACTGACGGCTCTCAAGCCCAGCATCTAGTCCAGTCACGGAGGCATGAAGCTTAACGAAGACGGGAGATGTCAACATAGATTCCTTGCAGGTACGGTTCTTAATCTCTCATCGCATTTTAGGCTCAATCTCGAAATTTTGACTACCCTTCCATTTCCTTATACTCTTTACTCTCGAGTCTCGGCCTTTCAGTATCTCGTTCTCTAATATCGACACGCACCATCGTCGGTGATGGATGACTTTGCTGGCCTCAGTACGGCTCGCACCCTGCTTGCACGGGGAGGATTCGTTGTTTTGGATCAGAAAACGTCGTACGGGTGGTGGAGCCAAGATGAATTACCTTAGCCTCGGTGGCAACTGCGTAAAATGCAGCTCTGGATTCAACGGCGCTGGAACGGAGGTCAAATACTTCTTCGTTCGGGATCGGCCCCAGTGCACCATTGGAGGATCGGCTTCCAAGATACAATTTGAATGCAATAATCGTGAACGAACAACACGGTCAGTAATTCCAAGGCGAGGTGATGTCCCTGTCATCCGTCCTCTTTCTGCTGGAAAACATTTCACAGCTTCGCGTTTGTTCATTGGATAGTTCGCGGGATCGTACGTGTGCATCCTCCGTTTTCAGCCACATCACAAGTACTCCACAATCACGGTACTTCGGCGACTTTGGCAAATCTCCGAGTAATTTCTCCAGGACTACTCACATTCCATTTTTGAAAAATTCAATAGCAACATATCGTTTTGTGGGTGTTGTTCTGGTTGGTCCCTCAAGTTACAACAGCGTTGTAACTCCTTTAAGCAATCCACCTTTCTTCTATGTTCTCGATTTAAGCTCGTATCAAGTATTGAGTGGAGAGGCCTAAATTTATTTATTGCGTTCTCGATTGCCGATGCAACTGTACTGTCACATTTCTTTTCGTGTACCATCTAAATCTAATGATCTTCAAATAAGTACTATGATGCGCGAAAATACATTGTTGTTCTGTTAAGATACCCAATGCAGCCTGGAGCTCTGGATACTTCAAGTTCTTAAATAATTTCGGATTCCGCGTCAAGACTTTGGACCGAAATACCGATTCTGGTCTTGTCAGCCAGATCGAACACGAGTACAACTGTTGCCGGAGCGAGGCGTAGACTCATCTTGTCTATTCTGAAGACTTTGTTCTAATGGCCATATTCCGGATGTCTAAAGTACATTGTATCTGAAACAGCATCCGCGCTCTTGATTGGGATAGCAGGCGTAATACTGTATTGTGGACCTTGCTCATGTTCAACTCTCGGCCTGCGCGCCATCAGCCGGATTTCGCCATGGAAAGCCCCAGGTCCATCAGGAATCCCCAACGTTGCCATTCGAGCTGCCAGAGCGATAGTTGCACCCGCCCTCCTCACCATCTTAGAGGCCGGCCTGCGACTCAGTTACTTCCCAGCACCATGGCGAATCTTGACAGCCACACTCCACAAATCAGGTAAAAGCGACTACACGGTCCCAGGCGCTTACCGGCCTATAGCGGAGGAAGAAGGATTAGGGTAAGTGGTGGAATCAGTGTTGACGGAGTGGTTGTCGGGCTTCGCAGAGGCCAACGGGCTCCTCTCCCCGAATCAATTCGGCGGGAGACCTGGTCGCCATGCTGCTAACACTCACACAGAAGGTGAAAGATGCCTGGCGGGTGGGAAAGGTAGCCAGCGCACTTTTGATGGATATCTCGCAAGCTTTCCGTGGGTGAGCCACGAGCATCCCATCCACCGGTTACAAGCGAGACAGGTCCCCGATCAAATCTTCGGAATCATCCGCAGTTTCCTCAGTGACCGGTCCACCACCCTCCTCTTCGATGACTACTGCTCCGCACCCACTGCCGTCCCCAATGGTCTCCCTCAGCGCTCCCCCCCTCCCCGTGCTGCTCTACCTCATCTTTGCAGACGAATTCCTTGGTGCTGGAACTTATGGATACATCGACGACAACACGCGGCTGGAAGTCGGCTACACTGTGGAAGACACGACAGAGCACTTCGAACTCACATGGAGAATGAGGCCATCCCACGTTCCAAGCAGCTCAGGCTGAGCTTCAACCTCCCCCAAGTTCCAGTTGATACATTTCGTTTCCCCGTGCCACCACTACCGCGCGCTCCCCCTCGTCATCGGCGACATCACCATCGAGGCCTCGACCAGCGCCAAGTTCCTCGGAGTGATCCTGGACTACAAACTCAATTTCCGCAAATATGTCGAGCTTGCACAAAAATGCGGAACAAAGGCTGCGCTAGCTCTCTCCCGCATCGCTTCCCTTTAATTCGGTCTCCCTCACTCCCATGTGCAGCAACTTTTCCTCACAGTGGTCGTACCTCACATGGAATACCCACTCCCAGTGTGGTACAGGCCTGTTTCCTCTAATGGAAACTGAAATGAAAATGAAATGAAATGAAAAACTCTCGGCCGATTGATGCGGAAGGGAGATCACCGGAAGGCCTTGATGGCCGGATGGTTACGAGACTCTCGTCACGCTGTCATCGGCAAGCACCGCATCCATCAGGGAAAACTCCCCTAGAAATTTTCGCAAATTTTTCGATAAAATGTGCAAAAATTTGTTCAGTTTTGCGGATGACAAAATTGAGCAGAAATATGTTCTTCGAAAAAAAAATTGTCAAATTTATACAACTTTTGAAAACATTTTAGCATATATTTCTCTCCATTTTTTTTTGTTTCGACTCTCCAAACCAATATAGAGGCAAACCAAATACTATTCAAAACACAACACGGGCATGTACACTAGATGCAATCGCCGCTACCACCATATGATCCTCGTCATTGTGCGCGTCGACTCGGCTGCAAGTAGATTTATAGCACATGTTGCCAACGGTGCGGAGGCAAGCGAGAGTGCCTTCAATGTCGAGTGGTGGCAACCCCGGATTGCACGAGGAAGGTCAGAAGGGCGCTGTTGCTGAGAAAATATAATCTATTAGCCAGCACATTCTCAAGAATAGTAAGGAAATGCAAGCACCTTTGGGTCAAATCGGAGAGTGCTGTGATGTGGCAGGAACTGAGCATGCTCCCGGAATCCATTGACGGCACTGACCGGCGGAGTTTGAATGCCTTAGGTGAGAATCTCATCCTCGCTTGCCCTCGCCAAGCCGTGGCACAGGGATTTGACCATCCTACTTCCTGGTAGTTGTGTATGGAGTGCTTCCAGCAAGTAACAACCACCTCTCTGCCTTGAATCGAACATGATAACTTGATCTCCTGATTCTTGGCACTTGATGTCCGAACACTTCGAACATACAGTGTTCGCGCTATAATTTGGATGCACCATGGAAAGAGAATGCTTGAAAGTTGACTCAAATTTCGAAGAAACGAGCAAAATAATATCTTGAGTTCATAACTTATGCACAATTTTGGGAAAATTTCACACAATTTCCCGAAAGTTGCACAAAATATGAAATTCTTTTTTGGGCACAAGAAATTTTATCGAAAAATTTTGAGGGAGGCTTTCCCTGATGTCTTTGCATGGTCTCTCATTCTTGCGGATCTTTCTGTCTATATTCTAGCCTACAACTGCGCCGACCTCGCTTCTGCTTCGACTGGCCCTTTCAGCCTCTGCGGACATTCTGATCGATGACCCATAACATTGGCGCCTCTCTTGGTCCCCACGCACCAGTGTTGTCAGCGGCGCGCGCGGCATCAGCGCCGCTCACACCGTGCTCGTACGAGAAGGATCTGTGGGTCTCTTGGCCAAGGATCCCTCGTACGACGATTGCAAGCGTTCAAGCCTGCGCTGAATAACTGTAGGATCGGCGGCACCTACGTCGAAGCGAGCTCTGAAATTAATGGCGAAGGCGCAGCGGGCTTTGCAGATTGAGGACACTGCTGACTTGTTGTGCGTTGTCCATCCTCAACTCCCTCCCCTCCTGATTCTATTCCGATGGGTGCAGCTACAGACATCCCCCTCTGCAGGTCCCTGCCTCATGCGTCCCTCGCTCATCGCCACCTCGCAGCGAACTCTACCTCCGCCACCCTCGCCTGGCTCACACACCTTCGCCGTCAAGCAGTCTCCTCCTCGCGCTTGGGAGGGCACACCATCCCGCGTACGCATCGCGACAAGTCTGTGTGATCACCATTGTGCTCAGGAGGAGGCTCACGGCCCTCTCGCACGAACCGAACGCGGGGGTAGATCATTAAGAGTGTGCGGGTAGCCAGGTTGTTGGATGAGCGGCGCCGTTGTGGGCATCTGGTACGAGTACGAGGTGGAGGTGGAGAGTGGGAGTGATTTTGAGGGTTGGGTCTCGTGTTCGCTATCGGGTGCGTCCCGCTGTCTCTCCCTCCTCTTTTATTCATGAGTCGACTGATAAGACCGCAGCGGCTACGCAGCCTCCTCGTGCGGCAGACCGCCTTCTGCTCGCCCTCGTCACGACCAACGGCGACTACGTGCACCTGGCATTTGCCCCCTCCGTGCGCGCGCACGCCGTCGGCGCGGCACGGCGCAGACGAATTCGGTCTTCCCGTCGGGTGCGCAAGGCCGATCTTGTTCCTCGCAGTGCCGTGCAGCCGAACTTTCCCTCGCCGCCGAGGCGCTACGTGGCGCGGGCGAACTGCTTCTCGACGCACACGGGGCGTTTCGTAAGGGAGGTGGGAACGCGAGATCAAGATACAGATCGAGATAGAGATGGGCAGTATGGTGCGTCACTTTGCATTATGCATATGTACAAGACACACAAAATTGGAAGGGCTCAGATCACCTCCACATCCAATCCAACGCGACACCCCCGACTCCAACACTTGCTACCCTTCCTTGTGAGAGCGACACCTACACCTCCTCTCCCGCCTCCTCGTCCATTTTTCCTCTCCCCTTTACACGCCAAATTTTTGTTCTCTGCCAGAAAACAGTGGATTTGTAGAGTGGTATGCCGTTCTTCTCTCGTTCCCAGCTGGTCGCTGAGATGTTGGTTGACGAGGTCTTGTGATGACACACCACGGCAAAGCCTGGAAGAAAATCAAAACTCGCAAGAAAGCTAAAAAGAGCTCGACTCGAAAAACAGTATCAGTAGACTTTTGCAGGTCTTGGAGTTCACCGAATCTACTATTGCAGGCTCCACCCTTCCTCGTGTTCTTGCCCCTCCCGCGGAGAATGGAGTCGAAGACTGGATGCCAAACAACCTGAATATTTACACGCCTGTCGGTAAGAGGTTTTCAGCCCAGTGATAAGCTGGCCAGTCGTAAAGTCTTGATTTATTATTTCGCAGGTAAAACCGCTGGATGGGACGGATTTTTCGAGCGCATACATCTGTATCCTTGCTCCGGGCAACCTGGTGTATTGCGTCCCCATGCTTTCGTTACCAGGTCCCACATTGAATATGTTTCTAAAATGCCGGTCGGTATGAACAGATCTCGGTGAACTAAGCACTGACAGTATCTATTTACAATATTGTCCTGTAAAGGTGTCGGAGAGCAATGGTATGTGTGTGCTCACGCCGTTGCCTCACGCCGTTGCCAACTGCCTGTACGACTTTGGGTATGTATTGGATCTCTTGGTCACTTTATTTCTACCAGCGTATTAACGATCAATTCATCTAGGAATGTGTGTCGCTACCTGCTCGACGATTGTGTTCCTGTATCCCAAACTTGTGGTCCGCAAGTGCGCGCTAGAGAGCTGGCACAAACCAAGCATCGGTATGTCCATTGATGCTCTGGGCCGCGGCTTTCGCTTGAACACCTCCAATATGGGGTGGAGCGAATCCTGTGGTGGAACTGCCCTGCTATATAGAGGCACGTTCAAAGCCTTGCGGGCGTTGGTGTATTCTGTTGGGGCGGGTACAGAGGCAGCATGAAGGATAACGGGATGATTGGGGTACCGCATACTGAACTGTCCCCTATGAAGTGGCATCTTGGCGATACTTGTGGTAACGTTCGGTCGACAGCTGTCCTTCACAAATGAACACATGTGCTTGGTTGATTGGAGGGTAGCATAGATCATATATATGTACTGTGATACTCATATACCAATAAATCCACTGACAATTGATGCCACTTTTGAGCTAGCGAATCAATCTCCGAATGTGCACTATGCTTCGTATGATCTGTATGCATATGTTTAATATTATGCTGCTATATGGGACGAAGGCTAAGGATATAAAAATGTGTTAGGTAACGAGTTAGTGGGCTTTGCCGCGGAGTGCACTACACTACTTATATATATAGTAAACAAGAATATGAAATGTAGGATGGAAACGGGTGTAAAAGGAATGGCGTGCGACGTGCGGATGTCAAGGTTGCAATTGACGTCGAGATGATGATCGAGATGGTGAAACAATTACAGCTAATGTCGGAACCGAAGGCATGGATGAAAATTTTCTATTTTGGTATGTTTTCAAAGAATTGTCAGTAACTCACCCAGTTTTGCTCCGATTCAGGTGAAACCTGGATAGACCTGTCAGGCTAATTCATGCGCAATTAGTAACAGAAAGCGATTTGCGAAAATATTATGTATTAGATAATTTGTGGTTTTGGACCATTTTTGAGCCGAATGCCATCTAGCATGTCCAGGACACGTCCCAATGACTTGATATTTTTGGGGGAATACCATATACGTATAGGAAAACATGTGACAGAGCCAGAATTTGAATAATTTAGTTACAATCCCCATTGCTCCATTGGATAGATTTAGCAGGTTTGGCATTCAGAAAATATTGGAAGGATTGTGTTTCTATCGGCATATTATATGATTCTGGTTCTGTCACATCCTTGGCTATGTATATATGTTGTCCCTTCCAAAATATTAGGTCACTGGGACATGTTCTGGGCATGCTAGATAGCATTCAGCTCGAAAATGGTCCAAAACCATAAATTATCTAATACATAATATTTTCGCAAATCCCTTTCTGTCACTAATTGCGCATGAATTAGCCTGACAGATCTATCTAGGTTTCATCTGAATCGGAGCAAAACTGGGGGACTTACTGACAATTCTTTGAAAACATGCCAAAATAGAAAAATTTTATCCGCGCCTTCGGTTCCGACATTAGCTGTAAGGAATGTAGATAATGATGGTGATGAAGGAATAATCAAAATGCGCGCAGCGCACCATTACACGAGCACATTTTCAAGTACAGGTTCAAATATAGTAGCGATACAATGCTAGGCGGACGTCCTCCGACTGATATGGCAATCCGGATCGTCAATGAGTGAAATGATTTTGGGGTGTATCTCACTGGGCGTTGCATCTGCCCAGTGCCTCATCGCCTGCTTTTTTATTTTCATTTTTCTGTGGAAATAGAATAACTTGTATAAGAGCCGAGGTCCGTTCCCATACACACATCTGTTGGTGTCTATTCTTGAACTGACATTGTCACAGCAACAGCTGTGGGATAATCGATCTCTGCGTTTCCCTCCATGTCCACGACCAGTTCCCCCGACGCAAGTGCATCTCGGCATTCTCGAAAGAGTTGGAAACCCTTCAAATCTCGGTCTTTGCACCGTGAAGACAGCATGCCGGCCCAAATAGTGGTTAACCAATGCATCTCGGGTATAGTGACTCAATGTGGCGCTTAAATTGTTGCTCAATGCCCTCAGGCGGCCAGGGGGGTCCCGGTGGCCAAGGCGGTCTCTCTGGAGGCAGTGGAGGGTGCGGCGAAGGTCCAAGCTTTAATTATGAAATCAATACAGAACACCTCACCATGAATATGGTGCACAATTCCGAGGTAACGCAAGGTCCTCAACTCTTGAACCAGTGTCCGCCTGCATCGAGGATTTTCCATGGGTGGCAAACCATTTTAGATGCCATGCATCAATACTTTGCTCAAGAAATCCAGAAACAAAAAATATATGTGCTCTATGGACTTGGTGGTGCTGGCAAGACACAGGTTGCACTAAAATTCAGCGAGGAATCTACATGGTGAGCTCAGAGTGAATGTAGCGTGAATAGCTGATCCATTTGGGAATAGCTTTAGTGATCAACTTCTACTGGATGCAAGCACAGCTGAGACTATTCAGAACAGTCTGAAAAATATTCTTACTGCCAAGGGAGGATCACAGGATGCATTGACATGGCTGGCCAAAAAACATGACAACTGGCTGCTATTCTTCGACAATGCTGATGATCCTGCAATCAATCTCAATCAGTTTTTCCCAAGGTGCAACCATGGGAACATTATTATTACATCCCGCAATCCCAGTCTCCGAGTATATGGGGGGAATTCTCATGTGTCTGATATGGAGGAGTCAGATGCTGGGGCATTGCTACTGAAGAGTTGCCAGCAGGAGGTGTCCACAATTAACCAACTTCTGGCTCAGGACATTGTCAAAGTGAGTTGTTCATTGTGCAACGGGGGACCTCATGTAACAATACCCAGGCACTGTGGTATCTTCCTCTGGCAATTGTTCAAGCAGGGGCATTCATTGCAGAAGCTGGAACTCTTGAAACATATCTGATCCTATTCTTCGAAAACCACACAGAACTTCTGAAGAAGAAATCAACCCAGCAGCATGATGACTATGCATTGGCAGTCTATACAACCTGGGAAATAAGCTTCAAAAAGCTCAGTCCCATGGCTGCAATATTTCTTCAGCTGTGTTCATTTTATCCATTGGGATGAAATCTCAGAGGACATTTTTAGCAGGGCAGCAAATTATATGATCCAATTACCCAAACAACCTCAGTCCAAACCAACATGGCTAAACAGATTCAAATCCAAGTTCAAGAGAGTTGTATCTCCAAGCAGCCAATCCCAGCCAGCCAATGAACTTGCAATGTCAAGACAATTTCTTTCACATTTTGTAGGACCAACTGGAAAATGGCACTCTCTCTCCTTTCTGAAAGTCACCAATGAAATCAGAGCATATTCTCTTCTCAGCTTTCATCCAGAGAGAAAAACCTTTTCAATCCACCCTTTGGTGCACAGCTGGACTGGGACCACACTTGATGAAGCAGAGCCATATCATTGGTGTATGGACAATATATTGGGCTGGTCTATCCAGGAAATTCAAGACCAGGATATGGAACTTGCAAGTCTGAGATTAGTTTCTCACGTCAACTCATTGAATAAAAATTTCTCCACAAATTTTCGATGGCAGCATGCAAGGATATACCGCCATGTCGGACGGTTTGCAGAGGCAAAAGACCTTCAAATAACTGAGCTAGAAAACCAGAAAAAAGTTCATGGACAAGATCATCTGAAAACCTTGTCCGCTGAGCTTGACCTTGCAGTCATATATGATGAACTTGGCCAATTTGAGGAAGCCAAAAAGTTGAAAGTTGAGGTGTTGCAAAAACAGAAAAGGCTTCTTGGTGAGGATGACTTGGACACCGTGCTTACTATGAATGGTCTGGCCATCACATATAACATCCTTGGCAGATCTGAAGATGCTGAAAAGTTGCAAGTCGAGGTGCTGGAGAAACGGAGAAGGCTCCTTGGTGATGACCATCCTAAAACTCTTGATGCCATGCACAACCTTGCATTCACATATCACAACCTTCAGCGATTTGAAGAAACTGCAAAGTTGCTTATTGTAGTGATCAAAAAGTGGAAACAGCTTGTTGGCGATGACCATCCGAGAACTCTTGATGCCATGCATTCACTCGCAATTACATATGATGGCCTGGGCCATCTTGATGAGGCTGAAAAGTTGAAAGTTGTGGTCTTGGAAAAGCGGAGAAAGCTTTTTGGTGAGGACCATCCAGGTACATTGCATGCTGTGAATAATCTAGGATCCACATATCACTGCTCAGGGCGCCTTTTTTGAGGCCGAGGCACTGCAAGTTATTGCCCTAGAGAAGTGGAGGGAGCTATTTGGAGATGATCATCCAGACACACAGCGTGCAATGCGAGATCTCATCGCAACATATTATGGTCTGAATAAACTGGCGGAGGCTGCAGAGGTTGAAAAGCTCCTGAAGTGAGGTGAAGGATGCTGCGGAAGGATAGAAGGATGAAACTTCCATGGATTCTGGAGTTTAAATACTGCTTTTGTATTATATATTTTGCGCTGTGAATGAGTCAAGATTTACTTGTATTGGAACAGCCTTGAAACAGGCTGCATCAAACACATCCACCTGCCGCACAGGCTGCATCATGTAAAAATTAGACTTTCCTTCTATACTCCACTAATCTCAAGCCTCTCAAGTCCGTGAAGGTTGGTTCCAACGAGAGCAGATCTAAGAAAACAAGACTGCTCGGCACCCGCAGTTCTGGTTGTGGTAAATGTATCGACCATCAACCTCCATCATCTGTTCCGGCAAGTGCCGATACCACTCGCGATTTCTTCTAGTAAGTACGCATCTGGTTTTATCAGGGAAAAAGCGGTGAATAAGTCTCAAATAACCGGATCGATATTATTCACCGGCACGAAAATAATGTGGACGGTTGTATTTTCAATTTCAACTGGCCGGGGCATAGCCGTGCCGTTCACTTCAAGTTTTTTGCGCTGCAGGGAGGGCTGGGCAATCTCACGACACATTATTCATTCACCTACGATCATTCTAGGTAGTTACCACAATCACCAGAGTGGAATCACAAACGGACTGTGATCTCAATATCGACGAGATAAGTTATATGCTCTACAATTTTGACTCGAGAGCGCAAGAGATAGGCGGCAATTCCCGGGTGCACACAGTCCTCTTAGGCTCGGCAAGCTGTGTTGATGGACCACTTTCAATCTCTCATCCCATTTCAAGGTCAACCCCCTCGAAATTTTGGCCACCCTCCTATTTCTGTATACTCTTTGCTCTTGATTCTCAGGCCTTCAGTATCCTGCTTCCTTTCCTAATGAAACTCGCCATCATGGGTGATAACTTCGCGCGTCTCAGCGCCGCTCGCACTGTGCTCGAGCAAGGAGGATCTGTTGGTTTGGATCAGGAACCGCTGTACAAGCGGTGGAGCGAAGCTGAATTACCTCAGCCTCGGCGGCAATTGCGTCAAAGCTGGCAGCTGTCGATCCAATGGCGCTGCAACAGAGGTCAAATAGTTCGTTCGGAGTCGGTCCTATAGCTAGTGCGCCACCGGAGAATCGGCTTTCAAGATACAATTCCGATGCAACAATCTTGAGCAACACGGTCATTGATTCGAAGGTGGGGTGATGTTGTGATGTTCCGGCCATTCGTCCTCTCTGCTGGATAAAACTTCAAAGTGTCGCGTTTGTTCATTGGATAGTTCGGAGCATCGTACGTCTATACCCACCGTTTTTAATCACATCCTGAGTACTTCACAAGGACGGTACTTTGGCGACTTTGCCAGATCTCCGAGTTATTCCTAAAGCCTACTGACGTTATCCTTGGAAAAATTTAATAGCAGCGTATGGTTGCGCTGGTTAACTTACAACAGTGTTACAAGTTCTCTGACCAATCGTTTTTCATGGACCATGTTCTAGATCTGAGTACGTATCGAGAATTGTGTAGATAGGGCCGAATTTATTTATGACGTTCTTGATTTCCGATGTCACTCTGCTGCTGTATTTCCTTTTCGTGTGCCATCCAAATCCAATGATCTTGAAATACTAAATGTCTCTTTCTTAAAATACCTCATGCGGCCCAGAGCTCTGGATACTGCAAGTTCTCGAACAATTTCGGATTCCATGTCAACATTTTAAACCAGAATACCGATTTTAGTTTTACCAGCCAGATCGAACACGAGTGCAGTTGTTGCCGGAGCGAGGTGTAGGCTCGTCTTATGATTTCTGAAGATCTTGCTCTTTCTGACGGCCTTATGCTGGATGTGTAAAGTACATTATATATGAAACAGCACTTGAACAGAATAATGGCCGATTGTGGACCTTGTTTCAGTTCAACCCTCGGCCTATTGATGCGAAAGCGAGATCAGCGGAGGGCCTTTGATGGCCGGATGGTTCCGAGAGGCTTGTCACGCTGTCATTGGTAAGCGTCACGTCTTGTTTTCAATTTTTGCTCTCCTTCATCGATCGCTTTTCTTTTTTTTGTCAGACGCATGGTCTCTCATTCTCGCGGATCTTTCTGTCTATATTCTAGACTACAACTGCGCCGACCTCGCTTCCGCTAGCGCTTCCAGCCTCATGACCCACAACGCTTGCGCCTCATGAGGCGCGCTCTCAGTCCCTCAGCTTCGCATTTTCTCGATCAATGACATGCGCCATTGTCGTCGGTGTCGCTGGTCTCAGCGCGCCGCTCACACCGTGCTTACTAAGCGAGGCGGATCTGTGCTTCTCTTGGCCAAGAACCCCTCGTACAGCGATCGTGGGTAATCAAGTCTGAGCTCGATAACCTCCATCTCGGTGGTATTTGCGCGGAAGTGATCAACGGTGCCGGAGATGCAGCGTGTTTAGGCAGTGAGGACAGAGTTCAAGCATCGTGCGTCCCCTCCGTCCACATTCCTTCTCCTTATGACTTTATCCTGATCATTCCATGCGCAGCTACAGACACCGCCGCCTCCGCATGCCTCTCTCTTGCGCGCCCCGAGCTCATCATCGCCCTCACAGACAACCCCGCCTCCGCCCTCGCCTCGCTCACGGAGACCCTCAACATCGACCTCTCCGTCGTACGTTTCGCACCTTGAGACACACACCACCCCGTGCATGCACTGCGACAAGGCTGGGCGATCACCTCCGTGCTAATCAATCAACTCACGGCGCATGCTGACGCCCCCCGAAGCACCAGTGAAAAGTGCGCGTGCGATGCAGCTATCGCAGGAGAGCGCGACGCCGTCGGCGTCGAGTATGAGCTGGTGGGCGATGGGAGTCGTGGTGAGGCAAGGGGAAACGTGGTTCTCGGGTGCGCCTCTCTCTTCTCCTCCTCCATCCTCCTTTCATTCATCTATTGACGATGCGACACTCAGCGTCTACCGGCCTCCTCGCGTGCTACCACCCCGACATCCCCGCCCTCGCCACAACCAACGGCGACGGCCTGCACCTCGCGCTCGCGCACCCTGCGCTCCCTACCCCCGCGGCCGTGTACGACCTCGCATAGGTACAGGTCCTTCATCCGCAAAGGCGAAGTTTCTCGCCACCGAGGCGCTCCGTGGCGTGGGAGGATTGCTTCTCGACGCTTGTGGAGCGCGCCGCTGCCCCAAGGCGCAAAACCAGGGTGAGCTGCTCCTCGACGCGCGTGGCGCGCGATTCGTCAGCTCGATCGTTCACGGAAGTGAAGCGATGCAGCGCGTTGGGGGTGCGAGGCCGGGAGAGGGCGGTGGACTCGGAGGAGGTGGGAATACACGGTGAGTCGAGTTTCTTTTTCCAAAATTATTGCTTGGATGCCGATAGTGGGAATTGATATGTTCTTGCAGGACCGAAAGCCTTTAGGAAATGGCACCCCGTCGCGGAGGACAGCGGGATTCCACTCAAGAATATTTCGTCCACCTTCGCGAGTTATGGGCAGGACGGAGATTGGTTCAGGACCGGTACGTTCCATCTTTTATTCCGATTTGTTTTTGCTCTTCTGCACCGCGTTATTCACTCCGATATTATTCTAGACTCATCTTGCTGTATGTTGATGACCTTCCTCGCAGTGTCAACTTTCAAATCTTACGCGCTAATCGAAGCAATATCACCCCGGTGGTGCGTTATGTGTGTTTCCTCCCTCTATCCCCTGCCCTTCCTGGTTCACGTCCCTCGCACACCTCTACTCTTCGACTTGTACCCTCGACTCATACTGACACCACCCGGCAGACGATGGGCGGCCTCACCACGACACCGTGCGCGTCTGCGACGGCAAGCTGGTACCGATGCCTATGGCCCGCGGGGATGTCGGCGGGGGCGTGCATGGGCGCGAGCGGAATCAGCTCGTGAGATCGTCGTTCCTGGAGGTAGGCGGTGGCGTTTGGGCAGATTGCGGGGATGGGGAAGGCGTGAAGGCGGGAGGGGGAAGGGATTAGGGGACGAAGGCGAAAGGGCAAGACGAAGACGGGCAAGCGAAGTGTACGACTTGGAGAAATATCCTGTTATCAATTTTTCTTATGTTGATATTGAGCAGATGTACGTGTTTGTTGATCCAAACTTACACCTTCGCGGCGTCACCCGAACTTTCACGCCCAGAGCGATGCATCTCTTGATGTCTTTCCCGAGCTATTCGCTGTCTCGCTGCATCCCACAACAACTCAGGATTCGGGGCCAATTCACCTCAAGCCCAAAACACCGCAAGAAATATCAGCAGAAGAACAATCACTCCGAGCCTTGACTACTGTTCTCAGGTCCACTGCGCTCAGTTGTCGAGCGTTTATTTTCATTTCACGTCTTTCTTGGTGAGTTTCACATAACAACTAGGTGGGTGCGGGCCGTCGCAGCCGCGCGGCGGTTACGAATACTCATGCTTTTCTTGTTTTTTTTAAAAAAAAACTTCCTTGACGTACATTTAGATCTACAAAAAGTTGCATCTTGATACATCCACGAAATTGGGGGAAGGCTCATCTCAAAAAGAAGATGAAATACACACCAGTCGCTTTGACAAAATCTCTCACATCCGACTTGTTCACCGCGCCCAATGAGCCGCTGCGAGTGGTATACATTCATCCCGAGCTGCAGATATTGGCATGTCTCTTTTGCAACGGCAACAGCTTCACCTCTGAGCACCCTGATGTGGGTGTCCAAATCCTGTGCCTCATGTATGGCCTGCATTATCATGTTCATTCTAAGCCGGAAACGTTCACTCATAAAAGCAGTATCCACTTGTGGTGGATCGAACATACTGATACGACCTTCCCGTCGTCCTTGATCGCCATGCCAAGAGAGCGGAACCCCTACTCTGCGAAGGTTCGGGATGGCTGACAGTACTCATTCACGATTTTGGCCTTGAATTTCTGAGTTTGAGAATACGAAACAAAGCCGCGAGGAAGACGCATACATAGAGCAAAGCATGTCGACACCCGCCTGTGCCTCGATGGCATTTGGACAATGCACTTCCGACTGAAGTATTGTTTGACTGTTTTATTGAGGGGCAGAAGTGGGAGGGAAGAATGCGCACGATGCTAAATACGCCGCGCCGACGGTCATTCAAATTGCGATGGTGGCGACAGACGGAGATCGACGAGGACACTGGTGATCTATTCAAACGGGCACATGTAAACGAAGGCACACTTTACATCGCACAAAAAGAGACACGCACGAATGACACCAAAGAATAAACAAGCAAGGAGTCTTCTTTCCGTGTTACAATTCCGACGTGCCTTCAAGTTCGAACAGTTAGCTTCGGCGAGCCAAGAACGAGAGAGAGGCCTTGGGAAATAACGAGTCCAGAAAACGGCGCACCTTAAAAAAGAACTAAAGCGAACTATGAGGATAAACACCAAAAAGCACAAGGAGGGTGGTGAAGATGCCCCCCGAGGACGATCTGGAAGTGTCCGGCTTCATTCGTTGAGATAATTTGAGAAAGGAAGGAAGACAGAAAGTGGGGACGACATTCATAACTAGGGACGCTGTCTGCCGACCAAATATTGTTTGGCGGTGGCGCTCACGATTGCGTAGCACTGCGTTCAATGACAATTGCAAGTGAGCGTTGTAATCCTCAATCAACTCAGAAGAAAAAGCACCCTGTTTAATCTCACATGTACAATACACAATATCCCAGATGAACTTGTTCGCTGCTAACGACTCGCCCATGATAGCGCTCCGGTCGATGGAGAGATCGAACAGGCGCGATCCACTGCATTGTCATCGTCGCTCTCGTGCCAGACCTCGTGCTCCTCAGTTACTGTGGAGTTGGATTTGGACATGTTCTGGATTGTCGTAGCTTACTGGGATCTGTTTACAGCATCAGCTTTCGGAACACAGAAAAGAGAATGATTATTAAAGGACAGAAGAAAACTCACCCTCGTATCTGTGCGGATTGTGTTGCCTTCCTTAGTAGTTTGGTGAAGAGGCGGAGTAGGGGAAAGTGAGAAAAAAACATTTTCAGCAAGGAAACAAAAGAACAGCCGAATGAAAACACACGATTTAAAGGGAGAAATTATCTTCAGTCTCGGGCTCCCAGTCAGACAAATCGTAGATTGCTTGACTTCCAGCCTTGTGCATTGAGGGGATTGGCCAGACCATGTATTAAAGACCAGATCTTGCAGATGAATCTGAGGTGGAAGAGGGCGAAGTACAAGGCAGCTGGTGATGGTCGTAAGGAGAAAGAGGGGTTTTTTTTTTTTTTTTTTTTTTTTTTTTTGTGGAACGTTAGGTAGAGAGGTTAGGAAATGCAAGGCATTCTCCTACCGGGCTGTTTCTCGCCTCTAGAAACCAACGTCACCCGGTCATGGGACCGACCAAGTCGACCGCCTCTCACGTTAATATGGAGCTAGGAGCTGGGACCTAGCCGACAGAGAGCCACCCGGGGAATGCGCAAACGCACACGCACCCGGAACCCGCCATGCGCCGTGTAGGGCTCGGGATATTTGCTCAGGCCCGCAGGCGACCTTCATCACAACTATCCCGTACCCACTAAAACCCCGGTCACCCCGGTAAAATCCTCAGGGTGTCTGTCTTCATTCATTAGTGTTTTTTTCCATGTTGCGAGCACTAATGATTTATTGAGGGATTTCCTTCTCCACTTTTTGTTGTCGGTGAGTAGGCAGTCCACTTCAAGCCGCTTATTTATTGCTTTTTTCCATCTGTTAGTGATCTCGCGGTCAGAAGCTTCTGGCTTTTCCTTAATAACTCTCTCGTTTCTCAGCTTCCAGATCAAGTATGCGGACTCGGAGACGAGTATTCGGTACAATCTCGACGTTCCGGCGTCTCCCTTCTTGATGGTTCCACAGGCTAATATCTCACCGAACGACGGCTGTAATTCCTGGCCTGTCTTCTTATTCCATATTTTGCTCGCTAGTGCCCATACTTGTGCTTGTCCGTGTGCGTCACATGTGGTTAAGATGTGTTCCATTGACTCCGTGATTCCGCATTTCTTACATTTGCCCCAGTCTTCGAAACCTTCTATATGTTTCCAGTGATCCCCAATCTTATATCCGCCATGGATTGCCATCCAGATGAAGAATTTGAACTTCCGAGAGAAGTCTTTATGCTTCGTGGCCTTCCAAATAGTTGCGGCTGGGACTGGTTCGTTATTTATTTCGCTCGCAGTTGCCTGGGCTAAACTCATGTATTTCCTCGTTATTTTCTTATCCCACGCTTCCTGGTACACCGGAGCTTCCAGCTTTCTTTGTCTGATGATTTTGTAGGCAAGAGATTGTGTCATTATCTTGAGTTTTGCGCCCGGCGGGATCAGGTCATCCCGAATGGTCATATCTATCATGTCAGGGGTGTCCTTGAGGCGGCCCTGGTTTGCCAGTTTGTCCGCGGCCTCATTGCCTTCAATGCCTGAATGGCCCTTCACCCAGCCTAGGTATGTTTCTGCCTTTCGTTCTCGCAGTCTGGCCACTGTTGTTCTGATCATCTCTCCGTTTGCTACCGTTAGGAACCCTTCATCCTCCCACCTTTGTAGGTTCGTTGTCAGTCCCTCGATCATCGTCAGTGAATCACTTTTAATCATTAACGGGATGTCCTTAGGGCAGTGTTGACAGCATTCCTTAATGGCCAGAATTTCAGCTGTCTGGTTTGATGGAGTCAGTTCGTTCGGCACTCGAATCTCCCGGTTTCGAATGTCGTTCTCTCCGAAGCAGATTCCGCTACCTGCTCGTGCGTCGTCATTACCATTGTCAGTGGCTGACCCATCAGTATAGGTGACCACCATTTCTTCGTCTGGTTCTGGCTCCATTCGAGTGTCCGGTGCAGTGTCGCCACTCACGATTTTGTCCGTAAATATTCTGAATGCATCTTGAAGTGTTCCGTGTACAGTGACCCGGGGTCGAAGGTCCTGACATTGTCGTTGTTGTCATGCGCGTCATGCATGGGTTGATCAGCGACTTCATCTTCCCAGTCTTCTGGTTGTGTCAGGAGCGGATTCCACTTGGGGAGCAGTGAGTTTAACATGTCCTTTGCTCTATGAATGCAACGACTTGGATCACGGCATCCTTGGTTCCGGAGTGTTGTGCAGGTATCGCAGCGGCAGTTTTTACCGTTTCGGTGCCTCGGCATTGGTAGGCGTCGTACCAAATCTTCGGCGTTTCCCAGTGGTACGTATTTCATGCACAAGTTTCAGGCACCGCACCACGTCTTTGTGGTGTTGTCCGCCTGTGAAAAGTGTCCTCTTTGCTGTAGATTGCTGATGGAACCATATAGGCATTTCACGTTGAATGTTCCGCGCTATTGCGAGGCCTTCCAGCCTCAGAGAGTGCGTAGAGGCTGCTTTTACCATTCCCGCCAGGTCCGGGCTGAGTTCCGACATTTTGGTATCCCAGGTTTGGAGGTATGTGTTTATTCTTACATTTTTGTCCACATTTGCGTCGGCTTCCTGCGCTTTTCTTGCAAGAAGTTCATCTGCGACTAGTGCCCACAAGGGTCTGTCCTCCCCGAAGCTCAGGTACGATTTGAGCCATGTTATTGCTATCGCTTCATTTCGGGCAATGATGTCCAGTAGGTTTTTCCCTCCTTGGTTCTCCGGGGCATAGACAGTCTCTTGATTCACGGTGACGTTGTTCTTTTCTGCCCAGAGGAACTTCCTGATCCTTTTCTCTAGGCGTGCTTCTACTTCTTTCGGCATTCCTTGGACTTTAGCCATGTACTGCGTCATTCCACCGACCACCATAAGGATTATTAATCAGCGACCTTCCATTGTCGGCTTTCCCATTTCCCATTGCTCCAAGGCTGCATCTATTTTTTTTAAGGTTCGTGACCACGTTCCAACCTGTTCTATTCCATTTCCCACCCATGCTCCCAGTGTGCGGATAGGTTCCTGTTCTGCAGCAATTTTAATGTGCTCGGGAATGGGTGTTCCGTCAGTACCATTGACGAAGCGATTCGCTCGCACGCGGTCTCTATGAGCAATGGACCCGATGGGGATCATTTCTGTCTTGTTGATATTAAATTTCGCTCCCGATGCGATGCACCACTCATCGAGAATATTTTTCAGGGTCCCAAAGTCGTCGCCTGCATCTAGGTATACCATGGTGTCATCTGCGAATAGGGTGGCAATGAGAGGTTCGTCCGTTCCGTGGATCTTGATTCCGTTCAGGCTTGACTTGCGTAGGGATTCAGCAAGGGGTTCAATGGTCAGATCAAAGAGGAGACAGGACAGCGGGTCGCCCTGTCGTACTCCGCGCGTAACTCTGAATGGGTGTTGACTTCTCTCCCCGTTCACCATCACGTACGTGAATGCATCACTGTATAGGGCTTTAATGGTGTTGATGAATTCCTCAGGGATGTCGTAGCTTTTCAAGACTCTCCAAAGGTAATCATGCTCGATTTTATCATATGCCTTCTCTTGATCAAGCGCAACTATGAGTCCATCCCTCTCCGTAGCTTCCGCTAGCTCAATGATTCGTTTTGTTAACCATATTTGGTCATAGATGTGGCGTCCCGGTACAAAACCAGCTTGGTTCGGGTGTATAAGGTCCGGCGCGATTCTCGCTAGTTTAAGTGCGAGGGCCTTTGTAAAGATTTTATAGTCTGTATTGAGGAGGGAGATAGGTCGGTAGTTGGCAATATCTGCTCGGTTGTTTTTTTTATATAGTGGGCACATCCAGCTTTCCGAAAATGACGTTCCGGGCACCATACCGTTCACTTCGATATCATTGAACACTGTTTGAAGTACTTTTAGTATGTCGAAAGCGGGTTTTTCGAGCGATTTTGCCGTTTCATATCTATCATTCAAAATCTTCCAGAATTCGTGCGTGAAACCGTTTAGACCAGGGGGCTTTGTTGTTCGCAGACAATTTGAGAGCTTGCTTAACATCGCCTCTTGTTAGCCTTCGACCGAGGTCTCGTTTTTGAGTTTCTGTAACTTTGCGTGCTGTTCTGGCAAGAATGACCTCTATTACGAATACTTTATGTAGTCGTTCTTAATATTTCATCAGGGCCATTTTGCTGATCGCACTACTCGCTGTCCGCACTTTTTCAATCTAATGACAATTAAGTTTCATTACATTTTTGTGATCAAATTAACGAATTCATTACAACCGGGCCGCGATTTGCCGCTTCATCAGTAGCAGAATGAAACGAAAATAGTGGCTGTGTGGGAATCGATTATGTCACATATTCCACTTTTCTTCTCCTGGCGCAATCCTTTTGTTTTGGGATGGTATTTGTATGATAGTACAGTTTTATCGCATGCTCCTTGGCTTCTGCGTGATTTGTACACGTTCGATGTTGCTGTACCGCTCATTTTCTATCATCACCGTGCCAGCGATCCCTAAGTCAGCTAGGTATCAACATCAATCTGTCCCCACAAGTTTCAAAGATATCCATGCTTATTTCTAATTTTTTTTCTCGCTGATATGTGTCTACCTTTCTTTCGCTGCATGGACTGCGGTCATTTCTACAATCACGTGCAACAACGCGGTTGGACTGTGTGACCAAATACGAACAAATGGCACAGACGGCACAGGGTCGGTAACATGTATTTTATGCATCGTGTATTGACATCGCAACTGAATGGTGTGACCGATTTTTTTTTTTTTTTTTGAAGCTCAAGTGTGATCAGAGGCCGCCAGGTCTACGCATGTCCATTTTTTGTTTTCTATCGCATCCCCCGTGTCCACTATGTTCACCGAAAGTGTCAGTCGGTGACAGCCTCGTTTCATCTTGGCCTCACCCCGTATTTCATGTGTTGCGACCTCGATCAGATGCCTTCGTCCATCCCCTGAATGCCCCCTGACACTCTTCATCCGTCCCCGCCTCCATGAGAGTCTCTCATATCCTTGCAGCGACATCTATGGCACTTGCTTCATTGCTTCACAACTCGCTCTTGTCTGATCAAGAGTCATTGTATTTATTTTTTCGTCCTGCCCCTCCGAGGTCCCTAAAAGCATATTTTACTCACTATCCTCTTGCACAGCTCGCTCTGCCACCGAACAGTCTGCTGAAGGCGCTTCAGGCTGCTGTACGCAGGCCTGGAGATTCTCTACTATACCTCAAATGTCCGGCCACCCGGGCCATAACCCGACAGGGTCGTATACCCCTGAGTGCGCAAGCGGGCGCTGCGCTGTTATCTTGAACTCCCGGCTCGCACAGCCACTGACTGGCTGTTCCCGAATCTAGATTCAGCATCAGGTAGATGCGTAGTCTGCATATTTTACAAGCTGAAACTGTGCGCCAGCGGAAGGATGTATCGCTCAGCTGAGCGCACGCTTTGTCACGCACCTTTTGGTAGGTCTTCCTTTTGCATTGCTGTCTACGCATTGACCGATCACTGACCCGATTTCTAGGTTCTTTTTTCTTCTTTGAAATGTCCCTTCGAAGGTAACTTCGACTTAATGAGACTGCTTTTGTTATTGACTGATTGTCTAGACTAAACTGTTGTCTTGGGATTGCGCGCAGATGTTGTTGCTCAGCTGAGTACATGCTTCATGTATGAAGACGACTTGCGCACAAGGTATGCTCCAAGTTATTCACCTCCTTCTAATGAATCCATCCAGGACTGACCGTCATTACTAGTTCTATCCAATCTACCATGTGCTCGTCCTCGAGGGCCTATTTTTTTTTTGTGGAACGACTCGAGTGCCGACTTTTCCGGTTATCTTGTTTACAATCAAGGTACTTTAGTCATTTCATTATTCATTTGTCCAAGTAATCCTGCCCGAGCGACTTGCTGGTCCTGTTTCTTAAGCACTTGAAAGAGGCATTACGGATTTCACCCCTCATCGCATTGGCTCGCAGGCGGAGACGAAACTATGCCTGCTGGATTTCTGATTCTGATTACACGAAGCCGAACTTATTCTTGGAAACTCTGCGCACTCCAGCTGCTGAAGGTATGTCTTCCCACTTAAAGTGTTTCTCGCGTGCCTTTGGATTGACTTAGAATTTCGTCCATTTGAAGGCCGAGACGAAACTATGGTAACTGCCATTCAAGTTGGACTTGCTTCGCAGGCCAAAACTTTGCTTCATTCAGGTACGTTGTTGCTTACTTATCTCCTCACATTTGAAGCGGTACTGGCCCGCTCGAGTGCCTTGCTGGTCTTGTTCCCAAGCACTCAGGACCACGGCTGGCACTTCCGCAAGCTTCGCCTCCATTTCACTGTGTGATTTACTGACCTTGAAGCACAGTCTGCTCACTTTCTCATCTGTTCTGCAGGGTTCGATGAAACCTTGAATGTGTGTCCTTCACATTTCACGCCCTACCGACTCCCTTTGAACATTTCCACAGCGCAAAGCTTTGCAGGCAGAATTCATGACTCTGTGCTCGATTCTCGAGTCATGAAGCCTGAAAGTCTGTATATATATATATATATTTGCTCGCGCTATCTGTACTCACTGACTTGGATTTGAAGCTGGAACCATGCTTAATGATTTCCGCCACGCAAGGGCGTTCTTTATTCTTCCGCCCTGACTTATCTCCGTAGATAACCGTCTTCGCTCTACCGCATCAAGCACGAAAGTCTGGAGGTACGTTTATATATGTTCACACTTGAAGCCGGCCGCTGACCCGCAGTTTGACTTGGGTCGCAGCCGAAACTATGCTCGCCGAGTCGAACTTTTGATTCTCATTGCAGTTGCACCTTCCCGAATTGCTGAAGGTAGTGGGACACTCAATTACGCCTGCAATAAATCGTTTAGTGAGCTTGCAACACCATAATTTTACGATACCGATTGAAGCATGGTCGATGAAGACACGAGGACGCTTGAAACGAATTCGATCTGTTTATTTAAATACAAAAGTATTCGTAACCGCCGCGCGTAGCGACGGCCTTCACCACATAAGTCGTATGGTCTCGGATATCCGGTGCTGTCTCCCTTCCGTCTTTCTGAATTTTATTGTGGTAATTTCTTGCCATGGTGGCCATCTTCTTAGAGTTGGTCTCATACCTGTAGTCTGCAAGGTCTACAGTGGTGTCTATAAGTAGACGGTCGATGATATCTCGGGGCTTTTTGGGCTTATTTATCATCGACCAGTACTTCCCAATTACTTCGCCTTCGAGCTTATTTCTTATCTCCGCTGTCATTCTTGCCTTGCGGAACCTCTTTTTGTGGAGCGCGACCAGTTTCTCAGTGAGGACTGCTGCAGAAAGCTTAAGTTCTTCTTCCGACAAGGACGTGTCTGCCAGAATCGCCTCGAGCTGGAGCTCGGTTTCCTCTATTTCCTTATCCATTTTGGGTACAACAATCTTAGCTAGCCGTCTGGCTTCTGCATACACTTCGTCTTTCCATGCTTTCCAAAGTGTTTGTGCATTGTAGCTTGGGTCCCGGATTTCCCAAACTCCAACTTTCTCCAATTCAGCCACCAGAACAAGTCCTTTATCAAGGACGAACTTCTTGAATGCTGGATGTTGCATTATGTGTAGCGGGCAAACCCATCTGCCATGGCCGAGAGTTGGCGCTTCCTCGGTGGTAAGTTTGAAAGATATCATCCTGTGGTCTGTTCTGATTCCAACCGTGTCAATTTCCCATTCGTATGCGTGTTCCATTAGGGTACGCTTTATGTAGAACCTGTCAATCCTCGACTGTGTTGTACCGTTGGGCCTGTGCCATGTGTAAGCTTTTGTCGTTGGGTATGTGTCCCTCCATCCGTCAGTGAGTCCTAGGTATTCTTTCAGGTCGTCAAATGCTTCTACTGGTGGGTTGGGATCTTCTCGCGCTGGGAGCCTATCTATGGCGTCCTCCACAAAGTTCGTGTCGCCGCCTAGTACGTCTGGCTTCCGCACACTGTTTCCGCGGTCTTCAAACCATTGCTTGATTTCTCTCCAGAAGGCTGCGTCCTCTATAAATGGTTGTGCGTGTATTGCCTCGTCCTGCGCACCCATCGGGGCCAGCATGGCTCCTCCGTTCTGGTACAGACTTGCAGGGTTCGGGTCAATCGGTGTTGTACCCCTTGCACTTGCAGTGCGTAGCGCGCTTGCAGCGGCTTCTGCTGACTGAGCAGGTTTCATCCCCTGCAACGGGCAGGTCATCACGCTTGCAGCGTGGAATGCGCTTGCAGCGCTGTTGTCCATTCGGACCGGACTACATTGCACGAGCCCGTGAGGTGCTTGCAGCTCCTCCGCATCTGGGATGCAACCTCTTGCAGAGGTGGTGGCAGTTGGCTCATCATTGGGCTATCCTGGCTCGCTCGCCCTCAAGGGTTCATCGCGGGTAGGATGGTCCTCAGAACCTCCCGCCGTGATCCCTCCTACCGAACGAGGGCGATCTTCGAGGCGACTGCCAGAGGCCATGCAGCCGCCGTCGCCCGCCCTCGAATTCGCGTTAGCCGAGCCTGTGGAAAAGGAAAGGTTAGTAATTGTATTCGTGGATGAAAGGGTTACTATGATTTAGCGGCAGTTTCCCTTCTGTCTGCTATCCAGAAGGTACTCCTGCCCAGCGGTTGACGAAATACTGTTCGACGCGCCTCTTGGGAGCGCCTGCCAGGACTGCTGGCTGGCGGACCCCGGCCTAAATAGGCCCCGCCATTATGGCGCACAGTCCAGAAAGAGCCGAGACTCTTCCCATACTGCACGCTTGACCCGTCCCGCGTTTTTGTCCCTCGCGTAGCAGCGCGCGGTCAATATATTTGGCGGGGGGGCGGTCGCGCTCGTATTTTGCCCGAGCGTCTTCTTCTGGTCCCAGAACCAGGTATGCTCCACTCAATCTTATTTCGGGCGTGTAGAAGATAAAGGGGAACGAGATTTCATTGGAGCTTGTACAGTAGTGCATACGTAGTTTAGCGTGCCTCAGGTTATCTCCGCGAGATATTAATTTAGCGTTTGTACTGTATCGCAGATCCTGAGTACACACACCCGAATCCCTCTAGCGTCCAGCATTTAAGCTCCGAGAGCGTTCTAGTAGGGCTAGAGGCGATCGTGCCGGGCGTGAAGGCAACTTGGGGGAGGGTTAAGGCGAGCGCCGATCGTCGTGCGCGTTTCCAGCGGAGACCAGTTAATCGTCGTGTGCGAGTGGACTGGTGCCGGGACAGGTTCCGGAGGGCGATAGCGCACAGGCTATAAAACTGAAGAACTCTTGCAGCAGAGCGTCTTTGTTCACGTGCGGTCGGGTTCCGAGTCCAACATCAACCCAGATTCGGCGTCGAGCGCAACGAAGAGTCGGAGGATCGCAGTAACTTTAAGAGTCAGCCGTGATGGTTGGCGGGCCGCGAGCAGAAACGGGCGGCAACCCGGTATCTCCGGTTGCGAGGGCAGGTGCCAGCGATGCAGAGCTGAGCCAGCGAGTCGACAAGCGGGCGCCGACCATGCCTTTCGATGTTGGAGTTGAACGCGGTAGGCATTCGCTTGGTGTTCATACACAGGCAGCCAGGGCTCGCAGGCGGGGCGCCGAGTTCGCTTGCAACTCGTCCAGTCCCGTACGTGGTCGGAAATGTTTGCGGACATATGTATGTGGGCACGGAGATTCTAATTGCATTGTCATTAGCTGTGCAAGAAGAGAAGAATCGAAAACTTGCCTTTTTCGGCCGCTACGTTGATGAAACCTTCGAGTAGAGGCTCCAAACGAGCTCGGGCTTGAACATCTCGCTTCGGTTCCTCCAGCTTGGGCTTCGTGGATGGCACAGCAGTGAGGGTCGCACGTAATTCTGGCCGAAAAGCCCACATGGGCACAAATAGGATGCAGACACCGGTGCTGCCTCGTGCCCTCCCGGCGCGTCCCCAGCGCTGCAGTAAGACAGCGAGGGAGCTTGGAACACCGAAAACGACCGTAAAGTCGATGTCTGGGATGCTGCAGCCCATACCCGCGGCATCCGTCGCACAGACAATACGGATCGTACCATTGGATAAGCCCTCCCAACATCGGGCCTTGCCTTTCTCTGTATTGATGCTGGAGAAGGAATAGACGCAGTTTCTGAGATGTTGAGGGAGAATTTTGCGGATGGTGTCCACAGCGGACCGGCAGGCAGCCTGAGATTCAAAATAAAACAGGCATTTAGGGATTGCCTCGAGAGGGGTGGATGCATCGAGGATCTCAGGGAATATATTGAGCGCGTCGAGCACGGGATTTTTCGAGTTTTGAAGGATGCGCACGTAGAAGAAGAGGTTGGCGCGGTCGGCGCCGACGTCGATTCCCCAGAACGGCCGGTTGCCAAAGAGAAGCGTTGTCCAGATCCTGTCGAAGGTACTTGTCTTGCACGTCGCCGTGCATGCGCAGAATGGCACCCCCATGCCTGTATACCTTCGCAGCATGCCAAGTTGGCGATACGCGGGGCGGAATGTCGGCTCGCCCCAGTCGTCGATGCAATGTGCTTCGTCCACGAAAACGGCCGCCAGCCGTTTGCGAAACTTGGCGTCACGCCAGAGCTTCTCGCGGAAGCTGGGAGCCTGTACCATCTCCGGGGAAAGATAAACAAGCTGCGCCCATGTACACTCGCGTCCCACAAGTGCGCCGTCTTTTGGGTGTCTTCGTTGATTGCGATCGCATCGAGGCCTTTCTTACACGCCTGCTCAACCTGTGATCCAGCTTAAAATCATCTTGTATGAGCTGCGACGCGTGAAACATATCTGATCGCGCTCGAGGGCTTTCAGTGGGCATACAACAAGTACCACCTGGCCCCGACCCGCCAACGCCGCCGTCCCTTCAAAGATGAGTGATTTTCCAAGGCTGGTAGCTGCTACAACGGCCGCATCGTAACCTTTGAGGATGCGCTGGACGATGGTCGCTTGCCAAGTGTCAGGTGTGAAGTCGAGCGAGAGTTCTCGCTTCAATGCAGCTTGAACGTTCTGGATGTCGTCCAAGCCGTGACTGAGCTTTTGCCTTTACGCCATGAAGACGTTTTGAAGGCGATACGGGTGGTACGGGACGTTTGCGCGACCGCGACGGAGTTTGAGGCTGTGGCTGATTCGCCATCAAACACGCCGCCACGCCTCGCACTAGACGCTCAACGCGTCGTGGAAGCCAATGATACGTTCTATACGAAGGTTAAAATATAGACTGCAACATAGTGAACTTTTGGCACACCAGCTTCCCGGCAGCAGAAGATACGACGCGAAAATTGGGAGTCGCGATTTTGCGGTGCGAGCGGCGGATTGTCGCGTGAATTATACGAGAAGTACGAAGATCATGGTTGAACAAATTACTGGAAGAGATTTGATAGATTAAGAGGAAAGAGTGTACAAAAAACCAGAAAGAAAGACGAAGATGCGATGGCGGACGAGAGGAAAAGGCCCTCCCCTCAAATCACCCATCTTGTCACAAGCCCCTTCTCTGAAGGCACGTCAATACATCCAAACAATAAAGACGTGCAAACAATTTCAGCCAATCAGAGAAGGGGCTTGGAACGAACCTAATTGCAGCACAATGAGATCTGATTTCTTGCTGTAGCATGATTAATTGCTGGCACACTCTTGACTTGGTGTGCAGCTAGCATATCTCGGCAAATGCCGCTTGGCACATCAGTATGTCCAGTTGGCTCTTTTCTCAACACAAGCTGAACTGTGCTTAATTGGAAGTCAGTAAATATCCCTTGACCTTTTCTCCACTGACCAATGCTGATATACTTCCTTATCTCCACCTCTGAACATATCTTGAGTTTAGCTTGCACCGTATGCCGTACGTATCTCACCGCACTACGGTCATTTTTCAGCCGTACTGTACCGTCAGCTGTCGAGAGTTAGCCGGGATGTGCCGTACGTATACGGAATGAGCCGCACTACGGTCAAAATTCACCGTACCGCAAGCGGTACGGACGGTGAAGATCCCTAAGCCGCATGCGGCTCATGCGGCTGACAGCTGTGGCACAACCTCTCTATTATGTATACAGGAGTTCGTTCGACTCAAGCCTGGACCATTCCGGGATGACACTGACTTTTTGTACAAGCTCCCGACCTAGTACATAGCCCGAAGGAGTTTCCCCTCCATCTGCATAAGGAGAAACGAAGGCCAGAGGTAAATTCAAGGAAGGAACAGGTACCGGAGACATCAGCGATCATAAAATTATTTATTTAACTCGGCATTACTTACTGGGAACTTGAATTATTGTGAAAAAAGGCACAGGGGTGCCGGTGCGCGCCCGGTCATCTGTTACGAGTTATGATGCGTGTAAGTATATGGGAAGTTCGTTCAACTTGAGCCTAGGCCATTTCAACTCCTTGTGGCAGTATTTTTGGCTCAAAAACAATCTTACCTTACCGGAGCCCAAATGAGCTTTTCATGCGTTCGGAATAGTTTCTGTTTACCGTAAATAATGGGAGTGGTGATCCCAAAACAAAGGCAAAACAACAGAGTGATGTTCAACATTCATTTCCAGGTCAACAACACCAAGTTGCATTACAAATGAGAAAGTCCCAGAAGTGCGGGGTGGACCTGCCATCCTTGACCATGCCTCATATAAGACTATGGGGAAGCTTGTTCGACTCGAGCCTGGGCCATGGGATGTCATTGCGATTTTCTTTTTTTTTGTTTGAGGACAGCTTTTCAAGTCCACTGCCAGGAGAGTTTCTGCAAACAATGAAAGGCTCAGATGTGCCGGGCACATCTCCCATCCTCGTCTCATATAATGCGGGAATGTGGATGGCTGCAGGAGCTCGTTCAACTCAGGCCTGGGCCATGCCAAACTGGCTCCCAATTCTTTTTGGGTGCTCGGCGTCACACTTGTCTTCAGCCTCGAGCTCTTCCTCGAGTCCGATTATTTTTCAATATTTCTTGCACAACTTCCACTGTGCGACTCTTGACTCGTTGTATGTACTTCCAACTGCTCGGCACTCATCTGCACAGCAAACCAGCCACCGGGTGGTTCTGGTGGCTGTTGCACCACCTGTCTACTACCTCAATGTGAACATGGAACTTCTGACACAGCACAAAAAGGTAAGATTTGAGGTATTTCACACAGGAGCAGCCTTTACAGGCTGTTTGTGAAAAGTGGGAATCTCATCCAATAACTGGGTGGGTGCTTCCAAGCTTCTGAGTATCACTGTTGCTTCCTTATGAGCTTTTTCAATAGTGGAAAGCTTGGTATCAATTTGGGCTACATCTTTGGCTTGTGATGACCGTTTAAACAGTGCTCGAGCTGTCCTCCACTGGTCTATAGCTGCAGTGGTATCTCCATGTTTGTATGCAAGATCTCCAAGGCGTAACATGCACTGTGCCCGGCTTTGATGCACATCCATGTATGTAAATCCCTCCAGAGCTATTGTGTAGAGAGCAATTGCAGTTTTTTCATCCCCACCCATTATGAATGCATCCCCAACAAAGAGAAGAGCTTTGTGAAGGCCTAATTTCTCTCTGAAATTGTATGCAAAACACAAGTATACCACAGGCCATCTGGATTGCCCTCCAGCATCTGGCCAGGCCATAATGTTTGCAAGGTGTTCCAAGCACAGAGATTTGACAGTAGCAGCAGGACAATGGAGGCATTCCTGGAACTTCATTTGTGCCAAGTCAAAGAAGTGCTCCCTCAGATTCATGCATGCCTCAAGCATTCTATATTCAACAATGCCCAAACTGTCAGCTACATTCTTGTAAATTTCCAATGCTGTATCCAAATTTTTCCGGATATTTCCTATAGTACCACTGATTTGACAGTCAATGTAGGAAATATTCAGCAAGGCAGTTGCATGACGCATAGGATTTTGTCCCAGAGATGTAGTTTCAGCTATCTTGCAAAAGATCTTTTGAGCTTGAGCATACTCTGTTCTTAGAAGCAGGATATTTGCTTGATCCAGTATGATTGAATGGGCCAAAATTCCTTCAGACATCCCACAAATCTCAAGGAACTCTCTGGCTTGTTCAAGTTGTATCATACTCTGTTGGTACTTCCCGAGAGATTGGGAGCATGCTGCCTTAAACATGAGTGCAAAGGCACTGTCATACAGATTCATTGACGATTCTGAAAGCTGCTGTGCCTTTTTGGCACATTCATCAGCAGTAGAATAATCTCCATTAGCCATGTTGAGTGAAGCCATTTGGAATAAAATGAGACACTGTTGTTTGCTGTCCCTTGATAACTTTGACAATTTCTCAGCCTTGTGAAGGAATTGCCAGGCTAGTTGCTCATCCAATTTGCGTTTAGCACATCCTGAAGCAGCAGAATAGAATTTGGCTGTGAATTGATGAGACCACTGTAGTTCAAGTAACGAGAGAACTCACACTCAAGAAGAGAATCATTGACATGTTCAAAATGAGATATTCCTTCAGCTATCAATTTGTCTTCTCTAAATTTGTGGTCAAGATCTCTAGATGAGCTCAAAACTTCTACAATAATGTAGATCTTTAGTCGATGCTCGGAAATCTCAGGTAACATATGTTGAATATGCTCCATTAGAGGTGGTGGATTCCAATCCATAAGTCGATAGAAATGGCAAAGCCTTATGCTGTGATAAATGGTATCTATGAGATCTGAATTCCTGAGACATAAGCCTCGCTGCAAGAGTTCTTGTAAATTTGACAGATTTAAGATGATTTGATCGATCACAGGCTTCCACAGCTCTCCAAGTCCTTGATATTTTCTAAACAGTTTCAAAAGGGGATAAAAGTACTTGCAAAGCGAGTGTACAAGTGAGGGAGATGGGGGTAAGAACTGCTGGACATGCTCTCTCACAGGTATTAGTAGCAGCAGTCGTTGGTCACTGTTTTGATATGCTAGAGAAGTAGTTATCAATGCAGCCTTGCAACTCAGAATATTGGGAATTCCAAGATTGCTTTGAAGTAGTTCAGCATCTGAGAGTCCATTGGGGAGTATGGCAAGGAGACTCAATAATTCCTTGCTCTCAGATGTTATCCGTGGGCTTGACAGCGAAAGACTGATAGATGCATCCAAACTGGACCTCCGGTCATGTCCCACGGAAAGCAGAGATGTTCTTTCTTTGTCCCATCGGGTCAATACTTTTTCAAGGCCTTCATAGTCAACCAAATGGGCAAGGAGATCTACTGCTAGAGGCATATTGTCTGTGAAACTGAGGAGTTGGTTGAAGTCCTTAAATGAATAAGAATGATCTGTGATGGTTTGAAATGTTTCTCGTGCAGCATCATCTGACAGGGGCTGCAAAGGTAACAAAAATGGCCGAGTCCAATGAACCTTGGCTGGCTTTTCTGCTCCTCGCATGGTGATCTATTGCATGTCAGAGATGTGAATTGAAATTAGCAGTGCACATACTACCAATCCAAGATGCTTAACATCTGTGAGGAGAGAAAGGAATTCCTCAATGTCACCTCGAGACTGAATAGGTTCCCATACTGTTTCCAGATTGTCCAGAATCAACAGGCAAGATGGTGTCCTTGAAAAATACTGGACAACAGGTTTTGTGAGATCCTTGCCAGGATTCAGTCCAATATGTAGTCCAATCAGAGCTGCAAGTTCAACACTAGTGGTTGCAGGTTCTGCACTGACAAATAATCTTTGTTCAAATCTGGTGAGAGTGTGTGGGTGATGAAGTGCAGCCCTTGCAAGGCTTGTCTTGCCCATTCCACCTCCTCCAAGAATTGCTATCCGGGGTGCCTGCTGGCCCAAGATCTTCATAATATCTCCTAATTCTGTTTCACGGCCATGGAAGATCTTTGGTTTTGAAGGTAGCAGAGAAAATGAATTTGAACTTCCAGAATGCATTACTGGAGAAACTGCTTGTGAAGTTGGCCACTTACCTGTTTTTCAGTTCATTGGTACCCAAGAATATCTGTCTGCAATTAATTGGGTCTGTTGCAAGTCAATTTTTTACATACCGAAGAGTCATCTGAAGTTGTGTTGGTCTCTGATATGGTTGAAATCAGTTCAAGTAATTCCTTGTGCATGAGTTCAATTGCTGTTTTCATCTCACCAATGTCTTTGAACATTGTACCACCAATGTCTTTGAACATTGTACCACCAATGTCAATCTGAATTTATTTGTTCAACCCTGGATAGAACCAAACTATATGTCTCACTTGAAAGACCTCTTTTGCTTTATCCAGTTCTGCATAACAGTCTTTCACAAGGTTGTTCATCTCAATATACTGGAACAACTGTTTGAGCTTGTTCTTATCTTGCTGTGGTTCAATATATATGTGTATCTTATGAAGAGTTCTGTGAAAGAATTGTCAATGCAAAGGACAATGAGATAACTGCCACACACCCCAAAAAGCTCTCAACATAATCCCACATTACAAGCAACAGAGACCCAACAGTTTCAGACTTGACATGAAGGTTGATAATTGCATATAACACTTGGTGGACATTCTCCAGCAGTTGAGCACATTCCTTTTTATTTTTCTTCACATTCTAACCCAGATTCATGAGATATTGAAATTTTGGATCCAAGACTCGGTACCCGAACTAGTTTGATCAAAGATGTAACACTGTTTGAGATGGGTTGAATAAATGGGGGGCCAAAGGCATCATAAAGCTCATTGAGAGCTGCTGCTATAGAAGCCAAGCAGGATGCAAGGTTCTCAAGTCTAATTCTGGTGACAGTGGGCTGACAAGGCATAGCAAAAATGGGATCAATTTTGAGGTCTTAGATTATAGGGCTTTCTAGGCTGTGTTCACGTTTTTTGTGATACATAGGTGTTCAGTCATTTGTCCTTTTTGGTGTAAGTAGTGATTTGCGGGCTTGGCTTGACTTACAAACCAGGGCTTAGGCTTGGCTACAGATTTGTCATTGATTCAATTGTCACAAAATCTCGGAAGTATAGGCCCCAATATTGGTCTCAAGCCCGCCTAACCAAAGCCTGCCCAAGCCAAGCCTGTAAATCACTCAAAGTCCAGTCATTTGTCTTTTTTTGTGTAAATCAGCACGAGGCCGGGACACTTTTATTTCCCGTTAATTCCTATCCCCATTATTGGATGTTGGACCAAGAAGTATACACCATTGTCAGCTGCCAGACCAATTATCTTCACTCCATTAAACTCCGACGTGTGACAGTGGGCTGGCGAGGCATGGCAAAGATGGGATCAAATATGAGGTCCTGGATTATAGGCTGTGTTTCTATTTTTTCTGACACATCAGTCATTTGTCCGTTTTGGTATAAGGCAGTGCCAGGTCTGGGCACTTCTATTTCCTGTTATTTCCGGTTATCGGATGTTGGAGCAATTAATCCTTTTTGGTCCATCGAAGTCCAACCATGTCTTTTTTTGTGTAAAGCAGAGTACAGCCGGACACTTCTGTTTTACTTCTATTTTCCTGTTAATTCCTATGTAGGGTCATTCAATGTTGAACCAGAAGTACACCACCAATGTGCACGCAGGTGACTGCCACATGCTGACGACATTTGTGCTACATGTCGCTGACAACTGGCAGCCAGGTGCCGGCAACATGGCAGCCAGGTTCATTATCCTATGGCCTCAATGTGAGGCCAGCCGTCAGGGCAGGATGGCGTACATCTGCAGTTGCACATCTCACATTGACAACACATAATCATATATAAAATACAAATCAGCTGGTATTCATTTCAGTCTCAAAATTCGATTATCGTAACTACACAGACATTTCAAGTCGAAGTCATCAACCGCATCCTCGCCAAGCACAAATTCGTCCTTCATGCACTGCAAGAGCATATCAGATGAGAACCCGGGGGTGGTGATAAAATTCATGCTCTATTGGGTGATTTCCTTTACAACGCCGCAAATCATAGCAATGCGATCCTCCTGGGATGAAAGTATTAAATTCGATAAACCAGGTGTAAAGAACTTTACGAACTGGGGCCTGAACGAATTGAGGAGGATGGGACTTGTAGGTCAGAATAAGTTTGAGAGCTGATAGAATGGCTAGAGTCCGAGATTTGAGAGAAGCACAATGACGAGAATCGGAGTTTGAAGAGACAGGAACTTCTTGAGACAGAGACTTGAGCTTGAGGAGACAGGAGTTTCAAGGAGTTGACAGAACGAAGGGGGCTTGAGGCTTGAAAGGACGAAAATTTCCGCATCTGAAGACTTGATACTGCGAACAACGTCATAAGTATTTGATGTTTCACTCCTTGGAATTTAGCCTAGAGTATAAGTTTGAAATCCCTTGAAGGATGGACTGGAGTAGATCATTGGTGTCAGATCCGCAAGATGGGTCTTCGATGTGTCTGAGACAATGCAAACAAGATCGAGTGGCGACCCGAGGTTGAGCGGAGGACAATGGGGAAAGTGTGGTTGATGATACTATGAGCCTTCTACTACCTGATATGTCTTGTCAAAGGACAGTCAAGCACGAGTGCTGCATGTTGTAGCTCGTGGGTCGTGCCGTTGCTGACTAGACTAGATGCAGTGCAGTGGCCCAGTGGTGAAAACACCAATTGCTAATGCTCTGTTTTGGTCCTGGCTCCTGACCTTGTATGCAAGCAATGCACTTTCGGCCCTTGGGAGATTTCGGTGTAGGGAGGTGGAAGTAGTCTCTCCTAGACAGACGATACAACACTTACCTCATTGTGTTGAAGTCTGTTAGTAAGCGAGGGGTCCCGATCGGACCAGAATCTTGTTACGTAAGTGTCGGAGTTTGAATTTGACCTCTTTTCGTGTCGTTTTGGCTGCCTGGCATATCTTTCTGCATGTTTTCACTTGGAAAGTAGCTTTAGAAACTTATTTGAGACGATCTGTTTCTTCAGAATCTCTGAAATCATCCTCAAAACCATGTGGTAGGTTGTCGTCCAATGTGGTGTGACATCTATGTGACAAAAACTCACCGAGTTCAACCATTGCGCAAAGGTGTCAAATGGCACACAGAAAATCCAAATAAATTGGAATAGGGAGATAGCATGTCTAAGATTTCACTAGAGATATAAGCAAAGTTGAAAAGGACAAGGAAGGACTCGAAACGCTGATTATGTAATAAGGTTTCTGGTCCAATCGAGCACCTTCGCTTAAAAACAGACTAAGGTGGAAGTGGGAGGAGGCACTCGCAGACCCGACCAACATGCACGTGATAGTGTCACACTGCGTGACTCGAGCGCACGGACCTCGGACTCACTGATTCAATGCGACTTCATCGAGACTTCACAAATAATTTTGGCGCATGAAAATGCTTGAAATCACTTCACGCTGTGGCCCTATAATCAACCCAAATCAGTGATATCTCTTCCAACAGGATTTATCTTGAAGAAAACGAGCATGGCAATGAATCTTGATTCTTGAACAGTGCCATGGTGCCCCAGGGATGTGACAAGTTCAACTGCCGGGAATGAAACAAGGGTTCTCGAGAGTCTACAGTGCTACGAGCTCATAGCTACTGCTATCACTGTGGCTTATATTTCACAGGATTTGATATTTTGTACACTGGACCAGTAGCTGGAAGGCGGCTGCCGAGGCAATGCAGTGACCATATGAACTGCAGCTGGTCAACAGCTGAGATTCCAGGTGAGAATTCCAGCTGGCATCTATCTGACGAGCAGCTGGGACCAGGTGATGAAAAATCTGGCTGACATGTGGGTCTTCCAGGTCATGGACACATGGGGGTACTTTGGCAGTGTATATACTGTCGTCGCTCGTCAGACCATTACAGCCCCGTTAAAATCCAACAGACTCCGACCGGCTTCTACCCACCTTTGCACTGAGTTTGCGCAGATACTTGGTTGCACAGTGGGACATTGGCACATTGGGCCGGATTAGCCCAAAGCATAACGGTGGCCGAGTGAAAAATTCACATCCGAATCTTGCATGTTGACGTGACCTCCCTTGTTTTCTGCTGCAATGTGTTTTTAGTACAGCGCGCCAGTCCCTCCAATCAACCTCGTTTTCGTTATTGTTACAGTCTGAGCTCATTTGAGCGAAGAGCGATGCAAAATGGGCATATGTATATGGCCAGGGGAAGAGCATATGCGGGCGAGACAACGCTGAGGTTCTGAATCTGCTCACATAGGGCTGTGCATCGTTACCGTCGCGCCAGTTCCAACGGACTCCGGCACAGGGTAGCTGACCCATTCCGTCGAGGCCTTGAAGGCTTTGTCGATGAGACGGTTCGGGAGGGTGACGGCCGTAGCAGCTCGCAGATGTAATGGCCTTCAAGACTGCTCCATGGGGGTCATGTGCGTCAAGCGTGAAGACTGTACTGAGTTGCGAGGTGTACCGCTTGACGGTCGGAAGCGTGCTATCGAAGGGGTGTATTGAAACAGCGAAACCGGGGCGGATTTAGATGTCTAGACGAACGACAAAAGGAGGAAGGGGGGGAAGACGAAAGAGAAACCACGGCGGAAGCAGTGACAGTTGTCTTCCGTGATGCGTAGCATTCGGTGCGATGAACCACTCGGCGACAACGGTGGTAGTACGGGCTTCTGAAACATTTAACGCAATCTGCATTTCGTATCTGGTGCATACAAACAGGAGATCACGGTCATTCAAACGAACGCCGCCAACCAGTAGCCTCAATGTCGTCAATGATAGCAGCCTCGAGGTTGATGATACAGAGAGTCCTTTCCCGATACAGTAGGCAAATCAATCCTTGAACCAGTTTCGTGGTAAGAAAACCAGAGAAAACCGCCGTCCGACGGGAGAGCGATCCATCCACTGCTCCAGGGACATTAAAAATAGGATTGCAGCTTAGCCTAGGTTTGGTTCAATTCCTAGCACATAGAGCATATTGGATGTGCGTGGCGTTGGTCATAACGGTCAAGATCTTGTGCCAAAAAAAACAAAGTGCATAAGCAAGATAATGTACACTGTAGAACTAAACCGAATATTGTGGACGTAACTTCGAGGACAGACCAGTTCCAGGAGAACAAGCTTCAGGAGAGCGTCTCGGCCTGCCTACCCATTTCTCATCTTCGCATTACGTGTCAAGACCAATGCGGCCTTCGCGCGAAAGCAAAGCGAGGCTCGAGATGAAAAACTCAGAGCCACATCGCGACCCAACGGCCCAACGCGCGCGATTTTCAATGACGAAGGAATACCCATCCGCGGCCATCAAGAACAGCGAGGCATAGCAGCCTCGGACCGCGATAGCACGGATCTCTGCAGGCCCAGCGCAAAGTACAAATGCGACGCAGCCACCCAGCAAAACATCAGGCTCAGTGCACAGCGCGGAGGACGCAAGCTGTACGCCCGCAAGCAGGTCAAAGCGAAAGAAGCCACATCGTGAATCCAAATCATAACGCCAAAGCCAAAGAGGCCACGTAGCGGACGTGCACCATCGCCGCGGAACCGTCGCGTACCCATCCATGCATCCATCCAGGGACGCACCCATCCATCCACCCGGGGGTACGCGGGTACATCTGCGGAAAAAAAGTGCGCGCGGGGAACATGAAGGCATTGATGGCTCCGCGCATGAGTCAAGCCAAGAAGACGATCCATGGAAACGCAGGGCACCAAGGCGCCACCGGCCAAACGAAAAAAGGGGCGGAAAGAAGAAAGAATCACCAAAGGAGGAAGGAAGGAACGCGACACACACACACCTCTCCCCTCCCGCTGCACTGTCAGTACTCCCGTTCGTATTCCTGTCCTTCGTTGGACTGGTCGCGCCAATTAGACAACTATAAACAAATTCGTCAGCACAAGTGCGGGAGAGATGTGGATGGTGGGCGAGGAGATAAGACAGGAGAGGATGTACGCGGCGCAAAATGGTATGTGCCGGCAAGCGAGCCAGCGAGCCGCGATATTGAGAAGAAACTCGCCGCAAGGGTCCGAATAGCCAGCCATACACACATCCGTGCGTTTTCAAGAAAAGGCACGGTGGGTGTCCGGATTCCCAAAGGTGTATGTGGCATGCGTGGCGCCAAAATCCCAGCGGGGAATCGATCTGAGCATAGATGCGGTGGAGAGACGCATAGAGCCATCCCACCGCTTGAGGTCAGCGCAAGCAACGGGCTGGGGAAGGCAGCACCCCGCCTACCGCTCGCCCCCGCCGCGTCGCATTGCATCGCATCGCAACGCAAAACCAAAGCGACAATCGAATCGCAGAGGCACAGACACGGACACAGGCAAAGTGGGTCGCAGCAAGTCCGAGGGACCGGCCCGAACGCATCTGTCGAGCCGCGAGCTATCCACCGGCGGCTCCGCTGGGTGGATAGTCTGAGAAAGGCGAGGAGAGAAATGCAAAGCCTCCACCAAGCCCAACGGGAAACGAAAAATCCAAAAGAAAAGAAGACTCGCCTCCCGCCCTTGTCCCTCTCCTTAGCTTTCGACGACGGCATCCCCGTGTTTGTGCTCTACAACGTAAAATTGAGCTTGCCGTCTCTGTCGAGCGCGGGGAGGTGGATAGTCGTGCGATACCCGACGAGGACGTCGGGGCCCCGCTCCCGTCGACCTCGAGGTCGCCAAAGTCGAGGTCGACGCAGATGGTGAACGTTTAGCATTCAGAGTCGTTCGATACTGCCATATCTTCTCCTTCCGACAGACCGAATAGAATAAACGCGCACTTTGTCGTTCTTGCAAATTGTCCGGTTCAAAACATAGGCCGGCAAGCAAAGGAGCATGCGCAAAGAGCGTCCGTCGGTGACTCGGTCGGCGAAAGGAGAAAAACCGTTACGTCAGACAACTTACGCTGATCGGCTATATCCGGCTCGATCAGCGCGACTTGATTACTTTTCACATCTGCATCCAGCGGCGCTAGCGGGGACTCCGAGCGAAAGACCAGGCGTACGTTGTCATTGGCTCGGGGCGGAGCGCGCAATAGCGTGGACACACTCGGCTTTCCCCTCATACATTGTCTCTGGTCGACGCCTTCTTCAAGAAAGGATTGTTCTCCGTCACCGTGTGCCTCCGAATCAGCAACCGCCCGCGCCACTGACACCTTCTATTCTATTCCATTTCCATCCTACTGGTAGCCGGGCCTCGCCTTCCTAGTCCGTCTTGATGCGTCTCCGAAACGCCTTCTCTGCCTTCCGTAGACGTCACCGGTGAAAACCTCCGCCCAGTGCCCAAAATTCGAAACCCACGCTCATAAGGCCCTGCAGCTAGCTGACATCTGTCGCATCCGGGTCTGTTGCTGAAGCGATTCCGATTTCAATTGTTCTTCAAATATAGCAATGTCACAAAGCAATCTGATTTCTCATCTTGAGGCTCTGTCTCATCTTCGAGTACCGGCTGCAGTCTCAGACGGCAGCTCCTCACGAAAGAACCTTTCTTTTTGGCTCAGTACGACTCTGTGTCTGACCGTGCGACACCGGAGTCAGGTCAGCCTCCAAAGCTCATGATCACCCCGCTCAGCCAAAATGTCCGAGCTGTTGATTTCTGATCTTGTCTTCACTTTTCCCGCGGAACCCCTCCCAAAACGCACTTTACTTGAATGTTTCATTCAACCACGGTGACGCGTCGGCGTTCAAATTAGTTGCAAAATACGTTCTGCGGAGATAGCATGAACTCAGGCCTAAAAATGTTGACGTTCCTTTCAACAACAATTCGCCGTGGCGGTGCGTGTGTTAGCTTGGGTTCAACTTTGACTGTCTTTTCAACCTTGAAGTCAAAAAGGTTGCCTTCACCTCGCTTGGTGCGGCCTTCCGGAAATTAGAATGTTTGATCCAACCCCGGTGTCGCGTCGGTGTCTTTCAATCTCAAACTAAGTTTTGCGGAGATAGCAGCAGCTCAAGGCTAAGAGTCAATTAAAACTTAACCGCCTCGTCGAACGTTCCTATTCTCGTCACCTCTCGCCACCTCACATCGCCGGCATATGCCGCAACATACAGTATACGGCATCCGGCACCCAGCAACATCCGTTCAGACAAAGACCAAAATTCGGTGTTCGGAGGTATCAGCGATTTTCAATCCTCCACACCGGCATATATACTTTGGAATGAGAACCAAGGAAGAAGGAATAAGGGAAAGAAACAGCCCAGAGGCGCCGGTGCGCACCTGCCATCCGTGGTGGAATATCAGGGAAGGTATGCAGGGAGCTCGTTCGACTCGAGCTGGGGTCATACTGCCCGATGTCCAGGAACATTTTTCTTCTATTTTCTTGCACTAGCTACTACTAGCTTCTCTCTTCGAATTCGTACTAATCTGTTTGCTTCTCAACTAAGTAAGCTCCAAGAAGTCAAGTTCAAGTCAAATTCGCATATCCTTGTGACCGTGCACCGTGCGACTTTCGAGTCACCCGGCTTTCGCAAATTGGCGAACTACACAGTGACTCATCTGCGACTTTGTCGTCCTGTCTCGTTGTTTGAATCCCGCATAGTTGTCCCAACGCGACCCGAGATCCAATGAGACTTGTTCGGACGCTTAAGCTCGAAGTCTCGGACTTGAACATCGGCTGCTAGCTAATGGGATCCAGCCGACGGAACACCAACGAATCGGCAAGTTAGCTTCAAAGCAGTTCGCCCACTTTAGTGCCAAGTATTTCACCACAGACAGCCGCATCCATTCCCGGCGTCCATAAGCACGGGGATAGCATTAGCTTGAGCACGAGGCTAAAACTCTATTAACCGCCCTTGTCATTATCGTTTCTCGCCTGGGTTTCTGGATCTCGTCACCTCTCGTTACCACTTCACCCAACATAAGTATTAAAGTGTACGGCTTCCGGCAACATCCGTTCAGACCAAGAACGAATCCGGTGTTCGGAGATATCGCCGATGTTGAACATTTACCTATCCAGATCAGGGCCAAATTAAAGCGAGTTCGATTGTAAGCAAGAAAGGCCCAGCAGCGCCGGGCGCGCCCGCCGCGCATGTGTTGTACGGAGAAAAGCTCTAGTGTGCGGGGAGCTCGTTCGACTCGAGCGTGGGCCATGTGGGATCGCATCTCTCGACCTTTTTTTACCAACCCGCCGGCTTGGGAGTGGAGGCATCGAGAGTGGAGTTGGAGGATGGTTGCCTCCCGTCAGACGGTGTGGGGTTGCTTTTGCAGCAGAGGACAGTGTTGGAGCGGTCGGACCCGCACGAGGAGCTTTCACAGCTGCGGCCGGCCGAGATGCTGCAGCAGACTGCATTGACGTAGCAAAATTTGGCTGCGTCAGTCTTGGTGACGGCGGCGCATTCTCTTTCTTGCGGCGCTTCGATGCTCGTTTTTGGGATGCTGGAGTCTCCATGGTGACCGGGGTTGGCGGTGCGGGACGAGGAACTGTCAGTCGCCATTCATCGACAGCGCGAGCAAGACTCTGGACCTCTGCGCGTGAGGCAGTATCCCACCGGCCGACGCTGAGAATGGCATCGGCAGTCAAGTGAGGGAAGCGAAGGAGTCGAGCAGCAGCCTTGAGGAGTTTGTCGAGCACTTTGGGGGAAGAAAGATAGCGGGGTCCAGATCCCCGTCATTCGTGCCTATACGCCACTCTTCAAGCCTTCCGCGGAGGCGTGACAAATCCCCTCTTTCGACTTCGTAGTCAGTTGGAAAAGGGGGGAATGCAGGTCCGGACGGGAGTGGGGACCGTGGACGGGATGCGAGCGGGAAGGCGAAGTCGTCCTCAAAGGCGTAGATTCGATCATCAAACTCGCTGGCCGCCGTGTATACAGTAGCCAGCTGAGGGTTGCAGTGGTGGCAGCAGCGGGTAGGCGGTGGTATTTTCGCAACATCGAGCACGGTCCATGTGAGCTCGAATGCGGACCCACGCGAGCGCTGACCTGCACCAGGTTAACGTTTTCCCGTTTCACGTTTGATCAGATCACACGCTCGTCGTTCTTACGACCCTCCTCGTGGAGGACTTGTTGATGTTTTAGGGGACCAACTGCATTATGTAAAAGTGAGAATTTTTGTTCTACACTTCGCTAATCTCAAGCCTCTCAGGCCAACGAGAGCAGATGCAGGAAAACAAGGCCGCTCGACATGCGCAGTTCTGTTTATCGTAAATCTGCCGAACATCAAGTTCCGTCATCTGTTCCGGCTAGTGCCCACACCATTCATAATTTCATAGACAGTCGTTTATATCTAGTTTTAGCAGGGAAAAAGCGACGCATACGTCTCAAATATGTCCAGATCGACAGTATTCACCAGCACAAAAATAAAGCAGATGGCTGTATTCAATTTCAACGGACCGGCTGGGGCATCGCCGCGCCGCTTACCTCAAGTTTTTCAAGGAAAGGCGAGACGAGCTGGGCAACCTCACACTAAATCATTCATTCATCTACGAACATCCTGCAGAAGCAAGTTACAAAATTCACTGGAGCGGAATCACAAACAGAGTCTGTGATTTTGACTCGAGAGCCCAAGAGGTAGGCAGCAATTCCCGGCCGCACACAGTCTCCTTTGAAGGCTCCTCTCGGTTAGGAAAGCTGTGTTGATGGAGCAGTCGATCGGTAGACTTTCAATTTCTCATCCCACTTCCTTCAAGTTCAATCTCCTCGAAATTTTTGGTATCCTCCCATTTCCTTATACTCTTTGCTCTCGATTCTCGGCCCTCCAGTACCTCGTTTTCTCTACTAATGACACACACCATCGTCGGCGATGACCTTGCTGGTCACATCGCCGCTCACACCGTTCTTGAGCGAAGAGGATCAAAGTGTTGTACGAGCGGTGGTGCCAAGCTGAATTATCTTAGCCGAGGCGGCAACTGTGTTAAAAACAGCTCTGAATTCAGCGGCGCTGGAACGGCGGTCGAATACTTCTTCGTTCCGGATCGGCCCTAATGCACTACCGGAAGAGCGGCTCCCAAGGCACAATTCGAATGCAACGATTGTGAGCAACACAGTCATTTAATCAAAGGTGAGGCGATGGTCCATTCGTCCTCTTTGTGCTGAATAACATGTCCGGTCATTGGAGAATTCGCAAGATCGTACGTGTACATCTTCCGTTTTCAGTCACATCCTAAGCACTTCACAACCACGGTATTTCGGTGACTATGGCAAATATCGGGGTGATCCACCAGGACTACTGACATTCCTTTCGGACAAATTCAATAGTAGCGTCCCGTTTGCGAGTCTTGTGATGGTTGGACCCCTCAATTTACAACAGCCCTGCAACTCTGAGCAATGGACTTTTTTTCCATGTTCTGGATTTGAGCCTACATCGAGAATTGAGTGAAAGGAGCTGAATTTATTCATTGCGTGTTGGGCTTCCGATGCAACGGTGGTGTTATTTCTTTTTGCGTGCGATCCGAATCTAATGATCTTGAAATGCTATAGTACGCGAAAATACTTTTTTTTTTTTTTTCGTTAAAATACTCAATGCGGCCTGGATCTGTGGATACCGCAAGTTCTTAACCAATCCCGGATTCTATGTCAAGATTTTGGGCCAGCTCGAACATGAGTACAGTTGTTGCCGGAGCGAGGCGCAGGCTCATCTTGTCAATTCTGAAGACCTTGTTGTAATGGCTTTATTCTGAATGTGTAAAGTACATTGTACCTTGCACAGAATAATGGCCATATTATGGACCTTGTTCAAGTTCAACGTTCAACCCTCCGCCGATTGATGCGAAAGGGAGATCACCGGAAAGGCTTGATGGCCGGATGGTTACGAGAGTCTTGTCACGCTGTCACCGCCCGCGGGCGAAGATCAAGCGAAGACCGTCTTTCTTCAATTTTGCTCTCTCCATCGATCGCTTTCCTGGTCTCCTTTTTTCTCTAGATGCATGGGCTCTCGTTCGCGCGGATCCTGCTTTCGTTATCCTAGACTGCACCTGGGCCGCCCTCGCTTCGACTGTCGCTTCCAAGCTCTGGACACTCTGATCGATGACCCACGACACTGGCGCCTCATGAAGCGTGCTCTCAGTCCCTCAGCATCGTTTTTTTCTCGATCAATTACGCGCGCGGTTCTCATCAATGGCCGTTCTTCTCTTAGCCAAGAAACCCTCGTACGGCGATCGCAGGGATTCAAGCCTGCGCTGAATATCCTCAGGCTCGGCAGCAACTACGTCGAACCGAGCTCTGGGATCACGGCGCCGGGACGGAGATGCAGCGTGTTTAGGGAGTGAGGGCGGTGCTCAAGCATCGTGCGTCTCTTCCGTCCGCATTCCTTCGCCTTATGACTTTATCCTGATCATTTCATGCGCAGGTACACAGACACCGCCGCCTCCGCATGCCTCTCCCTCGCGCGCCCCGAGTGCATCATCGTCCTCAGAGCCAACCCCGCCTCCGCCATCGCCTCGCTCACGGAGACCTTCAACGTCGACCTCTTCGGCGTACGTTTCGCACCTTGGGACACACACCACGCACCGTGATAAGGCTGGGCGATGGCCTCCGCGCTAATGAAGGAACTCACGGCGCCCGCCGACACCCCCGAAGCACGAGTGAAGAGTGCGCGTGTGATGCAGCCATTGCAGGAGAGCGCAACGGCGTCGGCGTCGAGTATGAGTTGGTGGGCGGTGGGAGTCGTGCTGAGGCAAGGGGGAATGTTGTTCTCGGGTGCGCCTCTCTCTCTTTTCCTCCTCCATCCGCCTTTCATTCATCTATTGACAATGCGACACTCAGCGGCTATGCTATCTCCTCCCATACTGGCCGCCTCGCGCACCGCCACCCCGACATCCCCGCTGTCGCCACAACCAACAGCGACGGCCTGCACCTCGCGCGCGCGCCTCCCTGTGCTCCCCACCCCCGCGGCCGTGTACGACCTCGCGTAGGTACAGGTCCTTCGCCGCGCAGTCCACGCGAAGGCGAAGTTTCTCGCCACCGAGGCGCTCCGTGGCGCGGGCGGACTGTTTCTCGACGCCCGTGGAGCACGCGGCTGCCCTTCCGTGTGCGGCCCGGGTGAGCTGGTCCTCGATGCCCGTAGCGCGCGATTCGTCCGCTCGATTGATAACGGAAGTGGGGCAATGCAGCGTGTTGGGGGAGCAAGGCCGGGAGAGAGAGTTGGACTCGGAGGAGATGGTAATAGACGGTGAGTCGAGTTTTTTTTTTCCAAATTTATTGCTTGGATGCGGATAGTGGGAATTGATGAGTTCTTTCAGGAGCGAAAACCTTTAGGTAACGGTACCCCGTCGCGGAGGACAGTGAGATTCCACTCGAGAGTATTTTGTCCACCTTCGCGAGCTTGGGGTAGGACGGGAATTGGTTCGGACCGGTATGTTCCATCTCTTATTCCTATTCGTTTTTGCTCTTCCGCACCGCGTTCTTCACTCCGATATTATCCTCGACTTATCTCGCTGTATGTTGACGACCTTCCTCGCAGTGTCGACTATCAAATCTTACACGCTAACCGAAGCGATATTGCGCCGGTGGTGCGTTATGTGTGTTTCCTCTCTCTATCCCCTGCCCTTCCTGCTTCACTTCCCTCGCACACCTCTACTCTTCGACTTGTACCCTTGACTGATACTGACACCACCGGGCAGACAGTGAGCGGCCTCCCCACGACACCTCCGCGTGCCCCCGCGACGGCAAGCTCGTCCCGATTCTGGCCTGTGGCTCGCGGGGGAGCACATCAACAGCGCGCACGCGCACGGGCGGAATCGGTTGGTGCCGACGGGGACGTAGTTCGTGGGGCGGGACGGTGGTGTTGGGCGGATTGCGGATGCGGGAGCTGCGGGGGCGCCGTGAAGGCGGAAGGGGTTAAAGGCAGGATGGGAAGAACAAGAGGGGCACGGGAAGTGTACGAGTATGTTCTGAGTCTCGCAACTAAAATCAATTCCTCTTGAGATAATATTGAGCAGATGGCCCCAATTCATTTCTACGTGTTTCTTGTTCTGAAATTACAGCTTCGCGGCGTCACTTGGTCCTATCCACCTTGCTCGCGGTCAATTCGCGGTTCAATTCCTTTTGCGGCATCACGATTTAACTTTCAGGACATTCGACAGACTTTACCGGGAAGATGCATCTCTTGACGTAGCGCCCGGTAAAAGATGTCGGTTCGCGCGTCGCGCTTCTCCCTTCGTCAAGACGCTGCCAACTGTGAATTAGCCGTCGTTGCATTCCACAACAACTCAGAACTCGGAGCCAATTCAAGTCAAGCCCAAGATGCCGCAAGAAATTTCGGCTAAAGAACATACACTCCGAGTCGTAACTGCTGTCCTACCTGTAGTATCAGAGGGCCGTCGCTCGTTGGACGTGGATAATCGCAGCTGCTGTGATGTGGCCACATAAATTTATCATAGAACCTTTTACTCGTCTCGCTCTAACTGCGAAAGCGGTGTTCATGTCCTCAATCAGAAAATATTAGTTTCTCTCATATCCTGGTGTTCCATTACTGATGCATTCTATTTCATATCGCTGCATTGTGCATTTCTCACCGAACCCGACACTGCCAGAAGTTGCGCACAGATGACAATATCTATTTCGAGACCCCTCACCCAACGTAATAATTGATTTCAGTTTCGAAGCTCCGGCATAGAAGATTGTATATCTCTAAGCACTTCCAGAATCTCAGTAGTACCGAATTGGCCGTGTGCGCAGAATCTGATTGGTCGATTTGCACCGTATCGGTCTTCAAGCAACGATATAAGCTCTGACTGCGCATTCAATCTGCCCTGACGCTGCAAGTATGCTGATCTCATTGGACGAGAAGCTCATAACGCTCAAGTCCCGGGTTCGGTAGTGTCGTGCCGTTGAATCATCCCCTAATCGCTATCACAGCAGAGCATTCTCGTGCCATTCGATGCAACATTCGGGCAACATCCCTGATTCCGGCCTGACAACGCATTAGGCGTCGTGTTTGGCTCATGACGGTGCATTGGCCAATGAATTGCACCGTATTAAATTTAGGACGGTGACGCTGAGCACCATAGTTGCGGAGGGCGATAATCGCGATGAGCAGCAAATTATTTTCGACCTGGTTCCGCGCACCGCCGTGGAAGCAGGAGCGAAATAAGCGATAACATTCATAAATTCTAATATCCTGACTCTCATGTTTACCCATTACCAAATGTTTGGTTGACCGTACCGACATCTTCGACCTATATGTCGGGAACGGATATTTGAATTACGACTATGAAGGTATTTCGAACCAACAGAATTCTGGATGCATCAACAACGCGTTCGACCTGATTTGTACTTGCAGCCTTGCAGGAGTTATCCTTTCCCAGAAATATTCGGCCGGTAGACTAGCCTTCGGTGTAAGGGCATGGCGGATCAATTCCACCGACATGCCCCTTACATCATATTTGTATCAATTCTGGATTCTCGCTTATGCCTTACGACCGTTACTATATGCACTGCCTAGTTTTGTACTTATAGTTCTTTGGTTTTTCGTTGTATGCTTCGTCGAATCAACGCCAGTTTCGGGGCTTCTCAGCCCTCGAGTTTCTCTTGATCCGGCTTGTTCCTGTGTTCCGGCTTTCTCGGGGCTCTGCCCCGTGACATTCGGGTTGTGAAACAGCGAGAATTTCAAACGGTCTTCTAAATGGGAAGTGCGGCTTCAACGCCGGAGCACGGAGGCGCAGCATCACGGCGATAGCCGGACATTGATCTCTTTCCTTGCGCCACCGGCAGCCTCAAGTTTTGGCTCGATACTGATGGTGGTGGACAAAAATAAAAAAATAAAGAAAATAAAGAAAAGGAAATATTGCATGCATTTGTCAGATGTCTCGGGCTTCTCGGCGATCTCAGAACTTCCGCTTTTGTCGGTCTCGGCGTTTCCCGCTTTCCTTTTTGGACTTTCTCGGATGATACCGAGCTGTTGACAGCATCGTTCAGATACTGAAATAAAGTGAAGATTATATTGTAGGATACACCTTAAACTTCAAGATAAAGTTAGAGAACTTCTGGAGAGTAACCCTGATCACTTGAATATTTTGAGGAATTTAGGTGCATTTCTTGGAAGCCAATTTATTACCATCAGTACGCCAGATACTGAACGGAGTTTGAAACTGCTTTGACAGATCATATTCGCTTCAGCGCTCACGCGACTGGGCATCCAGCATTCAAAAAGAAAATATAGTTGCCACGCACTGTGTAAGGCAATGACCATTACCGTCAGTGCTCCCAAACAGCGATTTCGAGCAGCTAGAATACAAAGTTGTGCTCTCCTGCATCCAAACATTACCTAAACCTCGAGGTCTATTTTTCTTTCCCGGCTTGGCGGCCGGACTAACTAACTGTGGCTTGTACATTTGATCGCACCTCAATGCACACTTGCTTGAGGCAAGAACAAAATTAAAATTCACCTTGCTCAGCTGCCTTGAATGTTGTCCAATGCACAAGTGCTAGGAGACAAATCAAGTGCAGAACGAATTGGTTCCTGGCAATCCACACTCACACAATGATGCGTAGTTGCACCCTGCACAATCAAACCTTGCAAGCCGCTGAACTGTCAATGGTTAGTGAAGACCTGTGTGCTGAGTATTGGATATCCTTTTGTTGTTTTTGATTGTTCTGACTGAAGCTATATAGATGGTGCACCTTGTAACATTATTCTCATCTTGTATGCACAATGTCTGGCTTTCAGAATAAAACACACTGAATTCTTGGCAGCCAAAATAGAGATTTTTGACTGCAGCACGGTACCTGGGCTCTTTGCTACTCAATGAAAGCCGTGCCATCACCGTCTGTGACAATAAAAGAGTGAAAATATTGAAGGTATCAATTCCCTGACCAATATTTGAATAAGTCTCTCAAGTCATTGACAGATGAACAAGCTGTACACGAAGCATAAAGGTAAAACCTCAAGGAGGCATAAGATTAGTTGCCAAAGTTTATCAGACGCGACGCGATGCAACTGCGACGCGCGACGCGAAGCTTGGCACGTGGGACACGTGATACCGGGCTAGCCGGACCGTATTCAAACTCCGATCAGTATCAGTGTCAGTATCTGTCCACCGCCACCAGTATCGAGCCCAAGTTTTGAGTCGCGTGTCTAATTAGAGGGCTTCGACGCGCTCCGGTAACGGTCCGGACATTCCGGCAGTACATCAACTGTCATTTGACAGACTGCGGAAGCATTCCGGAGACGCGGCAGTGCATCAAATGTCATTGTCAAGGAGTAGCATACAGCATGTAAATACGAGCATACAGCAAGGGGTTGATCTCCGCGGAAGCAACGGAGAACAACGCTTAGCCAGCCTAGTTGCTTCTCCCGCGCATTGATTGTAAAGCACGTTCGCATTGTCCTGTATATCTCAATCGAATTATATCAAGGGTGAGGCGGACGACCTCCGACTGGTAAGGGACTCTAGATTCCAGAGTAAAAGAATCTTGGCGTCAACTTCATTCACCATCGCATCGGCACGGCGGCTCATCATAATCGCCTGGTTTGTGAATGGGAAATAACGTAAATGATAAGCGGGGACTTATTCACCGAGCTCCATTCCCATGCACATGTCAATGTCTATTCTTTAACTAACACCGTCACAGTAACACCTGTGTGATAGTCAATCTCTGCGTCTCCCATGACCACGTCCAACTCCCTCGATGCCAGCGCGTCTCGGGCTTCTCGAAAGAGTTGGGAACCATCCAGATCTCGGTTTCTGAACCAGGGAGACAGCATACCACAAGCAGTTGTTAATCACTACATCTCTGGTACAATAATTCATAATGAAGCTGGGAACATTGCTCATAGCACACAGGAGGTCAAGGAGGTCCCGGTGGCCAAGGAGGTGTCCATGGAGGTAGTGGGGGTTCTGGTGAAGGGCCAACCCTTCATTATGAAATCAACATGAATGCAGAACATCTCACTATGAATATGGTGCAAAGTCCCAACATGGTGCAAGGTTCTCAAGTCGTGAATGATTGTCCACCTGCGTCAAGGATTTTTCATGGGCGGCGAAGCATTTTGGATGTGATGCACAAGTTCTTTACTCAAGACACCCAGAAGCAGAGAATATATGTACTATATGGACTGGGTGGCGCAGGAAAGACACAGATTGCCCTCAAATTCATTGAAGAATCTACCTGGTGGGTTGATTGAAGTCTGTTTTGTGAGCCACTGATTCATTCTGGAACAGCTTTACCGATCAACTTTTGTTGGATGCAAGCACAACGGAGACTATTCAAAATGGTCTCAGGAATATTGCTACTGCCAAGGGAGCTATTCAGGATGCCCTGAAATGGCTGAGTGGCAGACATGAAAACTGGCTGCTCTTCTTTGACAATGCTGATGATCCTGAAATCAATCTCAACCAGTTTTTCCCAAGATGCAACCACGGGAATATTATCATTACATCCCGGAATCCTAATCTCCAAGTATATGGGGAAAGCTCTCATGTGTCCAATATGGAGGAATCAGATGCTGTAGCATTGTTGTTGAAGAGCAGTAAGCAAGAGGTATCAGGATCTCATCAACTTCTGGCACAGAATATTGTCAAGGTGAGCTGTCAATCAGTGTAAATGCACTTGTCATAATAGTATTCAGGCACTTTGGTATTTTCCTCTGGCAATTGTTCAAGCTGGAGCATTCATTTTGGAAGCTGGAAGCCTTGAAACATATTTGGACCTGTTCTTGCAAAACCACACAGAGCTGCTGAAGAAAAAATCATCCCAATGGCATGATGATTACACCTCAGCAGTCTATACAACCTGGGAAATCAGCTTCAAAAGGCTCAGTCCTGTGGCTGCAATGTTTCTTCAGCTGTGTTCATGCATCCATTGGGATGATATCTCAGAAGACATTTTCATCAGAGCAGCAAATCGTGCAGTGCAACTACCTGACCCACCTCAGTACAAACCGAAAAGACTAGAGAGAATCAAATCCAAGTTCAGGAGGCTTGTTTTTTCGAGCACTCGATCTCAGACATCAAACAATGAGATTCCAACATCCAGAAAATTCCTCTTGCACTTTGTGGAAGCCACTGGAAAATGGGACTCTCTGTCCTTTCTGAAAATCACCAATGAAATCAGAACATATTCTCTTCTCAACTTCCATCCTGACAGAAAAACATTTTCCATTCATCCATTGGTACACAGCTGGAGTCAAACAACATTTAATGATGCAGAGCCATATCATTTGTGTATGGATGATATATTGGGAATGTCCATCAGTGAAATCCAATTTCACAATATGGAACTTGCAAGTCTGAGATTAGTTTCTCATGTCGACTCTTTGATTAAAGTTTTCCCTACCAATTTCGCATGGCAACATGCAATGATATACATGCATGTCGGACGGTATGCAGAGGCGAAGGACCTTTGGATAATTGAACTAAAAAACCGGAAAAAAGTTTATGGACAGAACCATTGGAAGACCCTGAATGCTATGGGCAACCTTTCAATTGCACATCAAGGACTTGGCTACTTTGAAGAGGCTGAAAAGTTGAACATTGAGCTGCTAGAGAAACGGAGAAGACTTCTTGGTGAGGATAACTTGGACACCCTGGCCGATATGAATAATCTAGCTTCCATATATCACAAACTGAACAGATTTGAAGATGCTGAGAAGTTGGGAGTGATGGTGCTAGAGAAGCGGAAGAGTCTCCTTGGCAATGACCATCCTCTAACTCTTGATGCCATGAATGGCCTTGCATTAACATATCGTGGCCTTCACCGATTTCCAGAAGCTGCGAGGTTGAGTATTGTGGCGGTAGACAAATGGAAAGAGCTCATTGGTGATGACCATCCCCGCACTCTTGATACAATGCATTCCCTTGCAAATACATATGATGACATGGGCAATTTTGAAGAGGCTAAAAAGTTGAAACTTGTGGTCTTGGAAAAGCGGAGAAAGGTTCTGGGTGAGGACCACTATGACACTTTACTTACAATGTCTATTCTCGCAAACACATACATCAAGCTTGAGAAATTTGAAGAAGCAGAAAAACTAGAACTTGTAGTAGTTGAGAAGAGGAGAAAAGATTTTTGGCGAGGACCATTTGGAGACATTGGATGCCATGAATGATCTAGCATGCACATACTACCGTGTGGGGAAACTGGTTGAGGCAGAAGCCTTGGAAGTCATCACCTTAGAGAGGCGAAGGGAGCTTTTTGGATACAAACATCCAGGAACCCAGCGTGCAATGCGAAATCTCATCAACACATATTATGGTTTAGGTAAACAAGCATACGCTGCAGTCCTCGAGAAGCTCCTGGAGCATGAAGTGGAAGATTCCTTGGAAGAGCATGGAGGCCGAATTACTGCAGATTCTGAGATTTGAATGCCGTACTTGTACTATATATTTTTCACTGTGTATATTTATTGTATGATTCTACAAAATTGTTTCCAATGCAGGCACGCTTACTCATCTTGAAGCAGACTATGGAGGATATCAAACTCTCGCAGTGATTAAACTTTCATCTATAACTGGCCTCAACAATTTACTCCAGCCTATGCAGCTTCAAGTTTGTGGAAGTTAGTGTTAAGAGCATATCTAGAGTCCTGAAATTGGTCCTCAAGGACTCAGCTCACATTCCTGGCTTCAAATGAAGACAATGCCAGTTTGTGCCGAGCACTACCGCTCGGCATTCGTAGTTCCGCGATCAGGAAATCAGACGAAATCTAAACTCCGCCATCAGTCCTGACACCATTCCTGACAGATGATGAGAAGGAACCAAATTGAATTATTATCTTGAAGGAGTGAACCGACTGACCACAATTTGACTGAGAGAAGAGCGGGACTGTAGAGTGGTAAGCGATGTTAAGTTGACAGCTTGAGGTTGAGCTGCTGAAGGCTTGGGAGGACAGCATAACAACAAAGATACATAAGCTTGGCAACGTTACAATTCACCAGAGCTTGAATTTGTCTTGCTGCCGAGCAGTCTTGAGAAGATTCGAGATCCTCAGGGCTTAACGATAGGCCGTGGAGCATGCCCGGAGAGTAGGGCTGCACGCCGTGCCCGTCGCGCCGGTTCTACGGGTTCCGTACGACAGGTAGCCGGCCCGTCCCGTCGAGGTTTTCTGGAAACAAATGACGGGACGGCGACGGGATGGTTTACTTGGTCGACGGCCGTCGAAATAACGGCCATTGACGGGTTGGTGACGGCAACGGATTCTGGAGACATTGCCTATTTGAACGAATTTTGGCGTCAACTTGAGCCTCCTCGCTGAGAATCCTCCTATCGTTTTACCAGTGTTGTGACTGTGCATGGCACCGTTGCAAGAACATCAACCACTGATTACCATTTCTGGCAGACCACCATGGCACTGAAGTTCAAATTGGGTGTCTTTCCGGCATGGTCCCGGCATAGGTCTGCGCAATGCATGTAGGCAGAGGATTGGCAGAGGATTGTTTCTTGGTCTCAAGCTGGGCATTATGTGGCACTTCTAGTGAAGTAAGCAATTTACCAGTTTCATTCATAAGCAGAAATTCAACATACTGAAAGAACAATCAGAGGCTCTGGCTCGAGGCACATTGGATCACGTTTCAGACGTGTTGGCAACCTTTTTCTTTCACCAAACTGGATTCTATGAATGCGGCCCCATCTCGACGGCCGTGACGGCCGTCCCGTTGCCCGTCCCATCCTGTTGAGGATTTTTTAACTCAGACGACAGTCCGTTATGTGACGGTCCGTTCCCGTTGCCCACCTGTCAAAACGACGACCGTGCCCGTGACGGGCACGGCGTGCAGCCCTACCGGAGAGGCGACCTTGCACCCGGCGGGGGGATGATGAACGTAAAGGCAAAGGGGGAATGATTCACACCCCATCCTTTTGTGCGGCCGTTGAGTGGACGATCTAGAGTCATGTGCTTTATCGAGAATAGAAAGGTTCGACGGCATGATGCTCCGAAAGTTAAACCACCAGATGAATGAGGCATCAAGGCGACCAAGACAATGGAACACGGGGAGATCATGCCGGCAAGAGACAAATAGAAAGCAACAAACATGTACACGAAATCAGGGCATCTGCTTAACACACCGGAAAAGGAAAAATTATATAATGCACTGAAAGTCTACCTGAAAATGCGAATTTCATTTTATATTTCAGATCTACAGAAATTAGGAATATCTTTGTGTCTGAAAGGTGAAATGAAAATACATATTTCATATTCCATTTCAGACTCGCTGAAAAAAGGACTTTCAATGCTTATGAAATGTGTTCTGAAAGGACCACTTTGGGCACACCTTTCAGAAGTGCTGAAAAGCCGATTTTCAGAAACAAAGACAGTTGTACTGAAAGTTCAAATTTCAGCACACCTTTTAGGAGTATTGAAAGTTCTATTTTCAGATAATTGTCTTTGTTTTATCTGAAAATAGCTTTGTTTTATCTGAAAATAGATCTTTCAGTGCTTATGAAAGGTGCACTGAAATTTGGACTTTCAGCATGACTTTCTTTGTTTCTGAAAATAGGTCTTTCAGTGCTTCTGAAAGGCATGCTGAAAGTAGTCCTTTCAGAGCACATTTCATAAGCATTGAAAGTCCTTTTTTCAGTGAGTCTGAAATAGAATATGAAATAGGTATTTTCATTTCACCTTTCAGACACAAAGATATTCCTAATTTCTGTAGATCTGAAATATAAAATGAAATTGGCATTTTCAGGTAGACTTTCGGTGCATTATATAATTTTTCCTTTTCCAGTGTGTAAGATACGAAGAATGTCATGAATCTGGATGTGACAGCAAGTGAGTTGGAATAGCAATACAAACAACACTATAAACAATATCTCTATCCCATCAGTGTTTTGACATTTTGCTTGTGAGCTTGTACAAGCCCGAAAAAGGCCGAGAAAGCTCCAAAAAGGTTGTCAAGGCGCAAGGACACAAACCTATGTCAAAATTTACACAAGGTCGAGATATTTTGAATCAGACAAGCCCACAAGCTGGCAAGGTAAAATAGAAATTACCATTTTTCAGTCATAGCTAGCGTAAAAAGCCTATCTAATGAGTATCTAATAAATGTCGCGATAATGAGAAATTAATCCAACGAGACAGGAGTCTTGGAGGCAGCGAGAGCTGCAATTTTTGAGCAAAAGGTATGGAGGGACAATTCTGTTCGAGATGTGAGCAAATCAGTCAAAGTGGAGAATGAAAGAAACACTCACTTCACGGGCTGCTAGGCTGGTCCATATGCTCAGGGATTCCGTCAAGTGACTTGTTCTGGTCATTCCCGATGTCTTGAAGGGTCCCAGAGCTGATGCCGCCGCACGCAATGCATATGCATTCCCAGCGGGACGACATGAATTCTTAGTGCTATAAGGTATCAGACCACGGCAGTCCCAAAATGGGCAGCAGAGAAGTCGAGCAGCTTGGGAGCGCGAATTCCCGTAAAATGCAGTTTGTACCCGCACTTGACTCAACAAAATAATCAGCAAGAAAATATAGTAAGAAGAGTTAATTATACCGCTGCCGCCATTGTGGCCAACAAATCAACAGGTATGCGAGAGCGGGAAGAATATATCGAGTGTCGCAGCTTTGTGAAATGCCGGGCCATTTGGGTGTGAGCATTTTGGCCTTGACATGGAAAATTAGAAAAGCCAATTGAGCATGCAAAGTTTCCTTACCTTGTCATTGAACCCAGGGATCGGTGCTCGTGCTCTACAGGCCCGGATGCAACGGGAAGATCAACACTCGCACCAGCTGGGTTTTTTTCTGTCCTGTGATGCCTTTTGGAAGGATCAGGGGCCGGCGTATCATCGTCATGATCGGAACCTGAGCGACTATCTTCAGGAAGTCGAGAAGAGTGGCCGAGACGTTGTGGGATGATGATGAGATCCTCGAAGCTCACGTGGAAAACTGCTTAGTTGCACGTGCCTTGTCTCGCAGCTTTTGGAAATTTGTGCAAGTCCTGTTCCCCCTTGACGGTCGTTGACGATCCACAGCATCTCTTACCTCTGCCACGAATGTGGGCGGTTTGACCCGCCATTGCAAGGCCATGCACTGCCAATTTACTCCTGGATCGGGCGGCACTTTTACCAAGGGGTATGCAGCCTTAAAATTTGGGACACTGGGTCAGAAAAGTGGATTAAGACCCTCATCGACCCACCTACCCTTTAGCCGAGCACCGCCACAGCACTGCCACTTTCAAATCCGGTAATTCCGGAGATTGCTGCCATTTGAACTTGGTTTGAGGGATAAATTTTGTGAGCTACCATGAATTGTAACATATTCTATGGTGAACCCAGTGTTATAAAATTACTTTGGAAATCCCAACCAAGGTCGTTATTTGTGGCTCAGGCTGGGTTGAGAATGACCAAAGCAGCGAGAACATCGCAGAAGCTCACCCTAGAAGCCCTGGATAGTCAGATCTGGGCTAGGATATATATTTATATTTCTGCGAATTTTTTGAAATTAGAGAGCTTGTGCAAAACCGCATGCAGCTGCACAAAGCCGCATGCGGAGGTGCGGTATTTTTGCCTTGTGCATCACGAGAATGGTCAATTGTTGCTTCCTAGACCATCAGAGGACAAAATGAAAAAGCCGCATGGAAAGAGGTTGTGCACCAAAAAAGCCACATGCGGCTTTGCACAACCTGTCTATTATCTAAAACACATTTTCAGCCCATTTCAGGCCTGGGCCAGAAAAGTGGAATAAGGCCACCTGGGACCCACCCACCTGGTGTCTCGGCATTTGCGGGTGCACACCCTTGGCTTTTACCCAAATTTGGCTGGCATGACTCTTGAATCGCCATTATTGCATGAGTGCCAGCTGAGTCTTTCGCAACCCTTCCTCCTCCTGCTGCAGGATGATGATGGGACCGTGCATGTCCCAAATCATGGTCAGACATCGAGTTGGAGCCGGAGCAACACGCTTTTTTAGCGAGATAGCCGATGTCTGGACCTTTGATCGCCGCCCTTGCCGGTAACCGGACCCCACAACCTTGATTAGGGAAAATAGTTCGCAAATTACAGTACACCATTCAAATAGCTATGAGTTTGCTTAATATTAATTTTTACTATGAATACCTGGAAAGCATTGGAATTTATTGCTATCACATGCCTCAACATTGCACCAATGGTACGACTACCACTCATCAAGGTCTGGTCCCTCTGTGAACTCCTCATTGGAGAACCATACAAAGATCTGGTTGTCATTGTTCATGACCTCAGTCTTGCCTGCTACCAATGGCTCATCCTCCTTCAACATCTGGTCTAGATGGGCCAATTGCTATGATACACACCTGCAGATGAGAATGCCAAAACAGTGGAGGAGGCCCACCTCCTATGCTGGGCATCATCACTCATGGAATCCAGTTTTGCAGCTACGCTCAGCGAGACACTGTCCTGACCCGACACGGGAATGTGGATGGTTGAGCTGAAGCGGGAGCGTAGAAGGCTGTCGGTAGCTATCATCCCTGTTGATTCCATTGCGTGCGCTGCCCATCTCATCAGAGTGTATGGGACTCAGGCGTTACTGGAGGACTTTCAGTTTTTGGACTCCCTCGATGCAGTTCATACTTATTTTGTTAATCGCTATGCAAACTACCATATGCATGAGTTTTTATCCTAGCCTAATGTATGTACCATGTATTAATTTCACTGGATTAAATTGGCTCGGGCTTGTGCATTTGCGAGCTTTTTTGAGCTTGTCGGCTTGTGACAAGCCCACAAGTTCAAAAAAGACGCAAGATTTTTATCAAAACGCTGATTCCCGGAGATTAAAATATAGTGTTAAAATTATTTGTGAAGCTGACAGCTGCGCATGCATTCAAGCTGGCCGCTGCAGCGTAGTACACTTCGCGCTTTCAGTGCGACCCGTGGGGTAACCTGGAAAAAGCAGCTGGCCATCCCAACACCAGCATTCCGCCCGATGAATAGAAGGCATCGCGTATTGCCGATGACTTGCTGCAGGGCATTGACGTCATTACTTACTCCGATGGAGGATAGTGAGAACAGAAATTTCTTTCGCATTGGATTCAGGACCGTGATTCACAGCAACCTCCAATATGTAGTATTTTCTATTTCGGCCATACCCAGGAATTCAGATCAGCGGTGAATTTCTCAATGTAAGGGGGAACAGATAGTGGAAGTCGAAGCGAATGGCAATATGTACGAGCATCGGAAGGAGCGAACGGTGAATCGAAAGTAGAGGGAAAGCGAAATTGGGGGAAATGTTACTTGAGATAACAATTTGTACCTGGATTGTGCCATCAGCTTTTGCCGAGTGCTGTGTTGTAGCGAGAGGGATGAAGAATTGAATCTGACGCAAAGTTGGTAATCGTGATGCAAATGTCAAATGGATGGACCGCAGGACAACAACCTGGGAGCCGAACATAGCTTGAATCCTACTTCTGCCTGTGCTGAACACAGAATGGAAAACGAGCGTCCTGTTTGGTGGGTTGATAAGGACAAATGTGGGATTGAAATAATTTCAGTAGACGAGCTTGATCCAGAGGATTTGTGAGCAGTGACTTGATGTTGATCTCGTCCTAGTGATTTTACCACCGTACTTGCCGAGTCAGCTTGATGTAGCCGGCCAGCGTCCGATGAAACACTCACATCTGCAATGTTCACGTTCTTGCACCTTGCAACTCGAATCGAGGCCAGCTTAAACTGTTCAATCAATAGTCTTGACCGAACCAGGGATTGTAGGAGGCTTGATTCTTGTTCTCCCTGAACGCGGGCGAGAGAACAAAGCGAGTTTGATATCGCCTCGGAGTGCAAATTCAAGCGTTGAATCACATTAGAACTAGCGAGCTGGACAAAGTGGTGTCTTATTGGAGAATTGAACAATTGCACCGAGCGCGGCTACTAGCCAGTGGACAGGATGATGGGGGCGGAGACCAAGCGACGCCGGCGCCGGACGCGTTTAGACAGACCTACTTGTTGTACAGACGCTGAGCGCTGCAATTAGAACATGTCGCGGGTCAAGCAGGAGGCGTCGAAACTAAGGTTTGATACAGAGCAAGAGTGGGCGCTTCGTCGAAATCGAACCGCGGTATCTTCGGGAACTGGCGTATGAAGGAAAGAGGGAAAATGCATACAAAATCAGCGCAGCTGCTTCAGATATGGAAATATACCTTGTACTTGAACGGACGGCTGCAGTGCAAGCTGAACATGATGCCTTTTTCAGCCCTCGGCCGAATGATGCGAAAGCCGCGAGCACCGAACAGAGGCGTTACGAGTCACGCCATGCCGTCACGGGTCAGTCGCGTCTGTTTGCTCTCTCCTTCCTCTCATCGCCCGTCTCCACTTCGAAGCAATCGTTCGCCTGGATCCAGCTCTGGACGTTTTGGATGGCTTACCTAACCCTGGCCGATACCTAGGCTCTCCGGGAACTCAGGCGCGGCACTGGCGTCGTAAACCTCCTTGGCCTTCAGCATATCGCTGGCGATCGATAACGCCCGAACAGCTTCAACGTCGATCTAGCCGTGGTCTCGCGTCCGGGACGACTCCTCGTTTCACGCACGCACCACCGAGTCATCACCTCCACGCTGATAACGAAGCCCGGGCACGTACTGAAGTCTGACACTGACAAGCCGGACGCGCGAGTGCATAGTACGCGGATGGTGCGGTTGGGAGGGCGAAGCCGCTGCGGTCGTCGAGGACGAGCAAGAGGTGGGGCGGTGGGAGTCGTGTTGAGGCTTGTGCTCGGTACTGGGTACGCCTCTCGGTCTCTCTTTCAAGTGATTCATCGACTGATGGCGCTGCGACGCAGCGTCTCTACACTCACCTCCCCCCGGCTTCCTCGCTCGCCAGGTCCGCTCCGACCTCCCGCTCGGCACGACCAGTGACGACCATGCCTCCGCCTCGCGCGCGTTCTCTCCGCGCTCCCGTCCCAGCCGCCGTCTGCGACCTCGCGCACCAGCTCCTTCGCCGGCCCCGCACAACCTCGGCGCTAATGAAGTAATTGACGGCCCTCGCTGACACCCTCGACGGGCGAGTGAAGAGTGCGCGTGTCGTCGCGTTATTGGAGAGTGCAGCCGTGGTGGGCGTCGAACATGGGTCGGGGCTCGCTGCCAGGTGCGCCTATCCGTTCTCCCCTTTTCTTTCAGCGGTTGACGATGGGACAGAGCGGCTCCACACCCCCACATCCCTCCTCGCCCGGCGCCGCATCTCCTAGCCTTCGCCACCACAAACGGCGACTACTCCCTGCACCCCGCGCACTCGCCCTCTCCATGCGGACACGTGGTTTCTCGCGGCGAGGCACGGGTGGGCTCCTCTTCGATGCACGGGGCACGATTCGTTCGCTCGGCGGAGGGGCGGGACGAGATGACAGAGGTGGTACAGACATCAAGGGCGCAGTGCACGTGTTCTGGGGGAGCGCGCAGCGGAGGAGGTGAAAAAGCATGGTGCGTTTCGTTGCACTTTCTCCTTCAAGTGTGCATGTGAGATTATTGAAAATAAATATGCAGGTGACTTGACGTATCGAAGGGCCTTATGATTCAGTTGGCAAGCTATGGATAGGACGGGGAACGGTTGGGGACAGGTATGATTCCTTGATTCTTTTCTTTACATTCCACGATCTCTCTCGTTGCAATATTCTCGATTCATCTCCCTTTGCGTTGACGATAGTCCTGCAGTGCCAATGCTCAAGTCATACATGCCAACCGAAGTGATCTGCGTCGCGTCGTGATAATCATTCGGACGCCGGTGGTGCGGGATGTGCGTTCCCCCTCGCCTGCACTTCCATCTCCTCATCGTTATTTCTCTTCCCCCTGGTTTGGATTTCAACTAGCACCTGACACCTCCCGCAGAAAACACGCGCCGCGTCATCGATCCCTCTGCATGCGGCAAGTGCAGCAGTGCTCCATACCTCCCATCCGTACCACACCCATGCGCGCGCCTCCGCCGACGCTCCGAGGCAGATGATGACAACCTCGTCCCGATACCGGACCTGTCGACTGGCTCGCTCATGGGCCGCATGCACGGGCACGGGCGGAATCGCCTCGTGTTGACTGGATCGTGTATCGTTGCTCGATGCGATGCGGTGGTGTGTGTTGTTTGGAACAATTGCTAGGTTGAGGCTGTCGGGACGCCGTGAGACGACGAGCAGTTGGGCACGGAGGGTAAGGGCAGGGATGGGAATGGGAAGTGGGAAAGGGAAGCGTATGAGTACGAGAAAGACCTTGTTATCATTTTTTCTTATATATTGCGTTTGTTATTCCGTATTCACCCCTTCGCAGCGTCGCCCGAAGTAGGGCGATGCTTCTCCTGCCGTACTGCCCATTTCAAGATTTCGATTCGCGCGCTCAGGGCCGTTCATTCAAAAAGGTAGCAATCCGAGTCAGCGCGGCTCTGACTTCTCCCTTCACCCGGACGCTGTCAGCTATTCTCTGTTCCTGCAACTCAAACCTCGGACCCAATACATGTCAAGCATAAGGGGCTGTAAGAAATATCAGGTGATGAGCATTCGCTCCGCGTCGTACCTGCTGTCCTCGGGTGCACTGCGCTCAATTCGAAGTCGTGAACCGTCCAGTTTCGTTCAAAACGAGACCACGCTTCAATAATAGCGCAATTAGTACCGTCAAGCCACTGCGCTGTCTCGCTGCGCTTCGCTGGTCAAGCCTGAAAGTCAAGGTCGACCAGGACAGCGCACATGTAGTGTCATTCAAGTTGAATCGCAAAATCTCCACATATTGTGCCGAAATCTTCCACCTTTTGCACAACGGCTTCTGGAGCGTTTCGATTAACAGCGTCCAGTAAATCAGCGATGCTCATTCTTGATTTTCTTCTTCACAATTGCGGGCACGGGCAACTTTCATTCGTGTTCTGCCATTCCTTTCCGTTTTTAGTGGCTCAGAATCACGTCTAGTCCAGTCACAGAGGTATGAAGCTCAACGACGACGAAAGATGCCGACGGAGACTATTGGCTAGTACGGTTCTTCCTCTTTTAATGACACCGCGTCCGGTCAAAAACGTTTGCTTCGTTTCTTCCAATTGGATGGTAAGATTTCTCTTTTTTTGGGCGCCCTCGGATATTCCGTTCTAATCTCCGAATGGGGTACAAGACATTGTCGTATGCAGCACCAGAATCCCAACTATATTTTTTTGGCACGGCCCTCATCGAAGCGATGATGCCGTACACTGATTTCATCCCTCAAATGGTAACCCGTTGGCTAGTGGATACCTTGAGATGGCAGTGTCGGCCTCGAGCAAATCGTGAGGTCACACAGGACAGTTGATTCCATTTCCTGGAATCATGTTCCTCTTCTGACAAAAACCTGCAGTATCAGATCACCGTCGTTCAATGTGGGTAATCGCAACCGCTGTTGGAGTTATGATAGAACGCAAATTCCCTCCTTGCTCTGACTGCGAATGCGGTGTTCGTATGTCCTCAGTCGGATTTGCTCTCAGAAATTTTATTTCCATTGGTTTGTCCGGTACATTGCGGGTGGATTCCATTTCGCATTGTTGCATTGTACCTTTTTCACCGAGTTCGACACCGCGCAGAACTTAATTTTCATCAGACAGACGGCAATATCTACGTCGAGACCGCCTCTTGGTGATCTCACCCAACATAATAATCGATTTCAATTACGAAGTTCCGGCATAGAAAGATGTATATCTCTGAGAACTTCTGGAATCTCGCTAGTACCGAACCAGTCGCCGTGTGGGCTGAATCTGATTGGTCGTTTGGCGTTGCTTCGGCCATAAAATACTTGTAGCGCCATTCGATTTTTGCGCGGTTCTCAAGCCACCTGAGCGATATAAATTGTCACTTCACTACAAGTATTCTCTTCCTTTTGGACCAGACGCCCGCGTCTCGGGATTCAATAGTGTCGTGGTCATTGACGGCGTGTAACCATTCACTAATCGCTGTCACAGCGAACAAAGTATGGCGCAACTCGATGCAGTATTTGGGGTCTTTGACTCGTGGCCATTCATCGGCCAAAGGATCCCACCGTATTGAATTCGGGACAGTGCCGTTGACGAGCACGAGCCTGTACAGAGGGCGATGATGGCGAGAAGCCAAAAATTGCTTTTATCCGGTTCTGCGGGTGGAGGGTGTCCATGAGTTGAAAGATCTGTTATTCGCTGGCGCAGGAACAATGTATCTTGGAACGAAATAAGCAATGATATCCACAAATTCTAATATCCTGCTTGTCTGTTTACCCATTGCCAAATGTTTGGTTGACCGTACCTATATCTTCGACTTATGTGTAGCACAATTCAGACTCGAGAACGGAGACTTGCCGCAGGTCGATGAATTATGACATGAAGGTCTTTCAAACCTACAGAATTCTGTACGCGTCAAGGACATGTTCGTACTTGATCTGTACTTGTAGGAGTCATCATGTCCATGGAATATTCGGGCAGTAGACTAGTTTTTGATTTCTGAAACAACGTGAGTTTCAGACGGTCGTCCGAATGGGAAAGTCGAGGAAGTGCGGCTTCAACAAATTATTTTTGGTCAAAGGGCGAGGCAGCCTGCAGGCGGTGCAGCATCACGGCAATAGCCGGACCTTGATCTCTTGCCAGTCCCTCCCGCGCATTGATGGTGAAGCAGTTCAGCACTGTTGCATTTAACTCAGGATATTCCAATTGAATTATGTGAAGGGTGAGGGGACGATCTCCGACTGGTAAGAGAATCCAGATTCTGGATTAAACCAACTTTTGCATCTACCTCATTCACCAAGGCATTGCACAGCGGCTCAACACGATGATCCGGTTCGTGAATGGAAATGACATAAATAATGAGCGGCGACTTATTCGGACCGAGCTCCGTTATGCACATGTCTGTCAGTGTCTATTCTTGAACTGACACTGTCACAGTGACAGCTGTGTGATAATCGATCTCTCCGTCTTCCCTCATGTCCTCTGCGAGGTCTCTCGATGCAAGCGGATCTAAGCCTTCTCTCAAGAGAGGCAGAGAACGACAGAAGCCATCAAAGTCTGAGTCTTCAAACCATGAAGACAGCACAGCCCAAACAGTCATTAATCAACACATCTACGGTATGGTATATTCAGTGTGGTGCCTGGGATTGTTGCTCAATGCGCTTAGGCGGTCAAGGAGGAAGCGGGGGTCAAGGAGATCTCCATGGAGGCAGTGGAGGCTTCGGCCAAGGCCCAGCCCTTCATTATGAAGCAGAATATCTCACCATAAATGTGGTGCATGGTCCCGATGTGGTGGAAGGTTCCCGAGTTGTGAACTGTTGTCCTCCTGCCTCAAGGATTTTTCATGGGCGCCAAACCATTTTAGATGCCATGCATCAGTTCTTTGCTCAAGATACCAAGAAACAGAAAATCTATGTGTTATATGGACTTGGTGGTGCTGGCAAGACACAGATTGCTCTCAAATTCATTGAAGAAACTACTTGGTGAGTTCATTGAGGTATATTCCATGATAGTGCTCAGCTCATTTCAAAATAGTTTCACTGATCAATTTTTACTGGATGCAAGCACGACCGAGACTATTCAAAACTCTCTAAAGAATATTACCTCACAGGATGCCCTGACATGGCTGGCGGGTAAACACAAAAACTGGCTGCTATTCTTTGACAATGCCGATGATCCCAAAATCAATCTCAACCAGTTTTTCCCAAGATGCAACCACGGGAACATTATTATTACATCCCGGAATCCCAGTGTCCGAATGTATGGTGGAAATTCTCATGTATCTGATATGGAGGAGTCAGATGCTGTGACATTGCTACTGAACAGCAGCCAGCAAGAGGTCTCAGCATCTAACCAACTTCTGGCCCAAGACATTGTCAAAGTGTGTTGTCAATTGTGCATTAAGCATGTTGTGTAATGGTACCCAGGCCCTTTGGTATCTTCCTTTGGCAATTGTTCAAGCTGGAGCATTCATTCTGGAATCTGGAACTCTTGAAACATATTTGAATCTTTTCTTGGCAAACCACACAGAGCTGCTGAAGAGAAAATTAACCCAGCAGCATGATGACTATGAATGGGCAGTCTATACAACATGGGGAATGAGCTTCAAGAGGCTCAGCCCCACAGCTGCAATGTTCCTACAGCTTTGTTCATTCATCCATTGGGATGATATCTCAGAAGACATTTTCTGCAGAGCAGCAAATCATGTGATGCAATTAGCTAAACAACCTCAGACCAAACGAAGAAGACTAGAGATGCCCAAACCCAGGTCAAGCTGGGGTGTTTTCCCAGGCACTCGATCTCAGGCATTAAACAATGAAATTCTAGCATCAAAAGAATTCCTTTCGCACTTTGTAAGAGCAACTGGAAATTGGGATTCTCTTTCTTTCCTGAAGGTCACCAATGAAATCAGAGCATATTCTCTTCTCAACTTCAACCCTGAGAGAAAGACCTTTTCCATCCACCCCTTGGTGCACAGCTGGACTGGAACAACACTTGATGAAGCAAAGTCATATCATTCATGTATGGATAACATATTGGGCTGGTCCATCCGGAAAATTCCAGACTATGACATGCCACTTGCAAGTCTGAGATTAGTTTCTCATGTTGACTCCTTGATTAAAATTTTGCCCAGCAATTTTGGATTGGAGTATGCAAACATATATCGTCATGCAGGACGGTTTGAAGAGGCAAAAGAACTCGGAATAATTGAGGTGGAGAGCCAGAGAAAACTTCATGGAGAAGACAGCTTAAACACTCTGACTGCCATGAACAACCTTGCAGACACATATCGTAGACTTGGCCAATTTGAAGCAGCTGAAAAGTTGCAAGTTGATGTACTGGAGAAATGTAGATGGCTTCTTGGTGAGGATGACTTGAACACTGTGACTGCTATGAATAATCTGGCTGCCACATATCATAACCTTGGCAGATTTGAGGATGCTGAAAAGTTGCAAGTTGAGGTGCTGGAGAAGCGGAGAAGGCTTCTTGGTGATGAACCTCCTGAAACTCTTGATGCCATGCACAACCTTGCATCGACCTATTACAAGCTTGAGCAATTTGAGGAAGCTGCAAATTTATGTATTGTGGTGATTGAAAAGTGGAAACAGCTTGCTGGTAATGACCATACCAGAACTCTTGATGCAATGCAGGATCTTGCAATTACATATCATGGCCTGGGTTCTTTCAATGAGGCTGAAAAGTTGGAAGTTGTGGTCCTGGAACAGCAGAAAAAGATTTTTGGTGAGGACCATCCAGATACATTGCGTGCTATGAATAATCTGGGATACACATATCACCGCTTAGGGTGCCTAGTTGAAGCAGAAGCACTGTTTTCCACCGCTTTAGAGAAGTGGAGGAAGCTTTTCAGAGATGATCATCCGGCAACACAGCGTGTAATAGGCAATCTCATCCAAATATATCATGGTCTTGGTAAACAGGCAGAAGCTGCAGAGCTCCAGAAGCTCCTGAAGTGAGGTGGAAGATGCCTGGAAAGAGTATGAGGATGAAAGTGCTGCAGATTCTAGGATTTAAATACTGCACTTGTACTATGTCTCCTCCATTGTGAATATTTATTGTGTGAATAAAAAAATCGATTTCTCTGAAAGCAATCCACATGGATGCATATTTGATATTGAAACAGGCTGTAGCTAAACATGTTCAACTCCTGCACTGACTCTACTTCGGAAAATTAAACATTCATTCGGATCTTACCTCAACAATTTGGTTCAGGTTCTGCAACTTCAAGCTTGTGAAGGTTAGTGTTGAGATCACATCTAGAGTCTGCATCCCGAGCAATGTTGTCCTCAGAAGATAGTGCCGGTCCATGCCAAACACCACCCCCCAACATTCATGGACAGTGAAGCAGACAATGTTCAAACTCTGCCCATAGTTTGCTGAATTGCCAACACTACCTGCAACTTCAACTGGAAACATTGTAAATTTGGATTTTTCAATGGTTGCCGTTGTGGCGTTGAGATTTTGTGTGACCGGGAGGGTGGACAATGGACGGCGTCGCGCATTTTCGATAACTTGCTGAAGTGCACTTTCCAATTTTGCCTGGGACCACATACATGAATAATCTATCCTCACTGGTCAGGACTGGCTCGACGAGATTATCAATGGTCATCCCGAATGTTGCCTTGATCAACTTGGAATGTATCTGGCCGCCTTTCTGCTGCTTTGCTGGGAATTTGAGAGGAATGGTGGGCTTGGAGACAGCCACTACATCACTTTCCCAGGAGCAGGCAGCTATATTTGTTTATTGGATGGTGCATGGCAGTAGCCAGAGGCAGCTGATGGAGAGGTTCCAGCGGTCAGGCGATACCATCAGCAAATATACAAATCGCGTCCTTGATATCGCGGCCGACGACCTGTACAACAAATATGTGCAGAACTCTGTCGAGGCTACCAGGCTACCCCTCAGAAGATAGCCGATGATCCATCCTACTTCCTATTCTTTCAGTACTGCCATGGAGCCGTCAATGGTGTCCACGTCGACTCCTTTGCGCTTGCAGCTGATGTTGTCCGATATCGAGATTGGCATGGGAATATATCTTAAAATGTTCTTGCAGCCTGCGACTTCGACATGCACTTTGTCTTCGTGATGCCTGGATACGAAGGGACAGCAGCTGATGGGCGGATGTTTGACACCGCACGGCGGAATGGATTTGGGCTTCCAGAGCATTGATATTACCTTGCGGACGCAGGCTTCCCAAATTGCGACCTACTCATGACACCCTTTCTCGGCGTCCGGTATCATCTTAGCGAATGGGATCGGAGCGGACGTCAACCAGAGACTCCGGAAGAGCTGTTCAATTTGCGGCATGAAAAACTTCAAAATGTTGTAGAGAGGATCTTTGGTGTTAATAAGCGCCGCTTTCAAATCCTCATATCTCGCCCGGAATACAGCTACGATATCCAAGCCAAGATTGTTGCTGTCTCTGCGGCCCTCCATAATTTTTTGCGCATACATGACCGGCTGAATTCGTCTGAGGTGGACATTGATGATGAGGAGGACTACAATCCAGACGGTCATCCATTCCTGACCAGCGCAGACATTCCGGAGCATCGCGTTCTAGCAATCACAGCAAAGGAGTTAGCGAGGGCTAACATCCGGCGTCAGAGGATTGCTCAAAGTATGTGGGATAACTATATTACAGCCAATGACAGCTAGGACCAAGTGCGATGTAAACAGTAGTCGATAATACAGACAATGCAACAAAAGAAAAAGCAAGAAAATGCAGAGATACAAAGCTAAGCCCATCAATCAGGCACAATCACCTCATTGTCCTTCAAAATGCGCTTCATCAAAGCAATACAATGGGTACGGTTCGTGGTCTTCACAAAGGCACGAGCGCAATTCTCGTTCGAGCTGAGGGCATCTAAAAGCAGCGCATAGTATTCGTCATCAGGATCATCCGGGAGGAGGGTTGGGTCGGCAGCAAAGACAGATGACATTGTTGACATGGGAGGTATCGGCCTTGGTAACAAACGGGGCTGAGATTCCGTCCCCGATGCTCTTCAAACTGCGCACAATTTGATTCCCGGCTTCTGCAGTGTGCGAGCTGCGACGCCCACATCGATGGTTTCTTCATCCGAGATGGGAATCGGGGAATTGCCGTGAGAAGCCACGAGACCTTGAGGGTTCCCAGAGGTGTGTAATTGAAGGAGCGGATGGCCCTACCTCTGCAGATTTCGTTGCGAGTCGCTGGTACAGGCGGGGACGAAGAGGGAAGCGAGAAGAAGCAAGCATGACAATGGCGTGACAAGCATTCACAATTCACATGGAATTCACGCGGCAATTCAGAGTTCCCGATTAGGGCTTAAGTCTTTATATATTATGCAGCGAGTTCAACGCTTTACTCCCAGGCTAAGTTCAGCCTCAAACCAGGAGGTTGCTCAGCCTGGCATTTGAAACCAGACAAGAAATGCCTCTGCTTCACTTCGGTAGCAGGCACGGAATGATTGACTGCCAGATGTGTATTTGATGGTGAAAAGTTATAATCACCGCCAACAAACAAACCGCATCCGAAGCTTCCACGACAAAGCACACTTTGCTTTGCAGGTCAAATTGAGATGCACATGAGTGAATTAGCATTACTGTGTCTAAATCCAGGTAGATTAGTTGGCTTGACAAACAAAGGACCTCACAAAAGAAAGATACAATACTTGAAAGGCCTTGGTATGAGCCGAGTGCAAGAGAAAGAGGGCAATGCAGATATGTAGCCGGACGTTGGGCATCTTCAGATGCTTGGGCGAGCAATGAGCAATAGGAAGGATCCAGAAGACAACGACAGCCGAGAGAACCAGAGAATAAATAAATGTCGTGTGTCTGGCAGAACAAGGGGAATTGTCTGAGAAAGAGTCGCAACTTGAGTGAGACATGGTCGAGATAGAAAAGCAATCGGTGTGAATGCTCGGTGATCTCGGGCATGCTTGTTAACAACACTATGTATATTTACATCCAGTAAGAGGACTATTCTCCAAAGAATTGCACCATCAATAAAATCAACATGATCTGAGGTTCTCCCCAGAGTCAAAACATGATGTTGAAGTGAGTTGAAGAAAGGTTGCTGATCCAGCAGCGAGAAATAAGGGAGTCACAATTAAGATGTTGATCCTCGAGCACGAAACAATCCAGGACCCCATTTTGTGGTTTCAATGGGAAAGAAATCAAGGTGGAAGAACGATGAAGGAAGCATAGAAATCGTCTGGTTTATATTGTAAATCTGAGCCACAACTCATGAATGCACCACACGGCTGCAATATAAAAGTATTCAGCAGCATCAACCATGCGACATGGCCAGGAGTCAGGACAAAGAATAATCCCGCTCGGGATCCATTTCCGAATAGAGAATGCAATGGTGCAGATCGCAGTCGTTAGCCAAGATGTTGATGGGAGAAAGGCGGTACGAATCGCCATGGATCATGCATGGGTGGAACGGGTAGGCCAAACGGTGCAGGTTGAAGGTAAATGGCAGGGAAGATTTGAAGCATGAAAAGCCACAGTAATCCGGAAGGGAATCTCGATAATACGAATAATCTGTGCGTACTTGGACGGAATGAGTGCCGCCGTGGTGAACATGATGAGCTTGTTCAACCCTCGGCTGATTGATGCGAAAGCCGATATCACCGGAGCGCCGTGAGGTTTGTCACGCTGTCACCAGCAAACGCCTCTTTTGCTCTTCTCCTCCACATCGCGGTTTTGAAACGTGGCCCACCATACCGGATCGTGCCCACGGTCCTCGACTTTACTTTTTTCATAGTGAAGCCTGTACGTCCGAAGGGTTCGCCATATGGTAGCATCTGAGACTTCGATACCGACTCGGTCTTCAAGAAGTTCTCATCTCTTGGAGGTAAGGATCATTGTGAAAGCGAATCAGACCCTGCATAAACTGCAACATCTGTGAGGGTTTGTGTTAAGAAAATCAATACATACCTCAACATTCTGGGTAGAAAGCTTTCTCTTTCTCCCTTTCAGATGTTTATGTGACCTCCAATGTGCAGCGGTACTGTATTTTCAATAGTCCGACATGAGTCGTTCAATTGTTCACTTGCTGACACCTGTCGATTGCCGAATAGTATCAATATCTTGAGTCCTAGCAATCTTCAAGATGGCATTTTGTAAATCTTGTGATAGCGCACACCCGCGAGTCATTTGGGCCAGGTGCCCAGCAAAGCTGCAGGGTGGAACATGAAAAGCCGGTGGAGCCACGTACTGGGGGCTTTTCCCGGACTATTTTTGACCGGGGGCAGCTCCGACACTATGGTACGAACATTTTTGCCACTCAGACCTTGTGGAAATATGCAGCCATTGCTGCAAAAAGCTCAAAATACCCGAAAACAGGGTGTATAAAGTAGACTTCTCAGAACTATCTCAAAACACGGAACTGACCCCGGGGGCATCTAGCCCTTGGAAAACTGATCAATTTTTCCTATATACCTCATATGTTCTAAGCAGTATTGACTGAGTTATGAGTCGCGCAAGTTGTGACCATAAAAGCTCAAGTTGATGTGTATTTACTGCCACCGCCAACTTTTCTGAAAACGGCAATAAAAGTCTTTCAATATTTTAACACACTTGAAAATGGAACCTCTTATCTGCCAGGTTCAAATCTTTATGTCCAGACTAAGTTCACCCCCTGCACCGGAAAAATTCCCGGTCTGGAATTTGAAATTAGAGAAGAGATGCCTCCGCCTCATCAGCGGCAGGTGTGGAACAATTGACTGTCAGCTGCGTATTCAATGGTGCAAAATAATATTCACGGCCAACAAATATTCGATGACCAAGAGGATATACCAAACGCGACGGTGCGGCACATTTGATTTGCGGCACACCTAATACTATATGCGGCACATGTGCCGCATCTGAACCAAGTGCGGCACACTTCCCAAAAGGGGAAGTGCTGAGGATTGGAATCGCATCAAGCACGCAATTTCGTGCAAAAACAGGGCCAAATAAACCCCGCTCTTTCTTTCTTTCCTCTACCCCTACAACCCCCCGCTCCTCCTCAGCTCATTTCATTCAAAAATGCGTCACAATGTCTTCAAAACACAGTCCCGAGGACCAGAGATTGATCGACGGCGTGTCGATGGGTGTCATCACGGCATTTCGAAGCTCTTTCTCACACCCGCGTCTAGCCCATTTGACGCGTCGAACGCTTTCAGATCTATACACCATGCTTTATCAAGGACAATCCCCATATGTGGGTCAATACTAACCGGATTGATATTGCCCAGCTTCGCAAGTTCCTCAGCAATGTGACGCCGGCTTTTGCACCATCAGAATCGACCTCGGCACGCGTCAAAGTCGAATCTGACGCGTCAAACGCGTCGGTTATACATCCTTCGGTCGCTCCCGACGTGAAATTTCGCACCTGGAAGGAGGGAAAGATGGATTTCATTGAGATACTGTCGGATTCAGAGGATGCTCCCAGTAGCCCCGGTATGTTTGGGGCAATGAATTTGGAATTATCTTCCCTTATCTTGTCACTAGGTGCTCGCCAATCATTGCCGCTGCTGTCATCCGACCCTCCGAGTGATTCTTCAGTAACCCTAGGAGGTTTGTTTAATCAACTGTGGTTGAGACCATAATCCTGGATTTAATCAGTGATTGATTAATCTGTTGGTTGACCATTGCCGGTCTAGGCGGAGATTAATCCGGTTTCATTTAAACAGCAGAAACAACAAAAAGCAGTTACCACCGGGACTCGAACACAGGACCTCCGAGTCAATCTCAGATGTGACAGGAGCTGCACGTCATCACTAAAGTAAAGAAATATTCAATATTTTCCCAGATTGTCTCATTGTCACTCAACAATTTATTTATTGAATGCATTTAAGAAGTTCACTCATTTCCCAAGCTAAAACAGCCATTCCTCTGGCTTCCCTCCTCTCTTGTTTAAGTCATAAGATGGTTTCTGCTGAGGACTGTCCACTATATAAGACAAAGCTGACTAGAATAGGAGCAGAGAGATAAGTGAAAGATGATTTACAGGCCTATGTGAACCCACAAACATGATCTAATATGTTGCAAGGGAGCAGGAGAAGGAGACTACGTGTTTCTCAAGGGAATGTGGACTTTGAAATTTTGCTGTGAATTGAATGACATTTTCCCACTGGAATGTCAGTTATACTGTTCTTATCATGGTTGTATTGGTCTAGTTGGTATGTCCATGGCTAACCCATGTTCACCCCTGGGCAGGTCCTTGGTGCGCTCCACCTCTTACTCGTAAACTTGCCCTTCCATTTCCGATCTCCATCCCCGGTCTTACCTCTCGCCCCCAACTCTTACTTCTCGCCCCCAACTCCCAACTCCTCACGCCGCCCCCGAAGCCCTCACCCGCAACCACCACAAACATCACCGCACCAAGCAATGACGATCCTACCGACGCCAACCAATTCCGCTCGTGACCATGGACGCATTGATGACCTCCCGCCCGTTCGCCTTCACCCGCCGCGGCCCACTGGCCCGGAATCGTTGTTCACATCATGTTACTTTTATCCTTACCGGCCCATTGCGGAGGAAGAAGGGCTGGGTAAGGTGGTGGAATCAGTGCTCGCTGAGTGGCTGTCGAGCTTTGCAGAAGCCAATGGGCTCCTTTCACCGAACCAGTTTGGCGGAAGGCCTGGCCGATGCACAGTCGATGCGCTGCTCGTGCTGACGCAGAAGGTAAAGGACGCTTGGAGAGTGGGAAAGGTAGCCAGCGCGCTATTGATGGACATCTCGCAAGCTTTTCCATCAGTCAGTCACGATCACCTAATCCACCGTTTGCAAGCGAGACAGGTTCCAGAACAAATAGTCGGAATCCTCCGTAGCTTTCTCAGCGACTGCCGCACCACTCTCCTCTTTGATGACTTCTGTTCCGCTCCCATCGCCATGCCCAATGGCCTGCCTCAAGGCTCACCACTCAGCACCCTTTTGTATCTGATCTTTGCGGACGAGTTCCTTGGTCCCGGAACACTCGGGTACATTGATGACAATACGCGCCTGGAGGTTGGGTATTCACTTGAGGACACAACGGAGGCTCTGAGAGTGCACATGAAGGACGAGGCGATCCCACGCTCCAAGCAATTAGGGCTGAGCTTCGACCTACCCAAATTCCAGCTTGTGCATTTCGTCTCGCCACGGCATCACAGAGATCACTACCACGCTCTCCCCCTCACAATTGGCAACATCACCATTGAAGCCTCAACCAGTGCCAAGCTCCTCGGTGTCATCTTGGACTAAGGTAGAGAGCGTGGAAATCCCGCACCCTTATATAAGCGTCACGTCACGCACAATGATGAGCGCATCTGCTCAACAACCACCGACTTAATCAACAATCTACTCAATAGGGATAGTAGAGGGAGTGTGTGCAAATACTTCCTATTGAGCAGATTCATGAAAAAAGTGATTTGGTGGAAAGTTATAACAGCGTGACAAAATTTTGTGACCCCATTTTTTATTGTTTCTATGTGCATTTCTTTCCCAAAGGAACCATTTTGAGAAAATGAGACTGCAGATTTTGCCACTATACAGCCACAGCACAGCCACTCGGCAGGCTCGGCATCCGCATTTGGTACTACCATATTCAGTTGAGGTTGTCGAGCAACCTCTGCTACCTTCTGGCAGACAACCAAGCACATATAAGCATTGCTAATAGCTCCAGAGCTCATTCACAATTACTTGCCCTCTCCCATATAACAACCAGCCAAGTTTTTCTGAAAAAATTTTCTTCGAGACCATGTATTTTGCCATGGGAACCTTTTGATGGCTGCTTACATAAGGGTGCGGAATTTCCACGCTCTCTACCTTACAAGCTGAACTTCTGTAAACATGTCGAGCTGGTGCAAAAGCGGGGAACGAAAGCCATGCTGGCCCTGTCCCGAATCGCCTCCCCCCTCCTTCGGCCTCCCGCACACCCACATGCGACAACTATTCCTCACGGTGGTCGTGCCCCGCATGGAATATGCGCTCCCGGTATGGTACCGACCCGTGTCTTCTAACGAGGACACGCGGAGGGCGGGGACGGTGTGGATTGCCAAAGCACTTGGAAGAGTGCAGAGGCAAGCCACCCGCCTCATCACTGGCACATTGCGCACGACAGCAACGGACATCCTCGATTTCCACTCCCACCTTCTCCCTGCCCACATCCGCCTCAATCGGTCCGCGTTCAACGCCGGAGCGCGCCTCGTGACTCTTCCTCCTTCCAACCCCATCCACCGCATTGTGCGCCGGTGCAGACACATCCCCCGCTTCCACTGCTCACCCATCCACCACCTCCTTGCTGCCTACCCGATCCTCCGGCGGGAATTTGAGACCATTGACTCGCAGCTCAGTGTGTCGACACCACCGGGAGCCTTGCTGTCGACGATTGCGGAATCGAAGGAGGACGCAACGAAGGAGATGGAGGAAGTGGTCCGAAGGGGAGGGGTATGCATATTCACGGATGGGTCGGGGTACGAGGGAGGAGTAGGAGCGGCGGCAGTAGCAATGAAGGGAGAACAGATTGGGGCCTGCAGGAAGCAACACCTCGGGTCGACCACAGAGCATACAGTCTTCGAGGCGGAGGTGACTGGCACCATTCTTGCGCTTGACCTCATCAGCAGCATCCCGCGACTGACGGAAGTCGATGTCTTCATGGACTGCCAACCCGCGATCCACGCCCTTACCTCACCGAAGGCACAACCGGGTCAGTACCTCCTTACCGTATTCCACACCATGCTCCACCGCCTCTGTCGCAACCGTTCCACCCTACGAGTGCGAATTCACTGGGTGCCCGCGCACACGGGAATCCAGGGAAACGAGACCGTCGACGAACTTGCAAAAGATGCCGCCCTCGGGTCATCAACCGAGTTCACCAAACGGATCAGGATCTTTGACTCCCCCCTCCCCATCAGCAAGGCGGCGGCAATCGCAGCAGCCAGCGACGAGTTCAACATGCGCTGGACCATGGAGTGGACATCCTCACCTAGGTATCACCGCCTCGCCCTCTTCGACTTCATTGCCCCATCCAAATCCGTCGCCTGCATGTACCACGAGCTCTCACGACTGCAATGCAGCATCCTTACCCAGCTACGTACAGGGCACATTAGCCTCAACACACATCTCCACCGCTTTGGTGCTGTCCCCTCATTCCTATGCCCCCACTGCCCCGCCCCCGAGACCGTCCCTCACTTTCTGCTCTCGTGCCCAGCGTACCACCGTCAGCGCCTCAAGCTGATCATCCGGCTCGGCACTGCACGCCTAAGCCTCAAGTGTCTGCTCGCGGTCAAGTACGACCACAAGCCAGTCCTTGCATACGTCCGCGATACCCTCTGCCTCCCGCGATATTCTCTCTGATCCCCCGAATCTTTCTCTTACCCTACTATCTCACTTAATAACCTTTTCCTCATCATTTATCGAAATCCTTTTCTCATCACTTATCAAATCGACTTGACTTCCCGCCATAGACTAAAATTTTTTACACACCCTCGTAGCATACACCCAAGCACACCTGCATATGATACTCGCGCTGTCATCCCTCCATGCCAGCTAGTTTATTCCATGTACATAGCATAGTGCTACATGGGCCCCAAGGGGCCCGCAAGCACTCTAATGGATAATGAAATGAAAGTAGACAAGAAATCGCGCATGTGGGTGATGGAGCACGCGATGCGCACGCAGGGGTAGCTGGTGAGATGCCCATTGTCTGCGGGGGGTTCCAGTATGATGTCGAAGAGTGGAGGTAGCCAACGGCGGGAAAGGAGGCAAGGGAAGGGATAGAGTGAAAACGCACATATTGTACGACAGGCGTGATTATCGCTCGTGGGCGTGTGCGATTTAGTTCTTGACACTGAGCGGAAGAGGAAAGCCGTCAATATAAAGCGAGATGAATCGAGAATATTGTAGGAGTGAAGAATGTGATACGAAGAAAAAATAAAGGTAATAAGGATAAGGATAACGAATGGAACGTACTCGTCCCGAACTGATCCTCGTCTCGCCGATAACTCGCAATGGTAGCCAAAACATTATTTTTTTTTTTTTTACATGTATTTAATTTTGACTCAGCATCCGGCTTCGGAATACAAAGTAGCCGAAATTAACATTACTTCTTTTGTATTTTACTTGCACTATATAAACTTCGCCTGTAATCTATTACAACGATATAGATCAGTTCACCGCATTGCTTTCGTCTCCATTTCAGCTTGAGCCTTCGTCGTTGCTCATGCTCGTCTTTGTCTAGTTCTTGTTTGGTCCCTTGTCGTCACACTCATCTCTCTCTCCCTTCCCCTCTACTCCCACTTACACGAGACCTGAGAATGGGTTGGCCCACTTGCAACACATTTGCCTTGTGGTTGCCATCCTCGAGGTTGCAGATCTGGTATTTTGTTTATCAGCTCGCACTCAATGGCACCATCAGCGTATCATCGCAATACGAAGAATTTAGATGCAGAGGTAGCAGGACACATCGGAGATGTCTCTGTCGAATCAAGGGTGACCGACGTGCCATACGCGCCCAGAATCTCGAGCTGTTGCGAAAGTTCAAGTGTGAAAGGGATAAGCAAAGGAATGCCCAAATTTTGCCAGCTTGCTGTTGAGAAGCACGTCGCAGATGGCGGCATGCTGAACATGGCGCGTCTCCAGCAATTTTAACGTCGTGTGAGGGGAAGAAATCCTGGGATTTTTCGTTCAGTTTGCAAATTCAAGGTCGATGGTGTCGGCACGCTGCAAGAAGACTATTGCATGCAGCTATATTTCCAGGTTCATGGGCCTGTGAAACAGGAGATCATACCAAGGAGGAAGAAATTTTGAATGACTGTAAGTGCTGGACCCCGAGGTGGGTAGTGCGTCGTGCAGTGAGCCAGGACCGCCGACGTGTCAAAACAGAGCCGAGGTGTGGCGGTGGGAAGAATGATATGATCGCAGCGATATGATGGGCAATTATCTTGAAAGATGATCGGTCGGCCTTAGTCTTCTTGAGGGGTCACCTCCGGTTGGAGTAGGCCAGCTGATAGTGGTTATCTACCCAATGCGGCTTTGAGTCCCGGAAAGATTCAGACTTCACATTGTGTGCCGTACCACTTTTCGGGCCGCTATCTCCGCAGGAAAGCATTCTGATATCACCTAGAAATCATCCAGAAATCCCTCTCTTTTTTCCCTTCTCTCGCTCTTTTTCCAACGATTTTTTTTTTTTGTTCTCTTCAACCGACATAGGCCATGGGCCGAAAGAAGAATGATGCGAGATGATGTGATCATAACATTTGCAAACAGTTCGACCTATTTGGGATGCGCGACCGAGCACCATCAATTCTGGTGGTGAGGCGGGCCCACGGTGGGCGCACAAATCGGGCGAAGCGCAGTGGGTGCGTAAAGTGAAGGTGGACTGATATATCAGCCTCACCGCTAGACCAGGGATTTTGATATATCACCTCCCTCCACTCATCAGGGAACACATGATAAGCATATCAAATCCCCATATACGCCTGCGCCGCTGCACGAGATTCACGTTTCAAGGCTCATATCACTATGTTGTCGCTATTCATATCTGTCTCGCACACTCCAAAGTCGCATCTGCTAAATCTGCGGAGCACGAGGGAATCGCGGGAATGAATCCACTGCAATAATAATGATGCCTGAACAGGCAGCAAAAATGCCCTACAAAGTCGTCCTTATGTCCCTGAGATCTACATGTCATTTCTGGGCTGCCGTGTCACCTTCTTTGTCGAGCTAATTTGACTGCCTTTGGGTTCATTGAATCGCGAACATGGAAAAGTACGTTACCACAGTGCGGAAAAGGACAGTTAACGAGCTAGAAGTTTCGGGGTTAGGGAATAGCATCCGTGAGCACGAAATTCGACATTTCATGGCTCCACACGTCTTTGTGGCTGACCTATGTTGCGCGCCACTTAGTCACCGCTTCCCCGTGACAAGTGTAACTACACCCCCAATTTTTTTCCGACTTTTTTTTCCTCTTCCAAATCGACTCCTTTTCATCCAAGGAACAAATCCCCAAGACGGATTGTTTGTATCTAAATTCTTGAAGGAGTTATAAACTTTTCAATAGCCCAATTTGGCAGTGTCACCCATATACTGTCTATTACCAGTCAAAAGCCTGCGCAACCATCTCCCCAACCTGTCTGTGTGATTTGCATGTGGTTGAGCTGAACCTCCACACCTGCAGCTGTGAATCCCGTGTCTCCAGCCCGATCCTGTAAGCAGCGAACCAGTTCATTGCACAAGTGTACAAAACTTCAAAAATGAAATTTCAAAGTGGCCCTCGCTCATACAATGCACTACGAACTTCCCAAATCGGGTTTGAACAGGCCCAAAAGGGTACACAATAAAAAGTTTTCGGCCTCCAGCCGATTTGGCAGTAGTACAAAAGAAGCGGTGACTAAGCGACGCGCACCATAGGACCTAGCGAAATTCGGTTTGATACTTATCAAAGGTCGAAGATTGGAGATAGATGAAAGAGGGCATGGAATATCGGTCCTAGGGAATAGCTGTTCAACGACACGATATATAAGGACAGCAAGATTGGAGGATCCGACCGTCAACCTCATTGTCTATATCCTCATTTTCATCTCTTGACTCATGCAATTCTTCAATATGCTCGCTGCCGCTGCGCTCGTGGTGGGCGCTGCCGCCACTCCCGTGCCTGAGGTATGTCCCTGCACAGCGCCGCTGCTCAACGGCATTCTGACGGTTGATCAGGCCAATGCGTTGGGCAGTCGTCAGCTGGGGCCTGTGAGTGGTTCTCCAACATGTCTCCCATTAATTCTGAATTCAGTGCACACGTAGTGTGTAAGTAGTTGGCCGTGGAGGATGTGCAGTCGACTGGCTGATAATACTGACTCGAATGAAAATACTAGTCGGGTGTGCGTGGTTTATACTTTTTGAGTTATTTGGACCCGAAAACTGAATACCTACCACAGTGTGTGAGTATTGATTGAACTGATAATTAGGGATTGAGTGTTTCAACTCTCCATTTTCTAGGACGTGAGTGTGTCTCAAGGGCGCCGATCTGTTACTGACTACGAATTACCTCCCAGGAAGTAAGTCCTTTCCCTGCAACTATAAATAGTCACCGTAGGCTTATACATCACAGCAAGTGAGTGACTTCGAAATTTTATGGCGCTGCAATTGAGCTTTGAGTACAGCTTGTGAGTGATATCGACATGGCTGTATCTTTTGGGTGATCATAAAGCGGGCCCGTGAATAGCAAGTAGGTTTTTCTACATGTTATGGTATGGCACTGACAAATTTTAGATTGTATGTGGATCCCAGCAACCTCCAAGGGCTCGGCTGACTTGGATGGTGACTGATGTGTTGACAGTGTGTAAGTCTTTCGTCTTGCGATGACCGCTCTCCATTTCAGTTCAACTCGCATATTTGTTCCAGCTTGTGGGTGTTTCTGCGTCCTATGCTACACCGCTGTTCCTCACATTTCAGCAGAGTGTCAGTTATTCATCCCACAACGGCTGATGCTCCCACCTAATTATACTTCACCCAGAGCTGCGTAAGCTCCAACTTCTCTGCACAACATAATCTCCTCAATTTATCTGGCAGGACCCAGACTTCGGCATCGGCGTGAGTGTGTTCATTTTCATTCCACAGGGAGATGTGAATGCCAAATTGATTCTCGTAGGAACTTGAATCGGTGGGTGTGATTCTTTTCCCAAATTGCCTGACTCTGAAACTCGACCTCCCTTCCGGTAGTGTGAGGTGCGGCATTCTTTCGGCTGTATATTGTCGTTCACTGCATTTCATCAATTCTGACTCATCGAATTCGTTGGTATTCTCAGATTGTGAGTGCTTTTCCAACACACACAGTGATGGGGGCATTCAGTAACGCAACGATAATTTACCTCCCAGTGTGTGCGTGACACTTATTTTGCTGTCGACGATGAATATGATACTTAATCGCCTGCAGAAGGTGAGTGTTCTTTGCATTCAATGCTGATTATCATGGTAATCGGGTTCAAAGGCAGTGAGTCGTTGCAGTCATGATTCATCTCCTGTGTTCCAATGTCATTTGGATTACAGTTGGTGAGTTTTCATTATGTCTTATCTCAAACGATATCAACGCCTTTCTCAACTTCCCAGCATGTGAGTGTGAACGAAAATCCATACTTTCATCTTCTGATTCAACACCCTGTAGATGGTTGGTAATTCCATCATTGAGCACTCGACCCCCCGTTGACTCGCTTCTTCAATTATTTCTGATAGCAAGTCAGTCTTCCGGTTCAACTGTCTTTGGTCATTACCGACTGATCCTCTCCATAGTGTGTGAGTGCACTTTGATTGGCCAATTGAACTGGGGTGAAATGCCATCTTGCAGGAGGTGAGTAGTTTTCTGTATGCCGTATTTCTATCCTTCAGGCTCATATATGCTCCAGCTTGTGAGTGCTCCATGACCATTGCAAATATGTTTATTCACAATGTGCGGGATCTTCGAGATTGTAAGTGATACATGTTTTCTGACTCAACGATTCATGAATGCGATTTACACCAGTGTGTGCGTGATCTGTGAAACATTCCCCGATATCATCTGTTACAGCCATGCTCATGTACAGAAAGTAAGTGATATACATCTTGACCCACACACTCATGTAATGATCTCCTTCCACTCGTAGTTGGTTCGTACTCTCTTACTACGAATGGGAATTTGATGCCGAGCCAGTGTATTCCTAGTGATGGTTGGTCATCTCGCGCATTTTCTGGCCATTCTCTCATTGTTCAACTCTCATCGCAGGCAATCCTCAAGTCTCCTCTATGTTCCGACATCTTGTGTCAATCGTTATTCCAAGGGTATGTCCTCCGCCCTGATTCTCGGACCGTTCTCACGTGCACGCAAGACAAGCCCGAATGTATGGACTTGGCGCAGGATTGCTACATGGATGGAGAAAGAATTATGGAACCCCGCCTGCAAAAGGACTTCATGGTGTTTTTGAAGCTCCTTGTATATTAATATTCAATTTGTGCATTCTCTTTGATTTGATTCCTTGGCATTTGCGACCGCTGTGTCACCAATGGCTCGATGGTCTCGTCATCAAGCCACATCAATTGAGGCCTGGAAGTTGATTAATTCCAACATGAAGGAATCCAAACCATAATCAACCGAAAAAAGATCCCATTTGTACGCTCAAAGATCTTGTCTTGCCGGGCGCCACAGTGATCGGGCAATATGCTGCCAAGACCTGGCAGACTCTATCTCGACAGCCCACAAATGTGGCAATGTTTCATTCCCTGCTGGATAGAGGAAGATTTATGGAATGCAACCTGCGACATGACATCGCAGTGTTTCTTTGCAGTTCCTTGGATATTAAGATTCAGCTGCAGTCTCGTTTGTTTAATTCCATTGTGAGCGTGTCTTCAATGGTTCCACTTCTCGAGGCAGAGTTCCAGCCAACATGGGACGTTTTTCCTTCCTCAAGCTTCAGGGAATTCGCACCCAACTGGAATGGTGTGTCGAGATCTCATTTCAATATTCACTAGCAGCAAACCCGTGCTCTGCTACAGCAATATTTGGGTTATGATCAAAGTGGTATCAAGCAGAGGGTGGACACTTGTCACCAACCTCTGATTGATTCCTTATGGCAGATATACTGTCCAAAAATTGATCTCATACAACTTGGTGATTTGGGCAGGAATTTAGCGACAACTTCGATGATTTGGGGCGCTTTTGGCTACAACTTTCAAAATATGCAACTTCTGGTCAGGAAAGCCAAAACAAGGACAACATTCTGTAACAGCAACTTTTTTTAGACACATGTTTGTCAGCTGCAACAGGAGATATGTTTGGTGACAACTTCAGAGTGTATGGGACAGCTCAACTTTGGGACATTCACAACTTCGGCAATGTGCAACTTTCCAATTAGACAACTCTTGTGAATGTTGCACCCAATGTCTGTCATAACTTCAAAACTGAGAACCTTGATGGCCACAACTTCTGAGTTCATAAGTACCCAGAACTGCAACTTAGCTGAGAGTCGGCCTGGAACTTTCAGTCTCGGCTGTTTCTTCCCGTGCACCGGGATCGCACAAGTGAACAGATGGTTCGAAAGTAGACTTGAATCATCTCGGTGAAACGCTTGCTCTGTGTCTAGGGTGGAATATATATGCGGAATGAAGTATTCGCGAAAAGGTCTTTGGAACACAACACACACACTACACTACACACACAACACACAACACACTCGTTTGGTTGAGTTCGGGGTTCCAGTCCAGTATAGACTGCTGCAATTGAGCTAAACTTCCAAGAGCGAAGTCCTTTTCAACTCTACAAGACAGACAAATGACTTCTGATCACTTCTAGGCGCTTATGTGTTCTAGAAACAAAGTGAAGTTCTTTTAAAGGTTTTATTGATTGTATAGGTGGTTTTGGAGAAAGTAACTCCATGCAAAGTGTTCGAGTTTGCAGTATTTCTCTTGCAATAGGCCTTCGCGAAAAGTCAAAAGACTTCAAATCTCACTAGAACCAAGTTCTCTCATATCCAAATCCAATTCACGGGCTCCAAAACCGTATTCGTTTAACTTGTTCACGCGTAAAAGAGATCTGATCACAATCCAACAATGTATTGCAAGAAAAACAACAGAAACTTTATAGCTTCTAAGGGTTTCTCCGAATGGCCTGACACAATCAGATTACCACAGGAATTTCCAGCGAAACTTAACTGTAGCAACAAGAGGGGTCTGATCCACTGGTGTCTCTAGAGCTAATACAAGCCTTATATACGCTACAACGATTTCTATAAACGGAATATTGTACAAATAGATGACAGAACATAAATAATCTCCTGACCGTAATCACTGCTTAATAAATAGGACAAATAATGAGTAAGAGAGAGAAAATCTATAATCAGCACACTTTCCTGCTGCACTGCACGAGCCTATTTGGACCCGCAAATAAGTTAATGACCTTTGACGTCGCTAACCCACTAGCTGACATTGCAATTCTCGCTTGAGTCACAGAACTTCAGAAGCCAGACCCCGGTAGCTAATTATAGCCTCCCAAGCAGGTGCAACAGTCCTTGGCACACCCTAGGCTATCGTTCCTCATTATTCATGTATTTGTGCAGCCACCATGCTGTTTGTACACCATGACTCAGTTGATCAATGGAACCAGGTTTGACTCGAACCCTTTTGATGGCTCGGTTTGTCTCGTCCGGTCCAACCAGTACATTCCTCCAGTGCTAATCACATCGGATACCCGCATCGTAATGTTAATTTCATCATGCCCTTGGTTTATGGGACATATGGCATACCCCAATCCATCCGGATGGTTGAATACACCTTTCACAAAAAGTCTCCTTTGTGTTTCTTGAAGGACTCTGACTCTTTACCAGAGCTGTGGCACCTAGAATACACTGACAGAGTTCCACGCTACGTTATCTCCCTTATAGCTAACTACCCAGGCCGGTAATAGCTCCCGTTGTCAGCACAGAGCTGATTCTGGGTTCTGTTATGTCCTGTGCTGGAGGACAAGAGATAGCACGGAAATAAAATGGACTACCCCAACACGGGATAAAGACTGAATGGTCAAGATGGCGAAAGAGTGGTCAATCTCGCGAACACTACACAGAGATGAAGACAGAGGGTAGGTGAGTGATGCGACTACCTGGGTAAGCACGACCACAGGAAGAGAGTAGCCGGTGGATCAGAAGGAAGATAATAAATGGTCAGAATGAGCATAGTGAGTGATACTCGTTGGCTGGAGGCCAGAGACCAGAGATACACAGAAGCGCAGAGGATGCGGAAAGCGTGGAAAACGCGGACATTCCGGTGATGCGGAGAGCCGGAGCCACGCAGCCTGATGAATAGTGAAAGAGGAAGTATAATATTGAAAAGACACAACGATGCCAAAAGTGCAGCGACTTTCAGGATGCAGCAAGGGTGGAAGCTGTATTAGAAAGAGCAGCTCAATTCGAAATCGTGAACCGTCCAAAGTGTTTCTTCGGAGGTTTCGCGGGATAATAGTTGCTTTCATTGATCATTCATCGAGCCCGCACTTCAATAATAGCGCAATTAGTACCGTGAAGCCGCTGCGCTGTCTCATGCTGCGCTTCGCTGATCAAGCCTGCAAGTTAAGGCCAACCAGGACCGCTCACCTGTGGTGTTATTGAAGTTGAATCGGAAAATCTCCACATATTGCGCCGAAGTCTTCTACCTTTCGCACAACGGCTTCTGGAGTGTTTCGATTAACAGCCTCCAGGAAATCAGATATGCTCATTCTTGATTTTGTTCTTCACAATTGTGGGCCCCGCATCAACATTGCTTTGATTCGTGTTCTGTGTTTCCTTTCTATGACTGACGACTCTGTATTCAAGATAGGAGATGCTAACACGAAAGACTTGCAGGTACGGTTCCTTGGTCATTTATACCTCTACTTTTACTAACAGCGCGTTTAGACACCCTAGCTCAGGAACGTTAGATCTGTTTCTCTCGATTGGATGTCAACCTTTGGTCCGATTTTTTCAGGTGCACTCGTATATCCCGTACTGATCTTCGAATGATCGTCGAATGCGGCAGGAGCAGAATTCAAACTACATTTCGGTACGGCCCTCATCGACGCGATAATGTCGGACATTGATTTCATCCCTCAAATGGTAACCCATTGGCTAGTGGAGACCTTGTGATGGCAGTTACAGCCTCGAGCAAATGACAGTGCGCGACATTATGTAATGTCACTTTCTATTGCGCCTGTGAATCATGGTTTTTACTACGGTGTCGCGCACGCTGGCGTGCTGAGCACATACGCCGAGATCACCGCATGCTCCCCAGGGTTTCATTCTGCGCTCCCGCACGTCTCGCTCATTCCGTATTGACCCTTTTCACTCCTATAGTCCGTCTTCCGTGTTTCTCACCGCCTCGCCCCCTTGGAAGTGCGGTCCCACTTTCTATTCACCTGCAAATGGAAAAGACTCTTTACTGTAAAACTGTGCGATCAACCATCCCTATCAATTTCCATTGGAAAGGATAATCCGGCTCACCTCAATCCCAGTCTCAATCTAAAACTATGGTTGCTCATCCTCTTTCTGGCAATCGACGAGTCGTGCGTTGTACACCACTTTTCTAATGACTGACACGTCTCATTCACGCGCTTTGAAGATTCTCGCTCCTTCTCGGATATCTGCGCGAATCACAGTTTCTGACACCGCCAAACAGATGTTATTTATCCTCCAGTCCTAGCTCACTCTCGCCGTTGCCTCTTCGCTAGCTCGCTCAAGCATGTAAACGTGAGTGACGGAGCAACTCGCGCTGGGACTCTTCATGCCAGAAAGCTTTATTCTGCTGGTCGGAATAACCAATTGATATAGTTCTGTTACAGAATTTCAGAGATCCTCTGATTGATTCAGCCACAGCTCAATTCTGTCTGGAAAGCCTAGTACGTACAAGAGCGCGGTGGGCCGCTTCGCGGCCCACCACTTCGGTTGAAGAAGCTGAACTCGAAGCAGTGTGGACATGTTGTTGAGGCAAGGAGCGATGCGAGGTCAGAGCGCTGATAGCGGAGTTTTAAAAGGTTCCAGACGGATGGACAGAAGTAGACAGAAGCTATTTTATGATCGATTGCATCCGAGATTGGCGCCGAGGCAGTGTCTGTCAAAGGTTGTTAGAAAGGTGACGAAAGCAGCCGCTATAAGGCTTACCGGCCGGGTACGGCATGTTCAATTTCTTGATGGCCAGCCCATAAGTGACAGAACGCCACTGATTTCATGAGCGGAGGATCAGCGGAGAATTTGGCGGAGATTAAAGGCTTCGGACGGACAGACAGGCTTAATTTTATAAAAGAGGGTGAGGTCGCGAAAGCTGCCTATCCAATTTGTTGTGTTGTGGTTTTTCACCATCAAAGACAGTTCAGTTCATTCTTCCATGCTGGCGGAGGAAGCCAAGCTGAGGCATCTTTGTCGACTTTCAAATAATACCTCGACTCGGTGGTTGCGCGGCTATGGCGACACTTCGCTATATAGCTTCTCACCTGGGCATTCAATCTTTTCTTCCATTTCCATGTGGCTCTCCCTTTGGACCAAAAACTCATCGCTCGGGCAAGTCGCCTGCTTCACAATTTCCTTCGGGCCTTTACTGCTCCCCAATCGCGGCCACAGCGAAGCCATTGTCAAACAATTCGATGGGATTTTCAGACAACATCCCTGATTCCGGGCCGACTATGCGTGAGGCGTAATATTTGGCTCTTATCTGTTCAGTGGCCAAAGGATCGCACCGTCTTGATCAGGTGGTCAAGGAGGTGCCGGTGGCCAAGCCAGTCATTATGGAGGCAGTGGAGGTTCTGGTGAAGGCCTAACCTTCAATTATGAAATCAAGGCAGAACATCTCACCATGAATACTGTGCACCAAGCTGGTACTAGTTCTTCTGCAGCACAAGGTTCTCAAGCCATGAATCATTGTCCTCCTCCATCAAGGATCTTTCATGGGCGGCGATCTATTTTGGATGCAATGCACCAGTTTTTTTGCTCAGAATACCCAGGACCAGAAAATATATGTGCTGTATGGACTCGGAGGTGCTGGCAAGACCCAAATTGCACTCAAATTCATTAAAGAATCGACTTGGTGGGTTCATTGAAGTATGTTGTGTGATAGTAACTGACTGATTTTGGAAAAGTTTCACTGATCGACTTTTACTGGATGCAAGCACGATTGACACTATTCAGAACAGTCTAAGAAAAATTGCTACTGTCAAGACAGCTGGGGCTACTTCACAGGATGCCCTGACATGGCTCACAACCATGCATGAAAACTGGCTGTTATTCTTTGACAATGCAGATGATCCCGAAATCAATCTCAACCAGTTTTTCCCAAAATGCAGTCATGGAAACATTATCATCACATCCCGAAATCCTAATCTCCGAATATATGGAGAAGACTCTCATGTGTCCAATATGGAGGAATCAGATGCTGTAGCATTGCTGTTGAAGAGTAGTAAACAAGAAGTATCTGCATCCCATCAACTTCTGGCACATGATATTGTCAAGGTGAGCTGTCAATCAGCATGAATGCACTTGTCGTAATAGTATCCAGGCACTATGGTGTTTTCCTCTGGCAATTGTTCAGGCTGGAGCATTCATTGCAGAAACTGGAACTCTGGAAACATATTTGAACCTATTCCTGGAAAACCACACAGAGCTGCTAAAGAGAAAATCAACCCAGCAGCATGATGACTATGCATGGGCAGTCTATACAACATGGGAAATCAGCTTCAAAAGGCTCAGTCCTGTGGCTTCAATGTTTCTTCAGCTTTGTTCATTCATCCATTGGGATGATATTGCTGAAGACATTTTCAGCAGAGCAGCAAATCATATGATGCAATTGCATGAACAATCTCACAATGAGATTGCAACAGCTAAAGAATTCCTTTTGCACTTTGTAGGAGCGACTGGGACATGGGATTCATACTCCTTTCTGAAAGTCACCAATGAAATCAGAGCATATTCTCTTCTTGACTTTCATCCTGAGAGAAAAACCTTTTCTATCCATCCCTTGGTGCACAGCTGGACTGGGACAACACTTGATAAAGCAGAGTCATATCATTCGTGTATTGATGATATACTGGGAATGTGTATCAGAGACATCCAGGACCATGATATGCAACTTGCAAGTCTGAGATTAGTTTCTCATGTTGACTCCTTGCTTGGTTTTTTCTCTACTAATTTCGGACTGCAGTATGCAAAAGTATATTGTGGTGTGGGACGGTATCTAGAGGCAAAAGAACTTGGTATAATTGAAGTAGAGAACCAGAGAAAACACAATGGAGAGGATCATTTGAACACCCTGGTTGCCATGAACAATCTTGCAAACACATATTGCAGCCTTGGCCAATTTGAAGAGGCTGAAAAATTGGAAGTTGATGTGCTGGAGAAACGGAGAATGCTTCTTGGTGAGGATAACTTGGACACTGTGATGGCTATGCATAATCTGGCTGCCACATATCACGACCTTGGCAGATTTGAGGATGCTAGAAAGTTGGAAGTTGAGGTGCTGGAGAAACAGAGAAAGCTCCTTGGTGATGATCATCCCAAAACTCTTGATGTCATGCATAACCTTGCAGTAACATATTATGATCTTCAACAATTTGAAGAAGCTGCAAAGTTGCATATTGTAGCAGTTGAAAAGTGGAAACAGCTTGCTGGTGAGGACCATCCTTGAACTCTTGTTGCAATGGGGTCCCTTGCAAGTACATATGCTGGTCTGGGCTGTTTTGAAGAGGCTGAAAAGTTGCAAGTTGTTGTCTTGGAAAAGTGGAAAAAGATTTTTGGTGAGGACCATTCAGAGACATTGACAGCTATGGATAATCTGGGGTGCACATATCACTGCATGGGGCGCCTCCTTGAAGCTGAAGCACTGCGAGTTGTTGCCCTAGGGAAGTGAAGGGTACTTTTTGGAGATGATCATCGTGAAACACAGTGTCTACTGCAAAATTTCATTCAAACATATCATGGTCTTGGTAAACAAGCAGAGGCTGAAGAGCTCGAGAAGCTCTTGAAGAAGTGATGTGGAAGATGCCTTCGAAGAGTAGGAGGATGAAACTGCTTCAGATTCTGTGATTTGGATACTGCTCTTGTGTTATATATTTTCTGCTGTGAATACTCATTTATCATGTCAATCGAAAAATTGGTTTCTATGCAGGCAATCTGCATGGATCCTATTTGATATTGAAACAGGCTGTAGCTAAACATATCCAACTCCCACCCTGACTCTGCTTCGAAAACTTAAACATTCATTCGGATCTTACTTGACAATTTGCTCCGGCTTCTGTAACTTCAAACTTGTGAAAGTTACTGTTGAGATCACATCACATCACATCTAGAGTCTGCATACTGAGCAATGTTGTCCTCAGAGGACAGTGTTGGTCTGTGCCAAACACCACCCCTCGGCATTCATGAACAGTAAAGCAGAAAATGTTCAAAGTCTGCCGATATTCCCTGAATTGAACTGCCGACACCACCCGCAACTTCAATGGGAAATTGTCAATCTACATTTGCCAACAGCCACCCCATCGTGGTGTTAAACTTTGCGTGAACAGGAGCCGAGGCGATGGAAGACATCGGACATCATCAACAACTTGCCGATTTTGCCTGAGGGCCGCATACATAGATAAGTATTAAAATCTTTCCATATTTTAATGCACTGAAAAATAGTCCCTTATATGCAGTGGGTTCAGATCCTTACTCCTAGACTAAGTTCACCCCCACACCGGAAATTTTCCCCGCTTGCAATTTGAAACCAGACAAGAGATGCCTCGGTTTCGCTTCGGTGACAGGCATGGAAGAATTGTTACAATTAACTGGCAGGTGTGTATTCAATGGAGCAAAGTAATATTCACGGCCAAAACATATTCGACGACCAAGCATGCTTTGCATTCGATGTCAAATTACATAAGATGCACACGAGTGAATTCAATGTTCTTGGATTATTTTCATTCCTGTGTCCAAAACCAGGTAGATTGGTTGGCTTGACAAACAAACTATCTCACAAACGAAAATGTACGATACTTGAGGAGCCTTGGTACGAGCTGAGTGCTGGAGAAAGAATTAAATGCGGATATGTGCCATCGTTTTCAGATGCTTGCCGAGTGAGCAATAGGAAGGATCAAGAAGACACCGAAAATGAAGAACACTGGAGCATCAATGAATTCGGTCTATGTCTCGCAGAGTGAAGAAAATTGGGTTTGAGATGTGTAGTTGTGCGACAACGAGCCAGGGTTCGAGTGAGATGTGGTCGAGATAGAAATCAGACGATGGGAATACTCGGGCCTGCTTGTTGACGACACTACGTATATTTACACCTAGTAAGAGGACTAATCTCCAAAGAATTGCAGCATCAATTAGATCAACATGATCTGAAGTTCTCCTGAGAGTCGAAACGCGCCGTCAAACTGAGCTGAAAGATCCTGACGATTCAGCAGGGAGAAATAACAGAGTCGCACTCGAGATGTTGATCCTCGAAAGCCAGGCAACTCAGGAACAAATTTTGGGCTTGCAATTGGAAGGAAATCAACGGAAAAGAACGAAGAAAGAAGCATGAACAGGGTCCGATTTATATTGTGAATCCGGCCCATAACTCACCAATAGAGCCTGCAGCCACATTTTCAAAGCATTCAACAGCATCACCCACGCGACATGGCCAAAATACGAAATAATCCTGCTCGGGATTCACTTCAGAGTACAGAACACAACATTGTAGATCGCAGTCATTAGCCAAGAATGCAGTGCGAATCGCCAAGATAGTTCATGGATCGTGCACGGTCGGACCGGGTAGGCGAGGCTCTGAAAGTTGAAGGGAAATGCCAGGGCAAACTTGAAGCACGAAAAGCCCGACACATTGGCGATAATGTGAATAGTTCACTATGTGCTTCCTTGGACGGAACACGCCCCGCCGTGTTGAACATGATGAGCTTGTTCAACCCTCGGCCGATTGATGCGGAAGCCGATATCACCGGAATGCCATGAGTCGTGTCACGCTGTCACCGGCAAGCCGTGTCTCTTTTGCTCTTCTCCACATCGCCGTTTTGAAAAGTGGCCCACCATACCGGATCGCGCTCTGGCCGTTCTAGATCCCAACTTGGCCGCCCTCGCATCGCCTGGCGCCTCCCTGCTTTGTGACAACCCCGATCACGACCCACTCCTTATCAAGCTCGCTCTCGCCCTCGGCGCTTCAGCATCTCGTCTTCTCGACTAACGACACGCATCATCGCTGTCGGCGGTGGCCACGCCTGCCATAGCGCCACTCATAGCATGCTCGAGCGAGCAGCATCCGCTCTTCCCCTGGATAAGAGAGCCTCGTACATCCTTCGAGAGCGTCCAAGTCTGAGCTACATAATCTGAGACTCGGCAGCGACTGTATTGGGCGAGCGGTGGGATCATTGGCGCCGCACGTTTGGAATAGAGGACACGGTGTATACCCCCTGTGTCCGCATTCCTTCGCCTTCCTTCTATTCTGATCATTCCACGCAGCTACACACACACCGCCCCCGCCGCCTCCGCAGGCCCATCGCTCATGCGCCCCTCTCCCACCACCGCCCCCACCCCACACGCCCACGCCTCCGCCGCCCGCGCGGCTCACGCCTTCGCCGTCAATATACCTCTCTGCCGTCTCGTGCCTGAGAGGGGCGCACTGTCTCGCGCGCACCACGAGACCACTTAGCGATCAACTCCACGCTGATGAAGAAGCTCGTGGCGCCCGCTGACGAACCGGACGCGCGCGTGAGGAGTGCGCGTTCCGCCGCATTACTGGAGGAACGCACGCCCGTGGTGGTCGTCGAGCCTGAGTTGGTGCATAGTGGGAGTCGTGTGGGGCCAATGGGGAATGTCGTCCTCGCTAGCGGGTGCGACCCTCCGTCTCCTCTCCTCTTTTTCCTTTTTTTCATGAATCGACTGACGACGCGGGGATTGGGCTACGGCGCTACGCAACCTCCACCTCCACCGGCCCGTCTCGCGCACCCCGACCTCCCGCTTGCTACCAACGGCCACGGCCTGCACCTCGCTTTCGCACCTGTCTCTTGGATCTCTGCACTCGCACCCGCCGCGCTCTAGGTCCTTCGTCGCCGTGCATTCCGGCACGAGGACAAATTTGCCCCGCGGCTCAGACGAGGTCCCTCGCAGCACGGCGCGGGTAGGCGCGTCCTCGACGCGCGCAGAGCACACTCGCGCGGTGCGGTGGAGTGGAGAGGAGGGACGTGCTATCGGCTGCGAGCGATGCAGCGCGTCAAGGGTTGCGCTGGGACGGGGGAGCGACCGGTGGAGGAATTGACGAAGCATTGTGAGTCGCGTTCCGTTTTCCCTCTTCGATGGAGGATGAGATCCTTGGAAACAGATTTGCAGGCGACGTCTACCCTTAAAGCTGTGTCTCCTCGGGGAGGATACTGGGATCCCGCTCGATATCAACAATGTTCTATCCACGTTCACGAGCTATGGGAAGATGGGAAGGAGGAGGATCGGTTCGGGACAGGTATGTTCCATCTATTATTCCCATTTTTTTTTTTGGCGCACCACGTTCTTCACTTCAATTTGCTCCATTCACGTTGGAGTATGTTGACGACCTTCTTCCCAGTGTAAAGCACCGAATCATTCATATACACACCCAGCGAAGTTCGAACTGCCCTGCATCGCCATGATATTAAGCACACCGACAGCGCACTATGTACGCTCCTCCTCTCTGCCCGCTCTCTCGTCTCTTTTCTCTCCTCTCTTCCGTTATCTCACGAGCCTACCTCCGCTCCTCGATTATATGACGAACGCAAGACGGACGGATGCTGAGATCCCCGCACACTGCTGCCGTGCTGCCATCACACATACCTCCACTCCCCCCTCTCTCCAACTCCTCCGCGTCCGATACAAATAAAAAGAAGCAAATAATGATTCCGTGCGCAGGAGCTCCTTGGCGGCGTGAACAGGCGGGATAGGTTGACGTGCTCGTTGGTGATGGAGGTGGTGTGCTTCGGAATGGTTAGGCCTGGGGCCTACGGGTGCGCCGTGAAGGCGGAACGGGTTGGGGGCGAGAGGTGAGGGCGGGGATGGAGATGGGGAATGAGGAAAGGCGAGGGAGAGAGAAAGGGGAGTGTACGATTAGGAGAAACACCTTGTTAACGATTTCTCTTTCATTGATATTGAGCAGATGGACCCATTTGTTGTTCCGAACTACACCTTCTCCGCGTCGCCCGAACATTCAGTACATTCAACGGGCGATGCATCTCTTGATGTAGTGTCCGTTCAAAAACGTCGATCCCCGCACTCAAGGCCGTTGGACAGATAGCTATCCGAGTCAACACGGCTCTGCTGGCACTGATCACTTCACCTCTCCCTCGGCGAAGACGCTGCAATAAACATCAGCTGATGAATATTCATCCGAGTCTTAACTGCTGTTCTCGGGTAAACTGCGTTCAATCCGACGTCGTCAATCTAAATCTGCACATATTGCAATCATTCCTGCGCCGAATCTTTCCACCTTTCGCACACTGGCTTGTGCATTGTCAAGTCGTCTCAACCACCGGCGTCCAGCAAATCGGCGATGCTCATCCTCAACTTTCTTCCCCGCAATTGTGGGCAGGGGAATCTCCGGCATCGCCCTCGATTTGATTCGTGTTCCGTCTTTCCTTTCTGTGATTGACGGCTCTATATTAAGCACAGCTCTAAGGCCGAGCACCGTATCTATTGCGATCACGGAGGTATGAATCTCAACGAGGACACGAGATGCTACAGAATGCAGGTACAGTTCTTCCTTTATTATACATCTGCTTTACTAACGGTGCGTTTGGAGACTATACTGCACAAGCAATTGTCGAATACAGTACCAAAATTCAATCTATCTCCTGGTACGGCCCCATCGATGCGACGTTGCGGGATATTTATTTCTCCCTCCAAGCAGTAACATGTTGACGAGTAGAGAACTTGAGGTGGCAGCTTCAGCCTCGAGCGAATGACGATGCTGGGCATTATGCAATGTGAACTGCCATTTCGCCTCCATCACCATGAGCTCACACAGGATCGTTCATTCCATTCCTTAGAATCACACTCGACTTCTGACAAAACATTGCAACAGCAGACCCTCGTCCCTGATTCGATGTGCATAATCGCAACCGCTGTGATGTGGCATAGATTTATTATAGAGGCTTTCATCCATCTTGCTCTGGCTGCGAATGCGGTGTTGATATGTCTTCATCCGGACTTGCGACTGGAAAATATTATTTCCATATTCTATTTCTGGAATCGCAGTAGTACCTAATGGACCTTGCGCCAGTAGTACCTAAGCTGCGCGGTTATCAAGAATATAAGTTCTCACTTACTCGACAAGTATATAATGCCTAGTGCGGAATCAGCTCGATGTAGCCGGCCAGCGTCCAGTGAAACACCCACTTCCGGGATGTTCACGTCCTTGCACCTTGCGACTGGGATCGAGGCCAACTTAAACTGTTCAATCAATAGTCTTGACCGAACCAGGGGCTGTAGGAGGCTTGATTCTTGTTCTCCCTGAACGCGGGCGAGAGAACAAAGCGGGGTTGATATCGCCTCGGAGCGCAAATTCAAGCGCTGAATCGGATTAGAACTAGTGAGCTGGACAAGGTGGTGTCTTATTGGAGAATTGAACAATTGTATCGAGCGCAACTGCTAGCGAGTGGATAGGATGATGGGGGCGGAGACCAAGCGACGCCGGCGCCGGACGCGTTTAGACAGCCCTGCTTGTTGTACAGACGCTGAGGGCTGCGATTAGAACATGTCGCTGGTCAAGCAGGAGGCGTCGAAGCTAACGTTTGATGCCGAGCAATCATAGCAAGCGTTGAGTGGGCGCTTCGTCGAAATCAAACGGCTGTATCTTCAGGAACTGGCGTGTGAAGGAAAGAGGGGAATGCACATAAAATCAGCGCCGCTGCTTCAGATATGGAAATATACCTTGTGCTTCCTTGAAAGTGCAAGTTGAACATGATGACCTTTTCAACCCTCGGCCGATTGATGCGAAAGCCGAGAGCACCGAACAGAAGCGTTACGAGTGACGCCACGCCGTCACGGGTCAGCCGTGTCTTTTCGCTCTCCTCCCTCATCGCCCGTTCCCATTTTAAAGCGTTCGCGTGGATCTACCGCTGGACGTTCTCGATGGCTTCGTCGATCTCTTCGTCGTCTCGTGCCCGGAGAGCATCTCGTGTCAGGTATGCACCGCTGAAGGATCACCTCCGCGCCGATGACAAAACTCGGGCGCTTGCTGACGCCGACGAGCCGGAGGCGCGCGTGCTGACGTCGTTGGAGGAGAGCGAGGCCGCTGCGGTCGTCGAGGACGCGCATGATGTGGGCGGTGGGAAGAGTGTGCTCGGTACTGGGTACGCCTCTCTGTCCCTCCTCCTTTTCGAGTGATTCATCGACTGACAATACTGCGACGCACTGGCTCTGCGCTCACTCCCTCCAGCATCCTCCTCGCTCGCCCAGCACCGCTCTGACCTCCCGCTCTCCACGGCCGACGACGACCATGCGTCCGCCTCGTGCTCGCTCTCTCCGCGCTGCCGCCCCACCCCAGCCGCCGTCTGCGACCTCGCGCAGCAGGTCCTTCGCCGACCCCGCACAACTTCGGTGTTGATGAAGTGATTCACGGCCCTCGCCGACACGCCGGACGCACGGTGAAGAGCGCGCGTGTTGCCGCATTATTGGAGGAGAGCGCAGCCGTGGTGGGCGTCGAATACGGGTCGGGGCTCGCTACCAGGTACGCCTATCTGTTCTCCCTTTTCTTTCGTCAACTGACGATGGGACAGAGCGGCTTCACACCCCCACATCCCTCCTCGTCCGGAGCCTTCGCGACCACAAACGGCGACTACGCGCTGCACCCCCCCTCGTCCTTTCCGCGCGAACACGTGGTTCCTCGCTGTGAGGCACGGGTGAGCTCCTTGACGCACGGGGCGCGATTGCGGCACTCGGTGGAGGGGCGGGACGAGATGACAGAGGCGATGCAGGCATCGAGGGCACACTGCATGTATTCTGGCGGAGTGAGCTGTGGAGGAGGTGAAAAAACACGGTGCGTTCCGTTTCGTTTTCTTTCAAGATTGAAACTAAATTCGCAGGTGACTTGACGTATTGAAGGGCATAATAAAGCGGTACCCCTTCGCGGAGGACACTGGAATGCCACTCGAGAGTATTCCCTCACCTTCGTGAACTATGGACAGGACGGGAATCAGTTCGGGACAGGTATAATTTCTTGATTCTTTTCTTTATATTCCCTCGACGATATCTCTCGTCGCAATATTCTCAATCCATCTCCCTGTGCATTGACGATAATGCTTCCTGCGCCAATGACCAAATCATACACGCCGACCGAAGTACTCTGCATCACATCGTGATAATGATGCGGACGCCGGTGGTGCGGATGGTGTTCCCCTTCGCTTGCACTTCCATCTCCTCTGAATCTTTATTTCGCTTCCCCTTTGACTTGGATTTCTACTACCACCTGACACCTCCCGCAGACAACACGCGCCTCGTCATTGATGCCTCCGCACGTAGCATGTGCAGCAGTGCTCTATGCTCCCCCATCCGCACCCGCACCCATGTGCGCGCCTTTGCCGACGCTCCGACGCAGATCATGACAACCTCGCCCTGATACTGGACTGTCGGCTGGCTCGCACGGGGCACGGGCGGAATCGCCTCGCGTTGGTGGGATCGTGGATCGTCGCTCGATGCGGTGCGGTGCGGTGGTGTTTGTTGTATGGAACGATTGCTGGGCCGGGACTGTCGAGACGCCGCGAGACGACGAGCAGTTGGGGGCAGGAGGTAAGTGCAGGGATGGAAACGGGAAACGAGAAATGAAGAAAGGAGGTGCATGCGTAGCAGAAACACCCTGTCATCATTTCTTATATTGATACCGAGCAGATGTACACATTGGTTATTCCGAAATTACAGGGCTATACCAGGGCGATACATCTCTGGACGTAGTGCCCGTTCAAAGACCTCGATTCGCGCGCTCAGGGCCGTTCATTGAAAAGGTAGCCATCCAAGTCGACACGGTTCTTGCTTCTCTCTTCGCCCAGACGCTGTCAGCTATTCCCTGATGCCGCAACTCAAAAGTCGGAGCCAATACATGTCAAGCACAAGGCGCTGCAAGAAATATCAGCTGAGGAAGATTCACTCCGAGTCGTACCTGCTGTCCTCGGGTGCATTGCGCTCAATTCGAAGTCGTGAACCGCCCAAAGTGTTTCTTCGTAGGTTTCGCGGGATAATGGTTCCTTTCATTCATCATTCACCGAGACGCCATTCAATAGCGCAGTTCGTACCATCAAACAGAGGCGGCCGCTGCGCTGTCTCATGCTGATGTTCGGTCATCAAGCCTGCAAGTCAAGGCCAACCAGGACAGAACACCTGTGGTGTCATTCAAGTTGAATCGGAAAATCTCCACATATTGTGCCGAAGCCTCCTACTTTTGGCACAACTTAACTGCTGGTGTCCAGCAAATCAGCGAGACTCATTCTTAATTTTCTTCTTCTGAATTGTGGGCAGGGATGTCTCCCGCATCGACATTGCTTTGATTCGTGTTCTATATTTCTTTTCTGGCTCGGCATTGTGCCTAGACTCGCATCAAGTCCATTCACGGGAACATTATTATTACATCCAGGAACCCTAATGTCCGAGTATATGGGGGAAATTCTCTGGTGTCTGATATGGAGGAATCAGATGCTGTGGCATTGCTACTGAGGAGTGCTCAGCAAGAGACATCAGCATCCAACCAACTTCTGGCACAGGACATTGTCAAGGTGAGTTATCAATTGTGCATTGAAGCAAGTTGTGTAGCTGTATCCAGACACTATGGTATCTTCCTCTTGCAATTGTTCAGGCTGGAGCATTTATTGCAGAAACTGGAACTCTGGAAACATATTTGAACCTGTTCTTAGAGAACCACACAGAGCTGTTAAAGACAAAATCAACCCAGCAGCATGATAACTATGCATGGGCTGGCTATACAACATGGAAAATCAGCTTCAAAAGGCTTTGTCCTGTGGCTGCAATGTTTCTTCAGCTTTGTTCATTCATGCATCGGGATGATATCTCAGAGGACATCTTTAGAAGAGCAGCAGAACATGTGATACAATTAACTGAACAACCTTGGGCCAAACGAAGAAGGCTAGAGATACCCAAACCCAAGTTCAGCACTCAATCTGAGGCATCAAACAAGGAGATTTCAACATCAACAGAATTCCTTCTCCACTTTGTAGGAGCAGCTGGGAAATGGGATTCATACTCCTTTCTGAAAGTCACCAATGAAATCAGAGCATATTCTCTCCTCAACTTTCATCCTGAGAGAAAAACCTTTTCAATTCATCCCCTGGTACACAGCTGGACCAGGACAGCACTAGATAAAGTGGAGTTATATCATTCGTGTATGGATCACATATTGGGCTGGTCCCTCTGGGATATCCCAGACCATGATATGCCACTTACAAGTCTGAGATTAGTTTCTCATGTGGACTCCTTAATTGAAGGTTTATCCACCAATTTCAGATGGCAGTATGCAACGGTATACCATAATGTGGGACGGTATGCAGAGGCAGTGAAACTTAAGATAATTGAGGTAGAAACTTCGAAAAAAGTTCATGGACAGGACCATCCAAACACACTGGCTGCTAAGCTTAATCTCGCAATTACATATGGCAAACTTGGTCAACTTGAAGAATCTGAGAAGCTGGAGGTTGAGGTGCTGGAGAAACGCAGAAGCCTTCTTGGTGAGGATGACTTGGACACTGTGAAGGCTATGCATAATCTGGCTGCCACATCTCATGACCTTGGCAGATTTGAAGATGCTGAGAAGCTGAAAGTTATAGTGCTAGAGAAGCGGAAAAGGCTCCTTGGTGATGACCATCCCAAAACTCTTGCTGCCATGCACAACCTTGCAGTAACATATCAGGACCTTAAGCGATTTGAGGAAGCTGCAAAGTTACATATTGTAATGCTTGAAAAGTGGAAACAGTTTGCTAGTGATGACCATCCTCGAACTCTTGATGCCATGGAGTCTCTTGCAATTACATATACTGACCTAGGGAAATTTGAAGAGGCAGAAAAGTTGGATGTTGTGGTCTTGGAAAAGCGGAAAAAGATTTTTGGTGAGGACCATTCAGATACATTGCTTGCTATGAATAATTTGGGATGCACATATCACGACTTGGGGTGCCTGGGTAAGGCTGAAGCACTGCTAGTTGTTGCCCTAGAGAAGCGGAGGGTGCTTTTCGGAGATAGCCATCGGGAAACACAGCGTGTAATGCGAAATCTCATCAACACATATCATGGTCTGGGTAAAGAAGCAGAGGCTGCAGAGCTTGAGAAGCTCCTGAAGTGATGTGGAAGCTTCATCAGAAGAGCAAGGAGAAAGCAATGCAGATTCTGCGATTTAAATACTGCTCTTGTATGATATACTTTCCACTGTGAATATTTATCATGTGAATCAAAAAATTGGTTTCTATGCAGGCAATCCACATGGATGGTTATTTAATATCAAAACAGACTGTAGCTAAACATATTGAACTCCTGCACTGACTCAGCTTCGGAAAATTAGAGATTCATTTGGACCTTACCTCAACAATTTGCTCAGGCTTCTGCAAATTCAAGCTGGTGAAAGTTAGTATTAAGATCACATCTATCTAGAGTCTGCAAATCAAGCAATGCTGGCCTCAGGGATTCAAAAGACCAGTTCCGGTCTGTGCCAAACACCACCCCCCAGCATTCGTTGACAGTAAAGCAGACAATCTTCAAACTCCACCCATAATTCCCTCAGCTGCTGACACCACCTGCAACTCCAACTGGAAACATTGTAATCTGGATTTTTCAGCAGTCACCTTGTTGTGGTGTTAAACTCTGCATGTATAGGAGGCAGGACAATGGAAGATGTCATGCATCGCAACAACCTGCCAAAGTGTGCTTTCCAACTTTACCTGAGTGCTATGTATGTAAATAAATAAATAGTAAAATCTTTCCATCTTCACATGCACTCCAAACTGAAATCTCTTATGCAGCAGGTTCGAATCTTCTCTCCCAGACTAAGTTCACCCTCAGACCGGAAATTTACCCTGCCTGGAATTAGAAACCAGTGTCTGCCTCGCTTCGGCCGTAGCCATGTAACAATTGATTGCCAGGTGCATATTCAATGCTCAGAAGGAATGTTCACAGCCAACAAATCACCACCATCCCAAGCTTCCACGACTAAACATGCTTTGTTTTTAATGTCAAATTGAGATGTACATGAGTGAATTCAATGCTCTAGAATTTTTTTGGTTTCTGTGTCTAAAGCCAGGTAGATTGGTTAACCTGACAAACAAAGTACCTCTTGGAAGAAAATGTAAAATAATTGAATAGCTTGGTATGAGCAGAGTGCCAGAAAAAGGGGGAAATGCAGCGAAGTGCAGTCGTTTTCAGATGCTCAGGTGAGTGAACAATAGGAAAGATCAAGAAGACAACCACGATGAAAAAGGCTGGAGAATCAGTCAGGTCAGTCTATGTCAGGCAGAGCGACGGAAATCGAGTTCAGGATAGGTATTTATCCGAGAAGGAGCCGGGACTCAAATGAGATGTGCTCGAGAGAGAAAAGCAAGTGGTTAGAAAGCTCGGCGATCTCGGGTATGCTTGTTGACAGCACTACGTATATTTACAGCAAGTAACAGGACTAATCTCCAAGGAATTGCAGCATCAATAAAATTGACACAGGCTAAGGTTCTCCCGAGAGTCGAAACACGCCATCAAAATGTGCTGAAGAAAGGTAGGAAGAAATTAACAAGCAACAATCAAGATGTTGATCCTCGGAAGGAAAGCAATCCAGGAACTAAATTTTTGATTGCAATGGGAAGGAATTCAACGTAAAAGAATGAGGAGAGAAGCATGAACAGCTTCTGGTTCAAATATGTCATGACTCCGAGCTGCAACTCGTGAGTCCATTTCGAGGCCGGAGCCTAACAGCAATTAACAGCATCAACCACACGACGGGCCTACGAAGCGCAATAATCCCGCTCGGGAGCCTTCGAGAACGCAGCATTCTCATTTGGAAAGGCCCGGTCAACGTCCAACTGCGTATATCCAAGCACTTCTGCAAGGACATTGACAGAGCAGACGAGTTCGAATTGCCAAAATAGGCCATGGACCTTGCATGGTCTGAACGCGTAGCAGAAGCTGTGGAAAAACCACACAAACCTTGACAAATTTGGGAGACAAGTTTAATAATACGAATAATTCACTATGTGCTTCGTTGGACGGAATAAGTCCCGCCGTGTTGAACATGATGAGCTTGTTCAACTCTCGGCCGATTGATGCGAAAGCCGATATCACCGGAATGCCGTGAGTCTTGTCACGCTGTCACCGCAAGCCGCGTCTTTTTCGCTCTTCTCCTCCGCATTCCCGTTTTGAAGCATGGATCATCGTTCCCGGATTGCCCTCTGACCGTTCTAGATCCCAACTTGACCGCCGTCGCACTGACTGGCGGCCGCAGGGTTTGCGGCAACTCTGACCGCGACCCACACCTTATCAAGCTCGCTCTTGCTCTCGGCGCTTCAGTACCTCGGCTAATGACACGCACCATCCTTGTCGGCGGTGACCTCGCCGTCGCCGTCGCCTCCGCCTCCGCCTCCGCCTCGCGCATCTCTCCCTCGCGTGCCCCTCGCTCATCCACGCCCCCCGCAGCGAACCCGGCTCCGTCATCGCATCGCTGATGGACACCTTCAATGTCAACACACCTCTCCGTCGTTTCGCGCACACCATCCCACGCACGCAGCGCGACACGGCTGGGCGGTCACCGGCGTGCTGATGATGGAGAACGCAGATCGTAGTGGGCGCGCGGGAGTCGTGTTGAGCCTCGCCGCCGAGTGCGTCTCCCCTTCTCCACTTTGTATGCACCCGCTGACGATGCGCGGCACAGCGGATACACCTCCTCCTTCACCCCGACAGGCGTCCTCTCGCGCCACCGCCCCGACCACCTCGCCCTCGCCACGACCAACGGCGACCACGCAATCGGCGACAGCCGCCACCTCGCTTGCGCCTGCACTCCTCACGCCCTCGCCCTCGGGCGGTGTGCGACCTCACGCGGGCACAGGCTCCTCGACTCGCACGTTGCGCGATTCTTCCCGTCCGCTCGGTGGAGGTGGCCATGGTGAGGAACAAGGCGAGGCGAGACGATGCAGAGCATTGCGACGCGGTGCGTCTTGTGCTGGGGATAGGGGAGCAAGCGCTGCTACCGGGTGCGTGTCTCTCCATCTTCTCCTCTCTTTCATTCGTTCATCGACTGATGGTTAGGGAATGAACATCATTGCGCTCCGAGCACGCCTGCTGCCGTGCGCGACCTCGCGCACCTCGCACAGGTTCAGGTTCTTCGCCGACCACGCGCCACCCGCCGCGCAGACGAACTTATTCCTCGCGGCGTCTCGCATACGAGGGTCCTCGCAGCGCTACGCGGGGTTCCTGCTTGACGCGCGCGGCGTGAAATTAGTGGAAGTGGAAAGGAAAGGAGGGATGTGCTGCCGGTGGCGAGGCGATGCAGCGCGTTGAGGGCGCGGGAGGAAGTGAGATGGGGCAGCACCGTGAGTCGTGTTCGTTCTTTTGTTGCTTGGGATGTGGATGGCAAGAACTGATGTGTTCTTGCAAGCTCCAATAACCGTACGAAGCCGTACCCCTTCTTGGATGATACTGGGATCCCGCTCAACAATATCCCGTCGACGTTTGCGACCTATGAGCAGGACGCGTACGTTCTGTCCTTCATTTAGCCCTCATCCTTATTATTTCTTTCCATTTCATAACCCGATCTCCGCGATTCATCTCGCTGTATGTTGACGACCTTCCTCGCAGTGTCCATCACCAAGTCATACACAGCCCCACCGAGCCGCTCTGCGTCGCGATCATCACGCCGGTGGTGCATCATGTGCGTTCCCCTGTCTTGCTTCTTCTCTCACTTCAACTTTCCACCCCCTCTCTGCACCTTTGCTCCTCGACTCATACATACCCTATCTTCGCTTTATCATCACTGATATAATCCTCGCAGACAATGGGCGGCCTCACTATTAGCACTGCGCGCGTCATGTCCGTCCGCTCCACCACGGACCGCGACGCCGGCACCAAGTTGGCTGCTGCGGATGAGGATACGGATGGGCAGGCGCCGATCCCGGGCCTGTGGCCCCAGTTGCCGGGGGCGATTGTGTTTGGGCGGGTTGCGGGGGGAAGCATGATAGGATGAGAATGCGAAAGGGAGATGTACGAGTACCCTGTTCCGAGGCTCCCGAGAATCAATGTATGCGTACCTTTCCTTCTAAACCACTTGAGTGTATCATATTTGGATTGGACTCGAGTCCTGTTGAAATGCAAATGCAAGTCAAGGAATGTGAACGACGAGAACAGAACCGTGGACTCACATTGTTCAGGGGTGACTGATGAAGTTACAGGGTTGTCCTGGGTGCATGAACGAGCTACTGAAGAGGAAAATTCAGGGCGCAGAATCGAATACAGATTCGGCTCGAAAGCAAAAAAAGCGAAACGGCTGAAAGAACTTGCATTAATTATCGAGGGACGACATGGGAGAATGTTACAAACGATTGAATAAATAGCATTCATATCTTGCGCGCGGTTCAGTGATTGATACTTTACTTTAATGCGACTTGTGGGCCTCGAGGATAGAACTACACCCAATTCAATTATCAATACAGAAAGAATTAGCATGAAAAGGTATACGCACTGCGCGCACGCACGGCCGCTGATTCAAAAACAATTTCTTGGAGCATAGTTTCGGCTTTCAGGGGAGCTCGTTTGGTATGAAGGACTAGACGTGTCATCCGCACGACAGTAGCTTCGGAGGCAACAGTCTCGGCCTCCTGAATTGAGATTCAAAGCATAATTCCAGAGGGCGACAAAGATCTAGGAAAAGTTCAGCGAATCAAAGATTGAATAGAATAGTGAGCGGTATACCTGGGAAAAGGCTTCGTACACCCATAGCCCGAAAGAAATCATACCAAACATGGCGCATTGGGCTGACTTTGCGGACGACTCGACTCACTCGAGCAGCAAAAAATATGGGGCCTCTAGGACGAGCAAGGGACCCGAATATCGCAGTCAGGAAGTTCGGGGTGCCGTCTCTCGTTCAAGTTGGATGCAGATCCAGACGAAAAACGAATGATGGCTTGTACAGTAATCCTGGGAGGCTTTTGATCCTTACCCGCGGCACGTACACTGATGCGTCGCCGTATACGCTTTCAAGATAGCATTCCGAGTATGGGGAAGATCAACGTATACAGTGGGGGAACCGACATTTCAAAATACTTGGACTCATGCTTGCGACCCTCGGTGTCATATCCTACACTCCATCCAAACCTAATTTCGTCGTCAACTCACTCAGCGTCTCGTGGATGGTTCGCGAGAGGGCAGGGTCCACACCGCGAGCAGAACAAAGAACAGCGAATTGTCGTGGAGTTTTCTTCTTGGCCTCTGCTATAGTGATGCTCACCCACTGGTTCCATGCGACAACATCGTCGAGTTCGAGTGCACGGCGCATCGATTGGATGGCGGTACACAGTCGCTTGTGCGGGAGAACAGGATCGCGCCAAGCCTTTCGTTGACACTAGAGACAGGTACGTTGAGTAAGGAAAATCTCGCTTGTCCCCACATACATCGCTCCCGCAATATCTGACAATTGCGCATTGAGCACATTGCAATGTTTTCTTCGCAGACTGGGAAGGGCACCCGATGTGCATGCACTTGCGATGCAGTCGAAAGAAGAGCATTGTCAGAATGGCGGATTTATGAAGCCCCTCGTCTGATAAGACCCGCTGTACGCCCGCCTGCAGGTCCTGTTTGCGTTCCAGAAGATAATGCAATCCGCCGAGCACGGTCACCCATTTCGGGTCGGTTGTTTCGAGAGTTCGCAGGCGTGTGGATACGGATAACAGCTCATCAAATACGGGTTCGAGCGCAGCGGACACTAGGGAGAAAGGAATAATTCCGTGCAGGGCGCTAAAAAGAGAGGAAGTGGCAACAACGGGATAGAGAAAGCTGGGAGCCCTCCCCGGGAATGCCTCGTATCCCCAGAGGGCAAGCTTGAGATGATCTGTGGCAAGTCGCAGCACCAGTGGATTTGTAAGGAATGTGCGCCCGAGTGAAGGCGATCGTGCGAGAAGATCTGCCATGACCATGAAACTCCCGGCGCCGGATGGAATGGCTTCCGCCCACAGCATGAGTACAGCTAGACTGTCCCGTGATGTACCACCCTCCGCAAAAAAGCTCGGCGGGGCTCAAGGGCCACGGCTGGCTCTCTACATCTCGAGTTCTAATCCGCGAGCGAAATCGTCCAGGCGGCAGATCTATAAAAGCCGTACTGAGGATGGTTGCCAAATTGAATATAAAACGACCATATGCTTCGGAACTTGAATGCAATCCTTGCATGAAAGGATCGTCGAGGTTGCAACGACATGTGGACAGATTGTTTTCCACAGCCATTAAACGCTCGCGGAAAACTAGGCTGGTCTGCACGTGTTTTGGCTATAGGGGCTTGATGAGGAACACCTGAGTGAGAACTCTCATAGCATCGCAGCAAAGCACACGGGGGTCCGTGGGATTCCTGAGGGTCTCGAGGAGGAGCTTGAGATTTCTTGGGTTGAGAAGATCGGTGGATCCTGCTGCTACATCGGCAGGATCTGACATAGTTCCACCGAGCCGATCTGGATCGGGAACCGTACGATAAAAAATTGAGAAAGGAAAGATCAGAAACTATGGCTGTACATACCAGTCAGGGATTGTGGGGTGACGGAAGTGATGGTTAAGGGCAACGTACGATTCTGATCCACGGGTGGCCAAATAAGCACAAGCATTGGCAATGATCCGACATCGGACATGAATCGGTACGGCGCATTTCGTGTCGCGCAGCGCCCGGCCCCTAGTCGCTCCCTATTAATTTGGTCCGATGGTAGAGTGAATCAGGGAGAAATTTTGATTTTTTCGGTCTAGAAAAAAACCCCGAAAACAGAGTGAAACCGCCAAAAAGCAGCCCTTGGTCGGTGAGCGATAGAGTGAATCAAGCTCTGGTGGTCCGGTGCAACACCCATATAAGATGGTCTGTATTTCCCAGCGGTTGTATCGTTGACTTTTCTTTGCAAGGATGGAAACAGATCCTGTGTTCGATTCTTACGACCCTCCCTGTGGAGGACTTGATGTTTTAGGGGACTAACTGCATTATGTAAAAATTAGAATTTCTGTTCTGCAATTTGCTAATCTCAAGCCTCTTAGGCCAACGAGAGCAGATACAGGAAAACAAGGCCGCTCAACATGCGCAGTTTTGTTTATCGTAAATCTGCCGAACATCAACCTCCGTCATCTGTTCCGGCTAGTGCCGACCTCACTTGTAATTTCGTGGAGACTTGTACATATCTGGTTTTGGCAGGGAAAAAGCGGTGAATACGTCTAAAAAATATATATTATTCGCCGGCACGAGAAGCAGACTGCTGTGTTCAATTTCAACGGGCCGGGGCACTGTTACAGTAATACACGCGCAGCTTGCAAACCGCTGATCGGCATTGTTGATCCTGTCCAGTGCGGTGTCAATGGATCCCAATGGAATCCGGCGGAATCCAGTTGCCGCACTGCGGGCACTATCTCAGTGTGAGAAATAAGCACCGTTATACCTTTTACTGTTTTGCACCAAAATTGCAAGGAAAGGCGAGACGGGCTGGGCAACCTCACAATAGCTCATTCATTCATCTGCGAACATTCTGCAGAATCAAGTTGCAAAAAAGGACTGGAGCGGAATAAAAAACAGAGTCTGTGATTTTGACTCGAGAGCCCAAGAGGTAGACAGCAATTCCCGGCCACACACAGTCCTCTTTAAAGGCTCCCCTCGGTTAGGAAAGCTTTGTTGATGGAGCAGTCGATCAGCAGACTTTTAATTTCTCATCCCACTTCAAGTTTAACCTCCTCGAAATTTTGGGTATCCTCCCATTTCCTTATATTCTTTGCTCTCGAGTCTCGGCCCTCCAGTATCTCGTTTTCTTCGCTAATGACACGCACCATCGTCGGCGATGACCGTGCTGGCCACATCGCCGCTCGCACCATGCTTGAGGGAGGGTCTGTTCCTTTGTACGAGCAGCAACTGCGTCAAAGTCAGCTCCGCATTCACCGGCGCTGGAACGGAGATCAAATGCTTCTTCATTCGGGATCGGCCCAATGCACCATTGGGTGATCGGCTTCCAAGACACAATTCGGACGTAACAATCATGAACCACACGGTCATTGATTCAAAGGTGATGTTCCCGCCATCCGGCGTCCTTAGGCTGAATAACAATTCGCGTTTTGTCTTTGTTCATTGTCGATCCAGCTCGCCGGATGCTACGTGTACATCCTCTGTTTTTAATCACACCTTACTTCGCGCAAGTTTTTGAGGAACACATATCATTCATACCCAATCTCTTCGATACCGCAACCACGGTACTTATATTTCGGCGCCTTTGGCAAATCTCCGAGTGATTCCCTCAGGACTACTGACATTGCTTTTGGAGAAATTCAATAGCAGCGTATCGTTTGCGAATGTTGTACGGGTTGGTCCCCTCAATTTACAACAGCGTTGAAACTCCTCTGACCAATCGACTTTCCTCCCATGTTCTAGATTTGAGCCCGTATCGAGCATGGAGTGAATGTATTTTCGACGTTCTTGACTTCTGATGCAATTCTGCTGTTGTATTTCCTTGGGCGCGGCATTCAAACCCAATGACCTTAAGAAGCCCTAGGAGCTTCGTTTAATCATTTGTGGTTGAGACCATAATCCCGGATTTAATCTGTGATTAATTAATCCGTGATGAGTCATTGCAGGCTGCCTCACAGGGCAGCTACAGCCTGACCATGATTAAACAGCTTGTGACACCTGTTTAAACCAGATTTAATCTAGTTTGATCCGGTTTAAACAGTGGGGGTTTAAGTGGGGGTTTAATCAGGTTCGGCTTAATCTAGCAGGAGGAACAAAAAGCACTTGTGCTGTGTCCGGGATTCGAACCCAGGACCTTCGCAGGGGTAAAGCAGGGTTAGCCATGCACATACCAACTAGACCATTACAGCCATGGTTAGAACAGTATAACTGACATTCCAGTGGGAAGATGCCATTCAATTTACAGCAAAATTTTTCAAGTCCACATTCCCTTGAGAAACATGTAGTCTTCTTCTCCTGCTCCCTTGAAACATATTAGATCATGTTTGTGAGTTCACATAGGCCTGTAAATCATCTTTCACTTATCTCTCTGCTCCTATTCTAGTCAGCTTTGTCTTATATAGTGGACAGTTCTCAGCAGAAACCATGTTATGACTTAAACAAGAGAAGAGAGAAGCCAGAGGAATGGCTGTTTTAGCTTGGGAAATGAGTGACCTTCTTAAATTCATTCAATAAACAAATGGTTTAGTGATAATGAGACAATCTGGGAAGATATTGAATATTTCTTTACTTTAGTGATGCTGTGCGGCTCCTGTCAGAACAATTGTTGTGAATGTGCATTATATGTTCCTAATAGTCTATTGGTTAAGCATGCTCTCGTCCCCTGAGATTATCTCGGAGGCCCTGTGTTCGAGTCCCGGCAGTGACTGCTTTTTGTTGTTTCTGCTGTTTAAACAAAACCGGATTAATCTCCGCTTGGACCGGCAATTTGCAACCAACGGATTAATCAATCACTGATTAAATCCAGGATTATGGTCTCAACCACAGTTGATTAAACAAACCTCCTAGGGTTACTGTGACCTTGAAATACGATGATGCGCGACAATACATTATTTTTCTGTTAAAATATTCAGACTGCAAATTCTCGAACAATTTCAGATTCCGTGTCAAGATTTTGGACTAAAATACCGATTTCGGTCTTGTCAGCCAGATCGAAGATGAGTAAAGTTGTTGCCGCAGCGAGGCGTAGGCTCATCCTGTTTATTCTGAAGACCTTGTTCTGATGGCCTTATTCCGGATGTGCAGAGTACATTGTATCTGAAACAGAATCTGTGTCCTTGAACGGAATAATAGCCGTATTGTGGACCTTGTTCAAGTTCACCCTCGGTTGATTGATGCAGAAGGGAGATCGCCGGGAGGCCTTGATGGCCGGAGGGTTACGAGAGTCTTGTCACGCTGTCACCAGCTTCTTTTTCAATTTTGCTCTCTTCTTCACAAGAGGTGACCGATCATAGCCGATCAGACACAGACCTCGCTCGACACCCCCCCAAAAAAGGAAAGAACGTGACCGAAACGTGATGTAACTCCGGCGTACCCCCCTCCATAGCGCCTCAAATACTCGTCTGAGCAGAGATCGGAGGTGCCCTACCTCCCCGTTTAGGGGGTCCAGCTTCCCGATTCTGATTTTTACGGGATTTTTTGAGATCAAATTCGACCAGGAACCATAAATTTACACCTTTTCTCAGCGAATTTTGAAGTAATAAAAAAATTAAGTCTGGATTCGGATTCAGCGTGGAAAAACGGTCCGGAAATGAGGTTGATGTCATTTTCAAAATTTTCGGCTACCTCTTGCTTCTTCATTGATCGCTTTCCCTCGTCCCCCTTTTCTCCAGATGCGTGGTCTCTCGAGAGCGCGGATCCTGCTTCCAATATCCTTCGACCTCGCTTCCGCTGGCGCTTCCAGGCTCTGGACATTCCGATCAATGACCCACAACGCTGGCCCTCATGAAGCGCTCTCGGTCCCTCAGCATCGCGTTTTCTCGATCAACGACACGCGCGGTTGTCATCGGTGGTCGCGTGGCCAGTCTCAACGCCGCTCATACAGTCCTTATACGTGAAATATGCACGCTTCTCTTGGACAAGCTGCCTTCGTACGTGGATCGCAGGCATTCAAGCCTGCGCTGAATAACCCCAGGCTCGGCGGCAACTGCATTAAAGCGAGCTCTGGGACCACGGCGCCGGAACGGAGATGCAGCGTGCTTAGGGATCGAGGACAATGCTCAAGCATCGTGCGTCCCCTCCGTCTGCATTCCTTCGCCTTATGACTTTATCCTGATCATTTCATGCGCGGCTACACAGACACCGCCGCCTCCGCATGCCTCTCCCTGGCGCGCCCCGAGCTCATCATCGCCTCACAGCCAACCCCGCCTCCGCCATCACTTCGCTCACGGAGACCTTCAACGTCGCCCTCTCCGTCGTACGTTTTGCACCTTGGGGCACACACTACCACGTGCAAGCACTGTGACAAGGCTGGGCGATCGCCTTCGCCCTAATGAAGGAACTCACGGCGCGCGCTGACGCCCCCGAAGCATGAGCGAAGAGTGCGCGTGTGATGCAGCTATTGCACGAGAGCCGCTCGTGACGCCGTCGGCGTCGAGTATGAGTTGGTGGGCAGGGGGAACGTGGTTCTCGGGTGTGCCTCTCTCTCTTTTCCTCCTCTATCCGCCTTTCATTCATCTATGGATGATGCGACACCCAACGGCTACGCTACCTCCCCCCTACTGGCCTCCTCGTGCGCCACCGCCCCAACATCCCCGCTGTCGCCACAACCAACGGCGACAACCTGCACCTTGCGCTCGTGCTCCCTGTGCTCCCCACCCCCGCGGCCGTGTACGACCTCACGTAGGCCTCGTTGTCGCGCAGTCCACGCGAAGGCGAGGCGCTCCGTGGCGCGGGTGAACTGCTTCTCGACGCCCGTGGAGCGCGCAGCTGCCCCAAGGCGCAAAACCAGGGTGAACTGCTCCTCGATGCGCGTGGCACACGATTCGTCCGCTCGATTGGTAACGGAAGTAAGACGATGCAGCGCGTTGGGGGTGCGAGGCCAGGAGAGGGCGGTGGACTCGGAGGAGATGGTAATACACGGTGAGTAGAATTTCTTTTTTTTTCAAATTTATTACTTAGCTGCACATAGTAGGAATTGACGTGTTCTTGCAGGAGCGATAACCTTTAGGAAACGGTACCCCGTTGCGGAGGACAGTGGGATTTCACTCGAGAGTATTTCGTCTACCTTTGCGAGTTGTGGGCAAGATGGGGATTGGTTCGGGACCGGTACGTTCTATCTTTTATTCCTATCTGTTTTTGCTCTTCCGCGCCGCGTTCTTCACTCCGATATTATCCTCGACTCATCTCCCTGTATGTTGACGACCTTCCTCGCAGTGTCAACTATCAAATCTCACGCGCTAACCAATGCGATATCGCGCCGGTGGTGCGTTATGTGTGTTTCCTCTCTCTATCTCCTGCCCTTCCTGCTTCACATCTCTCGCGCACCTCTACTCTTCGACTTGTAGCCTTGACTTATACTGACACCCCTCACTACGACACCTCCGCGCACGTCCGCGACGGCAAGCTCGTCCCGATTCTGGTCTGGCCCGCGGGGGAGCACATCAACGGCGCGCACGCGCACGGGCGGAATCAGTTGGCGCCGACGGGGACATCGTTGGTGGGGCGGGACGGTGGTGTTTGGGCGGATTACGGGTGCGGGAGCTCCGGGGGCGCCGTGAAGGCGGAAGGGGTTAAAGGTGGGATGGGAAGAACAAGAAGGGCAAGGGAAGTGTACGAGTATGTTCTGAGTCTCGCAACTAAAATCAATTCCTCTATTTCTACGTGTTTCTTGTTCTGAAATTACAGCTTCGCGGTGTCACTTGGTCCTATCTACCTCGCTCGCGGTCAATTCGCGGTTCGATTCCTTTTGCGGCATCACGATTTAACTTTCAGGACATTCGACGGACTTTACCGGGAAGATGCATCTCTTGACGTAGTGCCCGGTTAAAGATGTCGGTTCGCGCGTTCATTCAACAGAGCCACCATGATCCGCTTGCCCCATCGCCGCACTTCTCCCTCCGTCAAGACGCTGCCAACTGTTAATTAGCCGTCGTTGCATTCCACAACAACTCAGAACTCGGAGCCAATTCAAGTCAAGCCCAAGACGCCGCAAGAAATTTCAGCTAGCATTCCGAGTCGTAACTGCTGTCCTACCTGTAGCATCAGATGGCCGTCGCTCGTTGGACGTGGATAATCGCAACTGCTGTGATGTGGCCACATAGATTTATCATAGAACCTTTTACTCGTCTCGCTCTGACTGCGAAAACGGTGTTCATGTCCTCAATCGGAAAATATCAGTCTGCCCTGACGCTGCAAGTATGCTGATCTCATTGGACGAGAAGCTCATAACGCTCAAGTCCCGGGTTCGGTAGTGTCGTGCCGTTGGATCATCCCCTAATCACTATCACAGCAGAGTTCCATTTTCGCGCCATTCGATGCAACATTCGGGCAACATCCCTCATTCCGGCCTGACAACGCATTAGGCGTCGTGTTTGGCTCATGACGGTGCATCGGCCAATGAATTGCACCGTATTAAATTTAGGACGGTGACGCTGAGCACCATGGTTGCGGAGGGCGATAATCGCGATGAGCAGCAAATTATTTTCGACCTGGTTCCGCGCACCGCCGTGGAAGCAGGAGCGAAATAAGCGATGACGTTCATAAATTCTAATATCCTGACTCTCATGTTTACCCATTACCAAATGTTTGGTTGACCGTACCGACATCTTCGACCTATATGTCGGGAACGGATATTTGGATTACGACTATGAAGGTATTTCGAACCAACAGAATTCTGGATGCATCAACAACGCGGTCGACCTGATTTGTACTTGCAGCCTTGCAGGAGTTATCCTTTCCCAGAAATATTCGGCCGGTAGACTAGCCTTCAGTGTGAGGGGCATGGCGGATCAATTCCACCGACATGCCCCTTACATCATATTTGTATCAATTCTGGATTCTCGCTTATCCCTTACGACCGTTACTATATGCACTGCCTAGTTTTGTACTTATAGTTCTTTGGTTTGTCGTTGTATGCTTCGTCGAATCAACGCCAGTTTCGGGGCTTCTCAGCCCTCGAGTTTCTCTTGATCCGGCTTGTTCCTAAGGCTCCAACCATTTAGTTTCCGTTTGTCCGGCTGGACAAATAAAACGGAAACGGTAAACAAATGGTTTTAAACCGTTTAAAACCGTTTAAAACGGTAAGAAAACGGTTATTTTTGAGTGCTTAAAAAGGTCAGCAGAGGCGGTCTAATTATCTAAGTACTACCCTCTACCACAATCCAACGACGCCTGCTTGAGTAGCCCGTCTTTGATCCACATCTTGATGAGCATCGCCTCCGAAATTGTCTTGGACCTTAACGATGCACGGGACTCGTGACAAAGATGACGCGCACTCGAGAAGAGGCGCTCGATGGAAACACTGGTCCCGGGAATTGCGAAAAAGTCGCGCGCGATTTTTGAGATAATCGGGAACTCGCGTTCATGTTCCTACTCCCATCAACACCTGAATGCCGAAATGTTCCGAGTCGGCCCGCCAGAGCACCAGAGGTAACCATATAAACCGTTTGAAAACGGTTTGCAAACCGTTTGCGGCTGGAGGTAAACGAAAACGAAATAAAAACGGTTATAACCGTCTTAAAACGTTTGTAAATGGAAACGGTTGGAGCCTTACTTGTTCCTGTGTTCCGGCTTTCTCGGGGCTCTGCCCCGTGACATTCGGGTTGTGAAACAGCGAGAATTTCAAACGGTCTTCTAAATGGGAAGTGCGGCTTCAACGCCGGAGCACGGAGGCGCAGCATCATGGCGATAGCCGGACATTGATCTCTTTCCTTGCGCCACCGGCAGCCTCAAGTTTTGAGTCGCGTGTCTAGTTAGAGGGCTTCGAGAGGGCTTCGACGCGCTCCGGTAACGGTCCGGACATTCCGGCAGTACATCAACTGTCATTTGACAGACTGCGGAAGCATTCCGGAGAGGCGGCAGTGCATCAAATGTCATTGTCAAGGAGTAGCATACAGCATGTAAATACGAGCATACAGCAAGGGGTTGGTTTCCGCGGAAGCAACGGAGAACAACGCTTAGCCAGCCTAGTTGCTTCTCCCGCGCATTGATTGTAAAGCACGTTCGCATTGTCCTGTATATCTCAATCAAATTATATCAAGGGTGAGGCGGACGACCTCCGACTGGTAAGGGACTCTAGATTCCAGAGTAAAAGAATCTTGGCGTCAACTTCATTCACCATCGCATCGGCACAGCGGCTCATCATAATCGCCTGGTTTGTGAATGGGAAATAACGTAAATGATAAGCGGGGACTTATTCACCGAGCTCCATTCCCATGCACATGTCAATGTCTATTCTTTAACTAACACCATCACAGTAACACCTGTGTGATAGTCAATCTCTGCTTCTCCCATGACCACGTCCAACTCCCTCGATGCCAGCGCGTCTCGGGCTTCTCGAAAGAGTTGGGACCCATTCAGATCTCGGTTTCTGAACCAGGGAGACAGCATACCCCAAGCAGTTGTTAATCACTACATCTCTGGTACGATAATTCATAATGAAGCTGGGAACATTGCTCATAGCACACAGGAGGTCAAGGAGGTCCCGGTGGCCAAGGAGGTGTCCATGGAGGTAGTGGGGGTTCCGGTGAAGGGCCAACCCTTCATTATGAAATCAACATGAATGCAGAACATCTCACTATGAATATGGTGCAAAGTCCCAACATGGTGCAAGGTTCTCAAGTCGTGAATGATTGTCCACCTGCGTCAAGGATTTTTCATGGGCGGCGAAGCATTTTGGATGTGATGCACAAGTTCTTTACTCAAGACACCCAGAAGCAGAAAATATATGTACTATATGGACTGGGTGGCGCCGGAAAGACACAGATTGCCCTCAAATTCATTGAAGAATCTACCTAGTGGGTTGATTGAAGTCTGTTTTGTGAGCCACTGATTCATTCTGGAACAGCTTTACCGATCAACTTTTGTTGGATGCAAGCACAACAGAGACTATTCACAATGGTCTCAGGAATATTGCTACTGCCAAGGGAGCTATTCAGGATGCTCTGAAATGGCTGAGTGGCAGACATGAAAACTGGCTGCTCTTCTTTGACAATGCTGATGATCCTGAAATCAATCTCAACCAGTTTTTCCCAAGATGCAACCACGGGAATATTATCATTACATCCCGGAATCCTAATCTCCAAGTATATGGGGAAAGCTCTCATGTGTCCAATATGGAGGAATCAGATGCTGTAGCATTGTTGTTGAAGAGCAGTAAGCAAGAGGTATCAGGATCTCATCAGCTTCTGGCACAGAATATTGTCAAGGTGAGCTGTCAATCAGTGTAAATGCACTTGTCATAATAGTATCCAGGCACTTTGGTATTTTCCTCTGGCAATTGTTCAAGCTGGAGCATTCATTTTGGAAGCTGGAAGCCTTGAAACATATTTGGACCTGTTCTTGCAAAACCACACAGAGCTGCTGAAGAAAAAATCATCCCAATGGCATGATGATTACACCTCAGCAGTCTATACAACCTGGGAAATCAGCTTCAAAAGGCTCAGTCCTGTGGCTGCAATGTTTCTTCAGCTGTGTTCATTCATCCATTGGGATGATATCTCAGAAGACATTTTCATCAGAGCAGCAAATCATGCAGTGCAACTACCTGACCCACCTCAGTGCAAACTGAAAAGACTAGAGAGAATCAAATCGAAGTTCAGGAGGCTTGTTTTTTCAGGCACTCGATCTCAGACATCAAACAATGAGATTCCAACATCCAGGAAATTCCTCTTGCACTTTGTGGAAGCCACTGGAAAATGGGACTCTCTGTCCTTTCTGAAAATCACCAATGAAATCAGAACATATTCTCTTCTCAACTTCCATCCTGACAGAAAAACATTTTCCATTCATCCATTGGTACACAGCTGGAGTAGAACAACATTTAATGATGCAGAGCCATATCATTTGTGTATGGATGATATATTGGGAATGTCCATCAGTGAAATCCAATTTCACAATATGGAACTTGCAAGTCTGAGATTAGTTTCTCATGTCGACTCCTTGATCAAAGTTTTTCCTACCAATTTTGCATGGCAACATGCAATGATATACATGCATGTCGGACGGTATGCAGAGGCAAAGGACCTTTGGATAATTGAACTAGAAAACCGGAAAAAAGTTTATGGACAGAACCATTGGAAGACCCTGAATGCTATGGGCAACCTTTCAATTGCACATCAAGGACTTGGCTACTTTGAAGAGGCTGAAAAGTTGAACATTGAGCTGCTGGAGAAACGGAGAAGACTTCTTGGTGAGGATAACTTGGACACCCTGGCCGATATGAATAATCTAGCTTCCATATATCACAAACTGAACAGATTTGAAGATGCTGAGAAGTTGGGAGTGATGGTGCTAGAGAAGCGGAAGAGTCTCCTTGGCAATGACCATCCTCTAACTCTTGATGCCATGAACGGCCTTGCCTTAACATACCGTGGCCTTCACCGATTTCCAGAAGCTGCGAGGTTGAGTATTGTGGCGGTAGACAAATGGAAAGAGCTTATTGGTGATGACCATCCCCGCACTCTTGATACAATGCATTCCCTTGCAAATACATATGATGACATGGGCGATTTTGAAGAGGCCAAAAAGTTGAAACTTGTGGTCTTGGAAAAGCGGAGAAAGGTTCTGGGTGAGGACCACTATGACACTTTGCTTACAATGTCTATTCTCGCAAACACATACATCAAGCTTGAGAAATTGGAAGAAGCAGAAAAATTAGAACTTGTAGTGGTTGAGAAGAGGAGAAAGATTTTTGGCGAGGACCATTTGGATACATTGGATGCCATGAATGATCTAGCATGCACATACTACCGTGTGGGGAAACTGGTTGAGGCAGAAGCCTTGGAAGTCATCACCCTAGAGAGGCGAAGGGAGCTTTTTGGATACAAACATCCAGGAACTCAGCGTGCAATGCGAAATCTCATCGACACATACTATGGTTTAGGTAAACAAGCATACGCTGCAGTCCTCGAGAAGCTCCTGGAGCATGAAGTGGAAGATTCCTTGGAAGAGCATGGAGGCCCAATTACTGCAGATTCTGAGATTTGAATACCGTACTTGTACTATATATTTTCCACTGTGTATATTTATCGTATGATTCTACAAAATTGTTTCCAATGCAGGCACGCTTACTCATCTTGAAGCAGACTATGGAGGATATCAAACTCTCGCAGTGATTAAACTTTCATCTATAACTTGCCTCAACAATTTATTCCAGCCTATGCAGCTTCAAGTTTGTGGAAGTTAGTGTTAAGAGCATATCTAGAGTCCTGAAATCGGTCCTCAAGGACTCCGCTCACATTCCTGGCTCCAAATGAAGACAATGCCAGTCTGTGCCGAGCACTACCGCTCGGCATTCGAAGTCTAAACTCCGCCATCAGTCCTGACACCATCCCTGACAGATGGTGGGAAGGAACCGAATTGAATTATTATCTTGAAGGAGTGAACCGACTGACCACAATTTGACTGAGAGAAGAGCGGGACCGTAGAGTGGTAAGCGATGTTGAGTTGACAGCTTGAGGTTGAGCTGCCGAAGGCTTGGGAGGACAGCATAACAACGAAGATACATAAGCTTGACGACGTTACAATTCACCAGAGCTTGAATTTGTCTTGCTGCCGAGCAGTCTTGAGAAGATTCGAGATCCTGAGGGCTTAACAATAGGCCGTGGAGCATGCCCAGAGAGGCGACCTTGCACCCAGCGGGGGGATGATGAACGTAAAGGCAAAGGGGGAATAATTCACACCCATCCTTTTGTGCAGCCGTTGAGTGGACGATCTAGAGTCATGTGCTTTGTCGAGAATAGAAAGGTTCGACGGTATGATGCTCCGAAAATTAAACCGCTAGATCAATGAGGCATCGAGGCGACCAAGACAGGGGAGATCGTACCGGCAAGAGACAAAATAGAAAGCAACGAACGTGTACACGAAATCAGGGCATCTGCTTAAGATACGAAGAATGTCATGAATCTGGATGTGACAGCAAGCGAGTTGGAATAGCAATACGAGCAACACTATAAACAATATCTCTATCCCATCAGTGTTTTGACAGTTTGCTTGTGAGCTTGTACAAGCTCGCAAAAGGCCGAAAAAGCTCCAAAAAGGTTGCCAAGGCACAAGGATACAAACCTATGTCAAAATTTACACAAGGTCGAAATATTTTGAATCAGACAAGCCCACAAGCTGGCAAGGTAAAATGGAAATCACCATTTTTCAGTCATAGCTAGCGTAAAAAGCCTATTCTAATAAATGTCGTGATAATGAGAAATTAATCAAACGAGACAGGAGTCTTGAAGGCAGCGAGAGCTGCAATTTTTGAGCAAAAGGTATGGAGGGACAATTCTGTTCGAGATGTGAGCAAATCAGTCAAGGTGGAAAACGAAACAAACACTCACTTCACAGGCTGCTAGGCTGGTACATATGCTCAGGGATTCCGTCAAGTGACTCGTTCTGGTCATTCCCGATGTCTTGAAGGGTCCCGGAGCTGATGCCGCCACACGCAATGCATATGCATTCCCAGCGGGACGACGTGAATTCTTAGTGCAGTAAGGTATCAGACCACGGCAGTCCCAAAATGGGCAGCAGAGAAGTCGAGCGGCTTGGGAGCACGAATTCCCGTAAAATGCAGTTTGTACCCGCGCTTGACCTAACAAAATAATCACCAAGAAAATATAGTAAGAAGAGTTAATTATACCGCTGCCGCCATCGTGGCCAACAAATCAACAGGTATGCGAGAGCGGGAAGAATATATCGAGTGTCGCAGCTTTGTGACATGCCGGGCCATTTGGGTGTGGGCGTTTTGGCCTTGACATGGAAAATTAGAAAAGCCAATTGAGCATCCAAAGTTTCCTTACCTTGTCATTGAACCCAGGGATCGGCGCTCGCGCTCTACGGGCCCGGATGCAACGGGAGGATCAACACTCGCACCAGCTGGGTTTTTTTCTGTCTTGTGATACCTTTTGGAAGGATTGGTCTCGTCGGGGGCTGGCATATCGTCGTCATAATCGGAACCTGAGCAACTATCTTCAGGAAGTCGAGAAGAGTGGCCGAAACGTTGTCGGATGATGATGAGATCCTCGAAGCTCACGTGGAAAATTGCTTAGTTGCACGTGCCTTGTCTCGCAGCTTTCGGAAATCTGTTCAAGTCCTGTTCCCCCTTGATGGTCGTCGACGACCCACAGCGTCTCTTACCTCTGCCACAAATGCGGGCGGTTTGACCCGCCATTGCAAGGCCATGCACTGCCAATTTACTCCTGAATCGGGCGGCGCTTTTACCCAAATTTGGCTGGCACGACTATCGGAAGGAGCGAACGGTGAATCGAAAGTGGAGGGAAAGCGAAATGGGGGGGGGAAATGTTACTTGAGATAACAATTTGTACCTGGATTGTGCCATCAGCTTTTGCCGAGCGCTGTGTTGTAGCGAGAGGGATGAAGAATTGAATCTGACGCAAAGTTGGTAATAGTGATGCAAATGTCAAATGGATGGACCGCAGGACAACAACCTGGGAGCCGAACATAGCTTGAATCCTACTTCTGCCTGTGCTGAACGCAGAATGTAAAACGAGCGTCCTGTTTGGTCGGTTGATAAGGACAAATGTGGGATTGAAATAATTTCAGTAGACGAGCTTGATCCAGAGGATTTGTGAGCAGTGACTTGATGTTGATCTCGTCCTAGTGATTTTACCACCGTACTTGCGGAGCCAGCTTGATGTAGCTGGCCAGCGTCCGATGAAACACTCACATCTGCAATGTTCACGTTCTTTCACCTTGCAACTCGAATCGAGGCCAGCTTGAACTGTTCAATCAATAGTCTTGACCGAACCAGGGATTGTAGGAGGCTTGATTCCTGTTTTCCCTGAACGCGGGCGAGAGAACAAAGCGAGTTTGATATCGCCTCGGAGTGCAAATTCAAGCGTTGAATCGCATTAGAACTAGTGAGCTGGACAAAGTGGTGTCTTATTGGAGAATTGAACAATTGCACCGTGCGTAGCTGCTAGTCAGTAGATAGGATGACGGGGGCGGAGACCAAGCGACGCCGGCGCCGGACGCGCTTAGACTGCCCTGCTTATTGTACAAACGCTGAGCGCTGCAATTAGAACATATCGCGGGTCAAGTAGGAGGCGTCGAAGCTAAGGTTTTGATGCTTTGATTCCAGCAATCAGTGTTGAGTGACTTCGTCGAAATCAGACGGCGGTATCTTCGAGAACTGACATGTGGGGGAAAGGAGGAAAATGCATATAAAATCAGGGTAGCTGGTTCAGATATGAAAATATACCTTGGTCCTTGAACGGACGGCCGCAATGTAAGTTGAACATGATGCCTTTTTCAGCCCTCGGCCGAATGATGCGAAAGCCGAGAGCACCGAACAGAAGCGTTACGAGTCACGCCATGCCGTCACGGGTCAGTGGCGTCTTTTTGCTCTCTCCTTCCTCTCATCGCCCGTCTCCACTTCGAAGCGATCGTTCGCCTGGATCCAGCTCTGGACGTTTTGGATGGCTTACCTAACCCTGGCCGATACCTAGGCTCTCCGGGAACTCAGGCGCGGCACTGGCGCCGTAAACCTCCTTGAACAGCTTCAACGTCGATCTAGCCGTGGTCTCGCGTCCGGGACGGCTCCTCGTTTCACGCACGCACCACCGAGTCATCACCTCCACGCTGATAACGAAGCCCGGGCACGTACTGAAGTCTGACGCTGACAAGCCGGACGCGCGAGTGCATAGTACGCGGATGGCGCGGTTGCTGGGGGAGGGCGAAGCCGCTGCGGTCGTCCAGGACGAGCAAGAGGTGGGGCGGTGGGAGTCGTGTTGAGGCTTGTGCTCGGTACTGGGTACGCCTCTCGGTCTCTCCTTTTCAAGTGATTCATCGACTGATGACGCTGCGACGCAGCGGCTCTACACTCACCTCCCCGGGCTTCCTCGCTCGCCAGGTCCGCTCCGCCTTTCCGCTCGCCACGACCACCGACGACCACGCCTCTGCCTCGCGCGCGCTCTCCCCGCGCTCCTGCCCCAGCCGCCGTCTGCGACCTCGCGCAGCAGGTCCGTCGCTGACCCCGCACAACCTCGGCGTTGATGAAGTAATTCACGGCCCTCGCCGACACACCCGACGCACGGGTGAAGAGTGCGCGTGTTGCCGCATTATTGGAGGAGAGTGCAGCCATGGTCGTCGAATATGGGTCGGGGCTCGCTACCGGGTACGCCTAGCCGTTCTCCCCTATCCCTTCATCGATAGAGCGGCTTCACGCACCTCGCCCGCCACCGGATCTCCTAGCCTTCGCCCCCACAAACGGTGACCACGCGCTGCACCCCGCGCGCGCTCGCCTTCTCCGCGCGAACACGTAGTTCCTCGCTACGAGGCACGGGTGGGCTCTTCGACGCACGAGGCGCCATTGTTCCACTCGGTGGAGGGGCTGGACGAGATGACAGAGGTGATGCAGGCATCTACGGCGCAGTGCACGTATTCTGGGGGAGTGAGCAGCGGAGGAGGTGAAAAGGCATGGTGCGTTCCGTTTCATTCTCTCTCTCAAGTGTTCATTCGCGATTATTGAAAATAAATATACAGGTGTATCGAAGGGCCTTATGATGCGATACCCCTTCGCGGAGGACACTGGAATGCCACTCAATAGTATTTCGTCCACCTTCGCGAGGTATGGCCAAGACGGGGATCGGTTAGGTATGATTCCTTAATTCTTTTCCTATCTTCTATTCCACGATCTCCCTCGTTGCAATATTCTCGATTCATCTCCCTGTGAGTTGACAATGGTCCCTACAGTGCCGATGACCAAATCATACACGCTGACCGAAGTGCTCTGCGTCGCGTCGTGATAATCATTCGGACGCCTGTGGTGTGGGATGTGCGTTCCCCTTCGCTTGCACTGCCATCTCCTCTCAAACTTTATTTCTCTTCGCCCTTGACCTGGATTTCTTTTAGCACCTGACTCCTCCCGCAGACAACACGCGCCTCGTCATCGACGCCTCCGCATGCGGCATGTGCACCAGTGGCCTATGCCCCCCGCACCCGTGCGCGCGCCTCCACCGACGCTCCGACGCAGATGAAAACCTCGCCCCGAAGCCGGAGCTGTCGGCTGCCTCGCTCACGGGCGGCGTGCACGGGCACGAACGAAATCGCCTCGCGTTGGCGGGATCATGGATCGTCGCTTGATGCGGTGCGGTGGTGTTTGTCATTTAGAACGATGGCTGGGCCGGGGCTGTCGGGACGCCGTGAGACGACGAGCAGTTGGGGGCAGGAGGTAAGGGCAGGGATGGAGATGTGAAATAGACAGGGAAGTGTACGAGAAGGAGAAAGATCCTGTTATCATCTTTTCTTATATATTGATATCGGGCAGATGTACCTGTTTGTCATTCCGAAAATACACTCTCACGAACTTGCAGCACATTCGACGGACCGTACTAGAGCGAGGCGTCTCTTGACGTACTGCCCGTTCAAAGACGTCGATTCGCGCGCTCGGGGCCGTTCAAGGGGTAGCCATCCAAGTCAACAGTCACTACGTTGACGGGCCGGCTAGAATGCTGCCTGGCTAGGTCGCTAGCCAAGGCATAGCCTTTTTGGCAGCGTAGCCGGGGCTAGCCGCCTAGCCATGCTGTGTCGAGATGGCTCGGCATGGCTCCATGAGCCATGTGGAGGCAGGCCGGCGGCTAGCCGTCTAGACTCTGGCTGTGGAGGCACGGCACGCTGTCTAAACTCCTCAAAGTCTATGTTGTCGTCGCGGAGGTAAGAGGGCCTCGACAGCGGCGTTTCTAGGCGACCTCCATTAGCCGAGTCTATATAGGCGCAGCTGGACGCCTCTACAGGTCTCGGCGCGCATAGCCATCGGCTAGCAGCGCCTAGATTTTGGCGGTTTTAGCCGGCCCGTCAACGCAGTGAGTTCTGCTTTCTCACTTCTTCCTTCGCCAAGAAACTACTAACTATTTGCTGTCGTGGATCTCAGAACTCGGGACTTGAAGCTCATTCATCCCAAGTCTAAGAGGCTGTAAGAAACATCAGCAGAGGAAGATTCCCTCCGAGTCGTAACTCTTGTCCTCGAGTAGTCTGCGCTCAGCCCAGTCCCCAATGTTCATTTCATTCAACGCTGTCTATTTTCATTCAACGTGTTTCTTGTAAGTTTCCCGAGACAATAGTTGCCTCCATTAATCGTTCGCCAAGACTACGCTTACAATAACGCAATTAATACCGTCAAGCTACCGCGGCCACTGCCCTGTCTCATGCTGAAGTTCGCGCATCAGTCGTTCAAGTCAACGCTACTCAGGACAGCACGCCTTCAAATCTCTACAATAATGTCATTCAAATTGAATCGGAAAACCCGCACATATTGCGACTTCTGCACAGAACTTTCGCACAACGGCTTCTGTATCGTCAAGCCATCTCAACTAGTGTCCAACAAATCAGCGATGCTCATTCTTGATTTTCTCGTTCTGAATTGCGAGCAGAGGCTTCTCCGGCATCGCCGTGGCTCTGATTCGCGTTCTATGTTTCTTTTCTGGCTCGGCATTGTGCCCAGAATTGCTTCAAGTCCATTCGCGGAGGTATGAAGCTCAAAGACGACGGAAGATGCCGACGGGGAATATTTGCTAGTACGGTTCTCTCTCTTTTACTGACACCGCGTCCGGAGACCCTAGGTCACAAACGTTTGCTTCGTTTCTTCCAATTGGGTGGTAAGATTTCTCTTTTTTGGGCGCCTTCGGATATTCCGTTCTGCTCTCCGAATAGGGTACAAGCCATTATCGAATGCAGCACCAGAATCCCAATTATATTTTGGCACGGCCCTCATCGAAGCGATGATGCCGTACACTGATTTCATCCCTCGAACGGTAATACGTTGGCTAGTGGAGACCCTGGGATGGCGGCTATGACCTCGAGCAAATGACAGTGCGGGCATTATGCACCGTGAATATGTATTTCGCCTCAAACTCACACAGGACAGTACGACGAACAAATAAGTGTCAAAATATGATGGACCGCCCAGTTTCGTTCAAAGTGTTTCTTCGTACGCTTCGCAGGATAATGGTTTCTTTCATTCATCATTCACCGAGACCCAATTCAATAGCACAATTAGTACCATCAAACAGCGGCAGCCGCTGCGCTGTCTCATGTTGTGCTTCGCTGATCAAGCTGCAAGACAAGGCCAACCAGGAGAGCACCCCTGTGGTGTCATTCAAGTTGAATCGCAAAATCTCCATATATTGCGCCGAAGCCTTCCACCTTTCGCACAACTCAACTACTGCTGTCCAGAAAATTGGCGAGACTCGTTCTTGATTTTCTTCTTCTTAATTCCGGGCAGAGGCATCTCCGGCATTGCTGTCGCTTTAAGTGTTCTACCCTTCCTTTCTGTGACTGATGACTGTGTATTCACGGAGATAAGAAGCTCCACACAGATGGGAGATGTCAAGGCAAAATGCTTGCAGGTACGGTTCCTCGGTCATTTACTTTTACCAACAGGGCGTTCGGGGACCCTAGGTCAGAAACGTCAGCTCTGTTTCTCAATGAGATGTCAACGGTTGGTCCGTTTTTTTCAGGTGCACTCGCATATCCCGTACTGACCTCCGAATGCGGTATCCAAGCAATCGTCGAACGCAGCACCAGAGTTCAAACTATGTTTTGGTACGGCCTACGGCCACCATCGTTGATTTCATTTCCCATGCAGCAACCTGCTGACTAGTCGAGTCCTTGGAAGGGCGTTTCAGCTTCAAGAAAATGACAGTGCGAGGCATTATGCACCGTGAATTTGTATTTCGCCTCCAACTCACACAGGACAGTTCATCCCATGTCCTGCAACATCAGATCATTGTCTCATTCAATGTGCATGATCGCAACCACTTTGATGAGGCCGCTTAGATTTGTTATAGAAGCTTTAATGTACGTCTTGTTCTGACTGTGAACACTGTGGTCAAAGGGACTTCCACTCAGAAAATATCATTTCCATTCATTCCGGGCGTATTCCATATCGTACCGTTACATTGCACATTTCTCACCGAGCCCGACAATGCTAAAATTTGAATTCCATCGCACAGATGGCAATATCTACGTCGAGACCGCCTCCTGATATTGAGATTACCCAACGTACAACTCAATGATTTATTTCATTTACGAAGCTCCGCCATATCTTGTGCATCACTGAGCACTTCTGAGATGCTAGTAGTACCGAATTGGCCGTGTGCGCAGAATTCAATTGGCCGATTTGCCTCGCACCGGCCTTCAATCAATTGTAACATTCGATCTCAGAGTATTAGTGCTCACTCGGCATTTAATGTACGCCTGCGGCACAAGCACGCTCATTGCTTTGGATCAGAAGCTTGTAACACTGGGGTCTCGAGGTTCATTGGTGTCGTGGGGTTGAAATTTTCAATAATCGCTATCATAGAGAAGTTGCATGCTCGTGCAATTTAATGCGGTGCTCGGGCTGCATCCAGGATTTTGCCCTGGCCATGCGTGCAGCGCCATGTTTGGCTCATGACGGAAACAGCGAGAGTTTCAGACGGTCGTCCAAATGGGAAAGTCGACGAAATGCGGCTTCAACAATTTATTCTTAGTTCAAGGGCGAGGCACGGCGGTGCAGCATCGGGAATAGCCGGACATGATGGCATCGATCTCTTGCCTAGTGCCTCGCCGCTTCTGCCGCGCATTGATGGTGAAGCACTTCAATGCTGTTCCATTTAACTCCGGATATTCCAATCGAATTATATGAAGGCTGAGGCATACGACCTCTGACTAGGAAGAGAATCCAGATCTAGAGTAAACCAATTTGTGGGTCTACATATCTGCACAGTGGCTCATCACAATTGTCTGGTTTGTGAATGGAAATAACATAAATAATAGGCGCCTGCCTATTCGGGCCGAGCTCCGATCCCCATGCACATGTCAGTCCGTGTCTATTCTTGAACTGACGTCGTCACAGTGACAGCAGTGATAATCGATCTCTCCTTCTCCCCTCATGTCCTCCGCAAGGTCTCTTGATGCAAGCGCATCTAAGCCTTCTCTCAAGAGAGGCAGAGAACGACAGAAGCCATCGAAGTCACAGTCTTCGAACCACGAAGACAGCACAGTCCAAACCGTCATTAATCAATTCATCTCTGGTGTGGTGATTCGTTATGATGCTGAGCTCGTTGCTGAATGTGCTCAGGCGGTCAAGGAGGGGCCGGTGGCCAATCCAGTCACCATGGAGGCAGTGGCGGTTCCGGCGAAGGCCCAACCTTCAATTATGAAATCAAGGCAGAACATCTCACCATGAATACTGTGCACCACGCTGGTACTAGCTCTGCTGCAGCACCAGGTTCTCAAGCCATGAATCATTGTCCTCCTCCTTCAAGGATCTTTCATGGGCGGCAATCTATTTTGGATGCCATGCATCAGTTCTTTGCTCAGAATACCCAGGAACAGAAAATATATGTGCTATATGGACTTGGCGGTGCTGGGAAGACACAGATTGCACTCAAATTCATTAAGGAATCAACTTGGTGGGTTCATTGAAGCATGTTATGTGATAGCAACTGACTTATTTTGGAATAGTTTCACTGATCAATTCCTACTGGATGCAAGCACAACTGACACTATTCAAATTGGTCTCAAGAATATCATTGCAGCAAATGGAGCAGGGACTGCCACACAGGATGCACTCACATGGCTCGCTGGCAAACATGAAAACTGGCTGCTATTCTTTGATAATGCTGATGATCCTGAGATTAATCTCAACCAGTTTTTCCCAAGATGCAACCATGGAAACATTATCATTACATCCCGGAACCCCACTCTCAAAGTGTACGGGGGAAATTCTCATGTGTCTGATATGGAGGAGTCAGATGCTGTGACATTGCTACTGAACAGCAGTCAACAAGAGGTCTCAGCATCTAACCAACTTCTGGCTCAGAGTATTGTCAAGGCAAGTTGTCAATTTTGTATCATGCACTTTGTGTAATGGTTTCCAGGCACTTTGGTATCTTCCTCTAGCAATTGTTCAGGCAGGGGCATTCATTGCAGAAACTGGAACTCTGGAAGCATATTTGGACATATTCTTGCAAAACTGCACAGAGTTACTGAGGAAAAAACCATCCCAGCAGCATGATGACTATGCATGGGCAGTCTATACAACCTGGAAAATGAGCTTCAAAAAGCTCAGTCCCATGGCTGCAATGTTTCTACAGCTTTGTTCATTCATCCATTGGGATGATATCTCTGAAGACATCTTTAGTCGAGCAGCAAGTCATATGATGCAATTACCTGAACAACCTCAGTACAGACCAAGCAGGTTGGAGAGACTGAAATCCAAGTTCAGGAGGCTTGCTGTCCTGAGCACTCAATACCAGGCACCAAACAATAAGATTCCAACACCAAGAGAATTTCTTTTGCACTTCATAGGAACAGCTGGCAAATGGGACTCTCTCTTCTTTTGGAAAGTCACTAAAGAAATTAGAGCATATTCTCTTCTCAAATTTCATCCCAAGAGAAAAACCTTTTCTATCCATCCCTTGGTACACAGCTGGACTAGGACAACACTTGAGGAGGCAGAGTCATATCATTCATGCATGGATAATATATTGGGAATGTCAATCGCTGAAATCCCAGACCATGATATGCAACTTGCAAGCCTGAGATTAGTTTCCCATGTTGACTCCTTGCTTGGTTTTGGTTCTACTAATTTCAGACTGCAGCATGCAAGAGTATATGGTTATGTTGGGCGGTATGCAGAGGCAAAAAAAACTTGAGATAATTGAGGTAGAAAACCAGAAAACAATTCATGGACAGGACCATATGAATACCCTGGCTGCTGAGCGCAACCTCGCAATCACATATGACAGACTTGGCCAATTTGAAGAGGCTGAAAAGTTGAAAGTTGAGGTGTTAGAGAAACGGAGAAGGCTTTTTGGTGACAATGACTTGAACACCGTGATGGCTATGAATAATCTGGCAGCCACATATAATGAGCTTGGCAGAGTTGAAGATGCTAGAAAGTTGCAAGTCATAGTGCTGGAGAAGCGGAGACAGCTCCTTGGTGATGACCATCCTGAAACTCTTGATGCTATGTACAACCTTGCATTAACATATCACGACCTTGAGCAATTTGAGGAAGCTGCAAAGTTGTACATTGTGGAGGTTGAAAAGTGGAAACGGCTTACTGGTCATGACCATCCTCGAACTCTTGATGCCATGGAGTGCCTTGCAAATACATATGACAATCTGGGCCGTTTTGAAGAGGCTGAAAAGTTAAAAGTTGGGGTTCTGGAAAAGCGAAGGAAGCTTCTTGGTGGGGACCATTCAGATATGCTGACTGCTATGAATAATCTGGGATACACATATAACCTCATGGGGCGCCTTGTTGAGGCTGAAGCACTGCTATTCATTGCCCTAGAGAAGCGGAGGTTGCTTTTTGGAGATGACCATCCAGAAACACAGCGTGTACTGCGAAACCTGATCAACACATATCATAGTCTGGGTAAACAGGTAGATGCTGCAGAGCTTGAGAAGCTTCTGAAGTGATGCAGAAGAAGCCTTGGAAGAGTATCAGGATGAAACTGCTGCAGATTCTGGGATTTAAATATTGCTCCCACTGCAGGGGCCAACTAATCTTCCATGATAAAAAAGTCTCCAGGAAGATGGAACATTTTCTGAACTAAAATTTCCCTGAAATGTAAAGGTTCATGAGAATGAATAATTTTTTGCTTTCTTTTTCTCAGGTATGGTTTACAGTGTCATGCACACTCGCCTATGTATATTTACATCCAGTAAATGGACTAATCACCCGCGAAATGTAGCATCATTGACAATGAATTCTGCTCGATCAGATAGAGTCGAGCTGAGTTGAAGAAATCCCAGCAGTTTAGCAGAGAAAAATTGACCAGTAACAATTGAGGTGTTGAAGACCCAGCAAATCAAAACAATCCAGGAACAAATTTTGTGGTTGCAATGGGAAGGAAATCAATGTAAAAGAATGAAGAAGGAAGCATGAAAAGTGTCTGGTTTATATAGTGAGTCCAAGCTATAACTCACAAGTGCCGCTCGGGATCCATTTCCGAGTAGAGAACGCAACGTTGCAGATGGCAGTTTTCAACCAAGAATGCCGACAGAGAAGGGTACTGGGTACTGTGAATCACCAAGAGAGCTCACGGGTCGTGCATAGTCAGAGCAGGTAGGCAAAGCTGTGGGAGTTGAAGTCTTAAATGGTAGGGTAACTTGAGGGACACAAACCCTGACAAATTTGGAAGAGAAATTCACTATGTGCTTCGTTGGGTGGAAGAAGCCCCGCCGTGTTGAACACAACGACCTTGTTCAACCCTCGGTCGACTGATGCGAAAGCCGATATCACCGGAATGCCGTGAGTCTCGTCACGCTGTCACCGGCGAGCCGCGTCTTTTCGCTCTCTCCTCCACATCGTCGTTTCGAAACACGGCCAATTGCTCGCCCGAATCCGCCCTGGATGTTCCAGATCCAGCGTCGCGCCGACTGGCGCCTTCGAGCTCTTTCGTAGCTCTGATCACGACCCACTCCGTAGCGAACGCGCTCTCGCTCTCGGCGCTTCAGCATCTCGGCTTGTCGGCTAATGGCATGCACAATCGTCGTCAGTGATGGCCTCGCCCGTCTCAACCCCGCTCATACTGTCCGTGAGCGAGGAGGCTTCGTACGTGCACTGCGAGCGGCGGAGTCTAAGTGGAATAACGAACCTCAGATTTGGCAGCAGCTGCGTCAAAGGAACGGAGATGCAGCTTGCCCTGGGGAGTGAGGACAGTGCTCGGGCATCGTGCGTCTCTTCCGTCCGCATTCCTTCGCCCTACGATGCTGTTCTGATCATTCCATGCAGCTACACAGACACCGCCGCCTCCGCCTCCGCCGGCCCCTGCCTTGTGCGCCCCTCTCTCATCACTGCCCTTACACCAAACGCCGCCTCCGCCGCCTTCGCCTGGCTCACACACCCTCGCCGTCGACCTCCCCGTCGGCTCGGCTCGCGCCTCGGAAGACACGCTGTCACGCGCGCCGAGCGTGACATGTCGGCTGAGGGAACACCGCCGTGCTGATGAGAGAGCCCAGGGCGCACGTTGACGCTGGCGGCCCCCGACACGAGTGAAGAGTCGCGTGTGGTGCGATTGACGGTGGAAAATGCGGCCATTGTGAGCGTCGAGTACGAAGTTGGGGTGGCAGTCGTGTTGACGATCATGCTCGCTACTGGGTGCGTCTGTCTATCTCTCCCTCTCCTCTCATTCCACCATCTCCCTTTCATCCTTCGACTGACGATATGGCACAGCGGCTACACAGCCTCCCCGATATCCTCGCGCGCCCAGCACATCCTCGACCTCCTCGCCGTCGCCACCAACAGCGTCGATCACGCCCTTGCACCCACCCCGCTTTCGCCTCAGCGCTCCTTGCCCCGCCGCTGTGCGCGCTCACGAAGGTGCAGATCCTTCGTCGACCCCGCGTACCCCGGCACGAAGATGAAGTCCACGATCCTCGCACTCCGACGTGCAGACGCACTTCCTCGCGCCACCACAAAGGTGAAGTTCCTCGCCGTTCAGACGCTGCGTGGCGCGGGGAGCTGCTCCTTCTCGATGCTCGTGCACGCAACTCGTCCCGTCTGCGACGTGGAGCGGAGAGGAGGTACCCGGTGACGGCGTCGAGCAATGCAGCGCGTCGAGCACGCGTGGCGGGGAGGCTTGTTCTGGGGAAGCGAACGGTGGAGGAAGTGAAGAAGCATCGTGAGTCGCATTCCCTTTTTCCTTATCAATGAAGGATAGGATTATCGAAAACAGATTTGCAGGTCCCGTTTACGAAGCGATAACTTCTCCCAGAGGATATCGGCATCCCGCTCGACTGTATTTCGTCCACCTTCGCGAGTTATGGCCAGGACGGGGATCGGTTAGTTTTTCATTATTCCTATTTCTTTCCTTTTCCGATTGTTTTCCTTATTGCTTTATCTCTTTCGAACTATATTCTTCACTCCGATACTACTCTTGATTTATCTCGGTGTGTTGACGACCTTCCTCGCAGTGTCGGCCACCAAATCATACGCGCCCACCGAGGCGCGCTGCATCACGATAATAACACCCGTCGTGCATTGTGTGCGTTCCGTTTTCCCCTTTCCTGTCCTCCACTTCCTCCTTTACCTCCCTCGCCTACCCTACCGAGCTCTTCTGCTCGCCTACCTCAACCTCCCCGCCTTGACTCGATGTATGCTGACACCACCTGGCAGCCACCGCGCGGCCTAGCCGTAGGCACCGCAGCGCACCGTGCGCTCGTCTTCCAGCTCCACTTCTGCTCATCCTCCATCATGCACACCTGTGCACCGATTCCGGGCCCGTTGTTGCCGTTGGTGGGGTGGTGTTTACAAGGGGCGCGAGGAACAAGGATGCGCGGGGCTGCAGGTGGGAGGGAGGGAATGGGGAGAGGCGGGGCGGGAATGGAAACGAGAGGGAGGGAAGGGAAAGGGAAGTATATGAGTGGGAGGAGCTTGTGCTTTGAATGTCGCTTAAAAATATTAATATGTTCAGCAGATGTCCTGAGCCCGTGTGTACTCCGAAATCAGGCCTTCGCGGCGTCGCTCGCGGTCAACTCGCGGCTCGATTATTGTTTACGGCACACGATTTAACTACAGAACATTCGACGGGCAATGCATCTCTTGACCGCGCTCAGGGCCATTCAACAGACTTCAACATGGTTCTGCTTGCCTCCATCGCCTCCCTTCTCCCGTCGGCAAGAAGCTTCCAGATATTTGTTGTCGCTGCATCCCACCACTACTCAGCTCGGAGCCAATTCATATCAAGCACAGGACGCTGCAAGTAATATCAGTTGATGAACATTCGTTCTGCGTCGTAACTGCTGTCTTCGGGTACACCGCGCTCGATTCGAAGTCGTCAACTGTTCGTTTTCATTCAACGGGGTTCTTGGCAAGTTTGATAAGACGATAATTCCTTCCGTTCATCGTCCGGCAAATCGGCGATGCTCGTTCTCGATTTTTTTTTAGAATTCCGGGCAGGGGCATCTCCAGCCCCTCCGTCGCTTTATGCCCAGCATCTAGTCTAGTCACGGAGGCATGAAGCTTAATGAAGAAGGGAGATGCCAACATACATTCCTTGCAGGTACGGTTTCTTAATCTCTCATCCCATTTTAGGCTCAATCTCCTCAAAATTTTGGTCACCCTCCAATTTCCCTATACTTCTTCTGCCCTTCGTATACTTCTTCTGCTCTTCGGTATCTCGTTCTCTCTAATATCGACACGCACCATCGTCGGTGATAACCTTGCTGGCCTCAGCGCCCTCGCACCGTGCTTGAGCGAGGAGGATCTGTTCTTTGGGATCACAGACCGTTGTACGAGCGGTGGAGCCAGATTGAATTACTCTTGCCTCGGCGGCAACTGCGCTGGGACGGAGATGATGAGCACTGCTGCTCGCTGGTCACGGAACACGGTACATTCCGCACGTCTTCCACTGTTCTTTTCATATTCCCTTCGTACCCCGTGCCTCCCTCGTGTTCCCGGCTATTGAACATGCCGAGACCGTGACATTTCCGGCTATTGAACGTGCCCGAGACAGTTTGTATTTAATTTTGACTCAGCATCCGGCTTCGGAATACAAAGTAGCCGAAATTAACATTACTTCTTTCGTATTTTACTTACACTATATAAACTTCACCTGTAATTCACTACAAAACAAAATATAGATCAGTTCCCTGCATCGCTTTCATCTCCGTTTCGGCTTGAGCCTTCGTCGTTGCGCATGCTCGTCTTTGTCTAGTTCTTGTTTGGTCCCTCGTCGTCACACTCCTCTCTCTCTCTCTCCCTTCCCCTCTACTCCCTCTCACACGAGACCTGAGAATGGGTTGGCCCACTCGCAACACATTCACCTTGTGGTTGCCATCCTCAGAGTTGCAGATCTGGTATTTTGTTTATCAGCTCACGCTCAATGGCACCATCAGCGTATCAGAGATCAAATGCTTCGTTCGGGATCGGCTCCAATGCACCACCGAGAAAAGGCTTTCAAGACACAATTCAGATGCAACAATCACGAACGACATGGCTATTGATTCGAAGGTGGGGTGATGGTCCGGCCATCCGTCCTCTCTGTACTGGATAACACTTGACAGTTTCCCATTCGTTCATTGGCCAGTTCGCGGGGATCGTACTCGTAAATCCTCCGTTTTGGATCACATTCTAAGTACTTCACAACCACGGTGCTTCGGCGATTTTGGCAAAGCTTCTAGTGATTCCCTCAGGAATACTGACATTCCTTTTGGAGAAATTCAATGGCAGCGTATCGTTTGCGAGTCTTGTGCTGGTCGGCCCCCGCAATTTACGACAATGTTGCACCATCTCCGATTAATCGACTTCCATGTTCTCTATTTGAGTCCTTATCGCGTATTGAGTAGTGGGGGCTGAATTTATTTATGACGTCCTTGGTTTCGCGGTGCAACTGTACTGTTGTATTTCTTTTCGCGTGCCATCCAAATCCCATGATCTTGCAATCCTGTGATACGCGAAAATACACTGTTGTGATACTGCTAGTTCTTCAACAAATTCGGATTCCGTGTTCAAGACTTAGGACCAAAATACCGATTTTGCGCGAACATGAGTATAGTTGGTGCCGCAGCGAAGCGCAGGCTCATCTTGTCTATTCTGACGCCCTTGTTCTAATGACCTCATTGCGGATGTCTAAAGTACATTGTATCTGAAACAGCATCCGCGAGGCGTATACGGTATTAAGGACCTTGCTCAAGTTCAATCCTCGGCTGATTGATGCGGAAGGGAGATCACCGGAAGCCCTTGATGGTCGGATTGTTACGAGAGTCTTGTCACGCTGTCATCGGCAAGCGCCGCGTCTTTTCCTCTCTCCTCACATTGAGATTACCTGAACTTCCCCCACATTAAATTGACTCTAATACTTCAATTTCAAATCAAGTATCAACTGACCGGATATTTTGCGTTTTGTCTAGGCCGAAATGCTTCGGATTTCCCATATATAGTAATCCCGAGGCATTTTTTTCAACATATACTCACAGTTTCTCGTCTAATTTGCTGTCAATTGATACTTGATTTGAAAATTTGAATATTCGCGTCAATTCAGTGTGGGGAGAAATTCAGCTAATCCCGATGTGCCTTCATCGATCGCTTTCCCTCGTCCCAGATGCATGGTCCCTCATTCTCGCGGATGCTTCTGTCTATATTGTAACGGTGCGCCATGCGCATCACTCTCTTTCTTCATCCTTATTCCGAACCACTTTCCTTTTCCACTCCACATCTGTCTCATTGTCATCGTACTCTCCCTACCATCACCGTCGCTCCCTTACCACGCGTCTTTCTGACGTTTCCTGTTACCGTTGCTCGCTACTTGACGTATCGTGCTCTTATCCTTCACTACTATGATCGTACACTCTTTACTATTTCCAATTACTCACTATATAATCGTCCGTGTGTCCGTAGTCTAGTCCTCAGTTAATCTACGACTTACGCCACTCATCTGCGCTCGACTTGAACCTCTCGCTCGAATCCCAACCGTGTAACTGGACTCTTTGCCGATTATCTAGCCGCCGCTATCTAACCGACATCGCCCTGTTACATCTTTTTGAGTGCTCGCTCTACTGTCACTGCTTGTCTGGTTATCGTCTGGTTTGATCCACCGCACCTACCGTCTCGCTTTCGACCATCAGCACTGAAGAATTTACTATGGACACCAACAACGCTCACCATACTCGCGCGGCTACTCGTGCCGGCGTGTTTGAGCCTCCCAAGCCTCTGTTCAGCCCTCAGACTCGTTCGTCTGCTGCTACCGATGCTGGGAGCCCGAAGACCCCTTCTGCCGAACTGTCGGCATCCATTGTCGCCCCTGCGATGATGAGACCTACCTACGCCTCGGCGTTGGGAATCCCCAGTGCTTCTCGCGCTGGAGAGCGCTCCTCGGAGCTGCCGTTGCTTACTCAGAGCGAAGTAAAGGACGACGCACCTGGCCTCGGGCCTGCGTCGGACATCGAAGTCGACAGGGGCTGGACTCCTGTCACTCGTAAGACTTCCCGTTCTCACAAAGAGCGTAGTTTTAATAGGAGCAAACATACCAATAATAATTCTGCTTCAAATTCTACTGTTTCTGACAGTGAATCTGAGTCTACCATTGAGAAGGCAGCGCATGAGATGAGTAACGAAGAGCTTGATGCTCTTGTTCGGCGCCATGAGGCGATTTCAGCGCAGTATCGCGCTATGCGATCTGCGCGTGACCAAGTCATGGAAACCGATCAGGAGGAAGTCAACTCTGATATTGAGGGGAACGTACCTGCTGCCAAGAATAATGTTTTTGGCGCTATTGATTATCCACAGTCCACTTTCAGCTCGGCGCCCAAGTTGCGCCAAGTTACCGTGGAAGAAGTAGAAGATGAGGATGATCTCATCAACTTCAACTCCGTTGAGTCGAGCGTGAGCAGTCCAGTGGCTGGTCCTTCCCGCAGTAAAGGGAAGGGACCTGATCCGGGGAACTGGGGAGACATATCCGTCTTGCAGAATTTTTCAGACGCAGATTTAGAAGCCCAGCGCGAAATGTTTAAAAATTACGAGGAAATTAACCGCGTGATTAAACAAGAAGAAGTATCGACACCCACCGACTTCTTTGCGGATTTCGCACCGCCAAAGGCTTCTTCCCCAAAGGTTGGGCGTCCCCGTAAGCGTTCTAAAAGTCCTTCTGTAAAGAAGGCAATGGAAGTATCAAAGAAAACAACCAGGGTTGACGAACCCGTGGTTGACGCCCCATCAGCTGTTGCGCCGCCGGCAGTTAAACCGGTCCCAGCTAAGGTTGAGTTTGCTGATCGTGAGCCTCCAAAGACTGAGGTTCACGTACCTGCCCCAAATCTCGATGCAAACAATGCAAGCGAGAATAAGTCCGGACGCACGGTTGAGGAACTCTTCAGCTTGGTAATGAAGAGAATTGACAACCTGGAAAGGGGTCAGGGTGCTGGAAAGGAGCCACCAAAGGCCAAGGTGGACTCACCGCACAGAGAAGAATCGTCGGGATCGCGCCCGATTCAGAAAGAAGAATCTCCCGTGCCGAAGGCGCGTGAGACACATGTACCACGGGGAATTACCCCAGGACGACAGGTAGCGGAGAACTTCTTCGAAAGAGCTCTCCGTGGCAGACCAAAAACATCCGCACGGGCCAGAGGTCCACCGGGAGATCCCTCGGACGATTCTAGCTCAGAATCGGATTCTGATCATTCAAGTGATGATGAATCCGGGTTCCCTCGGCGAAGGGCCTCGAGCCCACGGCTGTCTTCTAAACGTCGGCGTGGGCATGAGCGTAAGCAGAAGATGCTCTTGAAACCCATACCACCTTCGCGGTACAATGGCGAACCTGACGCAAATGCTATTCAGCGGTTCGCACGCGAATCTCATACTTATGTAACTATGGGTCACGTACCTGAAGACCAGCAGGTATACTTCGTGTCGTATTACCTGGATGGCAAAGCCCTTGACTTTTATAATCAAGTCGTCGCTAAGGACGAGGAAGAATGGACCTTGAAGAGATTCTTTACCGAATTATTTGAGTTCTGTTTTCCGGTTGATTTCCGCAATACTCAGAGAAGGTGGCTTAATCGTTGCTTCCAGGGCGCGAAGGAAGTCGCGGTTCATGTTGCAGAATGGTCCCAGATCTATAATACGATCGGGTTAGAAGATAATCAGGAGAAGGTTGTAAAGTTGTTCAATAGCTTCACCGTGGCGGTCCAAACAGAAATCTATCGCAAAGGCGTAGATCCTGAAACCGCAACCTGGGATGAAGTTGTTAAAGCAGCAGAACAAGCCGAGATCCTGTTGAAACTCGCCTCGAAGGGTGATTCTGGCGGTTCCTCCAAGCATGGTTCTCAGTCGAAGACTAATGAGAATCGTGGGAATAGTTCGTATCAATCCTCTCGGGGAGGTTATCGCGGCCGTGGCAGAGGTCGTGGAGGGCGTAACAATTCGCAGCGACCTCGCGGCGAGGTTCTACGAACCTCTGCTGCCGGAATTTCTGACAAGAAAAATAATAATAACAAGTCAGAATCCGGAGAATCAAGTATGTCTGTCGCACGGCGAAATGAAATGCTTGCCAAAGGATTGTGTTTCAACTGTGGTGAAGCTGGCCACTTGGCGCGTAACTGTGTTAAGAACAACAGTGTACCTTCGAAAAAGAAGGGTAAGCCGCCAGGTATAAGTACTCATGCGGTTGACATACCTTCTGCTTCGAGCTCGCGCAGTGCACTGCTTGAAAGCACGGAGGTACTTGACACCCTGCCAGTAGGGTCTGTTCGCTTTGTCGACGTCCCAGACAGAGTCGAGGAGGGCGGGGAGCCCCTTGAAACAATTTTCGACTCTGAAAGCGAATCTGAGAATGAAAGCTTTGATCTAATTGACGAATACCTCGATTTAGATGATGACGAATCATCACGTTGCATCGGCGACGTACATGCTTTTGGCCGTGAAATCGATGCTCGATTTTGCGCAACCATACCCAGGTGACACAGGGGTGACTGATTTTTCGGAGCCTCGATTCACTGTGTACAGTATGGGGGATGAATATCTGGTAATGGATCGAGAGTTCCTCGAGGACATTACCATCAAGTCCAGCATGTTAAAGGACCCCGACTTCATGCCTGCTCTCTGGTATGCACAACAATGTGCGATTCAACGCGGCCTTGACCCAGAAGCACCATGGGAAGTGGATCGCTACCTGGAAGAAGTGGGAGATGCTTGTGTGCGAACCACCAAGTTGGTTCTCACCTTCCACTTCTGTGCGACCAATCCCGGAGACAACCCAATGGAAAGGTTCGAAGTCTGTTCGGAAGACGATCAGCTGGTCATCTCAGATCGAGAAGAAGCCACTTGCGTGCGTCTACCGCGAGAGCATCTGCTGAATCCGAAATTTGAGTTCTTCACTTGGTATGAGGACGCCATCTCCGAGCTCGATTCGGGAAATTCATCCTACGACTTCCTGAGCTCGGAGTCATCAAAAGGTTCGCAGTATGAGACTTGCGACGAATCCGAGCCCCTACCTGCGCTGTACACAGCCAGTGATTCATCCGAGAGTGAATCTTCAGGATCGGACTCAGCATCAGGGAAAGATTGTTTCCCGGATAGCTTGAGCGAAGATTCTCTCCCTGGCTTGATGCCTGCGGAAAGTTCTTCAGAAGAAGACTCGGATATTGGTGATCCTACTCGCCTAGTCATGATAGGAGATAACGGCGAGACAATCGAGGATCGTCTGAAGTACTGGGCGCACATCGCATCAGAACTTCCTGATTCAGTTCCGCGTCCGGAGTACGTGCCTAGGACGCATCGCCTAGGAGATGTGCTCGGGGAAACCATTGCGGCTTTACTTGAATTTTTCAAGCCTTACCCTGGTGACAATCAAATCCCATGGACGGATGAACGGGAAGCTGCTCGCCGATTCCGGGTAATGCGTGCAAGCGAAGAATGCTACGTGATCGAGGACTCTTGGTTCGACTGGGCCACCCCTCTACCGATGGAGTTGGTCCGCTCGTCAGCATTTTATTTGCTTGAATGGTATGCACGCACTCAAGCAAAGAATCTCGGAATCGAATACCTCCGAGCTTCACCGATCCACCATTTCCCTATTGAGGAGATTCTGGCGGATGCAATTCAGCAATATTTCCGAGACATCGGTCGAGAAATACCTGAATTTGGTCAAGTGACCATCGAGCGAATCCTTCGTGAGCCCGAAGATAATGAGGGACCCGATTCCTTCCTTATTATTAGCCCCTTGGGATGTCGGGACCTGCACGAGGTCATTTCAGAACAAGCTTTGCTAAATCCTGACTTGGATTTGGTTAACTGGGTCTATAGACGACGCCAGAAATGCTTACTTCGTGAAAACGGCATCAAGGTCTCTCAGCGTGATGACTATTTCGGAACGCTGTTTGATTTACCTGAACCCGAAACGGAGGGCGAGTTTTTCCTGCACTGCGGAGGTGTTCAAATCCCCGCAGATAGCATGAAGGGAATTTCTCGTACCGCTTCAATGCCCCGAATCTCCGACCGTGTAGTGGCGCGGCCTCTTGTCATTGTTGTCCGTGTCAATGGAGAGCCTGTTCGTGCTCTTGTCGACTCTGGATCCCTTGGGGATTTGGTGTCAACTTCCCTGGTGGATCAGTTGCATCTGAAACGACGAGAGGTAAAGGATCCAATTACCTTGCAGTTAGCCGTTCAAGGCTCGCGCTCCAAGATCAATCATTCTGTAGACGTGAAGTTCAGCTATCAAGATATCGTCGAAGAGCGAAATTTTCTTGTGGCTAACCTAAGCGGGTACGATATGATCTTGGGTACAGCGTGGTTGTTTCAGCACAAGGTGAGCATTGGTTTAAATCCTGCTCGTGTTTGCATCGGAAGTGCTGATTCGGTTCCTCTTGAAGGAGTTTCGACCGCTCGTGTATTTGCTGGTGCGACAAGCGTCGCCGAGGATCGTCTACAAGCCGCTCGAGATGAGCTTCTAGAATATGCGAAGCCTATTTGCAAAACTGCGGCGGAAACGGGCTTACCTCCATTACGAGCAATTAACCATACCATCCCGTTGATTGATGAGAATAAAATCTATCCTTGGCGTCCTTCTAGATGTCCAGAAGCATTGAGGAAGCAATGGGATGAGAAACGGCAGACTTACTTGAAGGCCGGCCGTTGGCAAGTCACAAACTCGGGCAATACTGCGCCAATGTTGTTGATTCCTAAGGTCAAAACGTCGCTGCCTAAATTGCGAGTCGTTGTGGACTTGCGGGCACGCAATGCAAACACGAGGAAGATGACTTCCCCGCTGCCTGACATGGAAGGAATTCTGCGCCGCGTGTCACGCTGTAAATTCCGTTCCCTAATTGACGGGCAAGATGCTTACGAGCAGATTCGTGTTGTGCCTGAGCATGTCCCACGCACCGCCGTGAGCACGCCTGACGGAAACATGGTCAGCCTTGTACTTCAGCAAGGTGACTGTAATGCTCCAGCAACGTACCAGTCTCTCATGAATTATTTATTTGGCGAATACATTGGCCGTTTCATGGACGTCTATCTTGACGATATAATAATCTATTCTGATACACTTGAGGATCATATCAAGCATGTCAAGATGGTTATCGACGTACTGGAGCGGGAGAAGCTCTACTTGAGCGCAAGCAAAATGCAGCTGCTCAAGGCGGAGCTAAGCGTGCTCGGGCGCATTGTAGATGACAAGGGAATCCGGATGGACCCCCACAAGGTTGATGCAGTCATAAACTGGAAGACGCCGACAAACCGTGAATTACTTCGCGGATTTCTCGGCTCAGTGACTTACCTCGGTGGTGATGTCCCTGGAGTTCACATTCCCATGGGGATTCTGCATGAAATGACGAGCGATTCAGTTCCTTTTCGGTGGGGATATACCCAGCAACGCGCCTTCGAGGATATTAAGAATTTGGTTGCCGCGACTCGGGATCATCATCGCAAATCGCTGGATTACTCTCCTGGGGCACCCCCGATCTGGCTGGTCACCGATGGGTGCAGTTCAGGCGTCTCAGGCATCGTATGCCAAGGGAGAGGACTGGAAGAATGCCAAGGTTGCGGCATTTTTCTCTGCAAAGCTAAATTCAGCTCAACAAAATTATCCCGTACATGAAATTGAGATGTTGGCTGGGGTTGAATCGATGCTTAGGCATCAGGACATCCTACAGGGATGTAAGTTTACTTGGGTAACAGATCATAAAGGTCTTATTCACCTGGTTAATCAAAAGAACCTGTCGGGCAGACAGGCTCGCTGGATTGAGAAAATTTCCAGCTTTGACTTTGAGGTTAAATATATACCTGGGAATGAGAACGTCCTTGCAGATGCGCTGTCTCAAATCTATTCGAATGAACGCCCAGGTACTGTCCGTGCGCGGTCAGAATACACCTATCACGATGTCATTGATAATAATAACTTGGACATTCACTCGATCTCCATGCCTGTTTACACAGGATTGGAAGCAATGGCCATGTCGAGTGACAGGGTCACCCGCTCAATGACTCGGGCCGCAAAAGAGGCCGAGAAAGTCGATTCGTTTGGGTCCAAAACCCGTTCGTCCCCAAAGGAGGGCGGGAGTGACACCAAAATTTCAAAAACTTTGGATTCACGCACCAACTCCACTGTCAAACCCACCCGGAGATCCCTTCGATTTGTCGATGAGCTTGAGAGGAAGCAGCTTGCACCAGCGATAAACACAAATGAGGCTGGTGATGGTAGTCCGCAAGGAGAATCACTGTCAGATGTCAAGACAAGTGATCCGCCTTCGGTCCGTGATTCCGATCTCAATCCCGCGGAAGCAAATCGCATAAGCGACACTTCTTCTTCTGTACCCAGCTCGGAGCTCCCAGAAGGCCTTGAGCACATGGACGACTCTTTGCTCAATGTTGTCAATTCAGGCTGGCAAGGGCTAGATGTCATTCAGCTTATTTCTGGCAACTACGGGGAAGACCCATTCTTCAGGCAAATACTGGAGACTCCGCATGCCTTTCGAAATTTTGAGATCGTAGACGGCTTGATTTACCTCAAGGACCCTGACCATCGCGCTATCTGCATTCCTAAATTGACATACCGGAACCGGAACCTTCGAGAGATCATCATCTCGGAGGCACACTCTTTGCTTGCACATCTTGGATTGCGCAAGACTCTTGATTATATCAAGGACCACTTCTGGTGGAAAGATATGGTTGACGACACTAGAAGCTTCTGTGAGTCTTGCCCTACCTGCAAGCGAAGCAAGCCGAGCAATCAGAAGCCTTATGGGCTTTTGCATTCGCTTAATCCACCATCTGAGCCATGGGAATCCATTGGCATGGATTTTGTGGGTCCTCTACCCGAATCCAAGAATCGTGATGGAGTTTTCAATTCCATTGTCGTCACAATTGATCTACTGACAGGAATGGTTCACCTTGTGCCTTCCCGCATCAATTACACCGCTCGTCAAATGGCTGAGCTTGTTTTCGAGCATATCTACAAGCTTCATGGGCTGCCGAAGTCCATTGTGAGTGACCGAGATTCTCTGTTTACCGGTGTGTTCTGGAAGCGCTTGCATGAACTTATAGGCGTGAAACTGAAGATGTCAAGCGCATACCATCCTGAAACAGATGGCGGAGCCGAGCGTGCGAATCGCACAGTCACACAAATGCTTAAGCAATGCATTGGGCCGAAACAGAAGGATTGGGTGAGTAAACTTCCCGCTATTGAGTTTGCCCTCAATTCTGCCCGCTCTGAATCAACAGGTTACTCTCCATTCTTCTTGAACAATGGACGCATGCCACGGTCGCTTCTCTGGAATGCTGACCGTACCCGCGAGTTCCCAGGAGTCGCTAATTTCGCTTTACAGCGACACCTCGCGATCATGGCAGCGCACGACAGTTTGATTGCTGCCCGTGTCAAACAGACTCGGAATGCCAATCGGAAACGCCAACCCGCGCCGTTTGAAGAAGGTAATCTTGTGTACCTATCTTCGAAGAATCTTACTTTTGAGAAAGGCCTCGCTCGCAAGCTTATTCCCAAATTTGTTGGGCCTTATGCAATCCTTCGGGATTTTGGAAACGGTTCTTTCCAGCTGAACCTGCCTTCTAACATGAAGCAAAGGGGTGTACATGATGTTTTTCACTCCTCCTTGCTGCGGATCCACGTCCCTAACGATGATCGCAGGTTTCCTGGGCGTCTCGATTGTCAGCTTGGCATTTCCTTGGACAGTGAAACTAACGAGTGGGCCGTGGACCGAATTTTTAGCCACCATGGACGTCGCTCGAAGGCTTTGTTCGAGATTCTGTGGAAAACTGGTGACAAGAGTTGGATGCCTTACTCACAGGCTAAACACCTACAGGCTCTCGAGGAGTATCTTGAAGCCGTTGGAGTATCAGACATAAAGGAGTTGCCCTATGGATCGGGAAAACCTCCTGTTGAGGAGATCATGGTTGGTTCCATGATGGATTACTTCTGGGCGTATAAATCCGGTGAGCCCCTCGCCGAGGTCTCTAATTTTGCGTCCACTTCCATTCCCACTCCAGCTTCCTTTCCCACAACCACTGCTTCCGACATGTCTTCTCTTGCTTCCACGTCCTACGATTCGACCTCGATGGCCGACTCTGTCTTCTACAATCTCCCCTCCGACTCCGACCTCCGCGCCGAGTTCATCCGCTTTAACGAGAAGCACCATGCTATCAAGCGGGTGTCCGTCGAATACTTTGTCTTCCTCGTGCCAGGTTTACAGCACGAGCTCCTTCCCGCTGCTCTCGTCCGCATGTTCGCGGATTTCAACGTGACGCTCATCACCGGCGAGGGCATCTCTCCGTATATTCCTGCGTACTACAACTACTACGCGCAGGCTCTTAACGACCACGACAAGTCCGGTAACGGCTGGTGTTATCTGCAGCCAGGACCCCACTCTACTCGCCTCATTTTCCCCGACATTCTTCTCCCTGCGGACGCCGCTTCCTTCCTTGTTCGCGACCACGAAATCACCACGCGTTATCTTGCACCCGATATGGTCGCTGTTTCCACGTTCTATTACGAGAACGCCGAGCGCCTCGCCCAGCAGGAGCTGCGCCGCTCTGTTCGCTATGCGAAGCTGCGTCAGGAGAAGAAGCTGCTGGGGAAGGGGAAGAGCTTCTCCGTGTTGGATTCGCAGGAGGCGAAGGCGAGGTTCGCTGTCAAGCGCAAGGCGCTTGACGATGCCGCCGCCGCTGCTGACGCTGCTGATTTGAGGGAGAATGGTCCGGAGGAGGGTCAGATTGTTCCCGAGGTCGTGATGGGTGGGGCTTCCACTTAGTCGAGTCCGCCGTGTTCGACGGCCTGGAGGGCGGATGTAACGGTGCGCCATGCGCATCACTCTCTTTCTTCACCCTTATTCCGAACCACTTTCCTTTTCCACTCCACATCTGTCTCATTGTCATCGTACTCTCCCTACCATCACCGTCGCTCCCTTACCACGCGTCTTTCTGACGTTTCCTGTTACCGTTGCTCGCTACTTGACGTATCGTGCTCTTATCCTTCACTACTATGATCGTACACTCTTTACTATTTCCAATTACTCACTATATAATCGTCCGTGTGTCCGTAGTCTAGTCCTCAGTTAATCTACGACTTACGCCACTCATCTGCGCTCGACTTGAACCTCTCGCTCGAATCCCAACCGTGTAACTGGACTCTTTGCCGATTATCTAGCCGCCGCTATCTAACCGACATCGCCCTGTTACAATATTCTTGACTATAACTGCGCCGACCTCGCTTCGACTGGCGCTTTCAGCCTCTGTGAGCACTCTGGTCGATGACCCACAACGCTGGCGCCTGATGAAGCGTACTCTCGGTCCCTACGCACCAGTGTCGTCAGCGGCGCCAACGAAATGAGCGCCGCTCACACTCTGCTTGTATGCGAAGGATCCGTGCTTTTCTTGGCCAAGAAAGCCTCGTACGGCGGTCGCAAGCGTTCAAGCGTGGGCTGAATAACCACAGGCTCGGCGGCAACTACGTCGAGGCGAGCTCTGAAATCAATTGCGGAGGCGCGGAGGCGCAACGTGCTTTGCAGATTGAGGACACTGCTAAATCGTTGTGCGCCCAATCCATCCTCATTTCCCTCCCTTCCTGACTCTATTCCAAAGGGTGCAAAACATCACCGCCTCTGCAGGTCCCTCCCTCATGCGTCCCATCGCTCATTGCCACTTCACAGCGAACTCCACCTCCGGTATCCTCGCCTGGTTCACACACTTTCGCCGTCAATCAGCCTCTCCGCCGTCTCGCGCTTGGGAGAGCACACCATCCCGCGCAAGCATCGCGACAAGTCTGTGCGAGCACCGGTATGTTCATGAAGAGGCTCACGGCCCTCTCTGACGAACCGAACGCGCGGGTAGATCATCAAGAGCGTGCGGGTAGTTACGTTGTTGAAGGAGTGGGGCCGTGGTGGACGTCGAGTACGAGTACGAGGTGAAGGCAGGGAGTCGTGTTGTTCGCTATCGGGTGCGTCCCGCTGTCTCTCGTTCGGTTCCTCCCTCTTTTATTCATCAATCGACTGATAAGACCGCAGCGGCTACGCAGCATCCACGCGCAACACGAGCACCGCCCGGACCGCCTACTGCTCGCCGTCGTCACGACCAACGGCGACCACAAGCACCTCAACGCAGCCTCCTCGCGCGACACGAGCACCGCCCGGATCGCCTCCTGCTCGCCCTCGTCACGACCAACGGTGACTATGCGCACCTCGCGTTTGTCCCTCCGTGCGCACGCACGCCGTCGTCGCGGCGGGGCTTAGACGAATTCGTTCTTCGCGTCGGTTGCGCGAGGACGACCTTGTTCCTCGCAGTGCCGTGCAGCCCAACTTGTCCCTCGCCGCCGAGGCCCTACGTGGCGGGGGCGGACTGCTTCTCGACGCGCACGGGGCGTTTCGTAAGGGAAGTGGCCATTTAGCGGAACGTGGTGAGGGCGATAAGATGATGCAGAGCACGAGGGCGCGGCATGGATTCTGCTGGAGGAAGGGCGATGGAGTAGGTAGAAAGGTATTGTAAGTTGCGTTCCAATTTGCTTTCTTCTAGAGGTGCGAAGTTGTTGAAAATAAATTTGCAGGCGACTTTTACCTGCGTATTGAAGTATGAAACGGTACCTCTTTGCGGAGTAAGGATACCGGCATCGTGCTCGATAATGTTTTGTCCACCATCGCGAGGTATCGGCAAGACGAGGATCGGTTCGGGACGAGTACATTCCATTCGTTATCCTTATCCTTATTACCTTTATTTCTTTCTACTCCACACCAGATTCTTCACTCCTATAATATTATAATATCCTCCATTCATCTCGCTATATATTGACGGCTTTCCTTTTCAGCTCAGTGTTAAGAACCAAATCATACACGCCCACGAGCGATAATTACGCCCGCCGTACAATATGTGCGTTCCTATCTATCTCCTCCCTTTCCTCCTTTACCTCCCTCGGCTACCTCTACTCTTCGGCATATACCCCGCCGGTTTTCTTCTTTTTCACGGCGCCTCAGAATGCCTGGTAGCTGGAGCGCCAAGAATTGTGTTACTGGTATGGCCCTGCTCGGAAAAGTCGCTTGCAGGTCCGCTGGGTTTTTGCGAGCATCGCAGCAAGCATCCGACACTTCGATGGGGACCTCCTTGTAAAGCTTTCTGATGCCAATCCATTCGGCAGCATCAAACGGAACGCCACGTCGGCCATCAGAGAAGTGGGAAAAAAGAGTCGCTGCGTTGTTGTGGCACAATTGGTATTGTTGTCGATCACTGTCCATCGCTGTTGATCACGACTTTTCTCCGATTTTTTTTTGCCGACTTCGGAGCTGATTGTACTCAAAAAATTTTCCGCGCTCTGCGCGATTTACACAGTGGCCACCGCCGGGTCCCACTGATGGTGCTGAGTCGCACTGTTGAGTTGGTGGACAGTGGAAGTGGGCGAGTCCCACTCCCATCCCTCCGGACATTCTTCCATCGCTGTCGAGACGCGCATAGAAAGGGTGACCCGAGGGGTAGAGGGCCTCCGCTTGCAGGATGGGGATCGTGCTTGCGGTCGTGCGGGATGAAAACGCGGGCTAAGTTGACGAATGACCGCAGGAGCCATGATGAGAGCTTTGTGTGAGATTTTGTGACTTGCCATTACGGCATTGCTTACCCGCACTTTGAAGTTCAAAGGCCTGACGAGGCTTTTTGTGACAGTAGGTTTGGAGACTCCCGAACGAGGAACTTATGCTGCATTTATCAAATTTTCATCAATATTTTTCGTGATACATCATGCAGCCAAACATGTCAGCCAAGACAGCGGCAGATCTTGGATCCGCTGCATTCTGAACTCCGATGCACCATTAAAAAAAAAAGCAGAAACGCCAGTCAGAGGTCTCAGTTCGGGGTTAGAAAAATACAGTCCCTTCAGATAATGCGAGTACTTATCCTGGGTGAATGAAGCATGGCTGTGAAACATTATAAAAGATCCAGTAGATGGATCCCTCGCCGTAATCAACTATTTCAACATCGAGGTTGTCCAAAATCTCTTGCTGAACCTGAGAGATGTCAGCCCTCAAACAGACCCAGGAGCACTCTGAAATAACTTACAACTTCATAGCTCTCCTTGAAAAGTGGGACCAGTGATCGGCGGACAAGAGGGTTGGTCTCCAGTCAGAGGACCAAGGGAGGGCCGACAGAACTGTGGGAAGAGTTACGAAGTCGCTTGAGTTCACGAACTGATCCTCATCACCGGCTATCAGAGAAACCTGTGCTTTTGACTGTTTTCATCACACTACAGTTGTCAAAGAAACTTCATACTAAAAGCGAGACCAAGTGGCTCATCGCCTGCTTTGGGTTTCTCGGTGAAAAAATTTGTTGGAATCAAAGAGATTAGTTCCAGATTAATATTAGCAGTGAACCCGTTGCAAACGCACAGGGAATTATTCAGAACTAAAGACTAATACAAAGTTGGCACGACTAATTAGTGTAAATGAAGGGTTAATTACGACAACCAGGGGGGAGGGGAGTGGCTTAATATGACAGTCAATGACATCGGAGATTTCGAGCGGCGGACTCAAAAATAACCTCGATAAGCGGAGATTTATTTGGACCAAGCTCCGTTCCCATGCACACGCCTGTCGATCTCTGTTCTTGAATTGACATGTGTTGGAATCAAAGAGATCAATTCCAGATGAGCAGTGAACCTGTTGCTAACGCACGGGGAATTATTCCAAACTACAGACTACTTATACAAAGTTAACACGATTAATTAGTGTAAATGAAACATTAATCAAGACAACCAGGGGGGAGGGGAATACCTGTGACAGCCAACGACATCGGAGATAGCGAGCAGCGGACTCATATTCCAACAACAATGGCACCATAACAGCTATCTCTGCTTCTCCCTCCATGTCCACACCCAGTTCCCTCGATCTAAGTGCATCTCAGACTTCTCAAAAGAGCCAAGAGCCATTCAAATCCAGGTCATCGAAACATGAAGACAGCATGTCCCAAACAGTTGTTCACCAGTACATCTTGGGTATAGTGACTCATTGTGGCACTTGGATTGTTGCTCAGTGTGCTCAGGTGGTCAAGGAGGTGCCGGTGGCCAAGGGGGTGTCCATGGAGGCAAAGGAGGTTCTGGCGAAGGCCCGACCGTTCATAATGAAATCAGGGCAAAATATCTCACCATGATCATGGGGGACAGTCCCAATGTGGTGGAAGGTTCCCAACTCGTGAACCATTGTCCTCCTGCCTCAAGGAACTTTCATGGCCGCCGAACTATTTTGGATGCCATGCATCAGTTCTTTGCCCAAGATACCAGGAATCAAAAAATATATGTGCTATATGGACTTGGTGGTGCTGGAAAGACGCAGATTGCACTCAAATTCATTGAAGAATCGACTTGGTGAGTTCACTGAGGCATGGTCTGTGATAGGGAGTAACTGGTTTCAAAATAGTTTCACTGATCAATTCTTACTAGACGCAAGCATGGCCGAGACTATTCAAAGTGGTCTAAGGAATACTGCTACTGCGAAGCAAGCTGGCTCACAGGATGCCCTGACATGGCTTGCTGGCAAACATGAAGACTGGCTGCTATTCTTTGACAATGCTGATGATCCCAAAATCAATCTCAACCAGTTTTTTCCAAGATGCAACCATGGGAACATTATCATTACATCCCGGAATCCTAATCTCCGAGTCTATGGGGCAAATTCTCAGGTGTCCGATATGGAGGAGTCAGATGCTTTGGCATTGCTACTGAAAAGCAGCCAGCAACAAGTGACAGCATCTAATCAACTTCTGGCACGGGATATTGTCAAGGTATGCTTCAATTATACATCAATGCAGAATGTGTAATAGTCTCTAGGCCCTATGGTATCTTCCTTTGGCAATTGTTCAAGCTGGAGGATTTATAGCTGAAGTTGGAACTCTTGAAACATATTTGGACCTATTCTTGCAAAACCACACAGAGCTACTGAGAAAAAAATCAACCCAACAGCATGATGACTATGCATGGGCAGTCTATACAACATGGGAAATGAGTTTCAAAAGGCTGAGTCCTGTAGCTGCAATGTTCCTGCAGCTCTGTTCATTTATCCACTGGGATGATATCTCAGAAGACATTTTCAGCAGAGCAGCGAAGCATGTGATGCGATTATCTGAACCACCTCAGCCCAAACCAAAAAGGCTAGACAGACTCAAATTCAAGTTCAGGAGGCTTGTTTTCCCAAGCATTCGATCTCAGGCATCAAACAATGAGATTTCAACATCAAGAGAATTCCTTTTTCACTTCACAGGAGCAACTGGAAAATGGGACTCTCTCTCTTTTTTAAAAGTGACCAATGAAATCAGAGCATATTCTCTTCTCAAATTTCATCCTGAGAGAAAAACCTTTTCGATCCACCCCTTGGTACACAGCTGGGCTAGGTCAACACTTGATGAAGCAGAGTCATATCATTTGTGTATGGATAATATATTGGGAATGTCAATCAAAGAAATTAAGAACTATGATATTCGACTTGCAAGTCTGAGATTAGTTTCTCATGTTGACTCCTGCATTAAAAATTTCCCCACCAACTTTGGACGGGAGCATGCAATAATATACCATGATGTTGGACGGTATGCAGAGGCAAAGGAACTCTGGATGATTATGGTAGAAAACCAGAAAAAAGCTCATGGACCGGACCATCCAAACACCCTGGTTGCTAAATCTAACCTCGCAATCACATATGAGGAACTTGGAAACCTCGAAGAAGCTGAAAAGTTGAAAGTTGAGGTGTTGGAGAAACAGAGGAGACTTCTTGGTGAGGATGATTTGCAGACTGTGTTTAGCCTGAATAGTCTGGCTGTCACATATAGCAACCTTGGCAGATTTGAAGATGCTGAAAAGTTGCAAGATGAGGTGCTGGAGAAACGAAGAAGGCTTCTTGGTGAGGATGACACAGACACTATAATGGCTATGAATAATCTGGCTACCATATATGATGACCTTGGCAGATTTGAAGAAGCTGAAAAGTTGAAAGTTGAGGTGCTGGAGAAGTGGAGAAGACTTCTTGGTGAGGAGAACCTGAACACCCTGGTGGCTATGAATAATCTGGCTGCCACCTATGGTGACCTTGGTAGATTCAATGAGGCTGAAAAGTTGCAAGTTGTGGTCTTGGAAAAGCGAAAAAAACTTTTTGGTGAAGACCATTCAGACACATTGCTGGCTATGAATAATCTGGGATACACATATTATCATATGAGGCACTTTGCTGAGGCCCAGACATTGCTCTTCATTGCCCTAGAGAAGTCAAGGGTGCTTTTAGGATATGAGCATCCATACACACAGCATGTAGTGCGAAATCTCATCAAAACATATCATAGTCTCGGTAAAGAGGCAGAGGCTGCAGAGCTCGAGAAGCTCCTGAAGTGACGTGGAAGATGCCTCAGAAGAGTAGCAGGATGAAACTGCTGCAGATTCTAGGATTTAAATAGTGTATTTGTACTATATATATTTTCCGCTATAGATACTGATTGTGTGATCCATCAAATCGAGATATGCTCGGGATTCATTTCATTTCCGAGTGAAGAACACAATGTTGCAGTTCGCAGTCGAAGAATGTTGATAGTGCGAATCATCAAGATAAATCATGGGTTGTGCATGGTCAGAGCAGGTACTGTAGCCATTTTTATGAGTGAAACATAACATGTAGCGCCCACATCGTTTCGTTTCAATAGTAACACATAATGCAAGCTCCGTTCCATGCAGAAAAGCGTTACATTCAAGATAGCCAAAAAAAAATACTTTGTGCCAAGATTCAACAATATACAAGTCTAAGGTTGCATTCAGGACAATTACAAGGCTCCAAAGTGCTCACTGGGACACGGTATGCATCAAATCCAATCCATCATATTCCAGCCCCTCCAAATGTGCAGGAGTTCATTTGACCACTTATTTGAGGAATGAATCTAATGCTGCCACATGCAACCCTCACTCATGGAAGCAGACTGGAGCATCGCAGCTCTGCCAAGTTCCAAAACAGAGCTCAAGTGCTCTCCCTGTGACAGGGTAGACTGTGCCTGCATCGGCAACACCATCTTCATCGACACTGTAAAATTGATACACCGACTCCCGTGGCAATGACTCAGGGAGATGTTACAGGAGACTTTGAAGATGATCTATATGAGAAATTAGGCCAGAGGAAGACCTGTGGATGGCTTTGACATCGCTGTACCGTATCTGAAAAAATAGGTGCCTGTTTCACCAATTTCAGCTTGTAACATGTAATGCCCTTGGTGTTTCTCGTTTCAATGCAATCGTTTCAGTCACGCTTCAATTTTGGTTTCACTCATACAGATGGCTACAGTAGGTGAAGCTGTGAAAGTTGACAGTAAATGGCAGGGCAAACTTAAAGTATGACAAAAAACCACACAAACCCCGACAAATTGGGAAGAAAATTTCAGTGATATAAATAATCCACTACATGCTTCCTTGGACAGAATAAGCCCCACAGTGTTGAACATGAATAGCTTCTTCAGCTCTCGGCCAATTGATGTGAAAGCCAATATCACCAGAATGCTATGAGTCTCATCACGCTATCACCGGTAAGCTGCTCCTCTTTTGCTGGCTCAGTATCCTTAGCATTTGAGGCCAAATCACTTGGCCCTCATGATCGGATCCAATAGCACAGCTCATCGGTGCAGCGAACCATTTTGGGTAAGCAGCTTCGGAGCAGCAAAACTATATAATCTCTCACTGCAGGCAAAGACCTATGCATCCATTTGAGGATGTGTTCAACGCATGCTTACATGCATCTGCATGACACTCAACAAAGAGTCTTTGGCCAACTTCAGCTCTTCATTCACAAAGGACTGAATAAAGTTCATTTGGACAGCAGCATTGGTTAAACATATTCATTGGACACTTGAGCAAAACTTCCAGGGTATCTAAGAGTTTTTCAGCCACAAACCACAAGCAAGCCATGAACCATGCTGAGCAATGCATGATTTTGCCATAGAACCCTGATTGGGCCAAGCACATGCCTGTGATGACACACATGGCATTGCAGTGAAATGGTGCCCTTGACAAATATGAAAGAATAGCGAAAGAGTGTGATGGGCCACAACCACACCACCAACTACCAAACTACACCAGCACTACTACTCCCAAAGATCAAGTGCTTCTCCTTGTGAGTTCAGGTCTGAGCCGTAGTATGCGGCTAGCTGGTTTAGGATCCAAGACTGTTCGTCTTATACTTCAGATGAGTGCTTCCAACTGAAGGAAAGTTTACCTAGGCACCTCAATGAATGAAGTAAATAGGATCCAAAGAGGTTTAGACGATTAAGTCTAATGCTCCAGGGCAGAGGTTTTTGATAACTTGCAAAAATCCTCACTCTGGTAGTCTGTGAGTATCCAAGGCTAACTCCAAGCGAACAAAGGCTCAAACGGTTGTTATACCATCGACCTAGGCTTTCCAATGCACTAGGAACATTTGGCTACTTGGTATCAGGCTCTAGGGACACTGCACGCATCCAGACGTCAATCCAACACACTACAACAAGGCTCCTAGGGAACAAGTTGGGGTGAAGGCAAAGCACCTGACAAGGTACAGTCAGTCACCTAAGGTAGTATAACCTGGTCTAAATCTTCTTCTGTTAAGGCCTCCTGCCAGCTACCGCAATTTGAGTCAAGATCCAATACACTACAATGAGGCCCTTTGCTCAAGTCGGGGTAGAGGCAACTCAACGATCAAATACAACTTCTTTCAAGAGGGAGAATACCCAATCAATTTTATAAATGAAGACTCTATCTTAAGTCAACAACTGAAGGTCTCTTTCTCAAGTTCAAACTCCAAGTCCAGAGTCAAACAAATATCCAGATTCCAATAAAGACTAATACAAGCAGAGTTTTGGAGTACCAAAATCTCCATGTATAGCCTGAGAAACCTGCACCGGTACTTAGGTGGGATCAATCTGGTGTCATGGCTATTCTACTGGGTTTTTATACATATGAGCAATGATGGATGAGATAATGGGAAATGAGTCAAAATAAATATGCTGAGGCCATTTGCAAGTGTCTAAGGTAGGATAGATCATGTTGAATGACCACCTAGGTCTATAATTGGTATATGCGTGATCGCAAGTGCCACCATCCACACCTACAAGTACACATCTGTATAGCTAATAATAGTTTTGGTTGCTGATTCATGCAGTCTAGCAATGTTCTGGACTTGCAGATCCCAACCGCCAAGACCACTGATGCTCAGTTCCAATGAGAACTGTCTGATTGTTCTCCAGTATTTGTCTATATTTGTCAGCTCATGCTCACGCTTGACCATCACATGTCTCTCTCATGCCAAAGTCTTTGGATCAATGCCTCGGACTTCTCTTCAGCTTAATGGTTCTGTCCAAAATCAACAATTGTCCACCTAGGCGCTGGCAATCCTACTAAGTCCCACATGGTGTCTTGTACCATTGGTCTCTAGCTGCCTAGGCATCGGTCTGAACATGTCTGGTGATCTCTAGCAGACTGCTCTTTGAACTCCTGCACTTCTGGTTGAACAGCTTGCCTTTTTTATCGTTTCTAGGCATGGATGGGCTTCCAGGTATATCTCCTTAGTGGTCATGTATAAGTGCCTAGGCAAACGCATCCCACTTGTAAGACCCAAATACTACAGCTAGCTGTTGGAGTGAATGCTAACTCTCCTTTATATCACTGAACAGGGTCCTAGCGCACTTGTATACATAACTGCCTAGGTGCATTCCTACACTTCCAGATGGTTTGCATTCTGGTCTGAAAAAGCGCAAAAATACCAGTGGATCATCGCTTTATTTGTTGTGCCATCTCAGCGGCTATTTCTGTGATGGTGTCCACACATCGCCTGACACACACCACTTGGGACTGCTAGCCAGTGCCCTGCTGTATTTCCTGGAATGCCTTTGTTATGCTGACCTCAAGCTCGCAAGCCACCTTTGATGGTCTAGAGCCACGTCTGTAAGTTGTGTTTGTAACTGATACCTGCTGTCTTCAGTGACATGCAGTCCCACCCACATGTTGGTCTTGTTGGGACATGCCTACACCATCATCCTGATGGCAGCCCGCCATCTTCATCTCTGTTTCCCAAGTTTAGGTTACCTTTGTTTATACATCAATCAAACTTCAACTTTGACGTCAGATGTCAGTATGTCACTATTGTCAGTGTAAAACAACCTTCACACCACACCTTTGTCAGCATTCAGCCCCCTTGCACGTTGCCTCGAGTAGTACATCACTGTGGCTTTGTCCCTTGGGCCGGCTGCCTTTGTATCACTTGGTTTACCCAACAGACTCCTCCATAGCTCAACTCTTGTTGGTCCTTTGTTTGAGCCTACACTCACACATGCAGCCATCATAGGGTGCCACTCTCAGGCCGGGGCTGTCGGGATGCTGTGAGATGACGAGCAGTTGGGGGCAGGAGGTAAGTGCAGGGATGGAACTGGGAAGGAGCCAACAGGTATGAAATGCATCAAATCAGCAGGTAGACATCGGTATGCGAGTGAAATAGAGTAAAAACAAATTGAAACCTGGTGAAAAGTGCTGAAACCAATCTATTTGAGTGCAGCTTGAAAGCGGCTGCTGTAGAGCTGCTCTAGGCTCTGGAGTATGTTTCAAAGTGCAGACCGAGTGAAATACCTTCAACAGAACAGCAAAACAGCCCAAAATGAGCTGAAATATGCTGAAAACAAGCTGTGCAAAGCCAATGAGAATCCAGCAGATATACAGCTGTTCTGGGACCTGGAATGTGCTTCAGAGCCTTCTGCATGGAGAATTAATGATATATCAACCACAGAGCAGAAAAAATGGTTTAAAACAAACTACAATACGCTGGAAATGAGCTGTGCAAACACAGCTCACATTATGTGCTGGATGCATCTACAGTGGCACTATAGTGGGTGCATCCACCCTCTGGGGATGCATCCACCTTATGGGGCACCCTTAGGTCCAATATCATAGGGTAAACATATATCCTATAAGGATAGGCTGGGAGGTAGCCTGAAGTGCAGTTTGGGCCAGCCATGCTGTTTGCTACAGAAGGATTCGAATCCTTCAATGCCCTCAGAAGATCCTGTAGTGTGCACAGTAATCGCCATGCACCTTCTCTAGATATTGCATCCAAAATGGCAAGAGGGAACCGTGTCCGACATTTATTGAGCAGAGGGTACTTTCCATCAAATAGGCAGTTTAAACAAGGATCTTTCCAAGATCGTCCTTCAAAATCAACATGGATGAATATCTCATTTCAGGAAATGCAGAACTACACCTGGGCACTAGCTGCAGAGGCACCTCTCAAACTCATGGAGCTCAACTCCTTTGGTTCCAGGCTTCTTGGTTGGGAGCTACTAGCTGTTGAAATTACGACGGGCATGTGCAAAGGACTTGGTCAACCATAGCCATGGGCAAATACAAAATCAGCTGCAGCAGGTATCACCCAGTCAAATAACACTTTAGCATTCACTCCAAAATCAGTTACACTAATCAATGGTGATACCTGTACTGTAGGTGACTGGGTGGTCTGGGTTCAATCTACTGCACAGAGCTCATTTGAACAGGTTTAGATTTTGTATTTCATCTTCTTTTAATTTAATATTGGCCTTCTGGCTGTATGCATCTCAATAATATACTCCTCACCTTCATTCTTTTCTCGTGAGTTGTCGGATGCAAATCGTCAGTCATTTCGGGTGGTTCCGAAACGTGACTGTAATGTGACTGTCACTCCAACAACTTCTGCCTCAACGCCGTCCCCGTCGCTTTTTTCTGCCATCGTCGACCCTGGCCAAGCTCCGCAGATGGTGCTATCACGAGGTTCGCGCCGCAGCCTATGCAATCCCCCACCCTTCGCCTGACCCTCCTGGCTCCTTTTAGTCCTTACCACTCCCACCAGCGACGGAGACGAGTCGGGAAAGGAGACGGTGAGGTCCGCAGATGGCGTTATCACCAGGCTCACGCTGCAGCCGATGCAATCCCCCACCATTCGCCTGATCCTCCTAGCTCCTTTTGGTCGTTACCCCTCCCACAGGCGACGGCGACTTGAGTCGGGAAAGAGGACGATGAGACGGTGAGGTTGCGGCAAGGTGAGCACATTGAAATGTTATAAAAACTGCTCTTCTCTCATATCTAACCCCCATTCTCAACCTTCTTCAGGGAACTCTTCGCTGGCATGCAGTACTCAGACGAATATCAAATCCCGTCTTCTGACTCCTACTCCGACGGCTCGCAAACTGCTGCCGGTTCCGACGATGCCTCTGTGTTGGCAGACCACCTTGCCAATAACTACGGGCTCGACAATAACTCTCGTGGAGAGCTGCTTGCCTTTTCTCAGGCGAGTCTGGTGTCCTTGTCCTTTTGTTCTTATGCTTACCAGGTCTTTTTTTTTTCCTTTTTGCCAGCTCACGCGATCACTACCCGGTGTCCAGTCGCAGGTCGTGCTCATTCAGCATGCAGCGACTCTGCAAAATGGGCAGGCAATCGAGCGCCTCTTGAACATGTGCATGACCATCCAAAGTACTGTTGACTCGCTTGTCAAGTCGACATTAAGCACTGAAAAATTTACTGTGGAGCAAAAGGTAGAACTCTGTTTGCATCTCCCTCCATTTTTCATGAATTCGTAGGCCGAGATAAATGCTGCCTGCAGGGCAGTGTTCTTCACCGGTCGCCTCACCAACTTCGACAATGACGACCTCAAGCCTGAAGTCGTCGTGAGTCTTGGTATTTAGCTGTGATATATTTTCCTCGTAGTCTTTACGAGGCGTATTTAAAAAAGCACATGGACACCAATGGCTTCAAACTATTCTTCGAGGACAAGACCCAGGCCCACAGCAGGGTCCTCTTCGTGCAGGTTGGACGTTCGCTCTCTGGGATCAAATCATTCTTCCGTCGTGAGGTGCGTCTACCTTTTTCTTGGTCACAGTCTTTTGCTAACTCGTCTTTTGAGACTCTGAAATCTCTCCCGGATGGCAAGGGCGACGTCGGCTGCAGTATCACCGCATTGGCCAACACGCTGGGCAAAAGATGTCTCGGCGGTGTTGAGAATGTCAAGCCAAAGCATGCCATCTGGCCTTTGATTGTTGTAAGCCTGCGATATCCTGTTTTGCGAGGCTTACATGGTCTTCCTATCAGCATTCTTTCATCTGCAATGATGAAGAGCTTCAAATGTTCTACGCCGACCTCGATGACAACGAGGGGGACGAGAACGGGGAAATTCCCACCTCCGCTCTTCCGGCCAAACGGACTCGCAACGGTACGGTCAAGACTCCGACCAGTGACGGGAAGATCATCACGACCTACTGGGAACGGCTCCAGTTTCTATTCAAGCAAAAGAACAAGGAGTTTGGGACGACTGAGCTGAAGTCGGAGCCATGGACCAGGTGCGTGGGCTTCTAACCTCTTGTATTTGCCACTGACATGGTCATGCAGATACATCAACACATGTGTAGTGCAGGAGACGGCGCTATTCCCGCACGACAACCTCGCTCTCATCGTTGGGAATCAGGCCGTTGTCCCACCCCCAGCGCCTCCCTCCCTGAACCGCCTTGCCGCACTGCCAATGCCGAACGAGGCAGCTGGCTCCCGCCCGACTCTGGCGTCTCGCCCATCTCACGCAGCGGCGGCGTCCGGAAGCCGCGCGTGTACGTGTTCTTGATCACATTGGTTTCTATCCTCACTGACAACCATTCAGCACTTGATCATCTGATCAATACCCCCACTCCTTTTACTATTCATGGGCCTCCTCTGAATGCAGGTTCGTATTATCTGCCTCATATTCACTCGAACTGACCTTTTGTTAGGCTTCTCCTTACCACCCCTCAACCTTCGGGGCAACAACGACGTTGTAGGTTCTCAGTACCAGAATGGGCATTAAAGTCGTTTGGTACTAGCATTAGTGGCTCGATGGTTGTGTTAGCATATCTTCCGTTTAATTGCTTGAAATGCATGGTTTTTCAGCTTTTTTCGTGCCCCACAAGCTGTAGAATATGAAAAATCAAGATGCTGGCGGCGCCGGCTCTCATCCTTCATGGGGTGTCCGAATGGGGCACATCGAAATCAGTCTTAAGTATTCGTCAGATACTGTTGTATGAAATCGTACGATCCCGCTGTCTTATGAAATCGTAAGTGGCCCGATTGTAAGATTGCATTAATTTTTGCGCAATCAATCCTTACGATCCAGAATCGTAAGTCAAACGTACGCCATCAGTGCACCTGTGTAGACTAGCCAAACCTAGGTGTTGCTAGGCGATGGCTATGCACGCCGAGACCCGTGAAGGCGCCTAAATGCATCTAGACTCGGCTAGTGGAGGTCGCGTAGACACAGCCGAAGTCGAGGTGTTGGTACCCCTGCGACGACACCGGCGACAGTGCGGAGTGTAGGCGGCGCCACATGGCTCCACACCCCGAGTCTATACGGCCTAGCCGCCGGCAGGCCTCCACATCACTTGTGGAGACACGCCGAGCCGTCACGACACAGCATGGCTAGCCGGCTAGACACGGCTACCTTGCCAAAATCGCTATACCCGACGAGGCGGCTAGAAATAGGGCATTCTAGCCGGCCGTTCAACACAGTGTTTCTTGATGACACCACACGCAGTTACATCCAGCAACAGGACTAATCCCCAGGAAAATGCTGCATCATTGGCAATAAGTTCCGCTCAAGCGAAAGTCTAAGCGTACCATCAAAGTGAGCTGAAGAAAGCCCAGAGATTCAGCAGGGGGGAAACTAAAAAGCAAAGCATTGAGGAGCCGAATTTGTCATTGCAACGGAAATTCGAAGGAAATTGAGGTTAAAGAATGAGGAAGGACCCATGAACAGTGTCTGATTCAAATATATCATGACTCCGAGCCACAACTCGCGAATGCAGCACACAGCCGTAATTTACAGCTGTTTGCAAAGCTAATGACAGTTGGCGCTTTTGGTAAATAAGAGCAAGCAGATCACTCTCCTCCTTCTTGCGCTCGTTTTGAGCTCATTTCTTGGCGGATTTTGTCGACTCTAGGTGCGTTGGACAGCGTTTTAACGCCGCTTTCTAACTGTGCCCATCTCATATCTTCACTTGGTGTTTCATTTTTCGACCTTATTCGGCTCCAGCTGTATACCTCTCGACTTTCAAGTGTTCTTTCTGGCTCAGTTCTGCACGGATTCAGCCGAGAGTAGGCGCATTCAAACGCGATTTATAGCCTCTCTCTAACCATACCCATCATTCCTTCTAGCTCCCCGATCTCGTCGACCCACTTTTCCGCACGCACCCAAGTCGCGTCACATCTTTCTTGCTCATTTTTTATTGGAATCACATGAAACTTGGTGCGTTTTGAAGCGTTGACACTCTCCATTTGACCCCTTATACCTTTTTGTCGTAGTTCTGCTCCTCTGTTTTCTACAATGCCTCCTCGTGCCACATCACAAGCCATTGCTGCGAATAATTCCGCCATAGCTATGGATGACATTACTGCTTCTGACGATGACATGGAGGTCACTCTCGTCGACATTTCTGCTGGGGAAGAAGACCGGGATGGATACAACGACGCTGAGGAGGATAGCAGCGATTCCTCTTCATCCTCTTCCTCTGATTCCAGCTCGTCAGATGACGAATCTGATGCTCCGGAAAAGCCATGCGGGAAGAAGAAGAACAACTGTATGTCCTTGACTTCTACTTCTCATGCCATCCCTTGATTCTCTATCAGCTGGATCTGTCAGGGTTCCTTCTAAGCACAAGCACAGTAAAAGTGGTGCGTTGGTTCCTCAATACTCTAGCCTGGGGAAAACCTGAGTTAAAACGGCAGATTCAAATGCCTCGGATGCCGAAGAAACTGCAATTGATACCACAGCAAAGCGATCAAAGACCGGTATGTGTTCCATCCACCTTTCCCAGTTGCTGCATGCTAACCAGCTCCACCACGAATTCAGATTCCACTGGCGAGGAGAGCAGTAAGTCTGTGAAAAAGAAAAAGAAGTCCAGTGTGTGCTTCTGTTCAGTTTCTCGTCATGTTCTTCCATCAACATTCTATTCCTCAGTACCTCCTCGCCAAATTGAATACACCACCAGCATATATACGCCCCAGCAGCTCAAAAAGTCCAAGAATGCACGTGGCCCTCCTTGTTCCGGTTTTTTCACCCTTGAGAGTAATGAACCATGGGCACGTTTGAGGTCCCAAATATGCGCTCGTATTTGTACTGCCTATAGCCTTGCCGTGATCTCGCTTGACGATTATTCCGTGACATTCATTGTCCCACAGCAAGTCACCGATCCGATTCAGCTAGACAATGAAAAAGCATATAAACATCTTGTGTCAAATGCATTGAAGATCAAAGCAACGCCAAAGGCTAAGATAATGATCGGACCCAAAGCGGTATGTCAGCACCGTTCCTTTCATATATTGATTCTCATCTGTTAGCCAGTGATAAGGAGAATGATGACAATGATGAAGATGAAGGCAAAAAGAAGAAGAAGGGGACAAAGGTGAGTCGGTTGTAGTCAATCTACGCCATATATTCATACATCTGAGATTCCCTAGGTTCAGCATGCACCCAATATCCTTCCTGCCAATGTCACTTTGAATGTGAAGATTTCGGCTCTTCGTGAGCGGTGGTTATGTCCTACACCCAACGGCTGTTGCGGGAGCGAGCATTGTTTTGTGCGTCCAGACGAAACTGATCACGTCCCACTCAGCCACGCACATATGGAGAGTTGGGGTGCTGCAATGGTAATTTTTCAATGCAATCTCGATCTCAGACTGTGCTGACCTGATTTTGGCAGCTGAAGGGCGACCAATTTGCAACTATTGACAAACCCCCGAACAATCAGCTTTTTGACAGAGTGAATGCGAGGGGCCTCGCTGAGCGATCTCCTCTTCTCAAGCGATGTGTGGAGCTCAACCAAAAGGCTACAGCCAATGCCTCCCCCACAATTTCACATCAATATTCCTCCCGAGTTCGCTGGTCTTTTTGGTCGCCCTGCTGCACCTCCCAACGCTCCTGTCCCTGTTCAAACGGTCAATACTCCCACAATGCTTACCCCATCTGGTGTTGCCGCTGGTCCCAGTCTCACTATCGAGGATTTTTGACCGCAATTCGGTCTTGATGACGATATCCATGCCCACTTCCACCAGCACAAATTCAAGCGAACGGACTTGTTTGTCTATATTGCTATGTCGCAGTTGACAGCGATGGAGTTCATGGCCGGTGAGATCGCTGAATTGCAAGTTGCTGTCGCTAAATGGACTGGTGGTGTGGTGGCGTGGTAACAGTACAGTAAGTAGAAAGAATCGCAACATCCTTTGTAATCCACTCTTGATGTAGATAGAGACTTTGTTCAATAGTGTAGAATTCTGAATTGCAATACTTGTATAATTGTGAACTAGAAATATCCTGCATGAATGAAGTAGCCGATTGCATCCGACTCCGTGATAATATTCATTGCCTCCATCATATCATAAATAAGCGCATGAGGTTCGTCATCTGGTGTGTAAAAAAAAAGATCATTGTTACGCCGAATCCAGGCCTTGATCTTCGAGAACGCCTCCTCGATGGGGTTGAGGTCAGGCGAGTACAGCGGCAGGTACAAGATGCGAACACCTGGATTTTGGGAGTTGGGAAAGAAGTATAAAAAAATACAAGCCGACTTGCCAAAACGATCACAAAGCTCAAGGATCTCTGGGCCATGGTGAATCTGAGCATTGTCCATTACAAGGACACTAAGTGGACCCAGGTAAGGTGAGCAAAGGGGAAGCTGTATGATGGTCAATGACATTGAACAAAAACTAATAAAAGTTGTATGTAACTTACGACTTGCTGTTCCAAAAATTCCAGATATTGTTCTCAATGCATTGAACCTTCAACGACCTTGCAAGCTGCCATTCCTTCGCAAATAAGTAGTCCTGTAGCCATTACACGTTGCCCACAGACAGTCTTGCGATGCTTCACGGCACGCTTGCCTTTTTTAGCTCTTCTGTGACGACGACCAGGAGTTTTGTCGTTTTTTGATGTTTTGTCAAGAAAGCCTAGGTAGTGTGGGGGATATTGCGAGGCCTCACGGATGTAGTCAATTCGGCTAGGTTCGCTGCGCTCCAATGCGATTTCCTTCAGGATTTTGGTTGACATGCCAGCTCGCTCGAGCTCCCGATGGATGGTGGTATAGTGAACGGAGATGAATCGGTTATGTTCAAGCAGATTGAGGAGCTCATCAAGAAAATAGTCTGGATGATGTAGGACCAAGCGCAAAAGATACTCGAGATCATCGTGATGTAGTAGCCGATGGCGTCCGGCACGCCTGCGGGAACGAACAACATCTCCAGTAGTACGCCACAGATGGAGCACTCGATAGAAAGTGCTCTCAGAGAATCCGACACAGTCAAGAATCTCCTGAAGAGAGAGAATGCCTTGCTGGTACAGGTTGATTGCAGCTATCTTGACGTCACAGCTAATGTGTCAGTTACCCATGCTAGTGGCTACAGTGAGGATATGCCAAATGAGGGATCAAATGGAGAGTGTCAACGCTTCAAAACACACCAAGTTTCACACGATTCCAATAAAAAATGAGCAAGAAAGACGCGACGCGACTTGGGTGCGTGCGGAAAAGTGGGTCGACGAGATCGGGGAGCTAGAAGGAATGATGGGTATGATTAGAGAGAGGCTATAAATCGCGTTTGAATGCACCTACTCTCAGCTGAATCCATGCAGAACTGAGCCAGAAAGAACACTTGAAAGTCGAGAGGTATACAGCTGGAGCCGAATACTGCAGTATTTCATTCAAAAGATAAGTCACGCGTCACAGGGGGCCCTCACCTTACGAAAAATTTTCGTAAGTCACACGTCCCGAAGGCACCCTTACGAAAGGGTTCGGCGAATGGGAAAAAAAGCGTCCAGAGAGGCCCACTAGCGGTATTTTTTGTTTTTTCGCCCTCTTCCCTGAAATTCTGCCCGATTTGCAACTCCAACCGATCAATGGATGCTACTGTAAACTCTACATCGTTGTCGTACTTGCCGGCGGCGAGTTTGACAGTGATCAACTGTCGATTTTTGACAGCTGTGGGTCCATTGCGCACCGCTCCGTTCTGTCCTCGTCGCCAACTCTTCTCGGCCTGGTAGAGCTACGCATGGCTGTAGGTGGCGCGTGTCATTATGAAGCGGTGGCAACATCTAACTTTATTCTACTCCTCGTCACTGCTATCTTCATCATAGTGCCTCCACCAGTCAGCGTAACGAGTGTTCGCTCTCCTTGTCCTCTTTGGCCTTCCCTCTTCCTCGTCCTCACCCTTGGGGGGCTCTTCATGGTCCTCATCTTCATGCTCCTCTTGCTCAGCGACGGCAGCAGAGCTCAAACCACCGCCAGCCTTTCTCGCCACCCGGCGGCCTCGTGTTTTGCCCATCACATCAGCAACAACATCGGCGGGAAGAATGTCGCTATCGTCCGGACCATCGTCTTCATCGAGATTCGGGTTGGGCATTTCGTCTTCGATAACATGTTCGTTTTCGGAAGGGCGATGGTCTGTGGTTTTTTTTGGTTTCCAGCTCGATCCAGAGAGCTGTGTTCTGATCTTTTTCTTGGCGTAGACGGGCGCGAACAGCACGAGACGTCAAGCATTCGAAGGAGAGGTTGTAATCTCGGACTTCGCAACGAGAGAATGCCTTAAAGATAGTGAGTCACCGTATGAACAACACTCTGAAACTCACGGCCTTCACAAGCTCAAGATTTTTAATCACAGCGAACGCCTTCCACAACCAGCGAACACTCGCATTTCGGAGTGGACCAATATGGGTGTCGAAGCGAAGTTCTTCCTCCCGGTCGATCTGGCCAATAAGCTCGTCCACGAGGTAGGCGTGATATGCTGCTTTGATAGTCTGTTTGAATGGTCGATTAATGCCGACGTCTAGAGGCTGCGCGACTCCGGTACAGCCGCCCGGGATGAAATCGATAAGTATGTTCGGGTGATTCTCCTTCATCCAGTCGATCCATTGCCGAGAACGCTGGACTGACCACACGTCTTTAATTCACAGACTTTTCTGCTCGGGTCCAAGGCCAAGCTCCTTCTTCTTTTCCTCGAGGTAAGGCGCAAGTATGGTGTTGACGTAGTCCTTCTGCGTCTCGAAGTTACACCAATGGCTATTTCTTTGGCCGGATGGAAGGAATTGAAACCCTGCTGCGACACACTGTGCATGGTCCGGGGAGTTCTTGTCGGGGCACAATCTGGCGGTAATCCCTTCGTACACCACCTGCATCGGCAGCACGTCACCGGCTGCGCTGATCGCTAGCAGGGCTGTGAAGGCGCGCTTCCCCTCGTTACCGATGAGGGAAACTTACATCCATCAGCACCTTCAAGCGCTGATCCGCCACCTCGCTCATCTTCACGAGTGGGTACTTCTTCGGATCGATAAAGTGAGCAACAGAATTTGACGCCAGAATTCCGCAGGAAACCGAATCCGATTGGCGTGTAACCGGCAGAGTAACCCATTTGAAAGGAGTATCGGTATGCTGACGAAGCCACCAGGAGTAGGCCGCCTTCAATCGAGCGTCGACTTCATGACCGAAGCCATCCCCGTACCGTATGACCTTCGCCTTGAGGTCGAGGATTAGCCCAACCCAATGGTTGCCATTGATATTCGCCACCGTCACCAAAAACTCGTCCCAACCATTGAGCTCTCACCCTGATCACGCAGATCTCTATGGGCTGCGCCGGTGGTGTACTTGTTTCCGCCGTCCTCGTGGAGCTTCATGATGCGCTGCGTGTGGTCGCTTGGAAGAATCTGGATGCCGCAAACGTGCAGGTCTGCATTTTCTTGCTCCAGCAGTTCAAGCATCTGATTGATATGAACCTCGCTCAACCATGCATTAGTGCAGTAGCTGGAGAGCAGAGCAAGCTCGGTGGACTGCTTGAAGCCCCGGAGAGCAGAATCCCAAGGCAAGTCCATAATTTTGTCCAATGCTGCTTGCGCCGCCAAATCTGACGAGTTGCGGTTAATCCGACCATGCAGGGACTGCACTGCAGAACACCACGTGCAATGAGCAGCACGAATGGAGCGAGCCTCAGCCCAAAAGGACAGGAGGTACAGAGGGTAGGTTTTGTTGTCTCCGGGGATATGGGGGCACGCGATGGAATTATATTCTTGTCCGGTGCTTGCGGCATCGACAGCATCACAGAGGGCTTGGATTACGGCGGTAGGAGGGGTGGGGAGCTTCCTTGGGTCGAATTCGGTGCAGCTGACAGGCTCCGACGTGAGGTAGAGGTCCACCGCGGTAAAGGCTGTCGACAGCCGCTCGTACGGGAGTCTGTAGTCGAGGAAATCCATAACTTTGGTGCTTGAATCTGGAAAGATTTTCTCTTGAATGTTGATAGGGATCTCCAGGAGCTTGCGGCGCTCCGGAGCGAGCATTATGTCGACATCGGGCGAAGGCGGGAGGGGTTACGAAATTTTTTCGTAAGTCACGCCGCCACCAATCACCTGTCACACCTCAAACCCCCTTATCAATTGAATGAAATACTACAGTAAGGTCGAAAAATGAAACACCGAGTTAGGATATGAGATGGGCACGGTTAGAAAGCGGCGTTAAAACGCTGTCCGACGCACCTAGAGTCCACAAGAAATGAGCTCAAAACGAGCGCAAGAAGGAGGAGAGTGATCTGCTTGCTCTTATTTACCAAAGCGCCAACTGTCATTAGCTTTGCAAACAGCTGTAAAGGCATTAACCATGCGACATAGCCAGAAGTCAGGACAAAGAAAAATCTCGCTCAGAATCTATTTCCGAATAGAGAATGCAATGGTGCGGATCGTAGTTGTTAGCCAAGATGTTGACGGGAGAAAGGCAGTACGAATCGCCATGGATCATGCATGGTAAGGCTCCAACTGTTTGTGTTTTAAACTGTTTTTATTTTAGTTTTGTTTGCCCAGGCCAGCAAACAATAAACAAACTGTTTGAAACAGTTCAAACAGTTTCACTGCGAGTGGCGAAGGGGTCGTAGGCCTGTGGCAGTAAGATCGTTTGGCTAGGCCCCGTGAAGCTTCTGCCAAGGCTTGTCTCCCTAAAATGGTCGGTTTGGGCCTAGAAAATCCCATCTTTGGGCAACCTTCAGTCCTATTTCGGGCAAGGGTCCTCACCCATCACGCCCAAGGGAGTAATATTCCGGTGCATTCTGGTATTCTTTAGGTCATTCACAAGCAAAAAATTATCAGTTCTTATCCTTTCGAAGGTTCAACAACAGATCTGAAATATCACTTACACTTCTGGAGAAAATTACCGAGTCTGGCATTAAAAATCTTATCCATGGACAAGAATCTACAATTTTGAGGCTCCAAAAATTGTATTTCAGACAAGGAATTGGTATTGAAAAATGCTAGCTTCCGGAAAAGCCCTTACAGGAGCTTCACAGGGCCTGTTCTGCTTCCAGTAACCTCATAACTCCGAATTGTTGACAGCTAGTTACAGCAGTTCATGTAAAGTTTCCAGTCCAAAAAAATGCTGTTTGGAACAGTTTTAAGCAGTTTCAAACAGTTTAAAAACTGTTTATGTTTGGTTTGTCCAGATTGTCAAAACAGTTGGAGCCTTAATGCATGGGCGGAATGGGTAGGCGAAACCGTGGAGGTTGAAGGTAAATGACGGGGGCAGGGAAGACTTGAGGGACGAAACGACAATTTGGGAAGAGAATTTCAATGACACGAATAATCCACTATGTGCTTCCTTGGACGGAATCAGCCCTGCTGTCTTGAACGCAATGAGCTTGTGCAACCCTCGGCCGATTGATGCGAGAGCCGAGATCACCGGAATGCCGTGAGTCTTGTCACGCTGTCACCGCAAGCCGCGTCTTTTTCGCTTTTCTCCTCCACATTCCCGTTTTGAAGCATGGATCATCGTCCCCGGATCGTCCTCTGACCGTTCTAGATCCCAAATTGACCGCCTCGCGCCGACCGGCGGCCGCAGGGTTTGTGGCAACTCTGATCACGACCCACGCCCTATCAAGCTCACTCTTGCTCTCGGCGCTTCAGCACCTCGGCTAACGACACGCACCATCCTTGTAGGCGGTGACCTCGCCGTCGCCTCCGCCCCCCGCCTCCTGCATCCCTCCCTCGTGTGCCCCTCGCTCATCCACGCCCCCGCAGCGAACCCGGCCCCGTCATCGCATCGCTGACGGGCACCTTCAATGTCAATGAGCCTCTCCGTCGTTTCGCGCACACCATCCTACGCACGCACCGCGACGCGGCTGGGCGGTCACCGGCGTGCTGATGACGCTCCCGGCGATCGCTGAGCAACCAGACGCGCGAGTCGGTGGTGCGCTTATTGGAGGAGAACGCAGCGCCGTCGTGGTGGGCCGGCGGGAGTGGTGTTGAGGCGAGGGCTCGCTACCGAGTGCGTCTTCCCTTCCCCGTCTCCCCTGTATGTATGAATCCGCTGACGATGCGCGACAGCGGCTACACCTCTTCTTCCGCCCCGGAAGGCCTCCTCGCGCGCCACCGCCCCGACCGCCTCGCCCTTGCCACGACCAACAGCGACTACACAACTAGTGACGGCCGACACCTCGCTTGCGCTTGTCCTCCCCACGCCCTCGCCCTCGCGCGGTCTGCGACCTCGCAAGGGTACAGGTTCCTCGACTCACACGGTGCGCGATTCACCCCGTCCGCTCGGTCAAGATGGCCAAGGAGAGGAAGGAGGCGAGGCGATGCGGCTTGTGATGGGCATGGGGGAGCGAGCAGTACTACTGGGTGCGTGTGTCTCTCCATTTTTCCTTCCCTTTCATTTCTTCATCTACTGACGATTAGGAGATCACATCGTTGCGCTCTCCGCGCGCACGCGCCGCCGTGCGCGAGGTCGCGCACCTCGCACAGGTTCAGGTCCTTCGCCGACCACACGCAACCCGCCGCGACGGACTTATCCCTCCCAGCGTCTCGCAAACCAAGATATTCGCAGCGCCACGCGGGGCTCATACCTGACGCGCGCGACGTGCGATTCGTCCGCTCCGTCGAGGTGGAAAGGACAGGAGGGACGTGCTGCCGGCGGCGAGGTGATGCAGCGCGTTGAGGGCGCGGGGGGTGGTGAGACGGGGCAGCACTGTGAGTCGTGTTTGTTCTTTTGTTCGGATATGCTGCTTGGGATGGCGGAAACTAATGTGTTCTTGCGGGATCGAAGAACCTTACGAAGCCGTACCCCTTCGTGGATGATACTGGGATTCCGCTCCACAATGTCCTGTCGCGTTTGCGACCTATGGGCATGACGCGTACGTTCTGTCCTTTATTCAGTCCTTATCCTTATTATTTCTTTCCACTCCATAGCTCGATCTCCTCGATTCTTCTCGCTGTATGCTGACGACTTTCCTCGCAGTGTCCATCATCAAATCATACACACAGGCCCGCCGAGCCACTCTGCGTCGCGATCATCACGCCGGTCGTGCATTATGTGCGTTTCCTGCCTTTCTTCCTCGCCTGCTTCAGCTCTCCACCCCCTCTGTGCACCTCTACTCCTCGATTCGTACTCTATCCTCGATTTATCATCACTGATGTAATCCCCGCAGACAATAGGCGGCCTCGCCCTCAACCCCTCTGTGCGTGTCATATCCGCTCCACCACGGACCGCGACGCCGGCGCTAAGCTGGTTGAGGCAGATGAAGGTGCGGATGAGGTAGCGCCGATCCCGGGCCTGTGGCCGCGGAGAAGCTCATTGGTGGCGCGCACGGGCGGAATCTGCTCGCGGGGTCATCGTTGCTGGAGGCGGTTGTGTTTGAGCGGGTTGCGGGGGAAGCATGATAAGATGAGAATGCGAACGGGAGATGTACGAATACCCTGTTTGGAGGCTCCCAAATATTAATGTATGCGTACCTTCCTTCTAAACCACTTGAGTGTATCATATTTGCATTGGACTCGAGTCCTGTTGAAATGCAAATGGGAGTCAGGGAATGTGAACCATGAGAAAAGAACCGTGGACTCACATTGTTCAGGGGGTGGCTGATGAAGTTACAGGGTTGTCCTGGGTGCACGAACGAGCTATTGAAGAGGAAAATTCAGGGCGCAGAATCGAATACAGATTCGGCTTGAAAGCAAAAAAGCGAAACGGCTGGAAGGACTTGCATTAATTATCGAGGGACGACATGGGAGAATGTTACAAACGATTGAATAAATAGCATTCATATCTTGCGCACGGTTCAGTGATTGATACTTTACTTTAATGCGACTTGTGGGACCTCGAGGATGGAACTATATTTAATTCAATTATCAATACGGAAAGAATTAGCATGAAAAGGTATACGCACTGCGCGCACGCGCGGCCGCTGATTCAAAAATAATTTCTTGGAGCATAGTTTCGGCTTTCAGGAGGAATTGATTGGTATGAAGGACTAGACGTGTCATCCACACGGCCCTAGCTTCGGCCTCCTGAATTGAGATTCAAATCATAATTTCAGAGGGCGACAAAGATCTACGAGTCAAAGATTGAATGGAATAGCGAGTGGTATACCTGCGAAAGTGCTTCGTACATACATGGCCTAAAAGAAATCGTACCAAGCATGGCTTGAAAGACATTCGTAAGTTTCAAGCTGCTTCACTCCAAATGGACGCGACGTGTACATACAACTTAGCATTAGTTGTGCGTGAACTAGACTCCGGGACAAATCGAAGGTCTGTGAGAGTCGGGTGCCGCGGCCCTGAACTATCATATGGAGGCAATGGCTTCAAGCGTCGTTCCGCCTCTTTAGAAAGAGAGTCCGAAGAAGTTCTCGGCATTTCTGTACGGTCTCGAAACGCAGAAATTATCGGGCCAGGGCTCGTTTGGGCGTGCTGTCTCCAGTCTGAAAGTTCATTCGCAGACTGGTGGTGACACGAGCAAATTCACTCATGGATCAACCCGTGCCTTGTCCAATCGCAATCGTCGCATGCTTGCTCCAAATTTAAATTAAAGTCGACCTCATTGTAAGAACTCTCGCTGGAATATAATTGACACGGGTCGAAGTAGTGGAAAAATATTTAGTTGTTGTTTGAATTGCAATGAACAAGGTACGACAGCGACCTGACATGAATTTCTGATGGCAGGTGCCCTCTATCTCAAAATCTCACCTTGACATAAATATGATTCATATTGTCCTTCGCGCCACCCCCTTCTGTACCAATACAAGTGTTTTTTAGGCTGTTTAAAAGAACTTATATGTGCAAGTCGGGACGGCTAATTCCGTCCGCGACTCTCGAAGAATGTGCCGGGTTTCCTCGAGATGCGGCACATGACCGGCGGATGTGCCGGGTTTGAGGGCATGTGCCGTGTTTGAATTGGAATGTGCGGGGTTTATAATGTTTCTGCACTACGGGTTTTGTTCATCCCGTACATGTATCGGGATTAACAAAACTCGGAGCGTACATTCTACGCTCGACACATTCCATTATACACACGCTAAGTGCGGCACATCCGCTGGGAATGTGCTGTGCTTCCCTCCAGGGTGCGGCACATGTGAGGAACTGTAATGTGCCGGCTCCTCTTCGTGCGTCCATCACGGGATCGCGTCACTGTGCGCGAGACGCGAAGACCTTGTGTGCGCTCCTCCATATTGCACGAATTCGAAGTGCATAACACGACATCATGAAGAAAGAAACACAGAAAAACGCGCACCGCGTTCGTCTTTTTGGAAGGCCTGTTCATGAAGTTTTGCTTGACTCCGATTCCCCTCATGAACCACCTATCACGGCCCGGATATCGAAATTTTCACCCCTCAACTCTCTGCAAACGAGCACAGCGGGGTTTGACTCCAGACTAAATACATTGACACTTTGAACCTTAAATACATGTCCGATGGACTAAATACCAGACACAGATGTGTAACCTCCGTATTAGAAAAGCAGCGTGCAAAAGCGTGAACGAGCGGGCAAGTGTCCGGATGATTGACGCGTTAATAGAGATACGCACGGCAGCGCATAGGGCCACATTTATCGTAGTACGCCACCCGAGATCATCCTTGACGAACATTTGACGGCGCGCAGCGTTGGCATTTCCATAAACACTCACTAAGATGATAAGTAAACCTGTGGGAAAACACTTGACGCTCACCTTTCCAGCGTCGCAGCTGGCGCTAATTTAATACGGGTCAGCGCATTCATTCAATTAATGTTATAACTCGTTTGTGATGGTTGTCGATTGGATGGAATCCCATATCTGAGCGAAAATGAGTGACGGGAAGTTGACAAGACACGGGATAATCCAGTGGTTTAGTTCTTTGTCACAATGTCCCCACCAAGCTAGACGAGAGCAGCAGATTAGGTGCAGAGCTCTAGTGGAATAAATACGTACATGTGAGCGTGTCCAAGCCTAAACCATGGACAAAAGACGAGAATGCATCCACAAATGCTTTGGAGACAGGATCTGGCTCCACCAAATCAGTACCCAAACTTGACAACCCAAAATATCAGAATAGTTACCCTCTGCGCTTGATGCCTTTCCAGATGTGCCCGACTCACAATGGCCTGTCTCAAGGAATTTCCAACCAGAATCTTCGAATTTTCAATTATAATAAGTAAAGTTCGAAGTCAACAACTACCTTCGGTCGTTCCATATCTCATGGGTGACGGGTGCAGGGACGGATATTTGCATGGTAAAGTATGATTGAGGCCCAGGATGACGGCAAAAAAGATGAACACAGACCGGAGCCACAGCGCCCCGAGTCGAACGAGGAGTCTCGAGCTACCACTCTCGAGAAGACTATCCTATTGAGACCCGATGCGCACCGTGCGCCCACTGCCTATTCCTATTCCCATTCCCAAGCATCTAAAGTGCGAGTGGTCGAATTGTAGAGCTGCCGTCTGGTCTTTCAATATTGAGTGTAGGGCGAGCAAAATTCATCTTTGCATAATTTACAGTAAACGAGGAAGTCAAAATCAATGATGAATGAATAGAATGCTCAGGCTTATGAGGAAGCAAAGAAAGAAAGGTTTTGCTGGAGAAGCCTTATGGCAGCGCCCCGAGTCGAACGGGGGTTCTCGGGCTGTGACCTAGAGTATGGAACGACTTCATGAAGCCCCCGATGCACGTCATACGCCTGCTGCCTTCGCCTCTCCCCAGTCTCGGTGCGAATCCTCCTATTCCCCAGGGGATCGAATGAAATTCCGGGTACGTCTTTCGAGCTTTGCTCTTGATTTGTCATCATCTCAAAATCGGAATCTCTTTCTCTGTATAGAGGCAATGATATGTACATCTGTATTATGTACTATCAGTATTCGATATGTTGATTCTCTGTCGGCGTACCCACGAGAACGAAAAGCAAAATAAAAAGCGCAACAACATAGATTACCTATAGCAGCGCCCCGAGTCGAACGAGGTTATCGGGTTGCGATTGGCGAAAGAATTCGATTATTGAGCCCTGATCGCTGCACTACCTTATGATCCCTACCTCTATAGGATATCTTTCATTCCATTTGAACCAGAAACAACCCATGTATGTGTGTTTGGAATGTACGGATTGGAAGATCATGCAAAATTCCGTGTAGTCCACTCCATTACTTTGAACACGCACTATTCCTTTGAACTCGAATTTGAATTTGAACTAGACAAGTCTACATCGAGTGAATCCTTGACCCCGGAAGAAAAGAAAAATAATTGCCTTTGCCTTCCGCATGGCGCATGACAGCGCCCCGAATCGAACGGGATTGTCGGGTTGCGAGTACTTTTATCCGCTACTATCATTGAATCCCGATCTGCGCCGTGCGCCGCACTGGCTTTTCTCTGTCCATGCCGTAGTCTTAGTTGAAAGGCAGAACTCCGGAATATTCTTCATTTGCAATGCAGAACATATTGGCTGAATCAGAACGCAGGGCGGTGCCCGAGATGCCCGAGACAGGGTTCAACTAGTTTGAAGTGTGCTAGGTGCAGGGCATATTGCGTAGGAAGCAGACGCAGGGACGAGTATTTGCATGATAAAGTATGATTGAAGCCCCAGATTACGACAAAAAGGAAAATCTGGGAGCAAATCCATGGCAGCGCCCCGAGTCGAACGGGGTCCTCGGACTGTGAGATTCAGCACGTGCATCGATTATCGAGACCCGATGCGCACCGTGCGCTGCACCGCCTTTTGAATTTCTCTGTCGATGCCGGGATACTAGTGGTTGAAAGGCAGAGATCAGGAATATTCTTCATTCTCGATGCGGAACAGTTTCGTTGACTAAGAAAGCATGCGGCCGTTGCCCGAGATGTCCGAGAAAGGGTCCAACTTCCCCTCGTACTCACCAGGTTGAACTGTGCTTCGGTCGTTCCATATTTCGTAAGCAGTGGTTGCAGGGACGAGTATTTGCATGGCAAAGTGTGATCAAAGCCCCGGATTACGGCAAAAACACTGGGGTCAAATCTATGGCAGCGCCCCGAGTCGAACGGGGTCTCGGGGTTCTGAGCTCGAAAGGAATACGGCGATGGGGACCCGATGCGCACCGCGCGCTGCACTGCTTTTCCTTTCTCTATGCCGGAGTCCTAGTTTACCGCACGCTCGCTGCCCCTGCATATTCATATTTCTGCGATGCAAGAGGTAATTATAAGGTGAATAAGGACGCACCACTCCGGCGCAACATAACTGGAAAGCCCGTGCATCCGATTTCGAAGTTCAAGCTCAATATGCACATGTACGCTTGACGGATTTCAAGATGCACACGCACGCACGGTTGAGTCTTCACGCCGACCTCGTCCGGGTAAGTAATTGAGAGCTCGGAACCGTCGAGATTGTGACCCAGCGGGGTGCATTGACGAGGAAAGGAAAAAAGTAAAAAGTCAAAGGGCAGCAAATTGAAAAAAATGAAAAGGTGGCCCTTGCATGGCAGCGCCCCGAGTTAAACGGGGTTCTCGGGTTGCGAGTACTACCATCATTGAGTCCCGATGCGCTCGCCGCCTTTGCCTTGACTGCTGCATATTCTTCGCATCTCAAGCAGATGTCCTGATTTCGTATGTACATGTTTGGTCTCGCACTGCCATCGCTGATTCCCGACGCTGAACTATTTATTTTCAACGGAGCGCTCAAGAGCGCTTGAAGTTAAACTTTCGGAGCGTTCGGCAGCCTGTGCGTAACTATGTCTAAACCCCTTTTAGCGGACCTCGTGCCGATAACTCACACGCTCAATGGCTGTTCAAAAGAGCCATTGACAATCCGTTCCTTCATTCCTTTCTCCCATCACTTCCCCACCTCCCACTCTACTCGTCGTTTCACTGAATGTTCTCGGAAAGGTCGTGAATGAAATGTGTCCTCAAGATATCGACAATCAAGTGGGAACACAAGACAAACCAAGCGTGATCGCAACTGAACGTCTTCAGGCCTGGTACTCAACGTCATTAGTCAAACACATTGGGAACATCTATTCCTTTCCTGTTCGCTGCCCACGGACACTGCAAGATCTGAAATACTATCAAACCAATTCAAAACTTCGCAATGCTCGATTTGAACGCTCCTAGTATCTCTATCCTGCCATGTGTGATTCGCTCGATGTTTCATTGCTTGGTTCTTTCCCCTCAACCCCCTCTCGCTGTCCAGCCAATCAAGACTGAATAGTCTCGCAGAAATTCTCGTGATCGCACAAGACTCAATCGCACGAGGATGTCGCAAATTCAGGGATCGCAGGCTACAATTCAACACGTCTCGGCGGCCGATGGTGATCCTCACAATCCAAGAGATCTCAAACCCCTTTCGGCAGCTTTCTAGTCCCAATTTCGTGATTCGCGTCCGCTCTTTTTCGTAATAAGTACTTCCTTTAAGCAAAAATGCTCGCTGTTTGCCACTGTGATCTGTCCCGCAACGCATGTTGGACGGCTGCCACATTCTCTACACATTCTGGTGATGCGAACCGGTACGCCGCTTGCACTTGATTCCATCACGCTCAGCTGACGAGGATCTCCAGCTTATTCGTGTCATTATCCTTGGTCCAATGTTGGTATACGTTGTTATTATAATTGTAGCTCAGTTGATATGTGTAGACTCAAATATTTCCTAGACCCAATTCGACGCATTGGCCGACCTGCTCATCGCTACGCACTTCTTTGAGTCCGGTACAGATCGACTGGTTCAACACAAGTGCTGCAGCTCGTCGTTATGGCCGAGAACTGCTGCATCGACATCGTTGGATGACGGCCGTGTTTCCTTTTTCATGGGTCTGATGGTGGGGTCTGAATTCTTCGATTCCCTCATTCCAGTTCACCATGCTTATTGATCTGCTGCTACACAGAAACAGCAGTCTCAAGCTTAATTGTCAGCATGACTGCGACACAGCTCGGTAAGCCTCTCCTCGAAAGACGCAAAAATATTACTAATTTTGCGCTCAGATGAAGTCTATCCTCCCTTTCTGATCGTTGAGCATGCAAGTTCGCCTGACCTCTGTTGCATTCATGTACCGAGTACTAGATGCATGGAATGTGCAATATCTCAGGGATCAATATAAGTAGAACAAGAGTATTAGAGTCGCTTGGCCGGAGCTTCGCTCCGGCACATCTCGTTCATATTCATATTCATATTTCTGCTATGAAAGAATTAATGATGCGGTTGAATAAGGACGCGTCACGGCGACGCAATATGACTGGATTCTGGAAAGCCCGTGCATCCGATTTCGAAGGGAAGTTCAACATGCCCACGCACGGTGGAATCCTCTTGCCGAGCTCGTCATCTGTTGTCCGAGCGCATAATCGTTGAAGGCACACACGGTCATCGGCTTCTTGAGTGGTGACCCAGCGGCGGGGTGCACTGACGAGGGAGGAAAAAAGGTAAAAAGTCGAAAGGCAGTAAATTGAAGCTAGGGGAAAAAAATGAAAGGCGAGAAGTGATGACCCTGCAATGGCAGCGCACCGAGTCGAACGGGGATGGTCGGGCTTTTAAACTGCTTGTTCATGCTACGAGATCCCGATGCGTACCGTGCGCCCAGTGGCTGTTCCTATTGCCCATTCCTATCGCTGTCTTCATCCCTAGGATTTGAAGGGCGAGTGGTCGAGTTGTAGAGCTGCCATCTATCAGTGATTGGTCTTTCAATTTGAGCAAAATGCATGTTTGGGGCCAAACAAATTCATCTTTGCATATTTTACAGTAAATGAGGAAGTCAAAATCAGGGATGAATGAATAGAAAGCTCAGGCTTGTGCTCGAGGAAGCCAAAAGAAGAAGAAGAAAAAGAAAATGTTTTGCTGGGGAAGCCTAAAGCATGTCGACCGGGTACCACTTGCGTACAGGGTACTTGCAATGTCAAGCAACTATGCTATGTATTGAGGAACCAAAAGAGAAAGAGCAGAAATTTCCTTACGACAAGTGCATATGAGGGAAGAGAGCAAGGGACGGCGGACAGGTCTAGACAAGCCTGCTTGTTGTACGGACCTTGCGCGCTGCAATCAGGACATGCGGTGAGCCAAAAAAAATGGTCACCATTTCACGAGGAACAGTCGGCAAAGCTAAGGCTTGATGCAGAGATATACAATTGAGCGCTGAGCGGTCACTCTGTCGAAAGCAAACGGCGGTATCTTCGGGAACCGGCGCGATATGCATATCAAATCAGTATCTGCTTAAGATATAGAAATCTTGGTTGTGTTTCCTTCAACGGAATGACAGCCGCAGCGCAAGTTGAACATGACGACTTTTCGAATCCTCGGCCGATTGATCGATTTGATGTGACCTGAAGCTGAGAGCACCGAACCGAATAGTTTGGAGTCACGCCGTCACCTGCCAGCCGTGTCTTTTCGCTTTCTCTCCTCCCTCTCATCGCTTCTTCCCATTTTGAAGCATGGGCCACCGTTCGCTCGCATTTTGTTCTGGGCGTTCTCGACGGCTTCTCTTGACCGGCGTCTAGGCTCGTTAAGGCTCCAACTGTTTCCTTTTATAAATGTTTTAAACGGTTATAACCGTTTTTATTTTCTTTTGTTTTGTAGACCTGGACAAACGGTAAACGAAAAGAAAAAAACAATTTAAACAATTAATTTTCTACAGTGTGCTCAGAGTGGAAACGGACACTTATCCAAGCCAATCTGATAGATTACCGCTTGCCTTCAGCTCCAATTTCATCTCATCTTCCTCCCTGGAGCATGTAGGACCGTCTTGAACAATGTTCTCCTCGACTTCAACCGTTGTCCGGCAGTTGCCGAAATGCTGTGCACCAACAGCACAGGCAGTCTGTCTCTTGTCTCCTGCTAGGTCCGCCTCACCACATCAAGAACTCACCGAATTGCGACGTGAAGGTCAAGTGCATGCCGATAATTGTCTTAGATCTCCCAGTTTCCACCCGGACTCCACGGCCCGAAAAACAACTGTTTGAAACATTTTAAACGGTTTTTCAAACGTTTGTTTCCGTGTCCGTTTGTTTTGCTCGTCGGCGCAAACGAAAACGAAAAGGTTGGAGCCTTAAGGCTCGTGGGAATCCTCATCCAGCGCACTGGCGCCTTCTGAAGCTCGTTTTTACTTTTCAGCCTCGCTCGCTACTGGACACCTTCAAAGTCAATCCCTTCGGCGTCACGCCCTCCGGAAGACGCTCCGTGTCATGCACGCACCTGCGGGCGATCACCTCAGTGCTGATGACGAAGCTCCGCACTTGCTGACGCTGACAAACACCAGGCGCGTGCGGTGAGGCTGATGGACGGAGCGAGGCCGCTGTGGACGTCAAGGTGAGACGGTGGGAGGAGTGTTGAGGCTTGTGCTCGGTACTGGGTACACCTCTCTGTTTTTCCTTCTCCTTTTCAAGTGATTCATTGACTGATGACGCTGCGACGCAGCGGGTCTGCACTCACGTCCTCGCTTGCCCGGCACCGCTCCGACCTCCCGCTCGCCACGACCAACGACGACCATGCCTCCGCCTCACGCTCACTCTCCACGCTCCACCCCAGCCACGGTCTGCAACCTCGCGCAGCAGGCCCTTCGCTCACTCCGCACAATCTCGGCGTTGATGAAGCAATTCACGGGCTGACACGCCCGACGCACGGGTGAAGAGTGCGCATGTTGCCGCATTGTCGGAGAGCACAGCCGTAGTGGGTGTCGAATATGAGTCGGGGCTCGCTATCAGGTACGTTTATCCGTTCTCCTCTTTTCTTTCATCAACTGACGATGGGACAGAGCGGCTCCACACCCCACATCCCTCCTCACCCGCCACCGGATCGCCTAGCCTTCGCCACCACAAACGGCGACCCCGCACGCGCGCTCGCCCTCTCCGCGCGAACACGTGGTCCCTCGTGGCTCTTCGGCGCACGGGGCGCGATTCGTGCGCTCGGTGGAGGGGCGGGACGAGATGGCAAAGGTGATGCAGGCATCGAGGGCGCAGTGCGGGTGTTCCGGCGGAGTGAGCTGTGGAGGAGGTGAAAAGGCGTGGTGCGTTCTGTTCCATTCTCTCCTTCAAGTGCGCATGCTCGATTATTGAAAATAAATTTGCAGGTGACTTGACGTATCGAAGGGCATTACGCGGAGGACACCGGAATGTCACTCTAGAGTATTTCGTCCACCTTCGTGAGCTACGGACAGGACGGGATCGGTTTGAGATAGGTATGATTCCTTGATTTTTTTCTTATATTTCATTCCACGATCTCTCGCTACAATATTCTCGATTCATCTCTGTGCGTTGACGATAGTCACTGCAGTGCCAATACCCAAATCATACACGCTGACCGAAGTGCGCTGCGTCGCGTCGTGATAATCATTCGGATGCAGGTGGTGCCGGATGTATGTTCCCCTTCGCTCGCACTTCTGTCTCCTCTGAATCTTTATTTCTTTTCCTCCTTGACTTGGATTTCTACTAGCAGCTGACGCCTCTCGCAGAGAACACGCGCCACGTCATCGACGCCTCCGCACGTGGCATGTGCATCAGCCCCCTCTTCTGCACCCGCACCCGTGTGCGCGCGTTCGCCGACGCTCCGATGCAGACGATGCCGACCTCGCCCCGATACGGGACCTGTCGGCTGGCTCGCTCATGGGCGGCGTGCAGGGGCACAAGCGGAATCACCTCGTATTGGCGGGATCGTGGATGCGGTGCGATGGTGTTTGTTGTTCGGAACGATTACTGGGCTAGGACTGTCGAGACGCTTTGAGACGACGAGCAGTTGGGGGCCGGAGGTAAGGGCAGGGATGGAAATGAGATTATGGGAAATGAGGAAGGGAAGGGTACGAGCAGGAGGAACACCCTATTATCATATTTTCTTATATTGATATTGAGCAGATGTACGCGTTGGTTATTCCGAAATTACACTCTCGCGGCGTAAGGCAAACTTTCAGCATATTCGACGGGCTATACCAGGGCAATGCATCTCTGGACGTACTTCGCGTTCAAAGACATGGATTCACGCGATCAGGGCTGTTCAAGGGGTAGCTATCCAAGTCAACACTGCGCTGACTTCTTGCTTGACCCAGAGGCTGTCAGCTATTTCCTGTCGCTGCACCTCCAAACTCGGAGCCAATACATTTCAAGCACAAGACGCTGCAAGAAATTTCAGGTGATGAGCATTCACTCAGAGTCGTACCTGCTGTCCTCGGGTGCATTGCGCTCAATCCGAAGTCGTGAGCCGTCCAGTTTTGTTCAAAGTGTTTCTTCGCAGGTTTCGCAGGATAATAGTTGCTTACATTCATTGTTCACCTAGACCACACCTCAATAATAGCGCAATTAGTACCGGTAAGCGGCTGTGCTATCTCCTGCTGCGCTTCGCTGATCAAGCCCGCAAGTCAAGGCCAACCATGACAGCAAGTTGAATCGTGAAATCTCCACACATTGCGCCGAGTCTTCCGCCTTTCGCACCACGGCTTCTGCATCGTCTGGTCATCGCAACTACCGATGTCCAGCAAGTCCGCGCGAAACTCATTCTCAGATTTCTTCTTCTTAATTGCGGGCAGGGATTTCTCGGGCGTCGACATTGCTTTGATTCTGCTGGTACGGTTCTTCCTCTTTTACTGACACCGCGTCCGGAGACCCTAGGTCAAAAACGTTTGCTTCGTTTGTTCCAATTGGGTGGTAAGATTTCTCTTTTTTGGGCGCCCTCGGATATCCCGTACTGATCTCCGAATGCGGTATCCAGGCAATCGCCGAACGCAGCACCAGAAATTAAACTATATTTTGATACAGGCCCCATCGACACGACACTGCCAGACATCGATTTCATCCCTCAAACAGTAAGCCGTTGGCCGGTAGAGATCTCGAGATGGCAGTTTCGGTCGCGTGCAAACGACAGTCCGAGGCATTGTGCAACGGGCATTTTTATTTCGCCTCCATCGCCTCAAGCTCAGACAGGATAGTTCATTCCATTTCCTGAAACCACACTTATCTTCTGACAAAATCTGCAGCATCAGATCGTCATCTCTCGTTCAACGTCCATGTCCGCAAGCGCTGTGATGAGAACGCATAGATCTATCATAGAGCCCTTCACCGCTTTTGCTCTGACTGCGATTGGTGTGGTCAAATGGACTTTCGCTCACAAAATATTATTTTCATTTATTGCGTGCGCATTCCATATCGTATCGTTACGTTTTACATTTCTCAACGAGCCCGACACTGCCCAGAACTTCAATTTCATCGCACAGACGATAATATCTACCTCGAGACCGCCTCTTGGTAATCTCGCCCGACATGCAACTCAACATTGATTTCAATGATCAAGCTTCGAGAATCGACATATCCTGTGCATCTCTAATGCTTCTTAACTCCCATTAACGCTCACGTCTCGGGGCTCAGTAGTGTCCGTGAGGTTGAATCGTTCCCTGATTTGCTATCACAGTGGAGTTGCATTCTCGTGCATTTGATGGGGATCGCGATATACGGGCTACACCGAAGAATATGGCCTGGCCATGCCCGCAGCGTCATATTTGGCTCCGGAGGAGTCATTGGCCAAGGACTCGCATCGTAATGAATGCAGGACAGTGACGTTAATGAGCCTGGCCACAGACAGTGATGATTGCCAGCGGCAGAGAATTATTTTCGATCTGCTGCCGTGCCGGGAGGGTATCATGAGTCGGAGGATCCGTTATTCGCGGTGCGGGCAACGATGTATCGCATCCTGTACTTTATGTTTAATATTCATGGACTGTACCGGAATCTCCGACTAATAAGTCGGGCGATTCAAACATGACAACGGATAGCTGAGTCCGCTTGATAAATTGCGACTGTGAGTGTATCTCGAACTAACAGAATTCTGGACGCGTTCGTACTTGATTTGTACTTGTAGGAGTTATCATGTCCCTGGAATATTCGGCCAGTGGACTGGTCTTTGATTTCTCAAACAACGAGAGTTTCAGACGGTCGTCCAAATGGGAAAGTCGGCTTCAACAATTTATTCTTAGTCGACAGCGAGGCACGGCGGTGCAGCATCACGGCAATAGCCGGACATTGATCCCTTGCCTAGTGTCTCGCCGCTTCTCCCGTGCATTGATGGTGAAGCACGTCAACACCGTTCCGTTTGACCCCGGATATTCCAAATGAATTATGTGAGGGGTGAGGGTAAGGCGTACGACCTCCGACTAGTAAGATCGAGAGTAAACCAATTTTTGCGTCTACTTCATTCACCATCGCATCTGCGCAGCGGCTCATCACGATCGTTTAGGTTGTGAATGAAATGATGTAAATAATATAAGAGCGCGGTGGGCCGCACTTCGGTTGAAGAAGCTGAACTCGACGCAAACGTATTTAGGTCTATATATGGTTGGATCCTAAGTAAAGGGAAACGCGGGGTCAGAGCGCTGATAAAGACTTCGGATAGACGGATAGATAGGCGCGGTTACGGTGTTTGTTGGTACCAAAAAGAATTGCAAAAAATGTGCCAAAAAAGGAAAGAGGAAAGGGAAAGGGAAGAGAGAGAAAGAAAGATTTCAGGCCTTGTTTACTGGCTGAAATTGTGAAAAAAATCCCTATGATGCTGGAAATTTTCGGCATGGCACAGCAATGTGGAAAATCTGTCCTCTTACAGCCTGCCTACATGAAATATATCTGATGCTGACCTACCACATAGGGTTTAGGTCTCGATTTTACCTGACGATGTTAGTTTCCGGGTGAGGTGATTTTTTAAAACAACATTTATATGAGATTGTAAAAGTTCAACTCACTTCAAATCTCATTGTTCAAGTCATTTGAAACACACAGTGATGTACTCATTTGATCATATGATTATATGAAACCACAAACGGATGCTTGAAGAATCATTGCAGTAACAAAGTGCTCAAATGTTTCAAACTCACAGTTGATTCGTTCAGATGGCAAATGGGACATAATGACTGATGCAATAAATGGTCCGGCTTAGTAGTGCATTAGAAGAAGCTAATATCTCACCACTTCAACTTGAACCTAAGGAAAATATGAAAAACTGAGTGAGAACGAGCCAAAACAATTATCGAGGTTGAATGGGAATATGTTTGATTTGATCAGCTTACCACGTGAGAAACTTCCTTATTCATTTTCACTTTATCCTTTTTCGCTTTCACCCTTTTTAGGGAATTTGATGTAATAAGCACCATACCAGCACTCATATGCAATATAAGTTACAACACAATATAGCTATGACTATTATCTTGAGACACCAACTTCAACTAAAGGAAAATGTTCAACTGAGAACAAAGTGAAACAGTATTTGAGAGACAATGGAGCACGTGAATAATTTCCTAAAAGGATCTCACCCAAAACGGGTTTACCCCATAGGCTCTCACCCATATATGGGTTTACCCCATAGGCTCTCACCCATATAAGGGTTAACCCCATAGGCTTTCATACAAATAAGGAAATTTGATCCAACTAACACCAGAACCGCGCCGATAGATAGATAGAAGTTATTTGATAAATAGGGTGATAGACGTCTACCTATTTGGAGCGAGCTCCGTTCCCATGTATACGTCTGTTAGTGTCTATTCGTAGCAGTTGTGTGATAATCAATCTCTCCTTCTTCTCTCATGTCCTCTACAAGGTCCGTCGACACAAGCACATCTCAGCCTTCTCCAAAGGAGGGCAGAGCATGGCAGAAACCATTGAAGTCTCTGTCCTCGAACCATGAAGCCAGCACAGCCCAAACAGTCACTAATCAATACATCTATGGTATGGCTATTCATTGTAACTTTGGGGCTGTGGCTCAGCATGCCCAGGCGGTCAAGGAGGAATTGGTGGCCGAGGAGGTGTGCAAGGAGGCAGTGGAGGTTCTGGGGAAGGCCCAATCTTTCATATCAACACACAACATCTTACCATGAATACGGTGCAGAGTCCTGGTGTGGTGGAAGGATCCCAATTTGTGAACTGTTGTCCTCCTGCCTCAAGGATTTTTCATGGACGCCAGACCATCTTGGATGCAATGTCTCAGTTCTTTGCTCAAGATGCCCAGAAACAGAAAATATATGTGCTGTATGGACTTGGTGGTGCTGGTAAAACACAGATTGCACTCAAATTCATTGAAGAGTCAAATTTGTGAGTTCATTGAAGCATATTCCGGGATAGTGATCAACTGATTTCCAAACAGTTTCACTGATCAATTTCTGCTGGATGCAAGCACAATTGAGACTATTCAGAATGGTCTCAGAAATATTGCTACTGTGAAGCAGGCTAGCTCACAGGATGCCTTGACATGGCTGGCTGCCAAACACGAAAACTGGCTGCTCTTCCTCGACAATGCTGATGATCCACAAATCAATCTCAACCAGTTTTTCCCAAGATGCAACCATGGCAACATTATCATTACATCCCGGAATCCCAGTCTCCGAATGTATGGTGGAAATTCTCATGTGTCTGATATGGAGGAGTCAGATGCTGTGACATTGCTACTGAACAGCAGCCAACAAGAGGTCTCAGCATCTAACCAACTTCTGGCCCAGGACATCGTCAAGGCAAGTTGTCAATTGGGTATTAAGCATGTGGTCTAATGGTATCCAGGCACTTTGGTATCTTCCTCTGGCCATTGTTCAAGCTGGAGCATTTATTCTGGAGGCTGGAACTCTCAAAACATATTTGGACCTATTCTTGGAAAACCACACAGAGCTGTTGAAGAGAAAATCATCTCAGCAGCATGATGATTATGCATGGGCAGTCTATACAACATGGCAAATGAGCTTCAAGAAGCTCAGTCCTGTAGCTGCACTGTTCTTGCAGTGTTGTTCCTGCATCCATTGGGATAATATCTCAGAAGATATTTTCAGCAGAGCAGCAAATCATCTGATGCAATCCTCTGAATTGGAACAACCACAGTACAAACCAAAAAAACTGGAGAGACTTAAATCCAAGTTCAAGAGGGTTGTGCTTCCAAGGACTCAATCTCCAGCACCAAACAATAAAATTCCAACATCAAGAGAATTCCTTATGCACTTTGTGGGAGCAACTGGAAAATGGGATCCTCTGACTTTTCTCAATATGACCAACGAAATCAGAGCATATTCTCTTCTCAACTTTCACCCTGAAAGAAAAACCTTTTCTATCCACCCCTTGGTGCACAGCTGGACTAGGACAACACTTAATGAAGTGAAGTCATATCAGTCATGTATGGATAACATATTGGCCATGTCCATTAGGGGAATCATGGAGCACAATAGGCTACTTGCAAGTCTGAGATTGGTTTCTCATGTTGACTTCTTCCTTGGCACTCTCCCTACAGATTTCAGACTGCAGTATGCAGAGGTATATGTCCATGTGGGACGATATGCAGAGGCAAACAAACTTCAGATGATTGAAGTGGAGAGTCTGTTACAAGTTCATGGAGAGGACCACTTGGCCACCCTCATTGCAATGAATGGCCTTGCAATCACTTATAGTAGGCTCAACCAATTGGAAGAAGCTGAAAAGTTGGGTATTAAGGTACTGGAGAAACGGAGAAGGCTCCTTGGTGAGGAGGCCTTGGACACCATGAAAGCTATGAATAATCTGGCTGTCACATATTACAACCTCAGCAGATTTGAAGATGCTGAAAAGTTGCAAGTTGATGTGCTAGAGAAGCAGAGAAGGCTCCTTGGTGATAACCACCCTGATACTCTGGATGTCATGCGCAATCTTGCATTAACATATTACAACCTTGAGCAATTTGAGGAAGCTGCAAAGTTGCATATTGTAGCTGTTGAAAAGTGGAAACAGCTCGTTGGTGACCAGAATCCTAAAACTCTTGATGCATTGCAATCTCTTGCAGCTACATATGCTGCCCTAGGGCAATTTGAAGAGGCAGAAAAGTTGGAAGTTGTGGTCTTGGAAAAGTGGAGAAAGGTTTTTGGTGAGGACCATTCAGATACATTGGCTGCTATGAATAATCTGGGAGACACATATTATTGCATGGGTCGCCTTGTTGAGGCTGAAGGACTGCTAGTCATTGCCCTAGAGAAGCGGAGGGTGCTTCTTGGAGATGATCATCCGAACACACAGCATACAATGCGAAATCTCAGCAACACATATCGGAGTCTTGGTAAAGAGGCAGAGGCTGCAGAGCTCGAGAAGCTCCTGAAGTGATGTGGAAGCTGCCTCGGAGTATGTGGACCATGCTGCAGATTCTGGAATTTAAATACTGCTCTTGTACTATATATTTTCTGCTGTGAATATTTATTGCATGAATCAAATATTGGTTCCTATGCAGACAATCCACATGGATGCTTATTTGATATTAAAACAGGCTGTAGCTCAACACATTCAATTCCCACTCTGACTCTGCTTCAGAAATTGAACATTCAGCTGGACCTTACCTTGTCAATTTGTGCAGGCTTCTGCAACTTGTTAGTGTTAGGATCACATCCAGAGTCCACAAACCGAGCAATGTTGTCCTCAGAGGACAATGCCAGTTTGTGCCAAGCACCACCCCTTGGCATTCGTGGACAGTAAAGCAGACAATGTAACTCCGTCCATAGTTCTCTGAATTGCCGACACCTCCTGCAACTTCAGCTGGAAATATTGTAAATCTGGATTTTCAACAACCACCGTGTTGTGGCCTTGAACTTCCCGCGAATGGGAGGCGGGACAATGGAATGCCCCGCACATCGCAACAATCTGTCAAAGTGCGCCTTCCGATGTCAGCTGAGGACTGCAACAAGAATAAATATTAGGGAATCTTTCCGTATTTTAACAGGCTCCAAAATAGAATCTCTCATGCAGCGGGTTCAAATCCTTACTCCTAGACTAAGTTCACCTCCATGCCGGAAATTTGATCTGCCTGGAATTTGAAACCAGGCGATGCCTGTGCTTTGCTGCAGCGATAGGCGTGGAACGAACGACCAAGCACCGCTTCCCTTCGACCTCAAATTGAAATGCAAATGAATGAATTCAGAATTATTTCGATTTCTGTCCCGAAAGCCAGGTAGCTTGGTTAGCTTGACAAACAAAGTACCTCATGAAAGAAAATGTACAATACTTGAAGAGCCTTGATACGAGCTGAGTGCTGGAGAGACAGGAAAATGCAGATATGTGGTGGTACTTCAGTCATTTTCAGAGCCGAGTAACCGATGGAGAGGCCTCGGAAGACAGCGACAATGAAGAAGACGGGAGAATCAATAAACTCGGTCTATGGCTCGCTGCGTGAAGGAAATTGAGTTCGGCGCAAGTAGTTGTCTAAGAAGGAGCCGGGACTCGAATAAAATGTGGTCGAGATATAAAAGCAAGCAGTTAGAGAGCTCGGCAATCTCGGACATGTTTCTTGATGACACCACGCGCAGTTACATCCAGCAACGGGACTAATCCCCAGGAAAATGCTGCATCATTGGCAATAATTTCTGCTCGAGTGAGAGTCTAAGCGTACCATCAAAGTGAGCTGAAGAAAGCCCAGAGATTCAGCAGGGGTAAATTAACGAGGAACAATCGAGATGTTGATTCGGTAAAGCAAAGCATTGAGGAACCGAATTTGTCATTGCAATGGAAATTCGAAAGAAATTAAGGTTAAAGAGTGAGGAAGGAACCATGAACAATGTCTGATTTAAATATATCGTGACTCCGAGCCACAACTCGCGAATGCAGCACGCGGCCGCAATTTAAAGGCATCAACCATACGACATGGCCAGGAGTCAGGACAAAGAAAAACCCCGCTCGGGATCCATTTCCGAATAGAGAATGTAATGGTGCGGATCGAAGTCAGTAGCCAAGATGTTGACGGGAGAAAGGCAGTACGAATCGCCATGGATCATGCATGGGTGGAATGGGTAGGCCGTAGGCGAAACGGTGGAGGTTGAAGGTAAATGGCAGGGAGAACTTGAACCACGAAAAGCCACAGTAATCCCGACAAATTGGGAAGAGAATCTCGATAATACGAATAATCCACTATCCTTGGACGGAATAAGCCCCGCCGTGGTGAACACTAGGAGCTTGTTCAACCCTCAGCCGATTGATGCGAAAGCCGATATCACCGGAATGCCATGGGTCTTGTCACGCAGTCACGGGCAAGCCGCATCTTTTTCGCTCTCCTCCACATCGCCGTTTTGAAACATGGCCCACTGCATGCCCGAGTCCGCTCTGATATCCCAGGTCCCAACTTGACCGCCCTCGCACTGATCGGCGCCTCCAGGCTTTGTGGCGACTTCGATCACTACCCACTCCGTATCAGGCGCGCTCTCGCTTCCAGACGGGGCGGCACCTCCATCAAAGCGAGCTCTGGGATCAACGGCGCTGGAATGGAGGCGCAGCGTGCCCTGCAGCTTGAGGTCACTGCTGAAGCATGGTGCGTCCAATCAGTTCTCTCGATTCCCTCCCTCTTGATTGTATTCCAATGGATACAGCTACAAAATACCGCCACCCTCGCGGGCCCCGATGTCCCGCGCCCCGAGCTCATCGCCACCTTCGCTCATAGCCAACTCCGCCTCCGCAACCGCCTGTCTCTCACACCCTCGCCGTCGACCTCTTCGTCATTTCGCGCCTCGGAGGACAGACGACCCCCGCGCATCGTCCCGCGCACTCATGGGCGATCACCTCCGCAGTAATGAAGAGGGTCGTGACGCTCACTGACGCACCTAACGCGCGCGCGAAGGGTGCGCGGGTACGAGGTTCTTGAAGGAAACCGAAGCCGTTGTCATAACGGGATATGAGGTGGGCGGGTCACCAACCGGGTGCGCCCATTTGTCCTCCCCTTCCTCCTTTTATTCATCTGCTGACAGTCTGATCCTCAGCAGCTACGCAGCCTCTTCCTCCCCCAGCCTCCTCGCTCGCCACCGCACCGCCCAGACCTCCTCCCTCTCGCGTTCACCACAAACAACGGTCCCTGCACCTCGCGCTCGCGCTTGCTCTCTGCACACCCCGCAGCCATTTGCGACCCCAAGCGGTGCAGGTGCTTCGTCGACTCCACGTGTCTCAGCGCGATGACGAAGCTCCTCGCAGCGCGGCACGCAATACGCCGGCTCATCCGCGGCGTGCGATTCGTCCACGAGATGGCGCGGAGAGAAAAGAAGGGACGTAGCGATGGCGCTGCAGAGCATTGAAGGCGCGGGGCGGCTTGTGCTGGAGAACGGTAGTGGAGGTGGAGGCCGTGTAGACATTGTGAGTCGCGTTTCTTCCTTTCGACTTTGGTGATGTGGATGGCGGGACTGATATATTCTCGCAGGCAACTTTACATGTGGCGATGCCTGATGAAGCGGCAGCTCTCCACTGAGGACACTGGTATTCCGCTCTGTCGACGTTTGCGAGTTACAGGCAGGGTGGGGATCGGTTTGGAATGGGTACGTTCCATCTGTTATTTCTATTCTTTTTTTTTCTCATCCGCACTGCGTTCTCCACTCTGCTATCTTCGATTCACCCAATTGCATGTTGACGACCTTCCTCGCAGTGTCCACCACCAAATCACACACTTCCACCGAAGCGCTCTGCGTCGCAATGATCGCGCTGGGGGTGCGTTATGTGCGTTTGCTCTCTCCCTCCCCCAGCCTCGTGTTCCGTACTCACAGACGTTACCTACGCAGACAACGGGCTCCTGGCCACGACGCCTCCACGTGCATCGTGTGCTTCCAACTCCACTTCCCCTCTTCCTCCAACTCTTCCGCGTCCAACGAAACCGAAAAGAAGCGAATAACCATTCCGCGTGGGGGAGGTCATCCACGGCGTGCACGGCCGTAATAGGTTGCCGTTCGCGGGATCGTCGTTGCTGGAAGCGGAGGGGGTAGTGTTTGGGCGGGATGCGAGTGCGGGCGCTGTGGGAAATTGGTGGCGAGAGGTAAGGGTAGGGTTGGAATTGAAGAGAAAGTGTACGCCTATGTTATCTCGCGACAAAGGCCAATTCTTCTTTTATTAATTTTGAGCAGCTGTCCTGAATTCATGTGTTTGTTGATCGGAAATTACGCCTTCGCGGTATCATCCATTCCTCCCCGTTTGCTCGCGGTCAACTCAAGATTTGATTTTTCTTGTTTCAGAACTTTCGGCAAACTATGCCGCGGCGATGTATTTCTTGTTGTAGTACCCGTTCAAAGACGTCAATTCGCGCGCTCAGAGCCGTTCAAAAGGTAGCCATCCGAATCAACTTCACTTCTCCCTCCGCCAAGACGCTGCCAGTTATTCGCTGCATCCCACAACAATTCGGACTAGGAGTGAAATTTACCTGAGGCCCGATATGGTGTAAGAAATATTAGAGACCTTGCGGTGAGCCACCGGTAGCCACCCGGTGGCTCCCGAGGAATGCGGTACCAAGTGGCTCCACCGGCATTACGCAGGGACGACGTCATCTGGTGGCTGACCCAATCTCGTCCGGTGGCAGCTGGTGGCTCATTTTGAGTGGGTTATACGTCATTTGGGGTGCCACCAGTATCGCATGCCTCGGGAGCCACCGGGTGGCTACCAGTGGCTCACCGCAAGGTCTCTATTAGCTGAAGAACCTTCACTCCGGGTCGTAACTGCTGTCTTCAGGGCCGCCGGGTACAGCTCAATCCGAAGTCGTCGGCGATTCATTTTCATTCAACGCGTTTCTTGGTGAGCTTCACAAGATAATAATTCCTTCTATTCGTCATTCACTAAGACCACTTCAATCGCGCAAGTGGTACCATCAACCTGTCCCGGCCGGTACGCCATCTCATGCTGGGGTTCGCTCATCAAGCCTTCGAGTCACGGCTAACCAGGACAACACACATGCGAGTGATACCATTCAAGTTGAATCGGAAATCTCTACGTATTGCAACTTCTCCACCGAAGCTTTCTACCTTTTGCGGGACGGCTTCTGTATCGTCAAGCTGTCTCAACTACCGGTGTCCAGCAAATCGGCCATACTCTTTCTTGATTTTTTCTTCCAATTGCGCGGAGGGGCATCTCAAACATCGCCATTGCTTTGATTCGTGTTCTGCCTTTTCTTACTGTCACTGAAGGCTCCGCTCCGTATTAGGCCCAGTCCAGTCACGGACGTATAAAGCTCAACGAGGACAGAATACTTGGAGCTGCAGTTCTTCCTTCATGTATAAGTCTATCTTTACTGGCATGAGGAGACCCAAGTCAGAAACGTTGGCTTCGTTTCCCCCAATTAGACGTTGTCTCAGGTGCACTCGGATATCCCCGACTGATCTCGAATGCCGCACCAGAATCCAGACTTTATTTTCGTACGGGCCCATCGACGCGACGATATCGGACATTGATTTCATTTTGCTAACGGTAACCCGTTGATTAGTAATAGATGCCTCTAGGTGGCAGTCTGGGGGTCGAGCAAATGTAACGCATTATGCAACTTGAATTTCTATTTCGCCTGTGGACTCTCTAAATGCGGGGTGGTTTTTGCTGCGGCTATGTACCTCATCAGCAGCCCGTGTGAGTATAGAGACGACGCGTTTGGATAGCATCCCGGGCCTATGGTTGTTTATTCATCCTTTTGCATCCGGCAAGTTCAAAATTCCATGCGAAGAATATTTAGTAAAGGCCTTTTGGGTGCTTGATCGGTTTGGGGGCTGTTGCCGTTGCGGTTCATTTCACCTGCGAGCTCAAGCCGTATCTTTGACAAATAAATCATTGTCGCTCTGATTTGCATTTGAATATCGGCGAGATGGCCGACCCCGATTACACGCCATCTTTTTCATCTACGGCACGATGTCCAGCCCTACCCGAAAGGGAAGATGAACCGGGGCAAGCAGGACACGCCTGATACACGAGACAGAATTGGTACGCCCGGGCATGGTGTTACTCTTTGAGAACGAGCTGAAAACAAAACGGAAAGAAAAAAAGCCAAACCAGGACAGGGAAGCGACGAAACGAGACACACAAACGAAAAACGATTAGGGGAAAGAGGAGGAATCGAGGCAAAGCAACTATGCGTGGCTGGTGCCCTGCACTGAAGAGAATTGGCGAGGCGCAGGAGTACCTGTGGCAAACGAGCGCACAGAAATGTCAGAGAATGTAAAAAGTAGTAAAGCAAAGTGAAAAGGGAAAGGGAATGGAATAATGACTAACTGAGTACACGGGCGTGAAATCCTTATTGGTGAGCAGGACATAGAAAGAACTGCGCAGAACCTCGGAGATGGGTGAAGCATAGTGTCAAGAAGGGGTTAAGCAAGCACGGTGGCTCGGGCTGGGGAATCAAGACCGGCGGAGGAAGGAAGGGACGACTCCATCCACGAGAAACACGCTTATCAAAATACGGCGCAGGAGATAACGCTGCATTCGTTCAGAGAGATGGGGTGATAACTGCATGCAATGCGTGCCGCTGACAACAAGACTTTGCGAGGGGACGGGACGGCGGTAAGGCGAGGCGCGGCTAGGGGATGGTTCGTGAGGTCGTCCGGACAGCAGGGATGTCACATCTTATCTTGTTGCAAGCAGCACCGAGTGGGATAATCAGCAGTCGAATATCATCACCCGGGGTGAACCCAGACTCGAACTCGACGTTTGCGCATTCCTTTTATTCAAAGTCGACTGAAAGCCGTATTCAGCTGGGTGTTATATAAGCAATTTCTGTGGGTAGCGTCGCTCTCATTCGGATAATAATTGGTCTCGTCCCGCTCACCTCACGTCAAGTCTCTTAGATAACTTGAGGAATTGATGCGTAGGTTGGAACCCCGACGCGCGCAACGCAACTGTTGGTCTGATCCGAAACGGAACGAGCTTTCGCGACCGATGTATCGCGTGGGCTGACTGATTTTAGGCTTGTGATTTCCCTGATTCCCTGCTGCCGCGCTCGCTCATGAGCTTTCCTGCATTCAGAAAAACGCGCAATCAAGATATAGATTTGTACAAAGCAAAGGAGAGACGATAATGTTGAATACGGACGTGCACGAGTACGGCCGGCAGAGCTGTGAGAGGCATGGTGAAGGCGAGAACACGTGGGTGCGGCGGATCGAGAGCCGCGGGCTGAAGGTGGCTCGCGGCCGCGCGGTAGCGTCACGCGGCAGCGGGCAGGGCACGGCGGCGCGGTGATTTTGACAGCGGTAAGATGCGCGGTCGTGGCATGTCGAGAGCGGCGAGATCCGGGGTGCGCGCGCGGTCGGCCTGGGAGCAGCGAAGGGGGGAGCAATGAACACCCTAGCTTCGTTATTGGTCACAACGACGGCGGAGCGGGGAGACGCTGTCGGGCGGCGCGTTAGATTCGGTGGAGGTAGTGTTTCTGAGATTCAGCGGCGGCCGTGGCGTCGACTGGGATGCAACGGCAGAGGTGGAGGCGCGATAGAAGCCGGAAAGACGGGGGTTCAGCGCGGGGGGAGACGTCGCGCGGCGGTGGTAGACAATGGGCAGGGATGATCGAAGGCGAGCAGGGCGGTGGTGTAGAGGCCGTGGGCACGCGTGTAGCCAGCGGGCGATGGTATTACGCGGCATGACCATTTGCAAGCGCGAAGAACTGCGGACGAGGCGGGAGGCGAGGTTTTTCAGCGAGCGAGTTGGTCAACGGAGGCGAGTCATGCTGCTGCATCAACAGCGACGGGGAAGCACAGAGAACGAGCGCCTAGACTAGGGCGGCCATGTTGAAGGGGAGAAAGCCAGCGTTGCCGCACAGACAATCCAACAGATCCACTGGCCGTAACCGAAACTCAGCAAATCTATATAGCCCTAGGAAAAAGCAAGGAATACGACGCGCACCTGAACAGATGAAAGCGAGAGAGTACCAATCCGCCAATGGCTCTGAGTGGGTCAACATGGGGAGTCAGGTGAGACGGTAGATCATCAAATTGGGAGGAAACCACCGCACACAAGAACGACGGCATTTCGAGCAAGGTGCGAGTTGGGAAGAGAGGTGCACAGCCATCCATCTGATCCGTGCGCGTATTCGGCTCCGATCATGATCGCAAATTTGCGTCCTCCGTCCATCCTGAGGCCGCCGAGGCCATCCTCCCCGGTGCTGGCACGGCAGCAACTTCGCCAAACCGAGCTATGGGATCAACGGTGCTGGAACGACGGCGCAGCGTGTCTTGCAGATCGAGGACACTGCCGAAGCGTTGTGCGTCCAATCCCTTCTCTCGATGCCCTCCCTTCCTGATTCTATGCCGATGGTTGCAGCTACAAAGGTACCCCCACCCAAGCGGGTCCCTGCTTGCGCGTCCCGCACTCATCAGCGCGTCGCAGCGAACTCCGTCTCTGCCCGTACCGCATCTCGCTCGTACATAAGCCTTTGTCACTAACCTCTCCGTCGTATCGTCTCGCGTCTCGGAGAACACCGTTTTACGCACGCGCCTGCGGGCGATCACCTCTGTGCTAATGACGAAGCTCGGGCACTTGCTAACGATGACAAACCGGAGGCGTGTGGGGTCCGCGTGGGGTGCGGCTGTTGGAGGAGAGCGAGGCCGTTGTGGTCTTCGAGGACGAGATTGACGTGGGACATTGGGAGGAGTGTCGGGCGGGGCTCATTACTCGGTGCGTCCCTCTGTCTCCCATTTCCAGGCCGCTTCGCCCTTGCCACACGACCGACGCCGATCACGGGACCGGCGACGGCCTGCATCGCGCCGACGACGGTCCTCACGGTGTGCAGACGAACTTGTTCCTCGTCGTGCTGCGAAGACGAAGTTCCTCGCACCTCAGCACGAAGATGAGGCCCTCGCCGCGCGCCGCGGGTGGACCCCTCCTCGACACGCAGAGCCGCTTCGTGCGCTCGGTGGAGTCTGGAAAGGAGAGACGCGCTGCCGGCGGCGAGCGATACAGCGCGTTGCGGGCGCTGGGAAGGGCCCGGTGCGGCTCGTGCTGTGGGAGCGAGAGGTGGCGGAGGTGAAAAAGCATTGTAAGCGATGATCCTACTGATGCTTCGTATTATGGAAGGGATGTGCTTTTGCAAGCGATGTTTTGGTCTCGAAGAACCATATGAAGCGGTACTCAAATGCGGCGGTGTTTGCTGAAGATACTGAGATTCCGCTCAACAATATTCTAAGTATGGAGGTTTGCAAGTGGGAAGGACGGGGATTGGTTCGAGACAGGTACGTCCCGTCCTTTGTTCTTCTTCTTTTTTCCTCTTCCGCATCGCGCTCATCACTCCTATAATATCCTCGATTCATTCCGCTGCATGACGACACTCCCTGCAGTGTCGACCACCAAAGCCTCACCCTCCGAAGCGCTCTGCGTCGTGATAATTACGGCAGTCGTGCACTACGTGCGTTCTCATCTTTTTCCGCTCCTCTTCCCTATCCCTTTCCCCATTTCCCTTCGTCGACCTCCCTCGCCTCGCTCGCCTCTGCTCCCTGGCTCCACGACGAACGTAAACGAAATGGATATTGACACCCCGCAGACAACACGCGCCTCGTCATCGACGCCTCCGCGCACATCGTGCGCTCCAACCCCGCCACTCCTCTTCATCTTCCAAGGTCGATGCCGGCGGAAAGCTTGTCCCGACTTTGGGCCTGTGGGCGGCAAGGGCGCTCATCGGCGGCGTCCATGGGCACGGGTAGAATCGTCCCGCGTCCACGGGCTGGTCGATCGGTGCGAATGAAGGGAGAGGGAATGGTGTTTGGTGTTTGGGCGGGTTGCGGAGATGGGGTCTGTGGGGCGTCGTGAAGGGGAAAGGAAATAAAGGCGGGAGGGAGAGGGGAAGAAATCGGGGCTGCTGTGTGGGTTTGCAGGCGAGAGGGAAGAAAGCAAGAAATTATTTCTAGTCTGTGAATGAAATATTCCTCTTGACTTTAATTGCACGGAATTGAAGGTTTCAGTTTGCAATGAAATTTTGGAATGAATATAGAACTGGGAATTGGATTTCATATCGTCCCAATTGATGACGTATCCAAGACCAATAGGCAGGCGAAAGCAAGGAATTCCCATTGAGATATAGAATCAGCCCTGGGTGCTAAATAGGATTGGACGCGGTTTGTGCGCGGTTATACAGACACCTGGTATATGCTCTTCTCCAGGCATTCATTTTGTCATCCGGATCCCATATGGCTCTGTCCTCGCACCAGAAGCTCATAGCACTCAGGCGAATCGGGTTCACGGTCGTGCCGTTGAACCCAATCGCTGGTGCAGTGAAGACATCATCGCGCAGTGAATGCAATATCCAGTTTGCATCCAGGATTTTCCGTCCTTGGCCTTTCTCTTAGCTCAAATCAAGTGCTCAATCCTTCGTATAAAAGCCTCAGACCGAGCATCTCAGTGGAGCGCTGCCTGGAGCTAATAGCCCTATGCTTCCCAAGTTTGCTCACTTCTTAGCCCCCTTCGCCTCCATATCAGGAATCCCGGGCTGGATTCACCAGTTTTCACTGCCGCCGACGTCTCCTCACTCGCAAATTCATTATAGCGCCGCAACAGTTCGTCAACATCGCGTTCAACCGAACCGAAAACAGGGCCGGTTTCATTCTCTACTAACATTCGGCTCGTCAACCAACAGGTGTGCTTTAACGTTTGCCCCTAATAGAATTTTAAAGCTTACTGGTGCGAATGCAGTAGTTTTTGCACAATGTTGACATCGCGTCGCTGATAGAGCATACACGTTGTTAATTAGAGATTTAATCCGGCGACTGTGAACCACAAAAAGCAGCGCAGCTGGAGGTGGACAATTAAGATCGCAAATGCGGTACCCGCCCTGGAAAAAAGTTCCGGGCAGCGTCGAACAAGAATAAGACTCCACCGTGCCGTAGGGCAAGACCTATGAAAACATTAGCCGCAATGAATGGAAGCTGAGCATCAGTTCTTCGACGAACCTCCATATAACGTTACGAGATCGGGCGGCCGACCTCCAACTGATACGGCAATCCAAATTACCAAGTAAAATGATTTTGAGGCGTATTTAAGTATTCGCCGTTGCATCTACCCAGTGCCTCATCACCTGGTTTTATTTTATTCTTATCTTTCTGTGGAAACGGAAGAACTTGTATCAGCGGCGCTTATTCGGACCCGAGCTCCGTTCCTAGGCACATGTCTGTCAGTGTCTATTCTTGAACTGACACTGTCACAGTGACAGCTGTGTGATATCGATCTCTGCTTCTCCCTCCATGTCCACGCCCAGTTCCCTCGATGCAACTGCATCTCGGCCTTCTCTCAGGAGAGGCAGAGCCCGACAGAAGCCATTGAAGTCTCAATCTTTGAATCATGAAGACAGCACCGCCCAAAAAGTCATTAATCAATTCATCTCCGGTATAGTGACTCTTTGTGATGCTGAGATCATTGCCGAATGCGCTCAGGCGGTCAAGGAGGAACCGGTGGCCAAGGGAGGTGCCCACGGAGGCGAAGGAGGGTCCGGGGAAGGCCCGACTCTACATTATGAAGCAGAATATCTCACCATAAATATGGTGCAGAGTCCCAATGTGGCGCAAAGTCCTCAACTCGTGAACCTGTGTCCTCCTGCCTCGAGGATTTTTCATGGGCGCCAAACCATTTTGGATGCAATGCATCAGTTCTTTGCTCAAGATACCAAGAAACAGAAAATCTACGTGCTATATGGACTTGGGGGTGCTGGCAAGACACAGATTGCTCTGAAATTCATCGAAGAAACTACTTGGTGAGTTCATTCAAGTATATTCCGTGATAGCAATCAGCTCATTTTCAAATAGTTTCACTGATCAATTTTTACTGGATGCAAGCACAACTGAGACTATTCAAAATTCTCTAAAGAATATTACCTCACAGGATGCCCTGACATGGCTGGCTGGCCAACACAAAAACTGGCTGCTATTCTTTGACAATGCGGATGATCCCAACATCAATCTCAACCAGTTTTTCCCAAGATGCAACCATGGGAACATTATCATTACATCCCGGAATCCCAGTCTCCGAATGTATGGCAGAAGTTCTCATGTGTCTGATATGGAGGAGTCAGATGCTGTAGCATTGCTACTGAACAGCAGCCAACAAGATGTCTCAGCATCTAACCAACTTCTGGCCCAGGACATTGTCAAAGTGAGTTGTTAATTGGGCATTAAGCATGTGGTCTAATGGTATCCAGGCACTTTGGTATCTTCCTCTGGCAATTGTTCAAGCTGGAGCATTTATTCTGGAGGCTGGAACCCTCAAAACATATTTGAACCTATTCTTGCAAAACCATACAGAGCTACTAAAGAGAAAATCAACCCAGCAGCATGATGACTATGCATGGGCAGTCTATACAACATGGGAAATCAGCTTCAAAAGGCTCAGTTCTGTGGCTTCAATGTTTCTTCAGCTTTGTTCATTCATCCATTGGGATGATATTGCTGAAGATATTTTCAGCAGGGCAACAAATTTCATAATGCAAGAACAATGTCATGATAACCTTGCAGCATCAAGAGAATTCCTTTCACACTTTGTAGGAGCAACTGGAAAATGGAACTCTCTCTCTTTTCTAAATGTCACCAATAACATCAGGGCATATTCTCTTCTCAACTTTAATTCAGAGAGAAAAACCTTTTCCATCCATCCCTTGGTACACAGCTGGACTAGGACAACACTTACAGAAGCAGAGTTGTATCATTCATGTATGGATGAAATATTGGGCATATCCTTCTTGGAAATCCCACACCATGATAGGCCACTTCAAAGTCTGAGATTGGTTTCTCATGTTGACACCTTGATTAGAGTTTTTCCTACCAACTGTGGATGGCAGTATGCAGACATATATTGTTATGCAGGACGGTATGAGGAGGCAAAAGAACTTGGTATAGCTGAGGTGGAGAACCAGAGAACCCTTCATGGAGAAGACAACTTAAACACCCTGACTGCTATGAACAACCTTGCAGACACATATCGCAGACTTGGCCAATTTGAAGATGCTAGAAAGTTGGGAATTGATGTGCTGGAGAAATGGAGAAGGCTTCTTGGTGAGGATGACTTGAACACTGTGATGGCTATGAATAATCTGGCTGCCACATATTACAAACTCAGCAGATTTGAAGATGCTGAAAAGTTGCAAGTTGATGTGCTGGAGAAACGAAGAAGGCTTCTTGGTAATGACCATCCTGAAACTCTTGGTGCCATGCACAACCTTGGATTAACATATCATGACCTTGAGCAATTTGAAGAAGCTGCAAAGTTGCATGTTGTAGTGGTTGAAAAGTGGAAACAGCTTGCTGGTGATGACCATCCTGAAACTCTTGTTGCTATGCATTCTCTCGCAATGGCATATGAGCGCCTGGGCCGTTTCAATGAGGCTGAAAAATTGAAAGTTGTGGTCTTGGAAAAGCGGAAAAAGATTTTTGGAGAGGACCATTCAGATACATTGCATGCTATGAATAATCTGGGGGACACATATTATCACATGGGGCACCATGTTGAGGCTGAAGCACTCTTTTTCAGTGCCCTAGAGAAGTGGAGGAAGCTTTTCGGAGATGATCATCCAAAAACACAGCTTGTAATGCGCAATCTCAACATAACATATCATGCTCTTGGTAAACAGGCAGAGGCTGCAGAGCTCAAGAAGCTCCTGAAGGATGTGGAAGACGCCTCGGAAGAGGATGAAGACCATGGTGCAGATTCTGGGATTTAAGTACTGCAGTTTTATTATATAGTTTCTGTTTCAAATATTTATTCCATGAATCGAAAATTTGGTTTCTATGCAAGCATTCCACATGGATCGTTATTTGATATTGAAACAGGTTGCAGCTCAACATATCCAACTCCCACACTCACTCTGCTTCAGAAGATTAAACCTCCATTCGGACCTTACCTCAACAATTTGCTCTGCTTTCTGCAACTTCAAGCCTGTGAAAATTAGTGTCAAGATCACATCCAGAGTCCGCAAACCAAGGAATGTTGCCCTCAGAGGAAACGGCCGGTCCGTGCCAAACACCACCCCCGGCATTCCCAGAAAATAAAGCAAACCATGTTCAACCCCTGCCCATAGTTCCCTGAATTGCTGACACCGCCCGCAACTTCAACTGGAAACATTGTAAATCTGGTTTTCAACGGTTGCCCCATCGTGTATGAACAAGGGCCGGAATAATGGAAGCCATTTCGCATCGCAACCTGGTGAAATGTGCTTTCAGATTTTGCCTGAGGGCCGCATACATAAATGAATATTAAAGTCATTCCACATTGCAATGCCCTCCAAAATGGAATCTCCTATGCAGGGGGTTCGAATCCTTACTCCCAGACCAATTATGTAAGTCCACCTACACACCGGAAATTTGCCCACCCTGGAATTCAAAACCAGATAAGAGATGCCTCTGCTTCGCATTGGCGGCAAGCATAGAAGGATTGACTGTCGGGTGTGCATTTAATGGTATTCACGGCCAACAACTAATTGCTATCCGAAGCTTCCACAACCAAGCATGTTTGTTCTACAGGACAAATTGAGATGCAGATCAGTGAATTCAATGCTCTAGGATTATTTCCATTTCTATATCTAACATCTGGTAGATTTGTTGGCTTGACAAACAAAGTACGTCACGAAAGAAAATGAACGATACCTGAAGAGTGTTGGTAGGAGCTGAGTGCTGGAGAAAAGTAAAAATGCAAATATGTAACAGTACCTCGGTCATTTTCAGATGCTTAGGTGAGTGAGCGATGGAGGATCCAGAAGATAGTGACAATGAAGACTGGAGAATCAATTAAGTCGGCCTATGTCCTTGCAGAGTGAAGGGAATTGAGCTCTGGATAGTGAGCTGTCTGAGAAAGAGCCGAGACTCGAATGGGACATGGTCGAGATAGAAAAGCAAGCAGTGGGAATGGTCGGCGATCTCGAACATGCATGTTGACGACACTACGTATATTCATGTCCGGTAAGATTACTAATCTCCAAGGAATTGCAGCATCAATGAATCAAGACGATCTGAGGTTCTCCCGAGAGTCAAAACGTGACGTCAAAGTGAGCTAAAGAAAGTTCGGCGAATCAGCAGGGAGACGTTAACAATTACCAATCGAGATGTCGATCCAAAGCAATCCAAGAATGAATCAAGACGATCTGAGGTTCTCCCGAGAGTCAAAACGTGACATCAAAGTGAGCTAAAGAAAGTTCGGCGAATCAGCAGGGAGACGTTAACAATTACCAATCGAGATGTCGATCCAAAGCAATCCAAGAATGAATCAAGACGATCTGAGGTTCTCCCGAGAGTCAAAACGTGACGTCAAAGTGAGCTAAAGAAAGTTAGGCGAATCAGCAGGGAGACGTTAACAATTACCAATCGAGATGTCGATCCAAAGCAATCCAAGAATAAATTTTGTGGTTGCAATCGGAAGGAAATCAACGTAAAAGAATGAGGAAGGAAGAGTGAACAGGGTCTGGTGTATATCATGAATCCGAACCACAACTCACGAATGCAGCACACGGCCACAATTTAGAAGTGTTTAACAGCATTAACCACGCGACATGGGCAGAATGCAGATTCATGTCCGAGTACAGAATGCCACGTTACAGATCGCAGTCGTTGGCCAAGGAGGTTGACAGAAACATAGTGCAAATCGGCAAGATAGCTCGTGGATCATGCAGGGTCGGAACGGGTCGGCGAAGCTGTGGAAGTTAAAGGTAAATGGCAAGGTACACTTGAAGCACGAAAAACCACACAAACCCCGAAGAGAATTTCAATGATATAAATCATTCACTATGTACTTCCTTGGACAGAATAAGCCCCGCCATGGTGAACACGATGCGCTTACCCAACTCTCGGCCGACGGATGCGAAAGCCGATATCACCGGAATGCCGTGAGTCTTGTCACGTTGTCACCGCGCCTCTTTTGCTCTTCTCCTCCACATCGCCGTTTTGAAACGTGACCCACCATACCAGATCGCGCTCTGGCCGTTCTAGATCCCAACTCGACCGCCCTCGCACCAACTGGCGCCTCCAGGCCTTGTGGCAACTCCGATCACGACCCACTTCGTAGCGAACGCGCTCTCGCTCTCGGCGCTTCAGCATCTCGGCTAATGACACGCCCCTGCCTTGCGCGCCCCTCTCTCATCACTGCCCTTACACCAAACGCCGCCTCCGCCGCCTTCGCCTGGCTCACACACCCTCGCCGTCGACCTCCCCGTCGGCTCGGCTCGCGCCTCGGAAGACACGCCGTCACGCGTGCGGAGTGCGACATGTCGGCAGGACCGATGATAATTGGGTTTGAGGTCTGATCCCAAAATTCGGGGTCCGAAAGAATTTGTCGGGACTTTTGGTCTGCGGCCGGCCCAAAATTGTGTCGGGATTCCGGCTTCGACCTCGACCAGCCCTAGGTCGTGTCGGGACTTTGGATCGGACCTCAAAAAAATGCTTAAAAATGCCCAAAAAATCGGAAAAAAAATTCTATTCTATACAATTGTCTTCTGACAGTTCTAATACATGAATATTAGCCTTGCCCTTCCAGCGAACCGTGTTTAGGCTTGCAACTGCCTTCGATAACTGCTCCTTCTCTGCCACAAGATCATCAAATATCTTGTAAGCTCGAGCCCCGATTTATATGTGAGTGGGAAAAGACTTCACTGCTTCGTCCTTGGGGAAAGGAGCCAAAAATAAGTCAACTGGCAAGTGTGCAAATCGGATGGTGCCCAAAAGGGTATCGGCGCGATGTATTTATGGTCCTAAACTGGCAGTGAAACTCGTGCTCGTATACCTGTGCCACCAGGAAAGAGAGGCTGCCAATTGTGTCGGTTGTTGCTATCTGTTAGAGAAGCGTTCGGAATCATCATCCATCAGACTGGTTGTAAGATCCATTATTAGTGGCAAATGGAAAGGTAGGAGGTCGGAAATAGGTACTTCTGGTGGTGGAAGATTCAGGGTAAATGAAGAAGGAATTGTCAACATTTGGGCTCTCACTGCTTTTACAACTGCAGGGACGTCGTGATAAGTCCGTTGGTTTCCAATCCATTCGGATGGATTCCACTGCGTGGCCAGGAGGTTGACCCGTTCCTCATCATCATAGATTTTGATGCTGTCATGCATATTTGGAGACACTTGAGAATGAGTATGATTGGAGGGAATAGAATAGATACAAGTAAGTTTCAACTTAGAATTGAATTCCGTGGCATATTTTTTTGCATTGTTCATGATTACAGACTTAGGGTAGCAACTGTGGCCATTGAAATGATTTGTGCTCCAAAGCGCACTTGAACCATCATTGTGGCCATTGAAATGAGTTGCGTTTCAAAGCGTTCAGTTACCATTTTAGGCATGTCGGGACTCGGGTTCACACCTCACTCGTGAGATACCCCATTGTGGGGACCTTGGATCGCACATTTTTGACCCAGCATCCCACTTCGGCACTCACATTCGAGGACCAATTGGGACATTTTGTCGGGACTTGGGATGTAACCTCGGACCCAATTATCATCGGTCCTGTGTCGGCTGAGGGAAGACTTCCACGCTGATGAAGGCGCACGCCGACGCTGGCGGCCCCCGACACGAGTGAAGAGTCGCGTGTGGTGCGATTGTTGGTGGAGAATGCAGCCATTATAAGGGTCGAGTACGAAGTGGGGGTGTGAGTCGTGTTGACTGTCATGCTCGCTACCGGGTGCGTCTGCCTGTCTCTCCCTCTCCTTTCATTCAACCATCTCCCCTTTATTCCTCGACTGACGATATGGCACAGCGGCGACGCAGCCTCCCCGATATCCTCGTGCTCGTGCGCCCAGCACCTCCTCGACCTCCTCGCCGTCTCCACCACCCGTGGCGACCACGCCCCTGCACCCACCCCGCTTTCGCCTCGGCGCTCCTTGCTCCGCCACTCCTTTCCCCGCCGCTGTGCGCCCTCACGAAGGTGCAGGTCCTTCGTCGACCCTGCGCACCCCGGCACGAAGGCGAAGGTCCTCGGAGCGCTGGATAGGTGACGCTTTTCGCACCCCGACGCGCAGACCCACTTCCTCGCGCCACCGCGAAGTTCCTCGTCGCTGAGGCGCTGCGTGGCGCAGGGAGCTGCTCCCTCTCGCTGCCCGTGCGCGCGAGTTGTCCCGGCTGCGAGGTAGAGCGGAGAGAAGGTACCCGGTGACGGGGGCGAGCGATGCAGCGCGTCGAGCGCGCGCGGCGTGGAGGCTTGTTTTGGGGGAGTGAGAGGTGGAGGAATTGAAGAAGCATCGTGAGTCGCATTCCCTTTTCCTTATCGATGAAGGATAAGATTATTGAAAATAGATTTGCAGGTGACGTTTACCCTTGCAGCGGTACCTCCTCGCAGAGAATATCGGCATCCCGCTCGGCTGTATTTCGTCCACTTCGCGAGTTATGGCCAGGACGGGGATCGGTTCGGTTCTTCATTATTCCTATTTCTTTTCCGTTTCCGATTGTTTTCCTTACTCCTTTTTCTCTGTCGAACTATATTCTTCACTCCGATACTATTCTTGACTATTCTTGATTTTATCTCGCTGTGTTGACGACCTTCCTCGCAGTATCGACCACCAAATCATACGCGCCCACCGAGGCGCTCTGCGTCGCGATAATAACACCTATCGTGCATTATGTGCGTTCCGCTTTCTCCTTTCCTGTCCTCCACTTCCTCCTTTACCTCCCTCGCCTACCCTACCGAGCTTTTCTGCTCGCCTACTTCAGCTTCCCCGCCTCGACTCGATGTATGCTGACACCACCCGGCAGACACCGCGGGGCTTGGGCGTCGACACCTCTGCGCGCCGTGCGTTCGTCTTCCAGCTCCATTTCTGCTCATCCTCCATCATGCACACCCGCGCACCGATTCCGGGCTCGTCGTTGCTGGTGGTGGGGGTGGTATTTGCAAGGGGTGCGAGGAACATGGATGCGCGGGGTTGCAGGTAGGAGGGAGGGAATGGGGAGAGACGGGGCGGGAATGGAAACGAGGGAGGGAAGGGAAAGGGATGTGCTTTGAATGTCGCGAAAAAATATTAATATATCAAGCAGATGTCCTGAGCCGACGTGTACTCCGAAATCAGGCCTTTGCGGCGTCGCTCGCGGTCAACTCGCGGCTCGATTATTGTTTACGACACACGATTTAACTACAGAACATTTGACGGGCAATGCATCTTTTGACATGCCCGTTTAAAGACGTCGATTCGCGCGCTCAGAGCCGTTCAACAGAGTCAACATGGTTCTGCTTGCCTCCATCTCACTTCTCCCGTCGGCAAGAAGCTTCCAGCTATTCGTTGTCGCTGCATCCCACCACTACTCAGGCTCGAAGCCAATTCACGTCAAGCCTAAGACGCTGCAAGTAATATCAGTTGATGAACATTTGTTCTGCGTTGCACCTGATGTCTTCGGGTACACTGCGCTCGATTCGAAGTCATCAACTGTTCGTTTTCATTCAACGGGGTTCTTGGTAAGTTTGATAAGACGATAATTCCTTCCGTTCATCGTCCGGCAAATCGGCGATGCTCGCAATTTAGTTGCGGGCAGAGGCATCTCCAGTCCCTCCGTCGCTTCAATTCGTCTTCTACCTTTCTTTTCTGGGACTGACGGCTCTCAAGCCCAGCATCTAGTTCAGTCACAGAGGCATGAAGCTTAACGAAGACGGGAGATGCCAACATTGATTCCTTGCAGGTACGGTTCTTAATCTCCCATCCCATTTTAGGCTCAATCTCCTCAAAATTTTGGACACCCTCCAATTTCCCTACACTTCTTGCTCTCGAGCCTCGGCCCTTCGGTATCTCGTTCTCGCTAATATCGACTCGCACCATCGTCGGTGATGACCTTGCTGGCCTCAGCGCCGCTCGCACCGTGCGTGAGCGAGGAGGATCTGTTCTTTTGGATCACAAACCGTTGTACAAGCGGTGGAGCCAGCCTGAATTACTCTTGCCTCGGCGGCAACTGCGTGGATTCAACAGCGCTGGAACGGAGATCAAATACATCGTTCGGGATCGGCTCCAATGCACCACCGAGAAAAGGCTTTCCAGCCCCAATTCAGATACAACAATCCTTAACAACATGACTATTGAGTCGAAGGTGGGGTGGTGTTCCGGCCATCCGTCCTCTTTTTGCTGAAAAATACTTCACAGTTCTTCACAGTTACGTGTTCGGTCATTGGAGAGTTCACAGGATCGTATGTGTACGTTCTCCATTTTCAGCCACGTCCTAAGTACTTGACCAGCACAGTAGTTCGGTGACTTTGGCAAATTCCCGAGTGATTCCCTCGGAACCACTGATATTCATTTCGGCGAACTTCAATGGCAGCGTATCGTTTGCGAGTCTTGTGCTGGTCGGCCCCCGCAATTTACGACAATGTTGCACCATTTCCGAGTAACCGACTTCCATGTTCTACATTTGAGTCCTTATCGCGTATTGAGTGATGGAGGCTGAATTTATTTATGACGTCCTTGGTTTCGCGGTGCAAGTGTACGGTTGTATTTCCTTTCGCGTGCCATCCCAATCCCATGATCTTGCAATTCCTATGATACGCGAAAATACATTGTTGTGATCCTGCTAGTTCTTCAACAAATTCGGATTTCATGTTCAGGACTTGGGACCAAAATACCGATTTTGCGCGAACATGAGTACAGTTATTGCCGGAGCGAGGCGCAGGCTCACCCCACGCACCAGCGTCGTCGGCGGCGCCCGCGCCATCAGCGCCGCTCACACCGTGCGTGTACCAGCAGGATTCGTGCTTCTCTTGGCCAGAAACCCTCGTACGGCGGTCGCAAGCGTTCAAGCCTGCGCTTAATAACAGCAGGTTCGGGGCAATTACGTCGAAGCGAGCTCTAAATCAATGGCGGAGGCGCAGTGTGCTTTGCAGATTGAGGACAATACTGGATCGTTGTGCGCCCAATCCATCCTCAATTCCCTCCCCACCTGATGCTATTCCGATGGGTGCAGCCACAAAGACATCGCCGCCTCTGCATGTTCCTCCTTCATGCGTCCCTCGCTCATCACCACCCCACAGCCAACTTTACCTCCGCCACCCTCGCCTGGCTCACACACCTTCGCCGTGAATCAGCCTCTCCGCCGTCTCGCGTTTGGGAGGGTACACCATCCCGCGCACACATCGCGACAAGTCTGTGCGATCACCGTTGTGCTCATGAACAGTCTCACAGCCCTCTCTGACGAAACGAACGCGCGGGTAGATCGTCAAGAGCGTGCGGGTAGTCAGGTTGTTGGAGGAGCGGGGCCATTGTGGGCATCGAGTACGAGTACGAGGTGGAGGGTGGGGGTCGTGTTGAGGGTTGAGCCTCCTGTTCGCTATCGCGTGCGTCCCGCTGTCTCTCCTCCCTCCGGTACTCTCTCTTTCATCCATGAATCGATTGATAAGACCGCAGTGTCTACGCAGCCTCCTCGCGCGACGCGAGCACCGCCCAGACCGACTCCGTGCGTGCGGACGCCGCCCTCGCAGCGCGGCGCAAACGAATTCGGTCTTCGCGTCTGTTACGCGAGGACGACCTTGTTTCTAGCAGCGCCGTGCAGCCGAATTTGACCCTCGCCGCCGAGGTGCTACGTGGCGCGTGCGGACTCCTTCTCGACGGGCACGAGGGATTTCGTATGGGAGGTGGCCATTTCGAGGAGGAACGTGGTGAGGGCGGTGAGCTGATGTAGAGCACGAGGGCGGGGTGTGGGTTCTGCTGGAGGAAGGGCGATGGAGTAGGTAGAAAGGTATTGTAAGTCGCTTTCCAAATTTCTTCCTTGGAGAAGTACGAGGTTGTTGAAAATAAATTTGCAGGCGACTTTTACCTGCGTATTGAAGAAGTATGAAACGGTACCTCTTTCCGGAGTAAGGATACCGGCATCGCGCTCAATAATATTTTGTCTACCTTCGCGCGAGGTATGGGTCGGACGGGGATCGGTTCGGGACGGCTGCGTTTCATTCGTTATCCTTATCCTTACAAGAGCGCGGGGGACCGCTTCGCGGTCCCCCACTTCGACTAGTGCTAGACTGCTAGTTGTTGGCCGCGGCCGCCGCGAGGCAGTGTCTGTCCAAAGTTTGTTGGAAAGGTGCCGTGAAGGTGACGTCGTGCCGTTAATGCCGGCTATGTGATTGCCCGTGGGCGGGTGGCGGCGCAGAGGTGAAAGAGCGGGAAGGTGACGACATATGAGCGGAGATTCAAAATTATGAAAGCGGAGATTAAAAAAGGCTTCGGACGGACGGACAGACAGACACACGTAATTTTATAAAGAGGATGATTACCTTTATTTCTTTCTACTCCGCACCACATTCTTCACACCTATAATAACTTTGATTCATCTCGCTGTATATTGGCGGCTTTCCTTTTCCGCTCAGTGTTAAGAACACGCCTGCGAGCGATAATCACGCCCGTCGTACAATATGTGCGTTCCCTCTCTATCCCCCTCCCTTTCCTGCTTTATGTCCCTCGGCTACCTCTACTCTTCGAGATATACCCTCAGCTCACGGTGGAACCCCCCCGCAGACAATGGGCGCCTCACCATCTACCCCTCCGCACGCGTCGTGTACTCCATCGCCTACATGCGCGAATTCTTGTCTACTTCGTAAAAATAACATGATGCGAATAACGATTCCCGGCCGGTGGGCTGCAGCGGGTGAAGGCGAACGGGCAGGAGGTCATCAACGGCGTCCATGGCCACGAGCGGAATTGGTTGGCGTCGACGGGATCGCCGTTGCTTGAAGCGGTGACGTTTGTGTTGGTTGCGGGGTGGGGTTCGGGGGCGGCGTGAGGAATTGGGAGCGAGAGGTAGGAGCAGGGGTGGAGATCAGAAACGGAAGAGCAAGTGTACGAGTAAGAGGTGGAGTGCGAAAACAAGGGAATTCATGTGTTTCTACGGTCAAGTTTCTGAATTATATTTCCCTTGACCTTTGCCCAAACTTGACGGCTTCGCTTGCAATGAAATTTTTGAAGCTGAAAACTGGATTTCGGTCTAAAGTATCACTTATATTCTTCGGGGCCGGTGCCATTGGGTGTTTCTCCTTTATTGCCCTGGCCTCTTCATGGCTTCGCATACCGTCTTTGACGCGTCGACATCCCAAATTCGACGCACTGCGATATGCGCAGTTCAGAGCGACGCCGCTTTGGCGCTGGCCCCAAAGAGAGACATTGTTTCAGAAGCATCGGCACTGGAAGCCTTGCAAGAATAACCTTTGAGGTTGCTCCTATGAAGTACCAGCGGCGGAAATGGTTTCAAACCTTGAACTAGCCAAATCTGATTCGCACTGGTCGCTATGGTCACGATCGCCTTCGGCCTGACTTCCGGAGATCAAGCGGACCGGGTTCGTCACTTTCGTCCCTTCCATCTTTATTGGAAAAAACTATTTCGGGTCAAGCAATGCTCAACCCGGCTCATGCGGTTCCTGAATTTCATTGCTTTGCCCAATCAGTGCACATTCGCGACTTTCATCAGCGACCCTAATTTCAGTGGCGCTGGCTTCGTCTCGATTCTCTCGGCCACAACCTCAAGCTTCCACCGGCATCGATGTCATGGAACTATCCCTTGCACTGTTATTATAATCGCAAGGGCTGATACACCCCAACATCACCGAGGTCGCCGATCCGTTAAGTCTGCAATATTTGCTGCCTCCTACAACGGTGCTGCGAAACACCATGTCACTGCTCGCTGCTTTCACTTCCGACTCTTGACGGTTTTCTTGTTTAAACTGTTATCGGAGTGCATTTATGAATGCGGCGTATTATTTGATAGGTGAGCACCGTGGACGCGCTGCGGACTGGGGAGGGAACTACGTGATCAGGACCTTTGTAATGGAGTTAGTGCTTAATCTGTTGCCATTGCGAATTTTTGACCGAGTCCGACAAATCACATCGTGGGAAATGAACACTGTGCTGAAGATATGTTTTGACATAACTGCTGACACACGGAGAGCATACGCCACGTTTCCACGCGGCCTCACCATGGAATCTGTCTATTTTTGAGCTGACACCGTCACAGTGACAGGTGTGTGATAATCGATCTCTCATTCTCCACTCATGTCCTCGACAAGGTCTCTCGATGCGAGCGCATCTCAGCCTGCCCAAAAAAAAGGTGGCACACGATGGAAACTATTCAAATCCCGGTCCGCGAAGCATGGAGACAGCATACCCCAAACAGTTGTTAATCAATACATCGCTGGTATGGTAATACATTGTGTGCTAGGATTGTTGCTCAATGCGCTCAGGCGGTAAAGGAGGTTCTGGTCAAGGAGGTGTCCATGGAGGCAATGGTGGACCTGGTGAAGGCCCGACACTCTATCAGAAAATCAAGGGAAAATACATCACTATGAATATGGTGCAGGGTCCCAATGTGGTGGAAGGTTCTCGAGTCGTGAACGGTTGTCCTCCTGCCTCAAGGATTTTTCATGGGGCCGAGCAATTTTGGATGCCATGCATCAATTTTTTGCTCAAGATACCAAGAAACAGAAAATCTATGTGCTATATGGACTTGGTGGTGCTGGGAAGACACAGATTGCTCTCAAATTCATTGAAGAAACAACTTGGTGAGTTCATTGAAGTATAGTCCATGATAGCAATTGGCTCATTTCCAAATAGTTTCACTGATCAATTTTTACTGGATGCAAGCACAATCAAGACTATTCAAAATTCTCTAAAGAATATTACTTCACAGGATGCCCTGACATGGCTGGCTGGCCAACACAAAAACTGGCTGCTATTCTTTGACAATGCTGATGATCCCAAAATTAATCTCAACCAGTTTTTCCCAAGATGCAATCATGGGAACATTATCATTACATCCCAGAATCCCAGTCTCCGAATGTATGGTGGAAATTTTCATGTGTCTGATATGGAGGAGTCAGATGCTGTGACATTGCTACTGAACAGCAGCCAACAAGAGGTCTCAGCATCTAACCAACTTCTGGCCCAGGACATTGTCAAAGTGGGTTGTCAATTGAGCATTGAGCATTGAGCATTGAGCATGTGGTCTGATGGTATCCAGGCACTTTGGTATCTTCCTCTGGCAATTGTTCAAGCTGGAGCATTTATTCTGGAGACTGGAACTCAAAACATATTTGGACCTATTTTTCCAAAGTTGCACAGAGCTACTGAAGAGAAAATCAACCCAGCAGCATGATGACTATGCATGGGCAGTCTATACAACATGGGAAATCAGCTTCAAAAGGCTCAGTCCTGTGGCTTCAATGTTTCTTCAGCTTTGTTCATTCATCCATTGGGATGATATTGCCGAAGACATTTTCAGCAGAGCAGCAAATCATATGATACAATTGCATGAACAATCTCACAATGAGATTCCAACAGCCAAAGAATTCCTTCTGCACTTTGTAGGAGCAACTGGAACATGGGATCCTCTGGTTTTTCTAAATGTCACCAATGAAATCAGAGCATATTCTCTGCTCAACTTTCATCCCGAGAGAAAAACCTTTTCCATCCATCCCTTGGTACACAGCTGGAGTAGGACAACATTTGATAAAGCAGAGTCATATCATTCATGTATGGATGATATATTGGGCTGGTCCATCTGGGAAATCCCAGACTTTGATATGCAACTTGCAAGTCTAAGATTAGTTTCTCATGTCAACTCCTTGGTCAAGGTTTTCCCATCCAATTTTAGATGGCAGCATGCAGAGATATACATTCATGCTGGACAATACACAGAGGCAAAAGAACTTTGGATAACAGAGGTAGCAAACCAAAGAAGACTTCATGGAGAGGATGACTTAAACACTCTGGCTGTCATGAACAACCTCGCAGACTCATATAGCAGACTTGGCCAATTCGAAGAAGCTGAAAAGTTGCAAGTTGATGTGGTGGAGAAACGGAGAAGGCTTCTTGGTGAGGATGACTTGTACACTGTGAGGGCTATGAATAATCTGGCTGCTACATATCATGACCTTGGCAGATTTGAAGAAGCTGAGAAGTTGCAAGTTGATGTGCTGGAGAAACGGAGAAGGCTCCTTGGTGATGACCATCCTGAAACTCTTGATGCCATGCACAACCTTGGATTAACATATCGTTACCTTAAACAATTTGAGGAGGCTGCAAAGCTGTACATTGTGGAGGTTGAAAAGTGGAAACAGCTTACTGATGGCGACCATCCCAGAACTCTTGATGTAATGCATGATCTTGCAAAAACATATGATGACCTGGGCAATTTTGAAGAGGCTGAACAGTTGAAAGTTGTGGTCTTGGAAAAGCAGAAAAAGATTTTTGGTGAGGACCATTCAGATACATTGCTTGCTATGAATAATCTGGGATACACAAACTACCGCATGGGGCACCTCATTGAGGCTGAAGCACTGCTAGTCGTTGCCCTAGAGAAGCGGAGGGTGCTTTTTGGAGATGATCATCGGCAGACACGGCATGTAATGCAAAATCTCATAAAAACATATCATGGTTTGGGTAAACAAGCTGAGGCTGCAGAGCTCGAGAAGCTTCTGAAGTGATGTGGAAGATGCTTCCGAAGAGTTTGAAGATGAAACTGCTGCTGATTCTGGGATTTAAATACTGCACTTTTATTGTATAGTTTCTGTTTCAAATATTTATTACATGAATCGAAATTTTAGTTTCTATACAGGCAATCCACCTCGATGCTTACATCAGGAAATCGGGGAAATTGTTGAATAACGTTGCGCGGATCATAACTCCCCGGCAAGATTGCCGATGCCTTGTAATGACTTGCAATCCGTTCACAACCCTGGGGACTCTGTTACAATCAAGCACAATTCTTGCAGCTGCATTATAATGAGCTGTATATTTTACAGAGACTTTGTCAAGTAGCAGCAAGGATGAGACCAGTAATCTATTGCCGTGCTAACTCTGGTTCGGTTGCATATTCAACGCACTGGCGAATTTCTTCAAGTCCATTTTGACAGCATCCATTTTGACAGCAAAAGGAGAGAGGGGTTGACTTGACGTTGGTCCTGGACCCTGGCAGCGAACTGGCAGCTGAGTGATCTGTCATATATATATCGTGGCAACACTTCAAACTCCGCAAGACCGTCTTTCTTCCCTTCCCCCATCATCGTCCCTCGCTCGACCTGACCCCACTCTTCCGCCTGCCCAAGTATTCACTTCTAGTTTGTTCTTGGCCCTCACTAGCAATCCCTATACTCGCAAGAGGGAATTGCTTCCCGCTGCTGGCCTTCAAGACCATTCAAGTCTAACGAACCTTCAAAACACAGCAAGACCCTCTGACTTCGGGTTCAAGAACGGCAAGACATCAACCCACCGCAAGGCCTAAAGTCTGTTAAATAACAAAACACTCCACTCAAGCTTCAAGCTCTCGGCGGGTTCAAGACTTGAAGAACAAATATCAAGGTCTCTGTGCCAGGCTGGTAGACCAACATCTTCTGCATCCTCGCACCCCATCGTACTTCTCCCACTTCCCTTCCGAGTTTGTTCCCCTCCGACGATGTAGGATTCGTACGCTAATTCACCTTGTCGTCATCTGTACATATGTGGTACTAGGAATACATCTGTTTTTTGCTCTACTTGTTGCGGAATTTGCTATCCATTAGGAACGGGAAGAAATGCCTATTCCTGCACCACGAAGCTTAGAACATCATATATTGGAAGGTATGGCATTACATGCTTTGCGTGTCTTGCAAGACCCAAAATAATTATGCACTTTGGCAAACGTCGCACGCTACACATTTTGTATTGCAAGCCATTGTAACATCAGTCACAATCATTGTGACCATTGTGAGCTTTGCGAACTTTATAACGGCATTATATTGCCTTACAGGAAATTCCCGAATTTCGTGATGTACTTGACATTGAAGCAGGCTCTAGCTAAACATTATCCAACTTCTGCACTGACTCTTCCCCAGAAAATTAAACATTCAATCAGATCTTACCTCAACAATTTGCTCTCGCTTCTGCAACTTGAAGCTCATGGAAGTTAGTGTTGAGATCACATCTAGAGTCCGCAAACCGAGCAATATTGTCCTCAGAGGACATTGTCATTCCGAGCCGAACACTACCTCTCGGCTTTCGTGGACAGTAAGGCATACATGCTCAAACTCCGCCCATACTTCCCTGAACTGCCGGTACCACCCACAACTTCAACTGCAAACAATGTAAATCTAAATTTGCCAATGGCCACCCCATCGTGGCATTAAACCTTGCGTGAACGGATGCGGGACAATGGAAAGCATTATGTTTTGCAACAACCTACCAAAGTGCGCTTTCTGATTTCACCTGAAGACCATGTGCATATATAAATATTGAAATGTTTTCACATTTCATTTCAAGGGACTCTGAAATGGAACCTCTTATGGGGTGGGTTCGAATCTTTCCTCCAAGACCAAGTCCGCTCCTACGCCGCTAATTTTCCCGGCCTGGAATTCGAAACCAGACAAGTGATGCCTCTGCTTTGCCTCGGCGGCAGGCATGCAATAATTGATTGCCAGGTGTGTATTTAATTCTGCAAAATGAGATTCATGCCCAACAAATAATCACCATCCGATGCTTCCACGACTAAGCATGCTTTCTTTTCAACGTCAAATTGAGATACACATGAGTGAATTCAATGCTCTAGAATTATTTTCATTTCTGTGTCTAAAACCAGGTAAATTAGTTGGCCAGACAAAGAAAGTACCTCACAAAAAAAAATTGTACAATGCTTGAAAGGCCTTGGTGCGAGATGAGTGCCTGAGACAAAGGAAAATGCAGATATGTGGCGGTACCTCGGTCATTTTTCGGATGCTTACCCAAATGAGCAATAGGAATGATCAAGAACATGATGACAATGTAAAAGACTAGGGAATCAATATAAAGTCGGTCTATGTCTGGCGGAGTGGAGGGAATCGAGTTTGGGATAAGTAGTTGTCTGAGAAGGAGCCGGGACTTGAATGAGACGTGGTCGAGATAGCAAGACGAGCAGCTAGAAAATCTCGAACGTGCTTGTTAGCAACACTACGTCCAGTAAGAGGACTAATTTCCAAGGAATTGCAGCATCAATAAAATCTACACGATCTGAGGTTCTCCCGAAAATCGAAACATGCCGGCAAAGCGAGCTGAAGGTCAGCAATCTAGCAGGGAGAAATAATGGAGTCACAATCGAGATGTTGATCCTCGAAAGCCAAGCAATCCAGGAACAACTTTTGTGGTTGGAATGGGAAGGAAATTAACGTAAAAGAATGAGGAAGAAAGCATGAACAGTGTCTGCTTTACATCCCGAATCTGAGCTATAACTCATGAATACAGCCCATGGCCGCAATTTAAAAGCATTCAACGGCATCAACCACGGGACGTAGCCAGGAGACAGGATGCAGAATAATCCTGCTCGGGATTCATTTCCGAGTGCAGAACGCAACATTGCAGAACACAGTTGTCAGCCAAGAATGTTGATAGTGCGAATCACCAAGATCGCTCATGGATCACGCATGGTTGGAATGGGTAGGCGAATCTGTGGAAGTTAAAGGTAAATGGCACGGCAAACCGAAGCGACAAATTGAGAAGAGAATGTCAATAATACGAATCATCCACCATGTGCTTCCTTGGACGGAATAACCCCCGCCGTGTCGAACACGATGAGCTTGTTCACCCCTCGGCCGATTGATGCGAAAGCCGAGATCACCGGAATTCCGTGAGTCTTGTCACGCTATCACCGGCAAACCGCGTCTCTTTTGCTCCACATCGCCGTTTTGAAACATGGCCCACCATACCGAATCGCGCTCTGGCCGTTCTAGATCCCAACTTGACCGCCCTCGCATCGCCTGGCGCCTCCCTGCTTTGTGACAACCCCGATCACGACCCACTCCTTATCAAGCTCGCTCTCGCCCTCGGCGCTTCAGCATCTCGTCTTCTCGACTAACGACACGCATCATCGCCGTCGGCGGTGGCCACGCCTGCCATAGCGCCACTCATAGCATGCTCGAGCGAGCAGCATCCGCTCTTCCCCTGGATAAGAGAGCCTCGTACATCCCAAGGGGCCATCACCGTCGCTTCCGCGGAAATCGACCTCTAGTTGATTGTTCATATTTACATCTTGTACGTACAAGTCATGTCACCTGTTGATGCACTGCCGGCAAGTCCGGAACGGGGCCGGGACGCGTCGAAGCAGCTTAGTTGGACACGCGACTGGCCTCCATGGGAGGAATTATGATGTAGAGAACAGTGAGGAACTCAGATAAGAGACTTGTGTGAGCTGAGGAACTTCCTTACCCTCCACCATGCCCCCCACGCAGAGCAATTCCTGTGTCTGAGCCTGTGCCACTGGAATTAGACGATGGGACGCGATTCGTGACTTACGTTGATGGAAATGGGATCCACCATGTTACATGTGGCATTTGTGATATGGATATCATTCTTACTTCATCTGCACATCCCCACAGAATTGAATCTCACCGCAAAGGATGCAAAAAGAAACAACAAATTTGTCTGAACAAACTCTCAGTAAAATTGATAACCTGTTGCTGAATCCCACTCATAAATTTACAGAAGACAGCCAACACCTCAGCTTCAACCCAAACAGCTGAGCCAGCAGCTCTTGATAGTGGTTTACAGAATTATTCCGAAGGAATTGTACCTGCAGAATTAATGACTCCAACAACTCCAACAACACCCACCACACCTACCAATTCAAGAATTACAGTTCCCAGTGGACCATCTCATCGTCGTCATGCCAGGAATGAATCTATGACCAATATTACAGAAAGTCTGGCTAATTTAACTACCGATCTATCAACTCTGCCTGCCTTGGTGTCGCAGCCTTGCCCTGGTGTAGGAATCCCTTGGACTGCTGGGTCTATGTGGGCAACATATCCTTATGGCTTACACGAGGATGGTGATATTGGTTGGAAGCCAATACACTTTAATTCAAAGGAGAATACAATCTACTTCCGTTCAGATGATTGTTCAGCTCCAGACAAAGATAACAAAGGACACATATGCTCACACTGCCAACGGCTACCTAGGACAGCAGCATTCTCGAAGCTTCAAGCTCGTGCAATTGAAGTTAAAGAGCACACTCCTTGGCAATATCTGACTTCAACACAACAACAAGCACTAATAGCTAAACTTGCCAAAACCTGCAAAGAGCTACGAACTCAGGTATACCTTGTTTGACATTCTCCTGAATTAAACTGACCAATTCATTTCTAGCTGAGCAATAAATCAAAAGCTCATGCTAGATTACAAAAGAAAAACACAGACTACAAGCGGATCTTAATGCTGCTCTCTCAGAAAGACATTCCAGGTTTACGTCGGCTGCTCACAAATCTCCTTAAACGAGGAGCAAGTCCACAAATGGTCCTTAGTCTACTTGAAAGGGCTATAAATGGACTGTACCGTGTAAACGGAGGATTCAGCAAACGAGATCTAGATATCTCATTTATCATTAAATCACTAGGTGGTCCCAAACTTCTTTATGCTCTTCAGAAATCACATGGATTGGCCTCAGTCGCAACAGTGCATCGCAAACAGCCCATTCCCTATCTTCTGCCATCTATAGGTGTCCCGAACAAGGCTGAAATTGAGCACAATATCTCAAATTTCTTTGATCCAGAAATTAAACTTCCAAAATCCTACCCAGAGTCTTCTGCTTTGCCAGGGAATATCATGATGTTTGATGGTATAGCAATTGAGACCAAATGCCGATACTGTCCTACTAGAAATGCGATTCTGGGTTTATGCCGGGAGCATGCCAACCGTGTCAATACACAGGTTGATGGCATGGATTCTGTGGAAAAGGTCCGAGAAGGACTGGCAGAAACAGATCTCAAGTCAAGTACCAAAGTCTGCTTTGGAAGTGATGCAACCGTTGTTGCTATCGCTCCATATGCAAATGAAGAACACTATACTGCTGTGCCAATAGTGCTATCTCCATCTGATAAAACTGAGAAGTCTCCTGAGCTGAGAGAATGGCTTCGTACTACACTCACTGCTTGGAAAGAACATCCACGAGGAGAAGCTCTACATGGACCTATCTGGGCTCTAGGAAGTGATGGTGACGGGGTCTATCGTCTAGCCAAATTTTTACTCTGTATGGTGAAACGAATCGATGCTCAATCGGATTTGGGCAAAATTTTAACACCATTGCTTGGCCTGAACTTGTACACATCCATTGATGGTGTTGTACTGACATCAGATATGAAACATATTGCAAAACGTGAGGGCTTGTTTTTTTTTCTCCTGGCAGACTTTAATACTAGATTGGTTATAGGGTTTGCAACACTCACACGTAATATGCAAGGCATAGTGATCAATGACACAATAATCAGGCCACCAGACATAATCAATCAGCTGTCTATGTTGCCTGACCTGACAAGAGAAAAAACAACCAGACTTCTTGACCCTGCAGATAAGCAAAATGTACCAAAGGCAATCACATTGATACAAGAGCTTTCAAACCTGCGAACACAATCATTTCCTGTAAACCCTACTGAAGGACAGAATCGTAGAACAATCAACTTCTACTCTGAAGTCCTTGACTGTTTCATCATGCCTTTTATTACCATTAAAATGAACCTTTCCGACCAGGTCAAGTCACTTGCTACTTATGCACATCTTAATGGAGCAATGTATCTCAAACACGGTACTGCATGTTTGACCACCGCACTCTATGCCGATTCACAGGCAGTAGTCAAGAATATTATTATCACAGTTGCTCGGATGCAACTTCTTGATCCCAACTTTAAGCTTTATATTCTTTTGGAAGGGACTGATCGGTTGGAAGTTGTTTTCTCTGAGACTCGAACTATTGATCATGCTCGCAACTTTGATATTGAGCAACTAGGTCAAAAGCTCAGTCTGGGTGCCCTAATTAATGCTGCATTTCAACGAAACCCAGATCTTGATAGAGGTCATCGCCGCTTAAAGATTGAGGGTGCTCTAGGAATTGACCATGTGAATCCTAAATCCTGGATTGGAGATGTCCGAGTTGGCAATGTGAACTTGCTAGAATGCTGGAATTCAGGGCGAGAGGCAGCAAACAATCTCCTGGTTCAATATTTTGGGCCTGATGCATGGGTTGATTTTGTTCAAATTTTTGAAAATGACAAGCGGGACCTCCTCCGCCCTCATGGAGATTATGTCGGAACATCATTTAGTGAGGATGACTGTCGGTCAGAAATGGAGAATGAGGTTCTTCCAGAGGCCATTGTTCCATCTATACCTCAGGAACCTGCTGTTGCAGCTAACCTTATGGTTACAGATGAATGGAACACAGATGTATATGAGGACTCAGAGGATGAGGACAGAGATGAATATGAAGATAAAAATCTTGGGATAGACTTGGAAAATTGTATCCCTGAAAGCATTGAGCAACTAGAGCAGGATAAGACATCCCTGATATTTTCAAAACACCTTGTCTCTGAAGGAAAGGAATATATGAAGTCCTCTGTTATTGCATCACTAAGCTCAAACCGAAGTCGGAAGGCCACCACTCAAACACTCCGAGTTCGGGGTGTTGCCCTTGAAGATCTGCGGCAAACAAAGCTGGATACTGACCTCAACTTTGATCCTATGGAGAATGAAGATGTATTAAAGGCTGGCGATTTGGTTGCTATCTTGGTCCGAGTCAACACACAATTTTGTCTTGGTGTTATTGCTGTGAAAGGCTTCAGAGTTGGGAAGGACCGAACAATCAAAACCACCATGGATCTGGATAAGCTTGAAAATCTAGACTCTGGGATCAAAATAGTTGGTCAAATCATGGAATTGACATTTGATTCTGATTCTGATTGTTGGCTATGGACTGGAAGATATTTGCGTATCAACACTTCACAAGATGGATATGCAACACACAAGCACTTTATGCTTGAGTTCTCATCTGTTCTTATTACCCTTCTTGGACCAACACTTTCATATGTGAATGAAACAACAACTTACAATATTCCTGCAAATGAGCTGGAAGATATTTTGGACCTGGCATGGAACATGCTAGATCCTGAAAGCGAACAAGTATTGGCAAACATTGAACTACTATCTGAAGTCACAAATCCTTGCCTCCCATATCACGACTGTAATGGTAAGATTCTTGCTATTACATGAAGCCATTTTTAACTTGTCATAGGAGGAAATTCTCTTCATGTTGCCAATGTACCAGCACACTTGACTCCAAATGTCAAATTAGATGCCAATGAGAACATCACTTGTTTGATTTGTGATACAACTATCAAACTTTCTGGGATGCGCAACCATGTCGGCCACCACATTCTACTTGCTTTGCATCAAAAAGAAGATCATAAAGCTACCTATTCTGTTGGTGCTGATCAATGTGGATTCTGTGGACTTGAGGGATGTCATACTCAACTTGTCGGATCCAAGATAACATCGGATTGCAAGTATCATTATGCCAAGATGAACTACAAAGCAGCAAGAAATTGCACAAGATCAACTCCATGTACCAATGTCCCCATTCACTGCCCTCTTTGTCCTCCATCAACTTCTGGAAACCCTCGCACTATCTGGAAGTACAATGCCATGTATCATATTATCAGTGAGCATACTGAAAACAACGAGGCACTCCCAGAACTACCACCACAGTTCATTATTGATACCTTTATTCGGGGGCAAGAAGAAGAGCTCATGGGGATAACAGCTGAAGAAACACAGAATTACAGACTCCAGAATGATATTCCAAATAGTGATGCAATTGATGCATTAACAACAGAGGTCACCAAACGAGAAAGATCAGATACACATTCAACTGCTAATTCTGATTCACATAGGACAAAACAGAGCAAAGTAGTCTAAGACTAGTTCACAGTAGTATCTCCATCTCATTTGTTGTAGTACCAATGAGTCCTGATATCTGATTGAGAGAAGCTACTGCAGCTTTCAATGCCAGTTTCAACTGTACAGTTTCCTGCTGTTGAGCTTGCAAGGCAATCCTGGTTTCGTGCAAGTCGCGGAGAGCCTTGTCTAAACTGTCTTCTGCTAGCATGCAACGTGTATGCAGTGTTGCATAACCAAGCTCTTCTTGTGATGGTTCGGATTCTGATTTTTTGTAAGCAAATGTGATTGTAAAACAAATCACATACTGGGTGATATCACTTGAGACTCAAAGACATCCTCACCACTCTTGGCTGAGTCAATAGGGCTGTTGCCCATAAGGTTGTCGATGTACTCTTGAGAATCTGTTTGGGAGTCAAGAGCACCACCCGATTGAAATGCACTATTTAAAATATAAAGCACAATAATTAAAGTCTGCATAAACTTACATGCTTATTCTGTGAGTTGATTGAAAAGCAGATGAACGAGGGGTGGCTCTCTTGGGGCTGTATTTTTCATCTTCCTCCCTATCTCGCCGCCGAGCCTGAGTTCGGAGAATTTCTTGAGCCTGGGAAGGCAGTTGCTCATATTCTGAGCCAGCATCAGAAGAAGGCTTCAAGTAAGTTAAGTATGGGTCATATTCGTCCTGGCTGGTCATAGTTGGAGACAAGAAACACTCAATATCGCCTCACAGTATGCTCAAGATTGACGCGAGGCCAACGCGAGGCTTGATCGGACATTTAGGGGTCGATCGATACCATTGACAACATCAGGAAATTTGCACAACGCTGATCAGCGCTCGTGATGATCCGCTATGCAATACCATCATCACCAGTGCGTTGCCAACTGGCAACGCAGCTGACGAGCGCTCACATTTGGCTCATAACCGCTTGTCTAATTCGTCAGAGCTGGCCGCGCTGGCGACATCGGTCAGCTCTGGTGGGTCTCCTCAGACAGTACCAGCATAGAATCAGATCATGAGCAACGACCAGCTTAGACTAGGGCACTCAATTCAGTACTGGTACTGATAATGCTCATCGGATGTATCGCGCTCATTATGAATGAAAAAAGCAATGAATTATTGGGCAAAATGGTATTAAAACACGGTGCTACGACTGGGCACTGCCCCCGGCACGGCGTTGGCGCTGGGCGCGCAGCGCTGCCATCGAGTTCACCGTGGTTTCAGCGAAAGAAGCGGACGAGGCGTGGGTGGGAAAGATTTGCCTGGCGGAGGACGACTGTCAGTTGATAAATTCAATTGCACTTAACCAGTACACACTTGTTCCACCACGCCAGCAGTTTATCGACCTTCCTCCTTGCCGGTGTGCCCGCACGGGGTCCCTCAAAGTAGTCCACGATGAAGTTATACAGTTGCGGGTAAGAAAATTTGTAGATTGTAGTCGTCCATTGGTGAGCATTCGTGAGGCTCATGTGCACCTGGAGACCCGATACGGTCAGCGACACTATGATAAGCCCAGGAACAGGCACGCACCAGCACACATATGAATGCGATTGAGCGCGGGGTCACTTTCCCATCCATGAGGAAGATGTCGCACGGCGGCTTGCGGCTGGGTTTGACGGCGTCGCCGCCATTTCGGGGCTTCTTGGAAGGCGGCTCGTTCTCATCGTTGTCCTTCGCAGAAGATGGCCCGGTAAAGACAGTCTTGTAACCCTTTGCACAGTCGGTTAGCAGGAAGTCTGGTGCATGCAAGAATCTCACCTTGACGAGGTATTTGCTCTTCAGGAACCCGTCATCGTAGTCGTTGGGGTCGCCCCGGAAATCAAGGTAGAAGATGCGGCAGAAGAAGCTGGTACTGAGATGGCCGCTCTTGCGAATGGCGGTGCGTACGCTGATGGGAATGAGTCAGCAAATCACGGGATCCGAAAGCAACTCAACTCTGCGTCTTCCCAATCTTGGTCCAGGCTCGTCAGCAATCCGCCGCAGATATCGTGGTCCGGCCCTCGGTTGACGCGACTCTCAGATAGCCCAGGCCCATACATTTTGTACTTCTTGCCGTCCGCGTCAACAACGGCTGCAGTGTGGTCTAACACCGCGATGTCGGGGCTGTCTTTGTCTGCGTTAATCCAAGAACCGAGGCCCCTAGTAATTCTCGAAAGGCATTCACTCCGGGCGTCGTTTGCAGATTTCTGGATCTATCCTTTGTTAGAACTGCACTGTACAGTGTATTGCTGCTCGGCGACATACTGCATTGTAGAAGTAAACCAAGTCATCGGCGTTTGCCTTCACAAGCTTGTTTCCCAACTCTGGAACGAGGCGCAATGTCTCCTGATAGGCTGTAAGGTTTCGCTCGGATCTAAGAACAACAGCCAGAAGATCAACGAACCAACATCGAACAAGACATAACTCACTCTCGTCTCTTCTGCAGAAGTTCTTCTTGTTCGTCGGTCAGGTCTTCATCAAACTCGTCGTATGCTGGCTCTGCGATGCGGCCGTCTAGCAGGTAGGTCTCGGCGTTCGCAACAATGCTCGGTATGTCCCCGAACATGGCTGCGAGGTGTCGAATGCCGCGCGCAGCACCTAATTCACCGGCACTATGGCTGTGAGAGGGTGTTAGGAGCAATCCTGGCTGACAGATAAGCAGATAAATACGAAGGTCCACGCTTTCTCTTGATGGCCGCTTCCTCATTCTGGTGCTGGCCTCGAGAGCAGTGTAGGCGGCCTTGTAGTCGATGGCTCCTCCATCAGCACTGGAGGAGCGGCGAGAGGCGCGGCCGTGATGCGACAGGGAGCGGTGGGATGTGCGGCCTTGACGTGATGAGGAGCTAGAGCGATGTGGCGATGGACTGGAAGAGTGATGTGGGGACCGACTGCGGGAGGGGGCGGCGGCGAGGGGAGGGTTGCCGACGACGTGATGAGGCGCGTGGTGAGTCGGGTGACAGGCTACGGGTCATCGGGGGATGGGGAAGATGAGGGGAGGGGACAAGAGGTATGAAACGCACACTCCATCTTATATATCCTGACCTCCATCAAACAGTCAACACACTTATCGAGACCTCATGTGATCGTGCAGCGCAAAAATTCAAATTCATGAATTACCAATGACGATGCGACACATGATAACGGTGCGATCGCCTCTCCGATCTGCCCTCAGCCTCTGGATGGGTGCTACAGTGCGATGCCGGTGCTCTAGAGGCGTTCTCTATTTCTTTCTCAGTCTTTTTCTGTGCATGACATTCCTTCTCTGTGGCGCCCCGAATTGCGAAGGTGGAGGGAAATCTGAGTCGGGGCTTACTCGGCATCGTAATACGTGCCCAGAATGGCAGAATCACCCGCAGCAACTGATCAGAGCGAGGCACGAGAATGCAGAGAAAGCGGCAGTGACTCCCACAGCAGGACGGGATGCTCTAGCTGCAGCTCGAGCCGGGAGGCTATCTCTCAAGCGCCAGGCGCCGGCAGATTTGCAGGCACGGAAGCGTCGGAGCCCTGGTCTCCGAGTCGAGGTGTGTCCCAAGTCGTCCTTTATTACTCTGCATTTAAGTTGATTATTTTCATAGGGTCCCAGCCGCAGCCACCAAGCACCGCCGTCCTCCCCTGAGCCTGAATCCGAGTTCGTCCCAGAATATGACGGCGGCAGCAATTCAGATGATGTCGTGATGCGGGACGTTGAGAGTACTTCCACCACCGACACAAATGGCACCTCTGGTGCACAACCAAACACCGCAACGATTGACGCCGACGCTGACGACTTGGCACCAGGCCGGCCAAAGCGTACAATACGTCTACCAGCTCGTTTCCGAGATACACCACCGGAGCCGCTCCCCCCTGTCGACCTTGCTCTCCTGCCCGAAGCACCGACGTCGCGACTGCCTCGTGTGGTCCTGATCGTTCGGGATACCTTCACGAGCTTCAAGAACAGCTTCGGCTTATGGCGTGAATATCCCCACCGCCCCACCTACGACCCAGATTCCCTGATAACCCTGGAGGGGTTATCAACTCGGTTTCGCCAGCCTGCTGTCCCCAATACACCGTCCCAGCCAAGGGAACCTGTAGCTCCAACCACAAATCGGTCAGCTTCTCGCCTTTTGAGCTGGCAAAATAACGGCAGGCGAGCTTAACACCCTCGTTCACGACATCTTATGACACCCTGAATTCAATATCGACGAGCTCGAGAATTTTGACGCAACTCGCGCGAATCGACAGATGGATATAGAGGCACAAGCGGAATTCCCTCTCCTCGCCGATTTCAAAGAGACCAGTGTCAAAATCGAAGTCCCCTCGGGCTCTGCAGCCGTTCCGTCCCGCTTTTTCGATGTCCCCGGCTTGTATTACCGGAATATCATATCTGTAATCAAGGCGGCCTTCGCTGATCCTCTCTCCCGCCATTTTCATTTCGCTCCATTCAAACTCTTCCACAAAATTCGAGCCAGTGCTGCTCAGATCCGTGTCTTCAGTGAGCTGTACAACTCGGACGTCTTCCTTGCTGAGCACGATCGTATCCAGAGGCGCGGCAAAGTCCCCGACGATGATCCTCACTGCACACGCGAAAAGATCATTGCCGCCCTGATGTGGTGGTCGGATTCGACGCATCTCGCAAATTTCGGCACTGCAAAATTATGGCCCATTTATATGCTCTTCAGGAACCTTTCAAAATGCATCCGGGCCCAGCCTAATGTCGGCGCTGAACACCACATTGCTTATATTCCTTCGGTAGGTTGCTACCTATGTTACATGGACCTGCTAACGCCTTCTGTGAAGCTTCCCGACTCGATCCAAGACGAGATCTCCTGGTTTCATGCAAAAAAATACGGGATTGTCATCAAATGCTTCGACAGTGTGGAACGTCGCGTTTATCCACTGCTATTCACTTATTCAGCTGATTACCCGGAAAAGTCAGTCTTCCCTCCGACTTTGCTCAAAATTCAAACTAATTTTCGCAGAGTATTGCTGGCGACTATTCGAGACGGCGGCATTTGTCCATGTCCACGATGCCTCACACCGAAGTCCCAGTTGCATCTCATGGGTCTCGTTCGTGATATCACGGCCCGAGTGTCTAAAGCGCGCCAATATCTTGCCGACAAAATTCGCACCGCACGCCGGTTCATCTATCAGTTAGGGGTTGCCATCGGTTCGACGCGAGTAGAAGATCTTCTGAAGGAGACATCTTCCGTCCCTACCGTGGTATGTGCCGAATAATATTCACTGTAATGGTAACTGAGGCTTCACAGAACGCTTTTATTGACCAACTCGGGGATAATTTTGATCTCCATCGCATGCTCGTCGTTGACTTCATGCACGAGTTCGAGCTCGGGGTATGGAAGAACCTCTTCACCCATCTCATCTGACTTTTGCTCGCATTGCCTAATGGTAAAGACCTCGTAGGGGAGCTCGATCGGCGGTAATATCCTCTAATCTCATATATGTGTGTGTACTCACTCATCCGCAGATATCGTCAAATGCCACGCTTTGGATCAAGCACCATACGTCGCTTCGCCACGAACGCCTCCGAAATGAAGAAACTCGGTGCCCGGGACTTTGAAGATCTTCTCCAATGCGCTATTCCCGCATTCGACGGTCTTTTCCCGGCTGAACATAATGCCCGAATTCTCAAACTTCTCTATCAGATGGCCCAATGGCATGCATGTGCCAAACTTCGGATGCATACGGATCCAACGCTCGAGCACTTGAAGAAATTAACCCCCGAAATTGGCCGTTTAATGCGAGAATTCAAGAACACTACGTGCTTAGAGTACAAGACATATGAATTGCCCCGCGAAACTGCCGCCCGCGGTCGGCGTGAACAGCGAATAGCTGCAGCGGCTGCCACGCGAGCCAGCAGTTCCACACCTGCCGCACCCACACCCCTTCCCGTTCCTGCCCAGGCCGTTCCACCGAAATCAAAGAAGGAGAAGACCTTCAATCTCAACACATACAAATGGCATGCCATGGGCAATTATGCCCCAACAATCCAGCTTTTTGGCCCCAGCGATTCTTATTCTACACAACTCATGAGTTCATCCATTGATTATAACCAATTCTTTTGATCAAAGCTGCGCAGGGCGAAAGTCTCCACCGGCTCGTGAAGCGTATGTACGCTGTTACGAACAAACGCAATCACACAGCACAAATAGCAGCCCGCTATATGCGTCTCAAGCGTGCAAAAGCAGCAGCGCGCACGGCCAAAAGCACCGTCATCACGTCGCGTATGGAGACGATGATCCTCTTGGTGCGACGCCGCTGGATATCCACCACCACACCAGTCGAGCGAGACGGCGGCCCCTCGGCATGTACAATGACTTTGACCCGGAATCTGGGGACCCTGCGATGGTGGTACGTGCACATTCTCGATAATATGGCTCTTGCTCACATCTCATTGCAGGACTTCATTCCGAAACTCAAGGACCATGTTCTTGGCCGACTGCAGAAGCGTGAATTCGACGGCGACACTCACGAGGAGTTTACACCGGACAATAGGAACACAGTGCGGATCATTGGCAACAGAATTTATGCGACAACAACTCTGCGTGTCAACTACACGACATACGATGTCCGCCGAGGCCAAGACACCCTTAACCCTAGGACGTCTTGCTTCGCCATGGTACACTCAGCTGAGACAGAGGCCGGGGCGCATCCCTACTGGTATTGCCAGATCCTCGGCATTTTCCATACCACTGTTTGTGAGGTTGCTTCGAACGGCGAGCACACAACTCCTCAGTCAATGGAGATCCTGTGGGTTCGGTGGATGGGTGTTGAGCCAGGGTTTCGTACTGGAATCAAGATGGCTCGTCTACCGAAGGTCGGCTTTGTGGAGGAGTCCGACCCGTATTCGTTTGGATTCCTCGATCCTCAGCATGTCATTCGGGGTTGTCATCTTATCCCTGATTTTGCGGCTGGGCGAACGAATGATCTTCTCGCTACACAAGGGTCAACAGCAGCGCGCAGCCCGGACGACACGGAAGATTGGCGTACGTATTATGTCGATATGTGAGTCGGGCTTTGTTTCTTGGGCGCTGACTGACATTTTTGGCAGATTTGTAGACCGCGATATGTTTATGCGCTACTTTGGTGGCGGTGTTGGCCATACAAGTATTGGTACCACTGACGAGGACAATGACCCGACACCGATGGATGACACAGCTGCCAGTGATGACCAGCCTGGTTCACAAGACTCCGATGATTCGGACAGCGACTCTGATTCAGAGAGTGAGACCGAGGAAGATCTGGACGAGGAAGATCTTGACGAGGAAGAGCTCGGGGAGGAAGATTTAGGTGATGAAGGAGATGAGCCGCTCGAAGAAGATATTGGCTTCGACGACTTTTAATTTATTTAGTGGTACTTCTAGCACCGTGACTGGATTCTTGTTACCCATGAATGATTGAATACTAATACTTTACATCCACTTCAACTCCTACTCGACCCGACTCGAGTCCTGTCTGCATCCTCATCCTCGGTATCCGGCTCCGTCGCATCCAAATCAATGTCTGCATTCAAACTATCCTCGATATCGTCCAGTGCCTGACGCATTGAAGCAATACTGTTGACAACGGTGTCTGATGTGGGAGCATGGGACGGGAAATCCTCCCTGCAAATAGCTCGCAAAAGGTCGTATAGATGTTCCACGTGTGTTTGAATCGCCGTCTCGATTTTCTTGGCTTGGATGATACGATTTGCATTGTGAAATTTTCTCCCTATGAGCTGAACGTCGATCTCGCGGGCAATCTGCGTCTGTGCTGGGGTTTCTGGGAATACGCGCCGACGTTTCTGCGTGGGCGTCTGCGGATTGGAATATACAGCCGACTGTGGCGGACAAAGTGGCTGAATGAGACTGCTTAATTTTTCTAGGGTCGGCGTCGAGACATGCTCATAGTCAATCATGCCGACAGGCCACTTGTAAGTGTGCATGAAATATTGAGATTATTAAAAAGGAATAAAGACGATCCAAAGTACAGTGTGAATGACTTCTTTGAGGAGCCATTGGCATTCATGTGCTCAATGTCATGGGCGAAGGCTGCCGCCATATCCTCGTCGCTACCAGGAGTCGTGCCGGAGGCCATTGGAAGGCTCACAGTGTCTGGAAGAGCTGCTGTGGTGAGATAGGTGAGATAGAGAGCACAAAGATGTGACGATAAGACAACTGTTTTCAATTGGAAATACATTGGAAATAGAGAGACATGTGAGTACGCTACAGACTCATAGGCCGCTCACCGGCGATCATGCATCATCACGATGCGCCTCAATCCTGGCGGGGATCTGACCAGCTAGCCACCAGCTCATATGACACTGGGAGCGGCTGGTGAGTGCTGATGCACCTTAATCAGATCCGACGCAGATCATGAGCGTCACCCGCTCATCTCCGTGATGTGCAAATTTGCTGATGAATTACCAACAATCAGCAAGTAAATACGAACAATCAGCAATGGGTCGATTTCCGCGGAAGCGAGCGTGAGACCCGCTTGGTACATCCTTCGAGAGCGTCCAAGTCTGAGCTACATAATCTGAGACTCGGCAGCGACTCTATTGGGCGAGCGGTGGGATCATTGGCGCCGCACGTTTGGAATAGAGGACACGGTGTATACCCCCTGTGTCCGCATTCCTTCGCCTTCCTTCTATTCTGATCATTCCACGCAGCTACACACACACCGCCGCCGCCGTCTCCGCAGGCCCATCGCTCATGCGCCCCTCTCTCCCCCACCACCGCCCCCACCCCACACGCCCACGCCTCCGCCGCCCGCGCGGCTCACACCTTCGCCGTCAACATACCTCTCTGCCGTCTCGTGCCTGAGAGGGCGCACTGTCTCGCGCGCACCACGAGACCACTGAGCGATCAACTCCACGCTGATGAAGAAGCTCATGGCGCGCGCTGACGAACCGGACGCACGCGCGAAGAGTGCGCGTTCCGCCGCATTACTGGAGGAACGCACGGTCGTGGTGGCCGTCGAATCCGAGTTGGTGCATAGTGGGAGTCGTGTCGGGGCAAGGGCAATGTCGTCCTCGCTAGCAGGTGCGTCCCTCCGTCCCTTCTCATTTCTCTTGTTCATGAATCGACTGACGACGCAGGGATTGGCGACCACGGCGCTACGCAGTCTCCAGCTCTACCAGCCGCTTCGCGCGCCCTGGCCACCACCCCGTCCTCCTCCCGCTTGCTGCGACCAACGGCCACGGCGTGCAACTCGCTTCTGCGCCTGTCTCTTGGATCTCTGCGCTCGCACCCGCCGCGCTCCAGGTTCTTCGTGGCCGCGCATTCCGGCACGAGGACAAACTTGCGCCGCAGCGCAGACGAGGTCCCTCGCCGCATGGCGCGGGTAGGCACCTCGACGCGCACGGAGCGCACTCGCGAGGTGCGGTGGAGTAGAGTGGAGGGGACGTCCTATCCGCGGCGAGCGATGCGGCGCGTCAAGGGTTGCGCTAGGATGGGGCGTGAGCGTTGGAGGAATTGGAGGAGCATCGTGAGTCCTGTCCTCTTTTCCCTCCTCGATGAAGGATGAGATCATTGAAAACAGATTTGCAGGCGACGTTTACCCTTAGAGCTGTACCTCCTCGTGGAGGATACTGGGATCCGCACGATATCAACAGCGTTCTATCGACGTTCACGAGTTATGGGAAGATGGGAAGGAGGAGATCGGTTCGAGACAGGTACGTTCCATCTATTATTCCCATTTCCTTTTCTTTCTTCTTTTTCTGCGCACCGCCCCGCGTTCTTCACTTCTATAATTTCCTCAATTCATGCCACTGTATGTTGACGACCTTCCTCCCAGTGTACAGCACCGAATCATACAAATACACACCCAGCGAAGTTCGAACCGTCCTGCGTCCCCATGATATTAAGCACGCCGGTGGCGCACTATGGGCGTTCCTCTTTGTCCCCTCTCTTGCCTCTCTTCCCTCCTCTCCTCCATTATCTCACGAGCCTACCTCCGCTCCTCAATTATACGAGGACCGCAAGACGGACGGATGCTGAGACCCCCGCACACCGCTACCCGTCTTCCATCACACACATGTCCCTCTCTCCAACTCGTCCACGTCCGATACAAATAAAAAGAAGCAAATAACGATTCCGTGTCCAGAGCTCCCCGGCGGCGTGAACGGGCAGGATAGGTTGACGTGATCGTCGGTGCTGGGGGCGGTGTGCTTGGGAAGGGTTGGGCGTGGGGGCTACAGGTGCGCCGTGAAGGCAGACAGCCGTATGTGGGGATCTGATATATCAGCTCTCCCCTAATCAACGGAGAGGGCTGATATATCAGACACCCTAGCTTAGAGGTGCAGCTGATATATCAGCTCACCTTTATTTCGCGTGCAGCTTCCGCCCCGCCCGCTTTACGCGCCCACCGTTCGCCCGCTTCGCCGCCTCGATTGATGGCGGGAGGACGGACGTCCAAATGGGTCGATTTGTTTATGCTTGTTACATCCTCCTTGCTTCGCATCACTGCATCCTCCCTCCTCCCGCCACCCGCTGCCCTGCGGGCCTGGGGCCTGTGGCGGCTTCATGCTCTCGCTACCACATACTTTATGGTCCTGTCTATATCAATGTCACCTTACATTCCCCCGAAGGGCTTCCAAACCGACACCATCGCCCGTTCGGCTCGCTGCATCCTCACCAAAAAAAAGATCACATAAAAGCTGCTCTAGCTGCCGCGATTCCTTAACAGCGCGTCCATGGCATAACCCTTACTACTCTGTGCTCGATTTGCATCCCGCCTGCGCCCGATCCCGCCACCCGCGCCGCGCCTGCTCCTGCTTTCGGCGCTGGGCTGCACCCAGGCCCAGGCACCCGGTCAGTTGTAACAGCTCTCGGCCAGCCATTGCAGCCCTCGGTCAGCCGCTGCAGCCCTTTCCCCTGCCTTACATTCCGCGGCCTGGACCCTCTACGCTCGTTACCGCACCGCTGCCGGCGCACCCGGCTACTGCAGCCTGGCGCTGCACCCTGCACCTCGCCTTCTTACTTGCTTCCTGTGCTATCGCTGCAGGGCATCTGTGCACATCACCGTTGGTGCTCGCGGCCGCTTGCACCGTGGTCCGCTGCCCGCACTCGCTGCACACCTACGTTTCCCAGAGATGGACCCAGTCCTTGCGGCTTGCACTCATATACTCGCCGCACATGGCCTCACGGCCTCATCCCATTTTCCCCTCGTACTCGTTACCCTCATTTCGACTCCCGCGTACCACCACCTGCGCTCGATATTCTTCACCTTGGTGTTTTTTTTAGGAATAGCTAATTATAATTCAATGCTACTTTCTCTTGATATTCATTATACGTTCATGTCATGCCCGAAAACAAAAAAGCATTCTCAAAATTGCTGGCCTTTTTCGGTCCCAAGAACCATCGCGTCATGATTAGTGACTGTGCGCTCGCATCATTCCAGGACTCTATTTTTGACTTTCTATTCTTTGACTTTCAGAAAAATTTTCTTGAGACAACTCTGGCTGCAGATACTCATTTTCTTTCTTTCTTACCACCACTACGTCCACACTGTTTCTCTTGCACATCTACTTTGCCTCCATCCTTGGCCTTGATCCGATACCCCGCATTCGGAGCCGCAGCGTTCCGCCTAATAGTGATTCCGCTGACTCTGCGTCGGCTCCGGCGCACCACCTGATTCTCCTTGGTCGGCTGCTTCTGTTCTGTTGCCTGTACCCGCAGAGTCCCTTCTTGACTGGCATCTAGGTTATTTTGTCGCGACCGGTGAGGCTTATTCCCTTCTGTCTTTATTTTGTGCTGACTTGTCTCTTTTGCAGTGAATGCTTAGCCGACGCTGATATCGACGAAGCGTCATATGCGCCCAGTCAACCCCATTTACTACAGACCATATTTCCAATAATCATTCGCTTTTGGCTTGCTACCTCGCTTCGCTCTTGAATCTAATCAACTACGTATTCGATAGCTTGCAAAAGAATAGTGTCAAAATAGCATACATAGACGAATTGTGTAATGCGAGTCAAGTAACAACTGATTTATAAGTGTCAACGTATGACCTGCATATGATTTGAATGCGATTTTCCATTCGCGAATTGATAAAGTCCCCATTTTGCAATACAAGACCGTAGTATATCGACTCAAGTTAAATATTACATGTAATGACTGCCGCTGGTTGAGCAAAGGCGTGCTGGGTGACTACGGTCGCGCAAGCTGGTTGAGCAGCTTCCTTCTGTATAAATTTTCTACGCCCTATGCCTAAGAAATCCCGCGTGAGTAACAGAAATAATGCCCATGTAAGTAAGAATAACTTACCTTTTGGTCGGTGCGGAAGAGGCTGCCTGAGAACCACGCTTCCTTTTGCCTGCGGCGGAATCGCTCGCCTTCACCGCGCGCGCAAGTAGCTCCTCGCACGGGTCCCGCTTCTTCCTCGTCCCTCTTATCTCCCGCTGCACATCGGACCCATCGGGCAGCTTCGCCCGCTTGCGTGAGCGTGTCGTCAGTGTTGTCACCACCGTCGCCCCGTCCACTGTCCTCTCAACCCATCCCCTCGCCACCTCCCTCGCGCGCGCCTCCTCTGCTTCTTTTTCCTTGGCCTTCTTCTCTGCAGCGGCAGCTGCCACCGCAGCAGTGCGGTTGTTGTTCGTCGACGTAAAAATCAAAACCGGTGTCGCTGGCGTGGAGGGTGGAGTGGCGGAGGCGTTCTCGGCAGCAGATGCGACGGCGGCGACGTCCACGGCGTCCAACACCTGGTTGGTGATGTCGTCAAGTGGTTGCTTACGTGGCCTTCCCCTCTTTTTCTTCGCCCCCTCCTCGACCACAGCAATCTTCTTCGCCTGCTCCACTGCTGCCTTCTTCTGCGCTGTTTTGCTCGAGGACGTCTTCCCTCCCCTTGCCGAGGTCTTTGCCCCCACCTTCGTCGCAGGATTACTCTGAGGACGCGACTGTGGCAGCACTGGGGCGAGAGGAAGCACCCCCGCCGGCGACAAGGGGGCGGTGGCATCTGCGCGCGGAGGTGTTGGTTGTGGCATGGAGGGAATACGGATAGGGGTCACGGAGGACGCAGGGAGGAAGGTCGGCCCCGCTAGCGGAAGCCCGAAAAGATTGAGGGCGGGGGGGGATGGAAGTGGAGGCGGTTTGCGCAGACACGAAGGGTGGAGTGACAGCGGTAGAGGCTTGAGTCGGCTTTTGAGCTTCATGGCCGGCTATAACGTCCAAAACCACCCGCGCAGCGGCGGTGGTGCGCGATGGGGTGGACGAGGCGGTGAGGCCGACCAACTGAGGGTCAATGGCCATGATTGCTGGGTTATGAGATCCCCCTCGTTCGATGGCGGCGATGGCGGCGGCCTCGGCTGGTGGCAGAGGAGCAGTCATGCCGACCGGCCAAGGAGGCAGAGCTGGGGAGTCTGCGACGTCTCCGCCAGCGTTCTCCTCGTGCTCAGGCTCGGGATCGACAGCCCAGTCGTAGTGTCCAAGAGTGGAGTTGTCGCCAGAGGTCGAGGCAGTCCCGTCGTCACAGTCCGAGTGTTGATCGTCGTCCTCCTTGCTGGTACTCGGGGCAGACTCCTCGTCGTCAGTCTTTTTAGACTTGGATTTGCGTTTGGACTGCTTCGACCGTGTCTTCTTTGCTGTCTTTGGTTTTTCGGGGGGAGGTGGGGCCGGGATTGCCATGACTCGCTCAACTCTGCGCTCGTCAGAAGCTGGGTTAGCCGAAGAGGAGGGGAGTGCCCAGTTGGCAGTATCGCCTGGAGAGCGATGATTGAGTCGATTCTCAAAAATAACAAAAGGCCAGTACGTACCGAAGCAAAGCCTTAGAAAATCTTGAAATGGCTGGGTGATGTTCTTGTCGAAGTCCACGCAACATGCCTCGAAGTCATTGCCGGACGGTGTTTCGCCAAAGCAGACACTGGAAAATACGAAGCAAAGAGTCAAGTCAGCACGTGCTTCCAAGTCAACATCTCAAAAGGGAAGTCAATCGGCTCTATTAGTATTACGAAAACGATCTACAGAACAAGTGGGTACTGAGTAACTGAATGCGACTCTCACATTTTCAAGGTCAAATCGCCATTCATTCTCGGATTCGGGCCGCCGAAAATTGACATCCCAACCCAACCACTTGCAAGGTAAGCAGCCCTGTGGACGCCGCCGAAGACGGCGTCCAAGGAATCAATAGCTCTACATATTGGATCAGAACGAATCATCAATAAGCAATGAAATTCTTACTGGAGTCGCTCCTCGGGTGTCGCCTGCTGTGGCTCAAGCTCTGCACGCTGCTCCTCCTCATTCAAAGCACGTCTTTCCTCCTCGACCGCCGCCTCGACTGCCGCACGCTCCTCCAGAGAAGCCTCCGCCCACATGTCCTGGACAACACGTGTGCGCAAGCGCATTCGAGCCGATTTGGTACGCTTAGCACGCGCCGCAGGGGTGTCTTGGAACTCGTCCGTCCAGTCGTCCGCGTCGTCGGCATCCTTGTCGACGTTGAGGGCGTCGTAGCCCGCCGCCGTCAAGGCTTCGACGATGGCTGCCTTGTTGCGCTTTTGAAAGATTTCGATGGGCTGGTGGACACGGCGGCGCCTCGGGATGCTCAACTGGAAGATACGTTGGACCATAGCGTTTGTGGTGCTGGGGACGGCATCCTCGGTGGCGCTCCCAATCTTCTTGCGCTGGTTGCGGAACCAATTCTCGATTTTCTACATCGGTGCGTGAGTATTTGTTTTTGAAGTGGCGTACTCGACACTAGCCGATCTTTTTGCCTTTATAGCCGCACCCAGCGCCGCTAGCTCGTCGGGCGTCAGTTCGCGACCGTCCTTGTCGGTCGGGAGCGGCAAATTGAGCTTCGTATGCTCCGGATATTTTTTGAACCATGCCTCCATGATGGGGGGCCAGAAGAGATGCAATTTGCCCTCCGCCTGCCGTTGGATGAACAGCGGGAGCTGAGCGGTTAGGAATTCTTTCTGCTCGGTGGTGGTCCAAGGGGGCGGCGCCATTGCGGGTAGGCAGGGTAGGCAGACGAGGACAGTTGATATACTGTGGTAGTAAAAGGAGACGGTCTTGTGTTTCGTGTGGCTTTATAAACAGCCGCGTAAGTTTTTTTTTCGATACAATAAATTATTTCCCGAAATTTCCCTCTTTAGGCGGGCAAGTAACTCCAAGTCTCTAACAAGCAACAGCTCCGTTTGAACACCCCAACAAATGCTTCCATTGATTTTTCCATCAAGTCGACCGCATGCACTTCTCCGAGTTGTTCGTCCAGTCGGATCTCATCCATTTCTGTATGTCTCCCTTATTTGCCCCATCGAGTGATTCGCTCCTTCTTCTCTCGCTCTATCCTCCCCTCATGGTCCACACTTCGTCCTCTGTGCCCACCGCTGCCACCTCCGAGAAGGAGTTGGCGGCGTTGGTCACGACGCTGTCGAAGCTCTCTGTCGATATGAGCCAGCGCGCTATTGACCTCAACGGTGAGTTTTGTATCTAATCTCTCTTTCATATTCTTGACTGCTCACTCATGTCGTTCGTGCCAGACAAAACTTTGTCCCAGCTCGGCCTGGAAATCACCCGTCACTGCCTCGAAGTCAATGGTGAGCTATGCCTCGCCTCTTTCTTTTGCTTCACTGACACATCTGCCAGAGCGCCTCCCTCATGTTATTCATGCGCACGTGGAGGCTGCTATCGCTGAATTGCGTCGTGAGTCAAAACTGAGTCGCTGGCGTGCACTATCTAAAGTCACTATAGCCCCCTCCCCCCTCTTCTGTAAGGGGATCGCCCCCTCGCCGGCCCATCTGGAGGAGATGTTTCCAGCCGGAACAGGAGAAGGGCTGACCTGGCACGTCGTCTGCGTCGGCCGCCAGCCCGGCCTGTACGCCACTTCGTAAGTTCTCCCTTCGTCATTTGGATATTTCTTTTCATCGCTTTCTAGGAGAGAAGCCGATGCGCAAGTCCTCGGCGTCCCTGACCAGTCCCGCCGCAAGATTGCTGGTCGTGCTGCTGCCCTGGCGCACTACCGCCACATGTATGAGACCAATAAGGTCATGCGTCTCACCGAAATTCCCGAGTGATCTGGTATGTTTTTCCCTCTCAATTGTTACTTTCTTCGTGTCTTATGGCCATTCAGCGTCATTGGTGTCGCAGCCAGTGGGTGGGCGCGGGGTGCAGCTGCTTTTTCAGCGTTACTGTTCTATTACTTCTCGTGCAATAAATTTCGTCACTCGCTTGGCATTTTGAATGTGTGCGATGAGAATTAACTAGATGAAACAAATGTCTTGACTCCTAAAAATGTACTGCTGCGCCGCGAATCATCTATCTTCCACAAGTGACCCTACGGCGGAATCCAGTTTTCGACCCTATCAACTATCTCATCAATCCTACGGAGCAACGCAGTTCGCGACTCCATCAAGTATCTCATCAATCATTTTGTCCACGCGACCTCTGTTGTCTCTTCCACCAACAATCGAACCACGTGTACGGCATCCGCTAATTGTTGGTAGCTCCACACTCGTCGGCGTTCTTAAGCCGTGTTCCCGACTCTTTGCGCATCCAAGCATTCTACAACCAAAATCAATTATATTAACATGTTAAATAAAATTGCTGCAAAAAAAAATCGTCCTATATTATATGGCCACCGTGTTGGATGAAAGTCGTGGAGTTCCTGCAGACACAGGCACAACCGGGGCAGTCGTCGTCGCCACATTTTGTACAAGTTGGAAAGAAGTGACCGCCCGCATGTGTTATCCACACAGAGGTCTCCTCGCACATGCATGCACAGCCGGGACAACCCAGCTCGTGGCAATACGGGCACCTGGGGACGTCGTTAACAACACGCCGCTCGAAGATTGGCGCGTCAGGGATACGGGGTCGCCGAGTATCACATTCGCTATCGCTGGAGCTGGAATCGCTGTCGCCTTGCTCTGCGATGTCACTAAGACGGCGTGGAAGTGGCGACGGTGACGAGGCGCGCTGGAGACGTGGCAGCGGTGACGGCGACAATGTGCTCTGGAAGGGAGAGGACAGTTGTAGACGAGGCGGCTCCTTTGGCGGCGCCACGATGCGTTTGGCTTTCTTCTTGATGTCGGTGCCAGCTGGCCTGCCATGTTCTGGCTTACGCTTGGACTCTGCTTGACCTTGGTGCTTGCGACGCAGCTCATCAGCCTCAGCCCGTCTATAATGTCGTCAACGGGGAAAACAAATAATACAAGTCAGCAGAACACACTGCGCTCGGCGTTGCAACCCACGAGCCGCCTGGGCGGCTGCCCAGTCCCTCGCACGAACTCTGAAAACCACTTGAGGGAGGGATCTTCTTCTGTGTCAATGGATTCCACGCACTTGTCTCTGTAACGCTCTGAGGCTTCGGCGGCCCTGCGGCGGTATTGGCGTTGAATGGAGGGATCGCCGGCGTCAATAGCAGCCCGTTTCCGTCGCATGCGAAGCCGCGCATCATTGCGGCGTTTCTCTGCATTCCTGCCCACATCGTGCTGTGAGGTATGCAGAAAATAACACATTTAAGAAGACACTAACTTCTGCTCATACTTTTTGCGAGAGTGAGCAACATGCTCCTGCTTCACATCCGGGGGCAGTCGTGGTCGGCCGGGAGGCATGGGTACGAGAGTGGGTACGTCGAGATTGTGGAAGAGAAGAGAAAGGAACGTGACGGCAAGCCTGGCCCAATTTGGAAGCTATCTGGCAAAATCAGTTCGCGACGAGGTAGATGCAATATTTTATTCCTACCGCTGGAGCCGAGGCCCCTGATTTCCTGTAAAAATGGGATAGCGCGTTTGGATAGCAATGCATCTTCGTTTGAGTTGTTTGAAATCGTGCCTTGGAATGCTCGGACTTGGGGCCGCATGTATTCTCGACGAAAATGCATATTCAACTCGACCTTCCATGAAGGGCGTCCTTCATATCCCGGTGAAGATAAAACAGACTTCTAAGAGAAATGAACATCTAGCCGAGTCATTTGAGGTCATCCCTGCCAATCCCAAGCCTGGTGCAGTGACTTGTTCGCGAGCGAAATCAGTTCGCGAGATCGTGTTTAACGATAATTCGGGCCCTCTGGGCATAGGTGCCCGAAATTGGGATGCAAACGGAATTGCTGGGTTGTAGTAGTGACCTGAAGTTGCGCTTTCCATATTGCGGCCATGGTGAAAGGGAGTTTGAGAATTGGATTATGTCCAAAAACAAATGTCACCAGCGACTGTAAGCTAAGTGGTAAATGGATTCCAATGCAAGAATCAGTTCGCGAGCGGATCACGCACAATATTTTATTCCTCCCTCCTCAACAGCATTGTTTAAATTCTTCGTAAAATCAGAGCAGGTCCTGGAGATGTCAACGAGGTGTTATTTGAGTCATTTGAGGCCGTGTCCTTCGACAATGGAATGGCACAGGCGTCAGTTCGCGACGGAAATCAGTCGTAAACTGTTCTTCAACACTAGGCTTTGGCATACATCGCTACGTGTAGAGGTCAATGTGTTTTATTGAAGAGTGGTCTACGGGTACCTAGCAACTTCTTCTACACTAATGAACCGGGCGAATTTGAGCTTCGACGATGTTTCCCTCACTTTTGTTAACTACTCGTGTTCAACTGATTCTTGAATGGCTCGCTGTTCCGGGCGCATGAATGTAGATGCGGGGAGATGGGTTTGAAGACGTACATTGCAGAAACCGAAGGCGAATGCACAGGCCGGGTGAGTGTCTCGGGGAAGACGAAAGAAAACGGTCAACATCAAGCTGGGCAATTATGGTGATGTCGATGGAGGGGCTGCAGAATTGTATTGAGGTTTGAACGTCAATGGAACAGCTAAAAGCGAAAAACACGCACACGTATTGCTTGCCCGCTGTGAGTTGGCTGCCAGCAATTATGTAAGAAGTCGTCAGCGCTGATATTTGGGCTTCGGCGGCGAGCTCGGGGCAGGTGCGTCTGCAGGGGCGCCGGGTTTGGGTTCAGCGAGCACTCACACCCGCCAGAACCTCCCGAGAAGTGAGGTAAGCACAAAAAACTTACCTGAATTCAAAGTCTCCGCCCAGATCCACATGGCCAAAGTAGACATCGCCGCGATTCATTTTTGCTGCTATGAGGGACTAGAATTGAGCTTGATGGGGCTTCTACTCACGGCTAACGCATGCCTCGCCCTTCCCCCGCGAGAATTGGTTGCCACGACTGCGTAAAAAGTCAGCACTGATATGTATGGCGGTGGCGAGCTCGGGGCGGGCGCGTCTGCAGGGGCACCGGGTTTGGGCTCTGCAGGCAGACGCACCCGCTTATATCTCTCCAGAAATGAGCACGAAAAAACTTACCGGGCTTACACGCTAACGACACCTGCGCTGTACAATGTACATGGCAGTTGTTTGGAGGTGACGGAGGTGACATCAGTCACAATCACGCTCACATGATCAAAGTACTTTTCTGCGCTCGCCTGTGGTGGCTCGACGAATCCACGTGTAGCGCTCGAAATCTTGTTCAACTCGCTTTCTGTTATGCGGCCTCCAACCTAATGTCAGTAAATCTGAGCTTGACGGAGGTTTCCCTGGTACCTGGGTGGACAAAATCTGAAAATGGTCTGAAATTTACTCTCGTGTCGACAGCGGGCTCATACTGAACACAGCCTCATAACCTCACCACCTCTGACAAGTGCAGCTCAGCGAATCGCTTTCAGAATTCACAAGTGCAGAGTTACTCGACTTCTGCCATCAAATCAAACCGGCGATTCATGCGTCGAAAATCTTGTGTTTCATTTGATCAAACGTGACCGATACCGAGTTCTTTCCAGACGCCCACTACTGGCATGCACCACCCCTGGACCCCGACTGAAGACAAGGCGCTCAAATCAGGTGCGTACTGGCTGCCTAATCTCCAGGCTCCTCGCTGAACCCACGCCGCAGAGGCATTGCGTTGTGTAGAGGAAGGCACCCCCATTCCTGGGAAGCTCACCATATGGCTCGACTTTTACAAAGCAAAAGCTGCCCCACGCAGTCCCACATTCCACGAGCGCAAGCGGGAAGCCCTTGTTGCACGTGTTGCTGCCAGGAAGGCACGTTTGGATAATCTTGGGGACCTTCGCATCCGTGCGTTGCAAGCATCCACACGAAAATGGCCAAGGCCTCGCTGTCATCCGCAACACCCTGACAATCAAGCACGGATCGCGTCTCAGCGTCAGGAGAAGGAGCGGCGTCGGGAAGCAGAACGGGCGGCGGAGCGGGGAGCAGCGGAGGCGAGAGTCGCATATTTGATGGAGCTGCGGGGGCGCGCGCAGGAGCGGCGTCATAAAAAATAATCTGCTTTCCAATAATAATTAATTTTGCTTCCAACTAAGTCTATCCAGGCCTGATCCCCAAATTCGAGTTCGCGAGATTTACTAGGCGTGGCGCGGCCCAAAGGAGAATTGACCGAAAGGGGAGAGATGAACGCGTGCTGCATTCCCCTCGTCACTTCTCTTTAAGTTGGCCATGGGCGTGAGCCTCCCGCCCATGGCCGACTTGCCACTCTCTGTGTACATTCAAATTGCACTTTTTAGCCGTCGCGCTGAGCGCCTCTTTCTGCTCCGGCTAACTCGACAAGTCAATCTTGCTCTGCGTCATCTTTTGTACTGCAACATCGAAGTGGGTTCCTCCGCTGCAAAGGTCGTAAGCTCTCTTGCCCATAATGTACAGTTGCGTTCTATGGTGTGTTTTCTCGTTTCCTCGCGTCCAGTTTGTTGCTAATGATATTATTTGGAAGGTACGATCTTTGCAGTTTTCCGACCCCTCCGCGTCCATACCGCCTCGACTCTGGGCGTTGGTGTTCCCGACGTTGGAGAATCTCGAGGTTTTAACCATCGCATACGATATTCCTTTACCCCAACCGGCTCTCTCTTACATCACCTTCCGCCTCACCGCGCTCGAATTCCTCTGCTGCGTGACCCAGGAGTGGACGGACCTCATCGATATACAACCAGGACTCGAGGAGCTAATCTTGCATTCCACGTTCGCTGGCGATGCCCCCGGCCAGACAAGCTTCCCCGGCTTCGCAGGATCTGTGCAGGAACGGTGGAAGTGGCCAAATTCGTGCGGTTCCATGCCTTAGAGGATGTCTGGTTTCTCCACAAAGGTGCGATCGGGAGTGGACGACCCACCCTGTCTTCCTCCATTCTGCTCCACTTCGCCGTCTCGCCATCTCGTCTACGCACGCTCAGAATTTCGGCGCCAGACTTCTTGCGCTTGATGGACGCGGCGTCAGACGTCGTCTCGATGCTCGTACATCTGGCCCTCGATGAAGACATGACCTGGTCGGATTTCCTTCTCAAGTCGGACACTGGCGGACTGGTGTGTTTGGCTATATTGAGTATAATACCACAGCCATTCATCTAACACTGTGTTCAGGCAGCAAGCACATTCGGCCAAGCCGCTGCAGCAGTGGATCGCCGCTTTTTCCATCTCCGAAGCATTGTTCTCGTTTGCTCCCAATCCAGGCAAGATCGCAACCACCGCCCGCTATTGATGTGCAAAAATGCCAAATGTTTCGCCACAACTCTTGCTAGCCAGTGTACAGCAGTTAAGTTGGAGGCCTTCCGTTTCTACGTGTCAGATGGCTACGCCATTTGGACTGATTGGGGTGGGGAACGAGAGGAACTTGCCTATTGGGATGCGAAAGAAGCCGATGAAATCAGTTTTGAAGAAGAGTATGCCAATTTCTTTTAATAAATGCGTCTATTTGCTCTCTTGGAGCCGTCGGAATGCTACTTGAATTGAATTTTCTTAACAGTTAGCTTTTCGCATTAAATTTGGTCGGCCGAATCCGGTACAACGGAATTTAATTTGGACCACGGAATCTGGACGGCGGAACGAAAAAGGTGAGTCGTATAAGCGATTCCGCAATCAGGTACGATAAAGCGTGATTTGTGTCTCAAGTCTTGATACCGCTTCTGTTCGTCTTCCCCCCATGAACAAGGCGAGGAAACAACGTCGCTCGCGTGAGTTGAGTTACTCCCTGGAGTATTGAGCAATATTCACTCTCTAATTGTTCAGTGAAGCCGCGGGCTCCCCCGAAGGCGATTCCGCTGGAAACCATGTCCCGGGCGCGGGTGCGACCTTTGAAACCATCAAAGGAGAAAGAAACAGCCGCTCCAAACCCGTTAGCGGAGGCCGCATGGGACCGCTCAGTCGCGGAACTCTCGGCAATACTCCTGCAGCCTGATATTTGGGAGGAGGAACCGTGCGCCTCCCGCATTGTATATTATTGCCCTCTGATTCAATCCAATAGTGAGGAGGAACTCGACCCCGAGGCGAAGAAGGCAAGAGAGGAGGAGGATGTTGCGAGGGCGAGGATGTGGAACGGCATTGTGGCGATGGCGATCGACGCGATGCGCGAGCCCGAGTGCCGCACTTGGCTCCACGAACAACACATGGAGGAAGAACGGAAACACGTGCAAACCATGCGCGCTGCCCAGGACACGGAGCCCGCATACGCCGATTGGTCTGGGCCCGCCCAATATGTCGAATTTTGAAAATCACCAATGGACGTATTATCTGTAGAATCAGTGTGAATCAAAATTTTATCCCCTGACAATCTCTGAATAATCTGATGGTCTCTAGCCCCGAAGGAAAGCTTCCCGAACTTTCTCCGGTGAGTCTGTGCTCCTCAATCGTCATCCACGATGTCCAACACATTCGCAAAATGGTATTCTCTCTATTCAGCGTGCGATAATTATGTCTCGGGCCCCATAATCACCTACGGTATGTGTTCCCTCATTCCAGCATGTCTTGCGTTGATCTTGCTTCACGCTGACGGCACCACAGATATTGTATGCACATGGCCCTGCCTTAACTTCCACCGGTGGGCGCACCAGTCTCCGGACCCAATTCTCGCCAGCAACGCTCCCTGTACGGATGGCGAAGTATCAGAATGCGGCTCTCATTGGTTACGCCTCGGAGAGAACACTGGGATTTTCAAAAAGTAAGCCCGATATTTTTGCTATGATTCTAAGATGACCTTCGATGCCAGCATGGTTTGGGTGCGCGGGCTCGTAGAGTCGGACGATGATGAAGATGATGAGATGCCTGCACTGATGCCGGCTCAGCCTACTACTCTGTTACTTAGGGCGAAATTGTAGCTTCCACATTCATGAAAACGCGACTTTCTCTGCTTGCCGAAATTCTGCTTGCCATTTCGGTTCTGCTTGAGTTCAGTTGCCCGTTAAGGAACTGCCGGGCTGATCGGACCGAATGTTACACGTGAGAGCAAGCATCAACAGCTGCGCTTCTCCAACACCTGGGTACCTCGTAGCTATGGGTCCTGGCCGTCTCAGCTGTGTCTCCACCCAATTCCGCGTTGGGTATCTCCGTCCAACTCTGCATTGGGTGTGTGTTTCTGCCGACTCCGATGGCCTATAGCCAAAAACGCAAAAAAAACGACCGTCATCACCTTCAGCCGGAGTGCGCAACCACCTGTGGACTCCTCCTCAAATTACACTGGCTCTTCTGCTTTCTCAACGACCAGGATCTTGCGTGAAAAGACAACAATTCGACAGGATGGAGCAACTCGGCAAAGACGATCCATGGTGTCGGTGACTTCTCAGCACATCGTTCCCAAGGCTCAAGACAATGTCCAACCGCAGTCGCCGCCGATTTACGAGCCTTATGACGCCGGGGACCATGGTGGCGACGACTACGACGAGGAGGAGGAGGGCGGTCGGGCCCTCCGCGACTCGGTATGTGACAATTGCGATTGAGCCTCAGCCATAAATTAATTGCGTGTTTAGGACAATCCTCTCCGGCAGTGGGCGGAGGACCACCGCGACATTTTCTTGGCAGAGATACTGCGGCATGAAGGACGCGGTGAACACGCTGAGTGGTCGTCAACGTGCCGTCGCTGCAGCGAACGCGGTGCCGATCATCGCTGCATTCACTGCATGGGTGGTGGCGAGCTACTATGTGATCGCTGTGTCGTTGCGTCCCACCGTCAAATGCCCTTCCATAAGATAGAGGTATGTTCTTTGCCGTCGAGAGGATTCCTTACTGAAATTTCCAAAGCGTTGGACAGGCACACATTTCGAGCACAGAACTCTTAAAGAGCTGGGTTTGCGCATTCAGCTGGGTCATTGGCATGGGTTGGATCGGGTTTGTCCACTGCCTCAGCCCGCTGCCGGCGATGACTTCGTGATCATCGACAATCACGGGGTCCACCCAGTGAATCTCGATTTCTGCAATTGCGGTCAAGGCGGGCTCCCCACAGTCCAGCTTCTCCGAGCACGACTATGGCCTGCGACCACCACGAATCCCAGGACGGCTGCTACGTTCTCTGTCTTGCGCCGTTATCATCTCCTCTCGTTCGAGGCGAAATGCGCTGCTCTTGAATTCTACCAAAGCCTCGCAAGGGAAACCGACAACCTCCACCACAAGAAAGACAAGGTGTGTATATTCTCGTCGTCAAAGATAGCGAATGAAGCTGAGGGGCTCTCAGGATCGTTATCACGAGTTTTTACGGATGACTAGGCAGTGGCGCAACATCCAAATGCTGAAGCGCGCGGGCCGGGGTCATGACCCTGCGGGCGTAATGGCTACAAAGGCGGGGGAATGCGCACTGCTTTGTCCCGCTTGTCCTCAGCCCGGAATCAATTTGCCTCAGGGCTGGGAGGCAACCCCGGAGGAGAAAGCGTACGTGTCCAGTCAAAACATCAGACCCATACTGATGATCCTAGGTTTCTGTATGCCTTGTTCCTGGCATTAGATGCGAACTTCCGCCTCAGGCGAAAGGATGTCTCGACGGAGGACAGGGACCCGGGCTTAGGGAATGGCTGGGCGTTTTACTGCGAGATTGCCGCCTACATGAGCCATGTGAAGCGAAATTGGGACCAGAAGCAGGAGGTATGTAGCAGTCTTATCGTGCCGAGGTGTGGGGCTGATCAATCGTCGATCTAGAGAAGTCACTGCGTGGCCCACGACGCTGTCGACAAGCCTGACCGCGAGGCACGCGGGACCGCGTCATCGGGCATTGGTGCGGTGGACTGCGCTCGTCACAACATGAAACGCCCGAAGGCTGTCGGCGATCTGCAACTTGGGGAGCGGTATGTTTTGTTTTACAAGAACAGATTCGGTCTAATGCGTTTCCAGATATCTGAATATGGACTATATGTTCTTCCACAGCATTGTCGGCACGGACTTGCTCCGTTTCTTTGTCTCGTATGACATCGCGTGCCAGTGGCACCTCAATCTTTGGGGTCGCATGGAGGAATACGACGATGCAACGCTTACCTTGGATGGGCGTGGGAGGTACATGACCTTCCTTGTTCCTAAATTCCATCTCCCCGCCCATATCGAGGCCTGTAACCTCAAGTATTCGTTCAATCTCACTCGATTCGTGGGCCAGACGGATGGTGAAGCGCCGGAGCGGGGCTGGGCGGATGCAAACCCTCTCGCCCGGAGCACGAAGGAGATGGGCCCCCGGGTTTCGACGCGACACCCTGGACGATCATTTTAACGATTGGAATCATAAAAAGATCATTGGTCTGGGTGAGTGGATGACGCGCACTTGCCTGAGTTTCGATACGTGATATACTAACGACGTTCTCCAGGCTACACGATGCGGAGGAAGATCCAGACGGCGGTCCCAGAAATGGTGAAGACGCGGCGAGCTCTAGATGACATGAACGAGTCCCTGGGGAAGGACGGGAAGGATGTTGTGGCAAAGTGGATGGCGATGGCGGAATTGTGGGAAAAGAAGGCCGAGGCTCCCAACCCATTCGAGACGATACGGAAGGACCAGCACGTCACTCAAGTGCGTGCAGAGTTGGCGAGCGAAGCTGCGGCCAGGGAGGCGGCGCACGTGGAGGATGAAGGGGCCGTGAGGGGCGATATGCATATTACGGAGCTGGTTGCGATGGGCATGCAGCTCGAAGAACAACAGTGAGTGTTTTGGCAACCGGATCGGATGGTATACTGAGGAGGAACGCAGGAGGGTCTTGGCATCCGACGTCGCTGCAACTGGCCTGCATCCGACAGCCGGCCAACGTCGCGCGATGACAGAACGTACGAGCAAACTGCGCCGCAAGATCTTTGCATGGATCGATGTCCAACACAAGTTCTTCCCTGCGCTAGCGAATGTCCGGGCCCGCGAGGACGAAATGCGTGCGCGCGTCGCAGAGGACGGACAGTCCGTTCCCGGAGTGTCAGTCTCTGAGATACCGCTGTGGCTGCCATCCGCCGTGGTGGAATCGAGGAGGGTCAAGACTGACGTCGGGATGCAGGGCGGCGTGTGCATGTACGAGTATCGGTTGCGGGTTGGGCAGGCATCGGAGGCTTTGCACGACGTGCGCCGGCTGCTACTCGTGCGGACGCACCTCTACAAACAGAAGGATGCGCACGCACGCGGCGTGCGGGCAAACATGCGGTCCTCGGACAAGATCGCTGTGCTGAACGAACAGATCAAGCGGGCGGCTCGGGCGTATCGTGCGGCCCGTGCGGCGCTCGTCACGCTGGGGAAGGAGGTGAATCGGAGAGAGTGGGAGAATACGCTGCTGCCTCTGGCAGAGGACGACGTTCGTGGACTCCCTCAGTCCCACTTTCATGACCCGGAGCGCAAGAAGAAGAAGAAGCATTCCAAGAAGAAAGCGAGGCTTGCGAGGAAGGAGCGAGAGCGACCAGTGTCGTGGATTTGGGTAAATCGCGGGCAGGGATGGGAGCCCGGCGACGACGTCGCAATGAACGAAGGTAAGTGGCTCCAGACCTTGGTATGTGGCAATCCTGAGCACAAAACAGCGGTGCGTATCGAATGGGCAAAAACACGTGCGCGCGCGATGCGCTGGGCAGAGGAGGTCGATCTATTGGAGGAGGAGATGCGCCGCATCGAGGCCTTCTTGCGGTGGCGGTCCGACTGGTGGATGAAGAGGGTGGATGGACGAAGGCTGCCTGCAGGGTCCCAGCGTGAGGGTGAGGCCGCGTATGCGATACGGCAAGCGGGCATTCATGCGACGCTTGCGGCGGAATTTGTGACGCAGTGGCAGGGCCTGGCCGACCTGATCCGCAGGGGTAGAGCAGGGGAGCTTGCGGAAGCGGATGAAGAAGAGGTGGCGGAGGAGCAGGACGAAGATGAGGAAGAGGATAGCGAAGAGGAAGAGCCCATACCGACATTGCCGCAACGGACAGTAAAGCCGACTTACGTAGACGAGGTCCTAGTTATGTAGTTCATGTTGTACGGTATGGTTTCGTCGCGCAATGGTGTATGTGCCCCTTTTTTTTCAGAATATTACGATTTTTTTTGAAAACATTTTCTGCTCATTGTGTGCGACGATGATCAAGTTTTGATGGATGTTACGTATACTTCGTGCTCGTCGTGGTCGACGATGTCGAGCTCTGATCAAAATTACGTACTCTCATGCTCATTGTGGGCGACAACGATGGCTAGGCCTAGCTCGCTGCCAGCTCTCTATTTATTAAATATTAAAACAGGCTGCCATGATATATCAGACTAGCCTCTAAATTAGCGGTCCTGATATATCATGGCTGTACGAAGATTAGAGACAGCTGATATATCAGGCCCCCAAACTAAGGTGAGGCGGAACGGGTTGGGGGGCGAGAGGTAAGGGCGGGGATGGAGATGGAAAATGAGGAAGGGCGAGGGAAAGGGAAGTGTACGAGTAGGAGAAACATCCTGTTATCAAATTTCTTATGTTGATATTGAGCAGATGTATGCGTTTGTTGTTCCGAACTACACGTTCGTCGCGTCGCCCGAATTTTCAGTACATTCGAGGGCAATGCATCTCTTGACGTAGTGTCCGTTTAAAAACGTCGATCCCTGCACTCAAGGCCGTTCGATAGTTAACTATCCGAGTCAACATGGCTCTGCTTGCCCTCATCACTTCACTTCTCCCTGGCCAAAACGCTGCAACAGAACATCCTGCGTTTAATCCGACATCGTCAATCTAAATCTGCACATATTGCAATTCCGGTGCCGAATCTTTCCATCTTTCGTACCCTGGCTTGTGCGTCGTCAAGCCGTCTCAACCACTACCGTCCAGCAAAACGGGCAATGGTCATTCTCAACTTTCTTCCCCGCAATTGCGAGCAGGGGCATCTCCGGCATCGCCGTCGGTTTGATTAGTGTTCTGTCTTTCCTTTCTGCGATTGACGGCTCTATTAAGCACGGCTCTAAGGCTCAGAACCGCATCTAGTGCGATCACGGAGGTATGAAGCTCAGTGAGGACACGAGCTGCTACAGCATGCAGGTACGGTTCTCCTTCATTTATAGATCGGTGCGTTCAGAAACTATACCGCACCAGCAATCGTCGAATGCAGTACCAAAAATCAATCTATATCTTGGTACGGCCCCGTCGATGCGACGTTCCCGGATATTGATTTCATCTTCCAAGCGGTAACATGTTGACGAGTAGAGAACTTGAGGTGGCAGCTTCGGCCTCGGGCGAATGAAAATGCTGGGCATTATGCAATGTAAACTTTCATTTTGCCTCACCATGAGCACACACAGGACAGTTCATTTCATTCCTTGGAATCACACTCGTCTTCTGACAAAACCTTGCGACAGTAGACCCTCGTCGCACATTCGATGTGCATAATCGCAACCGCTGTGATGTGGCATAGATTTATTATAGAGGCTTTCATCCATCTTGCTCTAACTGCGAATGCAGTGTTGATATGTCTTGAACTAGACTTCCGATCGGAAAATATTATTTCTATGCAATGCCAGTGTATTCTGTTTAGCATCGTTTCAATTACCTGGCCCGCCACTGCGCATTGAATTTGTCTCACAAATGCCAATATCTACGTCGAGATCGCTTCTCGGTAATCTCCTGGTACGAAGCAACGCCTTATCCTGTGCTTCTTCGAGAACTTCTGGAATCGCAGTAGTACCTGATTGACCGTGCGTGGGTTCATTTGCACCACTGTGCGGGTATCAAGAATATAAGTTCTCACTCCCTTCCGCTGCAAGTATATAACGCCCAGTGCGGAGTCACCTCGATGTCGCCGGCCAGCGTCCAGCGGAACACCCACATCTGCAATGTTTATGTTTTTGCACCTTGCGACTCAAATCGAGGCCATCTTAACCTGTTCAATCAATAGTCTTGACCGAACCAGGGATTGTAGGAGGCTTGATTCTTGTTCTCCCTGAACGCGGGCGAGAACAAAGCGAGTTTGATGTCGCCTCGGAGCGCAGATTCAAGCGTTGAATCAGATTAAAACTAGTGGGCTGGACAAGGTGGTGTTTTATTGGAGAATTGAACAATTCCACCGACATAGCCGCTAGCCAGTGGATAGGATGATAGGGGCGGAAACCAAGCGACGCCGGCGCCGGACGCGTTTAGACAGCCCTGCTTGTTGTACAGACACTGAGCGCTGAAATTAGAATATGTCGCGGGTCGAGCAGGAGGCGTCGAAGCTAAGGTTGGATGCCGAGCGACAAATCAAGTGTTGAGTGGGCGCTTCGTCGAAATCAAACGGCGGCATTTTCGGGAACTGGCGTGTGAAAGAAAGAGGAAAAATGCAATCAGTTTCTGCTGAAGATAGAGAAATGTTGGTTGTGTTTCCTTCAACGGAATCACAGCCGCAGCGCAAGTTGAACATGACGACTTTTCGAACCCTCGGCCAATCGATCAATTTGATGCGACCCGAAGCCGAGAGCACCGAACCGAATAGTTTGGAGTCACGCCGTCACAGCCAAGAGGTGTGCGGGCCGAAAGTCCTTGAAATCAACCTCCGAAACCTAGAAGGTGGCTGTACGCCCCCCTCCCCCCCCCTCGGCGATCGGTCCGACCGCCTACGGACCGGACTCCGCAGCCAAAGTTTTGTCGGCAAACGCCGACCATCAACTGTCATCAAACAACTTCGCTTTCCCGGTCCGATACAAGAACCCTCGAATTAATGGTTGTGGGCTTTCCGCTGTGCTATAATATTACATAAACTACCTAGGTCGACTCAGAATATAGAAAAATGGGGGGGTTTGCCAATTGACTTTTGCAATCAGCCTTGCTGTTGAGGCGGAAAACCGAAGTTGTACTGAGTGCGAGCGAAATCTGAAAACGATCGGACCGGGGTCCGGGCTTACGGCCGAAAAGAGGTCGATTTCACGGATTTGTCGGCCGCACACCTCTTGGTCACAGCCACGTCTTTTTGCGCTCTCCTCCATCTCATCGCCCGTCTTCATTTTGAAGCATGGTTTATCGTTCTCCTGGATCCAGCCCCGGGCGTTCCCGATGGCTTCTCTGGCCCTGAGCCGTAAGTATCTACCCTCTGGGAATTCATGTACTGGCACGGCACTGACGAGACTTCAAGTTATGAAGCTCGTTATCAGTCTTCAGCATTTCACTGGTTATGGATAACACCCGGACACTTTTGACGTCGATCTCTTTGGTTCGCGCCCCGGAGGCCGGAGGGCACCTCGTGTCACGCACGCACCGCGATCACCTCCGCGCTGATGATGAAGCTCGAGCGCTTGAACACGCTGACGAACCACAGGCGCGCATAGAATGCGCGTACGGTGAGGCTGTTGGAGGAGAGCGATGCCGCTGTGGGCGGCGAGGACGCGCATGATGTGGGGCGGTGGGAGGAGTGTTGAGCTGGGTACGCCTAACTGTCTCTCCTTCTCCTTTTCAAGTGATTCATCGACTGATGACGCTGCGACGGAGTGACTCTGCACTCGCCTCCTCCATCGCGCTCCTCGCTCGCACAGCATCACTCCCGCTCGCCACGGCTAACGACGACCATGGCTCCGCCTCGCGCTCCCTCTGTCCGCGCTCCCGCCTCAGCCGCCGTCTGCGACCTCCGGCAGCAGATCCTTCGCTGACCCCGCACAACCTCGGCGTTGATGAAGTGATTCACGGCCCTCGCCGACACGCCCGACGCGCGGGTGAAGAGTGCGTGTCTTGCCGCATTATTGGAGGAGCCGTGGTGAGTGTTGAATATGGGTCGGGGCTGTACGCCTATCCGCTCTCCCCTTCTCTTTCATCGACTGACAATGGAACAGAGCGGCTTCAGACCCCCACACCCCTCCTGGCCCGCCACTGGATCTCCTAGCATTCGGCACCACAGACGGCGACTATGCGCTGTACCCCCCGTGCGCGCTCGCCCTCTCCGCGCGAACACGTGGTTCCTCGTGGCTCCTCGACGCACAAAGCCCGGATTGCTCCACTCGGTGGAGGGGCGAGACGAGACGACAGGGGCGATGCAGGGATCGACGGCGCAGTGCACCTGTCCTGGAGGAGTGAGCAGCGGAGGTGAAAGGCATGGTGCGTTCCGTTCCATTCTCTCCTTCAAGTGTGCATACGCGATTACTGAAAATAATCTTGCAGATGACTTGGACGTATCGAATGGCCTCATGAAGCGGTACCCCTTTGCGGAGGACACTGGAATGCCACTCAATAGTATTTCGTCCACCTTCGCGAGGTATGGACAGGACGGGGATCGGTTATGTATGATTCCTTGATTTTTTTTCTTTATATTCCATTCCGCGATTCCTCTCGTTACAATATTCTTCATTCATCTCTCTGTGTTGACAATAGTCCCTGCAGTGCCGATGAACAGATCATACACGCCGACCGAAGTGCTCTGCATCGCGTCGGGATAATCATTTGGATGCCGGTGGTGCGGGATGTGCGTTCCCCTTTGCTTGCCCTTCCATCTTCTCCGAATCTTTATTTTTCTTCCCCCTGACTTGGATTTCTACTAGCGCCTGGCACCTCCCGCAGACAACACGTGCCTCGTCGTCGACGCCTCCGCATGCGGCATGTGCACCAGTGGTCTATGCCGCCCGCACCCGTGCGCGCGCCTCCACCGACGCTCCGATGCAGACGATGACAACCTCGCCCCGATACCGGACATGTCGGCTGGCTCGCTCATGGGCGGTCCGCACCAGTGCGCGCGCCTCCGCCAACGCTCCGATGCAGATGATGACAACCTCGCTCCGATACTAACCGGACCTGTCGGCTGGCTCGCTAATGGGCGGCGTGCACGGGCACGAGCAGAAACGCCTCGCGCTGGCGGGATCGTGGATGCGGTGCGATGGTGTCCAAAGAACGATTGCAGAGCCGGGGCTGTCGGGACGCCGTGAGACGACGAGCAGTTGGGGGAGATTAGTGCAGGAATGGGAACGGGAAGTGAGCAAGGGAAGTGTATGAGTAGGAGACGCACCCTGTTATCATTTTTCTTATATATTGATATCGAGCAGATGTATACGCTTGTCGTTCCAAAATACACCTTCGCGGCGTAAGCCAAACGTTCAGCAGATTCGACGAGCTATACCAGGGCGATGCATCTCTGGACGTAGTGCCCATTTAAAGGCCTCGATTCGCGCGCTCAGAGCCGTTCATTCAACACGTGTCAACACGGTTCTGCTACCTCACTCCTCTCTTCGCCCACATGCTACAGCTACCAATTAGCTGCCACTCTATCCCGCAATAACTCGGAACTCGGAACCAATTCACCTCAAGACCAAGACGCTGCAACAAACGTCAGCTGAAGAACATTCACTCCGAGTCGTACCTGCTGTCCTCGGATGCATTGCGCTCGATCCGAAGTCGTGAACCGTCCATTTTCGTTCAAAGTGTTCCTTCGTAGGTTTCGCAGGATAATAATTGCTTTCATTCATCATTCACCGAGACTGCACTTAAATAATGCTCTGACAATATTATTTCTATTCATTGCTGGTGCTCCATTGCTGGCCCAGTCTATTTCGCATCGTTGCACTGTACATCTATCACCAAGCCACTGCGCAGAACTTGCATTTCGGCTCAAAGACGGCAACTCGAAGATCTGCGTCGAGACCCGCTCTCGGTAATCTCATCCAACATACAGCTTAGCATTGATTTCAGTTACGAAGCTCCGAAATGTTCTGTGTATCTCTGGACACTTTGGGAATTCCAATAGGACCGAATTGGCCGTGCGCGCTGAATCTGATTGGCCGATTCGGCCTTAGCGCGGTTATCAAGAGACCTGAGCGATATAAGTGCTCACTCAGTATTCAATTTGCCCAGAGGTATGCTCCTCCCTTGTACCAGAAGCTCAACGCTCAAGTCTCGGGGTTCAATAATGTCGTGCGGGTGAATCGTCTTCTGATCGTCATCACAGCGAAGTTGCATTCTGGCGATTCGAAGGGGATCACGAATCGCGATATTCAGGCTACATCCAAGAATACGGCCTGGCCATGCGCGCAGCGTCATATTCGGCTCCGGACTGTTCATTGGCCAAGGGATCGAACCGTAATAAATTCGGGACAGTGACGTTGACGAGCCTGGTTGCGGACAGTGATGATCGCGAGGGGCAGAGAATTATTTTCGATCCGCTGCCGTGCCTGAAGAGTATCAATGGATCGAAGAATCTGTTTTTCGCGGTGCAGGCGACGATGTATCCTATGAGTGAGTCCCGCAGACGGCCTGCTGCGGATTAGGGAGGGAAATAAGCGATTATGTTCATAAATTGTAGCATCCTGTACTTCATGTTTAACCATCGTCATTTTTGTAGCCTGTACCGGAATCTCCGACTAATGAGTCGAGCAATTCAGACACGGCAACGGTTAGCTGAGTCAGCTTGATAAATTGTGACTGTGTGTGTGTATCTCGAACCAATAGAATTCTGTACGCGTCAAGGACTCGTTCGTACTTGATTTGTACTTATGGGAGTTATCCTTTCCCCGGAATATTCCTAGTCTTTGATTTCTGAAACAGCGAGAGTTTCTGACGGTCGTCCAAATGGAAAACTCGAGGAAGTGCGGCTTCTACAATTTCGTCTTGGTTCAAGTGCCAGGTACGGCGGTGCGGCATCACGGCAATAGCCGGACATTGATCTCTTGCCTAGTGCCACGCCGCTTCTCCCGCGCATTGATGGTGAAGCACTTCAGCACTGTTCCGTTTAACTCCTAATAGTCCAATCGAATTATGTGAAGGATGAGGCGTGCGACCTCCGTCTGGTAAGAGAATCCAGATTCTGGAGTAAACCCATTCTTGCATTTGCATCATTGTCGGTGATTCACTTCCGCATCTGCACAGCGGCTTATCACGACCGTCTGATTTGTGAATGGAAATAACATAAATAATAAGCGTCTACTATTCGGACCGAGCTCCGTTCCCATGCACACGTCTGTCAGGGTCTATTCTTGAACTGACATTGTCACAGTGCCAGTAGTGATAATCGATCTCTGCTTCTCCCCTCATGTCATCCGCGAGGTCTCTCGATGCAAGCACATCTCAGCCTTCTCCCAAGAGAGGCAGAACACCTAGAACACCACCGAAGCCATTCAAGTCTCAGTCTTCGAACCATGAAGCCGGCACAGCCCAAACAGTGATTAATCAATTGATTTCTGGTGTGGTGATTCATTGTGATACTGAGATCATTGCTGAATGTGCTCAGGCGGTCAAGGAGGGGCCGGTGGCCAAGCCAGTCACTATGGAGGCAGAGGAGGTTCCGGTGAAGGCCCAACCTTCAATTATGAAATCAAGGCAGAACATCTCACCATGAATACTGTGCACCACACTGGCACTAGTTCTGCTGCAGTACAAGGTTCTCAAGCCATGAATCATTGTCCTCCTCCATCAAGGATCTTTCATGGGCGGCAATCTATTTTGGATGCAATGCACCAGTTTTTTGCTCAGAATACCCAGGACCAGAAAATATATGTGCTGTATGGACTTGGAGGTGCTGGAAAGACCCAGATTGCGCTCAAATTCATTAAAGAATCAACTTGGTGGGTTCATTGAAGTATGTTGTGTGATAGCAACTGACTGATTTTGGAATAGTTTCACTGATCAAATTTTACTGGATGCAAGCACAACTGACACTATTCAGAACAGTCTAAGAAATATTGCTACTGTCAAGACAGCTGGGACTACTTCACAGGATGCCCTGACATGGCTTACGAGCATGCACGAAAACTGGCTGTTATTCTTTGACAATGCAGATGATCCCAAAATCAATCTCAACCAGTTTTTCCCAAAATGCAGCCATGGAAACATTATCATCACATCCCGAAATCCTAATCTCCAAGTGTATGGGGAAGACTCTCATGTGTCCAATATGGAGGAATCAGATGCTGTAGCATTGCTGTTGAAGAGTAGTAAACAAGAAGTATCTGCATCCCATCAACTTCTGGCACATGATATTGTCAAGGTGAGCTGTCAATCAGCATGAATGCACCTGTAGTAATAGTATCCAGGCACTATGGTGCTTTCCTCTGGCCATTGTTCAGGCAGGAGCATTCATTGCAGAAACTGGAACTCTGGAAACATATTTGAACCTATTTTTGGAAAACCACACAGAGCTGCTGAAGAGGAAATCAACCCAGCAGCATGATGATTATGCATGGGCAGTCTATACAACATGGGGAATGAGCTTCTCGAAGCTCACTCCCACAGCTGCCATGTTCCTACAGCTTTGTTCATTCATCCATTGGGATGATATCTCAGAAGACATTTTCAGCAGAGCGGCAAACCATGCGATAAAATTACCTGGAAAGCCTTGGTATAAATCAAAGAGACTGCAGAGACTCAAATCCAAGTTCATGAGGGTTGTATCTTGGAGTACTCAGACATCAAACAATGAGATTCCAACCTCAAGAGAATTCCTTTCCCACTTTGTCGAAGTGACTGGAAAATGGAACACTCTCTCTTTTCTGAAAATCACCAATGAACTCAGAGCATACTCTCTCCTCAACTTTCATCCTGAGAGAAAAACCTTTTCAATTCATCCCCTGGTACACAGCTGGACCAGGACAGCACTAGATAAAGTGGAGTTATATCATTCGTGTATGGATCACATATTGGGCTGGTCCCTCTGGGATATCCCAGACCATGATATGCCACTTACAAGTCTGAGATTAGTTTCTCATGTGGACTCCTTAATTGAAGGTTTATCCACCAATTTCAGATGGCAGTATGCAACGGTATACCATAATGTGGGACGGTATGCAGAGGCAGTGAAACTTAAGATAATTGAGGTAGAAACTTCGAAAAAAGTTCATGGACAGGACCATCCAAACACACTGGCTGCTAAGCTTAATCTCGCAATTACATATGGCAAACTTGGTCAACTTGAAGAATCTGAGAAGCTGGAGGTTGAGGTGCTGGAGAAACGCAGAAGCCTTCTTGGTGAGGATGACTTGGACACTGTGAAGGCTATGCATAATCTGGCTGCCACATCTCATGACCTTGGCAGATTTGAAGATGCTGAGAAGCTGAAAGTTATAGTGCTAGAGAAGCGGAAAAGGCTCCTTGGTGATGACCATCCCAAAACTCTTGCTGCCATGCACAACCTTGCAGTAACATATCAGGACCTTAAGCAATTTGAGGAAGCTGCAAAGTTACATATTGTAATGCTTGAAAAGTGGAAACAGTTTGCTAGTGATGACCATCCTCGAACTCTTGATGCCATGGAGTCCCTTGCAATTACATATACTGACCTAGGGAAATTTGAAGAGGCAGAAAAGTTGGAAGTTGTGGTCTTGGAAAAGCGGAAAAAGATTTTTGGTGAGGACCATTCAGATACATTGCTTGCTATGAATAATTTGGGATGCACATATCACAACTTGGGGTGCCTGGGTAAGGCTGAAGCACTGCAAGTTGTTGTCCTAGATAAGCGGAGGGAGCTTTTTGGAGTTGATCATCCAAAACACAGCATGTACTGCGAAATCTCATTGGAACATATCATGGTCTTGGTAAACAAGCAGAGGCTGCAGAGCTTGAGAAGCTCCTGAAGTGATGTGGAAGATCCCTTGGAAGAGGAGGTGGATGAAACTGCTGCAGATTGTAGGATTTAAATACCGCTCTTGTACTATATATTTTCTGCTGTGAATGTTTATCATGTGAATAAGAAAATTGGTTCTTGTAGGGGCAATCCACATGGTTGCTTATTTGAGGCCCTAGCTGACCATATCCAACTCCTGTTCTGACTCTGCTTCGGAAAATTGAACATCCCGCTGGACCTTACCTTGTCAATTTGCGCAGGCTTCTGCAACTTGTTAGTGTTAGGATCACATCCAGAGTCTACAAATCAAGCAATATTGTCCTCAGAGGACAGTACCGGTCTGTGCCGAACACCACCACCTGGCATTTGCAGATAGTAAAGTAGACATTGTTCAAACTCCGCCAACAGCTCCCTGAACTGCCGATACCACTCGCAACTTCAGCTGGAAGCATTGTACAGCTGGATTTTCGACAGCCACTCCATCGTGGTGTTAAACTTTGCGTGAACATGAGCCGGGAAAATGGAAAGCATCATGCATCACAACAACCTGCTGAAGTGTGCTTTGTAATTTTGCTTGACACATACATAAATAAATCTTTCCAAAATTTAATGCCTCTTATGCAGCGGGTTCAGATCTTTACTCCCAGGCTAAGTTCACTCCCACACCGGAAATTTTCCCCACTTGGAATTTGAAACCAGACAAGAGATGCCTCAGCTTCACTTCGGTGGTAGGCATGGGTCAATTGACTGCCAGGTGTGTATTCAACTGAGAAAATGAATATTCACGGCCAACAAATTATCACCATCCGAAGCTTCCACGACCAAGCACGCTTTCCTTCCAATGTCAAATTGAGATGCACCTGCGTGAATTCAATGCTCTAGGATTATTTCCATTTCTGTGTCTAGAACTGGGTAGATTGGTTGGCTTCACAAACAGAATATGTCACGAAAGAACACGTACAATAAAATTGAAGAGCCTTGGTACGAGCCGAGTGCTGGAGACAGCGGACAATGCGGATATGTGGCGGTGGCTCGGTCATGTTCGGATTATTGAGCGAGTGAGTGATGCGGAAGATCGGGAAGACAACGACAATGAAAAAGAGTGGAGAATCAATCAAGTCGGTCTAAGGTCTCGCAGAATGAAGGGAATTGAGTTTGGGATAGGTAGTTATCTAAGAAAGAGCCAGGAATCGAATGAGACGTGGTAAAGATAGAAAAGCAAGCGATAGGAATGCTCGGTGATCTCGGGCCTGCTTGTTGGCGACAGGACGTATATTCACGTCCAGTAAGGGGGATGTACCAGGTGCGACACTCTCACACTCACACTCGGCTAGCGAAATGTGCCCACTTGCGACACAGTGTCGCAAGACACCCTGCAGTCTATCGTAATGCTACACTGTCGCTTAAGTCTGATGCCGCCACGTTCTGAGAACGCCGGATTGCCTATTCGGCTGCTATTCGGGTTCGATCTCATTGTCTTTTCTTCTTTTCACCTCTCCTTCCACCACCCACTACGGACGACGCAGAGCTGGTCAGAAGTGTCTCCAGCGACGTACTTTGTGAATTTCAGGTCGCAGTGTGCTTTCTGGTGTTTCGAGTTGGCCTCAGGTGATAAAATTGAGGCTGAAGCAGCATTGATGACTTCTGTTGCATCTTCTGACCCACCTGCGCCTTCGGGTTCACTTCCCGGACACGATGCTGATTCTAACGACAATTTTCTGTGTTCTCACGAGGGCGGGGCCGCTGCCGACGACGGGATTGAAGAACTTTCTGAATCTGGTCTATTGCAGTTATGGGGCACGAACGCACTGATAAGAAGGCTGCCGTGACTGTTGAGCCATTCCTGCAAGCGCCGTCTTCCGGAAGCGTGCTCTTGCCACGCCGTGCACCATCAACTCGGAAACAGCCGATTCCTGTAGCTTTTCCGGCGAACGATCTACTTCTCGCGCATGCGTCCGAGACGTCCGCATTAACCCCCGCTGCGTCTACCTCCTCTATGGTCAACCCAACTCTGCCTGCTCCATCGCAGGGTGAATCAACTCAACTTGGGATTCTGCCCAATCCCATGCTGCGGATTCTCTCGCAGGCTTCCAATTCGACACGGCGGACTGGGATCTTCTTTTGGGGGATGCTGTTTCTTCGTTCAATCCTCAGGTGAGTGTTTGAGCCTGATGAATTTCCGAATATTTCTCAAGGGGATTGCAGCATTCTTGAACAACACCGATTTCGGTGATTTCCCATCCCCGATGCAGGCGATTGGCTGGCTGCCCGCCGATAACCAGGTTGGGGGAGGCGACCGATTCTTTATTCACATGATTGAATATTTTTTCCAGGTCCTACTGGGAGCCGGTGCCGGCAACTTTGGGGCGGAGAATTTGTCGATTCTCGAACGGGCTGAATACCCCCAAGCTCCCTAAGGTTCAAATGCTGATGCATATGGCCTTGCGATCTCGAGGCCTTCGTGGTCTTTGCAAATATCTCAGCATTGTGGACATGTCTGCCTTTGCGAGTGAGGACTTGTTTGACTTGACTGATGTCAATTCCCAAGATACACGACTCTCTGTATCCTCCGAATTTCTCATTCTGACACTGCTTCCTGTTTCATCACTGCCGAGTGCATCTAAATTACCACCACCAGCACCGAAACGCTCACGACACCCAGAGTTTAATGCCGCCAATATCATCACCCCCTCCTGGGTAAGGGTGCCTTCGAAACGTGTCTTAGACGGACAGCCAAGGCCTCAAAAGAAGAGAAAATCGCAGGTGCGACACAGTACATAACAATTACAAGTATACTGACTAATCTTGTATGAACTACTTCGTTCCGTTCCGATGCCTGCCTTCAAATTTCACATAGTCTTGGTCACATTTATTCTCTACATACCTTACATTGACATTTTTTTAATGTGATTGGTACTTTGTGCAGGTATATTTTGGAGAGTGTCGCAGTTCAGCTGAGAGTGTCGTAACTTGCTCGAGAGTGTCGCAACTGAATTGAGAGTGTCGCAGTAACCGAATGCTAAGCGACGAGTGTGAGTGTGAGAGTGTCGCAGTTGGTTGATCCCCTCCAGTAAGAGGACTAATTTCTAAGGAATTACAGCATCAGTAAAATCAACACCATCTGAGGCTCTCCCGAGAGTCAAATGCGCTGTCAAACTGAACTGAATGATCCCGGCGATTCAGCAGGGAGAAATCAACAAGTAACATTCAAGATGTTGATCCGCGAAAGCAAAGCAACCCAGGAACAAATTTTGTGGTCGCAATGGGAAGGAAACCAACGCAACAAAATAAGGAAGAAAGCATGAACAATGTCTGGTTTATATCGAGAATACGAGCCACAACTCACGAATGCAGCACACGGCCGCCATTTAGAAGCATCCAATAGCATCAAACCTCGCGACGTGGTCTGACGGTGTCAGGATGCAGAATGATCCCGTTCGGAATCCATTTCCGAGTAGAAAACGCAACGTTGCAGATGGCGGTCCTTAACCAAGAATGTTGACAGAGAGGGGTAGTGTGAATTGCCAAGAGAGCTCATGGGTCGTGCATGGTCAGAGCAGGTAGGCGAAGCTGCGGGAGTTGAAGCCTTCGAATGGCAGGGCGAACTTGAGGGACATAAAGCCTGACAAATTTGGAAGAAAAGTTCAATCACACGAATAAATCACTATGTGCTTCGTTGGGCGGAAGAAGCCCTGCCGTGTTGAACACGACGAGCTTACCCTCGGTCGATTGATGCGAAAGCCGACATCACCGGAATGCCGTGAGTCTTGTCACGCTGCATCAGGAAAAACTCCCACAGGATTAGCGACCCGCTTGGATATCTCGCTGCATATAGCGCAACATAGATCCGGGCCGGCGCGACATAGCTCCGGCAGTTCGCATAGCTCGGATAGCAACGCGCCAAGCCGATATAGTACATCATTGCCGCGGCTGAGCGCTATGGACTGCTTCTTCGTTGCGCCAGCTTGATACCCGGAACTGTGTTGCCGTGTGTTCGGGCAATCAAGTGCTACCAAGTCTGCCGTTTCGGGATCAAGCCGGCAAGATATTTCTGAAGGTCGCACACATGCAGAATATTTGTGGACTAGTTAAAAATCCAACAGATAACTGAAAAACGAAGAAGTTGTGTCTGGCACTTGGCAGCCACTTGGCGAAGAGGGCAAAAATTCACAAGTCCTTTGCCGAGGCCGAGACGTCGGCGGCATCAAGAGGTGAAACCATCACGTGGATAGAAAGGTGGTTCGTTTTGATCGTTGCCATTAACCTTCGCTCTTGCCTTCTCCCACCACCACCACCAACTCTTAGCCCTCGTCTGGCCATCCTCGTCTTCTTTCCCTCTGTGAACATGCCGAAGCCAAAACCACTACACAAGTCAGGACTCGATCACATACTGTGTCGGCGATGGTGCGCTCTGCCTGCTTCATCTGGCCCACGAGCTCACTAGAGCACTTCTCCCATCAGGAACATGAACTTGTCTGCTTAAATACACCCTCGCCGTGCGTCATTCAGTTTACAGGTTTCATTTCTTTTTCGTGACTGTGCACATGTGGCTGATGTCTTGTTGGATAGCTTTTAACCTGTCCTTTGCCACCCTACCTTGATAATGAGCCGGCGTGCATGTCGCTCTCGCTTGCAACCGGCCGGCTATGGTGGAGGGAAATGGTATGCTCTCCCTTTGTATGACATATGTCAGCTTATCAAGATGCTGCCTTCAGGAAGATGGTTTGCCCGCTGGGGGAATTCACCTTCGCATGCCGACGGTGCGTGTTCCTCTCACACTGATGCTATGAACACTTATCTGAGCTTCAGATTGAGTGTGGCATCAACGAATGGGGGAGTGGTATCAAAACCGGTATGTGACGTTCTGGGAAATATCCGGATGTGTTTGCGTAAGATGGGATGGTGAGAGCTTGAATCTCTCGCATTCATTTATCTGATATTCTCTCACTTTAGTTTCACCTCTGGCACTCCGCCTCTTGTTGCAATGGCCCCAGTGACATCCCTTCCTGCTGCTGTCATTGCTGCTGTGATTCGGGAGTACGATGGGAACTCGGAGACAGATTGAGGGTGAGTTTGGGGACCACTCGGACTAGTCTGCACACCTGTATTTTGTACTATCAATATTCATTATTTTCTGGCCGTTCACCACTGCGAATGAATAGCTGAGTATCCCGCACTATAAGTATCCTGCGCTACTTAGTACTAGATATTGTTGTAGTGAAATAGTCGGCTAGCGCTACGTGGTGCTATTTTAGTGATGGCGCACGGCTATCAACTGCTAAAATAGCGATCCATAGCAGTGGCTCGGAGCTATGGGGCACTATAAATCAGGGGGAAGTCTAATTTGCTATGTGAGCTATGGCAGCTATGTTGCACTCCCTAGTCCTCGGTTTTTTCCTGATGTGTCACCGGCAAGCCGCGTCTTTTTAGCTCTCTCCTCCACATCGTCGTTTTGAAGCATGGCCCATTGCTCACTCTGGATATTCCAGATCCCAACTTGACCGCCCTCACATTGCCTGGCGCCTCCAGGCTCTGTGGCAACTCCGATCACGACCTACCCCTTTTCAAGCTCGCTCTCGCTCTCGGCGCTTCAGCATCTCGCCTTCTCGACTACTGACACGCGCAGTCATCGGCGGCATCAGAGCAACTGCGTCAAGGCAAGCTTTGACTCTGAGACCACGGCGCCGGAATGGAGATGCAGCGTGCATTTGGGAGTGCCCAAGCATCGTGCGTCGTCTCCGTCTGCATTCCTTCGCCTATCTTGATTATTACATGCAGGTACACAGACACCGCCGGGTCCGCCTCCGCAGTCACTCCCTCACGCGCCCCTCGCTCGTCACCGCCCTCCCAGCCACCTCCGCGTCTGCCATCGCCTCGCTCACACACCCTCGCCGTCGACCTCCCCGTCGGCTCGCCTCGCGCCTCAGAAGATACGCCGTCACGCGTGCGGAGCGCGACATGTCGGCTGAGGGAACACCTCCGCGCTGATGAGACAGCTCAGGGCGCACGCTGACGCTGGCGGCCCCCGTCACGAGTGTAGAGTCGCATGCGGTCCGATTGTTGGTAGAGAATGCAGCCATTGTGGGCGTCGAGTACGAAGTACGGGTCGGAGTCGTATTGACGGTCATGCTCGCTACCAGGTGCGTCTACCTGTCTCTCCCTTTCCTTTCATTCCTTTTATTCCTCGACTGACGATATGGTATGGCACAGCGGCGACGCAGCCTCCCCGATATCCTCGTGCTCGTGCGCCCAGCACCTCCTCGACCTCCTCGCCGTCTCCACCGCCCGCGGCGGCCACGCCCCTGCACCCACCCCGCTTTTGCCCAGGCGCTCCTCGCCCCCGCCGCGCTGTGCGACTTCACGCAGGTGCAGGTCCTTCGTCGACCCCGCGCACCCCGGCACGAAGACGAAGGTCCTTGGAGCACTGGACAGGCGACAAATCTCGCACCCCGATGCGCAGACGCACTTGCTCGCGCCCCCCGCAAAGATGAAGTTCCTCGTCGCTAAGGCGCTGCGTGGCGCGGGGAGCTGCTCCTTGTTGATGCCCGTGCGCGTGAGTCGTCCCCTCTGCGAGGAGGAGCGGAAAGGAGGTACCCGGTGACAGCGGCGAGCAATGCGGCGCGTCGAGCGCACGCGGCGGGGAGGCTTTTTTTGGGGGAGCGAGCGGCGGAGGAACTGAAGAAGTATCGTGAGTCGCATTCCCTTTTTCCTTCTCGATGAAGGATAGGATTATTGAAAACAGATTTGCAGGTGACGTTTGCCGTTGAAGCGGTACCTACTCGCGGAGAATATCGGCATCCCGCTCGGCTGTATTTCGTCCACCTTCGCAAGTTATGGCCGGGACGGGGAGCAGTTCGTTTCTCCTATTTCTTTTGCTCTTCCAATTGTTTTCCTTGTTCCTTTTTCTCTTTCGAACTACATTCTTCACTCCTATACCATTCTCGATTCATTTCGTCGTGTATTGTCGACCTTCTTCGCAGTGTCGACCACCCAATCATACGCCCACCGAGGCGCTCTGCATCGCAATAATGACGCCCGTCGTGCATTATGTGCGTTCCGCTTTCTCCCTTCCTGTCCTCCACTTCCTCCTTTACCTCCCTCGCCTTTCTGGTCGTCTACCTCAACCTCCCCGCCTCGACTCGATGTATGCTGACACCACCCGGCAGACAACGCGCGGCCTGGCCGTCGAGACCTCTGCGCGCCGTGCACTCGTCTTCCAGCTCCACTTGTGCTCATCCTCCATCATGCACACCCACGCACCGATTCAGGCTTCGTCGTTGCTGGTGGTGGGGGTGTTTGCAAGGGATGCGAGGAACCAGGATGCGCGGGGTTGCAGGCGGAGGGAGGGAATGGGGAGAGACGGGGCGGGAATGGGAAGAGACGGGGCGGGAATGGGAAGAGACGGGGGCGGGAATGGGAAGAGACGGGGCGGGAATGGGAAGAGACGGGGCGGGAATGGGAAGAGACGGGGCGGGAATGGAAACGAGAGGGAGGGAAAGGGAAGGGAAGTGTATGAGTAGGAGGAGCTTGTGCTTTGAATGTCGCGAAAAAATATTAATATATTAAGCAGATGTCCTGAGCGCGCGTGTACTCCGAAATCAGGCCTTCGCGGCGTCGCTCGCGGTCAACTCGCGGCTCGGTTATTGTTTACGGCAGACAATTTAACTACAGGACACTCAACGGGCAATGCATCTCTTGACATGCCCGTTTAAAGACGTCGATTCGCGCGCTCAGGGCCGTTCAACAGAGTCAACATAGTTCTGCTTGCCTCCATCGCCTCACTGCTCTCGTCGGCAAGAAGCTTCCAGCTATTCGTTGTCGCTGCAAGACGCTGCACGTAATATCAGCTGAGGAACATTCATCCGAGTCGTAGCTGCTGTCTTCGGGTACACTGCGCTCGACTCGAAGTCGTCAACTGTTCATTTTTATTCAACGGGGTTCTTGGTAAGTTTGACGCCCCTCCGTTGCTTTAATTCGTCTTCTGCCTTTCTTTTCTGGGACTGACGGCTCTCAAGCCCAGCATCTGGTCCAGTCACGGATGCATGAAGGTTAACGAAGCCGGGAGACGCCAAGATAGATTCCTTGCAGGTACGGTTCTTAATCTCTCATCCCATTCTAGGGTCAATCTCCTCCGAATTTTGATCACCCTCCAATTTCCCTATACTTCTTGCTCTCGAGTCTCGCCCCTTCGGTATCTCGTTCTCTCTAATATCGACACGCACCATCGTCGGTGAAAATCTTGCTGGCCTCAGCGCCCTCGCACTGTGCTTGAGCGAGGAGGATCTGTTCTTTTGGATCAGGAACCGTCGTGCGCGCGGTGGAGTCAAGCTAATCCTGAGTTACCTTAGCCTCGGAACCAACTGCGTCAAACCACGCTCTGCATCCAACGGCGCTGGAACGGAGGTCAAATACTTCCTCGTTCGGGTTCGGCCCCAATGCACCATCGGGGAATCGGCTTCCAAGAGACAATTCGGATGCAACGATCTTGACCAACACGGTAATTGCTTCAAAGGTGGGTGCTGTTATGGCCACCCGACCTCGTTGTGTTGAATAGCACTTCGCAGTTTCGTCTGTGTTCATTGGATAGTTGGCAGGATCCTACGTGTACATCCTCTGTTTGTTCTGGATCTCAGCCCGTATGGAGTATTGAGTAAGTTGTGAATCTATTCATTCCGTTCTTGCTTCCGATATACAACTGTACTGTTGTATTTTTTTTTTTTTTGCGTGCTATCCAACGATCTTAAAATACTGACACGCGGAAATACATTGTTTTCTGTTAAAACACTCAATGCAGCCAGGAGCACAAGTTCTCAAATAATTTCGGACTCCATTTGGACTCCATGTCAATGTTTTGGACCAAATTACCGATTTTGGTCTTATCAGCCAGATCAAACATGAGTGCAATTGCTGCCGGAGCGAGACTCAGGCTCATCTTGTCTTTTCTGAAGACCTTGACTTAATAAAATACATTGCATCTGGAAGAGCCTCCGTGTTCTTGAACGAAATAACGGCTGTACTGTGGACCTTGTTCTAGTTCAACCCTTCGCCGATTGATGCGAAGGGAGATCACCGGAAGGCCTTGATGGCCGGAGGGCTACGAGAGCCTTGTCACGCTGACATCGGCAAGCGCCGCGTCTTTCTCTCTCTCTCTCTCATCGATCGCTTTCCCTCGTCCCAGATGCATGGTCCTCGTTCTCGCAGATCCTTCTGTCTATACCTAGACTACAACTGCGCCAACCTCGCTTCCGCTTCGGCTGGCGCTTCCCGCCTCCGATGACCCACAACACTGGTGTCTGAAGAAGCGTACTCTCGGTCCCCACGCGCCAGCGTCGTCAGTTTCTAAAGATTCTACATACCTTTCTTTGGATGTGTCAAGTATCTTGTACAAGACATTCCCGGTCGCCTTGCTCCAGCCAGTGGTGTCAACTTGTGCGTTCAGATCAATAAGTAGCGGGGTGTGCAGGCAATACAGCACCGGTGTAATCCAACAACTTGAATCACATGTAAGTATTCATCAAGTACGGACCGCACAAAAAAATAGAATGACAGACTGTGCACGAGTGTCAAGTACCCTAAATTTTGCTGGGGCAGACAAATGGAGAACATCACACGCTTGGAATGCGGTCGTTTAGCGGGGTAACATCAGAATTCAGTATAGGCCATTGATTTCACCACTCCGATGCAGCATATCGAAGACAGCTTTGAATTCGGGGGGATTATTTACAGCAATCTACCAAGTATGCTAATATGAACGTCGGAAGGAGCGAACTGTGTGATTGATAGTGGACGGAAAGCGAAAGAGGAGAAAGAGGGTGCGTATGAGATGAAAATTCGCACCTTCAGGGAATTTTTCTTGATCCGTTTAGGGTAGCATAGCATCACATGGGAGACTCAGACCCAGTATGTGTAGGAGGAAGAGCGGAAAAAGCGGGGAACACACCGCAGGGCCGGACACGGATTGCTTTCCAGTAGGGGCCGTGTTGTATTCGTGAGTCACTGCCAGGGAAGATAGGCAGTAGCGGGGAAGTCTCCAAGAAAAGGGAACGAGGAATGAAATAGAAATGTCAACAAAAGTGCCAAGAAGCACGGGATGCACCTCGAAAGGAAAAGGGGTTTACTCAGCTTCACGATGCATGAACAGGCAAAAAATAAAATAAAAAGGAAATGATCCAGATTTTCGCGGCCGTTGTGGTCGTAGTCGTCGTGGTACGATGTGGCAGCATAAGAGTGCAAGTTGCCGTCACATTAGAGACGCTGCCGTCGGAAGGAAACAAAATGCGCTTCAAGCCATTTACAAGTTAGAAAGACAACTGCCACTCGTTTCTTCCTAGGCCGAACATATAGAGGCAGCACCCAACGGTTTGAGCCTGGAAGGGATGAGCCGTGGAAAGCGAGATACGCTGGACACATTGATACGCCCGGGCATGGAGTTTCTCATTGGGAACGAGCTAAAAGCACAGGCGAACAGAGCCAACACACACCACAGGACAGGGAAGCAACGAAACGAGACAAACGAAAAACGAGGTGAAAGAGAGGGGATCGAGGCAAAGGAACTATGCGTGGCTGTTGCGCTGCACTGCAGAGAACTGGCAAGGTGTAGGAGTACCCATGGCAAACGAGCGCACGGAAATATCAGAGAATGTAAAAAGTAAAGGAAGTGAGAAGGGAACGGGAATGGAAATGGAATGAAGGCTGACTGAGTACACGGACGTGAAATCCTTACTGGCAAGTGGGACGCAGAAAGAACTTCACACAACCTCGGAGATGGATGGAGCATAGCTTAAAGCAGGACCCAATCAAGCACGGCGGCTCGGGCTGAGGCTGGGAATCAAGGTCAACGCAGGAAGGAAGGGACGACGCGACGCCATCCACGAGAAGCACGCTTATCAAAATACAACCGCATTCGTTCGGACGGACAGGGGTGGTAACTGCATGCAATGCGTGCCGCTGAGAAGACTTTGAGAGGGGATGGGACGGCGGCAGGGCCACGGATGTGTTATGAAGTGGTCGTAGGCCACGGGGATGGCACATCTTGTTGCAAGGAGCATTGAGTGGGATGATCGGCAGTCGAATACCATCACCCGGGGTGAACTCAGACTCGAACTCGACATTGAGTGTTCTTTGTATTCAAAATCGACTGCGAAAGCCGCATTCGCTGCTATATAAGCAATTTCTGTGGGCAGCGTCGCGCTCACTCGGACGAATCATTGGTCTCGTCCCGCTCACCTCACGTCAAGTCTGTTAGGTACTTTGAGGAATTGATGCGTATACTGGAACCCCGACGCACGCAAAGCAGCTGTTCGTCTGATTCGAGGCTTTCACGACCGTTGTACTGCATACATGATAGTGTCGGCTTACTGACCTTGGGCTTGTGATTTCCCTGCTCCGCTGCTGCCGCGCTCGCTCATGAGCTTGTTTGGATTTGGAAGAACACACTATCGAATCGAGATATGGATCTGTGCAAACCAAAGCAGAGATGAGAGTGTTGGATACGGACATGCAGGTCTAGAGCTGTGGAACGCGTGGTGAAGGTGAGAACACGTGGGGTCGACGGATCGTGCGCAGCGGGATGGACCGTGGCCCAAGGGGCACGGTGGCATCACGCGGCAGCAGGGCACGACGGTGCGGTGATCTTGGTGGCGAAAAATGCGCGCGGTCGCGGCATGTCGAGAGCGGCGAGATCCGGGGTCCGCACGCGGTCGGCCTGGGAGCAGCAGTGGGGAAGTAATGAGCACCAACCCAGTTTCGTTGTTGGTCACAGTGACGGCGGAGCGGGGGGACACTGTCAGGCAGGGCGGTAGATTCGGTGCAAGTGGTGTTTCCGAGATTCAGCGACGGCCGTGGCGTCGACTGTGAAGCAACGGCAGAACTAGAGGCGCGGTAGAAGCCGGAAAGACGTCGGCTCCAGCGCGGGGGAGACGTCACGCGGCGGTGGTAGATAACGGGGAGGGATGATCGAGGACGAGCAGGGAGGTATTGTACAGGCCGTGAGAAGCAGTGGGCGGTGGGCCCCAGAGACGGCAGCGGCGCCCGTGGGCACGCGTCTAGGCAGTTGGCGGTGGAATTGCGCCGGCATGACCACTTTGCAAGCGCGAGAAAATGCGGACGAGACGGGACGCGGGGTTCTGAAGCGAGCAAGTTGGACAACGGAGGCAACCCATGCTGTTGCATCAACAGCGAGGGGAAGCACAGAGAGCGAGCGCCTCGACCAGGGCGGCGGCCATGTTGAGGAGAAGGACAGCGTTGCGGCAGGGATCATCCAACGGATCCAATGGCCATAACCCAAACTCAGCAAACCCAGATAGCCCTCAGAAAAAGCAAGGAATACGACACGCACCTGAACAGATGAAAGTGAATGAGGGAGTACCATTGCGCGACTGGCTCTGAGTGGGTCAACATGGTGATTCAGGTGAGACGATGGATCATCGAACCCCAGGAAACCATGGTACACAAGAACGACGGCATTTCGAGCGAGGTGCGAGTTCAATTGGGAAGAAGAGGCGAGCACAGCCATCTGATCCGTCTGCCTATTCGCCTCCGATCATGATCGCAAATTTGCTTCCTCCGTCCATCCTGAGGCCGCCCAGGTCATCCCCCCCGGTGCTGGCACGGCAGCAACTCCGCCAAACCGAGCTATGGGATCAACAGTGCTGGAACGAAGGCGTAGCGTGTCTTGCAGATCGAGGACACTGGCGAAGCGTTGTGCGTCCGATCCATTAAATCGATTCCCTCCCTTCCTGATTCTATGCCGATGGTTGCACCTACAAAGGTATCCCCACCCCAGCGGATTCTTCCTGGCGGGCCTCGCATCCATCAGCGCGTCACAGCGAACTCGGTCTCTGCCCTCATCTTACCTCGCTCATACATAGGCCTTTGTCGCTAACCTCTCCTTCGTATCGACTCGCACATTGGAGAACACACCGTTTCACGCGCGCACCTGCGGGCGATCACCTCTGTGCTAATGACGAACCTCGGGCACTTGCTGACGATGACGAACCGGAGGCGCGCGTGGAGTCTGCATGGGGAATGGCTGTTGGAGGAGAACGAGGCCGCTGTGGTCTTCGAGGTAGTGTTGCCGATGTCCGGTCCGGTTCGGTTCTTTGCCAAAAATTTCGAACCCCGAACCTGACCTCAGGTTCGGTTCGGGGAATTCCTCGAACCTCGAACCGGACCTGGGGTCCGGTTCTTCAAGGGTCCGGCTCGGGTTCTGGACACGTTCGAACCTCAACGAACCGATTTTTTTTTTCTCATTTCTCAGGTTTGATGAAAACAAAAGTAACTAGCTCTCAGTATTATCCTCCAAGTTCAGAGCCTCAGCAGTGTGCTTCCCGGTGTTCCACAGCTCTTCTAAAGACGCAGTTTTGATGTTCAGGTCCAATGCTGCGCTGACACTGTGGGAAACAAATCGGGTAATACAATTAGTTAACCACCAAAATAAATGAACCAGACATTTGTATCGTCGGTGATATTTATATCATTGATTCAACTTGCTGTACCCTTTCTGGAGATTTTATTGATGGAATCCCTCACATCTTCGACTTTGGGGTTGCAGCCATGTTGTGCCACATCTCAACCAAGGTTCGAAAAGTGGATGAGTTCTCCACACAGATGAATGCTTCGAGCCGGAAGGCTCATGTAGCCCAAATTAAAGGATTAATGGAATACTAGTGTAGGTGCATGGAGAAGTTCGCATAATTTACACCCATTTGCACAAAATCACAATTTTCATCTGGTTGTCTTGATTTAAAACTTGCCACTGTCCGCTCGGAGCTTGCAGAAATCCAGAGTAAACTTGCCACAGATAGTCCCGCAGATTTGAGCGATATTGGAGTGAACCCGAGACCCTGACAGCGGTGCCGGTGAACCGAACACAGAGGATAGTTTCAAGAACGACATGGTGGTTGAAGCAAGCAATGCAATGTTTGGATCAGCCACTGTAACTAATTCGGCTTCGTCTAAAGTGATCTCGAGGACACAGCCATGCGCAAGGGTTGTGTAAGTGCGAGCAAGGGGGAGCGTGAAATGCCAAAATTGTCGATGAAATACAAGGTTTAAGAAAGGAAAAAATTATGGGTTCGGACAGGTTCGGACATGTTCGAACAGGTTCAGCAGATTCCAACATCTCTCGAACCCCGAACCGGACCCTGCGGTCCGGTCCGGTTCTCTACCCGCCCCCGAACCTGAATTGGGGTCCGGTTCAGGTTCGGTTCGGGTTCGGAATCGGTTCAGAACCGGACAGCGGCAACACTACTTCGAGGACGAGAATGACATGGGGCAGTGGGAGGAGTGTCGGGCGGGGCTCATTACTCCGTACGTCCCTCTGTCTCCCATTTCCAGGCCTTTTGGCTCCTTGCCACGCGACCGACGCCGATCAGGTAACCGGCGACGGCCTGCATCGCGCCGACGATGGTCCTCACGGTCTGCAGACGAACTTGTTCATCGTCACGCCGCGAAGACGAAGTCCCTCGCACCCCAGCACGAAGACGAAGCCCTCGCCGTGCGCCGCGGGGGACCCCTCCTCGACGCGCAGAGCCGCTTCGTCCGCTCGGTGGAGTCTGGAAAGGAGGTGCGGCTCGTGCTGTGGGAGTGAGCGGTGGAGGAGGTGAAAACGCATTGTAAGCGATCATCCTACTGATGCTTTGTATCATGGAAGTGATGTGTTTTTTGCAAGGGATATTTCGGTCTCAAAAAACCATATGAAGCGGTATTCAAATACGGCGGTGTTTGCTGAAGACACTGGGATTCCGCTCAAGAACGTTCTAAGTATGGACGTTTGCGAGTTATGGGCAGGACGGGGATCGGTTCGGGAGAGGTACATCCCGTCTTTTGTTCCTATTCTTTTTTCCTCTTCCGCACCGTGCTCATTACACCTATAATATCCTTGATTCATCTCGCTGCATGTTGAAGACCCTCTCTGTAGTGTCGACCACCAAAGCCTCGCCCTCCGAAGCGCTCTGCGTCGCGATAATCACGGCAGTCGTGCACTACGTGCGTTCTCCTTCTCTTTTTCCGCTCCTCTTCCCTATCCCTTCCCCTATTCCCCTTCGCCGACCTCCCTCGCCTCCCCTTGCCTCCACTCCTTGACTCCACAACGAACGTAAACGCGATGGATGTCGGCACCCCGCAGACAACACGCGCCTCGTCATCGACGCCTCCGCACGCAACGTGCGCTCCATCCCCGCCACTCCTCTTCATCTTCCAAGGTGGATGCCGCCAGCAAGCTCGTCCCGATTTCGGGCCTGTGGTTGGCACGGGCGGAATCGCATGTCTACGGGGTCGTCGATCGGTGTGAATGGAGGCAGAAGAGATGGTGTTTGGGGCATCGGAAGGGGAAAGGCGGTGAAGGCGGGAGGGAAAGGGAAGAAATCAGGGCCGCTGTGAGGGTTTGAAGGCAAGAGGGAAGAAAGCAAGAAATTATTTCTACAGTCTGTGAATGAAATATTACTCTTGACTTAAGTAATTGCACAGAATTGAAGGTTTCAGTTTGCAACGAAATTTTGGAACGAATATCGAACTGAGAATTGGATTTCATATCGTTGCAATTGGATAACTTACCCAAGACCAATATGCAGGTAAATGCAAGGAACTCCCATTGAGATATAGAACTAGCTCTGAGTGTTGAATAGGATTGGATGCGGTTTGTGCGCGGTTATGAAGACACCTAAGCGGTATAAGCTCTTATCCAGGCATTCAATTTATCCTCCGGATCCCATATGGCTCTGCCCTCGTACCAGAAGCTCATAGCGCTCAGGCGAGTCGTCGGGTTCACGGTCGTGTCGTGCCGTTGATTCCAATCGCTGTTGCAGTGAAGACATCACTGCGCATTGGATGCAATATCCGGGTTGCATCCAGGATTTTGCCCCCTTGGCCGTTCTCTTGCTCAAATCAAGTGCTCAATATTTCGTATGAAAGCCCTCAGACCGAGCATCTCAGGGCAGCGCTGCATCGAGCTAGTACCCCCACGTTTCCCAAGTTTGCTCACTTCGTAGGTTCATCGCCTTCATATCCCCTTCGCATCCGCTCAGGAATCCCCGGCTGGATTCGCCAGTTTCACTGCCGCCGACATCTCCTCACTCGCGGCCACAAGCAAATTCATTATAGCGCCGCAACAATTTGTCAACGTCGCGTTCAACCGAACCGGAAACAGGGCCGGCTTCGTTCTCTACTAACCTTCGGCTCGTCAACCAACAGGTGTGCTTTAACGTTTATCCCTAATAGAAATTCAAAGCTTACTGGTGCGAATGCAGTGGCTTTTGCACAATGTTTACATCGTGTCGTCGATACAGTATACACCATTCAGAGGGTTTCTACTTAGAGTTTTAATCCGGCGAGTGTGAAACAAAAGCACCGCATCTGGAGGTGGACAATTAAGATCGCAAATGCCGCACCCGCCCTGGAAGAAAGCTCCGGGCAGCATCGAACAAGAATAAGACTCCAGTGGACCGTGCCATAGGGCAAGACCAAAATGCCCTATGAAAACATTGGCCGCAATGAATGGAAGCTGAGCATCAGTTCTTTGACGAACCTCCATATAACGTTACGAGATCGGGCGGACGACCTCCAACTGATACGGCAATCCAAATTACCAAGTAAAATGATTTTGAGGCGTATTTAAGTATTCGCCGTTGCATCTACCCAGTGCCTCATCACCTGGTTTTATTTTATTCTTATCTTTCTGTGGAAACGGAAGAACTTGTATCAGCGGCGGATTATTCGGACCGAGCTCCGTTCCCAGGCACATGTCTGTCAGTGTCTATTCTTGAACTGACACTGTCACAGTGACAGCTGTGTGATATCGATCTCTGCTTCTCCCTCTCTGCTTCTCCTCCATGTCCACACCCAGTTCCCTCGATGCAACTGCATCTCGGCCTTCTCTCAGGAGAGGCAGAGCCCGACAGAAGCCATTGAAGTCTCAATCTTTGAATCATGAAGACAGCACCGCCCAAACAGTCATTAATCAATTCATCTCCGGTATAGTGACTCTTTGTGATGCTGAGATCATTGCCGAATGCGCTCAGGCGGTCAAGGGAGGAACCGGTGGCCAAGGAGGTGCCCACGGAGGCGAAGGAGGGTCCGGGGAAGGCCCGACTCTACATTATGAAGCAGAATATCTCACCATAAATATGGTGCAGAGTCCCAATGTGGCGCAAAGTCCTCAACTCGTGAACCTGTGTCCTCCTGCCTCGAGGATTTTTCATGGGCGCCAAACCATTTTGGATGCAATGCATCAGTTCTTTGCTCAAGATACCAAGAAACAGAAAATCTACGTGCTATATGGACTTGGGGGTGCTGGCAAGACACAGATTGCTCTGAAATTCATCGAAGAAACTACTTGGTGAGTTCATTCAAGTATATTCCGTGATAGCAATCAGCCCATTTTCAAATAGTTTCACTGATCAATTTTTACTGGATGCAAGCACAACTGAGACTATTCAAAATTCTCTAAAGAATATTACCTCACAGGATGCCCTGACATGGCTGGCTGGCCAACACAAAAACTGGCTGTTATTCTTTGACAATGCTGATGATCCCAACATCAATCTCAACCAGTTTTTCCCAAGATGCAACCACGGGAACATTATCATTACATCCCGGAATCCCAGTCTCCGAATGTATGGCAGAAGTTCTCATGTGTCTGATATGGAGGAGTCAGATGCTGTAGCATTGCTACTGAACAGCAGCCAACAAGATGTCTCAGCATCTAACCAACTTCTGGCCCAGGACATTGTCAAAGTGAGTTGTTAATTGGGCATTAAGCATGTGGTCTAATGGTATCCAGGCACTTTGGTATCTTCCTCTGGCAATTGTTCAAGCTGGAGCATTTATTCTGGAGGCTGGAACCCTCAAAACATATTTGGACCTATTCTTGCAAAACCGTACAGAGCTACTAAAGAGAAAATCAACCCAGCAGCATGATGACTATGCATGGGCAGTCTATACAACATGGGAAATCAGCTTCAAAAGGCTCAGTTCTGTGGCTTCAATGTTTCTTCAGCTTTGTTCATTCATCCATTGGGATGATATTGCTGAAGATATTTTCAGCAGGGCAACAAATTTCATAATGCAAGAACAATGTCATGATAACCTTGCAGCATCAAGAGAATTCCTTTCACACTTTGTAGGAGCAACTGGAAAATGGAACTCTCTCTCTTTTCTAAATGTCACCAATGACATCAGGGCATATTCTCTTCTCAACTTTAATCCAGAGAGAAAAACCTTTTCCATCCATCCCTTGGTACACAGCTGGACTAGGACAACACTTGCAGAAGCAGAGTTGTATCATTTGTGTATGGATGACATATTGGGTTGGTCCATCTGGGAAATCCCAGAGCATGATTTGACACTTGCAAGTTTGAGATTAGTTTCTCATGTTGACTCTTTGGTCAGTGTTTCCCCTAGTAATTTCAGACTGCAGTATGCCATGGTATATTTTTATGCAGGACGATATGCAGAGGCAAAAGAACTTGAGATAATTGAGACAGAAAACCTGAGAGGACTTTATGGAGAGGACAGCTTAAACATTCTGGCTGCCATGAACAACCTTGCAGACACATGTCACAGACTTGGCCAATTTGAAGAAGCTGAAAAGTTGCAAGTTGATGTGCTGGAGAAATGGAAAAGGCTTCTTGGTGAGGATGACTTGAACACTGTGATGGCTATGAATAATCTGGCTGCCACATATCAAGACCTTGGCAGATTTGAAGATGCTGAGAAGTTGAAAGTTGTGGTACTGGAGAAACGGAGAAGGCTCCTTGGTGATGACCATCCTGAAACTCTTGATGCCATGCGCAACCTTGGAATAGCATATCGTGACCTTGAGCAATTTGAAGAAGCTGCAAAGTTACATATTGTAGTGGTTGAAAAGTGGAAACAGCTTGCTGGTGATGACCATCCTCGAACTCTTGATGCCATGGGGTCTCTTGCAATTACATATGATGGTCTGGGCCACTTCAAAGAGGCTGAAAAGTTGAAAGTTGTGGTCTTGGAAAAGCGAAAAAAGATTTTTGGCCAGGACCATTCAGATACATTGCTTGCTATGAATAATCTGGGGCGCACATATTACTGCATGGGGCGCCTCGTTGAGGCTGAAGCACTGCTAGTTGTTTCCCTGGAGAAGCAGAGGGCGCTTTTTGGAGATGATCATCGAGAAACACGGCGTGTAATGCGAAATCTCATTGACACATATCATAGTCTTGATAAACAGGCAGAGGCTGCAGAGCTCGAGAAACTCCTGAAGTAATGTGTAAGCTGCCTTGGAAGGGCATGGGGAAACCACTGTAGATTCAGGGATTTAAATACTGCTCTTGTATGATATACTTTCCACTGTGAATATTTATCATGTGAATCAAAAAAATTGGTTTCTATGCAGGCAATCCACATGGATGCTTATTCAATATCAAAACAGACTGTAGCTAAACATATTGAACTCCTGCACTGACTCAGCTTCGGAAAACTAGAGATTCATTTGGACCTTACCTCAACAATTTGCTCAGGCTTCTGCAAATTCAAGCTTGTGAAAGTTAGTATCAAGATCACATCTATCTAGAGTCTGCAAACCAAGCAATGTTGTCCTCAGGGATTCGAAAGGCCAGTTCCAGTCTGTGATAAACACCACCCCCCAGCATTCATTGACAGTAAAGCAGACAGTGTTCAAACTCCACCCATAATTCCCTCAACTGCTGACACCACCTGCAACTCTAACTGGAAACATTTTAATCTGGATTTTTCAACAGCCACCTTGTTGTGATGTTAAACTTTGCATGCACAGGAGGCGGGACAATGGAAGGCATCATGCATCGAAACAACCTGCTGAAGTGTGCTTTCCAACTTTACCTGATTGCTGCGTATGTAAGTAAATAAATAGTAAAATCTTTCCATCTTCACATGCACTCCAAACTGAAATCTCTTATGCGGCAGGGTCGAATCCTCCCTCCCAGACTGAGTTCACCCTCAGATCGGAGATTTACCCTGCCTGGAATTAGAAAGCAGCCTCTGCTTTGCTTCGGCCATAACCATGGAACAATTGATTGCCAGGTGCGTATTTAATGCTGAGAATTAATGTTCACAGCCAACAAATCACCACCATCCCAATCTTCAACAACCAAGCACACTTTGTTTTTAATGTCAAATTGAGATGCACATGAGTGAATTCAATGCTCTAGAATTATTTTTATTTCTGTGTCTAAAGCCAGGTAGATTGGTTAACCTGACAAACAAAGTACCACATGGAAGAAAATGTAAAATACTTGAATAGCCTTGGTATGAGCAGAGTGCCAGAGAAAGGGGGAAATGCAGCAATGCGCGGTCATCCTCAGACACTTAGGCAAGTGAGCAATGGGAAGGATCATGACAACGACAATGAAAAAGACTGGAGAATCAATCAAGTCGGTCTATGTCTTGCAGAATGAAGGGAATCGAGTTCAGGATAGGTAGTTGTCTGAGCACAAGCCGAGACTCGAATGAGACGTAGTTGAGATAGAAAAGCAAGCGGTTAGAAAGCCCGGCGATCTCGGCGTGCTTGTTGGTGATACTACGTATATTTACGTCCAGTAAGAGGACTTATCCCCAGGGAATTTCAGCATAAATAAAATACATACGAGCTGAGGTTCTTTCGGGAGTCTAAACGTGCCGGCAAAGTGAGCTGAGGAAAGCCCGGCGATTCGGCTGGGAGAAATAAACGAGTCCAATCGAGATGTTGATCCCCGAAAGCAAAGCAATTCAGGAACAGATTTTGTGGTTGCAATAGGAAGGAAATCAACGTAGCATAATGAGGAAAGAAGCATGAACACTGCCTGGTGTCTACCGCGAATCCGAGCCAATGCAGCACGCGGCCGCAAGTTAAAACTATCCAGCGGTATCACCGATGCGACGTGGACCGGACGCGGAATACCCCTGCTTGGGATCCATTTCCGAGTGGAAGACGCAGGGTTGCAGATCATAGTCATCAGCCAAGAATCTTGATAGTGCGAACCGCCAAGATAGGTCATGGGTCGTGCATGGTCGGAACGGGACGGTGAAGCTCTGGAAGTTGAAGGTAAATTGCAGGGCAAACTTGAAGCACAAAAAGGCACACAAACCCCGACAAATTGACGAATAATCCACTGTATGCTTCCTCGGACGGAATAAACCCCGCCGTGGCGAACACGATGAGCTTGTTCACCCCTCGGCCGATTGATGCGAAAGCCGAGATCACCGGAATGCCGTGAGTCTTGTCACGCTGTCACCGGTAAGCCGCGTCGTTTTTGCTCTTCTCCACATCGCCATCTCGAAACATGGCCCACCATACCGGATCGCGCTCTGGCCGTTCTAGATCCCACCTTGACCGCCCTCGCACCGACTGGCGCCTTCATGCTTTGTGGCAACTCCGATCATGATCCACTCCACATCAAGCGCGCTCTCGCCCTCGGCGCTTCAGCATCTCGTCTTCTCGACTAACGACACGCATCATCGCCGTCGGCGGTGGCCACGGCCCCCATAGCGCCGCTCATACCATGCTCGAGCGAGCGGCATCCGCCCTTCTCCTGGATCGAAAGCCTCGTACATCCATCGCGAGTGTCCAGGTCTAAGCTACATAATCTGAGACTCGGCAGCGACTCCGTTGAGCAAGCGGTGGGATCATTGGCGTCGCACGTTGGGAATAGAGGACACGTTGTATGCCCCCTCCGTCCGCTTTCCTTCGCCTGACAGTTCTATTCTGATCATTGCACGCAGCTATACAGACACCGCCGCCTCCGCCTTCGCAGGCCCCTTCCTCACGCGCCCCTCTCCCACCACGCCTCCACACCACACGCCTACGCCTCCGCCGCCCTCGCCTGGCTCACACACCCTCGCCGTCAATATCCCTCGTTCCTGGGAGGGCACACCGTCTCGCGCGCATCACGAGACCACTGAGCGATCAACTCCGCGCGGGTGAAGAAGCTTGTGGCACCGGCTGACGAACCTGACGTGGGCGTGAAGAGTGCGCGTGTCGCCGCACTACTGAAAGAACGCACAGCCATGATGGCCGTGGAGCTTGAGTTGGCGGATGGTGGGAGTCGTATCGGGCCAATGGGGAATGTCGTCCTCGCTAGCGGGTGCGTCCCTCCGTTCCTTCTCCTTTTTGTTTTGTTCATGACTCGACTGACGACGCATGGATTGGCGGCTACGGCGCTATGCAGCCTCCACCTCCACCAGCCACCTCGCGTACCCCGACCTCCTCTTGCTAAGACCAACGGCCACGGCCTGCACCTCGCTTTCGCGCCTGTCCCTTGGATCTCTGCGCCCGCACCCGCCGCGCTCCCGGTTCTTAGTTGCCACGCATTCCGGTACGAGGACAAACCTGCCCCGCGGCGCAGACGAGGTCCCTCGCAGCATGGCACGGGTAGGCACGTCCTCGACGCGCGCGCAGCGCACTCGCGAGGTGCGGTGGAGCGGAGAGGAGGCATGCGCTATCCGCGGCGAGCGACGCAGCGCGCCAAAAGCGCAAGGAGGGATGCGCTGGGCCGGGGGAGCGAGCGGTGGAGGAATTCAAGGAGCATCGTGAGTCCCATCCCCTTTTCCCTCTCCGATGAAGGATGAAATCATTGAAAATAAATTTGCATGCGACGTTTACCCTTAAAGCTGTACCTCCTCGCGGAAGATACTGAGATCCCGCTCGATATCAACAGTGGGAAGATGGGAAGGAGGAGGATCGGTTCGGGACAGGTACGTTCCATTTTTTATTCCTATTTTTTCTTTTCTTTTCTTTTTATTTTTCTTTTCGCACCGCACCACGTTCTTCAGTTCTATAATTTCCTCGATTCATGTCGCTGTATGTTGGCGACCAGAATCGAATCACACCCAGCGAAATTTGAGCCGCCCTGCGTCGCCATGATATTAAGCACGCCGGTGGCGCACTATGAGCGTTCCTCCTCTTCGTCCCTGTCTTACCTCTTTGCCCTCGTCTCCTCTGTTATCTCACGAGCCTACCTCCGCTCCTCGGTTATACGATGAACGTAAGACGGACGGATGCTGAGATCCCCGCACACTGCCCATCCTCCATCACACACACCTCCACTTCCCCTCTCTCCAACTCCACCGCGCCCGATACAAATAAAATGAAGCGAGTAACGATTCCGTGCGCAGAAGCTCGCCGGCGGCGTGAACGGGCAGGATAGGTTGACGTGATCGTCGCTGATGGAGGGGTGTGCTTGGGAAGGGTTGGGCCTGGGGACTATGGGTGCGCCGTGAAGGCGGAACGGGTTGGGGGCGGAGATGGAGATGGGAGGCGAGGGAAAAGGAAGTGTACGAGTAGGAGAAACACCCTGTTATCAAATTTCTTATGTTGATATTGAGCAGATGTACGTGTTTGTTGTTCAGAAACTACACTTCCGCAGCGTAACCCAAACTTTCAAAGCATTCGACGGGCAACGCCAGGGCGATACCTCCCTTGACGTATTGTCCGTGTGAAAACGTCGATCCCCGCACCCAAGGCCATTCGACAGATAGCTATCCGAGTCAACACCGCTCTGCTTGCGCTCATCAGTTCACTGCTCCCTTGGCGAAGACGCTGCAATAAACATCAGCTGATGAATATTCATCCGAGTCTTAACTGCTGTTCTCGGGTAAACTGCGTTCAATCCGACGTCGTCAATCTAAATCTGCGCATATTGCAATCGTTACACTGCATATTTCCACCTTTCGCACACTGGCTTGTGCAACCACCGGTGTCCAGCAAATCAGCGATGCTCGTTCTCAATGTTTTCCCTGCAATTGTGGGCAGGGGCATCTCCGGCATCTCCGTCGATTTGATTCGTGTTCTGTCTTTCCTTTCTGTGATTGACGGCTCTATATTCAGCATGGCTCTAAGGCTCGGAACCGCATCTAGTGCGATCACGGAGGTACGAAGCTCAACGAGGACACGAGATGCTACAGAATGCAGGTACGGTTCTTTCTTCATTTATACATCTGCTTTACTAAACGGTGCACTCGGAGACTATACTGCACAAGCAGTCGTCGAATGCAGTGCCAAAATTCAATCTACGGCCCGATCGATGCGACGTTGCCGGATATTGATTTCATCCTCCAAGCGGTAACATGTTGACAAGTAGAGAACTTGAGATGACAGTTTCAGCCTCGAGCAAATGACTGGAGGGCATCATGCAATGTGAATTTGTATTTCGCCTCCATCACCGTGAGCTCACAGCATTCCATTCCTTGGAATAACACTCATCCTCTGACAAAACCCTGCAACAGCAGACCCTCGTCGCTCATTCCATGTGCATAATCGCAACCGCTGTGACAGGGTGTAGATTTATTATGGAAGCCTTCATCCATCTTGCTCTGGCTGCGAATGTGGTGTTGATATGTCTTCAACCGGACTTCCGATGGAAAATATTATTTCCATGCAATGCCAGTGTATTCTACCTTGCATCGTCGCACTCACCTGGCCCGTCACTGCGCATTGAATTTCGTCTCACAAACGGCAATATCTATGTCGAGACCGCTTCTCGGTAATCTCTAGTCTCGTTTCCAGACGTTCACGGGCAGTGACCGCTCGCTGCGCTCGCGGGCAGGTCAAAAAGGGGATGTTGAGATGTTGTCGAGGCAGAATTGATGGAAAATTTGATTGCGGAACGGACTGATGCCTGCTTGTGATCTTTTGATCGCAGTGCCTCAGTTATCTCCGTGAAGATCTGGAGCCGAGATTAGGTAATCTCCTGGTACGAAGCAACGACATATCTTGTGTATCTTCGAGCACTTCTGGAATCGCAGTAGTAGCTAATTGACCGTGCGTGCTGGATCTGATTGGTCGATTTGCATCACTGCGCGGTTATCAAGAATATAAGTTCTCACTCCCTTACGCTGCAAGTATATAACGCCCAGTGCGAAGTCAGCTCGATGTCGCCGGCCAGCGTCCAGCGGAACACCCACATCTGCAATATTCACGGCCTTGCACCTTGCGACTCGGATCGAGGCCAGCTTAAACTGTTCAATCAATAGTCTTGTCCGAACCAAGGATTGTCGGAGGCTTGATTCTTGTTCTCCCTGAACGCGGGCGAGAGAACAAAACGAGTTTGATGTCGCCTCGGAGCGCAAATTCAAGCACTGAATCAGATTAGAACTACGCATTCCAACACCAGCATTCCGCCTAATGAATGGAAGGCATCGTGTATTGCCAAGGCCGTTGATTTCATTACTCCGATGCGGCATATCTAGAACAGAAATTTCCTTGGCATTGGATTCAGGACGAGAAGTTAAAACAATTTCTAAAATATGTAGTGCTGTATTTCCGATGCCCGTCGTACTCGGGTGATGCCCAGGAATTTAAATCTATGGCGGTCAAAATGCACTTTTATTATTCCGCTACATATTTTTGTATTTTTGCAATTTCCGCTACATAAATTGTCAAAAAGTTGTTTCCACGCTACTTTTAAGCCTCAAAGTCAGAAAAGAATGAGCGGTGGGAAAAGTGAGATTTCCGCCACTTTCATTTCCAAAAATCCCGCTACTTTCAGAAACTCCCGCTACTTTTGAACTGTTTCCATTCCCGCTACTTTTCTTGACAAGCAATGGTTCCATTACTACAAAAATGTTGCCTAATTGGTATCTGCACACTTTTCAAGAATTAAGCAATGACATCCAACAATCCAGGGAGATAGGACCGAACAGTGTGACCTGTCACAGTCACAGTCAAGTTCCAGTTTCATACATCTTGTCCATTCATTGCAATTAATTGAATCAACCCAGGTACTGTATTTGAATCTCATAAATGGCCATGTGAAAACATCTGATCTTACTCTGGCCGAATTCGGCTCTCCGCAGACTCGCCATCAGGTGATTTCCTTTTGTGGGTTCTTACTGACTGTGACTGATGAGTCACACTGTTCAGTCCTAATTTATGGATCGTTGGTGTCATTGCTTAAGAACAGTGTGCAGATACCAATTACGCAACATGTGTTTAGTAGTGGAATTATCACTTGTCGAGAAAAGTAGCGGGAATGGAAGCAGTTCAAAAGTAGCGGGATTTTCTGAAAGTAGCGGGATTGTTGGAAATGAAAGTAGCGGAAATCTTACTTTTCCCGCTGCCCATTCTTTTGTGCCTCTGGGGCTCAAAATTAGCATGGAAACAACTTTTTGACAATTTATGCAGAGGAAATTGCAAAAAAAACAAAAATATGTAGCGGAATAATAAAAGTGCATTTTGACCGCCATATAAATCAGCGGGGAACTCCCGAATAGAGAGATGAACAGATAGTTGAAGTCGAAGCAAACGCCAATAAGTACGAGGATCCGAAGGAGCACTCAGCCAACTGTGGGATAGTGCAAGGAAAGCCAAAAGGGAGGAAGAGTGCGGCTTGAGATAGCGATTCGCACCATGTATAGCATCGTGAGCTGTTGTTGAGCGCTGAGTTTCAGCAAGAGAGACGAGAGTTTGAATCTGATACAAAGTCGGTGCTAATGTTCCAAATCAATGGACGGCAAGATATCAAACCAGGTGCATAACATGGCTTGAATACTACCCCTCCTTGTGTCGAGCGCAAAATGGAAAAAGAGTGTCCAGGAATCTTGGTGGGCTTGTTGATAAGGGATTCAAATAATTGGACGAGCTTGAGAATTCGTGAGGGATGAGTGAACGGTTCTCGGTCTTCAGCGTCGCTGGCTATGAATAACACACGGACAACTTCAACGTCCATCTCTTCATCTCGCGCCCCGGAGGACACCTCGTGTCACGCACGCATACCTGGGCGATCACATCTCCGCTGATGACGAAGCTCGGGGCGCTTACTGACGGGAAGCGCACGTAGAGTGTGCGTGCGGGGAGACTGTTGGAGGAGAGCGAGGCCGCTGTGGGACTTCGAGGTGGGGCGGTGGGAGGAGTGTTGAGACGAGGGCTCGCTACTGAGTGCGTCTGCTCCGTTTCTTCTCCTTTTTAGTATGAGACTGACGATGCGAGACAGCGGCTCCGCAGCCTTCTCCACCCACACCTCCCTCGTCGCGCGACACCGCCTCGGCCTCCGCTTGTCACCACAAACGACGACACGGCCACCACAGCGTGCTCGCGCCCCCCGCTCCCGCCCGCGCCGCGCTGTACATCCGCACACAGATGCAGGTCCCCCATTGTCGCGCACCCCAATGCAAGAAATTGTTCCTCGCGCCGCCGTACAGACGATCGTTTTCGCGGCGCGCTGCCCAGACGAAGTTCATCACAGCGCTGTGTGTCACATGGGCCTCCTCAACGCCCGCGCGCGGGCTCTTCGCCGCACAAGGCGGCGCATTTCGGCCACGAGAGGAGGTTCGTTGGGACGGACGCGATGCAATGCGTTGAGGACGCGGGCGACGTTTGCGTCCAAGAACTCAATGGAGCGGGTCGGGATAGGTGTGATTCCTTCATTATTCTCATTGCTCTCTATTCAATTCCACGATCTTCCTCGCTGTAAAATTCTGCGTCAATCTTGCTGTGTGCTAACGACCTCCATTCCCCCCTTCCTCTCAGTGTCAACACCCAAATTATACACTTCCACCGAAGCGCTCGGCGTCGCGATGATCATGCGGACGCCGGTGCTGCCCGATGTGCTTTCCCTATCTATCCCCTGCCTTTCCTCCTTTATCTGCTCTTCCATTTCCTCTACTCTTCTAGTTATACCTTCTGTCTTAATTTATGCTGACACTACCCGGACGTCGGTCACTCACACGCGCGCCGGCGAGCTGGTACTGATTCCGAGCCTGCGGGCGTCAGGCTCGCTCCTCGGCGGCATCCATGGGCACGGGCAGAATTGGCTCACGTTGGCGGGATCGTCGATCGGTGCTGGGATGGAGATGGGGGGTGATGTTTGGGCGGGAAGAGACGAGAACGGGAACGGGAACGGGAAAAGGCGAGTGTGCGAGTAGGACGAACCTCGTGAAAAGAATCGAATCAATGTGTTCATACAGTCAAGTTTGTGAATGATATTCCTTTCGGCCTACATTCCAAGAACTTTAAAGCAATTGGCTTCCCAACATCTTCGAATGTCGTTCCGAAATTTGATTCGGGCTGGAGTAGCTGCGGCCACGCTCGCCTTCGGCTCTGGCTCATCCGGATATAAAGCGGACTGTGTTCATTACTTCATTACTTACCTCCCTCTCTTGCATCTCCAACAGGACAAACATGCTCAATCTGCCCTCGTGGACTGGTACTGTTGCTAAACTTCCTTGCTTTCCCCAATCAGTGCACATTCCCACCTCTCATCTGCGATTCAAATCTTAGTGGCGCTTGTTTCATCTCAATTTCGTCCCTCTTTTTCCTGCGCTTCAAAGGGATGATTCTTCAAAAACAAGTCAGCTGGAACCGTGGCTGTTATCGGACGTCTCAGCTATAATTTCAAGCTTTGACGTCCGTCACGAAAATTTGACGCGCCTCAAGTCACGTTAGTGTTGTCGGTGTGAGTAGAATCTGCTTAGAAACTCTACTCGGCCATCGAGTTCATGAACTCGATCAGTCGAGTCGAGTTGCGCACCGATTTGGCTTGAGTTACGAAAGGTGGTCCTTGAGACCATGAATTTACTACTGGTTCCATATTCATTATTCTTCGTGTCTAATTTTCTGCTCCTGGCCTTCTGGCGCTGCTCTGGTGTCTCGTAAACGTCCCGTAGCTTGTCGGAATGCGACGGAACGGGCCGTGTTCCCAAATTGAGACATCACGTGTACCAACTCGACTCGACTCGGCTCGGTCAACCGGTTTGACACGAGTTAGCCACGCTGCCTTGCTTCGCCCCAATCTGCGACAACATTTAGTCACATCGTGCAAAGATCGCCGAGGATGCCGATCCGATTCTGAGTCTGACGACGGTTCCACTTGTCGAGAATCAAATATTTAAACGGTACCGTGGGAAATGAAACCCTGGGCCATGTCATTGTGAAGGTATCTTTTGACCTCACTGCTGACACGCTGAGACCATACGCCAAGTTTCCATTGCTTCCGGAATCCTGCACCTGTACCACGCGGCTTCACCATGGTGTATGTCTATTTTGAACTGTCACCGGCACGGTGACAGCTGTGTGATAATCGATCTCCCCTTCTTCCCTCATGTCCTCCACAAGGTTCGTCGATGCAAGCGCATCCCAGCCTTCTCCAAAGAGAGGCAGAGCACGACAGAAGCAGTTGAAGTTCCGGTCTTCAAACCGTGAAGACAGCACAACCCAAACCGTCATTAATCAATACATCTCTGGTGTGGTGATTTATCGTAATGCCTGGGATTATTGCTCAATATATTCAGGAACGGGTGGCCAAGGAGGTCTCCATGGAGGCGGCGGAGGTTCTGGCGAAGGCCCGACCCTGCATTATATGATCAAGGCAGAACATCTTACCATGAATACTGTGCACACTGGTACTCGATCTGCTGCAGCACAAGGTTCCCAAGCCATGAACAATTGTCCTCCTCTCTCAAGGATCTTTCATGGTCGTCAGGCCATTTTGGATGCCATGCATCAACTCTTTGCTCAAGATACCTGCAAACAGAAAATATATGTGTTGTATGGACTCGGGGGTGCTGGTAAGACACAGATTGCACTCAAGTTCATTGAGGAGTCAAAGTGGTGAGTTCATTGAAGCATAACCTGTGATAACAATCCGCTCATTTCGAGAAAGTTTCACTGATCATTTTCTACTGGATGCAAGCACAACTGAGACTATTCAAAACTCTCTGAAGAATATTACCTCACAGGATGCCCTTACATGGCTGGCTGCCAAACGCGAAAACTGGCTGCTATTCTTTGATAATGCCGATCATCCCCAGATCAATCTCAACCAATTCTTCCCAAGATGTAACCATGGGAACATTATCATTACATCCCGCAATTCTAATCTCCGAGTCTATGGGGGAAATTCTCAGGTGTCTGATATGGAGGAGTCAGATGCTGTAGCATTGTTGTTGAAGAGCAGTCAACAAGAGGTATCAACATCTCATCAACTTCTGGCACAGGATATTGTCAAGGCAGGTTGTCAATTGTGTATTAAAGTATCTTGTGTAACAGTTCCCAGGCACTGTGGTGTTTTCCTCTGGCAATTGTTCAGGTGGGAGCATTCATTGCTGAAACTGGAACTCTGGAAACATATTTGAACCTATTCTTGGAAAATTGCACAGAGCTGCTGAAGACAAAATCAACCCAGCAGCATGATGACTATGCATGGGCTGTCTATACAACATGGGAAATCAGCTTCAAAAGGCTCCGTCCAGTAGCTGCAATATTTCTTCAGCTTTGTTCCTTCATCCATTGGGATGATATTGCCGAAGACATTTTCAGCAGAGCAGCAAATCATATGACAGAACCCAGCTCTGGGATGCTTGTTTTTCCAAGCCCTCAATCAGGGGCATCAGATGAGATTCCAACATCAAGAGAATTTCTTTCGCATTTTGTAGGACCAACTGGAAGATGGGACTCTCTTTCTTTTCTAAAGGTCACCAATGAAATCAGAGCATATTCTCTTCTCAACTTCAACCCTGAGAGAAAAACCTTTTCCATCCATCCCTTGGTACACAGCTGGACTGCAACAACACTTGATAAAGCAGAGTCATATCATTCATGTATAGATCAGATATTGGGAATGTCAATTCAAGAAATCCAAGACTATGATTTGCAACTTGCAAGTCTAAGATTAGTTTCTCATGTCGACTCCTTGATTAGAGTTTTTCCTACCAATTGTAGATGGCAGCATGCAATGATATACCGCCATGTTGGACGGTATGTAGAGGCAAAGAAACTTTGGATAATTGAGGTAGAAAACCAGAGAATACTTCATGGAGAGGACAGCTTGGGCACTCCAACTGCTAAGCGTAACCTCGCAATCACATATGAAGGACTTGGTGAACTTGAAGAAGCTGAAAAGTTGAAAGTTGAGGTGTTGGAGAAACAGAGAAGGCTTCTTGGTGAGGATGACTTACACACGGTGATGGCCATGAATAATCTGGCAAACACATATAACAGCCTCAGAAGATTTGAGGACGCTGAAAAGTTGCGAGCTGAGGTGCTGGAGAAGCGTCAAAGGCTCCTTGGTGATGACCATCCTAAAACTCTTGATGCTATGTACAACCTTGCATTAACATATCACAACCTTGGGCAATTTGAGGAAGCTGCAAAGTTGCATGTTGTAGTGGTTGAAAAGTGGAAACAGCTTGCTGGTGACCAGCATCCCAAAACTCTCAATGCTATGCATTCTCTCGCAGTGACATATGATGACCTGGAGCGTTTCAATGAGGCTGAAAAGTTGCAAATTGTTGTCTTGGAAAAGCGGAAACAGATTCTTGGTGCAGACCATTGGTTGACATTGGATGCTATGAATAATCTGGGATACACGTATCCATCACCAAAAAGTGGGAGAAATATGCGAGGCCTTATAAGGCCTCGCAACGTCCACAATTCAATACAATTCGATAAAAGCTTCGCAAAGGCACGTATGCTTTGTGGCCGCTCAAACCGGCTTACATAGGATCTATTTTTTTGCAGAGATGCCGAAAAGCTTCACAAAGGTCTTATCTGGTATGTGTCGCCACACATAGTCTTTCAACTTTCGACAGCTATGTGGCCATTCGTGATGTGCATGACACGTTTTTTGGATTCTGAAATCATGTTCAAGCTCTACGAGGTCTTATATTGGAACTATTTTTTTGTAGAGATTTCTAACTCAGCAGATCAACTCATACTTCGCAGAGGATCACCGACTACGTAGTTGATCGCAGACAATATGGAATCTCGCCATGATATTAAAAAAAGATGACATGAAAATAAATTGCATTTGCCAAAATATACATATAGTGAGTAAATTACGATGCAGAAGATGGGCCAGTAGCCAGGCGAGCTCGCTTGGCTGCACGTTGGGCGGCAACAAGGTCAAATCCAGAAAGCGCAGCAGGAAGATCGGCTGGCTGCGCAGCAGATGACAACGACGGAGTTCCGAAGACGTGGCTATAGAAAATTTAGCCTAAGAAGATGTGCAAATCCGTCAAAACTCACTAATTGAAGTTGTCGATGATGTCTTGCCCCTCCCCGTCCTCGAAGAGGTCAGCAATAGCCCAGTAGAAGTCCTCGTAACTGAAGTTCCCATCGTTCGCTGCCCAGTTGCTTAGGCTGGAAAGGCTACAGTATAGCTGTCTTGTCGCGTCAGATCACAGCATAGTTTGCCATTGATCACCTTACCTGTGTGCATACATAGGCAACATCGCGCGCACCAAGGGCATCCTGGCCGTTGCGAGCCGCATTACCAGCCCTCCCTCGGTGATAACCGGGAGCCTGGAGCGCAGCCGATGGACCTTGATAGATCTGTTTGGCTGCCTATCGAAATCATTGGCGAGAAGCATGACTGCGATGCGAAGGAACAACATACGGCAATAGGCAGGGGACCCTCAAGAACTTTGTCTTCGATATCATGTTCATTGTAAATGTGGTCCTTGGGGTATAAAAATGCGGGGATCTTGCCGTTCGTGGAGAATAGTTTGTCGCCTGCCTTGATCTTTTCATATGTCCTATAAGCATCAATGTCAAAGATGAGACGTCATGGAAGAACAACAAGTACTCGTCCAAGGCTGGGTATTCCATGGGACGCAACACCTCCGCGGTAAGCGCATTGTTGAAACCGCGCCCGGCCTTCTTGTGGCGATCGGGGATATCGGCCGAAGGAATCGGCACCGAGGGATCTTGAATCTTCATCAGCCAATCAATGGCGGCGGTCTTCATCTTGCTTGTATCGTCTCCGCGCGCGGCGTCAACACCTGCCTGGATCTGAAGCAGTACATTGGGTGGATGCATTGAGGAATGCTTGAAGATGGATGAGCTCACCTCTTGACAAACTTTCTTGCGAAGCCTGCGGTTCCCACCCAACTGAATCATATCTTCGCGAAACCCTGGAATCGTCTCAGTAATAATGCTCCAGCTCTTCTCAAGACGCTTGTGGAGCTGCTGTTCCCTGAAAAGTATTAGATGGTGGCTAGCAATGGTAAGGAACATACTTGGTGTTGTGGTGTGGTGGCTCCTTGTCTTCATCCCGGAGGGCTTCACGAACACCGTGCTCCGCAATCACGTGGATGCGCTCAAAGGGTCCGCATGTCCGCACAAGATGGCGACCATACGACTTGTAGGTCTCCTCCTCTTGGGGATCGTCGCCATCGGTGTTCCTAGGGGCAAAGAACACGTCAGGTTGGTCTAGCTGGGAAGAATCACTCACTTGCGCTTCTTGGTGGTCTTGGTGAGTAGCGAGTGGGTGAGCTTTTGCATAACAGACTGAGTGACAGCATTGTTCTCGGATGCATCAGGCGCGTCAGAGGAGGGGACGTCAGAGGAGCTCATAGTGGGCAACAAGTGGGGGAGAAGATGAGCGTCGGAGGAAAGGAGGAAAGGGCACCGACCATCATTTATAATCCACCAACGAACCTCCTGAATCATCTGTCACATGTGCGCGAATCTTTTTGCACCAGCTGATGCAACGCTGAAAATTTCAAATACAGATGCACCTCATTTGTGTCGTAGTTTTTGAGCATACAATCCGAATTCCTTCTGAGCGGTCTTAATACATCTCGAGATGAAGATCAATTCCCAAGTTCAATGGACTCAAGAGCTCAAGAACTGACCGAGTCCCCTCGATGCCGATCGTTGTCCGCTATTTGACTCATACTAGTTCACTGCCACCATCTGCTCTATTCCACGCCTATGCCTCCGCCATTGTCCAGGGTACTCTTTGCTCAAGAGCTAATGGAGGACGACCCCACCCGCCGGGTGTATATGTATCATGTCAGATTCCGGGTCATTCTTACGTTCAGATAACTCGACTTATTGATATCCCAACAGGACGATGACCCGCAGGCCTTGAGAGATCTACAGATAACACCTCCCCAAAGCCCTTCGGCGAGGGTAAAAACCTTTAGTGTATCGTTGGTATGCAATCTGCCCATCACTGGACGTACTTCCATTTATATCCTTGTTAGCTCAGCGAAGAATCCGATTCTGGTCGAGAATATTCCACCGATAGCACTCCAGAGCCTGAGAGTCCAGTCTTGACTCTTCCTGCCCGCTTTGAACGACTGTCCATGATTCCGGATGCACTCGGGACCAAGAGGAGCTCTATACGCAAATTAAATACTGACCAAGCGATGGAGGAGATAACTTGTTCATTCAATACGGTCAGACTATTAGAATCTGTTTATATATTCAAATCACTTATTTTCAGCAGGCGAAGCTTGTTTATATGCAGCACGTTCGCTTTGCTCTCGGTGGCCAGCATGGTTTGTCTCCAGAGTGGGAAGACAGCCCCAAGGCAATTCAAGCGGTTTGGGGCCTACATACAGCAACACCCGAACATCCAGAACCGCCGGACTGGATTAATCTCTGTCTCCCGAACTCGCTAACATACGGTTTTGAAGTCAAAGTCGTCTCCCTTGATTATGCCGTTGGACATCTTGCACGACTGGCTTGCTCCTCATGGAATGCGATTTCGGTAAGTCACCCAGATTCACGACAATATATATTACTCATTTGTCTCATTGAACAGGCCAAAGAAATATTACGATGGGCTGAACGGGTATGTGCCCCGACGATTTCTATTTTCATACTCTGATCCTGTGAAAGATTAACCCTGAGGCTACGCGAATTGATCATCCTTTCCTTTCTCCCATCACAGAAGGCCCTCGCCCTATCACAGCGCGCCGCACAATTATAGGGATGGAGTCTGATGAAGAATAAAACTCGATTTATTTATTTCTATGTGCCTTGAATTGAATGAACGTTGCCTGCTCCACTTCAGGAGATTTTGTCTTGCAGTGATCGCTCCGACTCCCTCCTATAACAGTCTATATAAAGCTACCACACTACCTGGACGCTTCCAGCTCTCGTCTCCGCCTCGTTCATGAGGTTCACACTCTTGATTTTTCTGCTTTTCATGACCTTCTCTTGTATACCACCCTGCAATGCTGTTTACGCGAAACGGAGAGATCTCTCGATTCATCAAGCCGGGTGTAAACATGCGATCGCTCAGGATCATGATTTGGACGACGCTCTGGCAAAGCATACCGAGAGAAAGAAGCGTCGCAAGTTAGAACGACAGGAAGCTCAAGCTAGTATGCCTGTGGCCACGTCCTCTGCTGCCGTTCTCAGCCCACCGGTGCGTTATTTCTCCTCAAACAAGCACCTGCCAATCTAACTACAAAATTAGGCCGGTGACTCTGACCCAGACACGCACATGCCTGACGTACCTTTCAGAGAACCTGAGGTTGATTTGCTTTCCCAGGTATGAGTTCTCACTTAACAAGTCCTGAGTTTATGCTGATGAATCTGCAAAAATAGGACGACTCCGGGATGCCTGACCAAGAATTGCCAACGGCAGTACCAGACGAACCGGTGCCAGAACCAGTCTCAACTGCTGGTCGTCCACATCGAACTCGTCGTCCGACATGGAAACTGTTACAGCAGCTACCAGAGATCACGCCGGTACAGTCCGAGCCGTCCTCGGGGCAGACTGACGCTGGGGCCGACTCGGATGACGACCTGCCTTCTACGATCTCTGCGTATGTGTGGAAAGCTGTCAAGACTGTTCGTGACTCTTTCGGGCTGTCGCGCGAGTATCCTTCCCTACCCACTCATGATCCTGATAAACTCTCAACGCCATCCATGCTTTCGAATATTCCGCCACCAACTGGGCAGGCAGATGCGGTGGATACTCGCCTTGCACCTTCCACCGTTGCACTTTCTCCTGCTACCGTGGGAGCATTGGACTCGTTACTGGGGCCTTTCAAAAATTCGACCATATTCGGTCTCATGAACTGGATGTGGACAGGCTCCGTGATGAAGTCGATCCAAGAGATGGCGAGGTTGATTACCTTTCTTAAATCAGATCAGTTCAACAAGTCCGACTTGGAAGGGTTCGACATCGCATCAGAGACCGCCAAATTCGACGCGTTCTTGGAGGGGAGTGGGAAAAATCCCATGGGTCTAGCGGTGAGTACTAGATATATCCTATTGTCCAATGACTTGCCAACGATTAGTTTTAGAACAACGCTTCGAGCGAGCCATCCGAAATCAAAGATGGCTGGCGCGAAGTCTCTGTTGACATCCAAGTCCCCGATGGGAAGACTCATACCTCGTACGATGATGTTCCGGTCTTCCCTGTCCCTGGACTGCATTTGCGAAACCTGACTGAGGTTATCAAAACAGCACTGCATGACCGGAGCTCACGCTTTTTCCATTATACTCCTTTCAAACAATTCTGGACTCCAACAGCGACAGCCATACCTCAACGCGTTTACGATGAAATTTATACCTCGGATGCATTCATTACCGCGCATGAAAAGCTTCAGAAGCAACCACCAGAGCCAGGCTGCAGTCTCGAACGCGTCATTTTAGCATTGATGTTCTGGTCAGATTCAACTCACCTCGCGAACTTTGGCACCGCCTCGCTCTGGCCTCTCTACCTCTTCTTTGGGAATCAGTCGAAATGGGTGCGTGGCAAACCGCGCGCCGGTGCTTGTCATCATGTTGCCTACATGCCAAAGGTGAGCGTTCTCATTTAAATTCATGTCCCGGACTCACAGTTGCAGTTGCCGGACGAGTTCAACGATTGGTACCGCCTGTTGATGGGAGAAGCACCCTCCTCCGAAGTATTGACCCATTGTCGTCGGGAGCTTATGCACGCCATCTGGAAAGCACTGCTGGATGACCAATTCATGGACGCTTGCGAGCATGGTGTGGTGATTGAGTGTCCAGATGGTATTTCTCGGCGGTTCTATTTCCGACTCTTCACATATTCTGCCGACTATCCTGAAAAGTTCGTCTCCTCTTTGGATTGAGTAGAGTATGCGCTCACAGTTTACAGAGTTCTTCCATCTACGATCAGGAACCTAGGGGGATGCCCTTGTCCTCGGTGTCTCGTTCAGAAAGAGCAACTGGCCGAGATGGGAACCGTCAATGATATGAAGCGGCGAGTCAACAATGTGCGCACCGATGACAGTGCAACACGGTTCACTGTCTCGGCCGCCCGCGACTGGATCTACCAGAGAGCTTATTGGATCAAAAGCGCGATGGTGGAGAGAACTCTTGCAGCAACATCAATGGTTCCGACATTGGTGAGCGCTCATCATGATTGGCACCATGAAACTCACAATCTTTTTGTAGAACGCCTTCTCTCCCCTGACGAAGTTTGGATTGAGCATCTATACTATGCTCGTTGTCGATTTCATGCACGAGTTCGAGTTGGGAGTCTGGAAAAGTGTCTTCGTACACCTCATTCGGATTCTGGTCGCACACGGCGGTGATGCAATTCAACAGCTAAATCAACGGTGAGGTTAATTACTACCGTACCTTGCATGTTGACTTGATAAGCGACACAGATACCGAATGGTTCCAACTTTTGGTCGCTCCACTATTCGTCGGTTTACAAACAACGCCTCCGCGATGAAAAAACTTGCGGCACGAAATTTTGAGGACTTATTACAGGTAAGATGATAATTTGTGCAATTGCACGGTGCTTACAAGTGATTACAAGTGTGCAATTCCCGTCTTTGAAGGTCTCCTCAATTCGCCGCATGACAAGGTCGTCCTCGACCTTCTGTTCCTGCTTGCATATTGGCATGGATTAGCCAAACTCCGGATGCACACTTCAGCCACCCTGGACCGCCTAGAGGAGCTTACTTCCAGTCTGGGCCGACAGCTCCGATACTTTGCCAAGCACACTTGCAGTAAATTTGCGACAAAAGAGCTTCCATCGGAGGAGGCTGCTCGGGGTATGCGCCAGGCCAAAAAGGCGGCTGCTCGGGCTGCATCTGGTGCGAATCCCCAACACGCTCGCCGTGGCGGTCCAGCAACTGCAACTCGCAAAATCTTCAATTTATTCACTTACAAATTTCATGCTCTCGGAGATTACGTCCGAACCATCCGGTTGTTTGGGACAACGGACTCGTACTCCACCCAGCCGGTACAGTGATGTTCCCTTCTACTTGAATTCTTAGTTCATCTGGTTAACAGGGGGAACTGGAGCATCGACGTGTTAAACGATTTTATGCACGCACGAACAAGAATAATGCGGTGATGCAGATGACCAGACTTCAACGGCGTGAACAGGCGCTTCTTCGGATTGTTCGCAGACAAGCTGCCGCCGCTGTGATCCCACCGATTGCTGCAGTTCCAGAGGAATCAACAAAGACTGGTAACGGTAAAAATCGGCGTCAGCGTAAGAAAGGAATTCGCCCAGCTCTTGACTTTGCTGAATCTGAGTCACTTCCCTATACCTCTCCCGAGCTTCACCATCACCTCTCTCCCTCGCGAAATCACCACTTCCACCTTCCATCATGGCTGAGAGACAATGATGACGATCCTGCTGTAAAGGTAAGCGATTTCTTCACCTGGAATTTACTACTCACAATTCGTCTCAGGACTTTCTGCCCAAACTGCAAGACCACCTCTTGTCACGACTGGAGAACCCCAACTTGGCTGCCGATGATACTGAATTCTCACCTGAAGAGCGCCGGCGCTTACTGATTCGGAATGACCGAATTTATCGCCACAAGGTGAGTTGTAGTCATGAAATTATCAACATAAAGGTTAATCTAAGACAGGTTTTCCGCGTCAATTACACAACTTACGACGTTCGTACTGACCAGGACTCCATGAACCCTCGCAACCATGCCGACATCATGATGCTTGCACCCAATTCTGAGGATGAGACCCGTCATCCTTTTGTATACGCCCGAATTCTTGGTATTTACCATGCCGATATCATTCACAATGTTCCAGGGACAGCAACGGTCCCCATTCCGATGGAGTTTCTCTGGGTCCGCTGGTTTCGCCTTGACAGCACACACACCGGCAGATTCAAGCGGAAGCAACTTCATCGGGTGGAATTCGTCCCTGATTCAGAGCCCGGGGCATATGGGTTTGTTAATCCCGACGACGTTATCCGGGGTGCGCACCTCATTCCAGCTTTCCATTATGGAGCTACGGATGATGCTCCAGGCCCATCCTTTGCGCGGCCAGAAGGGGAGCTTGACGATTGGGTATACCACTATGTGAATTTGTGAGTGTCCATGGTACCATTGATTCGGTGTTCTTGATTGTGCATACCAGTTTCGTCGACCAGGACATGTTGATGAGATATCTCGGAGGCGGTGTGGGCCATTACAAGGTGCACGTCCCAGATGCAGATGATGACCAACCGGAGCTGCCAGATGAAAACCTTCCTCTAAACGAATCTGAAAATCCAACAGCCCCTGATTCAGACAACGATAGCGACGATGACGGCGAGGGTTCCGAAAACGAATTGGATGAGTCGGACGAGGAGGTTGAGCCTGAATTGAATGATGCCGAAGTTGAGGATGGAATGGGACCAGAGGATGGAGAGGACGGCATGGAGGATTTGATTGATGAATACGGGTATGCAGCGCTGTAGTTTCCTTTGAATGAGACGTGTCGTATCCGAGTCAGGTGATCCACAGCCACCGAGCTTTTGCCAACTCACAGCCACCGTTGCCAATCAAAAAGCATGTGACCGTGTTTTGGCACTTTCTTAAGTTGCGCGCAATAGAAGAAATAGGGAATATAAACTGATGGAAAAATGTGGAAGACGTGTCAATACACAAGAAAAGGTTATATACCAACCAAAGCTATTTAATAATGGCTACAATGTACCACAATTCCTGTATTTCTTGTTCCTTATGTGCAAAAAAGTTTGCCGATCGAATCTTGAGAACTGCGTGAAGGGTCACTCCGGAATTTTCCAAGGTATGTTATGAGACCCTGAACGAGTGAATGCACCCATAAGCTATGTCAGTTAGCCTGTTGAAACTGAGGGAGAATTTGTCTTCTTTTGACGCGTCACTATGACGTGTTTGCCTGGAAAAAAAAATTATGCGGGCTGACCAACACTTATATTACATCCCGCCCATCAGTATAAGTACTGACGATGGTCGGGCATGTTCCAATTTGAATTCTGGACATCAAACCAAGCATTTGCGCCAAGGGACATGCGATCTACCACCGGACAGTGTAACACTCAAGGCGGAGAACATATCCTCCCAGTTCTATGACGTTCAGTGTAGCACTTAAGGTCATTCTGGGCGCCAAAAATGCTGTGGACCAAGGGATATGAGACCTGCCACCTGACAGTGTAACACTCAAGGTGGCAGAACATATCCACCCAGTTACATGACGTTCAGTGTAACACTTAAGGTCATTCTGGGGGGTCAAAAGATAGGGATCTTTCATCAGTGTGAGGGACAGCCGCTGGGACTGTGTCGCCGAAGAAAGATGGGGGATATTGCGATTTGTGCAGCACCTTTTATATGTTTCTGTGGATGCCACCCAAACCTGTGTTGATGGAATGATCGACTTGTGGCTTGAGGGAACAAAGGCCGTGGCCCATGGCCAGTCATTGTTCCAATTATTGATTGGTTGTGGCCCTACTTACTCAAAACGGCCAGTAGTTGCTATTGTTCCAAATATGGAAAGCCACGCGTGGCTCGATTGAACGCTTTGACTTGGCATTTGGCATGATAAAGAGCATTGCAATTCACACGACAGCTCTTGGGATGTATGCAAATATGGATAAATTATTAACTACTTTGTAAGGCTCAAGCCTGCTATTCAAGTTCTCTGCAGAAAATTGAAACAGCTGTCATCTGGTGTGCGAGGCATTACAATGCGGTCAAAATGATCGCATGCAATGTGCAAAGTCCTTGCGATCAATGCAGAGCAATGTAGAGTCCTGCGTGGTCTTTGTTGCTTTGTGAACCTGCTGAAATCCCGCTAATCGCTATACGTATCATTTCGGGTATTTGTATACCCTTGCAATCCATCATCAAGCATACGGAGTTTACATAGGCTTACAAAGAACTCCCACTTTTAGTGATGTCACCATTTGGCGTACCTAGTTGAGGCTGAAGCACTGCAAATTGTTGCCCTAGAGAAGCAGAGGGAGCTTTTCGGAGATGATCATCCGAACACGCAGCGTGCAATGCAACATCTCATCAGAATATATCATAGTCTGGATAAACAGGCAGAAGCTGCAGAGCTCGAGAAGCTCCTGGAACATGAAGTGGAAGCTGCCTCGGAAGAGCAAGGAGAAACTACCGCAAATTCTGGGATTTAAATGGTGCTCTTGTGCTATATATATACTATCCGCTGTGAATATTTACTGTGTGAGTCGAAAATTTGGCTTCTATGCAAACAATCCACATGGATGGCACAAGTAGGAAGTGACCAGAAACTTGAGAACACAAAATACATTCAGCATGGTAGGGTGGCGAAGACATTAAAGAGTAATCCTGACGACCTGTTTCCTGAAATGAATTTAAAATCGCACCTGAGCGTCGGAGAAGTCTCTGTGGATTTGTATGCATGTCTGCGATGTTCTGAATGACATGGAATCATCTGTCAGCTTGAAACAAATGGGAGGGAAGAAAGAGAACCGGAGCAACAAACTGAAACATGAAAGATTGAACTCGGGGCCGCTGTGGCTCATAAAGTCTCTGGATCGATCAGAGCGATGGACGTATATTAAAATAATTCTGTTCTGTTCAGCTCATCAGGCAGGAACGAAGACGAAAGCGGTTCACAGTGGATGAAAGAGTGTGGAACAAAGAGGATAGATCTGAAAGGCCCTGGTCAGATCACGAAGTACCGGGTGCGCACACAAGCAATGTTGTTGGCCAGTCTGGATGTGGTGAATTATATACTGAGGCCTGGAGTGGTCAATTCCATGTAGGAACCCAAGCGATGTGTCTTTTGTGAGGCAGCACGAGGCTGTGAATTTTTTTACCCAAGCCTATTTAGGTGGGAATACTTTCATTGAAACGAGCGAGCCGGTGAAAAAACAGTGAAAGGTGTGCATCAAATACACTGTGTTCAAGGGGCTGCTAGACTCAGTTTGTCTAGAGACACGTAGGTCTGTGGAGATAAGCATAGACAACTAGACAGGCTCTGCATAGGTGGGCGTAGCTGTGTCTATGTGTGTCTAGCAGCTTAGCTAGCCATCCACACTCACGTCTACGTGTACCCAGACAAACTGAGTGTAGGCTTGTGTAGGCCTATGTCTATGAACCCCTTGAACGCAGTGATAATTATGAAACAGGCCTAAAGGTCGAGATTGAATTTGATTTTTGATATCGGGCATCAACATTATCGATCTAGAGTACTGATGACAACGAATGTAAGTTCGACATGCGACACAACAGAAATGGGGGCATAGCATTGCATGAGACCCAGACCCAGTATGCATAGAGAGAAGAGTGGACAAAACGAGGAACCTACCGCAAGGCCGGAAACAAATCGCTTCCCAGTGGGTGCCATGTTGTATTCGTATTGCGCGGTGAGTCACTGTCAGGGAAGATAGGCAGTAGCCGGGAAGCCCCAAAAACGGGAACGAGGAATCAAATAGAAATGTCAACGGAAGTGCCGAGGAGCACACCGTCGGAAGGAAATAAGATACGCTTCACGCCCGACGCACGAAGAGGCAAAAAATAAAAAATCAAGCAATCCAGAATTTCGCGGCCGCTGTGGCCGTAGTCGTCGTGGTGGCCGTCGGATGATGTAGTAGCATACTGTAGGTGCCATGGTATCGCGTCACATATTAGATACGCTGCCGTCGCAAGAAAACAAGATGCGCTTGAAGCCATCTGCAAGCTGAAAGGAGAAGAGCCACTCGTTTCTTCCTAGCCCAAATAAAAAGCGGTAACACCCAACGACTCGAGCCCGCAAGGGAAAATGAACCGCGGCAATCCACGTTTGATACACGAGAAAGAACTGGTACGCCCGGGCATGGTGTTGCTCATTGGGAACGAGCTGAAAACAAAACGGAAAGAAAAGAGCCAAACCAGGACACAGAAGCGACGAAACGAGACACAGGAATGAAAAGCGGGGGAAAAAAGGAGAGAATCGAAGCAAAGCAACTATGCGTGACGGGTGATCTGCACCGAAGAGAATTTGCGAGGTGCAGAAGTACCCGTGGCCAACGAGAGCAGGGATATGTCAGAGAATGTAAACAGTAAAGGAAAATGAAAGGGGAACGGGAATGGAAATGGAAATGGAATGAAGGCTGGCTGAGCACACGGGCGTGAAATCCTCACTGGCAAGTGGGACGCGGAAAGAACTGCACAGACCCTCTGTAGTGTCAAGCAAGCACGGCGGCTTGGGCTGGGGAATCACGACCAACGCAGGAAGGAAGGGACGACTCCATCCACGAGAAACACGCTTATCAAAATATGGCGCAGGAGATAACGGTGTATTCGTTCGGAGGGGCGGGGGGAAATAACCGCATGCAATGCGTGCCGCTGACAACAAGACTTTGCGAGGGGACGACGGCGGCAAGGCCAGGGGATGTGTTATGAGGTAACCGCAGACAGCAGGGATGTCACATCTTGTTGCAAGCAGCATTGAGTTGGTTGATTAGCAGTCGAATACCATCACCCGGGGTGAACTCAGACTCGAACTCGACGTTTGCGCGTTCCTTTTATTTTTATTCAAAGTCGACGACGGAAAACCGTATTCAGCTGGGTGCTATATAAGCAATTTCTGTGGGCAGCGTCGGACTCATTCGGATAAATCATCGGTCTCGTCCCGCTCACCTCACGCCAAGTCTCTTCGGTACCTTAAGGAATTGATGCGTAGGTTGGAACCCCGACGCGCGTAATACGGCTGTTTGTCTCATTCAGAAGAGAACGCGCTTTCGCGACCTACGTACCGCATACATGATAGTGTGGGCTGACTGACCTTACGCATTTGATTTTCCTTTTCTTCTGTTGCCGCGCGCGCTCATGAGTTTGTTTGGATTCGGAAAAATACACTATCGAGATATGAATCCGTACGAACCGAGGGAGAGATGAGAACGACCGGCAGAGCTGTCGAAATCAGGGTGAAGGCAAGAGCACGTGGGTGCGACGGATCGTGGGCGGCGGGCTGGAAGATGGCTCCCGCCGCGCGGTGGTGTTACGCGGCAGCGGAGGGCACGGTGGTGCGGTAATCTCGACAGCGCGCGGTCATGGCATGTGGAGAGCGGCGAGATGGGTGCGCACGCGGGCGGCCTGTCCTTGTTGGTCACGACGACGCCGGAGCGGGGAGACACTGTCGAGAAGCGCGTTAAATTCGGTGCCGGTGGTGTCTCCGAGATTCAGCGACGGCCGTGGCGTCGACTGTGCAGCAACGGCAGAGCTACAGGCGCGGTAGAAGCCGGAAAGACGTGGGGTACAGCGCGGGGAGACGTCACGCGGCGGTGGTAGACAATGGGCAGGAATGCTCGAGGGCGAGCAGGGTGATGTAGAGGCCGTGAGAAGCAATGTGCGGCGGGCCCCAGAGACGGCAGCGGCGCCTGTGGGCGCGCGTCTAGCCAGCGGGCGGTGGCACTACGTCGGCATGACTACTTTGCAAGCGCGAGGGAGCACGGACGAAGCGGGAGGCGAGGTTTTCAGCGAGCGCTGCGGTATCAATAGCGACGGGGAGGCAGAGAGAGCGAGCGCCTCGACTGGGACGGCGGCGGCGCAGACGATCGAACGGATCCACTGGCCATAACCCAGACTCAGCAAATCCAGATAGCCTAGGAAAAAAGCAAGCAATGCGATACGCATCTGGACACCAACCCGCCAATGACTTTGAGTGAGTCAACATGGCGAGCCAGGTGAGCCGGTGGATCATCGAATTCGGCGGAAACCACGGCACACAAGAACGTGCATTTAGAGCAAGGTGCGAGTTGGGAAGAAGAGACGAGCACAGCCATCTGATCCGTCTGCCTATTCGCCTCCGATCATGATCGCAAATTTGCCTTCTCCGTCCACCCTGAGGCCCAGGTCATCGTCCCGGGTGCTGGTGCGGTGTCGCACTCTTCGCCGTACCGCCAACTTAACACCCTTTGCGAGTACTCATTGACTCTTCGATTTCAGCAGTCTCTGGTCCCGCTGAATCCATGCAGTCAATCTCTTTTGGCGCCGGCCTGCTTGCAGAGCTACTTAGTATGCCTCGTTGTTCTCACTGCACCAAATCGCCTTCACCAGTGCCGTCCGCACGCATTCTGCTCCTCTCTTGATCACGTCTCATCAAATAATCGCAACACTTGGAATCTGGTGTCCTGCATCTGCTTCTGTCGCCCCCCTCTTTTGCCAGCGTCCCCAGCCCGCGACGTTCTCTCATCTCTCATCATGAAATCACTCCCTGGTGCGCACAAAGTTCGACCTCCCCGCGGGGGACAAGCCCACCTACCCTTGCTGTCCTTTTCCGATACCCTACGCAAATGCCTTTCTGCGACGCATCCGCACGTATTGGCTATCTCCCAGCTCCTCACTCCTAAAGCGCTCTCCACTTTCTTTCTCCATTCATCCCGGCATTGTATTCGCGCCATCGCCATGCCGTGCGTCTCAACTATAAATTCGCAAATACTCATGATATCTCAGTTATCCAGGAAATCAAGATGTGCGTCCCTCCTCTCGTCTCTCGGAACTCATAATCTAAAGTCTGACGCCTCAGATATTCAGCCCTAACAACACCGTCAATGATACATAGCGTATTACTCCGGGAACCTTGACTTTTCTGAATCACGGTATGTCCTACCTCCTTCTCTGCTTTCACTCCCGTTTTCGTGTTATTGCTCTTATATCACTCCAGGTCCTGCTTCCGCACACGTATCTCAAACTCCACATGTCGCCCGTAAGCGAAGGGCGCACCATTCGAGCCGAGATTCGCGCATGCAAGGCTCAAGCTTCCAGGGCCTCACGCGTTGTAGTATCTATCCTCACTCGTACTTGCTTTTCGAATTTCGCTGTCAGATATTCCGGCCATTGTCCTGTTAGACTTGATACTCGTCTGATCTATAGGTTCAATCGACGAAGCGAATTCGAATCCTCAAACTTAGCTCTTGGTCCCGGACTTTACCTCCCAGCCTTCAGTGCAGTCGGGACGCCGTTCCTACGGACAAGTACTGCATACATACATCTCCATTGAAGCGCAGATTCAACTGATTATTTTCTCATTTTCAGCTCCACACCACACCCCTCACCCGTATTCGATGCATCAGCTCGTTTGTTCGTCTGCCTCAACGATAGCTGCATTTCGTCTCGTAGTCATCCGACGTCGAGGTATACCATCTACTATCTAAATTCTGACGCAATCCGGATCGACTTCGTGTGCAGTATTTTCGATTCTCATCGTACTTGATCGAGGAATTTAAATCAGCGGGAAATTCCTCAAAGGAGAGAGGAACAGATAGTCGAAGTTGAAGCGAATGGTCATATGAGCGTTAAAGGAGCGGCCAGCGAACATGCCGGATTGATAATGTAGGGGAAGCGAAAAAGGAGGAAGAGTGCAGCTTGTAAGAGATGATCACTCGCACTGACAGGGAATTTGTATTGATCTGTCATCTTCCTTGAGCGCTGGGTTATAGCAAGAGAAATAAATGGTTGAATCTGATGGCGAGAAATAAAGTCGAGCGCTGAGCGGGCGCTCTGTCCAAACCAAACGGCGGTATCTTGGGAAACTGACAATGTGAAGGAAAAAGGGAGAACATCAAGGTCAGCATGTACATATATAATAGCAGCTGCTTAAAATACAGAAATCTACCTTGTATTTTCTTGAACCGAGTCACGGCCGCAGTGCAAGTTGAACATGATAACGTTTTCAACCCTGGGCCGATTGATGCGAAAGCCGAGAGCACCGAACCGTATAGTGACGAGTTACGCTGTTACGGGCCAGCCGCGTCTTTTTGCTCTCTTCGCCCGTCTCCATTTTGAAGCATGGTCTGTCGTTCGCCTGGTTCCAGCTCCGGGCATTCTCAGCAGCTTTACCAACCCTGGTCGGTACATAGGCTTTCCCATGCACGCTACTGGTGCCTTTGAAGCTCATTCTCGGTCTGCAACACGCTGGCTATGGATAACACCCGGAAACCTTCAATATCGACCTTTTCGTTGTCTCGCGCCCCGGAGAGCACCTTGTGTCACGTAGGCATCGCTGGGCGATCACATCTCCGGTGATGTCGAAGCTCGGGGCCTTTGCTGGCGCTGACAAACTGGAGGCGTGCGTGGAGTGTGCGTACGGCGAGGTTGCTGGAGGAGAGGGAGGCCGTGGTCGAGCATGAGGTGGGCTGATGGGAGTCGTACTGAGACTGGTGCTTGCTCCTGGGTGCGTCTCTCTGCCTGTCCTTCCCTTTTCGAGTGATTAGGAACAGCGCGGTCATCAATTCAAAGGTGCCGAGCATCCATCCTTTTCGTGCTGGATAACACTTCGCAATTTTGCGTTCGTTCATTGGATGGTTCACAGGATCGTACGTGTCAGATATCCTACGTTTTCAACTACATCATGCACACCGGAAATGGAAAATTTTATTAATGCACGGAAAGTGAAACTGAAAATAGCAGTATCAGATTCAATTTCAGGTTTGCAGAAAATATCACTTTTGGATTACCTGAAAGATGAACTGAAAGAGGTGATTTCGGAGCCGCTTTCATGTTGCCTGAAGACGCACTTTCAGTGCTGCGTCATTTTTGCCATTGGTCCGGGAAATGCCGGACCAGTGGCAAAAATGGCGCGACAATGAAAGAGATACTTTCAGATTGTTTGAAAGCGAACCTGAAAGCAGGTCTCCCACCTCCACTTTCAGATACATTGATATTGGTACTTGTTGTGGATTGGAAACTTGAAATGAAATCCCTATTTTCATTTTGACTTTCAGTGCATTAATAAATTTTTCCCTTTCCAGTGTGATGATTACCTCACGACCACGGTACCTCCGCGACTTTGGCAAATTTCCGAGCCATTCCCTCAGGACTATTATCGTTCTTTTTGGAGAAATTCAATATCAACAAATAATCCATGTGGCCTGGAGCTCTGAGCACTGCGGGTTCTCAAACAACTTTGGATTCCATATCAAGATTTTGGACTTGTCAGCCAAATCGAACATGCGTACAGTTGTTGCCGGAGCGGCTGCGAGGGCAGGCTCATCTTGTCTATTCTGAAGACCTTGTTCCAATGGCCTTATCCTGGATGTGTAAAGTAGGTACATACTCTATTGTGTTTGAAATAGCATCCGTGTTCTTGAAGGGAACAATGGCCGCATTGTGGACCTTGTTCTAGTGAGTAATACACCCTCAACTAGCAAAGCCGCTGGCGGCCACCGGTGGTTACCAGTGGCCATTGGTGGCCATCGGTAGATAGTGATTGGCGACGTTCTTTGGGCTGATTCGGTGATCCCCAGCTGATCCATCAATCGCCAGGGATAGCCGGTAATCCAACCCAGCGGATTTTGCTGGAATTCAGCGGATTTTGACCAGAAAAGGTTTGTTTCAGGGTTTTCCATAATCAGGGAATTACAACCAAATAATAGGCCTCAAGACTGAGTGCTGAACATGTATTATTGAGCCTATATCCAAATGATAAGGTACGTGATAATTCTTTCATTGAAGTCCAACATAGAAGGAGACGCGCTTCACAATGACTTAACTCAAATATCTGTGAGCCTGGCTGGCTGAACCTTTTCACGGGGATAGAAAAATAGGGTGTTTTTTTCCACAGAGCGAGTGGAAGTAGGTCAGAGTACATAGTCCAACATTTTTGAATATGGTTAATATCAGCCTCAATTCTGGCGGAAACCAGTGGAAATCAGCGGGAAAGTATCCAGCACTTCCAGTGGAATCCATTGGGAATTGGCGAAGCCACTGTTTTCCGCTGGATTCCGGTGTAAAACATTGAACTCAGGGCGGAAACCACCATCAACCACTGCCGAACAGTGCCGATCAGCCGTTTGATAGCTCCGCGTGTATTACTGGTTCTAGTTAACTCTCGGCCGATTGATGCGAAAGGGAGATTACCGGGATGCCTTGATGGCCGGATGGGAGAGACTTGTCACGTTGTCACCAGCAGCTGCCGCGTCTTTTTCAATTTTGCACTCTTCTTCCTCGATTGCTTCCCTCGTCTCCTTTCTTCTCCAGATGCATTGTCTCTCGTTCGCGCGGATCCTGCTCTCAATATCCCAGACTACCACACGGCCGACCTCGCTTCGACTGCAGTGGCACCTCCTGGCTCTGTGGCAACTCTGTGGAAACTCATCGGTGACCGGGGACACTGACGCCTTATGAAGCGTCCTCTCGACCTCAGCAACTTGTTTTCTCGACTGATGACACGCATAATGATCGGCAGCGGTGGCCTTGCCGGTCTCAGCGCCCCTCACACCGCGCTTGAGCGAGGAATATTCGTTCTTCCCTTGGCAAAGGAACCCTCGTACGGTGATCGCAAGCGTTCGAGCCTCAACTCAATAACTCTAGACTGGGTGGGCGAGAGCCCCGTCTACGCGAGCTCCTTGATCAACAGCGCGGGAACGGTGATGCAGCGTGCAGTGGGGATTGAAGACTACGGAAGTATTGTGTCCCCTCCGTCCGCATTTCTTCGCCTAACGATTCTATTCTGATCATTCTACGCAGCTACAAAGACAATGCCGCCGCTCCGCACGTCCCTAGCGCACCCATCGCTCATCACCGCCCTCGCATCCAACTCCGCATACGCCCTCGCATGGCTCAGGCACACCTTCGCCATCCCTCCGTCGTATCGTCCCGCGCCTTGAACACACCGTCGCCGACGCACCGCGACAAGCTGGGCGATTGCCCTCACGGTGATGAAGATGCTCATGAACCTTGCTGACGCTGGCGAACCGGACGTGCAGGTGAAGAGTGCGCGCGTCCTCAGATTGTTGGAGGCGCGCGCAGCCGCGGCGGGCATCGAGTATCAGATGGTGAAGGTAGTCGTGTTGAGGCGAGGGCTCGCTACTGGGTGTGTCTCTACATCTTTCCTATTTTCCCTTCTATTCTTTATTGACCGACGACGCGACTCTCAGCGTCTACGCAGCCAACTTTGCCCCAACCCGCCTGCTTGCTTGCGCAGCACCGCCCCAGCCTACTCGCCCTTCTCATGCCATCTGCGACAACGGCCACGCAACGGCGACGGTCTGCACTTCCCGCTCGCCGTCGCGCTTGCCTCGGTGCTGCTTGTCCTGGGTAGAGGGAGCGGTGAATTCGGAGGTGGGAGGGCATTGTAATTCGGTCTCTTGAACTTGTGAGTTGGTTTCGTTCGGATTCCTTGCATGCGATGGATAGCGGGAACTGATGTGTTCTTGCAGGAGCGAAAACCTTCACGCAACGGTACCCCGTCGCGGAGGATACCGCGATCCCGCTCGCCAGTATTTTGTCCACATTCGCGAGCGATGGACAGGACAGGTACGTTCCATTACATTCACCATTTTTATACGACGGTGATGCGGTATGTGCGTTCCTCCTCCTCTCCTCCTTTACCTCCTTCGCCTACCTCCACCCTTCGGCTTCTACCCTCGACTTCTAGCTGATGTAACCGCTGCAGACAGTGCGCGCCTTATGATCGCCATCGACGCCTCCGCGCGCGTCGCCCACACGCGCGACTTCTCGTCTGCTTAGAAAATAATAAGAAGCGAATAACGATCCCGGGCTTGTGGGCGGGGGAGGTCCTCGGCGGCGTGCACGGGCGGAGTAGGTTGGCGGGATCGTCGTTGCTGGAGACGGTGTTTGGGCGGATTGCGGGTGGGCTGTGGTGCAGGCGCTGTAGGTGGGCCGCGAAGGCGGAAGGCGTGAAGATCCGAGGGACGAAATTGAAAAGAAAGTGTACAAGTATGTTCTAGGTCTCGCAACTAAGATCAATTCTCCCTGAATTAATATCGAGCAGAGGTCCTAAATTGGTGTATACGCGACTGTTGTTTCGAAATTACACTTTCGCGGCGTCACTCGGTTCTATCCACCTCGGTCGCGGTCAACTCGGGGTTCGATTATCTTCTGGCGGCATCACGATTCAACCTTCAGAGCAGTCGAGTGAGCCCGTTCTGGTCACTTCGATTATCCCTTCGCCAAAACGTTGCCAGCTATTCACCCGACAACTCGGGACTCGGAGCCAGTCCACCTCAAGTCCAAGACGCTGCAAGGAATATCAGCCAGGGAACATTCATTCTGAGTTTTAACTGCTCCACTGCGCTCAATCCGAAGTCGTCAGCCGTCCATTTTAATTCAAAGTGTATGTTGGTAAGTTTCACAAGATTCCTCTTCATCGCTCACCAAGACCACACTTCAATGGCGCAATTAGTACCGTCCAGCTTCCGCGGGAATTTGTACTTCGGGTCCATCAGCGCGAGCTCACACAGGACAGTTCATTCCATTTCCTGAAATCACTCCTCGTCTGCCAAAAAGACTGAAGGATTGGATTGTCATCGCCCGTTTCACGTGCATAATCGGAGTCGTTATCAGTCTTGCTCTGACTGCCATTGTGGCGTTCATGCCTTTAATCAGGGGAAATATTATGTCCATTCATTGCCGGTGCCCTAATGATGGTCCACTCTATTTCGCATCGTTGTATTGTACATTTCTCACCGAGCCCGACATTGCTTGAATTTCTTCGCACAGACGGGAGCTTGAACATCTACCGGTAATCTCACCCAACATACAGCTTAGCATTGATTTCAGTTACGAAGCTCCGGCACGTCTTGGGTATCTCTGGACATTTCTGGAATTCCAATAAGACCGACTTCGCCGTGCGCGCTCGCACCGTATCGGCCTTTGCGCGGTTATCAAGACACCTCAGCGACATAAGTGCTCACTCAGTATCCGATTTGCCCTTACGCTATAGGTATGCCCCTCCCTTTGTACCAGAAGCTCAACGCTCAACTCTCGGGGATCAGTAATGTCGTGTGGTTAAATTATCTAATGGTCATCACGATCGTCTGGTTTTTCAATGGAAATAACAGAACTAATAAGTGTCTATTTATTCGGACCGAGCTCCGTTCCCATGCACATGTCTGTCAGTGTCTATTCTTGAACTGACATTGTCACAGTGACAGCAACTGATAATCGATCTTTCCTTCTCCCCTCATGTCCTCCGTGAGGTCTCTCGATGCAAGCGCATCTCAGCCTTCTCTCAAGAGAGGCAGAGAACAACAGAAGCCATCGAAGTCTCAGTCTTCGAACCATGAAGACAGCCCAGCCCAAACAGTCATTAATCAACATATCTACGGTATGGTATATTCAGTGTGATGGCTGGGATTGTTGCTCAATGTGCTAAGGTGGTCAAGGCGGTCCCGGTGGCCGAGGCAGTCTCTATGGAGGCGGTGGAGGGTCCGGCGAAGGTCCAAGCTTTAATTATGAAATCAATGCAGAACACCTCACCATGAATATGCTGCACAATTCCGAGGTAGCGCAAGGTCCTCAACGCTTGAACCAGTGTCCTCCTGCATCGAGGATTTTCCATGGGCGGCAAACCATCTTGGATGCTATGCATGAGTTCTTTGCTCAAGATACCAAGAAACAGAAAATATATGTGCTATATGGACTTGGTGGTGCTGGAAAGACACAAATTGCACTCAAATTCATTGAAGAATTCACTAGGTGGGTTCTTTGAAGCGTCTTTTGTGAAAAGCTGATTGATTTCAGGCCAGTTTTACAGATCAATTTCTCCTGGATGCAAGCACAACTGAGACTATTCATACAGGTCTACGGAATATCATGCCCCCACAAGATGCCCTGACATGGCTGGCTGGCAAACATGAAAACTGGCTGTTGTTCTTTGACAATGCTGATGATCCCAAGATCAATCTCAACCAGTTTTTCCCAAGATGCAATTATGGGAACATTATCATTACATCCCGGAATCCCAATCTCCGAGTATATGGTGCACATTCTCGGGTGTCCGATATGGAGGAGTCTGATGCAGTGGCATTGCTTCTAAGGAGTGGCCTGCAAGAGGTGTCAGTATCTAATCAACTCCTGGCACAGGATATTGTCAAGGTGGGTTACCAGTTTGGTTGTGCATTGATGCATGTCATGTAACAATACCTAGATGCTGTGGTACCTTCCTCTAGCAATTGTGCAAGCAGGGGCATTCATAGCAGAGGCTGGAACACTTGAAACATATTTGGACTTATTCTTGCAGAATCACACAGAACTGTTGAAGAAAAAATCATTCCAGCAGCATGATGACTATGCCTGGGCAGTCTATACAACCTGGGAAATGAGCATCAGCAAACTCAGCCCTGTGGCTGCAATGTTCCTACAGCTTTGTTCCTTCATCCATTGGGATGATATCTCAGAGGACATCTTCAGTAGAGCAGCAAATCATGTGATGCAATCATCTGAATCCAAACAACCTCAGTACAAACCAAAAAGACTGGAGAGACTTAAATCCAAGTTGAAGAGGGTTGTTTCTTTGAGCACTCGATCTCAGGCACCCAGCAATGAGATTCCAACATCCAGAAAGTTCCTCTTGCACTTCGTAGGAGCAACTGGAAAATGGGATCCTCTCGTTTTTCTAAATGTCACCAATGAAATCAGAGCATATTCACTTCTCAACTTTAACCTTGAGAGAAAAACCTTTTCCATCCATCCCTTGGTGCACAGCTGGACTAGGACCACACTTGATGGTGCAGAGTCATATCATTCATGTATGGATGATATAGTGGGAATGTCAATCAATAAAATCCCAGACCACAATATGCAACTTGCAAGTCTGAGATTGGTATCTCATGTTGACTCCTTGATTAAAGTTTTCCCCACCGATTTTGGATGGCAGTATGCACAAGTATATCGTAATGTAGGACGATATGAAGAGGCAAAAGAACTTGGAATAATTGAGATGGAGAGCCAGAGAAGACTTTGTGGAGAAGACAACTTGAGCACTCTGAATGCAATGAACAATCTTGCAAACACATATCGCAGACTTGGCCAATTTGAAGCAGCTGAAAAGTTACAAGTTGATGTGCTGGAGAAATGGAGAAGGCTTCATGGTGAGGATGACTTGGACACTGTGATGGCTATGCATAATCTGGCTGCCACATATCATGACCTTGGCAGATTTGATGATGCTGAAAAGTTGGAAGTTATAGTGCTAGAGAAGCAGAGAAGGCTTCTTGGTGATGATCATCCTAAGACTCTTGATGCCATGCGCAACCTTGGAATAACATATCACCACCTTGAGCAATTTGAAGAAGCTGCAAAGTTGCATATTGTGGCTGTTGAAAAGTGGAAACAGCTTACTGGTGATGACCATCCCAAAACTCTTGAAGCAATGCATTCTCTTGCAAGTACATATGATGCCCTGGGCCATTTCAATGAGGCTGAAAAGTTGCAAGTTGTGGTCTTGGAAAAGCAGAAAAAGATTTTTGGTGAGGACCATTCAGATACATTGCTTGCTATGAATAGTTTGGGATTCACATATTACCGCATGGGGTGCCTTGTTGAGGCTGAAGCACTGCAAGTCATTTCCCTAGAGAAGCGGAGGCTGCTTTTCGGAGATGAGCATCAGAAAACACAGCGCGCACTGCGAAATCTCATCAAAACATATCAGAGGCTAGGTAAACAAGCAGAGGCCACAGAACTTGGGAAGCTCTTGAAGTGATGTGGAAGTTGCCTCGGAAGAGCATGAGTATGAAACTGCTGCAGATTCTGGGACTTAAATACTACACTCGTATTATATACTTTCTGTTTCAAATATTTATTACATGAATCAAAAATTTGGTTTCTATGCAGGCAATCCACATGGATCGTTATTGGTATTGAAACAGGCTGTGGTTCAACATATCCAGCTCCCACACTCACTCTGCTTCGGAAGATTAAACCTCCATTCAGACCTTACCTCAACAATTTGCTCTGCTTTCTGCAACTTCAAGCTTGTGAAGGTTAAGTGTCAAGATCACATCCAGAGTCCACAAACCAAGCAATGTTGCCCTCAGAGGACACTGCCGGTCCGTGCCAAACACCACCCCCAGCATTCCCAGACAATAAAGCAAACCATGTTCAACCCCTGCCCATAGTTCCCTGAATTGCTGACACTGCCCGCAACTTCAACTGGAAACATTGTAAATCTGGTTTTCAACGGCTGCCCCATTGTGTATGAACAAGGGCCGGAATAATGGAAGCCATTTCGCATCGCAACCTGGTGAAGTGCGTTTTCAGATTTTGCCTGAGGGCTGCATACATAAATGAATATTAAAGTCATTCCAGATTGCAATGCCCTCCAAAATGCAATCTCCTATGCAGGGGTTCGAATCCGTACTCCCAGACCAATTATATAAGTCCACCTACACACTGGAAATTTGCCCGCCCTGGAATTCGAAACCAGATAAGAGATGCCTCTGCTTCGCATTGGCGGCAAGCATAGAAGGATTGACAGTCAGGTGTGCATTTAATGGTATTGACAGCCAACAACTAATTGCCATCTGAAGCTTCCACAACCAAGCATGTTTGCTTTACAGGACAAATTGAGATGCAGATCAGTGAATTCAATGCTCTAGGATTATTTCCATTTCTATGTCTGAAATCTGGTAGATTGGTTGGCTTGACAAACAAAGTTTGTCACGAAAGGAAATGAACAATACCTGAAGAGTGTTGGTACGAGCTGAATGCTGGAGAAAAGTAAAAATGCACATATGTGACAGTACCTCGGTCATTTTCAGATGCTTAGGTGAGTGAGCGATGGAGAATCCGGAAGATAGTGACAATGAAGACTGAGCAGTCAATAAAGTCGGCCTATGTCCTTGCAGAGTGAAGGGAATTGAGTTCTGGATAGTGAGTTGTCCGAGAAAGAGCCGAGACTCGAATGGGACATGGTCGAGATAGAAAAGCAAGCGGTGGGAATGCTCGGCGATCTCGAACATGCATGTTGATGACACTACGTCTATTCATGTCCGGTAAGATTACTAATCTCCAAGGAGTTGCAGCATCAATGAATCAAGACGATCTGAGGTTCTCCCGAGAGTCAAAACGTGACGTCAAAGTGAGCTAAAGAAAGTTCGGCGAGTCAGCAGGGACAAGTCAACAATTACCATTCGAGATGTCGATCCAAAGCAATCCAGGAATAAATTTTGTGGTTGCAATCGGAAGGAAATCAACGTAAAAGAATGAGGAAGCAAGAGTGAACAGGGTCTGGTGTATATCGTGAATCCGAACCACAACTCACGAATGCAGCACACGGCCGCAATTTAGAAGTGTTTGACAGCATTAACCACGCGACACGGGCAGGATGCAGATTCATTTCCGAGTACAGAACGCGACGTTACAGATCGCAGTCGTTGGCCAAGGAGGTCGACAGAAACATAGTGCAAATCGGCAAGATAGCTCGTGGATCATGCAGGGTCGGAACGGGTCGGCGAAGCTGTGGAAGTTGAAGGTAAATGGCAAGGCGCACTTGAAGCACGAAAAACCACACAAACCCCGAAGAGAATTTCGATAATATAAATCATTCACTATGTGCTTCCTTGGACAGAATAAGCCCCGCCATGGTGAACACGATGCGCTTACCCAACTCTCGGCCGACGGATGCGAAAGCCGACATCACCGGAATGCCGTGAGTCTTGTCACGTTGTCACCGGCAAGCCGCGTCTCTTTTCCCCTTCTCCTCCACATCGCCGTTTTGAAACGTGACCCACCATACCGGATCGTGCTATGGCCGTTCCAGATCCCAACTTGACCGCCCTCGCACCGACTGGCGCCTCCAGGCTTTGTGACAACTCCGATCACGATCCACTCCGTCTCGACTCTCAAACGCGCTCTCGCTTCCAGACCCTGCGGCAGCTCTGTCACAGGGAGCTCTGGGATCAACGGCGCTGGAACGGAGGCGCGGCGTGCCCTGCAGCTTGAAGTCACTGTTGAAGCATGGTGCGTCCAATCAGTCCTCTCAATTCCCTCCCTCCTCATTGTATTCCGATGGGTACAGCTACAAAATACCGCCACCCTCGCGGGCCCCGACCTCCCACGCCCGGAGCTCATTGTCGCCTTCGCTCATAGCCAACTCCGCCTCCGCAACCGCCTCTCTCTCACACACCCTCGCCGTCGACCTCTTCGTCATTTCGCGCCTCGGAGGACAGACGACACCCGCCCATCGTCCCGCGCACTCATGGGCAATCGCCTCCCGCAGTAATGAAGAGGCTCCCGGCGCTCGCTGACGGGCCTGACGCGCGCGCGAAGAGTGCGTGGGTATGAGGTTATTGGAGGAAACCGGAGCCGTTGTCATAATGGAATATGAGATGGGCGGGTCGCTTACCGGGTGCACCCATTCGTCATCCACCTCTTCTTTTATTCATCTGCTGACAGTCTGATCCTCAGCAGCTACGCAGCCTCTTCCTCCCCCAGCCTCCTCGCGCGCCACCGCACCGCCCCGACCTCCTCCCTCTCGCGTTCACCACACCAATGACTGCTACGCCCCTGCACCTCGCACTCGCCCTTGCTCTCTCCGCGTCCCCGCAGCCGTTTGCGACCCCACGCGGTGCAGGTCCTTCGTCGACTCTGCGCGTCCCGGCGAGCTCCTCGACGCGCGCAGACAAAGGTCCTCGCAGCGCGGCGCACAATTTGCCCGCTCGTCTGCGGCGTGCGATTTGTCCACGAGATGGTATGGAGAGGAAAGAAGGGCCGTGGTGATGGTGGCGCTGCAGAGCGTTGAAGGCGCAGGCCGGCTTGTGCTAGAGAGCGGTGGTGGAGCTGAAGGCGGTGAGGACGCATTGTGAGTCCCGTTCCTTCATTTCGGCTTTGGTGCTTGCGATGTGGATGACGGGAACTGATATACTCTTGCAGGCGATTTTACATGCGGAGGTGCCTGATGAAGCGGTAGCTCTCCACGGAGAACCCTGGGATTCCGCTCTGTCGTCGTTTGCGAGTTATAGGCAGGACGGGGATCGGTTCTGAACAGGTACGTTCCACTCGTCATCCCTCTCCTTTTCTTTTTCTCATTTCGGAACGCGTTTTCCACTCCTCTGATATCCTCATTCAGTCACATGTTGATGACCTTCGTAGTGTCCACCACCAAATCACACACTTCCACTGAAGCACTCTGCGTCGCGATGATCACGCTGTGGGTGCGTTATGTGCGTTTGATCTCCCCTTCCCCCCAGCCCTGTGTCCTATACTCACGGACGTTATCTACGCAGACAACGCGCTCCTCGCCACGACGCCCTCGAGCGCATCATGTGCTTCCAAGTCCACTTCCCCTCTTCCTCCAACTCTTCCAACGAACCCGAAAAGAAGCGAATAACGATTCCGCGCGGGGGAGGCCATCCACGGCATGCACGGCCGTAATAGGTTGCCGTTCGCAGGATAGTCGTTGCTGGAGGCGGAGGGGGTAGTGTTTGGGCTGGATGTGGGTGCAGGCGCTGTGGGAAATTGGTAGCGAGAGGTAAGGGCAGGGTTGGAATCGAAGAGAAAGTGTACGAGTATATTATCTCGCGACAAATGTTAATTCTTCTTTTATTCATACTGAGCAGTTGTCCGGAAACGTGTTTGTTCTTCCGAAACTACACCTTCGCGGCGGCATCTATTCCTACCCGCTTTGCTCGCGGTCGACTCACGATTTGATTCTTTTTTTAGAATCGCGATTTCATTTTCAGAACATTCGATGAACTATGCCAGGGCGATGCATTTCTTGTCGTAGTACCCGTTTAAAGACGTCAATTCGCGCGCTCAGAGCCGTTCAAAAGGTAGCCATCCGAGTCAACTTCTCTTCTCCCTTCGCCAAGACGCTGCCAGTTATTCGCTGCATCCCACAGCAATTCGGACTCGGAGCCAATTCACCTGAAGCGCGAAATAGTGTAAGAAATATTAGCTGGGGAACATTCACTCCGAGTCGTAACTGCTGTCTTCAGGGCCGCTGGGTACAGCTCAATCCGAAGTCGTCGGCGATTCATTTTCATTCGACGCGTTTCTTGGTGAGCTTCACAAGACAATAATCGTCATTCACTAAACTACAATAGCACGACTGGTACCATCAACCTGCCTCGGCCGGTACGCTATCTCATACTGGGGTTTGCTCATCAAGCCTTGGTGTCAGGGCTAACCCGGACAACACATCTGCAGTAATGTCATTCAAGTTGGATCGGAACGTCTCCATATATTGCAACCTCTGCGCTGAAACTTTCCACCTTTCGCACAACCGCTTGTGTATCGTCAAGCTGGCTCAATTACAGGTGCCCAGCAAATTGGCGATGCTCGTTTTTGATTTTCTTCTTCTCAGTTTAATTGCGGGCAGGGGCATCTCTGGTGTCGCCGTTGCTTTGATTTAAGTGTGTTCTGCCTTTCCTTTCCATGACTGATAGCTCTGTATTAGGCCCAGGATCGCATCAAGTCTAGTCACGGAGGTATGAGGCTCAACGAGGACGGGAGCTGCTAACATAGAATATCGGTAGGCACAGTCCTTCCTTTATTCACGCATCTACTCTTACTGACAGCGCGGTCGGAAACCCTAGGTCAAGAACTTGGCTTTGTTTCCCCTAATTAGATGTTGACGACTGATACGATTTCTTTCAGGCGCTTGCAGGTAACCCGTACTGATCTCCGATTGATCAGTTCCGTTCCATTTTCTCCTTCCATGCGCGATTATAGAGAAACTTTGATGTATCGAAGGGCCTTATGAAGCGGTACCCTATCGCGGAGGACACTGGAATGCCACTCGAGAGTATTTCGTCTACCTTTGCGAGCCAGGGAGAGGACGGGATCGGTTCGGGACAGGTATGATTCCTTAATTCTTTTCTCTATATTCCACGATCTCTCTCGTTGCAATATCCTCGATGCATCTTTTTGTACGTTGACAATAATCCTTGCTGCGCCAACGACCAAATTATACACACCGACCGAAGTGCTCTGTGTCACCTCGTGATAATCATTCGGACGCCGGTGGTGCGGGTCGTGCGTTCCCCTTCACTTGCACTTCCATCTCCTCTGAATCTTTACTTCTCTTCCCTCTCGACTTGGGATTCTACCAGCACCTGACACCTCCCTGTATTGGCGGGATCGTGGATCGTTGCTGGATGCGGTGCGGTGGTTTGCTTGGAACAATTGCTGGGTCGGGGCTCTCGGGACGCCGTGAGACGACGAGTGGTTGGGGGCAGGAGGTAAGGGCAGGGATGGAAATGGCAGAGGTTGAAAAGCTCCTGAAGCACGACGCGTAACTCGAGAGAGTATGAGAATGAAACTGCTCCGGATTCTGGGATTCGAATACTGCTCTTGTACTACTGTATATATTTTCCGATGTGAGTATTCATTGCATGGATTAAAAAATCGGTTTTTATGGAGGCAACATGGGAGCTTGCTTTATTCAAGAACAGGCCGCGACTGAATATATCGATTTCCTGGCAGAGTGATTGTATCAGGCTAGTTCGGCCAAGCTTCTGAACAGCAATGAATTAACCTTGTGTACCTCTATGGCACATATACTGTCCAAAAATTGATTTCATACAACTTTGTTATTTGAACGAAAATGGATTCACAACTTCGATGATTTGGCGGAGTTTTTCCTGCAACTCTGTGAATATGCAACTTTTGGTAAGTCCAACCAGAAAAGGGACAACTTCTTGTAAAGCAACTTGTCTCAGACCCAACTTTATCGGATATAACCAGAAATATGCTCAGTGGCAAGTGTTGAGGAACATGGGGGAGAACTTACTTTTGCAATTCACAACTCTAAATTCAGGAGGCTGCATAGGTGCAACTCTTGACTCCACTGAACAAAGTCCCAGCAATACGATCATGATGGCTCGATTCGGGCAGCTCGGCATAGTGCTGGCCAAAATATGATATAAATACGAAAATTCTGTATCATATTCTATCCATATCGTATTCGCCAAGCTAGCCGCATATCGTATCTGTAGCAGATCGTATTCATATCCATGCGTGGAATATGAATACGATATAAATATATTTAAATATATTTAATGTCTGGCACCTTTTTGTCCAAGTGCCTGTACTTGATGATTTGTGCACTTTCTGCCCTCTGGACCCTGCAGGAGCCCAGCCTCGACCTCTCTCGCATGTCAATCTTTCCAGAAAGTCAGGTTGCTGGCACCGCTGGATGAAGATATTGACATACACCAGGGCTATCTCTGGACCTGCCATGACTCTCCGTGTCGGCTGCCGTTTGGCTGCCGTCTGATCTGGGGTCTGATTTGTTGATCTATGATCAAAGTTGCTGCCAAATTGCGTGTACTATTAATGTCCGCCGGAATAACTTTCTTGTCCATGCTGATGCTTTTCCGTCCCCACAATATAGCCCACATGTTGGAAGAACGAAGTTATTAGGTCCACTGATCTAAAGCTTTTTGTTTTCCCAATATTCCATTTTGATCTGGCCTGAATAGCAAATATGTCCCGCTGATTCATCTATAGTGCCCCCAGTTCCCAATATTACTGTCCTACAGATATGCATAATCGGTCCGGCCTCTATGTGTATTTTGTTAACCGGATAACGTGATCTTGTCACGGCGGAATCAATATCCAGTCCTCCGGATCAACCCTTTCGGTCCGGTTGCCAACACTTTCCCGTCCACACGACAACCACTTCCTGTCCACTCTTTATGGATCTCCACAACCACCTGGCCGATTTGCGTGATCTTAAGCGCTATTCTGCTTGGTTTTGTGAGTACTCCTCGGGAAAAATAACCAATAGTCCTTAGCTATGTCGACTCCCTCACTGTGTCCGTATCTTTCTGCCACTGCCGCAATTTAGTGGAACAAAGAGTGGTATCCTTGATCTTTCGACTCAGTCAACGTCGCAGTAACCTCGCAAGTAGTTGCAGGGGTAATTTGCGGGAGTAGATTCATGACATTATGTTTCATGAGTAGTCACCTCGAGTTCATATATGATTTCATGCTTTTGTTTCAGTGCTGTTGGAGCATTTCCTGTAACCGAGGCGGCAGAAAGGCTGGTGGCTAGAAGTCAAGCTCGTAATGAAGACAGAGCTATCGGGTGCAGGTACAGCAGTCACAGGAAGGGCACAGACAACGTAGATGAAGAGGTAAAACAATAGATTGATTGTAATCGACATGAAGAGGATGTATGTATAGGAGACAGCTTGTAAACCTATTGGTAGTGATCGTCCAATCGTAGTGAAGCAAACTACCCATCGACTGATCTGCCAATGGGACGTTGCTGTCATTTGGTTGACCTCGGAGCGTAGTCCAGCATGATTTTCGGAACGGGAACGGCCTCGAGTTCAGATTCAGGTTAATTGATCGAGTTTTCGTAAGCTGTAACCTCTCTCGCTCCGAGTTCAACGGCGCTGGAACGGCAGTGCAGCGCGCATTGCAACCGAGGATAGTGCGGAAGAATTGTACGTCCAATTCATACTCTCAATTCCCTCCCTCCCTGATTCTATTCCGTTTCTATTCCGTTGGTTGCATCTACAAAGATACCACCGTCTCCGCTGGCCCTCCCTCAGGCGCTCCTCACTCATCGCTGCCTTCATGGCGAACTCCGCCTCCGCCATCGCCTGGGCTCACAAAGACCTTCGCTGTCTGTCGTTTCGCGCTGGGGCAGGCATACCACCCCGTGCACGCACTGCGACAAGTCGGCACCACGATCAATGCCGCGCTGATGAAGACGTCCACTAGCCTCACTGATAGACACCACCGCTTCTGCAGGCCCCGACCTCGCGGGCTACTCGCTCATCACTGCCCTTGCTCCCAGCCAACTCCCTCATCTGGCTCATGGGCCCTCAACGTCAATGAACCTCTCTGACGTTTGGTGCCTCGGAGGACACACCACCCCGCGCACGCACCGCCAGGTGAGATCATTTCCGCGCTGACCAAGAAGCGCACGGCCCTTGTGACGAACCGAACGCGCGAGGAAGAGGGCGCGGGTGTGAGGCTGTTGGAGCAGAGCGCTGCTGTGGTGGGCATTGAGTACGACTTGGTGGCTGGTCGGGATCATGTTCATACCATCTTTCCTTCTCCTTTTCATGTGATTCGCCTCCTCCCTACCTCACTCCTCGTGCAACAGTGCCCCGACCTCGCCCTCACCACGCCACGACCAACGGCGATCAAGCAGCTGGCGACCTACACCTCGTGCTCTGGGCCCCGCCGGTGTCTACGAGCTCGCGCAGGTGCACAGGAATGCCATTGGTCGACGCCGTGAATCCCGACATGAAGAGCGAATTTGTTCTTTGCGCGGCGGACGAATTTATGCCTCCCAGCGCAGCGCAGGTGCGTTCCTCGCATCGCGGCGCGGGGAACTGTTCTTCGACGCGCACGGGAGTGCGTTTTGCCCGCGAGGTAGAAAGGTGGAGCAGAAGGACGTGGTGCTGGTGACGGAGGCGTGGCGATGCAGCGTATTCGTGGCGCGGGGCGGCTCGTGCGAAGCGATAGAGGAGGGAAGATGACGAGTCATTGTGAGTCGCGCTTCGTTGTTTGCGATGTGGATGGCGGGAATTGATGTGTACTTGCAGCCTCGAAGAACCTCATATCCTTTCGCGGAGGATACTGGGATTCCACTCAAGAGTTTTTTCTCCACCTTCGCGACCCATGGGCAGGAAGGGTACGTTCGGTCTATCATTATTTCTTTCCCTGTTCCTTTCCATTCCATACCGCTATCTCCATTCTCTTCATTTCGCCGTATGTTGACGACCTCGCCTCCAGTGTCGACCACTAAATCATACACACCCACAGAACCGCTCTGCATAGCCATAATCACGCAGACTAGTGGTGCAGTATGTGCGTTCCGCTTCTTCCTTTCCTGGTTTCCCTCCTTCGTTATCCCACCGGCCCAGCTCCACCTTGCTCCTCGACTTCCCCGCCTCGACTTGACGTATGCCATCGAGACCTCCGCGCTTCTTCATCCCCACGCATGACCCCGACTCCGACGCTAATGAGCTGGCACCGATCCCAGGCCTATGACTGCGGAGGTCGTCGACGGCGTGTTCGGGCGGAATCGGCTCGCATCTGCGGGGTTTTTGATCGCTTCAGACGAGGTGGTGCTTGGGGGTGCGGTCGCTGTGAAATAAGCACGAGGATCGAAAGGAGCGAACTGTGGGATGGATAGCGGAAGCAAAGCGAAAAAGGGGAAATAGTATGACAATTTGTATCTCCAGGGATTTGTATTGGTTCGTTGGCTTTCGTTGGGCGCTGGGGTTCAGCCAGAGAGATGAAAATTTGAATCTGATACAAAGTCGAGGATCATGGTGCAAATGCATGGACGACAAAGAGCGTCCAAGAATCTTGTTGGGTCTGTTTATAAGGTAAAACGTAGGATTGAGGCCGAGTTTGAACATTTGTGAGGAGCGACTTTCTTCAATGTTGATCCCGTACCATTGTACCAGCGCTCTTGTGGAGTTCAATTTAGCCAACTGTCAGAGCAACAATATTAATCACATCCAATTGCGACTCAAATTTGCCAGCGGCCAGTTTTAAGCATTCAATTAATAGTTACAAATCTTGACCGAACCAGAGACTTCATGAGTCCTGATTCTTGTTCCAATTGCGAATGAGCCTAAACGCGGGCGAGGGAACACGAGGTCGATGTGGCCTGAGGAACTCAACTGCGAGAATCGAGTCGGATTGCTACTTCTCAGCTCCACAGGATGGTTTTGTATTGAAGAATCACGCAGTTAAACCGAGGGCAGCTACCAGCCAGTGAACAGGATAATGGGGAAAGAGAGCAAGGGTGGGTTTAGACAGCCGTGCTTTTTGTACGGACCTTGAGCGCTGCACTCAGGACATGTCGCGGGCCACAAACGATTATCATGTCATAAGTCAGAGGCGTTGAAGCTAAGTTTCGATACCGAGAAATAAAATCGAGCACTGAGCGGGCGCTCCGTTGAGAGCGAACGGCGGTATCTTCCGATGTGAAGGGAAAAGGAAGAATATCAGAATATGCATATAAAATCAAAGCAATTGCTCAAGATGCTTTCTGCTTCTTTGAATGCAATCACGCCCGCAGTGCAAGGTGAGCACGATGACTTTCTCAATCCTCGGCCGATTGATGCAAAAGCCGAGAGCACCGAACCGAACAATAGTTACGGGTCACGCTGTCACAGGCCACGCTCTCTCGTCGCCTGTCTCTTTTGAAGCCAATTTGAAGCATGGTCCATCGTTCACCTGGAACAAGCGCTCGGCGTTTTCGATGGCTTTACCTAGGGTCTGTGGAAACTCTCATGGACGGCAATGACGCCCTACGAAGCTTGTTCTCGGTCTTCAGCATCTCGCTGACGATGGGTAACCGCCTGACACCGTCGACACCTTCAACGTCAATCTATTTATTTCGCGCTCGGAAGGGCACCTCGTGTCACGCACACACCACTGGGCGATCACCTCCGCGCGGGTGAGGAAGCTCGGGAGCGCTTGCCGACGCTGACGAACCGGAGTGCGCGTACGGTGAGGCTGTTGGAGGAGAGCGATGTCGGTGTGGTCGTCGAGGACGCGCATGAGGTGGGGCAGTGCGAGTGTTGAGGCTTGTGCTCGGTACTGGGTACGCCGCTCTGCCTGTCATTCTCCTTTCCAAGTGATTCATCGACTGACCATGGCACGACGCAGCGGCACGCGCCCTCCTCCATTCCCGCCAGCCTCCTTGCCGTGTCTAGCACCGCACCGACCTCCCACCGCTCGGCACGACCAACAACGACCATGCCTCCGCCTCGCGCTCGCTCTTTCCGCGCTCCCCGCCCCGGCTGCCGTCTGCGACCTCGCACAACAGGTCCTTCACCGACCCCGCACAACTCGGCTTTCATGAAGTAATTCACGGCCCTCGCCGACACGCCGGACGCACGGGTGAAGAGTGCGCGTGTTGCCGCATTATTGGAGAGCGCAGCCGTGGTGGGCGTCGAATATGAGTCGGCGCTCATTACCAGGTACGCCTATCCATTCTCTTTTTTTCTTTCGTGGACTGAGGATGGTACGTAGAGGCTCCACACCCTCCTCCACCCCCACCCCCATCCTCGCCCGCCACCGGATCTCCTAGCCTTCGCCACCACAAACGGCGACCACGCGCTGCACCCCACGCGCGCGCTCGCCCTCTCCGCGCGAAAACGTAGTTCCTCGCGACGAGGCACGGGTAGGCTCCTCGACCCACGGGGCGCGAATGAGATGACAGAAGTGGTGCAAACATCCGGCGGAGTGAGCAGCGGAGGTGAAAAAACACGGTGCGTTCTGTTCCATTTTCTCCTTAAAGTGTGCACGCGCGATTATTGAGAATAATTTGCAGGTGACTTTGAAGCATCGAATGCCCTTATGATTCGGTGCCCTGCAGAGGACACCGGAAGGCCACTAGAGAGTATTCCGTGCACCTTGGCGAGCTATGGACAGGACGTGGATCGGTTCGGGACGGGTCTGATTCCTTGATTCTTTTTCTTTAAATACCATTCTACGATCTCTCTCGTTGCAATAGCCTCGATTCATAAGACAATCCCTGCAGTGCAATGAACAGATCATACACGCCCACCGAAGTGCTCTGCGTCGCGTCGTGATCATCATTCGGACGCCGGTGGTGCGGGATGTGCGTTCCTCTTCGCTTGCCCTTCCATCTCCTCTGAATCGTTATTTCTCTTCGCCCTTGACTTAGATTTCTACTAGCAGACAACACGCGCCTCGTCATCGACGCCTCCGCACGCAGCATGAGCGGCAGCAGTCTATGCCCCCTCCCCCCTCCGCACCCGCACCAGTGCGCGCGCCTCCGCCAACGCTCCGATGCAGATGATGACAACCTCGCCCCGATACTAACCGGACCTGTCGGCTGGCTCGCTCACGGGCGGCGTTGGCGGAATCGCCTCGCGTTGGCGGGATCGTGAATCGTTGGCTGCAGTGCGGTGGTGTTTGTTGTTTGGAGTGAGACGAAGAGCAGTTGGGGGCAGGAGGTAAGGGCAAGGATGGAAATGGGAAACAACAAAGGGAAGTGTATGAGTAGGAGAAACACCCCGTTATCATTTTTTCTTATATATTGATATTGAGCAGATGTACGCGGTTGTTGTTCCATGTTCACACCTCCGCGGCATAAGCCAACCTTCAGCGCATTCGACGGGCTATACCAGAGCGATGCGTCTCCTGACATAGTTGCCGTTTAAGGATATCGATTCGCGCCAGGGTCGTTCATTCAAAAGGCAGCCATCCAAGTCAACACGGCTCTGACTTCTCCCTTCACCTAGACGCTGTCAACTATTCCCTGTGGCTGCAACTCAAAACTCGGAGCCAATACATGTCAAGCACAAGACGCTGCAAGAAACATCAGCTTGGGAACAATGACTGTGAGTCGTAGTTGCGGTCCTCGGGTACCTGCGCTCAATTCGAAGTCGTGAACCGTCCAAAGTGTTTCTTCGTAGGATTTGCAGGATAATAGTTGCTTTCATTCATCATTCACCGAGACTGCACTTCAATAATAGCGCGATTAGTACCATCAAGCCGCTGTGCTATTCCCTGCTGCACTTCGCTGATCAAGCCTGCAAGTCAAGGCCCACCAAGACAGCGCCTGTGGTGTCATTCAAGTTGAATCGGAGAATCTCCACATATTGCGCCGAAGCCTTCTACCTTACGCACAACGGCTTCTGGAGCGTTTCGATTAACAGCGCCCAGCAAATCGGCGAGACTCATTCTTGATTTTCTTCTTCTGAATTGCGAGCAGAGGCGTCTCCAACATCACCGTGGCTTTGATTAGTGTTCTGTGTTTGTTTTCTGGCTCTGCAGTATGCCCAGAATCGCATCAAGTCCAGTCTTGGAGGCATGAAACTCAACGCGGGCAGGAGATGCCAATATAAAATAGTTGTACGTACAGTTCTTCCTCCATTTATAAGTTTACTTTTACCAACAACGCGTTCAGATCCCCCAGGTCAGAAACGTTAGCTCTGTTTCTCCCCATTGGATGTTAACGTGTGGTACGATTTTTCCAGGCGCACTTGTATATCCCGTACTGATCTCCGAATAATCGTCGGAAGCAGCACCCGGATTCAAGCTATATTTTTGGTACGGCCCGTATCGACGGGATAGTACCGGATAATCATTTCATCCCTCAAACGGTAACCTGTTGGCTAGTGGGGACCTCGAGATGGGAGTTTCGGCCTCGAGCAAATGATAGTGCGCGACATTATGCAATGTTACTTTCTATTTCGCCTGTGAATTATGGTTTTTACTACGGTGTCGCGCACGCTTGCACGCTGAGCACGTACGCCGGGATCACCGCATGCTTCCCACAGTTTCATTCTGCGCTCCCGCACGTCTCGCTCATTCCGTATTGCCCCCGTTTCACTCGTAAATTCCGTCTGGGGTGTTTCCTACCACTTCGCCCCATTGGAAGTGCGGTCCCACATTCTATTCACCAGCAAATGGAAAAAGCTCTTTAAAACTGTGCGATCAATCATCCCTATCAATTCCTATTGGAATCCGGGCTGTTGCAGGATATTCCGGCTTACCTCAATCACAACCTCAATCTAAATTATGCTTGCTCGAGTCGCGCGTCGTACACCACTTTTTTTTAATGAATGACGCGTCTCACTCACGTGCTTTGAAGCTTCTCGCTCGTTGTCGAATATCTGCGTCAATCACAGTTTCTGAAACCGCCAAACAGACGTTATTTATCCTCAAGTCCTCTCACTCTCGCCGTTGCCTCTTCGCTAGCTCGCTCAAGCATGTAAACGTGAGTGACGGAGCAACTCGCGCTGGGACTCTTCATGCCAGAAAGCTTTATTCTGTTGGTCGGAATAACCAATTGATATAGTTCTGTTACAGAATTTCAGAGATCCTCTGATTGATTCAGCCACAGCTCAATTCTGTCTGGAAAGTCTAGTACGTAGGTCGCGAAAGCTGCCTATCCAATTTGTTGCGTTGTGGTTTTTCGCCATCAAAGACAGTTCAGTTCATTCTTCCATGCTGGCGGAGGAAGCCAAGCTGAGGCATCTTTGTCGACTTTCAAATAATACCTCGACTCGGTGGTTGCGCGGCTATGGCGACACTTCGCTATATAGCTTCTCACCTGGGCATTCAATCTTTTCTTCCATTTCCATGTGGCTCTCCCTTTGGACCAGAAGCTCATCGCTCTGGCAAGTCGCCTGCTTCACAATTTCCTTCGGGCCTTTACCGCTCCCCAATCGCGGCCACAGCGAAGCCATTGTCAAGCAATTCAATGGGATTTTAAGACAACATCCCTGATTCCGGGGAGCGACTATCGCGAGGGGCAGAGAGTTATTTTCGATCCGCTTCCACCCCTGGAATGTATAGAGTAGTTACTTGCACGAGTTATCCTTCCCCCGAATTATTCGGCCAGTAGACTAGTCTCTAATTTCTGGAACAAAGGGACTTTCGGACGGTCGTCCAAATAGGAAAGCAGAGGAATTGCGGCTTCAATAATCATTCCTGGTTCCATGCGTAGAAGCTGGGCCGAGGCGCGGTCGTGTAGCCTCACGATGATAGCCAGGCATTTATCTCTTGCCTAGTGCTTCGCCCCTTCTCCCCCGGATTGATGGTGAAGCTCCTCAACACTGTTCCGTTTAACTCCGGATATTCCAATCGAATCATGTGAAGGGTGAGGCGTACAACCTCCGACTGGGAAGAGAATCCAGATTCCGGAGTAAACAAATGTTTTGTGTCTACCTCATTCACCATCGCATCTGCACAACAGCTCATTGCGATAGTCTGGTTTGTGAATGGGAAATAAGTTGAATAATAATCGGCGACTTATTCGGAGTCCCGGATCGAGCTCCGTTCTCGTGCACACGTCTGTCAGTGTGTATTCTCGGACTGACATTGTCACAGTGACAGGAGTGATAATCGATCTCTTCTTCTCCCCTCATGTCTTCCGCGAGGTCTCTCGATTCAAGGACATCTCACCCTTCTCTCAAGAGAGGCAGAGCACAACAGAAGCCATTGAAGCCTCCGTCTTCGAACCATGATGACAACACAGCCCAAACAGTCATTAATCAATTCATCTCTGGTGCGGTGAATTATTATGATACCGAGATCGTTGCTGAATGTGCTCAGGTGGTCAAGGAGGTGCCGGTGGCCAAGCTAGTCATTATGGAGGCAGTGGAGGTTCTGGTGAAGGCCCAACCTTCAATTATGAAATCAAGGCAGAACATCTCACCATGAATACTGTGCACCAAGCTGGTACTAGTTCTTCTGCAGCACAAGGTTCTCAAGCCATGAATCATTGTCCTCCTCCATCAAGGATCTTTCATGGGCAGCAATCTATTTTGGATGCAATGCACCAGTTTTTTGCTCAGAATACCCAGGACCAGAAAATATATGTGCTGTATGGACTTGGAGGTGCTGGCAAGACCCAAATTGCACTCAAATTCATTAAAGAATCAACTTGGTGGGTTCATTGAAGTATGTTGTGTGATAGTAACTGACTGATTTTGGAATAGTTTCATTGATTGACTTTTACTGGATGCAAGCACGATTGACACTATTCAGAACAGTCTAAGAAAAATTGTTACTGTCAAGACAGCTGGGACTACTTCACAGGATGCCCTGACATGGTTCATGAGCATGCACGAAAACTGGCTGTTATTCTTTGACAATGCAGATGATCCCGAAATCAATCTCAACCAGTTTTTCCCAAAATGCAGTCATGGAAACATTATCATCACATCCCGAAATCCTAATCTCCGAATATATGGGGAAGACTCTCATGTGTCCGATATGGAGGAATCAGATGCTGTAGCATTGCTGTTGAAGAGTAGTAAACAAGAAGTATCTGCATCCCATCAACTTCTGGCACATGATATTGTCAAGGTGAGCTGTCAATCAGCATGAATGCACCTGTTGTAATAGTATCCAGGCACTATGGTGTTTTCCTCTGGCAATTGTTCAGGCTGGAGCATTCATTGCAGAAACTAGAACTCTGGAAACATATTTGAACCTATTCCTGGACAACCACACAGAGCTGCTGAAGAGAAAATCAACCCAGCAGCATGATGACTATGCATGAGCAGTCTATACCACATGGGAAATCAGCTTCAAAAGGCTCAGTCCTGTGGCTTCAATGTTTCTTCAGCTCTGTTCATTCATCCATTGGGATGATATTGCTGAAGACATTTTCAGCAGAGCAGCAAATCATATGATGCAATTGCATGACCAATCTCACAATGAGATTGCGACGGCTAAAGAATTCCTTTTGCACTTTGTAGGAGCAACTGGGAAATGGGATTCATACTCCTTTATGAGAGTCACTAATGAAATCAGAGCATATTCTCTTCTTAACTTTCATCCTGAGAGAAAAACCTTTTCCATCCATCCCTTGGTACATAGCTGGACTAGGACAACACTCGCAGAAGCAGAGTTGTATCACTCATGTATGGATGACATATTGGGCTGGTCCATCGGGGGAATCCCAGACTACAATTTGCCACTTGCAAGTCTGAGATTAGTTTCCCATGTCGACTCCTTGATTAAAGTCTTCCCCACCAACTTTGGATGGCAGTATGCAGAGATATATTATTATACAGGACAGTATGAAGAGGCAAAAGAACTTGGAAAAATTCAGGTGGAGAACTACAGTAGACTTTATGGAGAGGACAACTTAAGCACCCTGACGGCCATGAACAATCTCACCGACACATATCACAGACTTGGCCAATTTGAGGAGGCCGAAAAGTTGCAAGTTGAGGTGTTAGGGAAATGGAGAAGGTTTCTTGGTGGAGACCACTTGGAAACTGTGAAAGCTATGAATAATCTGGCTGCCACATATTGGGGCCTTGGCAGATTTGAACATGCTGAAAAGTTGCAAGTTGATGTGCTGGAGAAATGGAGAAGGCTCCTTGGTGATGACCATCCTCACACTCTTGATGCCATGCACAACCTTGGATTAACATATCATTGTCTTGAGCAATTTGAAGAAGCTGCAAAGCTGCATTTTGTAGCTCTCGGAAAGTGGAAAAAGCTTGCTGGTGATGACCATCCCAAGACTCTTGCTGCCATACATTCTCTCACAATTACATATGATTCCCTGGGCCATATTGAAGAGGCTGAAAAGTTGAAAGTTCTGGTCTTGGAAAAGCGGAAAAAGATTTTTGGTGAGGACCATTCAGATACATTGAGTGCTATGAATAATCTGGGATACACATATTACTGCATGAGGCACCTTGTTCAGGCTGAAGCACTGCAAGTCACTGCCCTAGAGAAGCGGAGGGTGCTTTTTTGGAGATGATCATCCAGACACACAGCATGCAATGTGGGATCTCATCACAACATATCATGGTCTTGGTAAACAGACAGAGGCCGCAGAGCTTGAGAAGCTCCTGAAGTGATGTGGAAGATGCCTTGGAAGAGCATGGAGACCAAACTACTTCAGATTCCCCGATTTGAATGCTGGTCTTGTACTATATATTTTCCACTGTGGGTATTTATTACATGAATAAAAAATTTGGTTTCTATGCAAGCAATCTACATGGATGCTTGTTTGATGTTTAAATAGGCTGTAGACTCCCATACTGACACTGCTTCGGAAAATTAAACATTCATTTGGACCTTACCTCAACACTTTGCTCCAGCTTCTGCAATTCCAAGCTTGTGTTAAGATCATATCCAGAGTCTGAAAGTGAGCAATGTTTTCCTCAGAGGACAGTGCTAGTCGGTGGCAAGCACCACTCCCCAGCATTTGCGGATGTTAAAGTAGACAACATTCAAACTCTGCCCATAGTTCCCTGGATTGCTGACACCACCCGCCACTTCAACTGCAAACAAGGTAAATCTGGATTTTTCAACGGCCGCCCTATCGTGGTATTAAACTTCGCATAAATGGGAGCCCAGACAATGGAAAGCATCGCGCATTGCAACAACCTGCTGAAGTGTGCTTTCCGATTGTGCCTGATGCATACATAAAAAATCTTTGCCTATTTTGATGCCCTCCGAATGAAACCTCGTATGCGGTGGGTTTGAATCTTCACTCCCAAACAAAGTTCACCCCACACCGGGAATTTGGCCTGCCTGGGATTTGAAATCAGATAAGAGATGCATCTGCTTCGCTTTGGTGGCAGGCATGGAGCAATTGACTGCCAGATAGGTATTTAATGATGATTCACGGCCCACAAATAATCACCTTCACAAGCTTCCACAACAAAACATGTTTTCCTGTGGATGTGAAACTGAGATGCACATGAGTGAATTCAGTGTTCTAGGATTATTTTCAATTTTGAATCTGAAACTGAGTAGATTGGTTGGCTTGACAAACAAAGTACCTCATGAAAGCGAACACACAATGCTTGAAGAGCTGTGGTACGAGATGAGTGCCAGAGAAGAAGGAAAATGCAGATATGTGTGGTAATTTTGAGATGGTTAGGCAAGTGCGCAATAGGAAGGATCAAGAAGACAACAACAATGAAGAAGAGCGGAGAATCAATAAAGTCGGTCTATATCTCGCAGAGTGACGGGAATTGAGTTTGGGATAGTTAATTGTCTGAGAAGGCACCAGGCCTCGAATGAAACGTGGTTGAGATAGAAAGCAGGCGGTGGGAATGCTCGACGATCTCGGGCATGCTTGTTGACTACACTACATATATTTGTGTCCAGTAAAAGCACTAATCTCCAAAGAATTGCAGCATCAATAAATCAAAACGATCTGAGGTTCTCCTGAGAGTCGAAACGCGCCGTCAAACTGAGCTGAAAGAACCCGGCGATTCAGCAGGGAGAAATAAAGGAGTCGCAATCGAGATGTTGATCCTCGAAAGCCAGGCAATTCAGGGACAAATTTTGTGGTTGCACTGAGAAGGAAATCAGCATAAAAGAATGAAGAAAGAAGAAAGAAGCATGAACAGCGTCCTGTTTATATTGCCAATTCGGCACATAACTCACCAATACAGCCTGCAGCCGCAATTTGCTAGCATTTAACAGTATCACTCACGCGATGTGGCCAGGAGAATGGACCCGCTCAAAATCCATTTCTAAGTAGAGAACGCAACGTTTCATATTGCAGTCATTAGCCAAGAATGTTGGCAGAGACAGGTAGTGTGAATCGCCAACATGGCTCGTGGATCATGCATGGTCGGGGCAGTTCGGCGAAGCTGTGGAAGTTGAAGAAAAATAGTGACATGGCTGACTTGGAAGATGAACGCCACGACAAATTGGGAAGAGAATTCCAATAATGCGAATGATCTACCATGTACTTCCTCCGACGGACTAAAGCCCGACGTGTTGAACACAATGCACTCGATTAACCCTGGGCCGATTGATGGGACAGCCGACATCACCGGAATGCCGTGAGTCTTGTCACGCTGTCACCGGCAAGCCGCGTCTTTTTCGCTCTTCTCCTCGCCGTTTTGTAACATGGCCATTGCTCGCCCTAGATCCGCTCTGGATATTCCAGATGCTAACTTGAGCGCCCTCGCACCGATCGGCGCCTCCAGGCTTTGTGGCAACTCCGATCACAACCCACTCCGTCTCAAACGCGCTCTCGCTCTCGCCTCCTCAACCAATGACGCCCATCATGGCCTCGCCCGTCTCAGCGCCGCTCACACCGGCATCAGCCCCTCTGACATCCATCGCCAGTTTTGGAGTCTTAGCTTAACAACCTTAGCCCCGGTGGAAACTCTGTCAGAACAAGCTTCGGGATCAACGGCAGAGGCACAGAGATCCAGCGTGTATTTGTGAGTGAGGACAGTGCTCAGGCATCGTGCGTCCCCTCCGTCTGCATTTCTTCGCCTTACGACACTGTGCTGATCATTCCACGCAGCTATACAGACACCGCCAGCTCCGCCTCCGCAGGCCCCTCCCTCGCGCCCCGAGCTCATCACAACCCCACAGCGAACTCCGCCTCCGCTGCCCCCCGCCTGGCTCATACCCCCTCGCCGTCGACCTCTCCGGCGTCTCGCGGAGGAGCGGGAATACCGTCTCGCGCGCCGCTGGGCGATCGCCTCCGCGTTAATGAAGAGGCTTGCGGCACTCACTCCCGACCCGGACGCGTGGGTGGCGCCGTTTTTCGAGGAGAGCGGAGCCGTGATAGGCGAGGCGTCGAGTATGAGGTGTGCGGGAACCGTGTTGAGGCTCGTGCTTGCTACTGGGTGCGTCTCTTCTTCCCTTTTCCTCGCTCCCTTTTGCTATATTCATGAATCGACTGACGACACGACCCTCAGCGGCTCCGCACTCTCCTTCTCGCCCGCTCGCGCGCACCACCGCCACCACCCCGAACCCCTCGCGCTCGACACCGCAAACCACGACCACACCTACACCTCGCGCTCGCGCTCCCTGCGCTCCGCGCCCCCGTGACTATCTGCGACTCGTGCCGTCCAAGTCCTTTGTCGATCGCCGCCTGCCCTAGAGCCGGATTTCCTCCTCACCTCCGAAGCACTTCGCTGTGCGGGCGGATTGCTTCTTGACGCGCACAGAGCACGGTTTGTCCTCTCGGCGGAGGTGAAGCGGAGAGGAGGGATGTGGTGACGAAAGCGATACAGAGCGCTGGGCCGGGGGCGGCATGCGTTGGGCAGAGGGCGGTGCAAGAAGCGACGAGGCATTGTGAGTCGAGTTTCGTTCAGATCAGTTGCGCGGTATGTAGATGATGTGTTGTGTTGCAGGCGACTTTTATCTATGTGCCGAAGAACCTGACAAAGCGGTACCCGGACGCAGCGGCGTTCGCTGAAGATCCTGGGAGCCCACTCAACAATATTCTCTCGACGTTTGCGAGCTATGGACGGGACGGGGATGAGTTCAGCACGGCATGTTCCATCTTTTATTCCTATTCTTTTTTATTTCTTCCACGCTGCGTTCTTCACCTCGATAATATCCTCGATTCATCTCGCTGTATGTTGACGACGTTCCCTGCAGTGTCGACCACATAATCATGCACGCTCACCGAGCCGCCCTGCATCGCGCTAATCATACGGACGTCTGCTGTGTATTATGTGTGTTTCCTCTTCGCCCTTTTTCTTTATCTCTCCTTTATCTCTGCGTACTCCGAAGCGAAGACGAAGCTCCAGTCCTCGACATATACTGATATCACCCCCGCAGACAATTGACGCCTCGAACTCGACATCGACGCATCATAGTATCCTGATGTGCCATCAGACGAGGCGAAATATGGAAACCTATATTTTTTAGCTTGATAAATGATTTTTTTGGAGAAAATCTAAATCACCCAAATTGTAGCCTGAGATGTGCTAAGCAACTTGCCAAGTTGTATCATGCAAAAATATAAAGGCAATAACTCACTACCGAGCCCGCAAAGTGGCTAAAAACAGACAAAAATGCCCAAAACAGCGAAAAAAATGGCCAAAATGGCCACTTTATAGGCTCTGTAGCAAGTTGTTGCCTGTATATCTTTGCATGATACAACTTGGCAAGTTGCTTAGCACATCTCAGGCTACAATTTGGGTGATTTAGATTATCTCCAAAAAAAATCATTTATCAAGCTAAAAAATATAGGTTTCCATATTTCGCCTCGTCTGATGGCACATCAGGATACTATGATGCGATCAACTTATGCAAAACATCGGCGCTGGCTCTCTTGACAATGTGACATTTGAGTTTGGTTCAAAATCTCAAGTTGTTGCCGAATTATGACAAAATAGAAGGGTGTGCATTTATTTTTGTGACACACTGTATATTGAGGAGATGTCCTGACACTGGGGGCAAAGACCTAGGCATCCAATCAGGGATGCGTTTGACGCATCCATGTCGCATCGCAGCAGGTTGCTGCACAAAGCAAGTACAAAAGGTTCCAAAGGCACAAAAGCAGCCTTTGTGCATCTTTGTTTCTTGGACCCGAGAAACAAAGCATGCACAATGCAAGCACAAAGCCCGCCTTTGTGTCTTGCAAGATACTTTGTGAAGGGACTAATTAGATGCCTGATGGATGCGTCGAACGCATCTTGATTTGGATGCGCAGGCCTTTTGCCCCCTGTGTGAGTTGGCGTCTACTCCGAAATAACACCTCCGCGACGTCATCCAGTTCTATCACCCTCGCTCGCGGTCAACTCGCAGTTCGATTATTGTTTGCGGCAGCACGAAATAACTTTTAGAACATTCGACAGGCGATGCACCTCTTGACGTAGTGATCGTTCAAAGACGTCGATTCCCGCATTCGTGGCCGTTCAGCCGTCAACACGGTCCACTTGCCCCCGTCACCCTACTCCTACCGTTGCCAAGATGCTGCCAGCTATTCGCTGTCGCTGCATCGCGCAACAACTCGAGACTCAGTGCCAATTCACCTCAGGCCCAAGATGCTGCAATAAATGTCAGCGGAGGAAATTCACTAGGTAAACTGCGCTCAGTCCGAAGTCGTCAACCGTCCCTTTCCATTCAACGTGCTTCTTGATAAGTTTCACAAGACCAAGAGTTGCTTCTCTTCAACGTTCACCACGACCACACTTTGATGACACAATTAGTGCCGTCAAGCTGCCGCGGTCGCTGCGCTGTCTCATGCTAGTATTCACTCATCAAGTCTTCAAGTCTAGGTCAGTCAGGACAACACGCTTGTAAATGCTTACAGCATGGGGGTAAGGTAAGCATTCATCAAGTACGGACCGCCAAAAAAAAAAAAAGGAATGACAGACTGTGCATGAGTGTCAAGTACCCTAAATTTTGCTAGGGCAGACAAATGAAGAACATCACGCGCTTATAATGCGGTCATTTAGCGGGGTAACATCAGAATTCAGCATAGGCCATTGATTTCACCACTCTGATGCAGCATATCGAGAACAGAATTTCCTCAGCTTTGAATTCGGGCGGATGATTTACAGCAATCTACCAAGTATGCTAATATGAACATCGGAAGGAACGAACTGTGCGATTGATAGTGGACGGAAAGCGAAAGAGGAGAAACAGGGTGCGCTTGAGATGACAATTCGCACCTTCCGGGAATTTTTCTTGATCCGTTTAGGGTAGCATAGCATCACATCGGGGACTCAGAGCCAGTATGCGTAGGAGGAAGAGTGGAAAAAGCGGGGAACCTACCGCAGGGCCGGACACGAATCGCTTTCCAGTGGGTGCCGTGTTGTGTTCGTTTTGTGCGGTGAGGGAAGATAGGCATTACCAGGGAAGCCCAGGAAAAGGGAACGAGGAATCAAATAAAACTGTCAACGAAAGTGCCAAGCAGTATAGCATGCAGCTCGAAAGGAAGAGGCGTTTGCTCACCTTCACAACGCACAAACAGACAAAAATAAAAATGAAAAACTGAAATAATCCAGACTTTCGGTCGCTGTAGCCGTAGTCGATGTGGTGGCCGTCGGATGATGTGATAGCATAGAAGTGTAAGATGCTATAGTATCGCGTCACATATGTAGATACGTTGCCGTCGGCAGGAAACAAGATGCACTTCAAGCCATTTGCAGGTGAGATGGAAAGAGAAGAGCCACTCGTTTCTTCCTAGGCCAAACAAAAAGCGGTAACACCCAACGACTCGAGCCCGCAAGGGAAGATGAACCGCGGCAATCCACGTTTGATACACGAGAAAGAACTGGTACGCCCGGGCATGGTGTTGCTCATTGGGAACGAGCTGAAAACAAAAGGGAAAAGAGCCAACCCAGGACAGGGAGGCGACGAAATGAGACACACGAACAAAAAACGAGGGGAGAGGAAATCGAGGGAAAGCAACTCTGCGTGGCTGGTGCTCTGCGCTGAAGAGGATTGACGAGGTGCAGAAGTACGCGTGGCACACGGAAATGTCAGAGAATGTAAAAGGGAAAGAAAAATGAAAAGGGAAAGATAAAGGGGATGGAATAAAGACTGACTGGGTACACGGCGTGAAATCCTTACTGGCGAGTGGGACGCAGAAGGAACTGCACGAAACCTCGGAGATGGATGAAGCATCGTGTCAAGCAGGACCCAAGCAAGCGCGGCGGCCCAGGCTGGAGAATCACGACCAACGCAGGAAGGAAGGCACGACTCCATTCGCGAGAAACGCGCTTACGAAAATACGGTGCAGGGACTAATGTTGCATTCGTTCGGAGGGACGGGGGTAATAACTGCATGCAATGCGTGCTGCTGACAAGACTTTGCGAGGGGACGGGAAGGCGGCAAGGCAAGGCAATGCCGGGGGGATATTTCATGAGGTCGTCGCAGGCAGCAGGGATGTCACATCTTGTTGTAAGCAAGGAGCACTGAGTTGAATGATCAGCAATCGAATACCGAACTCAGACTCGAACTCGACGTTTGCGCATTCCTTTTATTGAAGGTCGGCGGAAAGCCGTATTCAGCTGGTGCTATATAAGCTATTTCTGTGTGCAGCGTCGCGCTCGTTCGGACGAATCATTGGTCTCGTCCCGCTCACCTCAAGTCAGGTCACGTTGAGGAATTGATGCGTAGGTTGGAGCCCCGACGCGCGCAAGGCAACTGCTTGTCTGATTCAGAAGGGAACGAGCTTTCACGACCTATATATCGCATACATGATAGTGTGGGCTGACTGACCTTACGCTTTTGATTTTCCTTTTCTTCTGTTGCCGCGCGCGCTCATGAGTTTGTTTAGATTTGGAAAAACACACTATCGAGATACGAATCTGTACAAACCAAAGGAGAGATGAGAATATTGAATACAGGCGTGCACGTCCACGGCCTGCAGAGCTATGGAAAGCATGGCGAAGGCGAGAGCGACGGATCGTGGACAGCGGGCTGGGAGGTGGTCGGCGGCGTCACGCCGGCAGCGGGCAGGACACGGCGGTGCGATCATCTTGACTGCGCGGTCGTGGTATGTCGAGAGCGGCGAGATCCGGGGTGCGCGCGCAGTCGGCCTGGGAGCAGCGAAGGGGGGCAATGAACACCCACCCAGTTTCAGTGTTGATCACAGCGACGGCGGAGCGGGGAAACACCGTCGGGTAGCGCGTTAGATTCGGTGCAGGCGGTGTTTCCGAGATTCAGGGACGGCCGTGGCGTCGAGTGTAAAGCAACGGCAGAGCTACAAGCGCGGTAGAAGCCGAAAAGATGGGGGACCAGCGCGGGGGGAGACGTCGCGCGGCGGTGGTGGACAATGGGCAGGGATGATCGAGGACGAGCGGGGAGGTGGTACAGACCCCGTGAGAAGCGGTATGCGGTGGGCCCTGGAAACGGCAGTGGCGTCCGTGTCGCCGGCATGACCTCTTTGCCGGGACCAACAAAACTCGACACGTACGAACATTCCATACTCGGTACATTCTATCTCATGTACGGCACATGTAACCAAGCTCGGCACATTTGTTGGAAATATGCCGTGTTTTGACGGAAACCCGGCACATTTCCAGAATAGGCAATGTGCCGGCTTTAGCTGCGATTATCACGAGATCGCGTGTAAACACGGTCCCGTGATGCCATGCCGATCGCGTGCAATTGCAGAAGACTTAGCGAGTGACTAATTAGGAAGCGCGGACTTGATGAGAACCAACATTAACGGTTCACATCAGACATTGGAGAGACCGGCACGGGGTAAGGTCGAGAATTCTACGATGTATTGATACAAATTAAAACAAGAATTCTAAGATGTAAGTATATGATACTTTTCGGCGCTACATCACTGAGAATCACAGTGGTTCAGGTGACAAGTCTAAAGAAAAAACCACAGAAATGCGTACCTTGCTTGCCTTGCCCCTTTTCTGCGGCCTGTTTGAAAGTTGCTGCTCATCTCCGACCCTCTTGCGCGTGGTGGGAAGCCTCTGTCGCGTAGAATGAATTATGTTCGCTTCATCGACTTCTTGTCGAGAACGGCGGGATTTCGGGGCACTCGAGCCGGCGGTTAGTTGTGGATCAGTCGGCGGTGAGTCAGGTGGGGTTAGGATTTTGACTGGTGTGGGTGGAATAATTTTTGAGGAGGGCAATATCTACCCAGTTGTGGTCGAGGAATTTGGTTGGATTCTGTTGGATGAAGGTGGCAGAAAACAGCTAGTTTGGAGCATGAGAACAGCACGATGGGCGACGTACGTATTCCCGAAAATCCCGCAACTGCCGGTTTGACAGCGTGTCGAGATACTGCTGGTCGGCTGTAGACAAACGTGTCGCGGACGTGTCGGATGCGGAAGTTTGACTTGATTGCTTGAGATAATCCCTAAGAAGGGCAATATCTACCCATGCAGTGTCGAGGAATCTGGAGGCATTGTGCGCTATATAGGTGGAAGAAAAAAGCTGTTTTTCGGGTATGAGAATAGCTCGACAATCCCGTGGTAACGTACGTATTCCCGGGATTCTATCAACTTGCGATCTGACAGGCTATCAAGGTAGTGTTGGTCGGCCGGTGTGCGCGCCATGGTCGCCATTTTGATGCGCCTTCCACGTGTCGGTGATGGGGTGGATGAGGTGCAAGAGAAAAAAGTTGGCAGACATGACACGTGTTCTTTCCCAAGCGACTACTGTACCGATGTTCGGTACATTCCAAAACGAAATGTGCCGCCTGTCCCTCAAAGACGGTACATTGATGGGAATGTGCCGTGCTTGATGGGAATGTGCCGAGTTTAAGAATGTACCTACGTTCCGAGCTTTGTATATACTCCCTCTTTGCAAGTGCGGGGAAGTGCGGCGGGTCTTCAGCGAGTGAGTTGGTCAACAGAGACGACCCCCATGCTGCATCAACAGCGACAGGGGAGCAGAGAGCGAGCGCCTCGACTAGGGCGGCGGCCATGTTGGAGGGGAGAAAGCCAGCGTTGCGGCGCCGACAATCCGCCAATGGCTCTGAGTGGGTCAACATGGCGAGTCAGGCGATGCGGTGGATCATCAAACCACAGGAAAACACAAAGACGGCATTTCGAGCAAGGTGCGAGTTGGGAAGAAGAGACTAGCACAGCCATCCATCTGATTTGTGCGCCTATCCGGCTCCGATCATGATCGCAAATTTGCGTCCGCCCATCCTGAGGCCATCCTCCCCGGTGCTGGTACGGCAGCAACTTCGCCAAACCGAGCTATGGGATCAACGGTGCTGGAACGAAGGCGGAGCGTGTCTTGCAGATCGAGGACACTGCCGAAGCGTTGTGCGTCCAATCCATTCTCTCGATTCCCTCCCCTTCCTGATTCTATGGCGATGGTTACAGCTACAAAGGTACTCCCACCTCAGCAGGTCCCTCTTCGCGCACTGCACTCATCAGCGCGTCACAGCAATACACCTACCCCAGCCGCAGCGGGTCCCTCCTCGCGCGCCCCCCGCATACATTTGCGCGTCACAGCGAACTCGGTCTCTGCCCTCATCTCACCTCGCTCGTACATAGGTCTTTGTCGTTAACCTCTCCGTCGTATCGTCTCGCGCCTCGGAGAACACCATTTCACGCACGCACCTGCGGGCGATCACCTCCGTGCTAATGACGAAGCTCGGGCACTTGCTGGCGACGACGAACCGGAGGCGCACGTGGAGTCCGCGTGGGGTGCAGCTGTTGGGAGAGAGCGAGGCCGTTGTGGTGTTCGAGGACGAGAATGACGTGGGTCAGTGAGTCAAAGCAATTGGCCCAGCAGGTTTTTACGTTCACGTGACGGTTTAACCCGGATTGACTCTAGGATTCTCTATTTGATCTACCTATTGTCTGTTGGTTAGTAGAATGGTTACTCCTTGTGTTCGACATCTGTTGTTTTGCTGAGGTCCCGGGTTCGATCCTGGTTTTGTGTTGATTTTCCAATTCTAATTTTTTTTTTTTTTTTTTGCGGGCTCCGCGCAGCGGGCCACCGCGGCGAGCGGAAGCCCCAGGCAGTGGGCTCAGCAGCGAGTGTCAAAGGGGGTCCACGGGAGTCTCCCCACACTAAATAATCAGATAACTATGAATAAAATTTGAAAAACTCGCATACTTAAAGTACACGCGAAAAAAAATATTAATGAAGCTCCACGCAGTGGGCCCCGCGGCGAGCGGAAGCACCACGTAGTGGGCCTAGCGGCGAGCGGCAAGGGGGGTCTGCGGGAGTCTCCCCCATACCAATTTTGCTTATAATCAATTTTATGGGGGTAATACTGTTCCATAATTATGGCCTTTTTTGCACAAAAAGTTTCACCACCTCACCAGACATTCACTCCTCATATCTTTGACAAAAAATGCACAGCATTGAAAAAATTCACAGGTATGGTGCTCACCAAAATTTACACGGGATCAAATTCCGAGAAATATGCACATTTCTATAGGAGTATTTTTTTGTTTCACACCCCCACTGATGGTGACAAGGACACAGGTTCAGTGGGCCTTTGAAATTACACACCTTTGTTATGTGCATGCAGGATTCACCACTTCTAAACTTCATCTCTAGTTCTCTAATCCATGCATGCTGAGTAGAGTGTAGCACGAGTATCGAGTATCACGAATATTCGTGCCTGTCCATTTGCGAATTGCGAATATTCGTATTCGTGAATCTCGGTGGCAGTGCTATTCGTGCGAATGCGAATATCAGGCTTCAGGGAAATTGATATTCGTGAATATTTGTTGGGTAATCCTGGGTTAATTACCGTGGAATAGAGCAACCTCGGATCAGAGAGAACCAACCTTATCTTGGCAGATTCCCAAGTCATCTGTCCGTTTCAACAATGTCCATCTGTCAATCTGTCAAAATTGTCTTCTTCCCATGCTACAGCTGCCTTCTGTCACGAGGACCTGATCATCTTCGGAGTTTCTGAATGCTGATTATGACGAGCAGCTGATCTTCCTCCTAGTTTCCAAACACTTTCATTGGTGAGGAGCTCATATTCTTTGGAGTTTTGGTACTCTTATTTAACCTGCATTTGTGGGGCTCAACAACTCAACACCTCAATGACCTCTATGTCTTCAAGGAATCAGAGGAGGGCTATAAGCTCTCATCCTCCATCTGCTCCAGAGCCATCATCATTGCCACGATCTGACAACGACAGCGAGTCTATTGCACCAGACAATAGTGTTTCACAGGTTCCCAGTAGCAATGTCTCTCGTGTATCATCCCGTCGCCGTGGCAAAGCACCAGATAAGCGGCAGTATGACAACAACGACCTCACAGATGATGAGCTATGTGATGAGGAGAATGACTTGCGTCTGTGTTGAATTTTACTTCCACACACATTGTGCCTGATTCCTATCTGCCAGGCCGTGCACGATGTGACTATCATGCTGCATTCTACTCGGAGTTTAAAAAACCCGTGCTAGAGCGCAACAAGGAAGGGGAAATTGTGTTTGTCAAGGTTAAGCAGACATCAATGAGATAGATAGTGAGGAGGATGAGAACGATGGAGACGAGGAAGGGGATGCACCAGTTGACGCTGATATTGATGCTGCCCAGAATGCAGCTGACGATGAGCTGATTGACGAGTTTGAGGATGGAGAGAAGTGCACAGGCTCCCAGCTTGACAACGAGATTGAGCTCCCTCCCTTGACTGTGGAGGAGCGGAAAGAAGCACGGGTGCTTCTCTCAAAAGCAAGTGATATTTTGCTCTTGAAGAAAAGCCCAGCTCATACATTGTCAGGCTATTGGTCTGTTGAAGACTGTTCAAAATAGCTCGCTCAACTCTGAAGCCTGGGAGAAAAAATCAAATGAGCTCAAGCTTGCATTCTTGGAACTTGTCAAGGTCATTGATACACGCTGGAACTCTTATGCACATTGTCTGCTCCGGATTCTTGACCGGCAGCCCGTTGTTTCTCAGATGTGCAACAATCGAAAACTCAAATTGAGACAATACACATTCTCAGGTGAGGAGTGGATGATTATTGAACAGCTGGAGGAGATTCTGGAAATAAGTTGTATTATTTATTGTGGCCGGAATGCTAACAACTTGAAAGACCTTCATAGTTGCGACTGAGGAAGTATCGCAAGCAGAGGTGGCTTTGGTATTTGAGGTCATCCCCCTCATCGACAAGTTCACCAGCATGTTTGGTCAAATGATAGACAACACATCACTGCATATTGCCATTCGACATGCTGCCAATACAGGGCTCGCAGTTCTCAACAAGTACTACTTGTTCACAGATGACAGTGAGATCTATTGGATTGCGATGAGTATGTCCAGTCAACCAATGGAGTCAAGCTGACCTGGTTAATTATAGTTCTGCATCCTTGCTACAAAACATTCTACTTCCTGACTGTCGGACGGGAGCAGACATGGATTGATGAAGCTCTTCGACTTCTACGTCTTGCATGGACTTCCCACTACAAGCCACAGCCAGCTTGGACAAACCCCACAACACTTACTGTTCCGGATACCTCACAAACACAGACCGGCTCCCGTGTACGTCTGCAGATTATTTGTTTGGTTCTCTTTATAGCAACCTCTGTTGACGCTGAACGGCTTTTCTCCTTCTCGGGAGGGACAATAATGAAACTCCACAACCAGCTGTCTGAGAAATCTGCCCATTCTGCAGTGATGGTTGGCCAGTGGGCAAGTGATCCAGATCTTATTGCAGTTGACGAGTTTGAAATCCAGCTTGCTGAGAGTTGGACACGCAAAAAGAAGCGGAGAGCACCAGCTTCAGCTGAGGCACAGGGATCATCTAAAGTTATTGTTGTTGAAGACAACAGCTCGTAGTTCAGTAGCTGCAATTGAACTTTATATGCACACTATTCATGAATAACTCACAACTAATGGGTATTCAAACTCGCTGAATATGAATAGTTGCCACTCACGAGTATTCGCGAATACAGCTTACTAATCCACGAATATTCGCCATCAATACTCGTACGAATGCGAATATCATTTCTCCCACTTCGATGAATATTCATATTCGCGAATGTATACTCGTGCTACACCCTAACATTGCTGAGCCTTCACGCACTGTTCAAACCCTTCGCAAGACATGGACAATGAGAATTAATGAAATCCATCGAAACAGCATATTGTGCCCAACTACAAGTGGTCTTGTGCCTGATCTCTGCTTGTCATATTATAGTTCGACACCACAGCTGAGCCACTGTATCATTCGTGCGGCCACAAAGATCACTGAGAACCCCGGGAGCGAGCAAATTGATGTTGGATATCACAGTGATTGGGAGGGGAGAGTGCTTCGTGATCCCCCAGACGTCTGAAAGTCATTCAAGGAGCCTTGCCTCCAAAAATAAAGACAGAGACTGCTGAGAAGCCTGAATAAAGTTATCGATTTTCCGGTGGATGGGGATTCCCCACAAATCTTGTGAGATTTTTCATTGACGATTCGCTATCCAGTGTAGCGCACACTTATAGTGCTTTCACCAGATTGGTATGGTAGAACGAAGTAAATGCAGGGGAGGGGGCAAGGGATGCTACCAGTGGCCTAATCCGACCGTCAACAGCATCGGGTATAGCACCGGAGATAGCGAGCGATGGACCCGGAATTCCAACAGTCTGGTTCATGTATGCAATACATGTATACGCTGATATTTCTGCCTGAATCCCATGCAAATAGTGGAACATTGTTGATTCATGTGGCTACCCAGAGTCACCAATGAAAGTAACCAGAAGGAAATGTTGGTAAGAACCGAACTGTCAAACTGATAGATAAACTGGAGGGCTGCAGGTGCTAGGGGAGCAGTCCTCGGATGAGAGCATGCTGGGAGCAGCATTTGCAATCAAGTCTATATGGGTGTGCCTTTCTGGGCAACCATTTCGCCTGGTGAATTTTTTTTTTGAGAAGGTTGTAAGCAATGAAAAAATGCAAGTCATCGAAGCAGTGAAAATATTTGTTGGTTTTCGAGGGTGTGAATCTTTTGTACTACATCTCTGGCCAGTGAACTTTTTGAGAAATGGATAGTTGTGCATTTTTCTGCAGTTAACTGCGTACATGTGAAAGTTTGCATCAAGATTGGTGGAGGCGGTGAATTTTGGATATCAAAAAGTCTGAAGTGGTGCAAATATATATCAGGTGTGCATCAAATAATTATGGAACACTATTACAGCCATACAATTTACACGCTTCAAAATTTGGAAATAAAATTTAAAAAATTAGCCTCAGAAATGTGCCGTCAGGCTGCAGGAGGGGGAACACCGTTCCCCCAGCGGTAAAAATGGTTTCGCAAGTTAATTTGCGCGACACCTTCCTAAAATGGTAATATATCACGTGAACGTAAAAATGTGCTGGGTCAATAACGGCTTGTGGGTCAGTGGGAGTAGCTCATCACTCGGTGTGTCTCTGTCTCTTATTTTTAGGGCCCCTCGCCACGCGACCGACGCCGATCACGTAACCGGCGACGGCCTGCATCGCGCCGACGCGCCGACGACGGTCCTCATGGTGTGCAGACGAACTTGTTCATCGTCACGCCGTCAAGACGACGTTCCTCCCACCCCAGCGCGAAGACGAAGTCCTCGCCGCGCGCCGTGGGGGGGCCCCTCATCGACGTGCAGAGCCACTTCGTCCGCTCGGTGGAGTCTGGAGAGAGGAGACGCGCTGCTGATACAGCACGCTGTGGGCGCGGAGAAGGCTCGGTGCGACTTGTGCTGTAGGAGCGAGCGGTGACGGAGGTGAAAACGCATTGTAAGCGAGGATCCTACTGATGCTTGGTATTGTGGAAAGGATGTGTTTTTGCAAGCGATGTTTCGGTCCCGAAGAACCATATGAAGCGGTACTGAAATGGGGAGGTGTTTGCTGAAGATACTGGGATTCGGCTCAATAATATTCTAAGTATGGACGTTTGCTTTTTATGGGCAGGACGGGGATTCGGGATAAGTGCGTCCCGTCCTTTATTCCTATTATTTTTTCCTCTTCCGCGCCGCGCTCGTCACTCCTGTAATATCCTCGATTCATCTCGCTGCACCATCTCGCTGCATGTTGACAACCCTCCCTGTAGTGTCGACCACCAAAGCCTCGCCCTCCAAAGCGCTCTGCGTCGCGATAATCACGGCGGTCGTGCACTACGTGCGTTCTCCTTTTTTCCGCTCCTCTTCCCTATCCCTTCACCCGTTTCATCACCTCCCTCTCTCTCGCCTCCCTTGCCTCTGCTCCTCGACGCCACGACGAACGTAAACGCGATGGTTGTCGACACCCCGCACACACGCCTCCGCGCGCGGCGTGCGCTTCATCCCCGCCACTCCTCTTCATCTTCCAAGGTGGATGCCGACGGCAGGCTCGTCCCGATTTTGGGCCTGTGGGCGGCGGGGGGAGCTCATCGGTGGCGTCCACGGGCACGGGCGCAATCGTTCTGCGTCCACGGTGGTGTTTGGTGTTTGGACGGATTGCGGAGAAGGGGTCTGTGGGGCGTCGTCAAGGGAAAAGGAGATGAAGGCGGGAGGGAAAGGGGAAGAAATCGGGGCCGCTGTGAGGGTTTGAAGGCGAGGGGGAAGAAAGCAAGAAGTTGTTTCTAGTCCGTGAATGAGATATTCCTCTTGACTTTGATTGCACAGAATTGAAGATTTCAGTTTGCAATGAAATTTTGGAATGAATATCGAACTGAGAATTGGATTCCATATCGTCGCAATTAGATAACTTATCCAAGACCAATATGCAGGCAAATGCAAGGAAATCCTATTGAGATGTAGAATTAGCCCGGGGTTCTAAATAGGATTGGACACGGTTTGTGCGCGGTTATGAAGACACCTGAGCGGTATAAGCTCTTATCCAGGCATTCATTTTGTCCTCCGGATCCCATATGGCTCTGCCCTCGGAAGCTCATAGCGCTCAGGCGAGTCGTGAGGTTCACAGTCGTGTCGTGCTGTTGAATTCAATTGCTGTTGCAGTGAAGACATCATTGCACATTGCAATATTCGGTTTGCATCCAGGATATATACCCCCATGGGCGTTCTCTTCCTCAAATCAAGTGCTCAATATTTCGTATGAAAGCTTTCAGACTGAGCATCTCAGTGGAGCGCTGCCTCGGACTAATACCCAAATTTGCTCACTTGGTAGCTCTCTTTTTTTCTTTTTTTTTTTTTTTTGGTGGTACGAAATGAGCCCGCAGCAACTAACTTGGTTAGCCCAGGAGCCCCGTAAGGGTTGGACCGTGAGATCCGGGGAAATAAAAAACACCGACCAGAGAAATGCACCGATGCACACCTTTTTCAGGTAGTGTGGGGCTGCCAGGGTAGCCAACTCCTTCATTGTTACGTAGCTGGAGTTGGTTTTGGGTTAGTGCCCAGCTACCCACTAATACTTACTCTGGTCCCCCTCAACCAGTTTGGCGGAAGTTTACCCTCGTCGTCCAGGGTACCAGTCCAAGTATCTATTACCAGCTTTGGTATAAGCCGGGGACGGTTTCTCTTTGTATATCTATTTGCAAGTGTGATATCCTGCTGAAGACGTTGATTCAGGTTAAATAACCACTTGTTGATGATCGCCGCTTCAGATAGCGGTTCTCCGGCCCGCGAAATAACTCTGTCATTTCGGATCAACCATATTAGATACGCTGACTCAGACATCAGAATGCGGTAGAGCCTCTGGGCGCCCCGCCTCAGTTTCGCACCTTCTTCTTCAAATTCCGGCAATCCACAGCCTAGGATCGTTGCCAGTGATATCTCCGGCCATGCGGACCTACTTTTCTCCTTCCACAGCCTCTCGGCTGCTTCCCAGATTACACGGGAACCTGGACTTTCACACTTCACTAGAATATGTTCCAAATCCTCTGTCACGCCACAACGCCGGCATACTGCTCTGCCTTCGCATTCAGGAATGTGTAGCCAGTAGTTTCCTACTCTATGAGCATCGTGCATTGCCCTCCAGAGGAATTGGGCGGTTCGAGGCTGTAAGTCTTTATTCCGAAGCGATCTCCAGATTTCCTCGTCACTTACTAGCCTGTCATGCAGCTCTTTCATGTTTTCCCCTTACAGCCGCTAGATTCCGACTCGTCGATTTCCTCGGGACAAGGGACTTCGCTTTTTCTTCCCTAATTCCTTTGTAGAAAACTCTCTGTCTGTTTCCTTGAAGTTGTATCCCAGGGAGAGCCATCCCAGCCGGTATGTCCAGCGGGAGCTTCCCCGGTCTGTTGTTCCTAGCTTCTAATTTCGCTGCTACAGTTGCTTCGCGCCATAGATTTCGCGCCTCGCAGCCAGGCACTGCCACTACGAAGACGGTTTTGGCTTTTCTATTTTTCAGCTCGGCAGCTAGGCATTGTAACACTTCTCGGTGATGGACCCCCACTCATCCTTCGAGTTCCCATCTCGTGAGCTTCTCACTCATTGCCTTACTCACGTACTTCTGGGTGCTTACGATTGTTAGCGTTGTATTTATATCGGTGTGCTTTATCGCATCCAGGGCAGCAGCAAGTTCTGCTATGTATGACGACTGGGTCCAGGTCTTCGGGAGACGGAATGACCTGTTGCGGGGGTCATCCCGTCCATAAACCACACTCGCTGCAGCCTGTGGGGCTCTTCTAGGTGCCGTCATAACTGCAGTTCCAACATAGACAGTTATATCTTCAGGCGATTTCTCTGGTAGCTCTCATCGCCTCCATATCCTCCTCCGCATTTGCTCAGGAATTCCCGGCTGGATTCGCCAGTTTCACTGCCGCCAACGTCTGGTCGATCGCGGCCACAAGCAAATTCATTATCGCGTTGCAACGGTTCGTCAACGTCGCGTTCAATCAAACCGGAAACGAAGCTGGTTTCATTCTCTACTAACCTTCGGCCCGTTAGCCAACGGGTCTGCTTCGACATTCATCCCTAATAGAAATTCAAAGTTTACTGGTGCGAATGCAGTAGTTTTTGCACAATGTTGACATCGCGCCGCCGATAGAGTATATACAATTCAGAGCGTTGTTACTTAGGGAGTTAATTCGGCGATGAACTGACATGAAGGAAAAAATCTGAGTGGCCACTCAAAATATTGGGCAAAATAGATAGACACTGGTCATCAGTTGTTCAGCGAACGTCCATATAGCGATACCAGGTCGGGCGAACAATCTCCAACTGATAAGGCAATCCAGATTGCTGATGAGTAATAAAATGATTTTGGGGTGTATCTCTTTCGCCATTGCATCTACCCTACCGTCTTTTTTTTTGTTTTGATTTTTCTGTGGAAACGGAATGATTTGTATAAGCGGCGGCTTATTCGGACCGAGCTCCGTTCCCATGCACACGTCTGTCGGTGTCTATTCTTGAACTGACACCGTCACAGTGACAGCTGTGTGATAAGCGATCTCTGCTTCTCCCTCCATGTCCACGCCCAATTCCCTCGATGCAACTGCATCTCGGCGTTCTCGAAAGAGTTGGAATCCATTCAGATCTCGGTCATCGAACCATAGAGGCAGCATACCCCAAGCAATTGTTAATCAATACATCTCTGGTATGGTGATTCATTGTGACACTGAGATCGTTGCTCAATGTGCTCAGGCGGTAAAGGAGGTGCCGGTGGTCAAGGAGGTGTCTATGGAGGCGATGGTGGACCCGGTGAAGGCCCAATCCTTTATCAGAGAATCAAGGGAAAATATATCACCATGAATATGGTGCAGAGTGCTGATGCGGCGGAAAGTTCCCGAGTCGTGAACCCGTGTCCTCCTGCATCAAGGATTTTCCATGGGCGCCGAACTATTTTGGATGCCATGCATCAGTTCTTTGCTCAAGAGACCAAGAAACAGAAAATCTATATGCTGTATGGACTTGGTGGTGCTGGGAAGACACAGATTGCTCTCAAATTCATTGAAGAAACTACTTGGTGGGTTCATTGGCATATATTCCATGATAGCAATCAGCTCATTTCAAAATAGTTTTACTGATCAATTTTTACTGGATGGAAGCACAATTGAGACTATTCAAAACTCTCTAAAAAATATTACCTCACAGGATGCCCTGACATGGCTGGCTGGCAACCACAAAAACTGGCTGCTATTCTTTGATAATGCTGATGATCCAAATATCAATCTCAACCAGTTTTTCCCGAGATGCAACCACGGGAACATTATCATTACATCCCGGAATCCCAGTCTCCGAATGTATGGTGGAAATTTTCATGTGTCTGATATGGAGGAATCAGATGCTGTGACATTGCTACTGAACAGTAGCCAACAAGAGGTCTCAGCATCTAACCAACTTCTGGCCCAGGACATTGTCAAAGTGAGTTGTCAATTGGGCATTAAGCATTTGGTCTGATGGTATCCAGGCACTTTGGTATCTTCCTCTGGCCATTGTTCAAGCTGGAGCATTCATTCTGGAGGCTGGAACTCTCAAAACATATTTGGACCTGTTCTTGCAAAACCGCACAGAGCTACTGAAGAGAAAATCAACCCAGCAGCATGATGAATATGCATGGGCAGTCTATACAACATGGGAAATCAGCTTCAAAAGGCTCAGTCCTGTGGCTTCAATGTTTCTTCAGCTATGTTCATTCATCCATTGGGATGATATTGCCGAAGACATTTTCAGCAGAGCAGCAAATCATATGATGCAATTGCATGAACAATCTCACAATGAGATTGCAACAGCTAAAGAATTCCTTTTGCACTTTGTAGGAGCAACTGGGAAATGGGATTCATACTCCTTTCTGAAAGTCACCAATGAAATCAGAGCATATTCCCTTCTCAACTTTAACCCTGAGAAAAAAAGCTTTTCCATCCATCCCTTGGTACACAGCTGGACTGGGACAACATTTGAAAAAGCAGATTTATATCATTCATGTATGGATGATATATTGGGAATGTCAATCCGAGAAATCCGAGGCTATGATATGGACCTTGCAAGTCTGAGAGTGGTTTCTCACATCGACTTCTTGATTGAAGGTTTGCCCACCAATTTTGGATGGCAGTATGCAATGATATACCACCATGTTGGACGGTATGCAGAGGCAAGGGAACTTCAGATAATTGAGGTAGAAAAGAAGAGAAGACTCCATGGAGAGGACAGCTTGAACACCCTGGCTGCCATCACCAACCTTGCAGACATATATTATAGACTTGGTCAATTGGAAGTAGCTGAAAAGTTCCAAGTTAATATGCTGGAGAAAAGAAGAATGCTCCTTGGTGAGAATGACCTGGGCACTGTGAATGCTATGAATAATCTGGCAAACACATATCGTTACCTTGGCAGATTTGAGGATACCAGAAGGTTGGGAGTTGAGGTGCTAAAGAAGCGGAGAAAGCTTCTCGGTGGTGACCATCCTGAAACCCTTGATGCCATGCACAACCTTGCCATAACATATCGCAACCTTGAGCAATTTGAAGAAGCTGCAAATTTGCATCTTGTAGTGGTTGAAAAGTGGAAACAGCTTACTGGTGATGACCATCCCAAGACTCTTGATGCCATGGAGTCCCTCGCAAATACATATGATAATCTGGGCTGTTTTGAAGAGGCAGAAAAGTTAAAAGTCCTGGTCTTGGAAAAGCGGAAAAACATTTTTGGTGAGGACCATTCAGATACATTGGCTGCTATGAATAATCTGGGAAGAACATATTACTGCTTGGGGCGCCTGGTTGAGGCTGAGGAACTGCAAGTCATTGCCCTGGAGAAGCGGAGGGTGCTTTTCAGATATAATCATTGGGGAACACAGCGTGCAATACAGGGTCTCATTATGACATATCATAGTCTAGGTAAACAAGCGGAGGCTGCAGAGCTTGAGGATCTCCTGAGGTGATGTGGAAGATGCCTCAGGAGAGTAGGAGGATGAAACTGCTGCAGATTCTGCGATTTAAATACTGCACTTGTACCATTTTTTTTTTTTTTTGCTGTGAATATTTATCGTGTGAATCACAAATTTGCTTTCTATGCAGGCAATCCACATCGATGCTCATTAGATACTGTATTTAAGCATCACACTGAGTCTCCACTGGAAAATTGAATATTCATTCGGACCTTAGCTTGACAATTTGCTCCGGCTTCTGAAACTTCAAGCTTGTGAAAGTTAGTGTTGGAATCAAATCACATCTAGAATCTGCAAACCGAGCAATGTGCACATGGTCCTTAGAAAACAGTGCCGGCCTGTGCCAAACACTACCCACCGGCATTCGCAGACAGTAAAGCAGATAATGTGCAAACACTGCCCATAGTTCCCTTAATTGCCGACACCACTCGCAACTTCACCTGGAAACGTTGTATATCTGGATTTTTGAAGGGCCACCCCATTGTGGCGTTAAACTTTGTGTGGACAGGACCGAGACAATGGAATTGTCAACAACTTGCCGAAGTGCGCTTTCCGACTTTACCTGAGGGCTGCATACATAAATAAATAGTAAAATCTTTCCATATTTTAACGCAATTCGGGATAGAGCCTCTCAGAATATGCAGCGGGTCTGAATCCTTCCTCCGACACTAAGTTCACCCTCACACCGGAAATTTGCCTAGCTTGGAATGTGAAGCAAGACAAGAGATGCCTCTGCTTTGTTTTGGTGGCAGGCATGGAACGATTGCCTGCCAGGTGTGTATTTAACGGTGAAAATTAATATTCATGGCCAATGAATAATCACCATCTGAAGCAGCACGCTTTGCTTTCTAGGCTAAATTGAGATACACACGAGTAAATTCAGTGCTCTAGGATTATTTCTATTTCCGTGGCTAAAACCCGGTGCATTGGTTGACCAGACAAACGAAGTACCTCACGAATGAAAACATGCAATACTTCAAGAGCTTTGGTACAAGCTGAGTGCCGGAGAAAGAGGGAAATGCGGATATGTGGTGCTTCAGTCATTTTCAGAGGCGAGCGAGCGATGGAGAGGCCTCGAAAGACAGTGACAATGAAGAAGACTCAGTGAACTGGGTCTATGTCTCGCAGAGTGAAAGGAATTTAGTTCGGGATAGGGAGTTGTCTGAGAACGAGCCAGCACATGAATGAGATGTGATAGCGATAGAATGCAAGTGGTCCGAAAGCTCGGCGATCTCGGGCATCCTTGTTGACGACAGTACGTATGTTTACGTCCAGTAAGAGGACTCAGTGCCAAGGAATTGCAGCACCAACAAGATCAACACAATCTGAGGTTCCCCCGAAATTCAAAACACACCCTCAAAGTGGCTGAAGAAAGCCCGGCGATCCAGCAGGGAAAAATAAAGGAGCCACAATCCAGATGTTGATTCCCGAACGGAAAGCAATCGAGGAACAAATTCTGAGGTTGTAATGAGAAAGAAATCAAGGTAGAGGAACAAGGGAGAAAGAATGAACAGTGTCTGGTTTATATCGACAACTCACGAACACAGTTTGCGGCCGCAATTTGAACAGCATCAACAACCTGACGTCGCCAGGACGCAGAATGATCCCGCTCAGAATCCATTTCTGAGTACAGAGCCCAACATTGCAGATCGCAGTCGTTTGCCAAGAGTGTTGACAGAGGTAGCGTGAAGCACCAAGAGACATGGATCATGCATGGTCGCAACGAGTACTGTAGTATTTCATTCAATTCGTAGAGGGGTTTGGGGTGTGACATCCTCCTACGAACTGTACCTTTCGTATAATTCCCTAATTAAGAAATTTGATCCGACGGCAAGGGCTCGGCTAAGCTCGGCTAGCTCGGCTAAGGCCAAAATCGTCCCTGTGACTGAGTGACTTACGAAAATTTTCGCAGGTTTTCGGCCGTGTGACGCGTGACTATACGAATTGAACGAAATACTACAGTACGCGAAGAGGTGGAAGTTAAAGGTAAATGGCAGGGCAAACTTGAAGGAGGAAAACCCACACAAACCCCAAAGAGAATTTTAATAATACGAATAATCCACTATGCGCTTCCTTGCACGCAATACGCCCCGCCATGTTGAACATGATGAGCTTGTCCAACCCTCGGCCGATCGGTGCGAAAGCCGAGATCACCGGAATGCCGTGTGTCTTGTCACGCTGTCATCGGCAAGCCGCGCCTTTTTTGCTCTTCTCCTCCACATCGCCGTTTTGAAAGGTGGCACACCATACCAGATCGTGCTCTGGCCGTTCTAGATTCCACCTTGACCGCCCTCGCACCAACTGGCGTCTTCATGCTTTATGGCAACTCCGAGCACGACCCACCCCGTATCAAGCGCCCTCTCGCTTCCAGCGTCAGAGCCAGCTCTGGGATCAACGGTGCTGGAACGGAGGCGCAGTGTGCCCTGCAGCTTGAGGTCACTGCTGAAGCATGGTGCGTCCAATCTATCCTCTCCATTCCCTCCCTCCTGATTGTATTCTGAGGGGTACAGCTACAAAATACCGCCACCCCCGACCTGCCGCGCCCCGAGCTTCACCGCCTTCGCTCATAGCCAACTCCGCCTCCGCAGTAATGGAAAGGCTCCCGGCACTCACTGACGCGCCTGATGCGCGTGCGAAGAGTTTTTTCGCGCGGGTAGGTTGTTGGAGGAAACCGAAGCCGTTGTCGTAATGGAATATGAGGTGAGCGGGTCGCTCACCGGGTGCGCCCATCAGTCTGATCCTCAGCGGCTATGCAGCCCCTTCCTCCCCCAGCCTCCTCATGCGCCACCGCAACGCCCCGACCTCCTCCCCTTTGCGTTCGCCACAACTAATGGCCGCTACACCCCTGCACCTCGCGCTCGCGCTTGCTCTCTGCGCGCCCCCGCAGCCATTTGTGATCCCACGCGGTCCAAGTCCCTCGTCGACTCTGCGCGTCCCCGCGCAATGACGAAGCTCCTCGTCGCGCGCAGACAAACGCCCTCGCAGTGCGGCGTGCAATTCGCCCGCTCGTCTGCGGCGTGCGATTCGTCCACGAGATGGCGTGGAGAGGAAAGAATGGACGTGGTGATGGCGGCGCTGCGGAGTGCTGAAGGCGCAGGGTGGCTTGTGCTGGAGAGCAGGGGTCGTGAAGGCGGCGAGGATGCATTGTGAATCGCGTTCCTTCCTTTCGGACTTGGTGCTTGCGATGTGGATGACGGGAATTGATTCATTCTTGTAGGCGACTTTTACGTGTTGAGGTGCCTGATGAAGCGGCTGCTCTCCACGGAGGACACTGGGATTCCGCTCTGTCGACATTTGCGAGTTATAGACAGGACGGGGATCGGTCGGAACAGGTACTGTCCATCTCTTATTCCTATTCTTTTTTTTTTTCTCGTCCACACCGCGTTTTCCACTCCTCTGATATCCTCGATTCATCCTGTCATATGTTGACGACCTTCCTTGTAGTGTCCACCACCAAATCACGCACTTCCACCGAAACGCTCTGCGTCGTGATGATCACGCTGGGGGTGCGTTTGCTCTCTCCCTCCTCCAGCCCGTGTTCCATACTCACGGACGTTATCTACGCAGACAACGCGCTCCTCGTCACGACACCTCCGAGCGCATCATGTGCTTCCTAGTCCACTTCCTCCAACTCTTCCGCGTCCAACGAACCCGAAAAGAAGCGAATAACGATTCCGTGCGGGGAGATCATCCACGGGGTGCACGGCCGTAATAGGTTGCCGTTTGCGCGATCGTCGTTGCTGGAGACGGAGGGGGGGTATTGTTAGGGCGGGATGTGGGTGCGGGCGCTGTGGGAAGTTGGTGGCGAGAGGTAAGGGCAGGGTTGGAATTGAAGAGAAAGTGTACGAGTGTGTTGTCTCGCGACAAAGGTCAATTCTTCTTTTATCAATATTGAGCGAATTTATGTGTTTGTTGTTCCGAAACTACACCTTCGCGGCGCCATCTATTCCTACCGCTTTTGCTCACGGTCAACTCACGGTTTGATTCTTTTTGCAGAATCGCGATTTCATTTTCAGAACATGATGCATTTCTTGTTGTAGTGCCCGTTTAAAGGCGTCAATTCGCGCGCTCAGAGCCGTTCAAAAGGTAGCCATCCGAGTCGACTTCACTTCTCCCTTCGCGAAGAGGCTGCCAGCTATTCGCTGCATCCTACAGCAATTCGGACTCGGAGTCAATTCACCTGAAGCCCAAAATGGTGTAAGAAATATCAGCTGAGGAACATTCATTCCGAGTCGTAACTACTGTCTTCAGGGCCGCCGTGTACAGCTCGATTCGAAGTCGTTAGCGATTCATTTTCATTCGACACGTTCCTTGGTGAGCTTCACAATACAATAATTCCTTCCATTCGTCATCCACTAAGACTACACTTCAATTGCACAACTGGTACCATCAACCTGCCTCGGCCGGTACGCTATCTCATGCTGGGGTTTGCTCATCAAGCCTTCGAGTCACGGCTAACCAGGACAACATACATGCGAGTGATATCATTCAAGCTGAATCGGGAATCTCTACGTATTGCAAGTTCTCCACCGAAGCTTTCTACCTTTTGCGGGACGGCTTCTGTATCGTCAAGCTGTCTCAACTACCGGTGTCCAGCAAATCGGCCATACTCTTTCTTGATTTTTTCTTCCAATTGCGCGGAGGGGCATCTCAAACATCGCCATTGCTTTGATTCGTGTTCTGCCTTTTCTTACTGTCACTGAAGGCTCCGTATTAGGCCCAGTCCAGTCACGCACGTATAAAGCTCAACGAGGACAGAATACTTGGAGCTGCAGTTCTTTCTTCATGTATACGTCTACCTTTACTAGCAGCGCATGTTGGCTTCGTTTCCCTCAATTGGACGTCTTTTCAGGTGCACTCGGATATCCCGTACTGATCTCGAATGCCGCACCAGGATTCAGACTTTATTCTCGTACGGCCCCATCAACGCGACGATATCGGACATTGATTTCATTTTCCTAACGGTAACCAGTTGATCAGTAATGGAGGCCTCTAGATGGCAGTCTGGGCCTTGAGCAAATGATGGTGCGACGCATTATGCAACTTGAATTTCTATTTCGCCTGTGGACTCTCTAAATGCGGAGTGGTTTTTACTGCGGCTATGTACCTCATCAGCGGTCCGTGTGAGTATAAAAAGACAATACCTTTGGATAGCATCCCTGGCCTGTGGTTGTCTCTTCACCTTTTTGCATCCAGCAAATTCAAAATTCCGCGCGAAGAATATATACTATATCCGACTGGCTTCCCGGCCACCTTAATGGTTCCTCGTATCTCATGAACGAAGGCCTTGACTTTCCATGGATTTTGGGGTCTTAGGACGTAGTCTGGGATCTTTTGAGCGGACTATGACCAGACGCGAGCGATTTGGTGACGTTTTGATGAGTCGGCCAATATTTTGCCGCGGCAAGTCCAAAAGTGGCCAAAACGCCGAAGCCGGTCAGGTGTGGGAAAAACTTGATCAATCGCGATTTACAGCTTGCTCAGGCTTTGTCTGGCGAGCGACAATACAATTACTGAGTCTTAGAGATACTACAGGCCTCCAATAAACCAGGAATTTTACTTTATTGATCTTCAGCACATCATTAACGCCCAATTGAGCTTGGAAAATTTTAAAATGTGAGCAAATACTTGAGATCGGGATGTGTCGACTATCTAAGTCGTCCAACCCCGTATACAGGATCCAAAAGGCGAAAGAACAACGTCAAGTGGAATAATGTTGATGTTCTTAAGGTATTATGGCCCAGCCGAGATATTTCAGAGCCGTCATCCAATTAGTGAGACTCCAGAAATCCTGCCGTCTGTGTGCAGGGTGAGCTCGAGAAGAACGGGAAGTTTGCGGCATACTGGGACACCAGGAGGCTCACTAAATGTATTAAGCTCATCAAAAGCGAGTTTCGGGGTAGTTGACGTGCGCAACACGCAGCAGAAGGGGAGGAAAGTCTGATCAGAAAGGGTGGTGACAGTTGACAGTACAAGGTTGCAGGGTGTGCGAGATGCTGTAAAACAATGTTGGTAGGCAGGATACTTCGTATTATGCACGAAATACACAGGGGGAAACTGCTGGACCGATCTTACTTATATGATGAAAAATGGCCTGGTGAGCCCCTCTTCGTCTTTGCCAGTACGACACCAAAACGAAATGTACCTTAAAAATAAGCGGGAATGACGATGAATGGACCTGTATAAACGTAACTTGACCGCTGCTTCCATCGCCAACTTCATCATTCTTCCCCAAAAAGTTCGAAGTTGTGTGGGTGCCCAAAATGGCCGTGTGACGTAGTATGGCACGACGATAGAGACAGAAGAGCCATAAAATTGCATCGTTATCATGGTGATGGAGTATTAGGTATGTAGAATACACATACCGAGTTCCAAGAGCATAGTTCCTCTACCACCCCAGATAGAGTGTCGACAAAATTGGGACTCTCAAAGCCAAGTTTTCCAATCCCGAGCCGCCATCTAGTGGAATAAAACCAAAAGTAAAGATTGAATATCTTTGAAGGATATCCAGCGGCGTAGCCATGCTTCTGCTGAAGAGAATGGGCCCCAAAAGTCGTGGATCGATGCAGCGGTTACGGAGATAGAAGCCACACGTCACGAGCGACGGGGTGGCCGAAATAAGGAATGCTGTGTTCCGGGTTCCCACCCTGTCCGGAAATCGCCACAACATCACGTCAACTCCATCAGCTCACCTTATTTTTGATGTTCAAGGTCGTCAATACTTGTCTTTCAATACGCAACCAAGAGTTAGGCTGAAAATATATTCTATCTGCTTATATTGATCAAGTGGCCGGGTTAGCCCGACTGGCCGGGAAGCCAGTCGGATATAGTAGTAAAGGCCTTTTGGGCGCTAGATCGGCTTGGAGACTGTTGCCGTTGCGGTTCGTTTCACCTGCGAGCTCAAGCCGTATCTTCGACGAATCAATTATTCTCGCTCTGATTCCTGCGCATTTGAACATCGCCGAGATGGCGGACCCCAATTATAGGCCAACTTTTTCATCGTCACGACTTCTCGCTTGCTCACTTTCCCCGTTTCACGCGCCGCCCACGTTTTGTGGGCTCTTACATTCGTCAATCGTGCCGTGTGATACCTTGATCACGTATTTTAATACAATGGCCCGCTCCCTCACTTACTATTTCATTCACAAGAGCGCGGTGGGCCGCTCCGCGGCCCACCACTTCGGTTGAAGAAACTGAACTGATGCGAGTATTGTTAGGCCCTAAATAAAGAGAGGTGCGGGGTCAGAGCGCTGATAGCGGAGTTTGAAAAGGCTTCGGACGGACAGACAGACACACGTAATTTTATAAAGAGAGTGATACTTATTCCTACCCCAAAATTACTCTAAACTCAGGTTAATGATATTGTGATTCGAACGCACAGAGCTGGAATGAGTACCTGATATGGCGGTTTCAGCTTCGGCTTCGGTATATCCCGCATTGAAACTTTTGAGCTGAGATTTGTTCAATGATTCAGACCATATTTCTGGACCTCTTACTGCCAGCCGGCGGGAGATGAACTATTTATCATGTTTCAATCTCCAATCCAGCCACATCAATCGTTCAATTCCTTTACGCTCAACAGACCAGTAGCAGGCCTTGCTGCTGGCTGGCCTTACCTGCCTTATAGTACCACAAACATGTGGTTGAAATTCAAATTAGACAAGCACTGGCAACGGCTACGGTACAGGTAATCGCGAGAATTTTCGTTATGGGAGCAAAAAGAGGTATCAGAATCAAGGCATGTCGTGAGAGCCCCTCCATCTCTTCCAAATCATTCAATGGTCAGCAGTAGTGGCAAGTTTTCCATCAATTTCTCGAAGTTGGTCAGCTTGTGAGGAACGTTCGAAAAGTGGTCGTGCTGTGCGCCACAGCTCCACGGCTTGAGTGAAGTCTCCGCGTCTCTCGAAGATGTCACCTAGTCTGGCCATGCACTCCGCTCTGCTCCAGTGAACGTCCATGCAAGTAAAGCCATCCAATGCGATGGTAAACAAAGCAGCAGCTGTGCCTTCATCGCCTTCGGAGAGGAATAGATCTCCCAAGAATTGCAAAGCTTTGTTAGTTTCAAGACGTTGCTGAGACTTCAGGGAGTGTACTAGGAATATTGTTGTCCAGGCAGGGGTTCGTAGAACTCCCCAACGGTGGACATCGCCCAGCATCTCCAGACATTGGGATACTAACTCGGTCTTCCTCCCCCTCAAGTCCGTAACGATCCTGTACAACATTCTCCTTGCAGCCATGATATCTCTCTCTCTCAAGAGGAGATCGGCAAGAACTATATCACATCCCGCTTCAAGTATAGACTCTCCCATCGAAGCAAATATAGATTTCGCGATTTCAATCTTAGTTTTGCTGTCGTGAAGTGGTCCTGAGAGGTTGACATCTGTTCTTGCCAGATTGTAGAGAGTCATAGCATGATTGTATGGATCCTGTTCCATAGATGTCTCTCGAAGGATCTGCGTCAAAATCTGTCGAGTCTCGATGTACTCGGATCTTTGAAAATGGACGTCCGCCTGTGTTGAGAGAATAACATGGTCCAACTCGCTGCCTGAGAGGCCACAGATACGAAGAAGTGCTCTGGCCGTGCTGCATTGAATAAGACTGGCTTTATAATTGCCAAGTGCCGTATTGCACACCGCTCCGATTCGAAGTGCAATGGCTTCTTGGTATGAATCTCCAGAGAGCTTGGCCATTCTCCGAGATTCTTGGGCTAAGACCTGTCCTTCCGAGGAATTTCCCTGGCTGAAATTGATGAACGCTAATCGACGAAGTGTGTCAGAATGTCTTCCAGTGTTGCCAGTTGAAATTGCTAAAGACAGCGCAGTTCGACAGGAGTCTATCGCAGCCGTGGGGTCCTTGTAATAATAAGCCATGACATTGTAGAATTTACCTACAGTTTTTCAGTGAGTGTCTGCACACGGATAGGATCTGGAACAAATACATTTGAGATCTGTATCATTGAACTGATCCATCCTTTGTAGAGCCCGAGCAATGAGCTCCTCCGCATTAACGGCACGATAGAATTGCCATGAGCCAAACACCTCTGTGATCAAGTACACCTCTAAGTGAGGATTACACAAGCTTGGGAGAAGGTCGACGGCCTGATATATCAAAGGAATTTTCCCCCGTCCAATTTACCGGCTAAACTGATTGAGATAGCAGGTGCAATAGATAGAATCGACTTTGTCGGTAGGTTTATCTCCTTGTAGGCCAGACTTCAAGACATTGTGAATATTTGCCAAGTTAGACAGGAGCCGAGAGACCATTCTGGAATTTGCCTGTGTTCCCCCGTATTCCTGGTTAAAGTCCAATAACTGGTGAAAGTGGTGTAGAAGGGGTCGAATGAGCTCCATTGGTGGTGGGTGGTACTTCTGCATGTATTCACGGATTGGTACCATTATCTTGAGCCTTTGCTGCTCATCACTGTAAGCCAGGGAAGTCCGCAGCAAAGCAGCCTTGCATTCCCAGATCTCGCTGAAAGGGAGTTTGCTTTGTGCGAGATCAATATCCAAAAGTCCGTTGGGCAGCATCGACAAGAGGCTGAGGAGATCCTGGGAGTTGGGTAGCGAGCTAATCCTAGGACTCGACAGTGACATAGAGATGGACATTTCCAGGTTGGAGCTCCGATCATATCCTTGGGAGATGAGAGTAGTCTTTTCTGCATCCCACCGGGACAGCACATTAGAGTAACCTTCAGACTCCACCAAATGAGCCAGAAGATCAATTGCGAGCGGCATGTTATCGGAAAGAGCGAGAACTTTGTCGACCTCTTCGACGTTGAGTTCGTCGTCCGTGATGTCCATGAATGTTTGCCGAGCAGCGTCCTGCTCCAATGGCTTCAGAGGTGCTAAAAATGGTCGGCTCCACTGCACTTTGGTTGGCCGTTCTGCGCCTCGCATGGTGATCTGACAATCGTTGGGCTACCTCAAATGGAGGAAAGACAAGAATTTACTCACAATCAAGGCCAAATTCCCAACATCGGACAATAGAGCCATAAATTCCTCCACTTCTTTGCGAATGACTGTATTATCCCAGAGCGTTTCCAAGTTGTCCAAAATGAGCAGACTGGGCTGGCTGCTTTGAAAATGATGAACAACGGATCGAGTAAGGTCTTTCCCTGGCTTCAGTCCAAGATGAGCCCCGATGAGGGCAGCAAGTTCAACCTGTGTCGTCGCAGAGTCACAGGCCACAAAAAAGCGAAATAGTCCGTATTTCGAAGCAATTTCAGGGTGATGGAGGACAGCTCTCGCTAGACTTGTCTTGCCAATCCCGCCGGCACCTAGAATCGCAACCCTCGGTGTTCCTTGTGTGAAAGTCTCGAGGATGGCCGAAAGTTCGCCTTCTCGCCCATGGAAGATCTTTGGCTCCGGAGGAAGCATGGTGATGGAGTTTGAACTTGAACAAAATATTAGACCGGTAAGGCATCAACTATTATGATTTCCAAACCTGTTGCCATATGCCTGTGAAAACACCTGGTTTATCTTTCACAAGATTACCTCTCAAGTTCTAGGAAATGAGAAAATGACATACGGAAGATGCTCTGTCTGAACTGACTGGGTCGGACAACGTCTCAATCAAACTGAGCATTTCATGGTATCTCCGCTCTGCTTCCTCTTGCGCGTTTGTGATGTCAGTGAACAGACTCACGGTCTGGATCTACAACCAACGTTGGTAATATTTCATTGAATTAAGGAAAGCCTTTCGCCTGCCTTGAAAAAATCCAGTCCTTGTTGTAACCCACCCCGGCATTCTTTCAGGAGCCTAGTCATTTCCCCGTGGCGGAACAATTTCTTGAGTTTGTTTCCGTCCTGCTGGGCTTCGACAAATGTACGGATTTTGTGCAGTGTTCTGATGAAATAGGTCAGTAGAAGTAGAGGAACACCCGTGGGTTAGTACTCTGTGAAAACTCCTATTTGTTTCAGCATGGTTACCGGAAGTTCTCCGCCTGCCTCCGAGTTGATGTGGGCGTTGATAATGGCATTGAGCAACTCGTGAGTTTGTTCCAACAATTCAGTGCATTCACTTCTGTGCTGTTTAACCGTCTGTAGGACAGTGAACGGCGCAGCTCGAGAACATAACAACCATACCTGAACACAGGCCAACAACAATCGGGTCGTGGCGGAAATGGGCACCAAAAACGGAGTGTTCAGGCTTTCAGACAATAGTTCCACAGTTTTCAGCGTTGCAGTTAAGCATATCGAGACGTTATTCAACCGGAGTTGGATGACAGAGATTTGCGGGGCCATGGTGGGCACTGCAGCTTCGCGTCAGAAGGCATTTGCTTTATCGTGCTCCTCAGAGAAGCTTCGTATCTATGTTCGTCCTCGTGACCCATATTCAGCTGTATGCGACGGGAGAAGACAACGTCATCCGCTTCCGAGAAGATTCAACCGCTCCAATGATAATCCCACGAAAACCCACGCGCGATCGGGTGAAGTGCTCGTAACCAAGTGCCGGCATCATTACTTTGTAGCGCACTGCTTTTGAAGCTCAGGCTGTATGATCACGCGTGCGAATACGTTCTCAGCGAGCACACATTATTGCATCCACACAGCAAGTGACTTTCCGTGATGTGAAAAGATGTAAAAGCGATCGCATGCGCTGCAGTGTATTCACATACAACCAAACTGCTAAAATTATTGCTGTTTGCGATAAAGTTGGCCAAACTGCCTTTTTCGGAAAAACAACACATTTTTTTGAGTACAGTGCGTACCCACTGTATCTCCCTCAATACTATATATATCTGTACAAATTATAGCATTTTTTAACGTTACAGGACCATCCGAAGCCACTGAGCAGAAAATCTTGGTGATACATCCCATACATAGGATTCTTGCTTGAAGTCGGGTGTTGGGCAAGAAATCTTTCATAACTCTCCAATGCGGGTGGATATTGGCAAAGTGAAAGTTCAGGTACATACTACACGATATATCGAAGGCAGCTACAGAGAGATTTTCTCAAAAAGTCGCCCACAGTCGTCGCCGTCGCCGTGGAAGGTCAGTACACGTGTGCATAGATACGCAGGGAAATGAGTGAGATACAACAAAGAGCAATAAAGCGGGCGGATTGTGGCAGCCTTCAAGCTGGATCAGTCCCTGGCAGCTCGAAAGGAGAAAAGGGGGAAAAATGAAATAATCCAGACTTTCGTGCGAAATCGTGATGTGATAGCATAGAAGCGTAAGGTGCTATATTATCGCGTCACATATTAGATACGCTGCCGTCTCAAGAAAACAAGATGCGCTTCAAGCCATTTGCAAGTCGGAAAGAGAAAAGCCACTCTTTTTTTCTTAGGCCCAATAAAAAGACGCAACACCCAACGGCTTGTGCCCGGAAGGGAAGATGCGCCGCGGCAAGTGAGACACGCTTGATACACGAGACACAGTTGGTACGCCCGGGGAGGGTGTTGCTCATTGGGAACGAGGTGAAAAAAAAAGGAAAGAGACGGAATCGAGAGAACGCAACTGTGCGCGGCTAGTGCTCTGCACTGCACTGAAAAGAATTGGCGAGGTGCAGATGCAAGAGTACCCGGGGTAAAAGAGCGCACGGAGATGTGAGAGAATGTGAAAAGTAAAGGAAAGTGAAAAGGGAATGGGAAAGGGGATGGAATAAAGACGGACTGGGTACACGATCCTTGCTGGCGAGTGGGACGCAGAAAGAACTGCGGAGATGGGTGAAGCATGGTTTCAAGCAAGATTTCAGTACGCCGGCTCGGGCTCGGGCTGGGGAATCAAGCCCAACGCAGGAAGGGACGAGACGACTCCATTCACGAGAAATACGCTTGTCAAAATACGGCGCAGGAGCTAGGGTTGTACTCATTCAGTAATAGCGGCATGCAATGCGTGCCGGTGACAAGACGTTGCGAGGAGCCGGGACGGGACGGTGGCAAGCGAGACACGCTTGATACACGAGACACAATTGGTACGCCTGCGCATGGTGTTGCTCGATGGGAACGAGCTGAAAGCACAAGGGAAGAGAGCCAACAAAGGACAGGGAAGCGACGAAACGAGACACACGAACGAAGGACGAGGGGAAAGAGAGGTAATCGGAGCAAAGCAAGTATGCGTGGCTAGTGCTCTGCTGCACTGAAGAGAATTGGCGAGGTGCAGAAGTACCCGTGGCAAACCAGCGCACGGGAATGCCAGAGAATGTAAAAAGTCGTAAAGGAAAATGAAAATGAAAATGAAAAGGGAACGGAACGGGAATGGGAATGGGAATGGAATAAAGGCTGACTGAGTAAACGGGCGTGGCGTGAACTTCTCATTGACGAGTGGAACGCAGAAAGAACTGCGCAGAATCTCGGAGATGGATGAAGCATAGTGTCAAGCAAGCACAGCGGCTCGGGCTGGGGAATCAAGACCGGCGCAGGAAGGAAGGGACGGCTCCATTCACGAGAAACCCGCTTGTCAAAATACGGTGCAGGAGCTAGCGTTGCATTCGTTCGGAGGGACTGGGGTAATAACTGCATGCAATGCGTGCCACTGACAAGACGTTGCGAGAGGATGGGACGGCGGCAAGGCTATGCAAGGCCAGGGGATGTGTTATGAGGTGGTCGCAGGGAGGAGGGATGTCACATCATGTTGCAAGGGAGGCACTGATCAGCAGTGGAATACGATCACCCCGGTGAACTCAGACTCGAACTCGACGTTTGCAAGTTCCTTTGATTCAAAGTCGACTGAAAGCTGTATTCGGCTGGGTACTATATAAGCAATATCTGTGGGCAGTGTCGAGCTCATTCGGATCAATCACTGGTCTCGTCCCGCTCACCTCACGCCAAGTCTCCTCTGTACCTTGAGGAATTGATGCGTAGGTTGGAATCCCGACCCGCGCAGCGCAAGTGTTTCTCTGATTCAGAAGGGAACGAGCTTGCACAACCTATGTATCGCATAGATGATAGCGTGGGCTAGCTGACCTTAGGCTTGAGATTTCCCTGCTCCCCCTACTGCCGCGGCTGCTCATGAGCTTGTTTGGATTTGGAAAAATACGATATCGAGATACGAATCTGTACAAACCAAAGCCGAGATGGGAGTGTTGAATACGGACGTGCACGAATATGGCCGGCAGAGCTGTGGGAGGCATGGTGAAGGCGAGAACACGAAATTGTGAGCCCGCGCTGCACGGTGGCGTTACGCGGCAGTGGGCAGGGGACAGCGGTGCGGTCAACTTGACAGCGCAAAAACACGAGAGCGGCGAGATCCGGGGCGCGCGCACACACCAACCCAGTTTCGTTATTGGTCACAGCGCCGGCGGAGCAGGGAGACACTGTCGGGCAGGGCGTTAGATTCGGTGCAGGTGGTGTTTCCGAGATTCAGTGACTACCGTGGCGTCGACTGTGAAGCAACGGCAGAGTTAGAGGCGCGGTAGAAGCCAGAAAGACGTGGGGTCCAGCGCAGGGGGAGACATCGGGCGGCGGTGGTAGACAATGGGCAGGGATGATCGAGGATGAGCAGAGAGGTGGTGCAGAGGTCGTGAGAGGCAGCGTGCGGTGGCCCCAGAGACAGCAGCGGCGCCGGTGAGCATGCGTGTAGCCAGCGGGTGGTGGAATTATGCCGGCATGACCACTTTGCAAGCGCGAGAGAGTGCGGACGAGGCGGGAGGCGAGATTCCTCAGCGAGCGAGTTGGTGCATCGACAGCGACGGGGAAGCACAGAGAGCCAGCACCTCGACTGGGGCGGCGGCCAGGCGGGGAAGAAAACCAGTGTTGCGGCGTAGACAACCCAACGGATCCACTGGCTATAACCCAAACTCGGCAAATCCAGAAAGGGAAAGGTGGCCCTCGGAAAAAGCAAGGAATACGACACGCACCTGAACAGATGAAAGTGAATAGCTCTGAGTGGGTCAACATGGCGAGTCAAGTGAGAAGGTGGATCATCAAATTCGGAGGAAACCACCGCACACAAGAACGACGGCATTTCGAGCAAGGTGCGAGTTGGGAAGAAGATACGAGCACAGCCATCCATCTGATCCGTCTGCATGTCCAGCTCCGATCATGATCGCAAATTTGCTTCCTCCGTCCATCCTGAGGCAGCCCAGGTCATCCTCCCCGGTGCTGGCACGGCAGCAACTCCGTCAAAGCGAGCTCTGGGATCAACGGTGCCGGAACGAAGGCGCGGCGTGTTTTGCAGATCGAGGACACTGGCGAAGCGTTGTGCGTCCAATCCATTCTCTCGATTCCCTCCCTCCCTGATTCTATGCCGATGGTTGCAGCTACAAAGGTACCCCCACCTCAGCGGATTCTTTCTGCCGCGCCCCGCACTCATCAGCGCGTCACAGCGAACTCGGTCTCTGCCCTCACCTCACCTCGCTCATACATAGGTCTTTGTCGCTAACCTCTCCGTCATATCGCCTCGGAGAACACCGTTTCACGCACGGACCTGCGGGCGATCAGCTCCATGCTAATGACGAAGCTCGGGTACTTGCTAACGATGACGAACCGGAGGCACGCGTGGAGTCCGCGTGGGGTGCGGCTGCTGGAGGAGGACGAGGCCGCTGTGGTCGTCGAGGACGACAATGACGTGGGGCAGTGCGAGGATTGTCAGACGAGGGCTCATTACTCCGTATATCCCTCTGTCTCCCATTTCCAGGCCTTTTCGCTCCTGGCCACGCGACCGACGCCGATCACGTAACCGGCGACGACCTGCATCGCGCCGACGTGCCGACGAGGGTCCTCACGGTGTGCAGACGAACTTGTTCATCGTCGCGCCGCGAAGACGAAGTTCCTTGCACCCCAGCACGAAGACGAAGCCCTCGCACGCCGCGGGGGACCCCTCCTCGACGCGCAGAGCCGCTTCATCCGCTCGGTGGAGTCTGGAAAGAAGAGACGCGCTCCCGGCGGCGAGTGATACAGCGCGTTGCGGGCGTGGAAGGGCCCGGTACGGCTTCTGCTGTCGGAGCGAGCGGTGGAGGAGTGAAAACACATTGTAAGGGATGATCCTATTGAGTCTTCGTATTATGAAAGGGATGTGTTTTTGCAAGCGATGTTTCGGTCTCGAAGAACCATATGAAGCGATACTCAAATGCGGGGTGTTTACTGAAAATACTGGGATTCCGCTCAACAATATTCCAAGTATGGACGTTTGCGAGTTATGGGCAGGACGGGGATCGGTTCGGGGCGAGTACGGCACGTCTTTTATTCCTATTCTTTTTTCCTCTTTCGCACCGCGCTCATCACTCCTGGAATATCCTCGATTAATCTCGCTGCACCATCTCGCTGCATGTTGACGACCCTCCCTGTAGTGTCGACCACCAAAGCCTCGCCCTCCAAAGCGCTCTGCGTCGCGATAATCACGACAGTCGTGCACTACGTGCGTTCCCCTTCTCTTTTTCCGCTCCTCTTCCCTATCCTTTCCCGCATTTCACTTCACCTCCCTCCCTCGCCTCCCTTTCCTCTTCTACTTGACTCCACGACGAACGTAAACGCGATGGATGTTGACACCCCGTAGACAACACGCGCCTCGTCATCGACGCCTCCGCGCGTCGTGCGCTCCAACCCCGCCGCTCCTCTTCATCTTCCAAGGTGGATGCCGACGGCAAACTCGTCCCGATTTGGGGCCTGTGGGCGGCAGGGGCGCTCATCGGCGGCGTCGATGGGCACGGGCGCAATCGTCCCATGTCTACAGGGTCGTCGATCGGTGCGAATGGAGGCAGAGGGGATAGTGTTTGGTGTTTGGGCGGGTTGCGGAGATGGGGTCTGGGGCGTCGTGAGGGGGGGGAAGAGATGAAGGCGGGAGGGAAAGGGGAATAAATTAGGGCCGCTGTGAGGGTTTAAAGGCAAGAGGAAAGAAAACAAAGAATTATTTCTAATCTGCAAATGAAATTTTCTTCTTGACTTTAATCGCACAGAATTGAAGGTTTCAGTTTGCAATGAAATTGGAATGAATATAGAACTGGGAATTGGATTTCATATCGTCGCAATTGGATAACTTATCCAAGACCAATATGCAGGCAAATGCAAGGAATTCCCATTGAGATGTAGAATTAGTCCTGGGTGCTAAATAGGATTGGACGCGGTTTGTACGCGGTTATGAAGACACCGGGTATAAGCTCTTATTTTGTCGTCCGGATCCCATATGGCTCTGCCCTCGCACCGGAAGCTCATAGTGCTCAGGCGAGTCGTTGGGTTCACGGTCGTGTCGTGCCGTTGAATCCAATCGCTGCTGCAGTGAAGACATCGTCACGCACTGGATCCAATATTCAGGTTGCATCCAAGATTTTCCCTCCTTGGCCGTTCTCTTAGCTCAAATCAAGTGCTCAATATTTCGTATGAAAGCCCTCAGACCGAGCATCTCAGGGCAGCGCTGCATCGAGCTAGTACCCCCACGTTTCCCAAGTTTGCTCACTTCGTAGGTTCATCGCCTTCATATCCCCTTCGCATCCGCTCAGGAATCCCCGGCTGGATTCGCCAGTTTCACTGCCGCCGACATCTCCTCACTCGCGGCCACAAGCAAATTCATTATAGCGCCGCAACAATTTGTCAACGTCGCGTTCAACCGAACCGGAAACAGGGCCGGCTTCGTTCTCTACTAACCTTCGGCTCGTCAACCAACAGGTGTGCTTTAACGTTTATCCCTAATAGAAATTCAAAGCTTACTGGTGCGAATGCAGTGGCTTTTGCACAATGTTTACATCGTGTCGTCGATACAGTATACACCATTCAGAGGGTTTCTACTTAGAGTTTTAATCCGGCGAGTGTGAAACAAAAGCACCGCATCTGGAGGTGGACAATTAAGATCGCAAATGCCGCACCCGCCCTGGAAGAAAGCTCCGGGCAGCATCGAACAAGAATAAGACTCCAGTGGACCGTGCCATAGGGCAAGACCAAAATGCCCTATGAAAACATTGGCCGCAATGAATGGAAGCTGAGCATCAGTTCTTTGACGAACCTCCATATAACGTTACGAGATCGGGCGGACGACCTCCAACTGATACGGCAATCCAAATTACCAAGTAAAATGATTTTGAGGCGTATTTAAGTATTCGCCGTTGCATCTACCCAGTGCCTCATCACCTGGTTTTATTTTATTCTTATCTTTCTGTGGAAACGGAAGAACTTGTATCAGCGGCGGCTTATTCGGACCGAGCTCCGTTCCCAGGCACATGTCTGTCAGTGTCTATTCTTGAACTGACACTGTCACAGTGACAGCTGTGTGATATCGATCTCTGCTTCTCCCTCCATGTCCACACCCAGTTCCCTCGATGCAACTGCATCTCGGCCTTCTCTCAGGAGAGGCAGAGCCCGACAGAAGCCATTGAAGTCTCAATCTTTGAATCATGAAGACAGCACCGCCCAAACAGTCATTAATCAATTCATCTCCGGTATAGTGACTCTTTGTGATGCTGAGATCATTGCCGAATGCGCTCAGGCGGTCAAGGAGGAACCGGTGGCCAAGGAGGTGCCCACGGAGGCGAAGGAGGGTCCGGGGAAGGCCCGACTCTACATTATGAAGCAGAATATCTCACCATAAATATGGTGCAGAGTCCCAATGTGGCGCAAAGTCCTCAACTCGTGAACCTGTGTCCTCCTGCCTCGAGGATTTTTCATGGGCACCAAACCATTTTGGATGCAATGCATCAGTTCTTTGCTCAAGACACCAAGAAACAGAAAATCTACGTGCTATATGGACTTGGGGGTGCTGGCAAGACACAGATTGCTCTGAAATTCATCGAAGAAACTACTTGGTGAGTTCATTCAAGTATATTCTGTGATAGCAATCTGCTCATTTTCAAATAGTTTCACTGATCAATTTTTACTGGATGCAAGCACAACTGAGACTATTCAAAATTCTCTAAAGAATATTACCTCACAGGATGCCCTGACATGGCTGGCTGGCCAACACAAAAACTGGCTGTTATTCTTTGACAATGCGGATGATCCCAACATCAATCTCAACCAGTTTTTCCCAAGATGCAACCATGGGAACATTATCATTACATCCCGGAATCCCAGTCTCCGAATGTATGGCAGAAGTTCTCATGTGTCTGATATGGAGGAGTCAGATGCAGTAGCATTGCTACTGAACAGCAGCCAACAAGATGTCTCAGCATCTAACCAACTTCTGGCCCAGGACATTGTCAAAGTGAGTTGTTAATTGGGCATTAAGCATGTGGTCTAATGGTATCCAGGCACTTTGGTATCTTCCTCTGGCAATTGTTCAAGCTGGAGCATTTATTCTGGAGGCTGGAACCCTCAAAACATATTTGAACCTATTCTTGCAAAACCATACAGAGCTACTAAAGAGAAAATCAACCCAGCAGCATGATGACTATGCATGGGCAGTCTATACAACATGGGAAATCAGCTTCAAAAGGCTCAGTTCTGTGGCTTCAATGTTTCTTCAGCTTTGTTCATTCATCCATTGGGATGATATTGCTGAAGATATTTTCAGCAGGGCAACAAATTTCATAATGCAAGAACAATGTCATGATAACCTTGCAGCATCAAGAGAATTCCTTTCACACTTTGTAGGAGCAACTGGAAAATGGAACTCTCTCTCTTTTCTAAATGTCACCAATGACATCAGGGCATATTCTCTTCTCAACTTTAATCCAGAGAGAAAAACCTTTTCCATCCATCCCTTGGTACACAGCTGGACTAGGACAACACTTACAGAAGCAGAGTTGTATCATTCATGTATGGATGAAATATTGGGCATATCCTTCTTGGAAATCCCACACCATGATAGGCCACTTCAAAGTCTGAGATTGGTTTCTCATGTTGACACCTTGATTAGAGTTTTTCCTACCAACTGTGGATGGCAGTATGCAGCCATATATTGTTATGCAGGACGGTATGAGGAGGCAAAAGAACTTGGTATAGCTGAGGTGGAGAACCAGAGAACCCTTCATGGAGAAGACAACTTAAACACCCTGAATGCTATGAACAACCTTGCAGACACATATCGCAGACTTGGCCAATTTGAAGATGCTAGAAAGTTGGGAATTGATGTGCTGGAGAAATGGAGAAGGCTTCTTGGTGAGGATGACTTGAACACTGTGATGGCTATGAATAATCTGGCTGCCACATATTACAAACTCAGCAGATTTGAAGATGCTGAAAAGTTGCAAGTTGATGTGCTGGAGAAACGAAGAAGGCTTCTTGGTAATGACCATCCTGAAACTCTTGGTGCCATGTGCAACCTTGGATTAACATATCATGACCTTGAGCAATTTGAAGAAGCTGCAAAGTTGCATGTTGTAGTGGTTGAAAAGTGGAAACAGCTTGCTGGTGATGACCATCCTGAAACTCTTGTTGCTATGCATTCTCTCGCAATGGCATATGAGCGCCTGGGCCGTTTCAATGAGGCTGAAAAATTGAAAGTTGTGGTCTTGGAAAAGCGGAAAAAGATTTTTGGAGAGGACCATTCAGATACATTGCATGCTATGAATAATCTGGGGGACACATATTATCACATGGGGCACCATGTTGAGGCCGAAGCACTCTTTTTCAGTGCCCTAGAGAAGTGGAGGAAGCTTTTCGGAGATGATCATCCAAAAACACAGCTTGTAATGCGCAATCTCAACATAACATATCATGCTCTTGGTAAACAGGCAGAGGCTGCAGAGCTCAAGAAGCTCCTGAAGGATGTGGAAGACACCTTGGAAGAGGATGAAGACCATGGTGCAGATTCTGGGATTTAAGTACTGCAGTTTTATTATATAGTTTCTGTTTCAAATATTTATTCCATGAATCGAAAATTTGGTTTCTATGCAACCATTCCACATGGATCGTTATTTGATATTGAAACAGGTTGCAGCTCAACATATCCAAAACTTCAAGCCTGTGAAAATTAGTGTCAAGATCACATCCAGAGTCCGCAAACCAAGCAATGTTGCCCTCAGAGGAAACTGCCGGTCCATGCCAAACACCACCCCCGGCATTCCCAGACAATAAAGCAAACCATGTTCAACCCCTGCCCATAGTTCCCTGAATTGCTGACACCGCCCGCAACTTCAATTGGAAACATTGTAAATCTGGTTTTCAACAGCTGCCCCATCGTGTATGAACAAGGGCCGGAATAATGGAAGCCATTTCGCATCGCAACCTGGTGAAATGCGCTTTCAGATTTTGCCTGAGGGCCGCATACATAAGTGAATATTAAAGTCATTCCACATTGCAATGCCCTCCAAAATGGAATCTCCTATGCAGGGGGTTCGAATCCTTACTCCCAGACCAATTATGTAAGTCCACCTACACACCGGAAATTTGCCCACCCTGGAATTCAAAACCAGATAGGAGATGCCTCTGCTTTGCATTGGCGGCAAGCATAGAAGGATTGACTGTCAGGTGTGCATTTAATGGTATTCACGGCCAACAACTAATTGCCATCCAAAGCTTCCACAACCAAGCATGTTTGTTCTACAGGACAAATTGAGATGCAGATCAGTGAATTCAATCACACCGGAAAAGGAAAATTTTATTGATGCTCTGAAAGGTTTGCTGAAAGTGGTAATATCGGTGGCAATTTCAGCAACTACTGAAAGTTCCAATTTTTGAATCCCTGAAAGAGAAACAAAAAGTGGTACTATCAAATCTCTTTTCATAGACTCTGAAAGAACGACTTTCAGAGCCGCGGGGTTTTTGCCATTGGTCCGGCAATTGCCGGACCAATGGCAAAAATAGCGTGTTCCTGAAAATCGTACCTTCAGTGTCTTTGAAAGCGACTTTGAAAGAAGCCTTTTCTGATGCACTTTCAGATACAATGAAACCAGTCCTTTTAGTAGTTGCTGAAATTGAATATGATATTACCACTTTCAGCATACCTTTCAGAGCATTAATAAATTTTTCCTTTTCCGGTGTGAATGCTCTAGGATTATTTCCATTTCTATGTCTAACATCTGGTAGATTTGTTGGCTTGACAAACAAAGTACGTCACGAAAGAAAATGAACGATACCTGAAGAGTGTTGGTAGGAGCTGAGTGCTGGAGAAAAGTAAAAATGCAAATATGTAACAGTACCTCGGTCATTTTCAGATGCTTAGGTGAGTGAGCGATGGAGGATCCAGAAGACAGTGACAATGAAGACTGGAGAATCAATTAAGTCGGCCTATGTCCTTGCAGAGTGAAGGGAATTGAGCTCTGGATAGTGAGCTGTCTGAGAAAGAGCCGAGACTCGAATGGGACATGGTCGAGATAGAAAAGCAAGCAGTGGGAATGGTCGGCGATCTCGAACATGCATGTTGACGACACTACGTATATTCATGTCCGGTAAGATTACTAATCTCCAAGGAATTGCAGCATCAATGAATCAAGACGATCTGAGGTTCTCCCGAGAGTCAAAACGTGACGTCAAAGTGAGCTAAAGAAGGTTCGGCGAATCAGCAGGGAGACGTTAACAATTACCAATCGAGATGTCGATCCAAAGCAATCCAAGAATAAATTTTGTGGTTGCAATCGGAAGGAAATCAACGTAAAAGAATGAGGAAGGAAGAGTGAACAGGGTCTGGTGTATATCGTGAATCCGAACCACAACTCACGAATGCAGCACACGGCCACAATTTAGAAGTGTTTAACAGCATTAACCACGCGACATGGGCAGAATGCAGATTCATGTCCGAGTACAGAATGCCACGTTACAGATCGCAGTCGTTGGCCAAGGAGGTTGACAGAAACATACAGTGTTTGGGGGGTCCTTTACACAGCAAATGTGATTTGATGATTTCCCTTTCTGCATTGCAGGCTATTCAAAATCTGAGTTGGTAGAACCTTTTTGTATGTTATTCTGAAGCCTGGTAAATATTTTCGGGAATTTAGGGACACAGGAACCATGTATACTGACTGTGTAAAGGAGTGCCAGTCGGAAGTTGATCAAATTTGATGACTTTTGATGGCATGTTTTCGCCCCATTATTGGCCATCTTTTGTGCCAGAAAGGTCCTAGCAGAGCCATATATAGTCCTAGCCTACCATACAAAGGTACTTGACCCAATTTCACCCAGATGTGGCCGACTTATAAGGGTGTGTAAAGGAACGTCAGTGTGTAAAGGAACCCCCAAATACTGTAGTGCAAATCGGCAAGATAGCTCGTGGATCATGCAGGGTCGGAACGGGTCGGCGAAGCTGTGGAAGTTGAAGGTAAATGGCAAGGTACACTTGAAGCACGAAAAACCACACAAACCCCGAAGAGAATTTCAATGATATAAATCATTCACTATGTACTTCCTTGGACAGAATAAGCCCCGCCATGGTGAACACGATGCGCTTACCCAACTCTCGGCCGACGGATGCGAAAGCCGATATCACCGGAATGCCGTGAGTCTTGTCACGTTGTCACCGCGCCTCTTTTGCTCTTCTCCTCCACATCGCCGTTTTGAAACGTGACCCACCATACCAGATCGCGCTCTGGCCGTTCTAGATCCCAACTCGACCGCCCTCGCACCAACTGGCGCCTCCAGGCCTTGTGGCAACTCCGATCACGACCCACTTCGTAGCGAACGCGCTCTCGCTCTCGGCGCTTCAGCATCTCGGCTAATGACACGCCCCTGCCTTGCGCGCCCCTCTCTCATCACTGCCCTTACACCAAACGCCGCCTCCGCCGCCTTCGCCTGGCTCACACACCCTCGCCGTCGACCTCCCCGTCGGCTCGGCTCGCGCCTCGGAAGACACGCCGTCACGCGTGCGGAGTGCGACATGTCGGCTGAGGGAAGACTTCCACGCTGATGAAGGCGCACGCCGACGCTGGCGGCCCCCGACACGAGTGAAGAGTCGCGTGTGGTGCGATTGTTGGTGGAGAATGCAGCCATTATAAGGGTCGAGTACGAAGTGGGGGTGTGAGTCGTGTTGACTGTCATGCTCGCTACCGGGTGCGTCTGCCTGTCTCTCCCTCTCCTTTCATTCAACCATCTCCCCTTTATTCCTCGACTGACGATATGGCACAGCGGCGACGCAGCCTCCCCGATATCCTCGTGCTCGTGCGCCCAGCACCTCCTCGACCTCCTCGCCGTCGCCGCCACCAGCGGCGACCACGCCCCTGCGCCCACCCCGCTTTCGCCCCGGTGCTCCTTGCCCCCCGCCGCGCTGCGCGACCTCACGCAGGTGCAGGTCCTTCGCTGACCCCGCGCACCCCGGCACGAAGACGAAGGTCCTTGGAGTGCTGGACAGGCGATGGTCCTTGCACTCCGACGTGCAGACGCACTTCTCCACGCCACCGTGAAGATGAAGCTCCACGCCGCTCAGGCGCTGCGTGGCGCGGGGAGCTGCTCCTTCTCGATGCCCATGCGCGCGAGTCGTCCGTCTGCGATGTGGAGTGGAGACGAGGAACCCGGTCACGGCGGCGAGCAATGCAGCACGTTGAGCGCGCGGGCAGGAGGCTTGTTCTAGGGGAGCGAGCGGTGGAGGAATTGAAGAAGCATCGTGAGTCGCGTTCCCTTTTCCTTATCGATCAAGGATAGGATTATAAAACGTTTACCCTTGAGGTGATATCTCCTCGCGGAGGATATCGGCATCCTGCTCGACTGTATTTCGTCCACCTTCACGAGTTGTGGCCAGGACGGGGATCGGTTCGTTTCTCCTATTTCTTTTGCTTTTCCGATTGTTTCCCTTACTCCCTTTTCTCGGTCGAACTATGTTCTTAACTCTTATACCATTCTTGATTCATTTCGCCGTGTGTTGACGACCTTCCTCGCAGTGTCGACCACCAAATCATACGCGCCCACCGAGGTGCTCTCCGTCGCGATAATAACGTCCGTCGTGCATTATGTGCGTTCCGCTTTCTCCTTTCCTGTCCTCCACTTCCTCCTTTACCTCCCTCGCCTACCCTACCGAGCTCTTCTGCTCGCCTACCTCAACTTCCCCGCCTCGACTCGATGTATGCTGACACCACCCGGCAGACAACACGCGGCCTGGCCGTCCACACCTTTGCGCGCCGCGCGCTCGTCTTCCAGCTCCACTTCTGCTCATCCTCCATCATGCACACCCCCACACCGATTCAGGGCTCGTCGTTGCTGGTGGTGGGGGTGGTGTTTGCAAGGGGGTGTGCGCGGTTGCAGGCGGGAGGGAGGGAATGGGAGAGACGGGGCGGGAATGGAAGCGAGAGAGGGGGGGAAGGGAAAGGGAAGTGTATGAGTAGGAGCTTGTGCTTTGAATGTCACGAAAAAATATTAATATATCAAGCAGATGTCCTTAGCCCGCGTGTGCTCCGAAATGAGGCATTTCGCGGCGCCGCTCGCGGTCAACTCGCGGCTCGATTATTGTTTATGGCACACGATTTAACTACAGAACATTCGACAAGCAATGCATCTGTTGACATGCCCGTTTAAAGACGTCGATTCGCGCGCTCAGGGCTGTTCAACAGAGTCAACATGGTTCTGCTTGCCTCCATCGCCTCACTTCTCCCGTCGGCAAGAAGCTTCCAGCTATTTGTTGTCGCTGCATCCCACCACTACTCAGCTCGGAGCCAATTCATCTCAAGCCCAGGACGCTGCAAGTAATATCAGCTGGGGAACATTCGTCCCAGTCGTAACTGTGTTTTCTGTTCGTTTTCATTCAACGGGGTTCTTGGTAAGTTTGATAAGACAATAATTTCTTCCGTTCATCGTCCAGCGAATCGGCGATGCTCGTTCTCGATTTTTTTTAGAATTGCGGGAAGGGCATCTTCGGCCCCTCCGTCGCTTCAATTCGTCTTCTACGCTTCTTTTCTAGGACTGACGGCTCTCAAGCCCAGCATCTAGTCCAGTCACAAGTACGGAGGCATGAAGCTTAACGAAGACGGAAGATGCCAACATTGATTCCTTGCAGGTACGGTTCTTAATCTCTCACCCCATTTTAGGCTCAATCTCCTCAAATTTTTGGTCGCCCTCCCATTTCCATATACCCTTTGCTCTCGTGTCCCGGCCCTTCAGTATCTCGTTCTCTCTAATATCGACACGCACCATCGTCGGTGAAAACCTTGCTAGCCTCAGCGCCCTCGCACCGTGCTTGAGTGAGGAGGATCTGTTCTTTTGGATCACAAACCGTTGTACGAGCGGTGGAGCCAGGCTGAATTGATCTTGCCGGATTCAACAGCGCTGGAATGGAGATCAAATACTTCGTTCGGGATCGGCTCCAATACACCACCGAGAAAAGGCTTTCAAGACACAATTCAGATGCAGCAATCACAAACGACATGGCTATTGATTCGAAGGTGGGGTGATGGTCCGGCCATCCGTCCTCTTTGTACTGGATAACACTTGACAGTTTCGCATTCGTTCATTGGCCAGTTCGCGGGGATCGTACGTGTAAATCCTCCGTTTTGGATCACATTCCAAGTTTTTCACCACCACGGTGCTTCGGCGATTTTGGCAAATCTTCTAGTGATTCCCTCGGGAAGGAGAAATTCAATAGCAGCGTATGGTTTGCAAGTCTTGTGCTGGTCGGTCCCCTCAATTTACAACAGCGTTGTAACTACTCTGAGCAATCCACCTTTCTTCTATGTTCTCAATTTCAGCTCGTATCGAGTGGAGAGGCCTAAATTTATTTGTGGCGTTCTCGATTTTCGATACAACTGTACTGTCACATTTCTTTTCGTGTACCATCTAAATCCAATGATCTTCAGATAGTAATATGATGCGCGAAAATACATTGTTGCTCTGTTAAAATATCCAATGCAGCCTGGAGCTCTGGATGCTTCAACTTGAAATTCTCAAATAATTTCGGATTCCGCGTCAAGACTTTGGACCAAAATACCGATTTTGGTCTAGTCAGCCAGGTCGAACACGAGTACAACTGTTGCCGGAGCGAGGCGCAGGCTCATCTTGTCTATTCTGAAGGCCTTGTTCTAATGGCCAATATATTTCGGATGTCTAAAATACATTGTATCTGAAACAGCGTCCGCGAGGCGTATACGGTATTGTGGACCTTGCTCAAGTTCAGCTCCCGGCCGATTGATGCGGAAGGGAGATCACCGGAAGCCCTTGATGGCCGGATTGTTACGCTGTCATCGGCAAGCGCCGCGTCTTTTTCCAAGAGGTGGATCTTGGCATCCGTTCCGGTTTTGGAATGGTTGTACTGGGTCTCGTGACGAGAAAACGCAAAAAAGTAATCGAAAAAGGAAGGAAAGGGGGAGATTTCGAGATAACACCGTAGAACCTCCCACTCTACTCAAACTTTACTTAGACTGGGGCGGAAAGATTGATTTTAATAATTTGTATTGAATTCCAATTGAAACGAGTACAAAAACAGATAGAATAGGAACGAGAGCACCTCGTTAAGAGACATTCAACAGAGGAATGTGAACATCAAAAGTTGCTGCCTCAGACACAACCCACGAGAGAAGATATGATGTTATTGGACAGGACCACCACGAGTTGACAGCTTGGGCAACATTGTGGAAATACATGGCAAAATGGTACTCACCAATGTAAATGAACATAGCTGCAAGGAGGCGGACATAGCTGCAAAATGAGCAGGGATTGTGCAGGAGAATCAAATGAACGTACCTTATAAATGTGACTTGAATGGTTGAAACAAATAGTCCAATTCTGAAGCAACTATTAGTTGTACCCACGCGTTGTTGGGAAAGCGTTGAAAAGTAGACCGTTGGTCTCTGTGGCGCTACCAGGCTTGTCGTTCGACGGACTGGTAACTTTCTACCTGAAATGGAACGTGTCAACAGCGCCGAAAGTGCTGGATGTCGAACAAAATCGTGGAGGTAACATGATAGCTATGAATGCATTTAAAAATATAAACAATACAAAGGGAGACTTGGATACGCACTTGGAAGATTCCACTGAGTTCCCACAATGTCTTATTTCCTCCTCGGCCTGTGGTCGCGTTGTAACAACGAAGAGGAAGCCGGCCAAATGGGCGGCATCAATACCCGATCGCTCAAATGCCAATTTCCCGCTAATAGACAGGTTCTGCGACCGAAAGTATAATCGGATGAGCACAGTGAGGTTCAATTTCAGTTTTCTGGCCAGAACTCCAGGTAGTGAGCAATGAGCACGCAAGCTATGTTGGTAGGCTTTTGAGTGATTCTTGGAGCAATCAGGCGGCTAGCAGAGTATCAAGAGCAATGCTGCAGCATTGAGACTGTCCTAGGAGTGTGAATCCAGAATGTAGTGGGGCAGAGTATAGGACAAGAGCCAAGCGTCGTCGACATGGTCGTGGATGGCAGATAATTGCGTCACGTGAATATTATCTGCCATGCCGTGTTATCTGCCAGCCGCTGTAGCCCAAAGGTTTTCAAGCTCCCATTAAGATTCTGAGGAGACAAAAAGATTATGAACCCCGACTTATATCTGCCCTATTATTTTCCTGATTTTAGAGAGTGTACAAACGAAGTTTTGAGCCGCCGCAAAACAGTCATGGCAGATAACCGTACAGCCACTGGCAGATAATACCCAGCTGATCTAATCATAAACCTCCGTTCCCACGACCACCGCCCCCCAAAAAAGGAAAGTATTTGGTTCCAGCAAACAACGGCATCAGCGGCATGTCGCCCAAATTGCTTCCACCAAAAGTGCACTGTGCAAGGCATTCGCTCAGCTTTCTTGCCTCGCGGAGTTTCGCAAGAGGCGAGTAGTGGACATTAAACCTTCTAAATTCCCGGTGCACACCCTTCGACACTCACTTGAGGACGCTCGGATGTATATTAATATTCCAGTACTTCACTACGGCGAAACATTTACAACCCAATGTTCTTGTATGCATAGGGCCCACTATCTCGAAACTGCAGCCATAGACTATCTCTCTCACAGAGCTCAAAACATAGAATTTGGAATTTTTGCAGGCTGCCGTAGAGCAGCCGCTGATGCGCCGCTGCCACATCTGACAGGTTACGGCCTTTTGATGGCTGTCAAGATCGAGATCTCACGCACCTCTTGTCTTTTTCTCTCCTTCATCGATCGCTTTCCTTTGTCCCCGATGCATGGTCCCTTATTCTCGCAGATCCTTCTGTCTATACCTGGACCACAACTGCGCCAACCTCGCTTCCGCTTCGGCTGGCGCTTCCAGCCTCCGATGACCCACAACGCTAGCGTCTCAAGAAGCGTACTTTCGGTCCCCACGCGCCATCGTCGTCAACGGTGCCCGCGGCATCAATGCCGCTCACACCATGTTTGTCCGAGAAGGATCTGCGCTTCTATTGGCCAATGAACCCTCGTACGGCGGTCGCAAGCGTTCAAGCCTGCGCTGAATAACCGCAGCCTCGGCGGCAACTACGTCGAAGCGAGCTCTGAAATCAATGACGGAGGCGTAGTGTGCTTTGCAGATTGGGGACACTGCTGAATCGTTGTGTATCCAATCCATCCTCAATTCCCTCCCCTCATGATTCTATTCCGATGGGTGCAAGACATCGCCGCCTCTGCAAGTCCCTTTCTCATGGGGCCCTCGCCCATCACCACCTCATACCTCCCCCATCCTCGCCTAGCTCACATACCCTCGCCGTCAAGCAGCGTCTCCGCCTTCTCGCGCTTGGGAGGGCACACCATCCCGCGCACGCATTGCGACAAGTCTGTGCGATCACCGTTGTGCTCATGAAGAGGCTAGCGGCCCTCTCTGAGGAACTGAACGCACGGGTAGATCATTTAGAGCGTGCGGGCAGTCAGGTTGTTGGAGGAGCGGGGCCGTGGTAGGCGTCGAGTACGAGGTGGAGGGTAGGAGTCGTATTGTTCGCTATTGAGTGCGTCCCGCTGTCTCTCCCTCTTTCATTGATGAATCGACCGATAAGACTGCGGCGGCCACGCAGCCTCGTTGCGCCACACAAGCACCGTCCAGACCGCCTCCTGCCCGTCCTCGTCACGACCAACGGCGACCACGCACACCTCGTGTTTGCCCCTCCGTGCGTGCGCATGCCGTCGTCGGGGCGTGGCGCAGACGAACTCGTTCCTCACGTCGGTTGCGCGAGGACGAGCGTGTTTCAGAATTCTTTTTCAGCGTTGAATGAAAAAAATCTCTTGATAGCCTTGACCGAAATATGCACTTACATGAACCGTTCTAGCGCGGACTTCTATGAAATTCTGTTTGACAAGCTACAGCGAATCAAGAAGATCACAGGCAAAATTCTCAGTCTGAAGCGTTTCGTTCCGGGCGGTAATTTGCTTGTCATGAATGCCGACACGGAAGTGGCACAAATCCTTGGTGCAGGCCGATCATTCATGAAGACAAATGACCCCGAGTACAGTGGTATCCTGAACGACATATTTCTGGCGGATGCTGCTACCTATTTCGTCAAAGTTTGTTACCGCCACACGAAGGAGTAAGTCTTTGCGAATCTTGTCTTGTATTTTTCCTCACCCGGCTTTGTCTGTATCTCAGAGCGATTCACGACTTCGAGAGTTTGGTCACACACCAGAGCAGTACGAACACTTGATGGACTTTATGTACATCGACACAACAGAGCAACTCGACGCCTTCTCCCGATTCGTTAAAAGTCTCAAAATTAAGAGTCTATACCACCCTCATCACTTCGTCAGTTCGGCTAATTTTGAGCAAGTTCGTCACCTCATCTAAATTTATCAGTTTTGAGGATTGTTCGTCCTTTGGGACTGCCGGCGGTGAATGTTCGTCAGTTCAGATTCTCAGCTGCAAAACTTCGTCAGTTCAACATTTTTGTCACACAAAGCACGTGGCCATACCATGCCACTGGCCCACTGCTGTCACCCACCTTCTTTCTCGTCCAACCCCCACGTTCCCTCGGTTAACCGCTATACCCCGTCCACGCCGTTGATGTACCCCAACAGTTTTCTGGGTTAAAGATCAGGCGCTTGAGGCGCAAATGTAGATGCAGCAAGGTGCCAACGGCAAGTGAGTCTGCTGCAAATGAATACACTGGTGGAGGTGTCGTACTAACATCATTGTCGGTTTTCTGGATATTAGCTATGAAAACTTCGAAGGTACCGCCGACTGGGCCCCAACGACATCGAATGACTGTAGCTAAGGAAACTCCAGTCAAACGCCACTGGGCGTGCACATGTTTCGCGACCTCGGAAGCGCAGGAGGTTTTTCGACTTGGAGCAACCCGGAGGTCAGTTCCTAAAATTCTCTGCTCACCTGTCGCTGAATATAGGCCATTCTTCAGAACCCACAGACCTGTCTAAAACCGCGCTTTTGTTGAGGACGACACATCAGGTATAAATATTGCTTTCCAGCCCATCTTCGCACTTACAAGTCCAGAATTCATCGCTGCCACGCATTCAATGGTCTTTGAGTGCCAGACAACAAGTTCAGCTCAGCCGCTCAAAGGGTGGGGTGTCCAACGTGATGGGGTAGCAATGAGCGCTGCCGACTTCGCTAAAACTCACTGGGATGATTTCAAAGAAGAGTATCCGGCGTACGCCAAGGCAGTTCTGCCTGCCGACTCAGAATAGATTACCATTGAATTTCTTGATCTTAGACTTTTTTAGACTCACTTACTGCACGCATAGCTACCTTATTCAGTTGCATATACTCTTGTAGATTCCCTGTAACTAGCCTATCACTTCCCTACCTGCAATGGTACCATCTCGACAGATTGCTGCACCAAATTCAAATGAACATGGATCGTCATTGTTCCGTGTCAACGATAGTTTCTGCATCCAGGAATCAGACTTAAAATGCCAAAACCCGCACCTGGGATTTGGATCTTCAATCAAACTGGCGGGGGAAGCCGACCGAACGACCTACAGGTTGGTGAATATAACGGTGTGGGTTTCAGCGTGCATGTTGCTGATGGTAACAGTGAGTAAAGCGAAGGAGGTGAGGAATGAGAATGACTGGAACACAGGAGAGAGGTCGATGAAAGAGGAGCTTGACTTGAGCCGGAGAACACAGGAGCTCTCATGCTTTATACATCCTAGAGTTCTTCCTGCTCCCGTTCGGTGCGTCTCGCGAGAGGATCACTTGTGGCTGCATTGTCAGTCGGCCGATTTGTGTGCGGTCTGCTATCGACCCACCGTTAATCGGGCGACAAGGAAATCAAAGAAAGGGACGAGCATGAGGTCTCAGGAGAATCGTGGCACGCCTACAACTAATACCGTCTGGGTCGAGGCTTGTTGAGCAACAGGGGCCGAGGTGGTCCTATGAACGAATCTCAGAGCGAAGTACTAGTACTTGCGCACCCATCTGTGCACATATACCTCCAAAGACGACCCCTGCTAACCATCAGCATCATGTACAGAGTGAAACAGAACTTGAAGGGAGCATCGGAGAGCTTACGGAGAGCCTTGCCAATGCGGTGGGGAGCGTGAGATTTTTTTTACGGCCGTATTCCCCGTAAATTACCGTAAAATACGGTTACGGCTGTAATCCATACGGCCGTAACCGTATACGGTACAATGGGGATCCCTCGCAAAGTTGATCGTACTTTGACAACAGAAGAGGTGTAGTATAATAGACCCATCCATTTACTCTCTCTTCAATTTTCACTGACATTTCCTTTTGTTTATGCCAGTTGCGATTATGTTTGACGCACTTGTCACTAGGTCATGTGTAAGTGACAAGCGCGTGCAGCCTGCAGGTTGTACGCAAGGCGTCACACACACATGACCTGGTCAAGTGGCATGGAACGGCCATGTGACAAAAATGTTGAGCTGACGAACTTCCACTGCAGAGAATCTGAACTGACGAATATTCGTGGCTGGGAGTCCCAAGTGACGAACAAGCCTCAAAACTGCTAAATATATATGAGGCGACGAACTTTCTCACTATTAGCCGAACTGACGAAGTGACGAAGGTGGCGCGGACTCCAAAATTAAGAAGATCCAAGGTATTTCTGTTATTTGTGCGCAAACTCAAACTTAACCAACACGAAACCTCCAATACTGGTGGGACCACAAGGAACTGAGCCATTGTATAACCCGATGTCTTGTCAAGTCGCAGTCCAACATTCGTCCCGAGCATTGGGACAGCACACCAGCCATCACCAACACAGGCGAGACTCAACATCATTGGACAAACGCAATGACCGGCACCAAACTGAGTTTGGTTGAGGTGATCGAGAGTTCAGTGTTCACACGCTCATATCTTTCCCTGGCTCTAACCCATGCCCAAGCACATGCGAAGTCGATGAGAATACTGCACGCAAGGTTGCATCCTCGTGAATACGCAGAATGAGGTGTACCATCGGACTGGACCGAATCTTCAGTGCCAGACAAAAGCGGCGAAAAAGGTTCGTGAAGCCGATGAGCTAACCAAATTCTCGGATGGGATCGCCATGTAAATCACGGAGTTGCAGGAAGGTCGTTGCCGCAATGGTTCCCACAGGCCAATACTTTCGCTCACCGGATGCGAGCCCACAACACTGGATGAACTTATGTCGTCCCTATCCGCTCCTCAGGCTCCCACTCATCATCCTGCTCCTATGACGGATTTTTTTGGGGGACTTGCATGCTGGAGAGCCTCAACGCAACTACCAACTCTTTACACACCTCAAACTCCCTCCGAGCCGCAACTGTCGCTGCCGCCCGCTGCTCCCGCTATCGTCCCACGGAAGCGCCGTAATGAGATTGATGAGGCAAATATTCTTCCTACCTCACGCCTCCGAATCCTATTGGCGAGGCTTCAGCAGTCGGATGTGGACATCCCACCCGGAAAGTGTGTTAAAGTCAACAAAGTACATTCACGAGGTGTATTTTCTCTTGCCTTTCTAACCAGGACTCAGTAAAATGGAATTGCAACGACTCCAATGTTTTTATTTGTTGTTCGTAGTGAGGACTTAGGAACTAGAAGTAACTCATAATACATTGTGGTTATTCGCGGCTGAGTTATTTGCAGTGCGAGTCTGAATTAAAAACAACAGATCAGGATGTGTTGCACATGTCAGAATATGTTGTGGTTCTGCTTATCTGTCGCCGTTCTCTCTAATTGTATGTGTCGCACATAAGCTATGTGCCGCACATCAAATTTACCTGGCCCCAACGGGCCGGCTAAAACCTCCAAAATCTAGGTGCTGCTAGCCGATGGCTATGTGCGCCGAGACCTGTGGAGGCGTCCAGCTGCGCCTAGACTCAGCTAATGGAGGTCGCCTAGAAACGCTGCTGTCGAGTGCCTCTTACCTCCGCAATGACAACATAGACTTTGCGGAGTTTAGACCGCGTGTCGTGCCTCCAGAGTCTAGACGGCTAGCCACCAGCCTGCCTCCACATTGCTCATGGAGCCATGCCGGGCCCCCTCGACACAGCATGGCTAGGTGGCTAGCCACGGCTACGCTGCCAAAAGGGCTATGCCTTGGCCAGCGACCTAGCCGGGCAGCATTCTAGCCGGCCCGTCAACTCAGTGAATTGCCAAAAATATCCAAATATCACCCCATTCAACGATATCAGCTGTCTCGGTACTCATTTCCGTGAAAATCACATTCTCGAATGGGAATCCGGATGAAACTAGCGTTATATTGTAGGCGATGACATCAGGAAAAACCTCCCTCTAAATTCTTCGATAAAATTTCTTGTGGTCAATTTTTTTTTGAATATTTTGTAAAACTTTTGTGAAATTTTGTCGAAAGTTGGCTCATTTCTTCTCATTTTCCCAAACTCGACATATTTATTATGCTGATTGGTCACAATTTCAGCCAGATCATCCTATTGCTCCCCAAACCAACTCCAGTGGCGTAAGTGCGTCCAAGTCACTCGGTCGGACTTGCAGACATGTCACACATCCCAGGTGATGATCATGATACTGCAATGCTTGTGAGTGTTTCCAGACAGTAGCAAGGCAAACATTTGTTGTAGGCAAGTGCTTATTAGCAGAAAAATTCCTGCATCGTGGAAGCTTCATTGCCGAGGATGCGATGAAACTGTTCAAGTCATTCAAACTCCGACCTGTCAATGCGCTGATTGATGGATGGATCACGGGGTGATATTGCCATGTCACATCCTTCTTTCTCTTCTCCCTCACCATCCTCTGCCCCAAGCTTTCTTGTACCGGCTCAGGCAATCATGAATCTCACAGTAACACTACAGCAACCACCAATATACTTCAAAATCACCTCTAGGGATCGTTCTGTGCAGCCGTCAAGCCCCACAGGCCTAGCTCTCTGCTCACCTCCAATGGCGCTGCCTCAAGGTTCTAGCCCCGTCAAACACTTCTAGTCTTCTAGTATCCTCAAGGTTCTTCGAAACTTCTCAGGCTTCCTTCAAAATCCCCGGGACGTGGATGGGGTACGAGGGTGCCGTGTCTGTGCCTGTGTCCGTGGGAGGGAGAGACAAGGGGGAGATGGATGTAGATGGCGAGGTGCGTTAGTGGCTTCCTCTTCGCTCGTTTCTTTGTCGCTCATGACGGACACTCATATAGCCCTGACCAACCCAGAAAACCGAGCAAGAGCCATCGCCTCCGCCTTCAGGTGGGGGAGGACAAGCCTTTCGGAGTCATACGTACACCGCCAACGGCGAGTTGTTTTCGTGCTGACAGCGACATCATCCCATTTTTCCTTCAACGAGCATCTCGCATCTGACCTCATGCATAGTTGACCGCTCCCTCACCGCACCACAGACAAATGCCAGACGAATCATGGCGACGCTGTGGCCGTCCTCACCTGCTCGGTACGTCCTGCGATACACCTCGACCACTACCTACTGCTATGTACCGGACTCTTGTCCCCAATGCAGGTCGCGGGTGCAGAGCACAGGTCACGCAAGTTAAGCCCTGCAGTCTCTCGCTCGTGGACACGACACATCACAGCCGAATGCCGGACAAATCAGCGCACCTCCGCGCTGGTGGCGGATCCCTCGATGTGCTAGCCTCATGCCCGTGCTGTGTGCCCAATGCAGGTCGCGGGTGCAGAGCACAGGTCACGCAAGTTAAGCCCTGCAGTCCCTCACTCGCGGACACGACACATCACGGCCGAATGCCGGACAAATCAGTGCTGGTGGCGGATCCCTCGATGTGCTAGCCTCATGCCCGTGCTGTGTGCCCAATGCAGGTCGCGGGTGCAGAGCACAGGTCACGCAAGTTAAGCCCTGCAGTCCCTCACTCGCAGACACGACACATCACGGCCGAATGCCAGACAAATCAGTGCACCTCTGCGCTGGTGGCGGATCCTCCGATGTGCTAGCCTCATGCCCGTGCTGTGTGCCGAGGCACGAGTGCCGAGCGCGTTTCTGAATCTGCGCGGACACGGTATGTACGTCGTGATCTGATATCAAGTGATAGCAAACTGACGAAAATGCGTAGATCCAACGACGTACGTACATACTTATCTTTGTTCGGACCGCCATGCTGCCCGAGCCCGAGCTTCGCAGCATCGCAGCCAAACGCCTGCCCGCCCTCTGTGGGAGGTGCGTAGCTGTTCTTGCTTATTGCCATTGGTCGGCATCGAGAATGTGCGAAGGCACGTGCGTGATCGTCTGCATGATGGACTCCGAGGGCTGCGCTGGATCTGCCTACCACCCAGTTGACGCACACGATCGCCAATGAGGTGCCACGGCGATGTTTTCATTTAGTGTACATGTTTTGTCCTGTATGGTAGTTGCCTTGAATACTATTTGCTTTGCACATTCATATGGATTTGGACTGTTGGAACTGAAAAAAAACGAGAGTACAAAGCTCAAAACTTTTGCCAAAAGTTGCCAAAAATTGCAGAAAATTTTAGGGGAAAACATATTTCTGTTCATTGTCACTCATCCCAAAAACGGGACATATTTTTTCATATTTTATCGAAAAATATGAGAAAATTTCCAGGGAGGTTTTCCCTGATGAGGACGCTGCCAGAAATATCAGCTGAGGAACATCCATCTGTGTCGTAATTGCTGTACTGCGCTCAATCCGGGGTCGTCAACCGTCCATGCTTGTTCAACTTGTTTCTTTGTCGGTTTCACAAGACAGTAGTTCCCTCCATTCACCGTTCACCAATCCCACACTGCGATAGCGCAAGTGGTACCATCAGTGGTGTCAAGCTGCCGCAGCCGCTGCGTTGCATGGCTTGTATTAGGTCCAGTTCGGTACAACACTCAACGAGGACAAAAGATGCCAACCAAGTAGGTATCACGCACGCTTGCGATGAAATCGACCCATCGTTGATTGCTCGTGTTTACATGTTAATGATTGGTGTTTGTCAACACCATTGATCACCTGCAATTTGCCTCCAATACACCTTGCCTACCCATGTATCGGTCCTGTACATGCACAAGGCAAAGGTGTAGTGTCCTTTGGCCTCAAACACAGCCTTTCAAGAGAAATAGACCACACACAGCGCTTTTGTGGACTTTTCTGCGGAGGCATCAATGGGCTAGCACAACACCAACAATCAGCAATGGGCTGATTTCTGCGGCAGCTGCTGTGGGAGCCCCCTGATGCCAACAAAGAATAGTTTCCGGTACGGTTCTTCTTCCATTTATACATCTACTTTCATTAACAGCCTGTTCGGAGACCGTAGGACAAAAACATTGGCTTCGTTTCTTCCGATTAGTTGTCGAGGACTGGTCATTATTTTTTTTCTCAGATGCACTCGGTTATCCCGTACTGATTTGCGAATGTCGAACAAGCAATCGTCGAACGAGCGCTAGAATTTAAACTATATTTTCCGATGTCCCCCATCGATGCTATGATGCCAGACATTGATTTTATCCCTCAAATAGTCTTTGTCTCGAGTAACTGACGGGAGGGCACATTATGCACCGTGAACCTTTATTTTGCTTCCATCGTGAGCTCACACAGGACAGTTCATTCCATTTCTTGAAGTCCCACTCAGCTTTCGACAAAGACCTGCAGCATCAAGTCATCCTCTCTCGTTGAATGTGCGTAAGCGCAACCACTGTGACGAGCCCGCATAGAGTTATTATACAACATTTCACCGCTCTTCCTCTGCCTGCGAATGCGGTGTTCATATGTTACGACTACTTATATAATCGTTTATATTATTTTGGCATCCAGGAATCCGCGACCCCTCGCAACACACTGAAGCCTCCCATCCAAATGTCAAGAGGGGGCTGTCTTGATGTTGTTGTTCCGCCCACACAATTCCTATTTCACCCGCTTTTAAATCAATATTCCCCTGTTTGTTGCAACTATGACATCAAGGGGCTACTGCTCGCTCCATTGCCTCGCCTACGATGGAGGGGCTGTTCTAGTTCTCAGTGCCTCGGACTGGCAGCACTCCGAAATTCAGCAATATCAACACCGGGCTCCTCTTATCCTTGAAGTTTTCCAGGAAAATTGAGATTTTTGGGAGATCAAATTGAAAGACAGAAAAATAAGTAATCGTTTCCTGCTGCGTGCTAAGCGACACGCCCCACTCCCCCCAAGTCTCCAATCGGACTTCCACTCAGAAAATATTATTTCCATTCAATGACGGTGTATTCCATTTTGCACCATTGCACTCACCTGCCCCCCACTGCGCATGGAATTTCAGGCTACATCGCAGAATTCAGCCTGGCCATGCGTGCAGCGTCATCGGTGGCTCATGGGGGTTTATTGGCCAAAGGCTCCCACCGTATTGAATTTGGGGTGGTGATGCTGACGGGCACGAGCCTGTACAGGGGGCGATGATGGCGAGAGGCAAAGAATCATTTTTGACCTGGTTCTGTGGGTTGAGAGTATTGATGAGTTGAAAGATCTGTTGTTCACGGGGCAGGAACAATGTCTCCTGGAGCGAAATAAGCGATGCTATCCATAAATTGATATCTTGCGCTTCTGTTTACACATTGCCAAATGTTGGGTTGACCATACAACATTGTCGAGGGCAATTCAGAGTCGAGAACAAATAGTTGCCACAAGTCAATGAACTACGACATGAAGGTATCTTGAACCTACAGAATTCTGCATGCGTCCAAGACGTGCTCGTACTTGATTTGTACTTGTCGGAGTTATTCTTTCCCCGGAATATTTGGCCAGTAGGCTGGTCTTTGAGTTCGGAAACAGCGAGAGTTTCAGATGGCTGTCCAAATGGGAAAGCCGAGGAAGCGTGGCTTCAGCAATTTATTCTTGGTTCAAGGGCGAGGCACGGCGGTGCAGCATCACGGGAATAGCTGGACATTGATCTCTTGCCTAGTACTATGCCGCTTCTCCTGCCCACCGATCACGAAGCACTTCAACACTGTTCCGTTCAACTCCGGATATTCCAATTGAATTATGTGAAGGGTGAGGCATATGACCTCCAACTGGTAAGGGAATCCAGATTCTGGAGTAAACCAATTTTTCGTGTCTACCTCATTCACCATTGCATCAGAGCAGCTCATCAACACTGACTAGCTTGCAACGCGCTCAGATACTTTGAATGGTACATGATGCGGAGACTCCCAAGAGAGAGCAGCAGATGGATCAAATCATGCGAGGAGTTTGACAGCAGGTACACCGTTGGCGAACAAAGGTACAATGTGTCGTACAAGGTTTGAGGTAAATGTGTCATGACATGCCTCCGGGAACGGCCGGGGATCTTGGCGATGGATGCAAATTTAGGCTGATTTTGGAGTGACAGGTTCAGAGTCAGATTAAGATGATTGAATGACATTGAACATGCTATGTGAATGTTGATTCGGATGCCTTCTAGCCCAAGATGTGGAACATGAAGTTAGGTTCGACAAATTTTCGATATCAGAGGTGTGCAGCTGCAGCAGCACAGATGTTGCAAAGAATAACTGGATGCCAAAAATGAATTGTGAGCCAATAGCAGATAGGCGGCTGCAAATGACACTAAGAATGGTTCATTAATTGCTAAAGTTGAATGTACACTCCACTTGCCCAGGATTGTTGTATCGGAGCATGCTAGTTGCAGGTAACGATGGTGTTGGCGGTAATTACCGAAGTCTTCATCCCCCGACGCTGATGAGAAGGGCAATGCTTTTAATTTGACTGACAGCTTGATGGCACCCTGAAAGTTCAAACCACTGAAATGGCAATTTGGACTGTATACTTCTTGAGGGGAAAATGAATTTACTTTTCTCACTATTTGCGGGACGGGAGAGAAAGAAAAGTATGGCTCTGTGTTTTTCTCCACACTTTGTAAATTTTGGTTGAGGCACCTCCCTCCTCGGCCAGCCAGCTTTCCTCGATGATGAGGACTTGACTTCGCCTGCTTGAGCTGTCAGTCAAATTAAAAGCTTTGCCCTTCTCATCAGCGTCGGGGGATGAAGACTTCGGTAATTACCGCCAACGCCATCGTTACCTGCAACTAGTATGCTCCGATACAACAATCCCGGGGAAGCGGAGTGTACATTCAAATTTAGCAATTAACAAACCATTCTTAGTGTCGTTTGCAGCCGCCTATCTGCTATTGGCTCACAATTCATTTTTGGGATCCAGTTGTTCATTGCGACATCTGTGCTGCTGCAGCTGCACACCTCATGTTCCACATCTTGGGCTAGAAGGCATCCAAATCAGTATTCACATAGCATGTTCAATTTCATTCAACTATCTTTCTCTGACTTTGAACCTGCCACTCCAAAATCAGCCTGAATTTGCGTCCATCGCCAAGATCCCCGGCCGTTCCCGGAGGCATGTCATGACACATTTACCTCAAACCTTGTACAACACATTGTACCTTTGTTCGCCAACGGCGTACCTGTGCCTTCTTGAGTTTCATGGTTCAGGAAACATATGCCTTGCCCTTGTGTGTGGCTTCATTCAGGTCCCCGTTGAATGAGGTACAATGATTCTCCTTTTGTTGCAGTCGGACTCCGATTGTTGCAATAGACATCCCTGCACGGAAGACGCTGGACACAAAGTGCATTGTGCCTTCTTAAGTTTCATGGTTCAGGAAACATATGCCTTGCCCTTGTTTGGCTTCATTCAGGTCCCCGTTGAATGAGGTACAATGATTCTCCTTTTGTTGCAGTCGGACTCCGATTGCTGCAATAGACATCCCTGCACGGAATGGATATTGTATAAAAGGTGGCCCAGATACTGAGCATGGCCCAGCACAAACCAACGCTCCATCTGAATCGAAATTACAACCAAAGTCAGTTCCATTCTGCTCTCCACTGCATCTCCCATTAATGCCTACCTGACGAAGGAACAAACAAACAAATCATCTGAAATGAAGCTTTCGGTCGCCTTTTTGTCGGGTCTCATGACCCTAGTCCTCCCCCTCGCACGCCCTCGTCGGGGTTCCCTGGTCAATGACCAACGTACCTGCCACTGGGCTCAACCACATTGCGTTCCCCATCACCCTCCTCCAGGCCGACCATATTTCTGGCTACTACTTCGCAATGCAATACGCATTTGTCAACTCCGGCATCGGGTATACCGGAATCCAGCCCCGCCCCGACTCTAGCGGCCAGCCCGTTCTGCACGGAGTCTTCTCAAGCTTCATTGCTGGAACAACTTCGACCGACCCAAACTGTAGCAACGGTGCGGATGGTGGGGCTGGCGTTTCATGCAAATTCGAGTGGAACGGTGTCTACGATCACAAGTACGACTACGAAGTCCGCTTCCACGAGCAGAGCGGCTACTGGAACGGCACCGCAGTTGACACTGTCACGGGGGACCGCTTCCATATTGGTAGCTACAAACTGCCTGCAGGTGCGGGAGGGATTAAAGGCAGCCAGTTGGGCTTCGTCGAGTGGTTTCCCTGGAACAACCGGGAGCCACCGGACCACTGTGCAAAGCTCCCATACCAGAAGACCCGCTTCGGTCACCCGCACACCGAAAACCCCGGCTCCGTTGGGAAAGTGAGCCTCCCATACTTGTACGGTGACTGCAATGCAACCCAGGTCGCTTTCCATTCGAATTTGCATCCCGAGGGCGTGGAGGACAACTGCGGATGGATGGGTCAAACGGGGTTTTGATCTGGAGGAGAGCTCACATCGTCCAAGGGCCTGTGTTTTATGAGGATGGCTAGGTTTTGTCTTCTACTTCTGTTTGTCTTTTCCTGTAAACGGGTTGTTTTCTGGGGTGAATAGGCTGCAAATGTAATTTCAATGTTTTTTGTGATCATGAAATGAGCGCCCCTCAAAAATCTTGTTTGCCAGGGGATGTCTTGTGCAGAGAGATGTAGCCTGATGAGCTAGACCAAAGCCTTCAAGTTCATCTGCAAGAACCTGAAAACTCCAGAATCCGGCGAAACGCAGTGATTTGGCATAGAGTAAACGCTGTGAATCTAGAGCCCTTCTTCCAGATCGCATATGGCTTCTTGCACGAGATATGGTGTCTCCCAATGCTGGAACACACCTCTGGAATGTCCTCCCGATTTCTTGAAGCTCGGGACGCTCTGTACGTGCTTGGCACCCTCTTCGATATCTCTGCCATCGGAACCATGGTTTTCGGGCATCTCACCGCTTCTGACGGGCCAAAGATTCCTTCTCTACAGTCATCTAACTTTCTATATCAGAACGCAGATGGTGCGTCATTGCGCAAGTGTTTGCTAATCCATGCCATTTCTTATGCCTCTGTACATAAGCAAGCTTTGCTTTCTCTGCGAGGACAAAACAGTGGAGGAAGAAATTGCCCAGATCAGCACTTTTCCCCACTGCTCGCCGTCGGTGAAAGTTGGTTCCTGCATTCCTGAAATCCTCAATCACAATGCATTACGGCGGGGTCAAAGAAGATATATGCGAATGTTTTCGACCTCGACCTCTGCTTTGCATTTGTGCCGGCTGGTTGTGTGAATTGGCACAGGTCCAGATGTCACATCAAGTGCAATCAGAGACGAGGGCGGTGAAACAGGATGAGCGGGCAAGGGTAGATGCACGAGGGGTGTGGACGGAAAATTGTGAATCACGGGCCATGAGACTCTTTCGAGTCAATGTAGACGAAATCCTTGAGGCGGTCAAAGTCAGTGGTCAATACAAGTGATCTAAACCCGTTCACAGGCCTCGAGAAAAGGATTAGCATCAGAAAATGAGAAGAGAAAGTAAATTACTCTTTCCCGTGTCTCCAACATACTTTGATACAGTCTCCCAAGAATCTATATGAAGTTTGTTTAATCAATGTACATTTCAATGCAAAATCACATTTAACCACTGATTGTTTAACAGTGCCTGCTGGGGTATTGAATTGTCTGTGGAAAGGGTAAATGTATGGTCTACTTTGTTAAACAGTCGGCATGATTAGCACTTGTTTTGTTAAACGGCTGGTTCGATGAGCAATGTTGTGTTTAAACATTTGTTTAAGTAAAAATGCAGCAAGGGTAGCGCTCTACCAAGAGCTAGAACAATCAATGGAGGCAGCCAAATCATGAATTCAAGTTCCGAATATGCTGCAAGCCCAAATCTGCTAGATAGGCATCTGAATCCGGGTATCAATACAAGACTGATGTACCTTGTTGGGTGTACCTGAACCGTCTCCCAGTGCGTCAACTTGGTTTTCTAAGATAATTGATAATGGCTAGATATCAGTGGTCCTAGCTGTTTCCAGAACAATGACAACATGTGGTAATGAAGAACAGAATCCAACACAGTACCCACACACGGTCACGCAAGTCACGTGAAAGTTGATATTACATCTCGCTTTCTCTTCTTCTCTCCCACTGCTGCTATGGTTGAATCCCAAGTTTCCAATGTTTTTGTCCATCAAGTTAGGCAGGCTCTGAAAGCCGAAGCTAGAAAGATCAAATCCCAGCCCAAAGGTGCTTTTCCACTTGACACTTTGAGCGCAGTATTAATTAGTAGGATTTTAGGATATCTTGTTACCTTTCCACAGAGCTTTGCTATGGGAACTGATATTATGTCTTATGATACTATCTCTGTGGACTGTGGCGACTATACAGACGACCTGGAGCTTGCTGATCCTCAGCACACGCTCAGCCAATTCGACTGGGACCATGTTACCAAGAATGCTCCTTGGAAATACATAGTGGACAAGCCTTTGGCCTCAGGTGAGGTTTATATTCAGGTCCATGGTAAATGTATTGCTATATCCTGCGGCTATGTGAGTTCTTTTTCCTCCATTTTCTCTTGTCTGGATAAATAAATAAAAATAACGAACAGCATGTTCTGGTGTGCCACATGTCACTGGAGGGCAACATCCGGCCAATGTCCAGGAGTGATTTTGATGCCCTTGTTGCTGTTTGCACCCCTGGAAGTAACAAGGATCGGATCAGGGCTAGCCAGATGCGATCTTTTGTGGTTCCAGAACAGTTTATCGATCCCAACTCGCGTGGAACTGGGAAAACTGTCAACATACTAGCTGCTATCGTTACAGACAACACAGCGATAGTTCTCATGGATTTCTCGCGATGAGCCATGTGCATATAGTTAGCATGTCTCGCAAATTTGTTGAAGCAGATCTCACCCCAGGATCTTCAGTCAGTTCTCAATTCTTCACCATACTTCTATTTATTTTTCGAGCTTTGTAGGTCTGGGACCGACTCTGGCAGAAGTTTCCTGGTGGGCCTGACTGGAACATAGAGCGACCGGCTGCTATTGCCCATCTAGCAGCACGGCATGGGCAAATGCTCTCCACCGGGTCCACCACTGCTATTGTCAAGGAACTCACTTCTGTCCATGGCCCTGGGGGCGGTATGGGAAAGCAACTTGCTAACAACTTCCTCTTCGAGATCACTGTCCATCCTGACATGCCCAGTGGTGAACTGTGCACTGATGAAGCGCAGTATGAGCGCTTTCGGACTCATATCCCAGTCTTCTTGAGCCGGTGGGTTTCTGGGAAGTTTCTTACACTCTGCGGTGGCACTCCGAACTCGAAAAATCCTCTCCCTTTCAACTTGAAATCAAACAAGAATTTCCTTCGCATGTATGTGCTCGTGTATAGGTGTCGAGAAACACGAGTCAAGGCAGAGTTGTATAATCTGTACCAATCACAAGAGGCTGGTCGGCCGCTTCGCGGCCTCCCATCCCCTTTTGATAATGCAAAAATATTTGGATTTTACTTGTCAATCTGAGAAGGCTTGAAATTTTGACTGAGTTGTGTTGAATTGAGTCCAGTTGATTTTGTATGCAACTGGGAGCATTCCGGAGAATGTATAGCGGATAGTGAGCGTCTTTGGCAGAGAAGTGATGGAGGGTGATTGAGCAAAACAGCGGCACGCAACCCGATACGGCCGGGAGGCTCGGTGCTAAAGATTCCGTAAGGAATGGATCTGCCATCTGGGGTGGGACTCTGGGAGTGGATGAAATGTCAAGATGGCATCAAATAAAGTGTCGGAGCTTAAAAGCTTCAGACAGAGTCAGAATTGATGAAGTTGCAAGTAAATTCAAGTCACTTGTGCTAGTTTGGCACTTGAATTAGTACTTTGGAAACTTCAATGGTGAGCAGAAAGCGGAGTTTGGGTTTGTGTACACTTTTATAGGCGCGCGCGCGCTTAAACTTGATCATGGGGCCAAAAGCCCCGAGGAAGCGCCGTTTATTGAGGGCTTCCAAAGGTCTGGACCCAGCGCTTCCAAAGCCTCGGGTCTGATCTCTCAAAAGCGGACATTAAAAAGCTTCGGACAGACATGGATAATTTTATAAAGAGAGAGACTTGGTTTTTTGGATCCAAATCATACCATTGGTTGGTGTCACATTCAATGGTTAACTGATCGATCAGCTGGGTCCACTTAACGCACATAACTTACGACATCAAACCTGAGCTCTTGTAGCTCCCCATACAGAGCAGCTAAAATCACTGTAAAATTCGAGTAGTCGAAATGAACACGAGGAAGCAGATCTGTGTATAAAAATCATTGAAAACCACCGTGTTAACATGAGACTGTCGTTGCCTGCTAAATTAAGTGCCATCAGTGGCGGTGCATTATGTGCGTTATGTGCACTTCCACGTCTCTCCGCCCGTCGAGGCGCATATACCACCATTTCTGAAAGCTCTGCGAGTCCCTACCACGCATATTTTGGGTTCACGACATGTCTTCTTGCCTCAGGATGCAAAAAAAAATCACCCCTTTCGGTGCTAAACATCCCAATCAATGTCGACGCGTCGTTGATATCTATTCTGTCTAATCCGCGCCATCGGGCTAGTGGTCCAAGGCCAAAAAAACATCTAGTATTCTCTGATGCTCTCAAGGTACCTCAGAAATCCATGCCCGTCCAAAGGAGCCCCAAGTTTTGCCGATAATGTGCCTGCAGTATCTCTTTTGATGGTTTGTCTTTTTCTCTTGAACCAAAGCGGATCCGGAGGCCTCAAGACCCTTCAAATCTAGATGTTATTACGCTACAGACATCCTGTCATGGGGGCGTCCGTGTCAGGGTGCCTGAAATCGAGTTTCATCCCAAATCGGCTTGCACACAAAAATATGTTTCTCTTTTTCAATTCTTTGTCTTTCCTCCTCAACCAAAGCGTCTCCGCTCACTATAGGACATTCTGCGTTGTCCTGTTCCCCCGACAAGCCGTCCCCATCATCCCTGCAACTTCGAGTTTCATCCAGTGTCGGGTAAGTGATTTCCTTGTTCCTTGGTATTTGTTCTTGAATGCAAGCATTCCTGGCCGTTGTATGACTCTCTCCATCCAGAATTTGACCCAGTGATACCCAGAGCGGCGCGCGGCAACGTCGAGTGTCACTCGCTGTAACATATACGCAAACTGAGTACATGTTGTGTTTCTCTTCTAATTTTTCCTTCAACTAAACCATCCCAGCATCACTAGGCCATTGGCCATCCAGCTATCGCGTCAGCGCTACGGAAACGTCTCGGCATCGCTCGCCCACTGCTAAGTTTAGTACATTACATGTTGATTCGGTTCTCCTGATTCTGTGCAATAGTATTCATTCAACTTTCAATGGCGGCGTGTAAGGATAACATTGAGACCTAAAAGTTTCACAGTTTCGATCTCGACAAAGATCTTCGAGGTTCTCTCGAAGTTCTCCGAAATTCCCGCATTCTTTCCTTTTTCGATTTCTTTTTCGCAACTTTCCCCTTCTGGCGACCCAGTACAATGGTCGGAAAACCCATTCAATTACTGCCCATCTTTATCCAATTTCTATCTAGGAACTCCTTTCACATCCGAGACTCAAGCAGTGACAACTCAATTCAAAGGAGTGAAAGTTCGGCGCTACCGCTACCTCAATAACAGAGTCAACTGTTACCATATTATACGAGCCACTATTCCGTCACACTGGTCCAGTAATCCTGAAGTATGTCTTCCACAATGCTTTTTTCCGCTATTGTTATTATTCAGGATTCCAATTTTCAAGACGTCACAAATGCTGGGGATTGTACCACACTAGGTTTTGCTCGTTCCGGGAACCCATGCATAACAAGATAGATATCCCAATTGCCAGAGCAAAGCGTCGTCCAGGGCGTCCCAAGAAGGTCAGCATGAAATCTACTCTCACTTCATTGAATACTTAACATGTAACAGGAGCCAACAGGTAAACCTGGGAGACCGCAAAACCCAGTGACAAACCAGAAGCTTGATGCCCTGGAAAGTGTTCCAAGGAAGCGGTTCAGAACTGACAAACAAGAAGATCATAACGAGAATGCTCCTCTTGAGGCTGCAGAGAATGGGACTAGGAGCACCAAAAGAAGAAAGACTGTTATTTGATTTAATACAATTTGCTGCAATATTATACTGTTCAAGAAGGCCCTCATTTAGAGCGAAAATTGCAATGTGTATATTTGTATATCTGAAATCAAACTAGCACCAGTTATGGAATTGTGCTGCTTCAAGAGCAAGCATTGACTTCCTCAAACTATAAGGAATGTCTTTACAGGTGAATTTTGCATGGAAATAAATAGTAGACTTCACAAGAAGGCCCTCATTTTAGAGTGAAAATTGCGATGTTTATATTTGTATATCTGAAATCAAACTCGCACCAATTGCGGAGTTGTGGCGCTCCGAGGATGAGCATTGACTTGCTCAAAACATAGGGAATTTCTTCGCAGGTGAATTTTGCATGGAAATAAATAGTAGACTTCACAAGACAGCCCTCATTTATGCTGGAAATCGCAATGCTCATAGTCATATGTCTGATATGGAACTAACAATAAATAGGACATGGAAACAATACATTGTTTCTGGCGGTGTCCCTCAGTAGATAGAACAGCATGGGTTCAACATCTGACAGACAGACAGGGATCAAGTGAGGAATGAGGAAAGCAAACACGGGTTTGGTCATCTGATGAACTCGCTAAAGGACAGTTTGATCGGCTATCAAATCGCGATCTACATGTCAGAAACCCGAACAAAGCTCCTGTTTGGTGTAAACTCGGGTGGCTCACAGTCACATTTGGCAGTGGAGAAGCTCATACACCTGAGCATCAATCCTAGAAGTCAAGGGAAGCTTGCTATAACATATTATGATCGAGATTCTCGCTGTTATAAATGCAGTAGTGCAAACGACGAAGAACACCATGCGAAAATACAAGTTATACAGAAATCGACTGCAATACAAATTGTGCATCCTTCTTTCGCTCCTCTTCTATGAATGAAACCAGGCTGGCCCCCTTCTGACAGAGCTCTCTGTAGCCAAGCTACCTTAGCCTGGTGTCTACTTCAGCCGCCCGCCTCTTATACATAGCAGACTTCTGGAGAGCATAGGCTGTAGCTCCATCTTGCTGGGATATAGTAGTCAATTCTGACCACACAGACTGCATTTTGCCGAAACTACGGCCTGTTCGCAACAACTCTGCAAGCTTTTGTTCAATTTGTTCCTGCCACCGTTGCATGTCTGCCCCTGCCCTGAACCATTGCACACGATCACCTATAATGTTTTAATATGCTGAGCATCAATAAAATGATATTCTGACCTTCAATAGCCCATGGATCCATTTCTGCATCAGTCATTTTCGCGAGTTTCCCCAGATGCCACAACCATCCATCTGGTTGCTCTGGTACTTTCTCTGAGTTGTCTGCTATCTTTTTTTTTGGCTTTGGTCCTACAAGAGTATTTGCTTAGATGCAAAATTGTAGCGATGCGACCTACCAGATTGGCGCCTGTCCATTTGCATTCCCACATAAGTTATTACTGAGCAGGCAGTCAGTTTCAGGCTTGAATGGAGGATACTCACTTACCATCGCCGGTGGTTGTTGAATCCAGCATTTCAACATCGCCATCCTGATCTGGAGATCCAATGGCATCCACAGCCGCTGCCCTGAACAACAGACCATTCGTTCTCTTCGAATCCCCAACATGCCTCTTCTGCTGAACGGACTTCATAAACAAGTCGCTTTCTGTGAGTGCAGGAAAATTTGAAGATCCATTGAGTGAGATAATTGCTGCACGAGCTGCATTGTAGGATTCCATGTGATGATTCTGCCGAGCCAGAGCTTCACGAATCTGGTCACCGGATCGGGAATTTTGCTTTTGGTGCCTGTCATTCTTGGTCTTGCGATTACGGAGTGCACTAATGGCTTTTACCACATGTTGCAGTGCTCGCAGAATGTTGAATACTTCCCCTTCCCTCCAGCGAGCCTCCTCAGCTGCAAGTTTTTTTGACATCAAATTCGTGTCTCTCTGTCGCAGAAAGATCTGATGGCAAGTACAAACACTCCTCTTCTATTGCCGGTGCAGCAGTGGTTTGAGTTGCAACTTTATCCCCCACCTTTGCCATCAAGGTTCGCTGGTCTTCACGAAACATCGCAATCTGATCTTGGAGTTTTGTTTTACGTGTTGAAATCTCTTTTTTATGAGACTCAAGCTCGTGTTCGGCGGTGTTATTGATGAGATGACGAAGCTTACGTCTGTTTTCACTGGGTAAGGACCGACTTTAATCAGAGAGATACAATGGTCATACTGTGCAGCTTGAATTTTCAATCCGCTTTCAAGGAAACGTGCAACTTTGTTCTTTGGAATCAACGTAGAACTAAAATTGTCGTCCTTGGCAAGCATTCTTTCATATATCGCTTTCTGCGAGGGGACTGTATTGCAACCATCAGCTGGCTACCGATCGGTGAAATTATAGCAACCTTTAGTAGTTGAATGCTTGTAGACACTGATAGCCTCTTTGCCGACTTTCTTTGAGGTTCTATCCATTTTGTTCCACTTCGAAAGATGATCCTTGAATGAAATGCTGAGGGCAATGAAGTGACTTCAGTTTTCCAAATATTTTCGCTTTGCATCTACAATTTCTTGGGCGAGATCGGCAGCTGGAAAATCAACGACAACTCTGGCGATTGGCTAGAATAAAATGAATACCAATATACATTGTTTTTTTATGATTCCAATCGCCATGATGATTGATAATAGTGTCTTGCCTGTGGCCAAGATTCATTTGGCGAACGTGTGGACCCAATTGGTTGGCTTCTGGCCAATAGTGTTCTGCTGTTTCGCCATGAAAGTGGCCAATGCACTCCATGTATGTGGTTCCAAATAACTACGTGCATGAATCTTGATGCCCTTGGACATGTACTGCTGGAACACCCCAACACATTTTTTTGATGGCTTCTAACTGGTCTGGAAAATATTTTGTGAATCGTTTCTCCAGATTGGCAACATATTCACAGGCTATATCATAAGTCGTGGCTTCATCGACATCATCTACTTCGATCTTGAGCTTGAACGCGAATTTTTCGGAAGGCCTGTGTTTTCGCATTGCCATTGCCAAGGCAAAGTCTGCATTTTCAAACCTGGTAGGCTGTTAGTACATGTTTTCCGAGAGGGAGAAGTCTCACCTCTCCGTGTGGGGCAGATCCACAGATGATAGAATAAAGACATGGCTGCATTGGCAATTCATGGTGCCTGTGATGGCCATATTTTTGAACTTCTTCTTGTCTTGTTTGTTAACGACCTTGAGGTAGTTACAAGTTGATTTCTGATGTAGATATAAGATAGGGTGTATAAAAATGAACAAACGGTACGGTACCTCAGTTGAAACCGGAACAGACTGAAGATATTCTTGATATTCTGAATCCAAGGGAAAGTAGCCTTTGCCAGCAGAGAGTGAAACATTGTCAGGGTCTGTGTTTTTGCTGAACTGGTTACATTGATGATTTCTGTCAAGAGTTCATTGACTTTGATTGGTATGTCTGTGCAAAGCGGATGAGTATTTGGTCTCGCTCTGACGGCAGCAGATACCTTAGATGTGAAGGAGTTTTAGCACAGTTTGGATCAGAATTGAATCCTGGCTCAGGACAAGCTGGAAACCAAACAAGGAGATTTCCGGTCGGACGGTGTGGAAGAACAAGATCTATCCCATGGAATTGGCCACACCGTTTCCGCAAAGTCAAAAATTGAAAACCCTGACAACGCGGAGAAATGCAGTGTATGGGTTCTGTCGACGTTCTCTGAATCAATTTCTCAGCAATTATGGAAGAAGGATAACTTGCCGGTACATCAGCCGTGAAAGAGTTGTCTGTCAGCCGTCTGGTAGCACCAAGGTAATCATAGGCCGCCTTCCTGGATTCAAAGTTGTGTAATTGGAAGTCCTTCAGCATGTTGACTGTGAATGCAGTATGTGTATCCCGGGCTGTTGCTGGGAATAGACCGAAACACATCAATTGTCGTAATCTGTTTGGCGGTTGTTCCTGACAGCCACAAAAGGCTACCTTTGTTGAATGAATGCCGTTTTTATCGCAGATAGTGAACATGCGGGTAGGAGTTGGGCTTTTGCAGATTTGGCCGTTGTGTCCGAGCTGGATGGTGTGTCCCAGTTTTGAAATGTTGTTCCTGATGAAGAACCCTGACTCAGGACTCCACACCTCTGCCCAATGTGTAGGATTGTGAATGTGGAAGCGAACAAAACAGTCTGAACATGCCGCTGGATAACCCATGCAGTCAAAGCATTTTGTTGTTTTCTCCAAGCCTGACCCACACCCACAAAGCTGATTTGTCTCAATGTCGGCCTCTTTCTCGAGAAGGAGCTGCCCGAGTTCGTCAAAGTGAGGTGCAAAATCGTCGAGCAACTGCCCATTCTTTGCCAAATTTCAGCAACAACATAAGATGGATATCAAAGATTCTTGAAACATACCTGAGTGCGCTTTCTATCCTGCTGGGATTGCTCCTGTGTTTCGTACGTTGTTCCACTCGTGGTCTCTGACTCCCCAGCTAGTACAGGGACATGTGTTTGAGCACTGGTGATAGGGAGCCTGCGAAGAACATGTATCTGGCTAGAGCTCCCTGCTGGTGAGGTAGTGGTATAGCACACACGTTTTGTAGTTGGATTCTGTATTGGAACATGAGAGTTTGAGTTGAGTGGCGAATACTTTCTCTTCTTGTTCATTGTAAGGAGAGGGAGAAATATGCAGCAAGGGCGAAGTGCCAGCTTTTATATATTGGAGGTGAGCAACACCCCACTTCAACCCTGAGATTCTATGAATGAGATCGAGATTAAATCAAATTTAAGATATGTCTTGGATAGACCGTCATACGAGATGGCGGATCAATTGCCTTGCAATATATTAATTCCAATAGGGTGGGAAGTTCAAGAAATCGGACCCACATTGACAAAAATCACTAGCCTGACGGGGGTAAGGACGTCGAGAACAACAGGAGCTGTGCTATCGCCTGGTTCACTGGCAGCTTTACTTTTGATCTCATCGCCTGGATATCGGAGCTCAAGAGAAGAGTCGGAGGAATCAGAGGAGATCGAAATAACATCCTCGCGAGAGGGGGTAACTATAGACATGGGTCAGAGCAGCAAGAAGACGTTCAAGGGAAAAATTACCAATGGTAGGGCTTGGCGGCACAAGAACAGTACCATCTGCGCTGAAAAACGAAGGAACTAGGGCACAATTTTGTTATTCCATGCTTCGAAGAGGAATAAGTCATACCTCTATCGTAGTTGTAATGGAGGTCTCGGTGAGTAGTGGAAGCTTGTGAAAGCGGTGGGAAGGGCATAGGAGACAGTTGCTAGGAACATATGATAATTAATATTGTCTACAACAAGAGCACAGGAACGGACCTTGGATGATGTTGACGCTACTGGTCCCTGTTTTGGTAGAGGGCCAAATAGATCACAGTTGTCTTTGGGATATTGCAGCGGAACAGTAGAGATTGGAGTCAGTGGCGCAAAAGGGACGGGAGATATGCGCTAGGAACATGTATAATTAGGACTGTTCAGGGAAAGAACACAAAAACAGACCTTAGACAATGTGGATGAAACTGGTCGTTGCTCCAGTGGGGAGCTGAAGCGAGTCCTGTAGCCTCTGGATGAGGAAGATTGAGACTGCAAAGGAACTGTTGTCTTGTAGCGGTTGGCTGTAGGAGATGAGAAATAAGAGCGAGTCATGGACCTTTTTCGGCTCGGAGTTGGGGTCGCAGCCACCTCGTCTCTAGCACGAATTAGGTCCGATACAGTCTTGTTCTGTCTGGCCAACTCCCCACATCCAGCAGAGATAGCGTGATATCTTCAATGACAGTCCGGGTGGGCATCTGTGCGACACTGTTACAGGCAGGTTCAGACTCAGCACTAATGAAGAATGGAATGTTAAAGTACACGTACCCAGTGAATACCATTGCCCTAGTCCCCCTGGAGAGCTTGTGCCGACAGTGATCAGCGGACCAGTAAGAACATGGCCCATGTAATGAGTTGGGAGGATGCGATTCGTCGGACAAGGAACAAGTTGGGTCAGGACACGGCGCAATGAGGTATTTACATCCTCTCTGATCTGGGCCTTCGCACCAGTGTACCCTAACGAATTAGCGAATGGAAAAACAGTTGGAGGGCGACTGTTTTGACGAGAGCGAAGAGTTGAATGCACAGACATAGTAGGATAAGCAAGAAGGGGCGAGGAAAGCCGTTATATATACGATGAAACTCAGGGTTAAGGATGAGTTCATGAAGATGCTACGCGACAGGTCTTGGTGTGCTGGCGTATAAGCGAGAATCGGCAGGGATAAGAGCTTCTCCAAGGGCGGTTACGAAACAATAACTAACGCCGAGCCAATAGTTGCCTTGTCCATTAGGCTCAGGAATAATTTGCCGGAGACTATCTACATGAAGCACAGCGGATTTAGAGGGCAGGTACCACTCCCTGAATTGTAACAGGAAAGAGATGATTTCGGAAGCGGCTGAGCTACACCGTATTAAGTATTTGCTTGAGCCCCATAGAATTTGAGCCTTGACTGTCATTCTACTTCTTAATTGTTATTGATTTGTTTCCTGCTGCATACCGTCTTTCCTCCCCAAAGCACCCTCGGTGTCGGCGAATGGCGTTCACAACTGCGCCTTATAACCTCAGAACCGCATTTGGAAGGATTTGCAGGCCACCAGTCCTGTCGCCTATCTTAATCTTATTTTCTGCTCGGACTTCCTTCCTTCTTTGTATATGTCATGCGTGGAAACGTTGCCAAGGAATTCACAATCACCGTTCTACTGTCTATTGTTTCAACGTCAATTTCATAGCACTAAGGTCCGGCCAGATTTGTTTGAGCTCCACAGAGTTTGAGCCTTGACGGTCATTCTGCTTCTCAATTGTTATTGATTCTCTCCCTGCTGTATACTGTCTTTCCTCCCTGAGCACCCTCGGCGTCGGCGAATGGCGTTCACAACTGCACCTTATAACCTCAGAACCGCATTTGGAAGGATTTGCAGGCCACCAGTTCCGTCCCATCGCCTATCATAACCTTATTTTCTGCTCGGACTTCCTTCCTTCTTTGTATATGTCGTGCATGGAAACACTGCCGAGCAATTCACAATCACCGTTCTACTGTCTACTGTTTCAACGTCAATCTCATGGTACCAATGTCAGGCCTGTTGCTTATTTCAACCCTGGGTTCTGTCGGACTTTGCGCTCGCTAACTTCTGATGAACAATGTGCAAACAGGCCTGCTGTTTTATGTGATTTGTAATTCTCGCTATTTGCTATTCTTAAGTCAGTTCCACAGCACTGAGCTTTGTTGAACCTGGCTTTGCAGAGTGGTTGATATTTATTTGAATGCAATATAAACCTCAGAGTCCGCCTTTCAGAGTTCCGGTGCATTAATGCTCCCCTTCAGAGTGGCACAACTGCACAAACGGCACATGGTTGATGCCAAACATACAAGTACAAACATATCAATATCTGCTGGAAATGCGACTGTTTTTTGGGGTCTGATATTTTTTTGCATTGGATATAACCCAAATAATTCATCCTTGATAGTTCCTTGGCATTTCACTGTCCCTTCAGAGTGGCACAACTCCACCAATGGCATGGCACCGGTTTGATTGTTGATTGTGGACATATAAATCAAAACACAACCATTTCTGCCATCATGGTGAACCTTCCCTTGGAGTATGATATTTATTTTCATAGAATAGAAACATACGAACATAAAACCCATGGCCTCAGCAGAATAATGTGTGCCTTCCGAGTGGCACAACCCCATGAAAGTGAATGGTGCACTTACATACTAACACAAACATTGTCGGTTGCCGCCACTTCTAACTTTCCAAACTGTCCAATCTCCATTTTAATGCGATCTGAAGACCCTGACCGCAGAAGCATGAATGTCTTGTCTGGGCTGTCGTGGGTGATAAGGAGGGAAAATGTGTTGTAGTTATATTGCTCCACCAATCTCGTTGTCTCAGGTTCAGGGTTGAGGTAAAATCCACCATCATAATGGAGACCCTCACAACGGAGAATTTGATAAACTTGAAACATGGCAAGCTCAGGTCTCAGGGTAAGTGGGCCCGAGACACGACATCTTCTCTTGAACACAGCACATTCCCTTCTCTTCATTCCCTCTCCTCGCGAGCATGCCAAAGAGTCAGTTCAACACTCTTCAGAACGAGCACATAGAGTCCTTCTTCCCAGAACTGGCTAAGCAGCTAGACAAAGGTGTGGATGGCCATGCATTGACACAGTGGAAACAGGCAAAGGCGTCGGAGATCTTGGATTCTCCCTGCTTCTCTGGCCTCGACATTAAAAAAGAATCCAAGAAAGATATGGTTCGAGGTGAGTGTTTGTAGCCCAATCATTCTTGGATTAGCCTGACTAGCCATTGAGATGATTGTCCGAAAATTCACCAATTTCCGAAACAATACCTACCCAAAGCATTCAGATGCCAAGACAGCAGCTCACAATAAATCGAACCTGTTACTCAAATTTTCTTCAGTGATGAGTGGCCCACAGTTATTCGCTGAGGAGAACTCCGATGCCCTCACCGCTGCTGCTCGTCAACGTCAGGACGATACCAAAACCCGAAGTTTCGCTGCAAGGTACCAGATAATCCTCAAAGAGCGATGGGATGCGTTAACTACTGAAGAAAAAACCAGCTGGAATGATCATGCGGAGAAGCAAGCCGCTGACATTAAACGGTTCGTCCATGTTCCAAACCATGAAGACTTCTACGCATATTATTACTCAGGAATCAACAAGAATTCGGGCGAACTATGAGCCTGGCACTCCAAGACCTATGTCAAGGAGGCCTTCTTGGTGACGCTGAAATGGTAGTGTGGTACGGCTTTCGGGAGCCTGGGAGCAATGATCTCATAGCTGAGAGGTATATATTTCAATTTGTACGGAGCCCGCGTATTGACTTGCCACAGTATCCACGGACATTCTGCTCACAATCAAATTAATTTTGGAGTCGGTCAAGAAGAGTTCTCTGCCGAATATGAGAAAGCCTGGTGGGAGTTTGCCGATTGTTCAATCCCTTGTATGTCCTCTTCACTTTGATACTCCACACAGGCCAACGTTATTATCATTCCACAGGCCAGACCACTGTAAATCCGTGCATTCCTAGCAACCCTGGTGGACAGCCTGTCTTCCCCTTTATCGATGTTAACAAGGTTCCTATGGCAGACGTTCGGACTCTGCTTGGTGACTATTTTGATCAATGCTGGGGTAAATTTCTACCACTATCTCACTCCTTTGGGAATTGAATATTGTCTAGCACACCGCTCTGCTGGTCGAAAAACCACTAGGATTCCATGGGATGAATTTACGTCCAGTCCTGGAAAGTATTATGAGGCCTCCATGCTCAAGGTCCAACTCGACCATCCACAAAATCTATCTACTCTTGATGTCCTCACCCTCACTCAGCAGCTCATAGAAATGTCAAGAATAGAGAGTCCTGCGCCATTCCACTTTTTCGATGTAAAACATCTTGAAGGGCCATCAATACAGCAGGATGAACTGTTGAAGTCTCCAATGCCACCTGGATCGCCTCGGTTGACTGCGAAATCCCTATCTCCCGAGCCAATCAATACCCCAGTTCTGCAACTGCATGAACAACTGTCGAAGTCTCCATCGCGAGCTGGATCGCCACATCTGACTGCGAAATCCCTATCTCCCAAGCTAATCAACGCCCTAGTTCCGCAACTGGAGCAGATGTTGAAATCCCCAGTTCAAGCAGAACCCCCCTAAATCTCCATCGCTGGAAAATCGTAAGCGAAAAGCGAAGGACGCATCGTGAGCATTTGTTGAACTTCCAAAGTAATCTCGTCTCACTCAGACTAGCAACACTGAAGAAATGGACTCCGAGATTCAAAATGAACAGCCCAAAAGGCACAGGGCTAGGTAGGTTTACTTCAGCCATTGTTTCTGAAGCTGACCATCTCTAGTGGAAAACCAAAAGATTCCTCTAGTGCACGTCAAGCTACACGCAAATCTGAACGTGGATCCAGGAAACCGGCCAAAATGAAATCCAAGCGTCAACTGAAACCTGGTCGCACTAACAAGCAGGCCAAACCACGGTACGTCTCGTAGACCTTGTAGTATATGAACTAAGTCTCTGATTTGCAGATGGCGTGGCTATGTTGAAATTGATTCAGATGGGAATGAAATTGCGTCATGATGCTGCTTCAGGCCAGCAGGTACTTGTGATCCCTTTCGTTCAGTAACTTACTATTGTTGGCGGTTTAGAAGATCTTTTTTCCTTCTTCTCATCGACCATGCCCTACTTGGTTAGTTTGAACACTGTTTTGTTAAACATGATTTGTTAATCTACTGTCAATCTAGTTTCGAACCCCATGTTCACAATTTTTGCATTCTTCACAATGCAAAATGTTTGTTGTCCTGTGAGTTTGTACTCTGTTTTGTTAATCCGGTTTTGTTAATCAGTGGTTAATCTAGGGTGCCAAGTGAATCCTTTGTACTTATCCTTCTTGAGGGTCTGGTGCTTCCGTGGTTTGAACATTGTTTTGTTAATCCTGATTTGTTAAACAGCTGTTAATCCAGGTTCTAACCCGCATTTACTTGGATAGTGAATCTTTCGCATTTTTATCAACCACACTCATGTACAAAATCGCTGAACAGTCTGGTAATGTTGGTTCAAACTTGGTTTTGTTGATCCTGTTTTGTTGATCAGCTGTTATTTTAGCATGCTGCCACTCGTTCCAACTTGTGTTGCAGCGGCCTTGGTGCTCTGGTTGGTTTCAATATGATTTCATTGATCTTGTATTGTTAATCAGCCTTGAACCCATCTTAGATACCTCAATCTCTTCCATTCGTTAGAACACCGTTTTGTTAATCACTGCTTTCTCTACCCGTAGCATAAGAATTTTCGACACTTGTCCTGTATACAACTGTTAAACAAACACTCGTTAAACTTGATTTCGCATTGAGATGCAAATTGTTTAAAGAAACTTCATATGGTTGTTGCGTTATCTGTACTCAAATCCTGTCTTATCAATTCAGTAGTTCGGCGGGTGCCAAATAGAATTATCCAAAAATCAGACAATGGAGAGGTATGATAGCATGTACTCCTGAACTTCAATCACGTCCTCAGCAACAGATAATTCTATTTGGCACCCCCAGGTGCCGAAAGCACCCAGGTGCGACTATTTGGCACCCGCCGAACTACTGAATTGATAAGATGTAGACGGCATCAAGATAAGATACGGCAAGCCAATCTATGACGCTGCAGTGTTCTGAGGGAATCATCACCCAAAGGAGTGCGTATTCTCGAGCAAATTCCACGAGAACACCACCTTTCTTTCCTCAAAGGGAAATTTCCCACTTCTGCCGGAGACTTCCGGGCAGGAATGATGTCAATGGATTCCAACTCTACAAGTTAGAATCCATTGACGTCATCGTTCAACTAGCTCAAATCCTAGTCGATTTCAATTTGTGCACTGACTTTGTATTCATAGAATAAATAATAGACTATGCTCCTTATACTAGTGAATGCTAAATAAACTATCATTGACCTGGGCATTGAGGATGCCGCGCATTGTGCCCAAGCTCATGGCAGCGAGAGCACCGATTCTGGCGTCATTGAGTACCTTCTTAGGAAGCGCCTGGCTCCTGGATCCTAGCCCCACCGCCTCGGGGTCTGCCCTCTGTCACACCGGTCAGCCTTTGGATAGGGGGGCCGACCTTTTCGCCCAACAACAGGAGGATCATTAATCTTCTCTCTCAAAGCTTATGTAGCAGGAGCGCACCTAGAAAAAAATTAAATCAAATCAAAACATGATTGGTTCATATCTGGATTGAAATACCCACTGGATTTCATCGAGTTTCGCACGGAGATCTTCTGATTGCTCGGCAGTCTGAACTCCACTGGCAAGCGATCGGACATCTGCGAGAAGAGCATTGTACGCAGTGCGTTGTCCGATAGTACGAGTAGGTGGAGGGGGACCAGGGGTTTCATTTCGATTAACAATAGCATTGGAGGACACTGGGTTTGCAATAAGTGCGGCGGGAAGGGAAGTAGCACTGAAACGAATGGTATGGCTGGTCTGTTTCCGGTAAGTGACTGCAGCAGTACTGTGCACGTCGAAATCTTGTTTCTGATACCAGCTGTAATGAAATACAGTTAGAAAAATAACGAATGTAAGTTTAGCAGCGTACCGGGGCCTGATCAACGAGAGATGGAATGGAAAGCCTGGAATCTTGGTCCATGCAACAAAATAGTGACGACAAACAATGCGAGATTAGAACTCATGCAGCAGTCGCAAAGGTATTGGCCGTCGGGAAGCAGAGCAATAATGTGTGTTGTGCCTGTTTGCGAATGTGTGATTTTGAGAAGATGAGAGGGAACAACGCCCTGGTCTCGGACGAGACGTAAAAGAAATCTGGTTCCGATATAGGCCTTGTCATTTGTGAAGTCATTCTGTGGACGCTACAGAGTGCAGATATATTTTAGACTCAGAGAACAATCATCATTGGCAACCTACCTGCTCCTCATTTTCGTCCCATTGGAATCCCGGCTCTGTAGCATTGGCAGCGATTGCATACTCCGACTATTGAAGGCTTCAGAATGAATCAAATAAAATATTCTGTTGAACTTACCCAGTCGCGAACCCCATCCAGCCGTTGAAGTGCCGTTGCATCATAGAATAATGACAATTCCATCTGCGTGAAGCATTTCTGCAATGCGAATGGGCCGACATGCGCACGAAGCAGATCCAAAATAGGCTTGAACCGCTCCTCGAGTTGGCCAGGGTGCTGTTTCCGAGGTGACTAGAAGATACGAATCCTGCATGCGATCATTGAGCGCATTGAAGACTTGGAACAGCGTCTTCTTTGGCCCACTGATCACCTTTGTGACCCCATTCTCTACCCCAACCCGTCCATTTGTTCGGATCCCCGCTGTGAAGATAACACTGATCCAAGCCCAAGCCCACCGATCTCGGACTTGATAGAGGTCGGTGAGATATTCCCGGGCAGCAGGATAACGGCGGATGAGGTCAGTCCATTTTGTCTCGAAATCCTCGGGAGAAACAGCGCGATAACAGCCCCAGAAGTCCTGGAGGAAGATCTTCCAGTCCCCGGCCAACGCACGAGTAAGATTCTTGTCGATGTTCTCGAGAAGGTGGTAAAGGCAGTATATGTGCAATGTGAAAATGAGGGCCTTCGCGGCGGCAGCGATGAGAGACCCTGAGCGGTCTGAGACGAGAATTTCGGGATGAATACCACCAGAAACTCGAAGATGGCAGCGAAGGATCCATTCGTGGGTCTCAGTATCTTCCCTTTTCTGAAATGCATACCATCCATTTCGAGAACGTCCGTGCAAGTCAATGACAATCCCAATGGAGAGCGGATACTGCTTGTCGTTCCGATTATAGGAGTTATTGTTTATCAAGATGTCGGTATAACGCTGGGTAAGCTGTGCTTGTCGGGGAGACTGCCAAAAAAGCATGATGAGAGTATTGTTGGAGTCCAGCTGTACAGAGTAGTCCCATCCGGGTTCGGCATCATTGCGCTGCTGAAGCGAAGCAAGAATGGCTGCAAAATCTCCGCCAAGTGCATCAACTTCCTCCCGAGCCTCCATTCGGGCTCTATTGCGCATATTTGAGATTTGGCGTGGCTCCAGTGTATTGCCTGGGAACTGAATGTTAAGAACCTGGTGCACCTGACGGCGCGAAAAATTGTCGGAAAATTGCGCTACAGCTGTCCGATGTGCTGCCGTAGGAGGTCTTTGTACCTGTCCGCCGACAGGCACATGACGGTCGTGATTGTGAGTAGCATCAACAACCGAAATTCGCCAATTTCGAACGATCGCAATGTGCGCCTGACAATTTGTTCGCCCCGACTTCCCTCAGCGCCAGTCAGATGGATCAATGTCAGGGAGATGAGTTTCCACTGGATTGCGATAGTGGTTGCACCGAAGGACGCGCCGTCGCAGCACACCATTGTTGTCTTTGTGAGATTGGCCCAACACCCACTTGTGGCCGAGCACCTCCTGTTCGTGGAAGACAGCTGCGATTGCCTCCTCGACAGTGTCATATACATTCCCAACCTTGATTGGCCCGAACAAGACCACAATTTCACGAGTGGGCGCTGAGGCAGCACTGCTTGTAGTAGCATTCGACTCGGCTTCCAGCTTTTGTCGGGGTGGAGAGACAAGGTCAATCAGCTGAGGCTCTGCCTTCGTTGGTTGAGCATCCTGCTTTCGCTTGATGCTCGGGCGAAGTGGGCTGAACATGAGGTCAATGGTTTCGGCCTTTGTTGCGGGACGAGGGGGCGTGCAGAGATCAATAATGTCTGGGCTGCACAGGTCCAGAACTTCGTTCTTTTTCCGGGGCGGAGTTTTGGGTACGAGAGGTGGCGAATCAGGAATAAGAATCGGCTGGGTGGAAGGTGGAGGAGTGGGAACTGTTGTGGGTTTGACAGCTTTAGAGGTGTCTTTGTTGGACGAGGCTTTGTTTCCGAACACAAAACTACCTGAAAGGTCCATGGGTTCTGGTGGATAGGAGGAACTTGAATAGGTGGTCCCTGAACGATGAACGGTGCGGCTAGATCCAAGGATGGTGGAACAATGGATGAGGCGGATGAGGAAATTGCAAGGATCTGGTGCGGAAAAATCGCAGGCTGTTGGTGGATGGCAGAATTCCACTCAAAAATCGGATGTTCCTCCTGAATTTGAGCTTGAGTAAGGACAAGCAGAGAAGATCTCAGTCAACGTATGCCAGGAGCAAGCATATCAAGATTAAAATCGTTGTATCCAATACCAATGCCGGCAATAAAGCTGGGGACTCCTCTGTTTGAGACGCGAGTGCAAGGAATAGCCCAATCAGAATAGATCTAGATAAATGTAAGGCAGTTGAATCAGGATTTGAGTACAGATAACGAACTGTTTTCTTCCGACGTGCGAGAAGGTGATACAGGAGAAGGTCTTGTAAGAACATGTCCTGGAATTGCACCGATTGTGCTCCAGACCAGCGAGGAATGCCAAGACCTGCTCGCGTTTCGATGAAATTGGAACTTGCGATCCCGCAGCTCCCCCCACCAGCCAGCGTCCTTTGTCTGTCAATTAAACCCGGGCGAATGTGATTTTGTTCCGGTGGCGGCGCAAAGCGGCCAAGCCCTGCGAACGCCCACCGGAGAATGGGAAGAACGTCCCGTCCAGCAGGAAGGTGCAACGAGTCACCAAGTTCCAGCTCAGGGATGAAAATTTTACAAACAGCCGAATAATGGTTGCTTGTCCAAGTAATGAAGCCAATGGAGTCTACGTGACCGCTACGAATCCGTTGATGTGCAGGAAATAAGACCACACCTAAACACCGCAGATTTTGCACGTTTTAGGTCTTATTTCTCAGCACTATCTCTTACTTCTGTCAATGTATAGTCTCTGTGCATTTGGCTGGGCAATGATCACGGAGTAACGGGTACAATAAGTAGGAAACTACTTAGCGGACCGGCAGGTGCTCGCTCTGAAACATGTAGGGGATGTGTAGCCCATAAATACTTAAAGAGGGACCATTTTGTACTTGTACCTCTCAGAGGAATAAGCGCGGAGTATCTATTTCCATGTGTGGGATTGTTGGGCCTTGTTTCTAGCAACGACGCGACCGTGTCTAGAGCACGTGACATGCCAAGAAGGCCCAGAACCCTTCTTTCCGACGGTGATTCATGTTACCATGAAGGGAACAGTCATCCTTGATGGGATTGATCGTTGACCGGAATAGAATGGCCTTACAGAAGAAGGGAGCTGCTTTGAGAAGGACAAAGTGTTGGGTATCGTTGGAAAGCTACAGAGCTCAGGAGTATTTCCCAATGGTCTAGAAGGACGGGAAAGAGGGTGTAGAAGGAGATATAACAGGAAGGAACAAGGCATCAGTTTCGATCAGACAGGATTTCCAATTCTTGGGTTGTGGGATAACTGGTGGATCGGTTCTTCCCGTTGAACAGCCAATCACATTACTCACGTGGATAGCTTTCCGACGGATAAACGGCTCAGGGCTAGGGCAGAGGGCTTGGGCGTCTTGTTTCTAGCAGAGGACATTCTGTCATATGATTGTTTCTTATTTACATGTGATTGTGGACACTATATAAATACTTAGAGGAGTTCGTCAGTACAGTACAGAATCATCCCTGTATTAGTAGGCGTAACGCTTGCGACTTGGGTTTTATTTCTGGGGTTGGCGCTTTGAGCACAGTCAGTTATTGGACTTGTCATTGTGAAACCTTCTGGTTGGAGTTGAAATAAGAAGTTTTGGTTGTTGGAAACGTCTTGAACGTGATTGAGTGAACATTGCTGCATGGATTGTACGGGGACTGCATGGATTGTACGGATTGCACATTATTGCACGTTATTGCACGGATTGCACGAGTCTTTGGACTATTGTTGGATTGGATATCAACGGAGGAACGCCTCACACACACAACTTGCTCGGGAACAGCTTATTCCCCAACACTATCGCTCTTGCCTCTTTGGCTACAAACTGTCCATCGTTTGGATACTACTTGGAACGTTCTTTCCGGTAGTTCTGATTGGTGAAGGTCGCTTCCTCTCTGAGGAGTACCTTAACCTTTCCCTTCAACCTACGTCTAGGCCAAGGGACTGACACTCGTCTGATCTTGTACTTTCTCGGCTACTTGTGCTCTTTCTACGTCTTTGGCTTATTTCCAGTAGCTTATCGCTATTTCTGGGAGCCTTTGATTGTTGTTTTGAGTGTTTGTTGGTTGTTTTGGTATAGGTTTGGAGCACATCGACCACCGTTCTTGCAAACGAATGATCTCGGGACTGTAGGGGGTACCAGGAAGAGAAAAGAGCTGCCGGCAGTCATTGAAGAATGTCGTGGGGAGGAACAAGAACGATGGCTGTTCATTACAGGAGAGAGCAGCACGGCGGAAATAGATGAGCTCTGCCCGGGCATTAAGCAGATCCTCCATGACCCAGCGTTCGTCCAGCAAGCAGCCAAGGGTATAAAGAGGTGTCTCAGTGACATTAAACCCAGCAAGAGGCTCCGCAAATCGGTTGAGCTTGAGCTCATCAATAAAATCAGGGGCAAGTAGTGGAGCCAACTCGACACGATCCAAGAGTGTTCTAGCAGAAGCAAGGTTGTACAGCTGGTTATTGACGCTGAGAATAAGGCGAAGCTAATGTTCGATTAGAAATCTGAGATTTGGTGGTGAAAAAAACACATACTTTGGAGAGATGGTATTGGATGATTTTATTTCCAATCTGAAGACAGACAGAGTGAGAGCCTTCCTTGTAATAGGCCTTTTCAGCAGCTTGGGTAATGGGAAGCATGTCTTCCAGGCAAGGAATAGCCTCGTCCGAGGCTACAATTATCTCGGAAACGGCAGTAGGCTCTGTACAATCCCAGGCCCACTTTGACACGCTGTTTTGGGGCAGTATACGGGGAAGCTGATTCTTGCAAAAAAGATCAGCCGCACCAGCAATGGTAATACTGGCAAAGAATGCAGGGGAAAAGTTGGTTTGGGGGGTGGGGAGTGGTGTACGCCACAAAAGACATGGTGAAAGGGCAAAGGACAATTGCTGAGAGATAATCTTTTGCGAAACTTGCATGTGGCCCCTGTTGATCCTCCCTGATTAACCCTTTGGAAATTTGAAATTCTCTTGTGAGTTCACCAGCAGCTTGTCGAGGCCCCAACCTTCACAAAGCCATTATAAAGTTGAATACAATTTTAAGCTCGGAGGAAAAAGCCGAAAAGTTCTGGGTACAACCTATATGAGCCCATTCTCAACATTTGATGCTGTCTGTATAGAGATATTACGAGTACTTATGTAATCGTTCCTTGATATTTGTATATACACAAAATTTTGACCTCATTTTTTTACGGTCGCATCTGAACGATTAACAGAATTTAGTGGCTGTGCTTCACTTTCATTAGATTTACTGATTGTGTTTCCCCAGAATCTAATTGACACTGAATTTGGTACTACAATTATTCTAATGGGAATAGTGGCTGTACTCAAAACCGCAGAGGTCGTGTGTTCGAACCTCGATCATGTCGTTTTTTCCCTGAACATTTTTTTGCTTTATTGGGCAGTAGTCCGTGCATATCTATCAGCAGCTTATAGTGTTGTTGCTTGAGTTTCATAGGTGCCTCTGGCTTTGGTCAAGAATGGAGGCAGGAGCCGTGAACTGGAGTCGATGACAAGGTTACTCAGGATCTACGGGTCCAAAAGCCATGATCTTGACCCGCAAATCGCTCTTTTCATGCTCTTGGCTGAGCACTCTTGATGAGCGGTACTTACACATGCACCATACAAATGACCGCGGGTTTGCTTCCGCATGCACTGAACCTCAATATTAATCTCACTTCACTGCGCAGGGTATGGGTCCAGTGGGGCGAAACTCAGTGTCCGGAATTGGGGCCCATTGACTACCTCAACATGGCTGACCCGCTTTCCTCCAACTTCCATGTCCTACCCACTCACCTGTCCTCGAGTAAATTGACTCACTATGATTTGGACGCTCCATGTTGATCGGTACCGAAACATGACACTGCACAAAGGGTTGATGGCTGACAAAGCCAAAAATAATTCTGGGATGACCAAAACACATTGAGCAAATGTTGATCGGCGCAATGGAAACAATCGGGTTTTGTAGCGACAGAATTGGTTGCATATTAGATGCATTTTCACAATATCGTCCCACAGTCTGCTGGCTATGGTCTTCAAGCGTGTACACCGCCATCACTGACTGCGCACGACTATTTCAATTTCATATCACGCCGCCCTACAAGTTCCGACCCCTGTCCAATTTCAAATCCCATTCCCTTGACAATCAACGGCTCCTCCTACCATGATGCTATTTACCATTCTGCTGATCACCTCAGTTCCCGCTTCAATGTGTCCAGTTGTTTCGGGTAACTCTTCAACCAGTAGAACGTCCTTGAGGTAGGTTCCGTGAGGGTGATAATCTTATGGGTTGCTGGAGTGCAAAAACGCTTGGTGTTGCGTATTTTGTGCCAGAAATTACACCCGTTTAGATTTAGGCGTATTCAGGTCCGTGAATATGTGCAAACGGATCTTATATCCCAAATAAAGCAGTCAAGACTCTTGAGAAATCACGGGGAAAACTAAAATATAGTCAGTACAGACACGAGTTCATACCACCTGTCCCGTTCCTGAGATATTTGACCTACAGGTGTATTTCTCATGTCTGTCCTGTGAAATGGACAATTTGATGCCTTACGTCCAAGAGGACTTCTTGCTGAACCAAACCTACAGCGTTGAACTGAATTTTGCCATTATTCATGAAGTACCTATAGAAGTACTCGTACATGCCGCGCACAACGTCGGCCCATACCCACCAAGTCTAAGCGAGATCACATCGCGATCGCTCCCACCGGACCGGCATCAGAGGTGGCAAATAGAAATATGTTATACGGCACCCGGGTACTTTGGCACCCGGGGGTGCCAAATAGAATTATCCCTCAACAACCATCTAGCACTGAGGATTTGTACAACGAGTAATGGAGTATGACAAAAACAGCTGTTTGTACATGTAGCAAAGTTGGCATCAAACAAAAGCTCTCCACACGTAAAGTAGCTAAACTTCCGGTTAAGCCAATAAATCATTTGCTGCACGGATTCCTAGTTTTTGTTCTCAGTGTATGCGGACGGACTCATAGTGCTGTAAAACATTTCGTTTTGCATAGATGCACAGAGAAATGAATGAGATACAACGAGAACACGTTTCCACGCAAAAAAATATGGTTTTTCCGAGAAAGGCAGTTGGGCCAACTTAGCGTCACATACTGTATCATTTCGACCGTAGGTTCAGCGATGTGGAAATTTTCGATGTCCGGGATGGCCGATAAATTTTCTTTTGAATAAAAGCGATTTTTGAACACATCAAAAAAAGTCCGGTGTGACCTGTGACTGAACCTACGGTCGAAATGGTACAGTATTAGATACGCTGCCGTCGCAAGGAAACAAGATGCGCTTCAAGCCATTTAGTTAGAAAGAGAAGAGCAACTCGTTTCTTCCTAGGCCGAATAAAAGAAGCAACACCCAATGGCCCGAGCCCGGGAGGCAAAATGAACCGCGGCAAGCGAGACACGCTTGATACACGAGACACAATAGGTACGCTCGGGCATGGTGTTGCTCATTGGGAACCAGCTGAAAATGAAAGGGAAACCAGACAGGGAAGCGACGAAATGAGACACCAACGAAAAACGAGGGAAAAAGGAGGGAATCCAGGCAAAGCAACTATGCGTGGCTCGTGCTCTGCTCTGTGCTGAAGAGAATTGGCGAGGTGCAGAGGTACCTGTGGCAAACGAGCGCACGGAGATGTCAGAGAATGTAAATAATAGAGGAAAATGAAAAGGGAAAAGAAGGGGGAATGGGATAAACGCTGACTGAGTACGCGGGCGTGGCGTGAAATCCTGGCTGGCGAGTGGGATGCAGAAAGAACTGCACAAAACCTCGAAGTGGGTGAAGCATAGTGACAAGCAGGATTTAAGCAAGCAGGTACGCCGGCTCGGGCTCGGGCTGGGGAATCACGACCAACGCGACGGGACGGCTCCATTTGTGAGGTCCGGGTAAACCAAAGGTAAACAGACCCCGCAGTAGTCGTCAAGAACCCAAGGAAACACGCAAACTGAGTGGGTGAAGTGTTGGATTCGAGAAAACTGTCTAACTACCTACAGACTATCTAACTAAATAGTATTTCGAAGCCCTTGTATTAATTACCTTGTTCTGGATATGTAAACTACCTTGTATCCTAAAAGAGTATCTACTTGTGTCCGTGAATAGAATAATGGTCGCAGTGTTGAACATGGCGACCTTGTTCAACTCTCGGCCAATTGATGCAAAGCCCGAGATCACCGAAATGACTTGATGGCCGAATGCGGATCCATATCCGTTACACCATTCACGAGAAACACGCTTATCGAAACAGGGTGCAAGAGCTAATGGTGCATTCGTTCGGAAAGACAGAGGTAATAACTGCACAATGCGTGCCGCTGACAGAACTTTGCTAGGGGAACAGGACGGCGGCAAGGCAAGAGGATGTTTTATGCTAGTCGCAGGTAGCAGGGATGTCACATCTTGTTGCAATGAGTGGGATGATCAGCAGCCGAATACCGTACTGTAGGCTGGTTTTGGTTTAAACCACAACATTGCCAACGTTAACGTTTGGTTTAAACCGGTTTAAACCATAGCTATAGGCTCCCTATTCATACACTGAATATACGGATGGTTTAAACCGGTTTAAACTGGTTTTGATGGTTTGATGGTTTAAACCGGTTTAAACCGGTTTTGATGGTTTAAACCGGTTTAAACTGGTTTTGATGGTTTGATGGTTTAAACCGGTTTAAACCGGTTTTGATGGTTTAAACCGTTTAAACTGGTTTTGATGGTTTGATGGTTTAAACCGGTTTTGATGGTTTTGATGGTTTAAACCGGTTTTGATGGTTTGATGGTTTAAACCGGTTTAAACCGGTTTTGATGGTTTGATGGTTTAAACCGGTTTAAACCGGTTTTGATGGTTTAAACCGGTTTAAACCGGTTTTGATGGTTTAAACCGGTTTGAACCGGTTTTGATGGTTTGATGGTTTAAACCGGTTTAAACCGGTTTTGATGGTTTAAACCGGTTTTGATGGTTTAAACCAATTTAAACTGGTCTTGATGGTTTAAATTGGTTTTGATGGTTTGATGGTTTAGATGTGTATACATCAAGCTTGAACCAAAGTTGCTCAACTGACCTTGTTTGATGCAGCATCAATATTTTTAACACAATGAAACCAATACTACTCAATGAATTCAATGCTACTCAATGAATTCAATCCTACTCAATGAATTCAATGCTACTGACTTGACTTCACCAACTTCAAGTCAGTAATGTGTTCACTTCAAGTAATTATTGACTTCAGTGACTTTAAGTCAAATGGTCCTAGTTTCACTGACCTCAACTGAGCAGTGAATTGACTTGATGTCAAGAGCATTGACTTTGCTGACTTGAATTGACTTTATTGGCTTCAAGTTAGTAGTGTTGACTTCATCAACTTCAGATCAGCAGTCTATAAAGTCAATGGATTTACTGACTTGAAGTCAGTGGAGTCGATATATATCTACTGACTTAGAGTCAGTAGAGTCAAGTTAACAGACTTCAAATCTGTAGTATCAACTTCATTCACTTCAAATTGATAGTATTGACTTCATCAACTTCAATCAATAATGTATTGATTCAAATTACGGAGAAAACCTTACCTTACTGTCTGTAAGTCAATCTGACCAGGTAACAGTAACAAAGTCTATGTTACAAGTCAATATGAAACACTGACTCACTATGATCTGATCAGACAACAATAAAGCTTACTTGGCCCACCACTAGTAACAAAATTACCTTACTTGACAACTTTACTCATCCTTTCAACCCACTCTGATATTATTTCATAAGACCACTATAAGACAGTGGCACTGACTATTAGTTGGTCACCATAGGCTACTGAATTAGAATCAAGTCAATATATTACTGACTTGAGGTCAATGGAATCAATACATTACTGATTAATGTCGATGAAGTCAATACTATCAATTTGAAGTGAATAAAGTTGATAACAGATTTGAAGTCTGTTAACTTGACTCCACTGACTCTAAGTCAGTAGATATATATCGACTCCACTGACTTCAAGTCAGTAAATCCATTGACTTTATAGACTGCTGATCTGAAGTTGATGAAGTCAACACTACTAACTTGAAGCCAATAAAGTCAATTCAAGTCAGCAAAGTCAATGCTCTTGACATCAAGTCAATTCATTGCTCAGTTGAGGTCAATAGCATACCGCTGTATGAAACCTCAGGTTAATTTTTATCTCTCAGCAAAGTCAACTGACATTTTGCTGTTGTCTAGATCATTGAAAGTTCGGCCTGTGCCTGGAAACCAGCTGGGAAAATGGTCAGTGAAACTAGGACCATTTGACTTGAAGTCACTGAAGTCAATAATTACTTGAAGTGAACACATTACTGGCTTGAAGTTGGTGAAGTCAAGTCAGTAGCATTGAATTCATTGAGTAGTATTGGTTTCATTGTGTTGAAAATATTGATGCTGCATCAAACAAGGTCAGTTGAGCAACTTTGGTTCAAGCTTGATGTATACACATCTAAACCATCAAACCATCAAAACCAATTTAAACCATCAAGACCAGTTTAAACCAGTTTAAACCATCAAAACCAGTTTAAACCGGTTTAAACCATCAAAACCGGTTTAAACCATCAAACCATCAAAACCAGTTTAAACCGGTTCAAACCATCAAACCAGTTTAAACCGGTTTAAACCATCAAACCATCAAAACCAGTTTAAACCAGTTTAAACCATCCATATATTCAGTGTATGAATAGGGAGCCTATAGCTATGGTTTAAACCGGTTTAAACCGAACGTTAACGTTGGCAACGTTGTGGTTTAAACCTAAACCAGCCTGTTGCTGGAATACCATCACCCGGGTGAACTCAGACTCGAACTCGACGCTTGCACGGTCCTTCTATTACAAGTCGACTGAAGCTGGGTGTTATATAAGCAATGTCTGTAGGCAGCGTCACGCTCATTCGGATAAAACAATGGTCTCGTCCCGACCCCACGCCGAGTCTCTTCGGTACCTTGAGATACGTAGGTTGGAACCGACACGCACGACGCAACTGTTTATCTGATTCAGAAGGTAACGCGCTTTCACGGCCTATGTACTGCATACATGTTAGCGTGGGCTGACTGACCTTGAGCTTGTGATTCCCCTGCTCCCCATGAGCTTGTTTGATTTTGGAAAAACATGCTATCGAGTTATGACCTGGAATCTGTACAAAGCAAAGGAGAGATGAGAATGTTGAATACAGACGTGTACGTCTACGGCCGGCAGAGCTGTGGGACGCATAGTGAAGGCGAGAATACGTAGGTGCGACGGATCGTGGGCAGCGGGCTGGAAGGTGGCTTGCGCTGCACGGTGGTGTCATGCGGCAGCAGGCAGGGCGGTGCGGTGATCTTGACAGCGCAAAACTGCGCTGGCGTTGCATGTCGAGAGCGGCGAGATCCGAGGTGCGCGCGCAGTCGGCCTGGGAGCGGCGAAGGAGGGGCAATGAACACCTACGCAGTTTCGTTGTGGGTCACAGCGACGGCGGAACCGGGAGACACTGTCGGGCCACGCGTTAGATTCGGTGCAGGTGGTGTTTCTGAGATTGAGCGACGGCCGTCGCGTCGACTGTGAAGCAATCGCAGAGCTAGAGGCACAGTAGAAGCCGGAAAGACAGGGGGCTCAGCGCGGGGGGAGACGTCGCGCGGCGGTGGTAGACAATGGGCAGGGATGATCGAAGGCGAGCAGGGCGGTGGTATAGAGGCCGTGGGCACGCGTGTAGCCAGCGGGCGATGGTATTACGCGGCATGACCATTTGCAAGCGCGAAGAAGTGCGGACGAGGCGGAAGGCGAGGTTTTTCAGCGAGCGAGTTGGTCAACGGAGGCGAGTCATGCTGCTGCAATGCAGCACAACAGCGACGGGGAAGCACAGAGAGTGAGCGCCTCGACTAGGGCGGCGGCCATGTTGAGGAGAAGGCCAGCGTTGCGACGCAGACGATCCCACGGATCCACTGGCCAAACTCAGCAAATACAGAGAGCGCTAGGAAAAAGCAAGGAATACGACACGCACCTGAACAGAACCAATTCACCAATGGCTCTGAGTGGGTCAACGTGGCGAGTCAGGTGAGACGGTGGGCATCAAATTCGGAAGAAACCACGCCACACAAGAACGACGGCATTTCGAGCAAGGTGCGAGTCGGGAAAAGAGACGAGCACAGCCATCCATCTGATCCGTGTGCCTATTCGGCTCCGATCATGATCGCAAATTTGCTTCCTCCGTCCATGCTGAGGCCGCCCAGGTCATCCTCCCTGCAACTCCGCCAAACCGAGCTATGGGATCAACGGTGCTGGAACGAAGGCACAGCGTGTCCTGCAGATTGAGGACACTGGCGAAGCGTTGTGCGTCCAATCCATTCTCTCGATTCCTACCCTTCCTGATTCTATGCCGATGGTTGCAGCGAACTCGATCTCTGCCCTCACCTCACCTCGCTCATACATAGGCCTTTGTCGCTAACCTCCCCGTCGCATCGTCTCGCGCCTCGGAGAACACCGTTTCACGCACGAACCTGCGGGCGATCACCTCTGTGCTAATGACGAAGCTCGGGCACTTGCTGACGATGACGAACCGGAGGCGCGCGTCGAGTCCGCGTGGGGGAGGAGAGCGAGGCCGCTGTGGTCTCCGAGGATGAGAATGACGTGGGGCAGTGGGAGGAATGTCAGGCGAGGGCTCATTACTCGGTGCGTCCCTGTCTCTCATTTTCAGGCCCCCTCGCCCCCTTGCCACGCGACCGACGCCGACCACGGGATCGGCGATGGCCTGCATCGCGCCGACGCGCCGACGACGGTCCTCACGGTGTGCAGACGAACTTGTTCCTCGTCACGCCGCGAAGACAAAATTCCTCGCAACCTAGCGCGAAGACGAAGCCCTCGCCGCGTGCCGTGGGGGAACCCCTCCTCGACGCGCAGAGTCGCTTCGTCCGCTCGGTGGAGTCGGGAAAGAAGAGACGCGCTCCCGGCGGCGAGCGATACAGCGCGTTGCGGGCGCGGGGAAGGACCCGGTGCGGCTTGTTCTGTGGGAGCGAGCGGTGGCGGAGGTGAAAACGCATTGTAAGCGATGATCCTACTGATGCTTCGTATTATGGAAGGGATGTGTTTTTGCAAGCGATGTTTCGGTCTCGAAGAACCATATGAAGCGGTATTCAAATGCGGCGGTGTTTGCTGAGGATAATGGGATTCCGCTCAACAATATTCTAAGTATGGACGTTTGCGAGTGGGAAGGACGGAGATTGGTTCGGAACAGGTACGTCATGTCTTTTATTTCTTTCTCTTTCACACTACATTCTTTTCCTATTCTTTTTTTCTCTTCCGCAGCGCGCTCATCGCTGCTATAATATCCTCGACTCATCGCTGCATGTTGACAACCCTCCCTCCAGTGTCCACCACCAAAGCCTCACCCTCCGAAGCGCTCTGCGTCGTGATAATTACGGCAGTCGTGCACTACGTGCGTTCTCATCTTTTTCCGCTCCTCTTCCCTATCCCTTCCCCCATTTCCCTTCGTCGACCTCCCTCGCCTCGCTCGCCTCTGCTCCCTGACTCCACGACGAACGTAAACGAAATGGATATTGACACCCCGCAGACAACACGCGCCTCGTCATCGACGCCTCCGCACGCGTCGTGCGCTCCATCCCCGCCACTCCTCTTCATCTTCCAAAGTAGATGCCGACGGCAAGCGCGTCCCGATTTTGGGCCTGTAGACGGCAGGGGAGCTCATCGGCGGCATCCATGGGCACGGGCGGACTCGTCCCGTGTCCAAGAAGTCGTTGATCATTGCGAATGGAGGCAGAGGGGATGGTGTTGGGTGTTTGGGCGGATTGCGGAGAAGGAGTCTGGGGGCATCGCGAAGGGGGGAGGAGATGAAGGCGGGAAGGAAAGGGGAAGAAATTGGGGCCGCTGTGAGGGTTTGAAGGCGAGAGGGAAGGAAGCAAGAAATTATTTCTACAGTCGGTGAATGAGATACTCCTCTTGACTTTAATTGCACAGAATTGAAGGCTTCAGTTTGCAATGAAATTTTGGAATCAATGTAGAAGAGCCCTGGCACTAAGATATAGAATAAATTCCATGGCTCTAGCCAGGAGGTATGTTGTCTAATGCCATGGACCTAGCCAACCGTTGGCTACAGCCAAGTACTTTAGATAGTGAGATAAGGTCTGAAAAAAAGGCAAAAGGTAGGGTTTGAACCGGCAACCTTGTCATCAGAAAATATGATGGCAAGCAGCAGAACAGATATCAACTAGACTAAAGCAGCTATACATACTGCTGTTTGCTTCCCAGCTAGGGTAAGACTTACCTTACCCTACCTGGGACTGCTAAGACCCAGACCCAGGGCGGGCAAGCTGCCCTGGGTCTTCGATAACTGTTTTACACTGCTTATTGTGAGTTTTGAAATGTTTGAACCCAAACCTTAACCTCCTAACCTAAAAGCCCAAACCCCTAACCCCTAACCTCCTAACCTGCAGAAAAACATGTTCCTGGACCCTAATCCCTAGCCCTAATCCTTAACCACCCTAATCCCTAACCACCCTAACCCTTAACCACCCTAAACCTTAACCACCCTAAGCCCTAACCACTGTGTAGCCCCACTACAAGCTGATTCTGTGAGCTGCCACATACCTGGGATGGTCAAATCAGATTATCTACCAAGTATCACTTGTTTAGTCTAATGGAAATGTCTTGAGTATCATTCTATTGAAGTGGTCATTCATTGGTTTTTGGGTTCAATTCCCGGTACCGACTTTCTTTTATTTAAAAAAAGGTCCACTTTAGTCTAAAGGCCATGTCGCTAGCCAACTATGGCTAGTGTCGTGGATTTAGAAAATGATAGCCCTGGCTAGGTCCATGCCATCAGTCTAAGTCCTAGGGCTACTGGTGTGTAGAACTGAGAATTGGATTTCATATCGTTGCAATTGGATAACTTATCCAAGACCAATATGCAGGCAAATGCAAGAGATTCCCATTGAGATATAGAATTGGCACTGGGTGCTGAATAGGATTGAACGTGGTTTGTGCGCGGTTATGAAGACACTTGGTATACGCTCTTATCCAGACTCATTTTGTCCCCGGATCCCACATGGCTCTGTCTTCGCACCAGAAGCTCATAGCACTTAGGCGAGTCGTCGGGTTCACAGTCGTGTCGTGCCGTTGAATCCAAACGCCGTTGCGGTGAAGACATCATCGCGCACTGGATTTACATCCAGGATTTTGCCCCTTGGCCGTTCTCTTCTTCAAATCAAGTACTCAATATTTCGTATGAAAGCTCTCAGACCGAGCATTGCAGGGCAGCGCTGCCTCGAGCTAATACCCCAATTCTTTCTCAAGTTTGCTCACTTCTTAGCCCTCTTTGCCTCCGGGCTGGATTCACCAGTTTCACTGCCGCCAACATCTCCTCACTCGCGGCCACAAGGAAATTCATTATAGCGCCGCAACAGTTCGTCAATGTCGCGTTCAATCAGACCGGAAACGGAGCCGGTTTGATTCTCTAGCAACCTTCAGCCCATTAGCCAACGGGTCTGCTTCGACATTTATCTCTGATAGAAATTCAAAGGTTACTGGTGCGAATGCAATATTTTTTGCACAACATTGACAGCATCGCCGATATAGTATACACCATTCTGAGCGTTGTTACTTAGGGAGTTGATTCGGTGATGAACCGATATGAAGGAAATAGTTAAGCAAAATCAGTTGTTTCAAAAGATCTTGTCAATGACAGAGGCACTGGCCGATAGTGCACATCGAGCTGAAGCGGAGGCAGCGTCGCCCAAGAATAAGGTGCCAGTAGACCATGTTGTATGCGGAGACCAAAATGCCCTATATAAAAATATTGGGCTAAATAGATAGACGCTGATCATCATTTGTTCAACAAACCTTCATATAACGATACCAGGTCGGGCGGACAATCTTCAACTGATAAGGCAATCCAGATTGCTGAGGAGTAAAATGATTTTTGGCTGTATCTCTTTCGCCGTTGCATCTGCCTCATTGCCTGTTTTTCTGTTTTCATTTTTCTGTGGAAATGGAATGATTTGTATAAGTGGCGGCTTATTCGGACCGAGCTGTTGCATCTGCCTCATCGCCTGTTTTTTTTTGTTTTTGTTTTTGTTTGGAAATGGAATTTCGGACCGAGCTCCGTTCCATGCACACGTCTATTCTTGAACTGACACTGTCACAGTAACAGCTGTGTGATAATCGATCTCTGCTTCTCCCTTCATGTCCACGCCCAGTTCCCTCGATGCAAGTGCATCTCGGCATTCTCGAAAGAGTTGGAATCCATTCAGATCTCGGTCTTCGAACCACAGAGGCAGCATACCCCAAGCAATTGTTAATCAATACATCTCTGGTATGGTGATTCATTTTGATACTGAGATCATGGCTCAGTGTGCTCAGGCGGTAAAGAGGAACTGGTGGTCAAGGAGGTGTCCATGGAGGTGGCGGAGGTTCCAGCGAAGCCCCAACCTTTAATTACGAAATCAAGGCAGATCATTTCACTATGAACATGGTGCACAGTCCCAATGTGGTGCAAGGTCCGCAACTCGTGAACCAGTGTCCTCCTGCATCGAGGATTTTTCATGGGCGCCGAACCATTTTGGATGCCATGCATCAGTTCTTTGCTCAAGATACCTGGAAACAGAAAATATATGTGCTATATGGGCTTGGTGGTGCTGGCAAGACACAGATTGCTCTGAAATTCATTGAAGAAACTACTTGGTGAGTTTATTGAAGTAAATTTTGTGATAGCAATCGGCTCATTTCGGGATAGTTTAACTGATCAATTTTTACTGGATGCAAGCACAACTGAGACTATTCAAAACTCTCTGAAGAATATTACATCACAGGATGCCCTGACATGGCTGGCTGGCAAACATGAAAACTGGCTGCTATTCTTTGACAATGCCGATGATCCCACAATCATTCTCAACCAGTTTTTCCCAAGATGCAATCACGGCAACATTATCATTACATCCCAGAATCCCACTCTCCGAATGTATGGCACATCTTTTCAGGTATCTGATATGGAGGAGTCAGATGCCATAGCATTGCTACTAAACAGCAGCCAACAAGAGGTCTCAGCATCTAATCAACTTCTGGCACAGGACATTGTCAAGGTGAGTTATCAATTGTGCATCAAAGAATGTTGTGTAACTGTATCCAGGCACTATGGTATCTTCCTCTTGCAATTGTTCAGGCTGGAGCATTTATTGCAGAAACTGGAACTCTGGAAACATATTTGAACCTGTTCTTGGAAAACCATGCAGAGCTGCTGAAGAGAAAATCAACCCAGCAGCATGATGACTATGCATGGGCAGTCTATACAACATGGCAAATGAGTTTCAAGAAGCTCAGTCCTGTAGCTGCAATGTTCTTGCAGTTTTGTTCCTGCATCCATTGGGATGATATCTCAGAAGAAATTTTCAGCAGAGCAGCAAATCATCTGATGTAATCCTCTGAATTGGAACAACCACAGTACAGTCCAAAAAGACTGGAGAGACTTAAATCCAATTTCAAGAGGGTTGTGCTTCCAAGGATTCAATCTCCAGCACCAAACAATAAAATTCCAACATCAAGAGAATTCCTTATGCACTTTGTGGGAGCAACTGGAAAATGGGATCCTGACTTTTCTCAATATGACCAACGAAATCAGAGCATATTCTCTTCTCAATTTTCACCCTGAAAGAAAAACCTTTTCTATCCACCCCTTGGTGCACAGCTGGACTAGGACAACACTCAATAATGTGAAGTTATATCAGTCATGTATGGATAACATATTGGCCATGTCCATTAGGGGAATCATGGAGCACAATAGGCTTCTTGCAAGTCTGAGATTGGTTTCTCATGTTGACTCCTTCCTTGGCACTTTCCCTACAGATTTCAGACTGCAGTATGCAGAGGTATATGTCCATGTGGGACGATATGCAGAGGCAAACAAACTTCAGATGATTGAAGTGGAGAGTCTGTTACAAGTTCATGGAGAGGACCACTTGGCCACCCTCATTGCAATGAATGGCCTTGCAATCACTTATAGTAGGCTCAACCAATTGGAAGAAGCTGAAAAGTTGGGCATTGAGGTACTGGAGAAACAGAGAAGGCTCCTTGGTGAAGAGGCCTTGGACACCATTAAAGCTATGAATAATCTGGCTGTCACATATGATAACCCTCCTGCCGGAAAAGCCCTCTGACAAATGACATAAACCGCAAAGTTAAACAAGGAAGACTAATGCATACCACATCAATATAATTGCTGTCTGTTCTGTTGTTTTGGTAACTTGGTTGCTCTGAGGGCTCATAGGAATTAAACCATGGTAATGACCGGCCACAATCAGGTGTATCGAGCCGACGGTAAACAACGCCTCGCTGCTCCCTCAATAGCCACCGAGTTGAGGCGGTGAGGCGTTGCTTGGCGTCAGCTTGACACGGCTAGCTGACCTAAGCGGGCCTCAACCCTTCGGTGTCCTGAATGCAAGTCTGGCACCTTCCGTACCTCCCAGAAAAAAGGTAACAAACCGAATGACTTGGCGAACAGTTTGGCATCTGCTGGCCTGTGGAAAGATGATGGCCGAAAATCTCGGGTGGTGAGAGTCAGCCAGCAGATTGGTAGCCAAAAAATACAATGCGGACTCGCTGTAGCCAGAAATCGACACAACAATGAATTCTGGCCCGGGACCCGATGAGCGCTCGATTCAACAGCCTTTCTTTATGCTCGAGGCAGTTCTCAAAAAGGCGCGAAGGAGGGTGCGAATCGATCAGTGCCAAGGAACATAAATGAGACCAGCGACGCATTTCTGGTAATCCAATCAACTGACTCGTTTAGCTGACATATTTTCATGAAATAGACATGTAGTGAATTACAAAGAATTCGACCAGGATATCCGGCCCAAGTTGCGCTCCATGTTCGACATTTATTTGTCGCATGTCGCCGGAGTATTCTCACGGTTCATTTCCCGGTGGACCCTATGTCGATGCGTTACAAAATGAATTAATACCCTGCATTTCTGTGGTAACGTGGAAAGTATGCGAATTTCTGATTCCAATCCATAATTTTACATAGCAAAACTTAGAAATGCAATTGTGCTCATGGTCAGCTGTTGTCCTGTCTCAACGCTCAAGGGCGTGTCCTGGAGCCTGTTCAATTTTAGATCGCGGCACAGCTCTTTGCATCACCTGATGTATACTTATCTGTCATTGAGGACGAGCAGAGATCCCTTCGTTTATTTCCCCCGAGCCCTCTTCATCATCCCCACCACACGGTGCACAGCACTTCAAATTGGAAGGACCTGACACAGACCTGAGTTACACACCCATATCTGAGTCAGTGACCGTGGGTAAACAGTTCCAAAATGAATTTTTCTGCTTACCTGACATGTAGTAATGGTATGCGGTTGTAACGGATATTGCTTCCGTGCATCCGCAGCCACTTTTGACTCGAATGGTGACGCGTCCGAGACGCGTCAATAATATATCTTAAATAGGTTTCATTCACATTTGATTCTGACTCTGATTGTTTAGTGACTCGTATTTACAAGGCTCTGTAGTTTACTTATGACTCAGTAGTTTAGTATATAAAGTAGTTCTAGTAGAGAGGATTAGTTAGGTTTTTTCGAATCCAATACTTCATCCACTCAGCTCGGTGTGAAGTTTGCGACTCGATTAAGTCTCTTGCAGGGTCGTTTGAACCTTGTTCTTACGCCGACCTCACAGCGGTGCAGGTACTTGTCAACTGGCACTGTCCGCTGCAACCAGCGGTGGACCAACACGGCAAGTTTGTGCAACACTTAATGTCATTGGGGTCGTGTGGGCAGAGGACGGTGGTGTAGACGCCTCTGCCGGTGTGGCAGCTGTTGGTTGAGATGCACACACGGGGTCCAGAGGTGCAGGGCCTGTTGACGGCACTGGATTGAAGAGCGCTGGAGACTGGTAGGGATCATTGAACTATTTTAATAGAAGAAAGTAGATGCGCACCTGCACTAATTTAATCTTTCATCTGTTCATTTATGCAAGGTCAAAATGTTCCTGGCGACAGCAGTATTTTGTTCTTGGGATCTAGAATGGCTTGCGCTCCACACCACATGTTGATAAAGGTATTTTTGACTGCCAACTTGATTCAAACTCCTGCATTCGAGAAATCTGCATCAAGTAATTCTTTGGCCCATTCAGTCTGCCACGCCCAATTTTGCCGACACAGCACGACGGCTGGGATTCAAGCATCTCTCGCACAACAGTGTATGTAGGTTTGGCCAGGGTGGCTGCAAATCCAATAAAAATTAAATTAAATTAAACAACCTATGTGTCGAACTAACAAGTCCGAGAGCTTGATGAGTTCACAAATTTTGATTGTAGAGAGTCCGGCTTGGTACAGAGTTGCGCTCCATACTAGCCGATTTTGAGTGCTCTCAGATGTTGCCGAAATCCTCTCACCGTTCATTTTCGGTTGGGCAGTATACTGTGTTGATGCAACACGTGAATTTACACATGCTAACTCTCTGTCATAACAGGACTAATACGCAAATTCTTTATCCTAATAGATTTCAGAGGGATTCAAACTTTGAAATGGCACGATGCCCACAATCACCTGTCGTCATGTCTGGACAATAAATGGCACATTCTTGAGATTTCTGGGATCACTGCACAAATTGTTATAAAGTAAGGATGCATATCTGTTCAGCAAACGGGAAGCCTCTTGTCCAATTCACCCGACTCCTCTCCATTGCGCCTTCCCGGAGCACAGAGCAGGCAGCACTTGAAATTCGATGGACTCGGACATATGCGCCTCATCAGTACAACATGCTTCAATATTCCCCCGGACCCGAAGTCACGAGAAAATGGATTTTCTGCATATCTGAGATGTAGTAGTGGTTCCTGGTGCACTTGCTGGTGAATCCACACTGCCCACCACCCAAAAAGGGGAGTTTAAACACGGTGCCTTTGTACAACACTTGATGTCCTCGGGGTCATCTGGGCAGAGACCACTGGTGTAGGAGCCGCCACCGGTGTGGCAGCTGCTGGTGGATACACATATGCCGGGCTCGGATTTGCATGGCCTGGTCACAGCAATCCAGGTCGTAGTTGTGACCAATGCAAGGAAAACAAACGCAGACAAAAGTTTCGGGAATCCAGGTCATAGTTGTGACCAATGCAAGGAGAACAAATGCAGACAAAAGTTTCGTGCAGGCAAGGAATATGTTGGGGTGCATTGCGTGCACTGAATTGAATAGTGCCGGAGACTGGTAAGGATCAATGAAATGTTTCAATAGACATAAGTAGTTGCATCTCTGCACTGATTTTTATCTTTTGTCTGTCCATTTACATAGGATTAAAATGTTCCTGGCAACAGCACTCGGTGACTTCCTGTAAGGTAAATTTATTGCTCAGGAATATTTCATATGATGCGATGCACTGTCAAATTGGTGGCATCCTTTCAGCCATTGAGGAACTCTCATATATTCCACCTGATGTCAATGCTTTTGGCCTTCAAGGAGGCATCCACAGAAGAACCTACAGAGTCCGGGCTACCTCTTTTGCCATTGTTGAACTGATTGAAGATATACCTTGGAGATGCCACTCAAACACCAGTGGCAGATTGAATTTATCTTACCAGAAGTCACCCACTGTCATTCTGGAGGGACTTAAAATGACTTGCATTGCTCATGACTCCACACCGCTTTGATGAGCCTGGCACCGAGCCACCCTAGCAATTTTTCATTTTGCTAGCTGAGGAAAACCATTTAAATATGAAGTTGTGCATAAATGGCTTATTGTTTCAATATGGGAGCTATTACCAGCCTGGGTAGTTAGCTATAAGGGAGATAACGTAGTGCATAACTCTGTCAGTGAATTCTAGGCACAGCGGCTCTGGTAAAGAGTCGGAGTCCTTCAAGAAACACAAAGGAGACTTTTTGCGAAAGGTGTATTCAACCATCCATACAGATTGGGGTATGCCGTACGACCCACAAACCAAGGCTATGATGGAATTAACATTACGAGGCGGGTATCCGAGGTGATTAGCACCGGAGGAACGTACCAGTTGGGCCAGACAAGGTGAACCGAGCCATCAGAAAGGTTCGAATCAAACCTGGTTCCATTGATCAACCGAGTCATGGTGTACAAACAGCATGGTGGCTGCACAAATACATGAATAATGAGGAATGATAGCCGAGGGTGTGCCAAGGACTGTTGCACCCGCTCGGGAGGCTATAATTAGTGACCGGGGCTTGGCTTCCGAAGATCCGTGACTCAAGCAAGAATCACATCATAAATTGATGTCGGCCAGTGGATTAGCAATGTCAAAGGTCATCAACTTATTTGCGAGTCTAAATAGGCTCGTGCAGCGCAGCAGGAAAGCGTGCTGATTATAGATCCTCTCTTTCTTACTCATTATTTGTCCTGTTTATTAAGCAGTATTTACGGTCAGGAGATTATTTATGTTCTGTCATCTATTTGTACTATATTCTGTTTATGGAAATTGTCGTAGAATATATAAGGCTTGTATTAGCTCTAGAGATACCAGTGGATCGGACCCCTCTTGTTGCTACAGTTAAGTTTTGCTAGAAACTTCTGTGGTAATCCATTCGGAGAAACTTCTAGAAGCTATAAAAGTTTCTGTTGTTTTTCTTGCAATACATTGTTGGATTGTGATCAGATGTCTTTTACGCGTGAACAAGTTAAACAAATACGGTTTCGGAGCGTGTGAATTGGATTTGGACACGAGAGAACTTGGTTCTAGCGAGATTTGAAGTCTTTTGACTTTTCGCGAAAAGCCTATTGCAAGAGAAATACTGCAAACTCAAACACTTTGCATGGAGTTACCTTGTCCAAAACCACCTATACAATTGATAAAACCTTTAAACAACTTCCCTTTGTTTCTAGAATGTGTAAGTGCCTAGAAGTGATCAGAAGTCGTTTGTCTGTCTTGTAGAGTTGAAAAGGACTTCGCTCTAGGAAGTTTAGCTAAATTGCAGCAGTCTATACTGGACTGGAACCTCGAACTCAACCAAACGAGTGTGTTGTGTGTTGTGTGTGTAGTGTAGTGTGTGTGTTGTGTTCCAAAGACCCTTTTCACAAATACTTTATTTCACATATATTCCACCCTAGATGCAGAGCAAGCGTTCCAGCATGTTGCACCCAGTTTTTTTGACACCCAAGAAATCGATTTGACTCCTGCACATTCCACTCTATTTGGTATCCCAATATAATGTTCCACGACTCCTCCGATTATGCTCCTCACCACTTCCAGATCAATGTCTGAGTGGAACTGTCCAACCATGAGCCTGATAATGAATTTTGTGATTTAGGGCACTTCTCAGTCTGTTGTCTCTCTCATGATGGCATTCTGGCAGAGAGCAACAGTTTCTTATTCCTTCAAGTGCTTCAGCTTCATTCCTTCAGTGTGACCTCTCATCTTTGAAATTTTGTATCGAGGTCGACATCATGATATCTTTTCACCCCCTTGGCTTCTAATAGTTCCTGGTTTTTCCATAGCTCATATATTATTCATTTCCTTCGGCCTTCTGACTTGACATTTTTCAGGGTCATCAACCACAGGTCAGTAAATATCAGTCTGACTACGGGTGTGGAAGTGCCAATAGGTACACTCATTGCTAATAGAGATTTCCTCCATAGATGTGAGCTCCAGTTCGGGCATTAACAGCCACTCTTCTCTCTTCCATTGGACACACTCACCATTTTCTACCAATACTCCTTCAACTTTAGATTTGGCATGCAAGACATATACTTCTGGCCTTGATCAAGATTTCACTCAAGCTGCATGTGACAGCATTCACTTCACACATTCACGTGTATTCTGGACAGTCAAAGGAGATACAGGATAGTTGGCATGGATTATTCATTTCTCTCTTCTACAGTACTGTATGAACACACACTTACAATATAACACTTCACAGACAATTATTACATCTCACTCCTGTATGTAGCACTCATCAGTGCAAATTCAAGTCTGGAGGTTCACAAGTGCTCGGAGTGTGCTGGAGATCAAGTCGCTGTAAGGGGAACCCACTTCCAGCCCTCCTAGTTCTTCTGCTCCTGCTCCTGAAACCTCCTGAGTCCCTCCCAAAAGGGGTAGCCACACCATCCACTGGCATATTATGTGCAACGCCACCCAAGATCACTGTTACATGCAGAGACCAGCACCCGGATTCACATGGACAATTTGTATATAGTTGGGCACCTGCCAGCAGAGATCCTTAGACTTTTTTCTCTTTGGATTCTCTTCTGCCAGGTGCACTGCACTTGTATTTATGTACTACTTATTTATCCTTTGAATTCTCCTCTGCCAGGACTCTTGAGATTGATCTCAGGCTGCAAGTTTGCCCTTACAGTTGCTGGTGGTTTGGGCTACCACCAGCATGTGTCTGATGGGGGCAGCGCGTCCTCTCTCTATCAGCAGTTGCACATGTCCTGGCATTCTGTGAATTGATGGCTTGGCCAGCATTGCTGAGTATTCCCTGTGACAGTGAAACACTTGCTCTGCATCTAGGGTGGAATATATATGTGAAATAAAGTATTTGTGAAAAGGTCTTCAGAACACAACACACACACTACACTACACACACAACACACAACACACTCGTTTGGTTGAGTTCGAGGTTCCAGTCCAGTATAGACTGCTGCAATTTAGCTAAACTTCCTAGAGTGAAGTCCTTTTCAACTCTACAAGACAGGCAAACGACTTCTAATCACTTCTAGGCGCTTACACATTCTAGAAACAAAGGGAAGTTGTTTAAAATGTTTTATCAATTGTATAGGTGGTTTTGGACAAGGTAACTCCATGCAAAGTGTTTGAGTTTGCAGTATTTCTCTTGCAATAGGCTTTTGCAAAAAGTCAAAAAGACTTCAAATCTTGCTAGAACCAAGTTCCCTCTCATCCAAATCTAATTCATGCACTTTTAACTTGTTCACACATAAAAGAGATCTGATCACAATCCAACAATGTATTGCAAGAAAAACAACAGAAACTTTATAGCTTCTAGAGGTTTCTCTGAATGGCCTGACACAATCAGATTACCACAGAAGTTTCCAGCGAAAACTTAACTGTAGCAACAAGAGGGGTCTGATCCACTGGTGTCTCTAGAGCTAATACAGGCCTTATATATGCTGTGACAATTTCCATAAACAGAATATTGTACAAATAGATGACAGAACATAAATAACTTCCTGACCATGAACACTGCTTAATAAATAGAACAAACAATGAGTAAGAAAGAGAGGATCTATAATCAGCATGCTTTTCTGCTGTGCTTTAGGAGTCTATTTGGACTCACAAATAAGTTAATGACCTCTTGGCATTGCTCACCTGCTGGCCAATATCAATATATGATGTGATTCTTGCTTGAGTCATGGAACTTTGGAAGCCAAGCCCCAGTAGCTAATTATAGCTTCCTGAGCAGGCGCAACAGTCCTTGGCACACCCTCAGCTATTGTTTCTCATGATTCATGTATTTGTGCAGCCACCATGCTGTTTGTACACCATGACTCGGTCAATCAATGGAACCAGGTTTGACTCAAACTCCTTTGATAGCTCGGTTTGCTTTGTCCAGTCCAACCGGTATGTTCCTCTGGTGCTAATCGCATTGGATACCTGCCTCATAATTTTTATTCCATCATGCCCTTGGTTTGTGGGATGGCAGCATACCCCAATCTGTCTGGATAGTTGAATACACCTTTTGTGAAAAGTCTCCTTTGTGTTTCTTGAAGGACTCTGGCTCTTTACCAGAGCTGTCACACCTAGAATACACTGATAGAGTCCCACCCTATGTTATCTCCCTTATAGCTAACTACCCAGGCTGGTAATAGCTCCCATATTAAAACAATAAGCCATTTATGCACAACTTCATTATTAAATGGTTGTCCTTAACTAGCAAAATGAAAAATTGCTAGGGTGGCTCAGTGCCAGGCTTATCAACAGACTCCCTAGTTACCATCTGTTTGTATATTTGTTTCATGTAGGGGCTCTGGTCATGCAAGAGTACATGTTTGAGCCATCCCGATTGCTTATAAACGCCTGGCAATGGAAATTAAGGGGCATTTCTCCTTGCTTTCACCCACCATCTTCCACTCATAGTCAGAGCTAAGTCCTGCTGTCTATCTTCAAGAACTCGAGCTGAGCATTCCACTAAGGAACAAGCATTGATCCTGAGGCATACAGCTGAGTACTCTCGCTTTCTGAGTTGTGATACATATTTTCTGGTCCAGCCTCGCAGTCTAGGTTGTTCTTGCCAACTCTCTACCTCTGGTCCACCCAGCAACTGACCCATACTTCCATGCAGGAAAGATACCCGTGACCATGAGAAACTTAAGTTTGATGTTTTCCTTTCATCGAACACGGGAACTGGGACAATGAAAACCACGGTGCTAAGTGTCAGACTGCCACAGCATGTTAACTAGACTACACATGCTACCAATTTATTACAGCTTTCCATGTAGTTACTTCTACATTCTTTGTATTACTGACCTTTGATTCGACAACACTGATATCATGAGATCTGAAATGACACACTAATGCAGGGACACAAGGAGCCAACCATAGGTTGCCGACAAGTGTACCCTGCAAAAGGCTGAAGGACAACAGTGACAACAAAATTTGATATCATCTGAGGTAGGAGATCAAGGAGATGAGGAATCAATCGGAGGTTGGTGACAAGTGTCCACCCTCTGCTTGATACCACTTTGATCATGACCCAAATATTGCTGTAGCAGAGCACGGGTTGGCTGCTAGTGAATATTGAAATGAGATCTCGACACACTGTTCCAGTTGGGTGCGAATTCCCTGAAGCTTGAGGAAGGAAAAATGTCCCATGTTGGCTGGAACTCTGCCTCGAGAAGTGGAACCATTGAAGACACGCTCACAATGAAATCGAACAAACGAGGCAGCTGAATCTTAATATCCAAGGAACTGCAAAGAAACACTGCGATGTCATGTTGCAGGCTGCATTCCATAAATCTTCCTCCATCCGGCAGGGAATGAAACATTGCCACATTTGTTGGCTGTCGAGATAGAGTCTGCCAGGTCTTGGCAGCATATTGCTCGAGCACTGTGGCGCCCGGCAAGACAAGATCTTTGAGCATACAAATGGGATCTTTTTTCCGTTGATTATGGTTTGGATTCCTTTGTGTTGAAATTAATCAACTTCCGGGCCTCAATTGATGTGACTTGATGACAAGACCATCGAGCCGTTGGTGACACAGTGGTCGCAAACGCCAAGGAATCAAATCAAAGAGAATGCACAAATTGAATATTAATATACAAGGAGCTTCAAAAACACCATGAAGTCCTTTTTCAGGCGGGGTTCCATAATTCTTTCTCCACCCATGTAGCAATCCTGTGCCAAGTCCATACATTCGGGCTTGTCTTGCGTGCATGTGAGAACGGTCCGGGAATCAGGGGCGGAGGACATACCCTTGGAATAACGATTGACGCAAGATGTCGGAACATAGAGGAGGCTTGAGGATCACCTGCGATGAGAGTTGAACAATGAGAGAATGACCAGAAAATGCGTGAGATGACCAACCATCACTAGGAATACACTGGCTCGACATCAAATTCCCAATCATAGTAAGAGAGTACGAACCAACTACGAGTGGAAGGAGATCATTACATGAGTGTGTGGGTCAAGATGTATATCACTTACTTTCTGTACATGAGCATGGCTGTAACAGATCACATCGGGGAACGTTTCGCAGATCACGCACGCACTGGTGTAAATCGCATTCATGAATTGTTGAGTCAGAAAACATGTATCACTCACAATCTCGAAGATCCCGCACATTGTGAATAAACATATTTGCAATGGTCATGGAGCACTCACAAGCTGGAGCATATATGAGCCTAAAGGATAGAAATACGACATACAGAAAACTACTCACCTCCTGCAAGATGGCATTTCACCCCAGTTCAATTGGCCAATTAAAGTGCACTCACACACTATGGAGAGGATCAGTCGGTAATGACCAAAGACAGATGAACCGGAAGACTGACTTGCTATCAGAAATAATTGAAGAAGCGAATCAACAGGGGGTCGAGTGCTCAATGATGGAATTACCAACCATCTACAGGGTGTTGAATCAGAAGGTGAAAGTATGGATTTTCGTTCACACTCACATGCTGGGAAGTTGAGAAAGGCGTTGATATCGTTTGAAATAAGACATAATGAAAACTCACCAACTGTAATCCAAATGACATTGGAACACAGGAGATGAATCATGACTGCAACGACTCACTGCCTTTGAACCCGATTACCATGATAATCAGCATTGAATGCAAAGAAAACTCACCTTCTGCAGGCGATTAAGTATCATATTCATCGTCGACAGCAAAATAAGTGTCACGCACACACTGAGAGGTAAATTATCGTTGCGTTACTGAATGCCCCCATCACTGTGTGTGTTGGAAAAGCACTCACAATCTGAGAATACCAATGAATTCGATGAGTCATAATTGATGAAATGCAGTGAACGACAATATACAGCCGAAAGAATGCCGCACCTCACACTACCGGAAAGAAGGTCGAGTTTCAGAGTCAGGCAATTTGGGAAAAGAATCACACCCACCGCATCAAGTTCCTACGACAATCAATTTGGCATTCACATCTCCCTGTGGAATGAAAATGAACACACTCACGCCGATGCCGAAGTCTGGATCCTGCCAGATAAATTGAGGAGATTATGTTGTGCAGAGACGCTGGAGCTTACGCAGTCCTGGGTGAAGTATAATTGGGTGGGAGCATCAGCCGTTGTGGGATGAATAACTGACACTCTGCTGAAATGTGAGGAACAGCGGTGTAGCATAGGACGCAGAAACACCCACAAGCTGGAACAAATATGTGAGTTGAACTGAAATGGAGAGCGGCCATCGCAAGACAAAAGACTTACACACTGTCAACACATCAGTCACCATCCAAGTCAGCCGAGCCCTTGGAGGTTGCTGGGATCCACATACAGTCTAAAATTTGTCAGCGCTATACCATAACATGTAGAAAAACCTACTTGCTATTCACGGGCCCGCTTTATGGTCACCCAAAAGACACAGCCATGTCGATATCACTCACAAGCTGTACTCAAAGCTCAATTGCAGTGCCATAAAATTTCGAAGTCACTCACTTGCTGTGATGTATAAGCCTACGGTGACTATTTATAATTACAGGGAAAGGACTTACGGTCTGGGAGGTAATTCGTAGTCAGTAACAGATCGGCGCCCTTGAGACACACTCACGTCCTAGAAAATGGGGAGTTGAAACACTCAATCCCTAATTATCAGTTCAATCAATACTCACACACTGTGGTAGGCATTCAGTTTTCGGGTCCAAATAATTCAAAAGGTATAAACCACGCACATCCGACTAGTATTTTCATTCGAGTCAGTATTATCAGCCAGTCGACTGCACATCCTCCGCGGCCAACTACTTACACACTACGTGTGCACTGAATTCAGAATTAATGGGAGACATGTTGGAGAACCACTCACAGGCCCCAGCTGACGACTGCCCAACGCATTGGCCTGATCAACCGTCAGAATGCCATTGAGCAGCGGCGCTGCGCAGGGACATACCTCGGGCACGGGAGTGGCGGCAGCGCCCACCACAAGCGCAGCGGCAGCGAGCATCTTGAAGAATTGCATGAGTCAAGAGACGAAAATGAGGATATAGACAATGAGGTCGACGGTTGGATCCTCCAATCTTGCTGTCCTTATATATCGTGTCGTTGAACAGCTATTCCCTAGGATCGATTTCCACGCCCTCTTTCATCTATCTCAAATCTTCGGCCTTTGATAAGTATCAACCTGAATTTGGCTAGGTCCTAGGTCAGCCATGCAATGTCGAATTTCGTGCTCACGGACGCTATTCCCTAACCCCGAAACTTCTAGCTCGTTAACTGTCCTTTTCCGCATTGTGGTAACGTACTTTTCCATGTTCGCGATTCAATGAACCCAAAGGCAGTCAAATTAGCTCCACAAAGAAGGTGAAACGGCAGCCCAGAAATAACGTGTAGATCTCAGGTACATAAGGACGACTTTGTAGGGCATTTCTGCTGCCTGTTCAGGCATCATTATTATTGCAGCGGATTCATTCCCGCGATTCCCTCGTGCTCCGCAGATCTAGCAGATGCGACGTTGGAGTGTGCGAGACAGATATGAATAGCGACAACACAGTGATATGAGCCTTGAAACGTGAATCTCGTGCAGCGGCGCAGGGGTATACGGGGATTTGATATGCTTATCATGGGTTCCCTGATCAGTGGAGGGACGTGATATATCAAAACCCCTGGTCTAGTGGTGAGGCTGATATATCAGTCCACCTTCACTTTGCGCACCCACTGCGCTTCGCCCGATTTGCACGCCCACCGTTGGCCCGCCTCACCACCAGAATTGATGGCGCTCGGTCGCGCATCCCAAATGGGTCGAACTGTTTGCAAATGTTACGATCACATCGTCTCGCATCGTTCTTCTTTCGGCCCATGGCCCATGTCGGTTGAGAGGACGAAAAAAAAAATCGTTGGAAAAAGAGCGAGAGAAGGGAAAAAAGAGAGGGATTTCAGGATGATTTCTAAGTGATATCAGAATGCTTTCCCGTGGAGATAGCGGCCCGAAAAGTGTTACGGCATACAATGTGAAGTCTGAATCTTTCCGAGACTCAAAGCCTCATTGGGTAGATAACCGCTATCAGCTAGCCTACTCCAACTGGAGGTGACCCCTCAAGAAGACTAAGGCCGACCGATCATCTTTCAAGATAATTGCCCATCATATCGCTGCGATCATATCATTCTTCCCACCGTCAGTCACACCTCGGCTCTGTTTTGACACGTCGGCGGTCCTGGCTCACTGCACGACGCACTACCCACCTCGGCATCCAGCGCTTACAGTGATTCAAGATTTCTCCCTCCTCGGTATGATCTCCTGTTTCACAGGCCCATGAACCTGGAAATACAGGTGCATGCAATAGTCTTCTTGCAGCGTGCCGACACCATCGACTTTGAATTTGCAAACTGAACGAAGAATCCCAGGATTTCTTCTCCTCACACGACGTTAAAATTGCCGGAGATGCACCATGTTCAGCATGCCGCCATCTGCGACGTGCTTCTCAACAGCAAGCTGGCAAAATTTGGGCATTCCTTTGCTTATCCCTTTCGCACTTGAACTTTCGCAACAGCTCGAGATTCTGGGCGCGTATGGCACGTCGGCCACCCTTGATTCGACCGAGACATCTCCGATATGTCCTGCTACCTCTGCATCTAAATTCGTATTGCGAGGCTGTCGCCAGCGACTGCGAGTTTTATCTGTGATGTGACAACCGCTTGATCAAAGGATTCATCCACGACTTTTTCAGGCGACCGAATAGCTCATTTGAGGCCAATTATGAATATGACACAAGGCTAGGACTCCTGGAACAAGGCTAGCTGCGAATATGACTCTTTCAACGAGGCTAGCTGCGAATATGACTCCTTAAACAAGGCTAGCTGGAAATATCACTCGTTCGACAAGGCAAACTGCGAATATGACTCGTTAAACAAGGCTAGCTGCGAATATGACTTGGGCTAGCAGTGTAGTTCGTCACTTCGTAGGATCACGGAAGTTCATCGCCTGGTGGGCAAGTTCGTCAAATGTATAGGAAAGATTGTCACTTGCCGCTTTGGGACTTGTGGAAGTGCAAGCTCATCAGATGATCAGTGAGCTGTGGACAGCAAGTGGACAGAGTGATGGAGCGCTCGGTGAGAGCTTGTCACGCCAGTCACATCATGTCACAGGCCGGAAACACGGCCCGCCGACGCGATTTTGATGGCCGCGTTGTATACATTTCGTGAATAATTTCGAATGACCGGAGTTGAGGCTGTTCAAAAAGCCCTATATTGGATTTCATCATGAGAAAGCTCCGCGTTCTCGAACGCAGAACACGTTGAATATTCCAGAGCAGATAATGAAACCACCGCGCGAAGAAAGAGGTGACGAGGAACTGGCGGTGTCTGTATTGCCATAGAAAATTTGAGTAAACAGAACAGTAATAATCAAATAAAGTGCTCATCTACGCGACCGAAGAAATTTTCACTTCAGAGAACCCCGAGGGGTGAGCGAGTTGAGGTTGAATATCATTGCAATTGAGTGACGCAGAAGGAAATAGCCCCAAAAGCAGGACACGAGCATACCGTAATGAATTTGACTCAAATTTTGGTTTGGAGTGCCTGCACTACCTTGAGGCAGGAATATCTGAGCAATGGTGCCTCCAGAAGGGCATCATCTATCCGGAGAACTGTTCAAGAAAGAGAGCAGAGAAATGGATATGGACTCACTATGTAGTAAAACAGAGCAAGCCTGTACAGGTTGTGCGAGCATTCAATTGCATAAACTACCCTGCATCCTGAAAGTACTTGAACTACCGCGGAGCTCCACATGCTTGCACAATATTTATTCAAAGAGTAAAACTAGTCTGAAAGTAATGAAGTGAAATACCCAAGTGAATAACTCAGGCAATGAGCACCCTGAATTCAACTTGCCATCGGGCTTTGCCCAAAGAACAGGATAAAATTGTCTAGAGTCATGTGAATAGTACTAAGACCGAGATGTGAGGTCAACGATTGAAAGATTGTAGGAACCCGTAACTTTGGATACCAAAGGTCAGCCAATTTAAAAACAGGTCTAAAATGAGAAAAAATACCATTGCATCGATCTGTCAGCCTCGTAGTATGAGAAAAAATACAGTGTCACAAAAATAAATGCACACCCTTCTATTTTGTCATAATTCAGCAACCACTTGAGATTTTGAGCCAAACTCAAATGTCACATTGTCGAGGGAGCCGGTGCCGATGTTTCGCATATGTTGATCGCATCATAGTACTCAAACAAAGATCTTGCGCATTGTGTTTTTCCTCAAATGTACACATATACACATAGCTATGCACCGAGTCAACACTTCAAGCTCCTGGCACTCAGATCAAATGCAGAAACGATTAACTTGGATTCTATAAGTCGTACGCACATGAAACAAGATCTACGAATTAGCCTGCGCAAGTTATCAAAGATAATTGAGGTAGCGACATTTGTGCTCCTTTTTGTAACGCTAGGCAAACTCTTCCGGACCGTGCTCAACCCATTCCTTCGCAGTCAGCTTCTCGTGCGTCTCGAGACCTTCATCCCCTACCCAGCCAGCGTGCCCTGTGTTCGGGGAAAGGAGACAGCGTTGACTTGACCTCAACATAGTGGCCGCGTAGTCCGAGGGACATGGAGCCGTAAGCCTCAACAATATCAATCCCATGAGAGGCGTACCGTGAGTTGCCGGAGGTAATTGTCCCACGGTTTGATTTCTGCCTTTTCGGATGGAAAGTTGAATGAAACAATTCAGTGAAAATGTAAATGGTACCCAGATGGTGCGTACCGAGATCATCTGGGACGCATGACGCCGGACCAGATAGAAATCATGAGAATTGTTTACTGACTTGGTCAGTTCATCGGATGAAAGGAATCCGAATATCATCTAAATTCTCCATTGCTACCAGTGAAAATTCGGCATCCAAGCAGGAAAGGCGTAATAAATCTGAATCGCACCCATACCCATCACCCAATAAGTTAGCATCGGTGGACGACAGTTGAAGCGGCGTCAGCTGAAGCTTTGAGGTTGTATAAAGTGCTTGAGCGAATTGATTTTAGCACATGGAAATTAAATCACCATAGTGGGGCTCCACTGAGGGATTGTCTCACTTTGTAAGCGGTCCATTTGGTTGCTGCGATGATTGGGATAAGGAAGGGAACGGCGCAGCCGCGGGAACGCGGGTTGACGGCCAATATGCGAGTTGTTCGGAAACAAATCTGGAACAGCTGTTAAACCACAGGAAATTAGAGACGGAAGCGGTGGTGTGTTGTTAAAGCCAACGAAATCAACTCAGAGCATTGCTGAAACTGAGGCTGCTGAGAAATCCACATAGAAATCTGAGCTCTAGGTGAACCTGCGGATGAATCACAGCCCAGAAAGCAATGGCTATCAATGTATCGGGAGTGAGACCTGAAGGAATGGACCGAATTGTCTATGATGTACAGAAAGGTAAAATGGGCGTAGTGTCATCGGGCAAAAATGGGACCGTACCGACATCTTCGACTGATGTGTAGGGAATTTCAGCCTTGAGAACAGATAATTGCTACAGGTCGATGAATTACGACGTGAAGGTATTTCGAACCTACAGAATTTTGTATACATCAAGGATGCATTCATACTTGATTTGTACTTTTGGGAGTTATCCTTTCACCAGAATATTCGGCTAGTATACTAGTCTTTGATTGCTGAAACAGCGAAAGTTTCAGACGGTCGTCCAAATGGGAAAGTTCTTGGTTCAAGGGCGAGGCACAGCGATGCGGCATCACGGCAATAGCCGGTCATTGATCCCTTGCCTGGTGCCTCGCCGCTTCTCCCGCGCATTGATGGTGAAGCACTTCAACATTGTTCCGTTTAACTCCAGTTATTCCAATCGAATTATGTCAAGGGTGAGGCATACGACCACTGGTAAGAGAATCCAGATTCTAGAGTAAACCAATTTTTGTGTCTACTTCATTCACCATCGCATCTGCACAGTGGCTTATCACGACCGGCTGGTTTGTGAATGGAAATAACATAAATAATAGGCGCCTACCTATTCGGGCCTAGCTCCGTTCCCATGCCCATGTCTGTCAGTGTCTATTCTTGAACTGACATTGTCACAGTGACAGCAGTGATAATTGATCTCTCCTTCTCCCCTCATGTCCTCTGCGAGGTCTCTCGATCCAAGTGCATCTCAGCCTTCGCTCATAAGAGGCAGAGCACGACAGAAGCCATTGAAGTCTCAGTCTTCGAACCATGAAGACAACACAGCCCAAACAGTCATTAATCAATTTATCTCTGGTGCGATGATTGTTTGTGATCCTGAGATCGTTGCTGAATGTGCTCAGGTGGTCGAGGAGGTGCCGGTGGTCAAGCCAGTCATTATGGAGGCAGTGGAGGTTTCAGTGAAGGCCCAACCTTCAATTATGGCCCAACCTTCAATTATGGCCCAACCTTCAATTATGAAATCAAGGCAGAACATCTCACCATGAATACTGTGCACCACGCTAGTACTAGTTCTGCTGCAGCACAAAGTTCTCAAGCCGTGAATCATTGTCCTCCTCCATCAAGGATCTTTCATGGACGGCGATCTATTTTGGATGCAATGCATCAGTTTTTTGCTCAGAATACCCAGGACCAGAAAATATATGTGCTGTATGGACTCGGAGGTGCTGGAAAGACACAGATTGCACTCAAATTCATTAAAGAATCGACTTGGTGGGTTCAGTGAAATATGCTGTGTAATAGTAACTGACTGATTTTGGACTAGTTTCAGTGATCAACTTTTACTGGATGCAAGCATGACTGATACTATTCAGAACAGTCTAAGAAACATTGCTACTGTCAAGACAGCTGGGACTACTTCACAGGATTCCCTGACATGGCTCACAAGCATACACGAAAACTGGCTGTTATTCTTTGACAATGCAGATGATCCCAAAATCAATCTCAACCAGTTTTCCCAAAATGCAGCCATGGAAACATTGTCATCACATCCTGAAATCCTAATCTCCAAGTATATGGGGAAGAGTCCCATGTGTCTGATATGGAGGAATCAGATGCTGTAACATTGTTGTTGAAGAGCAGTAAACAAGAAGCATCAGCATCCCATCAACTTCTGGCACATGACATTGTCAAGGTGAGCTGTCAATCAGCATGAATGCCCTTGTCATAATAGTATCCAGGCACTATGGTGTTTTCCTCTGGCAATTGTTCAGGCTGGAGCATTTATTGCAGAAACTGGAACTCTGGAAATGTATTTGAACCTGTTCTTGGAAAACCACACAGAGCTGTTGAAGACAAAATCAACCCAGCAGCATGATGACTATGCATGGACTGTCTATACAACATGGGAAATCAGCTTCAAAAGGCTTCGTCCCGTGGCTGCAATGTTTCTTGAGCTTTGTTCACTTATACATCAGGGTGATATCTCAGAGGACATATTTAGAAGAGCAGCAGAACATGTGATACAATTAACTGAACAACCTCAGACCAAATGAAGAAGGCTAGACATACCCAAACCCAAGTTCTGAGGTATCAAACAAGGAGATTTCAACATCAACAGAATTCCATCTGCACTTTGTAGGAGCAACTGGGAAATGGGACTCTCTCTTTTTTCTAAAAGTCACCAATGAAATCAGAGCGTATTCTCTTCTTGACTTTCACCCAGAGAGAAAAACCTTTTCCATCCATCCCTTGGTACACAGCTGGACTAGGACAACACTTGCAGAAGCAGAGTTGTATCATTCATGTATGGATGATATATTGGGCTGGTCCATGTTGGAGATCCCAGACTACAATATGCCACTTGCAAGTCTAAGATTGGTGAGATGGCACAACAAATAAAGTGTTGATCCTCTGGTATTTTTGCGCTCTTTCAGACCAGAATGCAAACCATCTGGAAGCGTAGGGAATGCACCTAGGCAGTTACTTATACAAGTGCACTAGGACCTTGTTCGGTGATATAAAGGAGAGTTAGCATTGACTCCGACGGCTAGCTGTAGTATTTGGGTCTTACAAGTGGGACGTGCTTGCCTAGGCACTTATACATGACCACTAAGGAGATATACCTGGAAGCCCATCCATGCCTAGGAGCAATATTGAAGACAAGATGTTCAACCAGAAGTGCAGTGGTTTGAAGAGCAGGCTGAGAGAGATCACCAGACATATTCAGACTGATGCCTAGGCAGCTAGGGACCAATGGTACAAAACAACATATGGGACTTAGTAGGGTTACCAGCACCTAGGCGGACGATCGTTGATTTTAGATGGAACCGTTAGGCCGAGGCACTGATCCGAAGACTTTGGCATAAGAAAGACACGTGATGGTCAAGCGTGGGCACGACCTGACAAACATAGACAAATATAGGAGAACAATCGGACAGTTCTCATTGGAACCGAGCATTGGTAGTCTTGGCGGTCAGGATCTGCAAGTCCAGAACATCACCAGACTGCATGAATCAGCAACCAAAACTATTATTAGACAGGATTCAACTCCTGCCATGCAGATGCATACTTGTAGGTGCAGACGGCGGCACTTGCAATCATGCATATACCATTTATAGACCTAGGCAGTCATACAACATGACTTATCCTACCTCGGACGCTTGTGAATGGCCTCAGCATATTTATTTTGACTCATTTCACTTTATCTCATCCATCATTGCTTATATGTATAAAAACCCAGTAGAATAACCATGACACCAGATTGATCCCACCTAAGTACCAGTGCGGGTTTCTCAGGCTATACATGGAGATTTTGGTACCCCAAAACTCTGCTTGTATTAGTCTTTACTTGGAATCTGGATATTTGTTTTACTCTGGACTTGGAGTTTGAACTTGAGAAAGAGACCTTCAGTTGTTGACTTGAGATCAAGTCCTCACTTACAAAATTGATTGGGTGTCCTCCCTCTTGAAAGAAGTCGTATTTGAATGTTGAGTTGCCTCTACCCCGACTTGTGCAAAGGGCCTTGTCGTAGTGTATTGGATCTTGACTGGAATTGCGGTAGCTGGCAGGAAGCCTTAAGAGAAGAAGATTTGAACTGGGTTATACTACCCCTAGGCGACCGACTGTACCTTGTCAGGTGCTTTGCCTTCACCCCAACTTGTTGCCTAGGAGCCTTGTTGTAGTGTGTTGGATCAACGTCTGGACACATGCAGTGTCCATAGGGCCTGATAACAGAGTAGACAAATGTTCCTAGTGCATTGGAAAGCCTAGGTCGATGGCATAACAAACCGTTTGAGCCTTTGTTCGCTTGGAGTTAGCCTCGGATACTCACGGACTACCGGAGTGAGGATTTTCACGAGTTATCAAAACCTCTGCCCTGGAGCCTTAGATTTAATCGTCTAAACCTCCTTGTATCCACCTATTATAAAAACAACCTATTTACTTCGTTCATTGAGGTGCCTAGGCGGACTTTCCTTCAGTTGGAAGCACTCATCTGAAGTATAAGGCGAACATACGAAGTACTGTGTGTCTTGGATTTCCATTTGGTTTCAATTCTGAACCAGCTAGCCGCATACTATGGCTCAGACCCGAACTCACAAGGAGAAGCACTTAATCTTTGGGAGTAGTAGTGTTGGTTTAGTTTGGTAGTTGTTGGTGTGGTTGTTGCCCATCACATCTTATCGCTATTCTGTCACGTTTGTCAAGTGCACCGTTTCATTGGTTTCTCCTGTCAACTCCTTGCTTGGTTTTTTCTCTACTGATTCTAGACTGCAGCATGCAAGAGTATATGGTTATGTGGGGCAGTATGCAGAGGCAAAAGGACTTGAGATAATTACAAGTTGTGGTCTTGGAAAAGTGGAAAAAGATTTTTGGTGAACACCATCCAGAGACATTGACAGCTATGGATAATCTGGGATGCACATATCACTGCATGGGGCGCCTCCTTGAAGCTGAAGCACTGCAAGTTGTTGCCCTAGGGAAGCGGAGGGTACTTTTTGGAGATGATCATCGTAAAACCCAGCGTCTACTACAAAATTTCATTCAGACATATCATGGTCTTGGTAAACAAGCAGAGGCTGAAGAGCTCGAGAAGCTCTTGAAGAAGTGATGTGGAAGATGCCTTCGAAGAGTAGGAGGATGAAACTGCTTCAGATTTTGTGATTTGGATACTGCTCTTGTGTCATATATTTTCTGCTGTGAATACTTATTTATCATGTCAATCGAAAAATTGGTTTCTATGCAGGCAATCCACATGGATCCTATTTGATATTGAAACATGCTGTAGCTAAACATATCCAACTCCCACCTTGACTCTGCTTCAAAAACGTAAACATTCATTCGGATCTTACTTGACAATTTGCTCCGGCGTCTGTAACTTCAAACTTGTGAAAGTTACTGTTGAGATCACATTACTCGCTATGTCATAAAGTGACCGGAATTATGAATTTATGTATGAATAGCTCTACATCTCTCCACTATTCTGGGCAGAGTCTTGGTCTATAATGCATTTTGAACTCATTGTGATATTTTCCTGCAAGGTCTAAGGTTTCATAGTAGGACTAATCATGAAATCAAAAAAATAACCCGGAAATAGTGATTTTCCTTTTCTGACCATTGCCTTAACGGTGATTGGTGGGCTTTGAAGTGCTAGGAAATAGTGTTTCACACTAAAGAACACTCCCCCAAAATACTAGGGGTCAAGGTATCCTCTATGTATCTCTATACACGAATTACTTGATAAGAAAATCACCCATTCAGCCTGAGTTTAATTTGAACCGAAATTTTTGCAGGAAGAGCAAGCTGATTGTGGTCCTTTTTGTGATTCACGAATCCAAGGGAGGTCCTCTTAGAACATCCATAAGGAAATAATCACATCTATCAGGATATTTTGAGGAGCTGCACCAATTCCGGTCACTTGACGACACAGCGAGTACATCACATCTTGAGTCCGTAAATCAAGCAATATTGTCCCCAGGGGACGGTGCCGGTCCGTGCCAAACACCAGCCCCGGCATTCGCAGACAGTAAAGCAGACAATGTTCGAAGTCCGCCCATTATTCCCTGAATTGCCGACACCACCCGCAATTTGGACTGAAAACATGGTAAAGCTGGATTTTTCAATGGCTGCCCCATTGTGGTGTTAAAATTTATGTCAACGGCACAATGGAATGCATCGTGCATTGTCGACAACTTGCCGAGATACACTTTCCGATTTTGCCTGAGGGTTGTATACACAAATAATTAGCAAAATCTTTCCATATTGTAATGCAGTCCAAAATGGAACCTCTTATACGCAGGTTTGAATCCTTACTCCCAGGCTAGGTTCACGCCCACACCAGAAATTTGCCTGGCCTGGAATTCAAAACCGGACAAGGATGCCTCGGCTTCGCTTTGAAGGCAGGCATGGAACAATGGAACAATTGCCTGCCAGGTGTGTATTCAATGATGAAAATTAATATTCACGGCCCACAAATAATAACCCTACGAAGCTTCCACGACCAAGCACACCTTGCTTTACAGGTAAAATTCGGATGTATAAGAGTGGACTCAATCCTCTGGTATTATTTTCATTTCTGTGTCTGAAACCAGGTAGATTGGTTGGCTTGGCAAACAAACAAAGTACCTCACAAAAGAAAACTTAGTATACTTGAAGGGCCTTGGTACGAGCTGAATGCTGGGGAAAGAGAAAAATGCACAGATGTGCGGTCATTTTCAGAGGCTAGGCAAGTAAACAATAAGAAGGATTCGCAGATGAAACAATTGAGTTCGACATAGGTGGTTGTCTGACAAGGAGTCGGGACTCGAATGAGACGTGGTAGAGAAGGAAAACAAAGTGGTGGGAATACTCGGCGATCTCGGGCCTGCTTGTTGACGACACTACATATGTTCACGTCCAGTAAGAGCACTAATCTCCGAGGAACTGTAGTATCAATGAAATCACCATCTTTTAAGGGTCTCCTTGGAGTCAAAACGCGCCCTCCATCGTCAAAGTGAGCGGAAGAAAGGTCGGCGATTCAGCAGGGAGAAATTAACAAGCAACAATCGAGATGTTGATCCTCGGAAGGAAAGCAATCCAGGAACTAAATTTTTGATTGCAATGGGAAGGAAATCAACGTAAAAGAATGAGAAAAGAAGCATGAACAGCTTCTGGTTCAAATATGTCGTGACTCCGAGCTGCAACTCGTGAGTCCGGTTCGAGGCCGGAGCCTAACAGCAATTAACGGCATCAACCACGCGACGGGCCTACGAAGTGCAATAATCCCGCTCGGGAGCCTTCGAGAACGCAGCATTCTCATTTGGAAAGCGACGTCATGCACGTTTAACTGCGTATATTCAAGCGCTGCTGCAAGGATATTGACAGAGCAGACGAGTTCGAGTTGCCAAAATAGTGGTCTAAACGCGTAGCGGAAGCTGTGGAAAAACCACATAAACCCCCACAAATCGGAAGAGAATTTCAATAATACGAATAATCCATGATGTGCTCTTACTTGGACGGAATAAGTCCCGCCGTGTTGAACATGATGAGCTTGTTCAACCCTCGGCCTGTTGATGCGAAAGCCGATATCACCGGAATGCCGTGAGTCTTGTCACGCTGTCACCGCAAGCCGCGTCTTTTTCCGATTCGCTCTTCTCCTCTACATTCCCGTTTTGAAGCATGGCTCATTGTTCCCGGATTGCCCTCTGACCGTTCTAGATCCCAACCTGACCGCCTCGCGCCGACCGGCGGCCGCAGGGTTTGTGGCAACTCTGATCACGACCCACACCCTATCAAGCTTGCTCTTGCTCTCGGCGCTCAGCACCTCGGCTAACGACACGCACCATCCTTGTCGGCGGTGACCTCGCCGTTGCCTCCGCCTCCGCCTCGGGCATCCCTCCCTCGCGTGCCCCTCGCTCATCCACGCCCCCGCAGCGGCTCCGGCTCCGTCGTCGCATCGCTGCCGGACACCTTCAATGACAATGCACCTCTCCGTCGTTTTGCGCACACCATCCCATGCACGCACCGCGACGCGGCTGGGCGGTCACCGGCGCGCTGATGACGCTCTCGGCGATCGCTGAGCAACCAGACGCACGGGTGGGTGGTGCGTTTATTGGAGGAGAACGCAGATCGTGGTGGGCCCGCGGGAGTCGTGTGTTGAGGCGAGGGCTCGCTACCGAGTATATCCTCCCTTCTCCTCTGTATGAGCCCGCTGACGATGTACGACACAGCGGCTACGCCTCCTCCTCCACCCCGGAAGGTCTCCTCGTGCCACCGCCCCGACCTCCTCGCCCTCGCCACGACCAACGGCGACTACGCAACCGGCTACGGCTCGCACCTCGCTTGCGCTTGTCCTCCCCACGCCCTCGCCCTCGGGCGGTGTGCGACGTCGGGCGGGTGCAGGTTCTTCGACTCGCAAGGTACGCGATTCGTCCCGTCCGCTCGGTCGAGATGGCCAAGGAGGAAGGAGCGGAGGTGATGCAGAGCATTGCGGCGCGGTGCGGCTTGTGCTGGGGATAGGGGAACGAGCGGTACTACCGGGTGCGTGTGTCTTCATCTTTCTTTCCCGTTCACTCATTCATCTACTGACTATGCGATTAGAGAATCCCATCGTTGCGCTCTCCGCGCGCGCCCCCCGCCGTGCGCGACCTCGTGCACCTCGTACAGGCTCAGGTACTTCGCAGACCACGCGCAACCCGCCGCGCAGACGAACTTATTCCTCGTGGCGTCTCGCAGACCAAGGTCCTCGCAGCGCTGCGCGGGGCTCATGCTCGACGGCGCGATTCGTCCGCTCAGTGGACGCGGAAAAGAACAGAGGGACGTGCTGCCGGCGGCGGGGCGATGCAGCGCGTTGAGGGCGCGGGAGGTGAGATGGCGCCGCACTGTGAGTCGTGTTTGTTCTTTTGTTGCTTGGGATGTGGATGGCAAGAACTGACGTATTCTTGTGCAGGATCCAACAACCTTACGAAGTCGTACCTCTTGGTGGATGATACTGGCATTCCGCTCAACAATATCGACGTATGGGCAGGACGCGTACGTTCTGGCCTTTATTTAGTCCTCATTCTCATTAATCTTTCCACTCCACAGCCCGACCTCCTCGACTCATCTCGCTGTATGTTGACGATCTTCCTCGCAGTGTCCATCGCCAAGTCATACACACAGCCCCACCGAGCCGCTCTGCGTCGCGATCATCAATCCGGCGGTGCATTATGTGCGTTTCCCTCCTTTCCTTTCTCTGTTCCTTCAGCCCACCCCCCTCTCCGCACCTCTGCTCCTCGGCTCATACACCATTCTCGATTTATCATAACTGATATAATCCTCACAGACAATGGACGGCCTCGCTATTAACCCCTCTGCACGCGTCATGCCGTCGGCTCCACCACGAAGCGCGAGACGCAGATGAGGATGCGGATGAGCTGGGACCGATCCCGGGCCTGGCGTGCACGGGCGGAATCGGCTCGTGGGGTCATCGTTGCCGGAGGCGATGGTGTTTGGGCGGGTTGCGGGGGAAGTGCGGGGGAAGCATGATAGGAAGAGAATGCGAAAGGAAGATGTACGAGTACCTTGTTTCGAGGCTCCCAAATATTATGTCAATGTGGTTGTACCTTCCTTCTAAACTACTTGGATAACCGCGCGGATCATGTTTGGACTTGACTCGGTGAACCTTGTGTAGGCCTGTTGAAATGCAAGTGCAAGTCAGGGAATGTGAACGACGAGAAAAGGACCGCGGATTCGCGCTGTTCAGGGTTGACTGATGACGTTGCAAGGTTGGCCTGGGTGCATGAACGAGCCTTCGACCAGGCAAACTCAGGGCTTGAAAGGGCGCAGAGTCGAATACAGCTTCGGGCTGAAATCAAAGGAGCGAAACGACAGGAAAGACTTGCACTAATTATCGAAGGACGACTTGTGATGGCCGGGGTACAAGAGATTCCTTGAACTAATTTCTGCTATCAAATCCAGGACAGCGCGAATCCAAAGTCATTTTCTGTGGAGATACCTTCGCAACCGGACAACCACGCGCCGTGTGCAAGTCGAGATGATGGTACAGATTTAGTCGGTGTACAAGGTATTCTTTTGAGAATAATTTTTGCTTCCCTTGCATTCAAGCATCCGGCGCGAAGTATATTCGGAAGTCAGCGTATGAATGAACGTAGAAGTGAACTCGGTCAGCCTGTGGAAGTCAATCAGCACGACGAAACTGGTATCGGAGCGGGGCTGTTAGTCGAGGGAGGGTGTATGCCCTATAAGCGAGTTCTGCGAGATTGATATGAGCATTGATGATTAGACAATGACGCACTCGAGTGCTTGACAAGTTGGCTCTAAAAGCTGGGTTTGCCTGTGGAATCGAAAATGAACTCGTAAATAAGAACCTGAAGTGAATTATCTCGAACTTCGGGGAAAAAACAATTCACACCAAGAATAAGTTAGCTGTAAAAGTGGGGTCAGCATGTGGAATCAAGTGAGCAAGCAAAACCTACCTCGGGGCCTGATACTGGAAATTAGGAAAGGGAATTGACATGCGACAAGAGACTGCAGTTGAGGGAAAGATCGGACCTGAGTTGAATGAGTCAATGAAATAAACTCGAGAAGACAGCTGAGACTCACCTTGAAGACCAAAGAGATTCGACGGTAAGAGAATGCAATTGAAATAAACGATAATAGTAGATTGGTGCAATCGACGAGAAAGCCTTTTCGAAAGTAGAAAGACATGTACAGTGACGTACCTCGAGATATTTGAACGAGACCTGTGGGACCTCGATGAGGAAACTACATGTAATTCAATTATCAAGACAGCAGGGATCAGTATGAAAAGGCATGCACACTGCGCACACGCGCGGCCGCTGATTCAAACTGTAATTTCCTGGAGCATAGTTTTGGCCTCCAGCAAAAAGAAGCCGCCGAGGTGTGTGACTACATAGTACCTATTGAGTGCGAGCTGAATAATGGATACTGGAGTAACAAAACGGGCACACCTCAAGTGCTTATAACCCGAAACGAAGGGTGTTGACCTGGATAATCGGTGAGTAATGAAAGGAAGATAGTCGAGTAGAAAACATACATAGAAACGAATCCGTGATGACTTGGAGTTGGTGCAGACACGCCCACCGATTACACGGAACTGACCGAAATTTGCCGGAGCGAGTAGTTGTAAACCGGTCACAAATAGATAGTCGGCGTACTCGCAGTCGATTCAGCAGCAAAGGACGCCTGGGATGCGATTCGCAGAAAAAGTTAATTTAGGAATGGACCAACATCAGGGAGAAAATATTCAGGTAGAGTCAATTCCTTGGAAGTGTCCTATCAATGACGGAGTAAAGGCTAGCCGGAAGTGCGCTTCGGTCTGAGGCGGAAGTGCAACTACGGGCATATTTACGTCCGGCAGTTGAATAACGGCGCGAAACACAAAAAAAGCGTATCTGGAGCTAGGTAAAATTGAAGTTAATGAAATTAAGATAGCAAATACTGCACCTTCCTTTAAAGAAATCACCAGGAGGCTTCGCACAAGAGTTAGACGATGTCACATAGACAGACCAAAATGCCCTATAAAAGAGCGCCCGAAACAGACGGAAGCGGAGGGAGTAAGGAGGACCCGGGTTGAACGCAGACGTCAGGGAAACTTCCGCAGTTGGTTTCGAATGAAAATGAGTGTCGTTGTGGCTCGTTGCTCCCTGGAAAGTTCCGGTAAGGCATTAGCGGGAAAGCCCAAGAAAGGGGAACGAGGATTGAAATGAAAATGTCAACGGAAGTGCCGAGGAGCACAGGATCCAGATCGAAAGGAAAAGGTGTTTGCTCAGCTTCACGACGCACGAACAAGCAAAAAATGAAAAAAAATGAAACAATCCAGAATTTCGCGGCGTAGTCGTCGTGGAGGGGAAAAACGAGGGGAATAGAGGCAAAGCAACTATGCGTGGCTATTGCTCTGGACTGCACTGAAGAGAATCGACGAGGTGCAGAAGTACCCGTGGCAGACAAGCGCACGAAATGTCAGAGAATGTAAAAAATCGTGAAGGAAAAAGAAAAGGGAAAGGGGATGGAATAAAGACTGACTGAATACACGGGCGAGTGGGATGCAGAAAGAACTACGCAGAATCTCGGAGATGGATGAAGCAGAAACAGGTGGCGAAAGACCATCAATGTGAGACTGAACCTGGACTGTATTCTCACTGACGATGCCAGATATGGCAAGAAAGCAATGAATAAATTGCTAGTCAAGAGAACATGGGAAAAAGTCCTGAAGGACAAAGACAAACTCCCTGAGGATTGGACCAGGGAGACCGGGGTTTTAGTGGGTATCGGCTGATGATAGGGCGAAGTGGATCCGGCTTGCCGGAGAAACCCAGCTCTTGAAGCGGAAGTCCCTCACGCGGCGTCGGCATGGCGCCAGTGTCTAGGGGACATTTCCTCGGGTGGTTTGTACTGTCTGGCCGGGTTTTCAGTCCAAGGCCTCCGAATAGCGGGTGGGGTGACGACGACTATGTCGGTCTGAAGGTGTATGGAAGCGCGCAAGCGCTAGACAGCACCCGAAGGTGGCTACGGCTACTAATCCCCTCTACATAAACGCTCCACAAAAAAAAAAAAAAAAAAAAAAAAAAGAGAAAATCCCGTTGCCCTCCCCCGCAATGACAGCACGTGATACTTTCCCATCACATGTAAACTGTGATGCGTCGATAAACGAAGTACTTGATAGACATTTTCATCGTATTTCAGCTAGGGGAGATGGTGTTCCTCCCGGACGCCCCTCCTTTAGCCTGACAGTATGTCCATATCTCAATACTTTGAGAATTTAGACTGTTTATACACGAATATTAAGTCTTTTAGCGCGGGGGAGACACCCACGGACCCACTTAACGCCCGCCACTAGCCCGCATCCGCTCGCGGCTGGGGCCCACTGCGTGGGGCTTGAGAATATTTTTTGGGGTCTGTATTTCACTTTCTTTTTGGATTACGAGTTTTTTTTTTTTTTTCACGGGGAAGTACATGCTACAAGAAAAGCTGCAGTATTGCAATGTTGCCACTTCCTACTGACAGCCACATTGCAATGTCCCCACTGGTTTACTGGCCTGCAACATTGCAATGTGGCATTTCTCTGCAGAATAAAATTGCAGACACTGGGATTCGAACCCAAAAACCATTGCATGATGGCATCAACAAGGAGGGATAACAATGATACCAGTAGACTAACCAGAACATACTTGGCACTACTGCTGATCTGACTATACACTATGTGATGGAGTCTTGGATTTAGCTTTGTGGAGGGAGGCTAGGGGTTTGGGTTGGTTAGGGATTAGTGGTTAGGGGTTAGGGGTTAAGGGTTTGGGTCAGGGAACATTATTTTCTCTTTGGTTAAGGTTTTGGGTTGGTTAGGGGTTTGGGTTGGTTAAGGTTTAGGGTGGTTAGGAGGTTAAAGGTTTGGGTTCAAACACAGGAAAATAAACAATAAGCTATACAAACAATTGTCGAAGGCCCAGGGCAGCTTGTCTGCCCTGGGTCTGGGTATTAGCAGCCCTGGGTAGGGTAAGGCTAGCCTTACCCTAGCCAGGAAGCAAATGTGTCTATGTATAGCTTGTTTAGCTCAATGGCTATTAGTGCTTGTCATATTGGCTATGAACCCATGAGGTCCTGGGTTCAATCCTGGCTTTTGGCATTTTTTAAATTTATTTAATTGCACTGTCACTGGGCACATTGCAATGTTGCACCCATTTCACTGGCCAGTAAACCATTGGGCACATTGCAATGCTGCTGCCAGTAACCACAGGGCACATTGCAATAATGGTACAGTCTCTACATGGGGAAGACCCCCTGGACGCTCGCTGCTAGGCCCACTGCATGGAGCTGCCGCTCGCCGGGGGGACCACTGCGTGGTGCTGGGTCGCGCCGGAAGAAAAAATCAAATAAAAGAAAACAATAAACAGTGACTAGAGGACTCGAACCGGCATCAATGGCAACGAGCCCAGTATCATTAACCACTACACCAAGTAGAGGATATCAAGCGCTCCAAAATAAGCAAATTAGACAGGGCGGAGGTCGTCCCTGAGCACACACGTGGTCCGATAAGATGAGATTATCCTTTTACGGCAATGTCATTGTGGGGGAGGCGTGCGTCGATCAAAAAGAGACGAGCACAGCCATCCATCTGATCCGTCTGCGCATCCCGCTCCGATCATGATCGCAAATTTGCTTCCTCGTCCATCCTGAGGCCCAGGTCATCCTCCCTGGTGCTGGCATGGCAGCAACTCCGCCAAACCAAGCTATGGGATCAACGGTGCTGGAACGAAGGCGCAGCGTGTCTTGCAGATCGAGGACACTGCGGAAGCTTTGTGCGTCCAATCCATTCTCTCGATTCCCTCCCTTCCTGATTCTATGCCGATGGTTGCAGCTATAAAGGTCCCCCCGCCGCAGCGAGTCCCTCCTTGTGCGCCCCGCACTCATCAGCGCATCACAGCGAACTCGGTCTCTGACCTCACCTCACCTCGCTCGTACATCGGCCTTTCTTGCTAACCGCTCCGTCGTATCGTCTCGCGCCTCGGAGAACACCGTTTCGCGCACGTACCTGCGGGCGATCACCTCCGTGCTAAGGACGACGCTCGGGCACTTGCTGACGATGACGAACCGGAGGCGCGCGTGGAGTCCGCGTGGGGTGCGGCTATTGGAGGAGAGCGAGGCCGCTGTGGTCTTCCAAGATGAGAATGACGTGGGGCAGTGGGAGGAGTGTCGGGCGGGGCTCATTACTCGGTGCGTCCCTCTGTCTCCCATTTCCGGGCCTTTTCGCTCCTTGCCACGCGACTGACGCCGATCACGTAACTGGCGACGGCCTGCATCGCGCCGACCGCCGACGACGGTCCTCAGTGTGCGAACTTGTCCATCGTCGCGCCGCGAAGGAGAAGTTCCTCGCACCCCAGCACGAAGACGAAGCCCTCGCCGCGCGCCGCGGGGGGAGCCCTCCTCGACGCGCAGAGCCACCTCGTCCGCTCGGTGAAGTCTGGAAAGGAGAGACGCGCTGCCGGCGGCCAGCGATACAGCGCGGGGAAGGACCCGGTGCGGTTTGTGCTGTGGGAACGGGCAGCGGTGGAGGTGGAAACGTATTGTATGCGATGATCCTACTGACGCTTCGTATTATGGATGTGTTTTTGCACGCGATGTTTCGGTCTCGAAGAGCCATATGAAGCGGTACTCAAATGCGGTGGTGTTTGCTGAAGATACTGGGATTCCGCTCAACAATATTCTAAGTATGGGCGTTTGCGAGTTATGGGCAGGACGGGGATCGGTTCGGAACAGGTACGTCCCGTCTTTTATTCCTATTATTTTTTCCTCTTCCGCACCGCGCTCATCACTCCTATAATATCCTCGACTCATCGCTGCATGTTGACGACGCTCCCTACAGTGTCGACCACCAAAGCCTCGCCCTTCAAAGCGCTCTGCGTCGCCATAATCACGGCAGTCGTGCACTACGTGCGTCCTCCTTCTCTTTTCTGCTCCTCTTCCCCATCCCTTCCCCCATTTCACTTCACCTCCCTCCCTCGCCTCCCTCGCCTCTGCTCCTTGACTCCACGACGAACGTAAACGCGATGTGTCGACACCCCGCAGACAACACGCGCCTCGTCATCGACGCCTACGCGCGCGCCGCGCGCTCCATCCCCGCCACTCCTCTTCATCTTCCAAGGTGGATGCCGACGGCAGGCTCGTCCCGATTTTGGGCCTGTGGGCGGCAAGGGCACTCATCAGCGCCGTCGATGGCCACGGGCGGAGTCGTCCCGCGTCTACGGGGTCGTCGATCGGTGCGAATGGAGGCAGAGGAGATGGTGTTTGGTGTTTGGGCGGGTTGCGGAGATGGGGTCTGTGGGGCGTCGTGAAGGGGAAAGGAAATGAAGGCGGGAAGGAAAGAGGAAGAAATTGGGGCCGCTGCGAGGGTTTGAAGGCGAGGGGAAGAAAGCAAGAAATTATTTATACAGTCGGTGAATGAAATATTCCTCTTGACTTAAGTAATTGCACAGAATTGAAGGTTTCAGTTTGCAATGAAATTTTGGAATGAATATTAACCTGAGAATTGGATTCCATATCGTCGCAATTGGATAACTTACCCAAGACCAATATGAAGGTAAATGCAAGGAACTCCCATTGAGATATAGAACTAGCCCCGGGTGCTAAATAGGACTGGACGCGGTTTGTGCGCGATTATGAAGACAACTGGGTGGTATAAGCTCCTATCTATGCATTCATTTTGTCCTCCGGATCCCATATGGCTCTGCCCTCGTCCCAGAAGCTCATGGCGCACAATCGTCGGGTTCACGGTCATGTCATGCTGTTGGATCCAATCGCTGTCATAACGAAGACCTCATTATGCATTGGATGATATGCATTGGATGCAATACTCGGTTTGCATCTAGGATTTCGTCCCCTTGGCCGTTCTCTTCCTCAAATTAAGTGCCCAATCTTTCGTATGAAAGCTCCCAGACCGAGCATCTCAGGGCAGCGCTGCCTCGGACTAATACCCGAGTTTGCTCACTTGGTAGCTCTCATCGCCTCCACATCCTCCTTCGCCTCCGCTCAGGAATCCCCGGCTGGATTCGCCAGTTTCACTGCCCCTGACGTCTGGTCGATCGCGGGCACAAGCAAATTCATTATCGTGTTGCAACGGTTCGTCAACGTCGCATTCAATTTGAAGTTTACTGGTGCGAATGCAGTGGCTTTTGCACAATGTTGACATCGCGTCGCCGATAGAGTATACACCGTTCAGAGCGTTGTTACTTAGAGATTTAATCCGGCGACTGTGAACCACAAAAGCAGCGCAGCTGGAGGTGGACAATTGAGATCGCAAATGCCGCACCTGCCCTGGAAGAAAGCTCCGGGCAGCGTCGAACAAGAATCAGACTCCAGTGGACCGTGCCGTAGAGCAAGACCAAAATGCCCTATCAAAACATTGGCCGCAATAAATGGAAGCTGAGCATCAGTTCTTCGACGAACCTCCATATAACGTTACGAAATCGGACGGATGACCTCCAACTGATACGGCAATCCAAATTGCCGATGAGTAAAATGATTTTGAGGCGTATTTTAAGTATTCGCCGTTGCATCTACCCAGTGCCTCATCACCTGGTTTTATTTTATTCTTATCTTTCTGTGGAAACGGAAGAACTTGTATAAGCGGCGGCTTATTCGGACCGAGCTCCGTTCCCAGGCACATGTCTGTCAGTGTCTATTCTTGAACTGACACCGTCACAGTAACAGCTGTGTGATAATCGATCTCTGCTTCTCCTCCATGTCCACGCCCAATTCCCTCGATGCAACTGCATCTCGGCCTCCTCAAAAGAGTTGGAAACCATTCAAATCTCGATCTTCAAACCATGGAGACAGCATGTCCCAAACAGTTGTTCAGCAGTACATCTCAGGTGCGGTGATCCAATGTGATGCTTGGATTGTTGCTCAATTTGCTCAGGTGGTCAAGGAGGTTCTGGCGGCCGAGGAGGTGTGCAGGGAGGCAGTGGAGGTTCTGGGGAAGGCCCGATCTTTCATATCAATGCACAGCATCTCACCATGAGTACGGTGCAAAGTCCGGATGCGGCACAAGGTTCTCGCCTGATGAGCTATTGTCCTCCTGCCTCAAGGATGTTCCATGGGCGGCAAACCATCTTGGATGCTATGCATGAGTTCTTTGCTCAAGATACCAAGAAACAGAAAACATATGTGCTATATGGACTTGGTGGTGCCGGCAAGACACAGATTGCACTCAAATTCATTGAAGAATTCACTAGGTGGGTTCATTGAAGCCTTGTTCATGAAATGCTGATTGATTTTGGCACAAGTTTTACTGATCAATTTCTCCTAGATGCAAGCACAACTGAGACTATTCAGACAGGTCTACAGAATATCATGCCTCCACAAGATGCCCTGGCATGGCTGGCTGGCAAACACGAAAACTGGCTGTTGCTCTTTGACAATGCTGATGATCCCAAGATCAATCTCAACCAGTTTTTCCCGAGATGCAACCACGGGAACATCATCATTACATCCCGGAATCCCAGTCTCCGAATGTATGGTGGAAATTCTCATGTGTCTGATATGGAGGAGTCAGATGCTGTGACATTGCTACTGAACAGCAGCCAACAAGAGGTCTCAACATCTAACCAACTTCTGGCCCAGGACATTGTCAAAGTGAGTTGTCAATTGGGCATTAAGCATTTGGTCTGATGGTATCCAGGCACTTTGGTATCTTCCTCTGGCCATTGTCCAAGCTGGAGCATTTATTCTGGAGGCTGGAACTCTCAAAACATATTTGGACCTATTTTTGCAAAACTGCACAGAGCTACTGAAGAGAAAATCAACCCAGCAGCATGATGACTATGCATGGGTAGTCTATACAACATGGGAAATCAGCTTCAAAAGGCTCAGTCCTGTGGCTGGATTGTTTCTTCAGCTTTGTTCATTCATCCATTGGGATGATATCTCCGAAGACATTTTCAGCAGAGCAGCAAATCAAGTGATGCGACTACCTAAACCACCACAGTCCAAGCCAAAAAGACTAGAGAGACTCAAATCCAAGTTCAAGAGAGTTGTAGTTCCAAGCACTCAATCTCAGGCATCAAAGGATGAGATTCCAACATCAAGAGAATTTCTTTTGCATTTTGTAGGACCAACTGGAATATGGGACTCTCTTTCTTTCCTGAAGGTCACCAATGAAATCAGAGCATATTCTCTTCTCAACTTCAACCCTGAGAGAAAGACCTTTTCCATTCACCCCTTGGTGCACAGCTGGACTAGGACAACACTTGATAGAGCAGATTTATATCATTCAGGTATGGATGATATATTGGGAATGTCTATCAAAGAGATCCAAGACCATGATATGCAACTTGCGAGTTTAAGATTAGTTTCCCATGTTGACTCCTTGATTAAAGTCTTCCCCACCAATTTTGGATGGCAGTGTGCAGACATATATTGTCATGCAGGACGATATGAGGAGGCAAAAGAACTTGGTATAACTGAGGTGGAGAACCAGAGAAGACTTCATGGAGATGACAGCTTCAACACTCTGACCGCCATGAACAACCTTGCAGACACATATCACAGACTTGGCCAATTTGAAGAGGCTAAAAAGTTGCAAGTTGATGTGCTGGAGAAACGGAGAAGGCTTCTTGGTGAGGATGACTTGGACACTGTGCAATCTATGCATAATCTGGCTGCCACATATCACAGCCTTGGCAGATATGAAGATGCTGAAGAGTTGCAAGTTGATGTGCTGGAGAAGCGGAGAAGGCTCCTTGGTGATGATCATCCTGACACTCTTGATGCCATGCTCAACCTTGGATTAACATATTACAACCTTGAGCAATTTGAAGAAGCTGCAAAGTTGTATATTGTGGTGGTTGAAAAGTGGAAACAACTTGCTGGTGATGACCATCCCCGAACTCTTGCTGCAATGCATTCTCTCGCAGTGACATATCATGACCTGGGCAATTTCGATGAGGCTGAAAAGTTGAAAGTTGTGGTCTTGGAAAAGTGGAAAAAGATTTTTGGTGAGGACCATTCAGATACGTTGAAGGCTATGACTAGCCTAGGATGGACATATCACTGCTTGGGGTGCCTTGCTGAGGCTGAAGCAATGCAAGTCATTGCCCTGGAGAAGTGGAGGATGCTTTTCAGAGATGATCATCTGGAAACACAGCGTGTGATGCGAAATCTCATTGACACATATCATAGTCTTGATAAACAGGCAGAGGCTGCAGAGCTTGAGAAGCTCCTAAAGTAATGTGTAAGCTGCCTTGGAAGGGCATGGAGAAACCACTGTAGATTTGGGGATTTAAATCCTGCTCGTGTATGATATACTTTCCACTGTGAATATTTATCATGTGAATCAAAAAATTGGTTTCTATGCAAGCAATCCACATGGATGCTTATTTGATATCAAAACACACTGTAGCTAAACATATCAAACTCCTGCACTGACTCAGCTTCGGAAAACTAGAGATTCATTTGGACCATACCTGAACAATTTGCTCAGGCTTCTGCAAATTCAAGCTTGTGAAAGTTACTATTAAGATCACATCTATCTAGAGTCTGTAAATCAAGCAATGTTGTCCTCAGGGATTCAAAAGGCCAGTTCCGGTCTGTGCCAAACACCACCCCCCGGCATTTGTTGACAGTAAAGCAGACAATGTTCAAACTCCACCCATAATTCCCTCAACTGCTGACACCACCTGCAACTCCAACTGGAAACATTGTAATCTGGATTTTTCAACAGCCACCTTGTTGTGGTGTTAAACTCTGCATGCACAGGAGGCGGGACAATGGAAGGCATCATGTATCGCAATCACCTGTCAAAGTGCGCTTTCCAACTTTACCTGAGTGCTGCGTATGTAAATAAATCAATAGTAAAATCTTTCCATCTTCGCATCCACTCCAAACTGAAATCTCTTATGCAACAGGTTTGAATCTTCCCTCCCAGACTAAGTTCACCCTCTGACCAGAAATTTACCCTGCCTGAAATTAGAAACCAGCATCTGCCTCGCTTCAGCCATAGCCATGGAACAATTGATTGCCAGGTGCTGAGAATTAATGTTCACAGCCAACAAATCACCACCATCCCAAGCTTCCACGAGCAAGCACACTTTGTTTTCAATGTCAAATTGAGATGTACATGAGTAAATTCAATGCTCTAGAATTATTTTTGTTTCTGTGTCTAAAAGCCAGGTATATTGGTTAACCTGACAAACAAAGCACCACATGGAAGGAAATGCAAAATACTTGAATAGCCTTGGTATGAGCAGAGTGCCAGAGAAAGTGGGAAATGCAGCAATGTGCAGTCATTTTCAGATGCTCAGGTGAGTGAGCAATAGGAAAGATCAAGAAGACAACAACAATGAAAAAGGCAGGAGAATCAGTCAGGTCAGTCTATGTCAGGCAGAGTGAAGGAAATTGAATTCGGGATAGGTATTTATCCGAGAAGGAGCTGGAATCGAATGAGACGTGCTCGAGAGAGAAAAGCAAGTGGTTAGAAAGCTCGGCGATCTCGGGCATGCTTGTTGACCGCACAACGTATATTTACAAAGTAACAGGACTAATCTCCAAGGAATTGCAGCATCAATAAGATCGAGACAGGCTGAGGTTCTCCCGAAAGTCGAAACACGCCATCAAAATGAGCTGAAGAAAGGTCGGTGATTCAGCAGGGAGAAATTAACAAGTGACAATCGAGATGTTGATCCTCGGAAGGAAAGCAATCCAGGAACTAAATTTTTGATTGCAATGGGAAGGAAATCAACGTAAAACAATAAGAAAATGAACAGCTTCAAATATGATGTGACTCCGAGCTGCAACTCGTGAGTCCGGTTCGAGGCCGGAGCCTAACAGCAATTAACAGCATCAACCACGCGACGGACCTACGAAGCGCAATAATCCTGCTCAGGAGCCTTCGAGAACGCAGCATTCTCATTTGGAAAGTCCCAGTCAACATCAGGCGCGTTTAACTGCGTATATTCAAGCGCTTCTGCAAGGATATCAACTGAGCAGACGAGTTCGAGTCGCCAAAATAGGTCATGGACCATGCATGGTCTGAACGCGTAGCGGAACCTGTGGAAAAACCACACAAACCCCGACAAATCGGAAGAGAATTTCAATAACACGAATAATCCACTATGTGCTTACTTGGACGGAATAAGTCCCGCCGTGTTGAACATGATGAGCTTGTTCAACCCTCGGCCGATTGAAGCGAAAGCCGAGATCACCGGGATGCCGTGAGTCTTGTCACGCTGTCACCGGCAAGCCGCGTCTTTTTTGCTCTTCTCCTCCACACCACCGTTTTGAAAAGTGGCCCACCATACCGGATCGCGCTATGGCCGTTCTAGATCCCAACTTGACCGCCTCGCGCCGACCGGCGGCCGCAGGGTTTGTGGCAACTCTGATCACGACCAACTCTGTATCAAGCTCGCTCTTGCTCTCCGCGCTTCAGCACCTCGACTAACGACACGCACTATCCTTGTCGACGGTGACCTCGCCGTCGCCTCCGCCTCCGCCTCGCGCATCCCTCCCTCGCGTGCCCCTCGCTCATCCACGCCCCCGCAGCGAACCCGGCCCCGTCATCGCATCGCTGACGGACACCTTCAATGTCAATGCACCTCTCCGTCGTTTCGCGCACACCATCCCATGCACGCACCGCGACGCGGCTGGGCGGTCACCGGCACGCTGATGACGCTCTCGGCGATCGCTGAACAACCGGACGCGCGGTGGGTGGTGCGCTTATTGGAGGAGAGCGCAGCGCAATCGTGATGGGGCGGCGGGAGTCGTGTCGAGGCGAGGGCTCGCTACCGAGTGCGTCTTCCCTCCTCTTTCTTCCCTCCCTTCTCCTGTATTTATAAATCCGCTGATGATGCGCGAAACAGCGGATACAACTCCTCCTTCACCCCGACAGGCGTCCTCTCGCGCCACCGCCCCGACCACCTCGCCCTCGCCACGACCAACAGTGACTACTCAACCGGCTACGGCCTGCACCTCGCTTGCGCTTGTCCTCCCCATGCCCTCGCGCTCGGGCGGTGTGCGACCTCACGCGGGTGCAGGTTCCTCGACTCACACGGGGCGCGATTCGGCCCGTCCGCTCGGTCAAGATGGCCAAGGGGAGGAAGGAGACATGGCGAGGCGATGCAGAGCATTGCGGCGCGGCCCGGCTTGTGCTGGAGATGGGGGAGCGAGCGGTGCTACCGGGTGCGTGTCTCTCCATCTTCCCTTCCATTTCATTCATTCATCTACTAGCGAATCGATTAGGGAATCACATCGTTGCGCTTTCCGCCCCCGCCTGCCGCCGTGCGCGAACCCGCGATCTTGCGCACCTCGCACAGGTTCAGGTCCTTCGCTGACCACGTGCAACCTGCCGCGACGAACTTATCCCCCGCGGCGTCTCCCCAGACGAAATTCCTCGCAGCCCCCACGCGGGGCTCATCCTTGACGCGCGCGGGACGCGATTCGTCCCCTCCGTGGAGGTGGGAGGGACGTGCGACCGGCAGCGAGGCGATGCACCGCATTGAGGGCGCCGGGAGGAGGTGAGATGGGGCGGCATTGTGAGTCGCGTTTTCTTTTTTCTGATTTGTTGCTGGGGATGTGGATGGCAAGAACTGATGTGTTCTTGCAGAATCTACTAACCTTACGAAGCCGTACACCTTCGTGGATGATACTGCGATTCCGCTCAACAATATCCTGTCGACCTTTGCGACCTAACGGGATGCGTACGTTCTGTCTTTATTTAGTCCCTACCCATTATTGCTTTCCACTCCATCGCCCGATCTCCTCGATTAATCTCCCTGTATGCTGACGACTTTCCTCGCAGTGTCCATCACCAAATCATACATACACACCCGCTCTGCGTCGCGATCATCACGCCGGTGGTTCATTATGTGCGTTTCCCTGCCTTTGTTCCTCTCCTCCTCCAGCTCTCCACCCTCTCCGCACCTCTGCTCCTCGACTCATACACCATTCTCGATTTATCATAACTGATATAATCCTCACAGACAATTGGCGGCTTCGCTGTTAACCCCTCTGTGCGCGTCATGTCCGTCCACTCCACCACGCGCGACGCCGGCGCCAAGTCGGCTGACGCGGATGAGGGTGCGGATGCGCAAGCGCCGATCCCGCATTGGTGGCGTGCACGGGCGGAATCAGCTCGGGGTCATCGTTGCCGGAGTCGGTTGTGTTTGGGCGGGTTGCGGGGGAAGCATAATAGGATGAGAATGCGAATGGGAGATGTATGTACGGGTGCCCTGTTTCGAGGCTCCCGAGAATCAATGTATGCATACCTTCCTTCTAAACCACTTGAGTGTATCATATTTGGATTGGGATCGAGTCCTGTTGAAATGCAAATGCAAGTCAAGGAATGTGAACGACGAGAAAAGAACCCGGACTCACATTGTTCAGGGGCGACTGATGAAGTTACAGGGTTGTCCTGGGTGCATGAACGAGCTATTGAAGAGGAAAATTCAGGGCGCAGAATCGAATACAGATTCGGCTTAAAAGCAAAAAAGCGACACGAACGGAAAGACTTGCATTACTTATGAAGGGACAACTTGTCAGGATGTTACAAGGGATTGAATAAACAGCATACATATCTTGCGCGCGGTTAAATGATTGATACTTGACTTCAACGAGACTCGTGGGACCTCGACGATGAACTATATACAATTCAATCGTATATACAGGAAGGATTAGTATGAAAAGGTATACGCGCTGCGCGCACCCGCGGCTACTGATTTAAAAACAATTTCTTTGAGCATAGTTTCGGCTTTGAGGAGAATTGATTGGTATGAAGGATTAGACGCGCCATCCGCACGGCCGTAGCTTCGGAGGTAACGGTCTCAGCCTCCTGAATTGGGATTCAAATCATAATTTCAGAACGAGTAAGGATATCGCAGTCAGCGAGAGATTGAACAAGTCGAAAAGAAGATTCGGCGAACCCAGGTCCGAAATATACGGCCTTGAACAAGGCCTCACGAGGTTTACAAAGCAAGCCAGGCAGTCAATTAGTCAATCGGTTAATGTGAACAAAAAAAGAAGAGGAAAAATTCACCATGAATTGAGTTGCCCGATTTGCAAAGTATGGCATGCATTCAAAAGAATATCTAAAATGAAGGCGTTAGTGTCAAGTCGGTGGTCAAAATAAACCACGGTGGTACCAAATAGATGCGATACGTATCTACATACACTCAGTCAATCGAGTCGAGTTCAGTCTGCCAGGGAAGTCAGCCAAGTCAGTGTTCAGTTAAAGCACTTCCCTACAAACTCGCGTGCAAGGCAGCTCCAAAAGGGTGCGTGAAGCTATTCAGGGTAGTAGAGTCAGTAACGGCGCATACCTTGGGATCAAGCGTGGGCAACTTACCTCACCGTGTGTAGTGATCACCACGGGTGGGGTCACCCGTGGCGGGTTGCGGGTACGGGTGGGCTCGGGCACGGGTACGGGTTGGCTTGAGAGCACCCGCGGTGACCCGCACGACCCGTCGGTGACCCGCGACCACAATCTTTTATTGATCGGAACGCATTCTCAAGCCACAACCTTGGCTTTTGACTATGAACGTTTCATTCTTACAGCAATGTGAGCATTCCAGAGCTATTCCAGAGCTATTCCAATGGTTATAGCAGTTTTTAATGCGGCTAAACGCGCCGCAAGTAATTTTTCTTCGAGCAATATCTTGCTGGAAGCAGTGCAGATCCTCGCCCACTGGCTCTGGCATACCTGTTTTCGAGTTACAGGCCTTCAAAAAGTGATTCTTGACATCTACTGATTGTGGTTGATGTGGCGGGTCTGGCGGGTCACGGGTACCCGTGCGCCCGCGGGTGAATGCGCGGGTAACCCGTACCCGTGCCACGGGTCGGGTTCGAGGGCGGGTACGGGTACGGGTCACTGTTGGCTGGCCCGCGGGCGACCCGTGGTGATCACTAACCGTGTGCACAGCAACTCACAGGGCGAATGGACGCGTTCGGGGTGCTGTCTCTCGTTCGAGTTGGGTGCCGATCCAGACGAAAAACGAATGATGGCTCGTACCGTAATCCTGGGAGGCTTTTGATCCTTTAATTACCAGCGGCACATAAACTGATGCGTCGCCGTATACGCTTCCAAGATAGCATTCAGAGTACGGGGAAGATTAACATATACAAAGGGGGAACTGACATTTCAAAATACTTGGACTCATGCTTACGATCATCGGTGCCATCTCCTAGTCTCCTACACTCCATCCAAACTTAATTTCATCGTCAACTCGCTTAGCGTCTCGTGGATGATTCGCGAGAGGGCAGGGTCCACACCGCGAGCAGAACAAAGAACAGCGAATTGTCGTGGAGTTTTCTTCTTGGCCTCCGCTATAGTGATGCTCACCCACTGGCTCCATGCGACAACATCGTCGAGTTCGAGTGCACGGCGCATCGATTGGACGGCGGTACACAGTCGCTTGTGCGGGAGAACCGGATCGCGCCAAGCCTTTCGTTGACACTAGAGAAAGGTACGTTGAGTAAGGAAAATCTCGCTTGTCCCCACGTACATCGCTCCCGCAATATCTGACAATTGCGCATTGAGCACATTGCAATGTTTTCTTCGCAGACTGGGAAGGGCACCCAATGTGCATGCACTTGTGATGCAGTCGAAAGAAGAGCATCGTCAGAATGGCGGATTTATGAAGCTCCTCGTCTGATAAGACCCGCTGTACGCCCGCCTTCAAGTCCTGTTTGCGTTCCAGAAGATAATGCAATCCGCCGAGCACGGTCACCCATTTCGGGTCGGTTGTTTCGAGAGTTCGCAGGCGTGTGGATACGGATAACAACTCATCAAATACGGGGTCGAGCGCAGTGGACACCAGGGAGAAAGGACTAATTCCGTGCAGGGCGCTGAAAAGAGAGGAAGTGGCAACAATGGGATAGAGAAAGCTGGGAGCCCTCCCCGGGAATGCCTCGTATCCCCAGAGGGCAAGCTTGAGATGATCTGTGGCAAGTCGCAGCGCCAGTGGATTTGTAAGGAATGTGCGACCGAGTGAAGGCGATCGTGCGAGAAGATCTGCCATGACCATGAAACTCCCGGCGCCGGATGGAATGGCTTCCGCCCACAGCATGAGTCCAGCTAGACTGTCCTGTGACGTACCACCCTCCGCAAAAAGCTCGGCGGGGCTCAAGGGCCACGGCTGGCTCTCTACATCTCGAGTTCTAATCCGCGAGCGAAATCGTCCAGGTGGCAGATCTATAAAAGCCGTACTGAGGATGGTCGCCAAATTGAATATAAAATGACCATATGCTTCGGAACTTGAATGCAATCCTTGCATGAAAGGATCGGCAAGGTTGCAACGACATGTGGACAGATTGTTTTCCACGGCCATTAAACGCTCCTTCGACGTCGGTAGAGTGAAAAATGCAAAGATGGCGCGGAAAACTAGGCTGGTCTGCACGTGTTTTGGCTATAGGGGCTCGATGAGGAACACCTGAGTGAGAACTCTCATAGCATCACAGCAAAGCACACGGGGGTCCGTATGATTCCTGAGGGTCTCGAGGAGGAGCTTGAAGCTTGGGTCGAGAAGATCGGTGGATCTTGATGCTACGCCCGCAGGATCTGACATAGTTCCACTGAGTCGACCTGGATCGGGAACCGTACGATAAAAAATTGAAAAAGGAAAGATCAGAAACTATAGCCGTACATACCAGTGGGGTGACGAAGGTGATGGTTAAGGGCAACGTACGATTCTGATCCACGGGTGGCCAAATAAACACAAGCATTGGCAATGATCCGACATCGGACATGAATCGGTACGGCGCATTTCGTGTCGCGCAGCGCCAGGCCCCGGTCACGGTCACTCCCTATTAGCTCGATCCGATGATAGAGTGAATCAGGGAGAAATTTTTGACTTTTTCGGTCTCGAAAACAGAGTGAAACCGCCAAGAAACAGCCCTGCAGAAGCCTGGGTCGGTGAGCGATAGAGTGAATCAAGCTCTGGTAGACCGGTGCAACACCCATATAAGATGGTCTGTATTGCCCAGCGGTTGTATTGTTTACTTTTCTTCGCAAGGATGGAAACAGATCCTGTGTTCGATTCTTACGACCCTCCCTGTGGAGGACTTGATGTTTTAGGGGACTGACCGCATTATGTAACTAATCTCAAGCCTCTCAGGCCAACGAGAGCAGATGCAGCAAAACAAGGCCGCTCAACATGCACAGTTCTGTTTATCGTAAATCTGCCGAACATCAACCTCCGTCATCAGCTCTGGCTGGCGCCAACCTCATTTGTAATTTCGTGGACGCTTGTACATATCTGGTTTTGGCAGGGAAAAAGCGGTGAATACGTCTCAAATATATATATATTATTCGCTGGCACGAAAAGCAGACTGCTCTGTTCAATTTCAACGGGCCGGGGCGCTGTTACAGTAATACACGGGCAGCTTGCAAACCGGCGTTTGAAACCGCTGATGTTGATCCTGTCCAGTGCGGCGTCAATGGATCCCAATGGAATCCGGCGAAATTCAGTTGCCGCACTGCGGGAACACCATCTCAGTGTGAGCAATAAGCACTGTTATACCTTTTACTGTTTTGCACCAAAATTGCAAGGAAAGGCGAGACGGGCTGGGCAACCTCACAATAGCTCGTTCATTCGTCTACGAACATTCTGCAGAATCAAGTTGCAAATATCACTGGAGCGGAATCACAAACAGAGTCTGTGATTTTGACTCGAGAGCCCAAGAGGTAGGCGGCGATTCCCGGCTGCACCCAGTCCGCTTTGAAGGCTCCCCTCGATTAGGCAAGCTGTATTGATGAACCGCTTTCGAGCGGTCGATCGGTCAGCTTTTAATTCTCATCGCACTTCAAGTTCGATCTCCTCGAAAATTTTGGCTACCCTCGCATTTGCATATACTCTTTGCTCTCGAGTCTCGGCCCTTCAGTTGATTTTTTCCACTAACAAGTGATGCCCGCACCGTCCTCGAGCGAGGAGGATCCGTTCTTATGGATCAGAAAGTGTCGTGCGAGCGGTGGAGCCTCGGCGGCAATTGCGTCACACCCAGCTCTCGATTCAACGGTGCTGAGGTTGAATAATTCTTCGTTCGGGATCGGCCCCAGTGCACCACTGGAGGGAGGATCGGCTTCCAAGACGCAATTCGCACGCAATAATCATTAATGACACAGCGATTGCTTCAAAAGTGTTGTGGTCATCTGTCCTCCTTGCGCTGAACACTCCGCAGTTTTCCCGTTCGTTCATTGGATAGTTCGCAGCATCGTACGTGTACATCCTCTGTTTTCAATCATTTTTTAGATCCTGAGTACTTCACAACCACGGTACTTTGGCACATCTGCGAGTGATTCGGTCAGGATTAATGACATTCCCTCCGGAGAAATGCAATAGCAGCGTGAGCAGCGTATCGTTTGCGAGTGTTGTATTGGTTGGTCCCCTGAGTTGACAACAGCGTTATAACTCTACTTTCTTTCATGTTCTATATTTGAGCCTGTATTGAGTATTGAGGAGAAGGGGCTGAATTTATTTATGCCATTCTTGTTTGCCAATCCAACAATACTTTTGTGTTTTTTTTTCCGCGTGCCATCCAAATCCAGTGATCTTGAAATACCATGATACGCAAAATTACATGGTTTTTCTAATAAAATACGCATGCCGCCTGGAGCTTCGGATCCTGCAGGTTCTTGACCAATTTCGCATTCTATGTCGAGATTTTGGACCAAAATACCGATTTTGGTCTTGTCAGCCAGATCGAAGATCGAACACGAGTACTTACAGTCGTTGCCGCCGGCTCACCCTGTCTATTCTAAAAACCTTGATCTAATGGCCTTATTCTGGGTGTGTATCTGAAACAGCATCCGTGCTCTAGAACAGAATAATAACTATAATCTAAACCCTGTTCAAGCTCAACCCTCGGCCGATTGATGCACAAGGGAGATCAGCGGAAGGCCTTGATGGCCGGAGGTTACGAGAGTCTTGTCACGCTGTCATCGGCGTCTTCTTCTCTTTCCTTCATCGATCGCTTTCCCTCGTCCCAGATGCATAGCCCCTCCTTCTCACGGATTTTTTTTTTTTTTTGACGGTGCATTTGATTGATGACCAAGAATCCTTTGGATCCCCCTTGGGTCTGGGCTCTTCACCCCCTTTTGGGCGGACATCGGTCCGTCAGTCACAATCGCACAAAGTAGTCACCGGGAAACAAGACCCAATGGAGGAGGAGGCGTGACTACACGCCAGGAAGAAATGCATTTACGCAGACCAGTTTGGGCCGTAACGCTACCTTTGTAGTAGCTAACCCCTTATGGTACTGTGGGACTCAGCTGACACGCAATACCCACTAAAACTCCCTGGTGGTTTGTTGCGGGAGTTACACCCGCGGCCGAAGGAATACTCTCAACGGCGACCGGCCCATCGGCTCGGCCAGATCACGTGGCACATCCACGAAAGCCCATTGATCCCATAGAATGGCTTTTCTGGGGTTCGAACCCTCGCGAGACCCAGGACCTCCAAAACTAATCCCTTCTCACGGATTCTTCTGTCTATTCTAGACTACAACTGCGCCGACCTCGCTTCCGCTGACGCTTCCCGCCTCTATGGGCATTCTGATCGATAACTCACAACGCTGGCGCCTCATGAAGCGTGCTCTCGGTCCCTCAGCATCACGTTTACTCGATCAATGACAAGTGGAGTTGTCGTCGGTGGGCGTGTCGCTGGTCTCAGCGCACCGCTCACACCATGCTTAAGCGAGGCGGATCTGTGCTTCTCTTGGCCAAGAACCCTTCGTACGGCGATCGTGGGCCATCAAGTCTGAGCTCAACGATCAACAGCGCTGGAGATGCAGCGTGCCTCGGGGGGGGGGGGGGGGGTGAGGACAGAGCTCCAGCATCGTGCGTCTCTTCCGTCTGCATTCCTTCGCCTTATGACTTTATCCTGATCATTTCATGCGGCTACAGACACCGCCGCCTCCGCATGCCTCTCCCCTTGCGCGCCCCGAGCTCATTATCGCCCTCACAGCCAACCCCGCCTCCGCCATCGCATCGCTTACGGGGATCCTCAACGCGACCTCTCCGTCGTGCGTTTCGCACCTGGGGACACACACTACCCCGTGCATGCACTGTTACAAGGCTGGGCGATCGCCTCCGCGCTAATGAAGGAACTTACAGCGCGTTCTGACGCCCCCGAAGCACGAGTGAAGAGTGCGCATGTGATGCAGCTATTGCTGGGGAGCGAGACGCCGTCGGCATCGAATAGAGTTTTTGGGCGGTGGGAGTCGTGCTGAGGCATGAGAGAACGTGGTTCTCAGATGCGCCTCTCTCTTTTCCTCCATCCGCCTTTCATTCATCTATTGACGATGCGACACTCAGCGGCTACGCTACCTCCACCCCTACTGGTTTCTCGCGCGCCACCGCCCCGACATCCCCGCCGTCGCCGCAACCAACTGCGACGGCCTGCACCTCGCGCTCGTGCTCCCTGGGCTCCCCATCCCCCGCGGCCGTGTGCGACCTCGCGTAGGTACAGGTCCTTCGTCGCCGCGCAGTCCACGCGAAGGCGAAGTTTCTCACCACCGAGGCGTTCCGTGGCACGGGCGGACTGCTTCTCGACGCCCGCGCGGCTGCCTCTCGGCGTGCTCCACGGGTGAGCTGCTCCTCGACGCGGGTGGCACCCGATTCGTCCGCTCGATTGGTAACGGAAGTAAGGCGATGCAGCACGTTGGGGGTGCGAGGCTGGAAGAGGGCGGTGGACTCGGAGGAGGTGGGAATATATGGTGAGTCGAGTTTCTTTTTTCAAATTTATTGCTTGGATGCGGATAGTGGGAATTGATATGTTCTTGCAGGAGCGAAGGCCCTTAGCAAACGGTACCCCGTCCCTGAGGACAGTCTGATTCCACTCGAGAGTATTTTGTCCATCTTCGTGAGTTATGGGCAGGACGGGGATCGGTTCGGGACAGGTACGTTCCATCTTTTGTTCCCATTCGTTTTTGCTCTTCCGCACCGCGCTCTTCACTCCGAAATTATCCTCGACTCATCTCGCTGTATGTTGACGACCTTCCTCGCAGTGTCGACTATCAAATCTTACGCGCTACCCGAAGCGATATTGCGCCGGTGCCGTGTTATTTGTGTTTCCTCTCTCTATCCCCCTGCCCTTCCTGCTTCACATCCCTCGCACACCTCTACTCTTCGACTTGTAACCTCGACTTATACTGACACCGCCCGCCAGACGATGAGCGACCTCACCACGACACCGCGCACGCCCGCGACGGCAAGCTAGTACCGATCCCGGGCCTGTGACTCGCGGGGATGTCATTGGCGGCGTGCATGGGCACGGGCGGAATCGACTTGCGAGATCGTCGTTCCTGGAGGTAGGCGGTGGCGTTTGGGCGGATTGCGGGGATGGGGCGGAAGGCGGGAGAGGGAAGGGGTTAGGGGACGAAGGCGAGAGGACAAGAAGAAGACGGGAAAGCGAAGTGCACGAGTTGGAGAAACACCCTGTTATCAATTTTTGTTATGTTGATATTGAGCAGATGTACGCATTTATTGTTCCAAACTTACAGCTTCGCGGCATCGCCCGAACTTTCACGACCAGAGCGATACACCTCTTGATGTCTTGCCCGCGCTATTCGTTGTGGCTGCATTCCACAACAACTCGAGACTCGGATGCCAATTCACTTCAAGACCATAATGTCGCAAGACATATCAGCGGGAGAACATTCACTCCGAGCCTTGACTACTGTCCTCGGGTCCACTGCGCTCAGTCGTCAAGCGTTCATTTTCATTCAACGTGTGTCTTGGTGATTTTCACAAGACAACAATGCGTTTACCAAGTACTGTGAAGCTCTAGTGCTGGGTTCGTTCATCAAGCCTGCAAGTCAAGGCCAACTAAAACGACACGCCAGCGAAGGTTTACAATCCTGTCATTCAAGTAGAGTCCGGAAGTCTCCACCTATTGCAACACTTGCACCAAAGCTTTTTGCCTTTGGCACACCGGCTTCTGTATCGACAAACCGTCTCAACTACCGGTGCTCAGCAATAGGCGGTGCTCATTTTTTATACCTTTTTCTCAATTCTGGGCAACATCGCCGTCGCCTTGATGCGGCGTGCTCTGCCTTCCCTTTCTGTGAGTGACAACTGATGTTTTCGGTCTCTCGTTCAATGAGCATAATCGAAAACCGCTGTGATGTTGCGACATAGATCCATCATAGAATGCTTCACCGGACTTGCCTTGACTGCGAATGCTGGGTTCATATGGCTTCGATCGGACTTCCGCTCGGAATTATTTCCATTCAATGCCGGTGTATTCCGTTGCACTCACCTGGCCTGCCACTGCACATTGAATTCCCAGACAGCAATATCTACGTCGAGACCGCTTCTCAATGATTTCCTGGTACGAAGCAACGGCATATCCTGTCCATCTTCGAGCACTTGTGGAATCGCAGTAGTAATTGACCGTGTGTGGTGGATCTGATGGATCAATTTGCATCACATCGGTTTTCAAATGTTTGTAAACACGATTTCCACGTGGTTATCAAGAATGTAAGTTCTCGGTCTCTTACGCTACAAGTATATAATGCCCAGTAGTCTCGTGCCGTTGAATCATTTACTAATCGTTATCACAGCCAACACATTATCGCGCAATTCGAGGCAAAATTCGGGCTACATCCCTAATTTCGCCTTGGCCATGCGTACGGCGTCATGTTTGGCTCGTGACGGTTCATTTTCCAAAGCATCGCGCCGTATTGAATTCGGGACAGTGCCGTTGACGAGCACGAGCCTATACAGAGTGCGATGATGGCGAGGGGCAAAGAATTATTTTTGATCCAGTTCTGCGGGTTGAGGGTATCAATGAGCTGAAAGATGGGTTGTCCGCAGCCCGGGAACAATGTATCCTGGTGCGAAATAAGTTATGATATCCAGACATTCTAATATCCTACTCTTCTGTTTACCACTGCCAAATGTTTGGGTGACCATATCGACATTTTCGACTCATGTGCAGGGTGATTCGGACTCGAGAACGGATAGTTGCCACAGGTCGATTAATTACGACGTGAAGGTATTTCGAACCCACAGAATTCTGTACGCGTTCTCACTTGGTTTGTACTTGTGGGAGTTATTTTTTCCCCGGAACATTCGGCAAGTAAACTGGTCTTTGATGTCTGAAACAGCGAGAGTTTCAGACGTTCGTCTAAATGGAAAGGTCCGGGTAGTGCGGCTTCAACAATTTATTCTTGGTTCACGGGCGAGACACGGCAGTGCAGCATCACGGCATTAGCCGGACATTGATCTCTTGCCTGGTGCCTCGCCGCTTCTCCCGTATATTGATGGTGAAGCACTTCAACACTGTTCCGTTTAACTCCGGACATTCCAATCAAATTATGTGAAGGTGAGGCGTACGACCACCGACTAGTAAGAGAATCCAGATCTGGAATAAACCAATTTTGGGGTCTACTTCATTCACTCTCGCATCTGCACAGCGGCTCATCACGATCGTCTGGGTTGGGAATGGAAATAACATAATTAATGGGCGTCTACCTATTCGGACCGAGGTCCGTTCCCATGCACATGTCTGTCAATGTCTATTCTTGAGCTGACATGGTCACAGTGACAGCAGTGATAATCAATCTCTCCTTCTCCGCTCATGTCCTCCACGAGGTCTCTCGATCCAAGCGCATCTCAGCCTTCTCTCAAGAGAGGCAGAGAACGACAGAAGCCATCGAAGTCTCAGTTATCGAACCCTGAAGACAGCACAGCCCAAACAGTGATTAATCAATACATCTCCGGTATGGTGATTCATCATAATAACTGGAATTGTTGCTCAATGTGCTCAGGGGGTAAAGGAGGAACCGGTGGCCCAGGAGGTGCCCACGGGGGCAAAGGAGGATCTGGCGAAGGCCCGACTCTACATTATGAAGCAGAATATCTCACCATAAATATGGTGCAGAGTCCCAACCTAGCAGAAGGTTCTCAAGTTGTGAACCATTGTCCTCCTGCATCGAGGATTTTCCATGGGCGCCAAACTATTTTGGATGCCATGCATCAGTTCTTTGCACAGGATACCATGAATCAAAAAATATATGTGCTCTATGGGCTTGGTGGTGCTGGAAAGATGCAGATTGCACTCAAATTCATTGAAGGATCAACTTGGTGAGTTCATTGAGGCATGTTCTGTGATAGGGAGTAACTAATTCCAAAATAGTTTCACTGATCAATTCTTACTAGATGCAAGCACAGCCGAGACTATTCAAAATGGTCTAAAGAATATTGCTACTGTGAAGCAAGCTGGCTCACAGGATACCCTGACATGGCTGGCTGGCAAACATGAAAACTGGATGCTATTCTTCGACAATGCTGATGATCCTGGAATCAATCTTGACCAGTTTTTCCCAAGATGCAAACATGGGAACATTATCATTACATCCAGGAACCCTAATGTCCGAGTATATGGGGGAAATTCTCTGGTGTCTGATATGGAGGAATCAGATGCTGTGGCATTGCTACTGAGGAGTGCTCAGCAAGAGATATCAGCATCCAACCAACTTCTGGCACAGGACATTGTCAAGGTGAGTTATCAATTGTGCATTGAAACAGTTGTGTAACTGTATCCAGACACTATGGTATCTTCCTCTTGCAATTGTTCAGGCTGGAGCATTTATTGCAGAAACTGGAACTCTGGAAACATATTTGAACCTTTTCTTGGAAAATCACACAGAACTGCTGAAGAGAAAATCAACCCAGCAGCATGATGACTATGCATGGGCAGTCTATACAACCTGGGAAATGAGCTTCAAAAAGCTCAGTCCTGTAGCTGCAATCTTTCTTCAGATTTGTTCATTCATCCATTGGGATGATATCTCCAAAGATATTTTCAGCAGAGCAACAAATCATATGCTGCAATTCCCTGAACTATCTCAGTCCACACCTCAGCACAAACCAAAGAGACTAGAGAGACTCAAATCCAAGTTCAAGAGAGTTACATTTCCAAGCACTCAACCTGAGGCACCAAAGGATAAAATTCCCATGTCAAGAGAATTCCTCATGCACTTTGTAGGGGCAAATGAGAAATGGGATTTATACTCCTTTCTGAAAGTCACCAATGAAATCAGAGCATATTCTCTTCTTGACTTTCACCCAGAGAGAAAAAACTTTTTCCATCCATCCCTTGGTACACAGCTGGACTAGGACAACACTTACAGAAGCAGAGTTGTATCATTCATGTATGGATGAAATATTGGGCATATCCTTCTTGGAAATTCCACACCATGATAGGCCACTTCAAAGTCTGAGATTGGTTTCTCATGTTGACACCTTGATTAGAGTTTTTCCTACCAACTGTGGATGGCAGTATGCAGACATATATTGTTATGCAGGACGGTATGAGGAGGCAAAAGAACTTGGTATAGCTGAGGCGGAGAACCAGAGAACCCTTCATGGAGAAGACAACTTAAACACCCTGACTGCTATGAACAACCTTGCAGACACATATTACAGACTTGGCCAATTTGAAGAAGCTGAAAAGTTGCAAGTTGATGTGTTGGAGAAACGAAGAAGGCTTCTTGGTGAGGATGACTTGGACACTGTGGCAGCTATGCATAATCTAGCTGCCACATATCATGACCTTGGCAGATTTGAAGATGCTGAGAAGTTGAAAGTTGTAGTGCTAGAGAAGCAGAGGAGGCTCCTTGGTGATGACCATCCTGAAACTCTTGATGCCATGCATAACCTTGCAAATACATATTATAACCTTGAGCAATTTGAGGAAGCTGCAAAGTTGTATACTGTGGAGTTTGAAAAGTGGAAACAGCTTGCTGGTGATGACCATCCCAACACTCTTGATACAATGCATTCTCTTGCAAGTACATATGTTGGTTTGGGCCGTTTTGAAGAGGCTGAAAAGTTGCAAGTTGTGGTCTTGGAAAAGCGGAAAAAGATTTTTGGCGAGGACCATTCAGATACATTGCTTGCCATGAATAATCTGGGAAACACATATTACCACATGGGGCACTTGGTTGAGGCTGAAGCACTGCTAGTTGTTGCTCTAGAGAAGCGGAGGAAGCTTTTTGGAGATGATCATCCAGACACACAGCGTGCAATGCAACATCTCATCAGAACATATCATAGTCTTGATAAACAGGCAGAGGCTGCAGAGCTTGAGAAGCTCTTGAAGTGATGTGAAAGATGCCTCGGAGGAGTATGAGAACCATGCTGCAAATTCTGGAATTTAAATACTGCTCTTGTACTATATATTTTCTGCTGTGAATATTTATTGCATGAATCAAATATCGGTTTCTATGCAGGCAATTCACATGGATGCTTATTTGATATTGAAACAAGCTGTAACTCAACACATTCAATTCCCGCTCTGACTCTGCTTCAGAAAATGAAACATTCATTTGGACCCTGCCTCAATAATAATTTGCCCCATCTTCTGCAACTTCAACTTGTGAGAGTTAGGGTCAAGATCACATCTAGAGTCTGCAACCCGAACAATGTTGTCCTCAGAGGACAGTGCTGGTCTGTGCTGAACACCAGTCCCTTGGCATTCATGAACAGTAAAGCAGAAAATGTTCAAAGTCTGCCAATATTCCCTGAATTGAATTGCCGACACCACCCGCAACCTCAATGGTTGTCAATCTGAATTTTCCAACAGCCACCCCATCGTGGTGTTAAACTTTGCACAAACAGGAGCAGAGACAATTGAAGACATCGGACATCATCGACAACTTGCCAAAATGTGCTTGCCGATTTTGCTCGAGGGCCGCATACATAGATAAATATTAAAATCTTTCTATATTTTAATGCACTGAAAAATAGTCCCTTATATGCAGCGGGTTCAGATCCTTACTCCCAGACCAAGTTCATCTCCCACACCGGAAATTTTCCCCGCTTGCAATTTGAAACCAGACAAGAGATGCCTCGGCTTCGCTTCGGTGACAGGCATGGAACAATTGCTACAATTAACTGCCAGGCGTGTATTCAATGGAGCGAAGTAATATTCACGGCCAAAAAATATTCGACGACCAAGCATGCTTTGCATTCAATGTCAAATTAAGATGCACACGAGTGAATTCAATGTTCTAGGATTATTTTCGTTCCTGTGTCCAAAACCAGGTAGTTTGGTTGGCTTGACAAACAAACTACCTCACAAATGAAAATGTACAATACTTGAGGACCATTGGTACGAGTTGAGTGCTGGAGAAAGAATTAAATGCGGATATGTGCCGTCGTTTTCAGATGCTTGCCGAGTGAACAATAGAAAGGATCAAGAAGACACCGAAAATGAAGAACACTGGAGCATCAATGAATTCGGTCTATGTCTCGCAGAGCGAAGAAAATTGAGTTTGAGATTTGTAGTTGTGCGACAACGAGCCAGGGCTCGAGTGCGAGATAGAAATCAGACGGTGGGAATGCTCGACGATCTCGGGCCTGCTTGTTGACGAGACTACATATATTTACACCTAGTAAGAGGACTAATCTCCAAAGAATTGCAGCATCAATTAGATCAACATGATCTGAGGTTCTCCTGAGTCGAAACGCGCCGTCAAACTGAACTGAAAGATCCCGGCGATTCAGCAGGGAGAAATGAAGGAGTTGCAATCGAGATGTTGATCCTCGAAAGCCAGGCAATTCAGGTACAAATTTTGTGGTTGCACTGGGAAATAAATCAACATAAAAGAATGAAAAAGGAAGCATGAACAGTCTCCGGTTTATATTGCAAATCCGGCACATAACTCACCAATACAGCCTGCGGCCACAATTTCAAAGCATTTGACAGTATCACACATGCGATGTGGCCAGGAGAATGAACCCGCTCAGGATCCATTTCTAAGTAGAGAATGCCATGTTTTAGATTGCAGTCATTAGCCAACAATGTTGACAGAGAAAGGCAATGCAAATCGCCAAGATAGCTCATGGATTGCAGGGTCGGAATAGGTAGGCAAAGCTGTGGAAGACTGGAAGTTGAAGGGGCAAACTTGAAGGACGAACAACCACAAAAACCCCGACAAGTTGGGAAGAGAAACACGAATAATCCACGGAAGCAGCCCCGCCGTGTTGACCACGATGAGCTCGTTCAACCCTCGGCCGATCGATGCGAAACCCGACATCACCGGAATGCCGTGAGTCTTGTGACGCTGTTACTGACAAGCCGTGTCCTTTTGCTCTTCTCCACATCGCCGTTTTGAAACATGGCCCATTGCTCGCCCGGATCAGTTCTGGATATGTCAGATCCCAACTCGACCGCCCTCGCACCGACTGGCGCCTCCAGGCTGTGAGGCAACTCCGATCAAGATCTCCTTATCAAGCACGCTCTCGCTTTCGGCGCCTCAGCTGCTCGACTTCCTGACACTCCCCATCGTCGTGGGCGGTGGCCACGCCGACCTCAGCGCTCAGACTCGACGGCAACTACATCAAAACGAGCTCTGGAATCAACGGCGCTGGAATGGAGGTGCAGCACACGTTGGGGATCGAGGCCACTGCTGAAGCATTGTGCGTCCCCTCCGTCCACGTTCCTTCGCCTCACGATGCTATTCTGATCATTCCACGCAGATCCACAGACACCGCCCCCTCTACAACCTCCTTCCTCACGCGCCCCTCGCTTGTCACCGCCCTCACTTATAGCGAACTCTGCATCCGCCATCGCCTGGCCCACGGACACTATCCTCGTCGATGCACCTCTCTGGTGTTTCACGCCTGGGGGACCGCACCGTCCCGCGCACGCACTGCAGCAACTCTGAGCGATCTCCGCTGATGAGGAAGCTCACAGCGGTCGTCGACGCTGACGGGCCGGACTTGTGCGTGAAGTGTGCTCGGGCAAGGGGGTTGTGAGAGAACGAAACCATGGTGGGCTTCGAGTATGAGGTGGGCGGGAGTCGTATTGACGCGTGCTCGCTACCGGGTGCGTCTCTCCGCCCCTCTCTTTCGTTCGCCCTCCTTCCATTCATCGACTGACGATGCGATTCAGAGGCTACACCTCCTCCCCACCGACCTCCTCGCGCGCCACCGCCACCTTCCTCCCGCTCGCCAAGATCAATGGCAACAATGGAACCGGCGACGGGCTGCACCCCGCGCGCTCCCGCCCCGCCACCATCCGCGACTTCACGTGGTGCAGGCCCTTTGTCGACCCCTCGTGTTCCGTGGGAAGGCGAGCTTGTTGCTCCTCGCAGTGGGCGTGCACAGACTACTCCTCCCCCACCCGTGGAGCGCGCGGCTGCCCCTCGATGCGCGGCGCGGGGGAACTGCTCCTCGACTCGTGGCGCGCGGTTCGCCCGCGAGTCGGAAAGGAGGAGAGGAGGGATGTGGCGCCGGCGGTGCGATGCAGCTCGTCGAGGGCACGGGGCGGGTGTACTGGAGAGCGGGCGGTTAAGTCGCAAGAGGCGGAGTAGCGTTTATTTCTTTCTACTCCATACCCCCATATCCATCACCAAAACCGGAAAAACCTTGTGATCCCCGGCGAATGCCGCCAGGCTGCTGATAGATGGCAATGGGATCACAATATTGGCACGGCCATGGCAATGGCAACACAATCCTTTCGTTGAATTGGGAAGAGGTCTAGAATCCTGATGGTTTTAGAGCAGTATGGTAATGCCATTGCCGTAGTCTCAAAATATTTTATTTGCAGGGACATAGTCCCAGTCCATTCCAGTCGAACTGATACTATATATACTTGCAAGAACTCTAGATATGCAGAAAACGTTCCCCTGCTTCAGCCAAGTTGCAGGCTTGCAGCCCTCTGGGCCAGTGCTCACACAAAAAAAATAGAAGATTGGGGTCGAGGGCGAGAAAATCCCCTAACAATGGCACGATTTGAATGCAGTTTGAATGTAATCGAGACGCTCGCGCCAACGAGCGCATTCGCGACCTGATCAGAGTCAGGCACGCTTGAGACGCGTAACCGCCATCAACACGTGCATGGTCCGTGCGCATGTTGATACTTTGATGGAAGTTGCTCGCGTGTGATGCACATCTCTTCCTCTTACTATCATCTTCCCTTCGACTTCCCGTCCTCTTCACCTCCGCTTTCTTCCTGGGACCAGCTTTCTTTCTCAGCTGCTGTGGCAACCTTCAGAGCCAAATCTACTACGCGCTGTAAACAACCTGTCAAGCAACTCGCGCCGTTCCTCAAACTCAACTTGAAGCTGCAAGATCTCTCTCAAGACTTGCGTCAAATTCATTCCTCGAGCACTTCCCATGTATCAAGGCTTCAAGTCCCTTTCAAAACAAGCTTCAAGTCGCGTCGTCAATGTCTCTCAAATTCACGTCACTATGCCCAGACGCAGCCAAGTTCTCGTGTGCCTATCAATTATCTGCTCCACCGCTCACACTCCGCATTTCGTTCTGGTATCTGTACCAACTCTGAAGAGTACGACCAGCGACAACATCCTCTTCATCTTTTGTGCTATCTTCACCGCCAATCTACCTCTGCTTTCTCACTGATCACTCCTCTCCTTGAACACGCCATCGGGAAGCGCGACCTATATGACCTGCAACAACCTCCTTCGGTCTCTTCTCCATGATCCGTGCCACCTCCTTTGCGCACTCCGAGTGGCCTGACATATATGCTGCTTGCATCGTTTATCTCGTTATGTTAGTTTGCAATTTATTAGATCTTTTCTCGTGCATTTTTGCGAATATTTTAAGCAGTCAAGTGTAGCAATGGGAATGGGGCACGGCCTGAGCATAGCTGAAAGGTGTGTAGCTGCATGCAATGCGTTGCAATGACTCGCAATGACTTGGGAATGACCACAATATGCCGGACATTCTGGAATGTCTTAGCCCTTGCAATGCCAGGTGAAAAATTCGGAATGATTTTGGTCATTGCCTGGATTGCGGTGCATTTTGATCATTGCAAGCCAAGGCAAGGATCTTTACTTTTTCGTGATGTCCCTCACTGCGACATTCTCGATCAACCTCGCTGTATGCTGATGACCTTCCTCCCAGTCCCAGTGTCGACCATCAATTCATACATTTCCACCAAAGCGCTTTCCATATCGATAATCACGTCGACGCTGGTGGTATGATGTGCGTTCTCATTGCTCTTTCTCTCCTCCTTTACCTTGCTTGCCTTCATTCCTCGACTACCCATGAACTTATAGTCCCCTTCGTCCATCCCCACCACCGCTTCCTCTCCTCGTCCTCCATCATGCACAGCGCTTCCTGATTCCGGGCTCATGGGCCGCAGCGGAGGTCATCGGCGGCGTCCATGGGTACGGGCACAATCGCTTGGCGCCGGCGGGGTCGTTGTTGTTGGACGTGGGGCGGTGGTGTTTGGGCGGATTGCGGGTTCGGGGGCTGTGGGTGCGCGGTGAAGGGGTGTGGGCGGTATACTGTCTAAAAAAATAAAAGAGTTGCAATGACATGAAAAAAGTTAAAAAAAAAGTTGAAATGACATAGTCTACCAAGAAAAAATCCAAATGAGTCATGCCGAAAAAAGTTGAAATGACACACAGAAAAAGAGTTGAAATGACACGCAGAAAAAAAAAGTTGAAATGACATGGTTGCACAGAAAAAGTTGAAATGACACATAAGCAACACGCTCATGTAATCGTGCATCAGACTGGAATTTTAACTTTAGGGCTGGCCCACAACCATCTTTCGCTCTTGAGGAGAAGTGGCTGGCCGTCGGCAGCGCGCCCATGTGGTGTAATCCAGTTCAATTTATCTACTGAGAACAAATGTCATTTCAACTTTTTTTTCTGAGTGTCACTAGGTGGGTGCGGGCCGTCGCAGGCGCGCGGCGGTAACGAATACTTTGGGGGGTTTTGCGAACTATCGAATCGTACTTCCTTCCCTGGGCGCCGCTTCGCCGATGGCTAATGCTTAGGCCCAGTGAGACATTAATATCAGTAGCAAATGTTACATTTGTGTATCACCATTTTCAGCCGGGCTGAGCACATCTTTCACCGCCTCTCAAAATTTTTGCAATGAAACGCCGCCTGCAATTAAATGACAGTTCTACAAATATTTTCAGCAAATCAAATATATGGCAGGTATACTGTCTAATAAATCGCTTTTACTTGAAATGACAAAAATTACTGTGAAATGACACACCTTGTCGCAAAAAATGTTGAAATGACATGTGGCTCTAGAAAAAAATTGATATGACATCAGGTTGCAAAAGTTGAAATGACACTCCAGAAAATCTGAAATTACGAATACTTATGTAATCGTTCTTAGTATTTGTACATGGCCAAACACCACACCTCGCCCAAACACGGTCCTGCATTAATGAACTGATGAAATTAGTGGCTGTGTCAATTTTCATTACATTTTTGTGATCCCCATTTCAAAATCCCTTAGACGGAGGAAAGATAACCCGAAACATCAGTATAATGATCTAATGAAAATAGTGGCTGTGTGTGTCCTGTTCGGCCCGTTCGGCACTGAATATGCACTCAGACATAGCGGCACATGAGCTATCAATTGTACTTTTCATTTACTGCGTTCTTTTTCCACCCCAACACCGCCTTTCATCTTGCTGCTGTCTCAATGCATGAATGGTTTCCCTCGCCAGCCACCATTTATATTATTCTGACCGCTATGCCATATGTATGCTTCGTTAATCTGCTGCGACGCCGTTGAACAGAGGTCCGGAGCAGAGAAAGGGGCGGCACCGGCAGCGGTGCGGGCGCAGCGGATCACTTCTCTCTTGTCTTGCCAACGAATTTGTTCTCATCTCCTATCTGTCTCTTCATAGTCTCCTGTCGCACTGCTTCTTGCTCGCACCCATGCATCCTCGCTCTCCTTCGCTTGCTGCTATTTGCCTTTCCCTTTCCCCTGGCCCTTGCCCGTCATAACCAATGCGCTAATAAAGCCTTGCTCCTCCTCAGTACTTTGCTTCCCACCTCGTCAAGACGCTCGACACATTTACCATAACATGGGCGAAGGATCGATGCGGTACGCTGAATGCGACCACCTCTTGCTTGGCCGACATGCTATTGACTTCAATATTTTTGTGTGGAATTTACCCTAGTGTCAGAAGGCTAATGCATCATTGATCACAGTACCTGTAATTAAGAGACTTTGTCGGCAGCATCAAGGTCCTTGCCAGCACGGTTGTACTCCTTGGCAACGAGCCGCGAGGAGCCGACCAAAGGTTGGCAATGAGCGGCGCCTTGTGCAAACTGCTACTCACTGGGTGCGTTTATCTACAGATATTATCGTACGCTCCCAGCACATTTTGGGTCCTGCGCGGGGTATACTGCACGGATGCAGCGCTGCTGTACTATGGTTCATCAGTGGGCAATGCGACAGGGGCCGGTGTCCGAGTTAGGCAGTTTTCCAGAGGTGCACGAGAGCGGCAATTGCATGGATAGATATGTTCTTCACCTCTTCTTTCCTTGTCTCTTTTCCTCTTGGTGCTCGCTCTTTCGCTCTTTCTCGTCATCTTTCCTTTTGCTTTTATCTTCTGCCTCTTTTCATTTTCTTGCTCCCTTTTCCCTTTCCAATCCCGGCGATGCGCTGACGTTGTCGACAGACAACTCTCGACTGCAGAGCGACTAGCCGCACGTTCGTCCGTTCTCACAGCGCAGACTTGGCGTGCGGGGGTCCGGATACTGCGACGAAACGGAAGGCGGGCGCGCCAAGGTACAAGGTACGGATCTAATCCCTCTTTGACTCCTGTCAATTTCCTGATCCTCCTCAATTCTAGACAGGGGACGCGCGCCGTAGTCACGGCGACCCTCTTTTCAGAACGAACGGCATGCGGGCAGGCGGGAACAAGCGAAGGTGCGTACATCTATTATTTTTCCTTGTCACCTCGTTAATCAATGGTGATTTCACAAGGTGACGCACGCTGGAACTGCGCAGCATGTCAGTGCACCCTCTTGCGAATACTCTCGCCATCTCTGTGTTCAGGTGGCCGCCGTGCGACACAGGTCATTCGCCCAGGAATGGTATCGTTCCTGCGGCGAGTTGATACAGCGTGCCATGCACGAGCGCGAGTGCTGAGATTAGTGCACATTAGGGTGCAGACATATTACAAGTAAAATGATCGATTCCATTCTGGAAGCTGCTAATTATGTTTCGCGCTCATTCTTCCTCGTGCTAAGTTTAGTTCGACTCGTCTACCTTTTCCCTGCCTGCGGGGCCGCGCCTGGATACCGCAGCGGCAAAGCTACTAGTATATTTGTATGGCACATATACTGTCCAATAAATAAACTTCCACTTGAAATAACACTCGGCAGAAAAATTCCTTGGAAATGACACACTTTGAGGGGGAAAGTCCGAAATGACACATGATCCGAGAAAATTTTGAAATGAACCTCCAACCCGCAAAAAGTTGAAATGACATTGACCTCAGAAGTTGACATGAAACGGAGTTGAAAAAGTTGAAATGACACACTGAGCATAAAGTTGAGTCAAGACCACAAGGGAGAAAAACTTGAAATGGCATTCACCTTACCGAGCAGCAGGAGCAGGTTTGCTGTCCTGGTCGAAAGGTTATACACGATTCCGGCCCAAGGGGCCGACGACATACCACTTTCAAGTACTGGCCGGCGACACATGTACAGAATGCACATTTGATCGGTGCTGGGTGCTCTCCGGCGATAATTGAAGATGCAGGCACAAAAAGTCCACATCCAATGTCGCACTCGGGGTTCGCGCATCCGCCGAGGTTGAGAGTGTCCATTGGAGAGGGAGAGAGCAGAGAGGATGGGGTCAAGAGGCAAATTGCAATGAGGAGAGTCCATCACTGAGTATTTTAGTTTAGGGGCTCGCAAGATACGCACACCATAGGCCCCACTGGCCGACTGCAAGCTGCTCATGGCCAATGTAGACATCAAGAGAATCGTTGGCCTGCCTTAAACCTTAAGTTCAGGGGTCGTTTCGCGTGTCACCTAGTGCTAATAACATGAGCGTGTTTTTTTCCCCGCCTGTGTCATCTCAACATTTTGTCCGACTGACTCATTTCAACTTTTTTTGTCTCTCTGGTGTCATTTTGAATCGTTTATTTATTGGACAGTATATAGCCCATACGGCTTCTGCAATGTTTCACCTAGCAGTAGGCGATGCTCATTGTCAATTTTCTTCTTAATTGCGGGCAGGGGCATCTACGGCATCGCTGTTGCTTTAATTCGCGCTTTGCCTTTCTTTTCTGTGACTAACGAAGCTCAAGCAGGACAGGAGATGTCAACACAGAATACTTGCAAGTACGAATCTTCTTTCATTTATACGTCTACTTTTACTAACAGCGCGTTTAGAGACCATATGCCGCACAAGCAATCGTCGAGTTCAGTACCATAATTCAAACTATATTTTAGTGCGGCCCCATCGACGCGACTATGGCGAAGATTGATTACCCATTGGCTAGTAGATACTCGAGATGGCAGCTTCGGTCTCGAGCAAATGACAGTGCGAAGCATTATGCAACGCGAATACCTATTTCGTCTGTGAACTCACTAAATGCCGTGTGGTTTACTGGCGGTCATTCAGCAGTCCGCATGGATATAAAGATGATGCCTGCGGCTGTATTTTCATCATTTTGCATCCGGCGAGTTTGAAATTCTGCGCGAAGAATATTTAGTGAAGACTTATTGGATGCGTGATCGGCTTGGGGACTGTCGGCGTTGTGAAGTTTCCTGATTTATTTTCCCTGCACGCTCAAGCGATATTTTCGACCAATCAATCCTTCTCGCCCTGGTTCCTGGTGGCCGAGGCGCAGCTGAGCATCGCCGAGATCGCCGACCTCAATGACACAGCTTCTTCTTGTCTTCACGACGCGCTGCTCGCGCTTTATGGGCTCTTACACTTGTCAATAGTGTTAAGTCATACCATCAAGAGAAGTGCTGTCCATCGTGGAGATGCGGTTTCAATTTCTCTTCGCCGGTAAATGGAAAGTCGTCGCTTTCCGCACTGTGTGCGATGAAGCACACCTCCATCTCGTTGGAATCCGGGGTGGGGTGGGACATTCTGGCTTGCCGAAATCACACCCTCAATCCATGTCTATGGTAGCTCATGCTACTGACACTTGTTACTGGCACTGTCTTCCAAGCTGTCGGCGAGTCGCGCGTCGCGTAATCAAGCATGCCAGAACATTCTCACCTCCCTTCCATCCACTAGCACGTCTCATACACTGCGCGCTCTGAAGCTCATTGCTCGCTCTCGAAGCACGTATGTCAACCACAGTTCCTGACACCGCCAAACAGACATTATTCATCTTCCAGTCCTCTCTCATTCTCGTTGCTTTCCTCCTCCTCCCCTTTGTTGCTGGCTCAAGCATAATGAGGCGCCGCCCAGATATTATGAGGTCCGGGCAAACTGAAAGACAAGTAGACCCCGCAGAAATCGTCAAGAAGCATTCACGCAAGCTGAGTGGGTGATGTGTTGCATCCGTCAAAGCTGACTACCTACACACTATCTAACTGAAAGATATTTTGAAGCCCCTGTACTAATTACCTTGTTCTGAATATGTAACTATCTTGTATATAAATAGCGTGTCCGGTGAATGGAATAATGAGCGTTGAACATGACGACCTTGTTCAACTCTCGGCCAATTGATGCGAAGCCCGAGATCACCGAAATGGCTTGATGGCAGAATGCAGTTCCATATCCGTCACAGATATCCATTCTCTTCATTCTGAGGAACTCACTCGCGCTGGGACTATTCTAATGGTGTCAATCCGCACAAGAAAACTTCATTATGTTTGTCAGGATGACCAATCTGTATGGTTCTTTTTCAAAGATCATCAAATTAAATCATCCGCACTTCAATTCGGCACGGAGAGCGAAGTATGTCGGTCGTCACATTCTGTTCCTTTGGCTGGTTATTTTTGACCATCAAATATAGTCTAGTGATGAACTCAACGGGGATGCAGTGCTCAGGGCTGTTATAGTATGGTGAAAAAAGATATTCCGATCGATCAGAGTTTCTCCCGTTGGTTGACGAAACCATCCACGATCTATTACCAACTTATCTGGCAACCAGGACCACGGCTGAGAAAGTGAAAGAATGAAACAACCAATACGCCCCGGTAGATAGGTGTTTCACCTACGCATCTTTCGCGCCAGGCACGCAGGATGAACAGCGGCTTGCCCGGGAATCAGCGACATGACACCAGAAGCCCAGTAAAGTACATCTGATACACATACTCCAGGTCTTTCAAGTGTCGTTCATTTTCTCAAGACTCAGTGCCATACCCAGATTTCGATTCTTCAGGAATAGGGAATGAATTTCAATCGAGAGTCGTCGTTACAGCGAGTTATTGCCCTGATCCTTGGTTTTGGATTGGTTTTGGATAAGTGATTTCGTCGATGTTTGAAAAGAAGAGACGTTTGGCTCTGTTATCTATCACCGCTGATGCGCGGAGGCAGCGCCAGAACTGGAGATCACTCGACGACGCGACAAGATGTCGCCACCAACGAGGGAAGCCGAGACGCAGCCCAACAGGGATTTACGGTACAAGTAGATAAAACTACGAAACACACGTTCCAATTGGAAGCAGTGCCAAGAGAGAGAGAAGTACAGAGGCGCCGGCGTCGCCGAAACTAGGAAAGATCCAAGACCGAATGGGAAGCAAATCCCCTAACATGAGGGCTGAGCCCACGCTTTAAGCCGCGTTAGCACTACCTGGATTGCCAGCGTCGCTGCGATCCAGCCTCGACATCACCGTCTTCGGGCTGTAGAAGCAGGTGGGAGCGGACGCGTAGCTCGATACACTTGGAGCAAAAGAAGGGGGAAAGGGATTCCAACTCAGACGTGCACAAGGGCTCGAAGGAGCGATGAGCAAACCGCGGCGGGAAGGGTATCACGTGTGTTATAGGGGGGGCGCGCTGGATTCTGGCGCAATCGCTATCGTCTTAGCGGACCAGAGGAGAGTGTCGAATAGCAGAACTGGCGGGGCAAGAGACCCCCCTGCGCACGGTAGCGCACGGTGTAGCAAGACAGAGAAAAGGAGCGCCCCAGCCGTAAGCAGGGGTCGGGTCGGCGCTGGGTACAGCAGCGCGTTCGTGTAGCCTACCAAAACCACTGACGGCGATGGGCGAGCGGATGCGGAGACAGCGCCCGCGACTGTGGTAGCGCTGGTGTATGCTAGCGACCGAGAGCGCATCGAGAAGTAAAAGGCGCTCGGAAGAGAGCGACACCTCGGGTCAAGGCTGGTGCATGCGCCGTTGGAGAGACGCAACGCCGTAGGCGCAGATCCAGTGGCTGTGGCTCAGAGCTGCACCAAGGAAGCCACTCGGATGCGCAAGCCGCGACAGAGACCATCGTGCGTCTGCAGGTGGCGTGCGGGGAGATTATATGTCGGGATTCTTCGCGCAGTGTGGGATCGAGGCTAAGTACGTCTGCGGTATGTTGGCGGGGTGCTATCGAGCAGGGGAATTTCGTAGCCTTCGTCGCCTGAGGAGCAATGATTTGGACGGATACGAGCCAGATCGACGCCGGGGATACGCAGCTGACGCAGGGACAGAGCCGCGCGGACGATGGGGATGGCACGAACAAGGGACTGCTTGGGCGCGACAGTGCGAGGATCACGGTAGACTCGGGGGACATCTACAGCGGGTGCTAGGAATAGCTTCAGCTGCGAACCAGAGGCGTACAGACAACGCACCGTCCGCAGCTACCACGCGGCTGAGAATCCGCACGCCATCACCGTTGAGACGCGCATAGAAACGGAGACCTGAGGGGTAGAAGCCCTCCGCTTGGAGCATGGGGATCGTGCTTGCGGCCGTGCAAGAGGAAAACACGACAGAAGAGCCGCACGCCAGAGCGAACGGACATATCAGCAGCGCCCTGGCAGACAAGCATAAGGAGATCCAAGGGTGGAACCGTACGAGTCGAGGCGGCGGCGGAGGAAGGGCAATCGAGACGCCAAGCAGCGTTGCAGCCACGTCTCGCGGCATTGACTCGGGCTGGAGAACTTCTATGGCCACCTGCAGCACGTGCGCAAGGCTATCTAGGGCAATACTGCGGTAGCGACCCAGATGGACGAGTTAATGCGCAATCCGAGGTGGAGACGGCTGGCGTCCACGGATGGGGTGCAGCGGGGCGGTGAATGCGTCCGCGTCGTTGTCGATATCAGCGCCACGTTTCGCGCGCTGTGACGTGAGGATTGTGCTGGGATCGGGAATACTGTAGTAATTCGACCAAAGGTTCAGGTGACGTGTGACGGACGCCTGTGAACTGAACAATTTTGACATAGGTGACGGTGACACTTGAATTTTTTGGGCCTAAAAAAGGCAAGAAAATGTCAAAATTTTCGGTCCGGCATTCGCCGGACTTCTATATAAGGTAATTTTGGCGTGATTGCCGAGGAATGAACAATTTGTTCAGTGAACAATTGAGGTGACGGGTGACACCCCGTGAACCTTTGGTCGAATTACTACAGTACCTGCCGCGCTTGTAGCAGGGAGGCAGCCGGTGGGCGCTTGTCGTGCCGGGATCGCATCTGCGCGTCGCGTGCACGGCATTCGTCGTGTGGTATCATCGGGCGTGCTGAGAGTATTGTGGTGAGGAATGTGCGGGACCCATAGGACGTGGCGTGGTGTCGATTCCTCTAAGTTGACGAATGACCCCAGGAGCCATGATGAGAGCGACGAAAAGAGCATCGCTTACCCGAAGGCCTGCCGAGACCTTTCGTGACGGCAGGTTTAGAGACCCTCGGACTGTGAACTTATGCTCCATTCATTGATTGATAGTTACTAGTAGTTTTCATTTGTGGTACATCATGCAGCCAAACGTGTCGACCACGACAGCGGCAGATCTCGGATCATCTGAATTCTGAACTCCGACGCACTATTAAAAATCGACTGAGAGCGGAAACACCAGCCAGAGGTCCCAGTTCGGGGTAATAAAATTAAAATCCATTCAGATAATGCGAGTAGCCTGGGTGAATCCATTACAAGTGGAAGCCCCCACATGTTGCTCTGCCAAATTTGATACCGTTCCCAATTTGATGAGATCACCCAAACGACTAATACAATCGCCGAGTTAACTCGGCCACGAAAGACAATCCGTGCTATGTGATTCGTAACGATAACGTGCATATATGGTTCATCGATTCTTCAGTTGACAATAATTTTTATATGGACCGGCAAAGAGACTTCTAAAAACATTCCTGGTGAAGTCGAAGTTGAGGAGTAAGTTGGAGTGAAATAAAGTGAGAATCGAATTGACAGAAGAATTTGGAAATCACTGGCTTGCTCCTAATACACGATATAATCCAAAGAATCTTGAAATAGTGCACAAAATACGTTTTTTTTTTAGTCGCAGCAGCGGAGCGAACCCAGCAGTATGAAAACCTTTGGTGACACCTCAAAACACTGGTACTAATCTCCACTGTTGGGACTACTCTTCCCGTCGCTTCAACCAGTCCGAAAGATGATCCCTCAAGCGGTAAGATCCATGTATTCAAACCAAAATCCGTTATCAACACCTCGATGTAAGCAATTCTTGACCAGATAGACTCCTAAGCTTCAACGAGCGCCATGCTATAGCGAATCGTACCCTTTCCCTACGAAGCAATTAGGTCGCACAAAGTCTGGCAGAATAGTTGAACTTGCTTTGAAGAACGCTTCCACATCATCGTGGACTTCCTGGGTCGAAAGCCCCGGAAACATTTCTACGAAACATATTTCACATTGTGAAAGATGCAGCAGACGGATTCTTCACCGCGACCAAGTATTTCAACATCGAGGTTGTCACAGATCTCCTGCTGAACTTGAGAGATGTTAGGCCTCAAAAAGATGCAGGAGCACTGTGAAATAACTTACAACTTCATGGCTCCCCTTGAAAAGTGAGACCAGTGATCAGCGGGCAAGAGGCTTCGTCTCCAGTCCCACAAAGAATATGACCACATCCTGATGGCGCACTTTCTAATGTACTCAAAAAGCTCTTTCATCAGTTCCTAATCTTCAACCGATCCAATTCCACGTCTGGTTGAACGTCAGCTATGTCTGCCGCATGAATCACTAAGCAAACATACATGGCCACGGATTGCCCGGATTGTTGATGATTTTCAAAAGTACTTCGAAGTGTTTGTGACCGCGATATCTTGCGGCCTGACCAAGAAGCATATGAATCTCTCCAGAGGTCACTTTACGTATCGTTGTTGGAAGAACGTACCGTCGCAAATATCGGTATACCCCAGGTTCAACTGCCCGCCTCAAAGGAGCCTGATCCCATGTTATCGAGTGCATACATATATTGTGCATTGGGTGCTGAAACGGTGCACTTGACTATGCTGGAAATAGCATGGAATATTGCGATGGGCGACAGCCACACCAACAACAACCCAACTACACCAACAACTACTATTCCTCCAAAGATTAAGTGCGCCACTTTGTGAGTTCAGGTCTGGGCCATAGTATGCGACCAGCAGGTTTGGATCACTAGAACAACACACAATCTCTCTCTTTACTAGTTCCAAAGATTGTCAACAGTTCAATAGTTCAGGTGCAAATACTCGAAGCGAAGGCTCCTAGGAGACCTTGGATGAACGAGTAACTAAGGTTTAACCAGGTGACAGAAGCTTGCTAGGCAGCACACACCAGGGGATACAAGGAGGTTTAGGTTGATTAGACCTAAGGCTCCAGGGCAGAGGTATTGGCAACTTGTGAAAATCCTCGCTCCAGTAGTCTGTGAGACTATTGAGGCTAACATTGAGCACACACAAAGGCTCAAATGGTGATTAACCGTCGACCTAGGCTTCCAAGCACCAGGAACGTTTCATCTACATTGGTTTGGGCACCAAAGCCACTACACACGTCCAGACATCGATCCAACACACTATGACGAGCAACAGCTTCAAATCAGGGTGAAGGCAAAGTGCCTGACAAGGTGTAGTCAGACCTAGGTGGTAGGAAAACCCGGTTCATCTTCTTCTGATAAGGCTCTAGTCTCGCACCAAGCAAGCATTCAGACATCGACCCAACACGCTACAACACTAAATCAGGGTGAAGGCGATGTGCCTGACAGGTTGTGACTCCCAAGACAGAGGAGAACACCCCATTCAATTTCCTAGGCTGAATCAACCTTGTTCTACTTCCGCTTGTAAGGTTCAAGAACCACTACACTTCTTCAACAACGTTTCAACACAATGACATAGTGTAGCTGCACTAGCCGAGGCGAAGGTCAGTCCGTTGACCAGCTGTAGCACTTCTCAAAGAGAACACCCTTATTTTATAAGTGAGGGTCCCTTGGACCAGCAACTGCGGTTTCTCAGACACTCGCACTCTATATCCAGAGTCAAACAATCCAGATTCCAATCTAAAGACTAATACATGCAGAGTTTCAACATAATCAAAATCTCCACGTATAGCCTGAGAGAACCACACCAGTTCCAGGTGGGATCAATCTGGCGTCATGGATACACTACTGGGCTTTTATACACATGAGCAAGGAAAGATGAGATAACAAAGAATGAGTCAATAATAAATATAGACAACCAATGAAACGGCTGCCGAGTCCATTCACAAGTGTCCTTGGCCGAGAATGTCATCCAGGATGACCTCCTAGGTCCGATTTGGGGTATATTGATAATCACAGATGCCGCTGTCTGCACCCACAATTACGTGTCTCCTCGGCAGGAGTTGAATCCTGTCTTAAAATAGCTTTCTGCTGATTCATGCATGTCTGCTGACAGTCTGGACTTGCAGATCCCGACCGCCAAGATCTCCGACTCTTCGGCTCCATGACAGCCCATAACTGTCCTTCAATGTTTATCCTAGTTTGCACAGTCGCGCTCACGCTTGACTGTCACATGTCTATTCCTATGACAGGATGAATCACTGTCATACGTCCATCAATCTCCACCTAGGCACTGCTGATCTCTATGTCTTCTAGTTAGGAACAACCGCCTAGGACTATGTCCTATGACTTGCCAGTCCTCTGGATCTCAGTTGGATCTTTGTCAAGGTTATTTTTCTATGAATGGATCAGGCTTCTCATTATATCTCCTGATGTTCAATGTACATGGCCTAGGCAAGTGCGTCCCACTCGCATAGTTCCAAGCACTACAGCTAGCATTTGGAGTAGACTCTAGCTCTCTTTGTATCACCGAACAGAGGTCTAGTGCACTAGCTTGTAGTAACAACTAGATGCTTTCTTACGAGCCTAGGTGGATTGCATACTGGCCTAGAAATCGCAAAATTGCCAGAGGACAACTGCTTTATCTGTTGCACCATCTCAGCACACAGATGGGAGAGCTCCCTGATCGGACGAGCCGGGGCCAACGCGAGTCGTTAAGAGTATCACCAAACTCAGAAGAGAGCTGATAGGGAACAACTGTCATGCCGAAATCAAGCTTCAAGGTCAGCAAGACGAAAGTTCGATCAAAGCAGACGATAGGGCAATTGGATGGGTATCCTGAGGAATACGACACCTGTGAACTGAAGTTTCTGTGGCAAGAATCTATTCCTTACGTTCTTGATGGCTTTGTGAAAGTGTGGGGAAGTCAAGATAGACTCCGAGGACCGAAGTGGGACCGAGAGAGGTGTGGGAAGAGTTACGCAGTTCCTCAAGTTCACAAACTGACTCGCAGCGCCACTCGGGGCTCATGCTTGACGTGTGTGGGGCACAATTCGTCCACTCCGTGGAGGTGGGGAGGGAAGAAGAGCCGTGCTGCTGGCAGCGAGGCGATGCAGCCAACAACCATATGAAGTTTGATTAATCAATCCCTGTCTCAACACAAAATCAGGTTTAAGCAGTGCTCTGTTTAGCCTGTTTACCAGTAAGGCTATCCAGAACCAGTTCAATACAGGATGCATCCATTGTTTATGTCCTGTTCTGTTAAACTAAAAACATCACCCCTTGTCAGTCTTCTCCCCGTGGTGCTGTTCTGTGAATCCGTTTTGTTAATCAGAGCTTTGTTAATCCATTTTTGTTAATCAGAGCTTTGTTAATCAGGCCTTTGTTAATCAGTCTTGTATCTTATCAAGCAGTGTATTACTTACTTTCTGAATGCACCAGTTGCCTCTAAGTGCAGAGACACTTGAACTGTGTTGCATACAGCTGCAGACTGTAGGCATTCAATTTGGACATGGTGAGGTTAGCGGGTGCCATCATCGAAATCATGTACCTTGTGTGATGCGCCGGTGTCAGCCATTCTCCTGTTAAACCTTGAATCTGGGAGACACAAAAGGCGAATGATGCAAATTGCGCTCTTCTGCACAGATGGTGGAAGCCAAGTTTCTGAAAAAATTTATTCAGATCCTCATGCATAGTCCCCATGAATTGAATCACTGTTGGAAGAATTCTAGGCAAAGTCCGCTACTATATAATCCCAACATTGCAAGTATTCCGACAGTTTGGCTGTCCAAATACCGGTTGACCAATGCTTCTTTGATTTGGACAAATCACCCTATTTATAAAATAACTTCAGATCATACAGTGCATTGCTGATTATATCCACCATTTAGAAAAAATAACATTGCCTGATGGGGAGTGATTGCGCATTGTGTCAGAGTGGCATATTCTCTCTTCCTCTACCTGGTGCTTGAGCTTATCGGTACCTATCTATTATCACTGATGACTCTCTCTCACACCAAAAAAATGAAATGTTCTTGGTATGATAAAAACTGTCTGTGAAACTGATAGTATCATTGCATGTTTTTATTTGAGCTGAAACTATGAGTATCAGTTGAAATATGAAGTGAAATAGAAATAAGTACTTCCAGAATCACTTTCAATGACACAAAGAATGGTAGTTTCTTTTTTCAGGGTCAGACTCACCCTGCGGAGTTTGAATCACATACTGATGTGACCGCTTTCGTGCAAGCACAGGAGAAGGCTTTGGGCTTCAGATGAATTTTTGTGGATGCATGAGCATATAAGCTGTGTTTTAAGTGGGATGTTACCATGAGTTAGTTAAAGACCTCTACTATATAATCCAGATACTGAAGAACACTCAATGAGATCAAATGGTCACATGATTCACTTCTACTTGAACAAAGCACCAAGTTGCGAACATATGATAAGGATTTAGGCTTCCTGTGAATTTTGTGAGGTGCATAGGCATGTGGGCCATGGATCGAGCAGGATACTAACAGTATCTCGCCAAAAGTTTCTACTATATAATTCAGATATCATGACACCCTTGACATTTGGCTGGGGTTGCATATCAAGATTGTGTTTATTCATGACTCTTGAGCACAGATATCAGTCTCACTCAGTGGTGAGAGAGTACCTGACTAGAATGCTTTAGTCCAGAAGGCTACCGCAACATGTCCCAAGTCCAGTGCGATCGTGTGGTGGCACAAGCTTGTTACATCACAGTCACAGTTGTCACCAGGAACATTCACCTTACTTCCGCACACATTCCACACACTTCCTTGATTTGCTCTCAGGGAAATCATTACAACATCTCAGCTACTGCCCTCTTTTCGATTTACCACACTGGTGACTTCCAAATGTTTCCTGTTTCATGTTAACCTGAAAGGGTGTTGCTATAACTGCTAGTTTCCCTAGTTTGCAATTTCACACGTGCCCCAAACTGCATGTTTTCGGGGAAAAGGACACACCAAAGATGCCAAAGACGCTGTGTCATCACTTTATTTAGCAACACTAATTTTGTTTAGTGCTGGCTCTGGCAATTGTGACTGTGTCTATCGTAAAGTATATATTCCTGCTATTCCTGCTTCACATCCACCAACGCCTTAGTCAATTCTTGCCCCACTGTCTTTCTCTCTCTCTTTCTTTCCATGTTGAACAGCAGCAATTGCCTCTCCTCTGTGATTGAGTCTCTCAGACTGACAGGTGGCAAGTCTCACACATCAGCCACTTAATTACTGGGATCCAGATCTATCAGTGAGGTTCTGAGTTGCCGTTGTTGCTATCAAAACACAGGACCTTGACTTCTGCTATATAATCTTGGCCGCATGCTTGATTGAACACCTGCTTGTTCTCTCCTCATGTATAAGAGGAGACAAATTGAGCTCATCAGCCAGCATGCCCATGTTTCTTCACAGATTTCCCGTATCCCAACCTCTGCACCCGTTGCATTCGAATCCAGATCCTATAATTGTTGAGAGCAGGCCAGAACTGGCAGTTGGCTTTCCAGAAATAGCACCGACAAAATCCACGATGAAACTGTGGGAATTAAATGCTGATCTCCCGACGGACTTGATCACCAAAAGCAGATGATCCAAAAGCACAGCTGTCAGGTGGTCCACACAAGGTACATAACTTCGATGATGACCTCCTGTAGTTTACACACCACCGCAAGTCACTAGCTGCTTCTTTTGCATCTAACACCTTTGTTAGGCTATGAGATATCACAACATTAAGAGGTTTGCCCATCTACCCAAGTAATATTTTTGAGCCGAACACATCTATCCAAATGTGTCACGGCCCGATGAGCAGTTAATCAGGTTAATCAAAGCATTGCTTAAACCTGATTTTATATTGAGACACAAATTGATTAATCAAACTTCATATAGATTCTTATGCAGCGCGTTGAGAGCGCAGGAGGAAGTGAGATTGGGCAGCATTGTGAGCCGCGTTTGTTCTGTTCTTGTTTGGGATGTGGATGGCAGGAGCTGATGTGTGCTTACAGGATCCAATAACCTTACGAAGCCGTACCCCTTCGTGGGTGATACTCGGATTCCGCTTAACAGTATCTGCTGATGGTTGCGACCTATGGGCAGGATGCGTACGTTCTGTCCTTTATTTAGTCCTTATCCCCATTATTTCTTTCCGTTCCATAGCCCGATCTCCTCGATTCATTTCGCTGTATGCTGACGACTTTCCTCGCAGTTCCATCGCCACGTCATACATAAAGCCCCACCGAGCCGCTCTGCGTCACGATCATGACGCCGGTGGTGCATTATGTGCGTTTCCCTGCTCTCCTTTCTCTCCTTCTTCAGGTCTCCACGCCCTCTCCGCACCTCTGCTCCTCGACTCATACCCTATCCTTGATTTATCATAGCTGGTATAATCCTCAAAGACAATGGGCTGCCTCGCTTTTAACCCCTCTACGCGCGTCATGTCCGTCTACTCCCTCACGTACCGCGACGCCGGCGTCAAGTTGGCTTACGCAGATGAGGATGCGGATGAGCTAGCGCCGATCCCGCAGCTGCGGCCCCTGTTGCCGGAGGCAATGGTGTTTGGGCGGGTTGCGGGGGGAGTATGATAGGATGAGACTGCCAAAGGGAGATGAACGAGAGCCATGTTTCGAGTCTGCCAAAAATTAATGTAGTTGTACCTTGCTTCTAAACTACTTAGATAACTGCGCGCATCATATTTGGATCTGCCTCGGCGAGCATAGTTTCGGCCTGTTGAAATGCAAGTGCGAGTCAGGGAATGTGAACAACGAGAAAAGGCCCAGGGTTCACTGACGATGTTACAGGGATGGCCTGGGTGCACAAACGGGCTATTGAACGAGCAAATTCAGGAATTGAGAGGGCACAGAGTCGAGTACAAATTCGGGTTGAAAGCAAAAAGGCGAAACGATTGAAAAAACTTGCATTACTTATCGAGGGACGACGTGTGAAGATGTTACAACGGATTGGATAGGCGGCATACATATCTCGCGCTTGGTTAAGTGATTTATAATTTGCTTCAGAGACTTGGGAGGCCTTGAGGATAGAACTATATGTAATTTAATCATCAATATAGAAGGGATTGGTATGAACAGGTACAAGAGCGCGGTGGGCCGCTTCGCGGCCCACCACTTCGGCTAAAGAAGTTGAAATCGAGTGCTGATTCCAAAGATAATGGGGGGTGCTAAAGTTGGCGCTAAATGGCGGCGAAATATCGGAAGTGGAATTGGAGTGCTGATAGCGGAGTTCGAAAAGGCTTCAGACAGACAGACTTAATTTTATAAAGAGAGAGATAAAGAGAGAGATACGCACTGTGCGGACGCACGACCACTGATTTAAAAACAATTTCTTGGAGCATAGTTTCGGCTTTTAGGAGGGATTGATTAGTAGACGTGCCATCCCCACGGCCGTAGCTTCGGAGGCAATAGTCTCGGCCTCTTGAATTGAGATTCAAAGTATCATTCCAGAGGGCGACAAAGATCTACGAAGAGCTCAGCGAGTCAAAGATTGAATAGTGATATAGTGATATACCTGGCAAAGGTCTTTGTGCATACATAACCTGAAAAAGATCGTACTAAACATGGCGCATTGCGCTGACTTTGCACACGGCTCGAGCAGCAAAAAATATGGGGCTTCTAGGACGAGCAAGGAACCAGAATATCATGGTCAGGAAGAGATTGAAAAGAAAAGGATCACCAGCAACGTACGAGGTTCAAGATATACGGCCTCAAGCAATAAATTGGAATATATATGGTCTCTAGGCGAGTAAGGATCCTGGATATCGCAGTCAGCGAGAGATTGAACAAGTCGAAGAGAAGATTCAGCGAACCCAGGTCCGAAATATACGGCCTCGAACAAGGCCTCACGAGGTCTACAAAACAAGCCAGGCAGTCAGTTAGTCAATCGGTTACTGTGAACAAAAGAAGAAGAGGAAAGATTTACCATAAATTGAGTTGCCCGATTTGCAAAGTATGGCATGCATTCAAAAGAATATCTAAAATGAAGGCGTTAGTCAAGTCGGTGGTCAAAATAAACCACGGTGGTACGAAATAGATGCGATACGTATATACGTACACTCAGTCAATCGAGTCGAGTTCAGTCTGCCAGGGAAGTCAGCCAAGTCAGTGGCCAGTTACGTAAAGCACTTTCCTACAAACTCGCGTGCAAGGCAGCTCCAAATGGGTGCGTGAAGCTATTCAGGTCAGTAGAGTCAGGAATTAAAGCACGGCCCATCTTGTGATCAAGCAGCAACTTACCGCACCGTGTGCACAGCGACTCACCAGGGCGAATGGACGTGTTCGGGGTGCTCTCTCTCGTTCGAGTTGGGTGCAGATCCGGACAGAAAACGAATGATGGCTCGTACCGTAATCCTGGGAGGCTTTTGATCCTTACCAGCGGCACGTACACTGATGCATCGCCGTATACGCTTTGAAGATAGCATTCAGAGTACGGGGAAGAACAACGTATACAGTGGGGGGAACCAACATTTCAAAATACTTGGACTCATGCTTGCGATCATCGGTGTCATCTCCTACACTCCATCCAACCCTAATTTCGTCGTCAACTCACTCAGCGTCTCGTGAATGGTTTGCGAGAGGGCAGGGTCCACACCGCGAGCAGAACAAAGAACAGCGAATTGTTGTGGAGTTTTCTTCTTGGCCTCCGCTATAGTGATGCTCACCCACTGGCTCCATGCAATCCGCCGAGCACGGTCACCCATTTCAGGTCGGTTGTTTCGAGAGTTGGCAGGCGTGTGGATACGGATAACAACTCATCAAATACGGGTTCGAGCGCAGCGGACACAAGGGAGAAAGGACTAATTCCGTGCAGGGCGCTAAAAAAAGAGGAAGTGGCAACAACGGCATAGAGAAAGCTGGTGGCCCTCCCCGGGAATGCCTCGTATCCCCAGAGGGCAAGCTTGAGATGATCTGTGGCAAGTCGCAGCGCCAAGGGATTTGTAAGGAATGCGCGACCGAGTGAAGGCGATTGTGCGAGAAGATCTGCAATGACCATGAAACTCCCGGCACCGGATGGAATGGCTTCCGCCCACAGCATGAGTACAGCTAGACTGTCCTGCGACGTACCACCCTCCGCAAAATACTCGGTGGGGCTCAAGGACCACGGCTGGCTCTCTGCACCTCGAGTTCTAATCCGCGAGCGAAATCGTCCAGGCGGCAGATCTATAAAAGCCGTACTGAGGATTGTAGCCAAATTGAATATAAAACGACCATATGCTTCGGAACTTGAATGCAATCCTTGCATGAAAGGATGGGCGAGGTTGCAACGACATCTGAACAGATTGTTTTCCACGGCCAATAAATGCTCCTTCGACGTGGGTAGAGTGAAAAATGCAAAGATGGCGCGGAAAACTAGGCTGGTCTGCACGGGTTTTGGCTGCAGGAGCTCGATGAGGAACACCTGAGTGAGAACTCTCATAGTATCGCAGCAAAGCACACGGGGGTCCGTGGGATTTCTGAGGGTCTCGAGGAGCTTGAGGCTTCTTGGGTCGAGAAGGTCGGTGGATCCTGCTGCTACATCGGCAGGATCTGACATAGTTCCACTGAGCCGACCTGGATCGGGAACCGTACTATAAAAAATTGAAAAAGGAAAGATCAGAAACTATGGCTGTACATACCAGTCAGGGATTGTGGGGTGACGAAGGTGATGCTTAAGGGCAACGTACGATTCTGATCTATGGGTGGCCAAATAAGCACAAGCATTGGCAATGATCCGACATCGGACATGAATCGGCAACAGTGCGGCTTAAGCTTAAGCCACAACGTTGCCAACGTTGACGTGGCTTTAAGCTGGCTTAAGCCGGCTTACTGGCTTTAAGCGGCTTAAGCGGCTTAAAGCCAGCTTAAGCCACCATGGCTTATGTCATACCCGACTGGTATCCGAGTGTCATTGCTCCAAAGAGAGCCAAAGAGAAGACGAGGTGCGAGGAGAAAAGGACCAAGCGAGCTGTGACACAGCCACTGATTGACATGTGGAAAGCCGGTCCGTCGCAGCACACATGTTTTCGATGCAAGTTCAGTGCTCCACGGTTGTGAGCAAGTGGCCCAGTGGTGGAATGAGAAGACCAAACCAGTCTATAAAAATAATGAGTGGCATAGTGTATATAGCCTTGAAGACAAAAAAGGTGAGAGCAAATAGGTGATTGATATACAGATGCTAATGTATCCAAAGCTCCGAGCCAAGCAGCAATTTTAAAAGAAACATGGTGGTCAGCAGCCTTTGGCCACCTCCCCCTTTTTTCATCACATCCCTGAATAAGGCTGATGGTTGTAATCCTGCTTGCAACTCCGGAAAAGGAAAGTAGAGACTTGCAAAAATTTTATAAAATGTTTGATTTAAATTTTAGAGGCAAGTTGGTAATGCAGTGGGAGGGGTAGGCTTATCGGCGCGTTTTTTCCCATTGTTGTCAGTATTGACGCTGAGGCAGTGTCTGTCAAAGCTTGTTGGAAAGGCAATGCAAAGCATCCAGTATGGCAGACATCAGTCAAGGAATTGGCATTGTTGATGGCATCGGGCCGATCAGAAAGTGGAGAGTCAAAAGAGTAATGTGTAGTGGAGATTAGTGCAGAACTTAAAAAGCTTCAGACAGACAGACACACATTATTTTATAAATAGGGTGATGATTGCTAGTGAGCAAAGAGTTGAGGAAGGGGCTCAAGCACGTGCTAGTACTCCTGTTGCTGTGTTCATCAATATTGGATTGAGGTCAAGCTAAAAACACAGTGTCCGGCTCTTCGCGCCCCACGTACTGCCCCTTCGACGGCGCCACACGCAGCTTTGTCTACGGCCTGCAACCGCATGCCATTCAGGGCATGTTCGACTTCGACTACTCCAGGCGCAAGACGCCGAGCATTGCGGCGATGATCTACCCCTTTGGTGGGCACCACATTCAGAAGTTCTACTGGAGAACAAAGGAGACCCTCTTGCCTGTGTACACGAGTGTCGACGAAGCAGTCGCGAAGCACCCCGACGCGGACGTCATGGTCAACTTTGCGAGCAGCCGCAGCCTGTATTCAAGCACGCTCGAAATCCTCAAGTTCTCGTCCCAGATCCGCAGCATCGCGATCATTGTGGAGGGTGTGCCCGAGCGCCATGCGCGCGAGTTGCTGTGGCTCGTCAAGGAGGCGGGCGTGCTGGTCATTGGGTCGGCGACGGTCGGCGGAATCAAGCCCGGATGCTTCCGCATCGGCAATAGCGGTGGCATGATGGACAACATCACCGCGTCCAAGCTGTACCGTGCGGGGAGCGTCGGGTACGTGTCCAAGTCGGGTGGCATGTCGAACGAGCTGAACAACATCTTGTCGCTCACGACAAACGGGACGTACGAGAGTATTGTGATTGGAGGCGACCGATACCCTGGGTTGACGTTCATCGACCACCTCCTGCGCTACGAGGCGGACCCGCAGTGCACGATGCTTGTCTTGCTCGGCGAAGTCAGTGGTGGGGAGAAGTACTGTGTTATCAAAGCCATCAAGCAAGGGCGCATCACCAAGCCCATTGTCGCGTGATAATCGGGACATGTGCAAAGATGTTCGACCTGGAGGTGCAATTTGGGCATGCGGGAAGCATGGCTGACTCGGAGATGGAGACGGCCGACAGGAACAAGGTGATTCGCGTGGTAGGCTTCGTGGTACCCGAGACATTCAAGGAGCTGCTGCGTGCGCTGAAGGAGACGTACGAGAACCTCGTCAAGAAGGGTGTCATCTTGCCCATGGCTGAGATGGACTACAAGTGGGCACAGGTTCGTACTTTCTTGGATGGTCCTCGTGTATATGCTGACGAACGAGCATAACAGGAACTCGGCCTCATCCGCAAACTCGCAGCCTTCATCTCCTCCATCGGTGATGAACGCGGCCAAGAACTGCTCTACGCCAAAATGCGTATCTCCGACGTCTTCAAGGAGGACATCGGCCTCGGTGGTGTTGTCAGTCTGCTGTGGTTAAAGCACCGTACACATTGTTCTTCCTTGTCTCCCTCAGATTCTAATCTCCTTGCAGGCCTCCCTGTGTGGGCTACCAAATTCATCGAGATGGTTCTCATGCTCACCACCAACCACAATTCTGCCGTGTCTGGGTACGTCTGAGTCTTGTATCCCGGCAGCACGTTGCTGAGGGGTATTTTAGTGCTATGAACACAATTGTCGCGTCATGCACAGGACAAGATCTGATCTTGTCCCTCGCGTGGGGCTGCTGACCCTCGGGAGTCGGTTTGGCAGTGCGCTCAATGAGGTTCGTGACCATGTTTCTCCAGGCACGCAACTGGTCTTGTGCCGTGCAAATCTGTCGGCAACTTGCGCAAGGCTCCCAAGTTCTCTTCCGTTATTCTTATGTATCTTATTTGGGTTGCAGTCAGCGGCATCAGGGACAAGATCAAGAATGTGAACAACCCGGCTCGTGAAAGGTTATGTGTGCAGGCACTACGTGCTTGCCATTGAGAAGGAGCACCACGGCAAAGAAGGATACGGTGCGTCCTTTTGGTTTCTCTTTCCTTCCTTTATTGATGTGTTCTTCAGTTCATCTGCTGTGCTGTCACCTGCCGACAAATTACTCGTATATTAAGCAGATATCCTGATTTGATTTGGACACTGTTTACATTCTTCTTTTTCTCCCACGTCGCGCCAAATTCCGAGATGCAGCTGTTTGTTTTCGACGGAGCGCTCACCAAGCGCTCAACCTTAACTTCCAGCATCAAATCTGGCCTCGAGGATTTCCCTTTATGGCATAGTTCCGACCGGATGTCCACAATCTCCCGCGCTCAACAGCCGTTCAAAGGACAGCCATCTAAATCGGTCGCGTGTCCCTTCTTTTCTTCCCCCCACCATCCCATCCACTAGCTGCAGTGTTTTCCGCATGGTTCTTCAAAGCGACCCCGCCTTCGTCTGGCATCAACTTGAACAAGCCATAGCTCTCAATTCCTCTCTCTTTTTTAAGATCCCAATACGCTGCTTCAAGTCTCATGGCCGCAATGATCATGGCTGCAAGCAGCCCGCAAGCCCGAGGATCGTCAAGACTACCTGTCTATGCAAGATTGTGAGCCAAAAACCCATTAGATCGTTCAAGCTGCCAATGGCTGGACACTTTACTCAAGCCACACAAGCAATCTGGTGCTTTCTGCAACTTGAACATGTACTGTGATAGGATCAAGATGACATTATCACCCACTTCTCGCGAACATTTCAAGTAGCTCTCGGAGACGGGTCGCCAACTCCATTATAACTGTGTTAGGTAACGTATTTTCAACGGCGGTCTCAGCCCATCAAGCGACCTGAAGTTCCAACACTCCAAGGACATACCGAGCGTGCAGAATAGAGTCGTAGAAAGGCTCCGAGTCGTCCGCATTATCTATATGTGGCCATGCACGGGGGCTGACCAAAAGTTTTTCAGGTTCAAGCACTTGGTTCCGATCGCTGTCATATGCGGTGCGCCGTCATTCCTCTTTGTTTCCGCTTGATACAACTTGAGTGGAATCATTTCAGGACACTTCTACTGCTCTGGCCGAGGCAGCAACTGTATAAATCACGTCCAACTTTTCAATCATGTGGCATTTTGCTGGTCGGCTCGTTTCTGTCCTTCCATTTTCATTCATGCTGACGTATCCTTCCATGCTGCATTCACCACTTCGCAGACAGGCATGCGAATCCACGTGGACACCAATATATCCGACACCTGACGTACAATTTAAACTCATTTCGGGAAACACTAATGAGACACCAAGTCGTCCAAGTCATTCTTTGGATGTCTTTGCAGCCTACCACTTCGATCGTATGTTTTTTTCTTTACAGAATTTCCGCTCCCTTCCCTTTCATGCCGTAGTGGCGCCCCTTATACCACCAGTTGTTCCAGGTTGGTGGAAACCTCAACCCCGAGAAGAACGGATGTCCAAAAGCGGTGAATCATGCCTTCAAGTCCTCCATGCCATCCCATTAATCACGCCCAGGAGTGCTGCTGTCTCGCGACATCCAACGAGCTTGCAAAGTAACGCTGGTGAGCATTTGGCCTTCGATCATACAATGGATTGAATGTTTACACAGTATCGCAGCAAATTTCTGACTGTGAGACTGTCTTCCATACACCCGGAGGGTTGTCGTTCTGCTTTTAGTGTTTGCCTGAGTTGTGACCAGCTGTAACGACGTATTCCAATATTCAATTGTACTTAGTGTCTCCTACAGAGGCACTTCAACTATTACCTGTTGCCTGGTGATGTTGAAAATTATACTTGATACTGTCTGGCTTATATGCTGCATCAGAGTGCAAGACAAACTTCGGAACACCTTGCATTTCTAAGCAGACTTCAAATTTGTATTCAACCTAATCGGCCGGAGCGATTCACTCCGGCACTTCTTGTCTGTATCAACATGGCGGATGTGTTGCAGTCGCGTGCATTCAGTCATATATAGTAGACATAAACCGTCGGTGTTTCTTGGGTTGTCTGAGGTGGCACTTTGGTAAAAATTAATATGTGAAAATAGAAGTCTAAAACTTCAACAATAAATACTCTTGACATACACACAGGCAAAAGTAAATATTCCCCTCAGCTGAGTATTTTACTGAAAATCATAGTTTCAGCTTCAAAATAAATGGGGCTGAAAAGGTTGTTGAGATTGACATTTTCAATTGCAAATTTTCCTTGGTTGAAAGTGAGACACAAAATGATGAAATCACCACCGGATTCAGCTTGAGTGAAAATAGCAATTTAGGTATTGCTAAAACTGTAGTTGAAAAGGTCAGTTTCAGCTGCATTTTCAGCAGTGTCGAAACAATAAGACTCGGCAATGCGGAAATGGAAGCTCAAAACAATAGTTTCGGTGACTCATTTGGCACAGCTGAAATAATGGCCGAATCCTAGTGCTTCAGCCCGGGCCGAAAGTGCCACCCAAAGCATTCATTTCAGCTCAGCAGAAGAGGTCACCTCTCACTTTCAACCAAGCTGAAAGTTGTGGTTTCAGTTACATTTTCGGCTCTAACCGAAATGATAATATTCGGCCCTCAATTCGGCTTTGTCAGAGCAATATCTGAAACTATTGTTTTTAGCTTCTGTTGCGATGTTGCTGAGTCTTATTATTTCAACTCAGCCAAAAGTGCAGCTCAAACTGACCTTTTCAGCTACAGTTCCAGCAATGCCTAAATTGCTATTTTTGCACAAGCTGAATCTGTTGCTGATTTCATCATTTTGGGCCTCACTTTCAAACAGGGAAACTTTGCAGCTGAAATTGTCAATTTCGACAACCTTTTTGGCTCCATTCAAGTTGAAGGTGAAACTATTATTTTCAGTAACATGTTCAGCTGGGGGGAATATCTGCTTTTGCCAGTGTGTCTGGAGCCAAAATTATATCCATCTGGGCCTGCCGCTCTATATATCCTCCATTTTCTCGGGGGTACATTGCGACCATGGTCACCGTATTTTCCCCCGGCATAAGTATGTGCCAGCCACAGGTATCTGGCTGCTTTAGCTTGGCCATACTAGGATCTAACCAGCAGCTCGGACTGTGTTGGCATGCCGTGTAGTAAAATCCGTATGTACAGCTCAGATGAACCAGCCACTAACTTTCCGAACCAAACCTGTGCCACGATGCTGCACATTGTCCGCAAGGCGTGCGTATGACAGCAGCTTGTTTTCTACAAGACAGGGCTTCGCTTCGCTCCAGCCATTACAACTCTATAAATGTGAACACACCCTATTTTTCAGCGCCACCATACTAATCAATGGTGTAAGAACGTGAAATAGTCTCTCTGTACGAAGGGGATGACAAACCGACAAAGAACACCGGAGTAAATTCAACAGCATTTAATAGCCCATCAGGGTGACACCGAACCTGAAGTCCACAACCCACATCAATTGTTCCTTACATCTTTTGATTGGTGTCAGGATCCAAAACCTGACTAGTGCCGCGCACCCACCATCGAAACTTGTCAGGAAAAAGCAGTCGCCATATCCGAAGATAACGCGGAAAACTACCTGAAGGGCCGGGTATGAACCCGGGGCGGGTATGGGTTATGCAGGAAGACATGTACAATTTGTCTGCCTTTCACTCTCTGACGGCGTCTGGAAGTTTTGACGTAGTGAACGTGGTAGATAACGGAAGCGTACAGAGCGTCCATAAGGCGTGAAGCTTGACTGCATCAAGTTCGTGTGAATCGTATTCCACTGTCGGTAACGCCCGCATGCACGCCAAACCATGGAGCAACAAAATGTGCCGCCTGAGGACTAAATATCGATGTTAGTGGCACGGAAACATGAACGGTGGGACGAACGATACTGTACATGGCAAACAAAGGCGAAAAGTGTACCTTCGTAAGCTCGAGAGCATCGAGATTGGGTAGAAACCGAGTCCTATCCTCTCAGATGATTTAGACATTGAACTTGCAGCAGGGCGTGTGTGTTTGAGGGTGGTAAGTATTTTTGAGAGACCATTTGCGAGGTCAACCTTTGTCAACGATTGATGAAGTGTACCACGGAAGCTTTGCCAAAGGAGAACTTGAGCGAACATATTGAGGATTTGACGTTTGCAGGAATTTTTTACAGCCCATTTGTGAGTTTTTCCAGGACAACTTGAGCGATACTTGAAGCATTATGAAACGTTCATATCCACTGGCTTTTAGAATGTCGTCTGTGCCCTGAAGATCTCAAGGTTCTTGCGGACGGCTTCGGCGACCACGCATACTTCAGCTGAAGGGAACAGCAGAGGGTTTGGAGACAGACGAAGCCGCAGAGCGATCGTAGTGTGTGAGAAAGACGAATGATTGAGCAAACTCAGACTGCGGCCAGACAAGGTTGACGGTCCCCGGAACACCGGTCGGTTCGACGCTATGAGGGCCTGCAAACTTGAAGAATGCTCGATTGCTCAAAGAAAATCATCTGAACCGTCACATATAAGAAAGATTAATCCTCAGCAGTAAGTACGATGAGGACGTGATGGGCTAAGGAGACCAAATTAGACGGATGTCTCCTTTTAAGTGGGCTCTGTCATCTGAATATTTGCCAAAGAACCGGACATCGGCAACACTAGGGCAGCAACAGTGCGGCTTAAGCTTAAGCCGCATCGTCTCCAACGTTGGAGGTGGCTTAAGCCGGCTTAAAGCCAGCTTAAGCCGCTTTAAGCCAGCTTAAGCCGCTTAAGCCACTTAAGCTGCTTTAAGCTGGCTTAAGCCACTTGAGCCGCTTTAAGCCGGCTTAAGCCACTTAAAGCCAGGTTGAAGCCAGCTTAAGCCAGCTTAAGCCGCTTTAAGCCGGCTTAAGCCACTTGAGCCGCAATGGCTTAAGCTGGCTTTAAGCCGGCTTAAGCTGCTTAAAGCCAGCTTGAAGCCAGCTTAAGCTGCTTTAAGCCGGCTTAAGCCACTTGAGCTGCAATGGCTTAAGCCACCATGGCTTATGTCATACTTTTCTGAGTCTATGTTTACTATTGCTCAGCAAATCGACCTACTTGTGCCAAAAATGCACCTACAGGGACACAAAGCTGACTGTCAGTATTGCTGGTCATTGAATTGGACCCAAGGGGCAGGGCGCACAGATGGAGAGTGAATTGAGGCTATCTAGGCTGAGGCTAAACAGGGATGACAAAAGAAATAAATGCTGGACATTGTCATGATACCCTCAACGACTTTTTCAATGATTGGAATTGGAGCAAAGTTCAGAATCTAGGTACACAAAGTTCTCTATTTTGATCTACAATGTATTGATTAAATTCCTAGCTGCCTCTCTGTCCTGATTATATACAAAAGCCAAAGATCATGCAAAAGTGGCCTGTGAACATTTTCATGGTCTCTCAGTGCTCTGTAGTCATAAGCAAGTGGCCCAGTGGTGGAATGAGAAGACCAAACCGGTCTATAAAAATAATGAGTGGCATAGTGTATATCACCTTGAAGACAAAAAAGGTGAGAGCAAATAGGTGATTGATATACAGATGCTAATGTATCCATCAGGTCAGATTAACTAGAGTTCAGTAACTTTCTTCCTGGTCATTAGTTGTGTTGACCAAGTACTGATACTTGGCCAGATTAATTAGACAGGTTGCGCAACAGCCACCGGAGCCACCCAGTGGCTGATGTGCTGTGTGCAAAAATGGCAGGCAGGTGGCTCCACTGAGCCACCAGCACTCATATTTGTGTCATATTTTGGCGGTGAAGCCACCAGTTTGTGCACAGCAAAACAGCCACCGGGTGGCTCCGGTGGCTGTTGCGCAACCTGTCTATCGACTTGTGACAAGATAAGGATTCTTCACTGATATTAGGTTACATTGATACTTGTGGTTAGTCAGATAAGGTCTTGTATACAATACCAAGCAAGTAGTCAGTGATATAAGGTCAGCTGGGCTGATAATAGCCCTTATAAGACACTTTGACAGGTGCAAAGACTCGCGTTCGCTCGAGTATTTTGCATTTTGTGATGCAACCAAGCACCCGATAGGAAAAATTCTTATACAATTAGATTTGTATTGAAGAGGGCTACAACTTTGATTTTGGTCTATTTTTAGAACACTTGCCTTTTTTGGTAAAAAAAACTCGTGTTTAGGCAAGTATTTTTGTAGCTGAACCAAACTGACCCCATATTTTTACTGACACCATTTGATATCGTAACAGAACCTTGACAAGTCAGCAATCTATTGACTTTATCAACAAATATATTGACTTCAAGTCTGTAGCCTACTGACTTCAATACTGACTTTCGGTCAGTAAATACACTGACTTCATTGACTCTAATTCAGCAGTCTATTAACTTCAACTCAGTTGACTACTGATATGAAGTCAGTAAGTCTATCAACTTCCTTGACTCTAATTCAGAAGTCTATTGACCTGAAGTCAGTAAATCTATTGACTTTGTTGATTCAATTCAGCAATCTATTGACTCCAAGTCAGTCAATTAATTCAGATCAAAGAATCAATTGGGAAGCTATCATAGTGGCAGAAGACTGAGTCTACTAATCAAATTCCAATGTACTGTCTTACTTGTATCTTGTGATACACATATAAACATCTTTGTTTTCAACTTAACCTGTGTTTGATGTGGAGTCTGTGATACACTCAGATACAAATGATTCAAACCAACTCATCCTCAGATACAAGTGGTTCAAACCAGGCCTATCATTGCCAATGACATGGTTCGAACTTGAACTGCTCTATGGTACCAGGAGTTTCACTGTGCAGTACAAGGATTCAACAAAATGCACTCAGTGTGGACTGCACTTGCTCATGACCATGAAAATGACCCAGGAAGGAGAGCTTATGCATCAAAGGTGGCAAGCATGTATGAACAGATGGAGAAGAATATGTGGCAACAGTTTGAGAAGGTTGGTGGCACTTGGCCCAAGGATAGAGTCAGTCTGGTACAACATATCAAGTCTGAGTGTCCAGATCCCAGTATCGATTGGACAGCTGATGTAGAACAGGATGACTAAATGTACTTGTTTATTTCAATCAAAATTTCTGATCAAGGAACTCAATCAAATTTAACTTTCTTGAATTGATTTTTTTTTTTTTTGTTTTGGTTCACACATGGCTTACACACAGCCACATCGGCTTACATGTTGGCTTAAGTTGGCTTAAGCTGGCTTAAGCCGGCTTAAGATGGCTTAAAGCGGCTTGAGCTGGCTTAAGATGGCTTAAAGCCAGCTTAAGCCATTGTGGCTTAAGCTGGCTTAAAGCGGCTTAAGCTGGCTTAAAGTGGCTTAAGCTGGCTTAAGCCGGCTTAAAGCCACGTTAACGTTGGCAACGTTGTGGCTTAAGCTCAAGCCACCCTACGGTACACTAGGGTCTGAGCGGCCGAATGGTGACCGCATGGGTGATGGTGCAACGGGAACCTCCGAAATGTGAGCTGTCCTTCAAGCCTCGAGGCAACCAGAACAATGGAAGCGTCCACACAAATCGAGATGCTAAATGAGCGCTTGTAGGCGCTCCGTGGAAAACAAACAGGTGTAACCTCGGCGATTTGCGGCTTGTGGGAGAAAAGAAAAATGATTCAGATCATATCTTGCGGACTCCAAAGACAGTGCGGAAAACTTGATAGAAATTCGTCCAGACGCTTTGAGCGGCGAGACAACATTTGTTAGCCATTTGTTAGCAGCCTGGGTGGTGAGGGCAGAGGCGGTGAGGTGACGTGAGACAGCTCTTTTTTAGCGGGTGTTGTGCGCTTGACTCAGCCGCATGCGGTTTGTCGAGAATGGAATAGTACAGCGGCATGACGTTTCCGGAAGTTAAACTGCTTCTTGAGATCGGTCGATGCTCCCAAGATAGTGGAACTGGCACAGATCGTGCAGGAGACAAAATAGGAAGTGGGCAAATATGTACACATGAAATCAGGACATCTGCTTAATATAAGGGTAATCGGTGTGCAATTGTAGTGGCTCATTGCATGATTGTTCTTTTTTGTATGTTGTCAAAGCAAAAACTGATTGTTGGAATAGAAGAATATAATCCCAGTATCAGGAGCGCACCCGCACAGAGAATTATTCAAAGTTACACGTTATTTATACAAACTTGGCAGTACTAATTAGGTCAAATGAAATGTGGTAGCTAAAACAAGGCAAATGCAGGATGGGAGAGAGGCGAGAGGCGGGATCTGTGCCTGAATTAATACGACAGCCACTTTGAGCAGAGATAGCGAGCAATTGACTCGGAAATCCAACACTCATATGTTTAAATGAGCGGTTATTTGGACTTTGTTGATACACATCTGTCTCACCCCGTCACAGTGACAACTGTGTGATGATCAATCTCTTCTTTTCCCCCCCATGTCCTCAACAATGCCTCACGAAACAGACCCCTCTCTGCCTTCTCAGAGAGTCAAATCTCGGTATTCGAACCATGGAGACAGCACACCCCAAAAGATTGTTAATCAATACATCTCTGGTATGCGAGTGACTCTTTGTGATTCTTTGAGTGTTGCTCAATACACTCAGGCGGTCGAGGCGGTCACGGTGGTCAAGGAGGTGTCCATGGCGGCAGCGGAGGACACGGTCAAGGCCCAACCTTTAATTATGAGATCACTACAGAACACCTCACCATGAATATGGGACACAGCCCTGATGTGATGCAAGCTTCTCCAGTCGTGAACCGTTGTCCTCCTGCCTCAAGGATTTTTCATGGGCGCCGAACCATTTTGGATGTAATGCATCAGTTCTTTGCTCAAGATACCCACCAACAGAAAATATATGTACTGTATGGACTTGGTGGTGTTGGCAAGACACAGATTGCACTCAAATTCATTGAGGAGTCAACTTGGTGAGTTCATTGGAGCATATTCCGTGATAGTGATTGACTCATTTCGAAATAGTTTCACTGATCAATTTCTGTTGGATTCAAGCACCGCTGAGACTATTCACAACAGGCTAAGGAATATTGCTGCTGCCAAGAAAGCTGGGACTGCCTCTCAGGATGCCCTGACATGGCTGACTGGCAAACACGAAAACTGGCTGCTATTCTTTGACAATGCCGATGATCCTCAAGTAAATCTCAACCAGTTTTTCCCGAGATGCAATCACGGGAACATTATCATTACATCTCGGAATCCCACTCTCCGAATGTATGGTGGCAATTCTCAGGTGTCTGATATGGAGGAGTCAGATGCTGTGACATTGCTACTGAACAGTAGCCAACAAGAGGTCTCAGCATCTAACCAACTTCTAGCACAGAATATTGTCAAGGTAAGTTGTCAATTGTGCATTAAGCATGTTGTCTAATAGTACCCAGGCCCTTTGGTATCTTCCTTTGGCAATTGTTCAAGCTGGAGCATTCATTCTGGAATCTGGAACTCTTGAAACATATTTGGACCTGTTCTTGCAAAATCACACAGAGCTGCTGAGGAAGAAATCATTCCAGCAGCATGATGAATATGCATGGGCAGTCTATACAACATGGGGAATGAGCTTTGAAAAGCTCAGCCCCACAGCTGCAATGTTTCTGCAGCTTTGTTCCTTCATCCACTGGGATGATATCTCTGAAGACATTTTCAGGAGAGCAGCAAATTTCATGATGCAAGAACAATGTAACAATAACCTTGCAACCTCAAGAAAATTCCTTTCACACTTTGTAGGAGCCACTGGAAAATGGGACTCTTTCTGTTTTCTGAAGGTCACCAATGAGATCAGAGCATATTCTCTTCTCAACTTTCACCCTGAGAGAAAAACCTAAGGCTCCTTGGTGATGATCATCCTGAAACTCTTAATGCTATGTACAACCTTGCATTGACATATCGCAAACTTGAACGATTTGAGGAAGCTGCAAAGTTGTTTCTTGTGGTGTTTGAAAATTTTAAACAGCTTGCTGGTGATGACCATCCTCACACTCTTGATGCCATGCAGTTCCTTGGAATTACATATGACCATCTTGGCTGTTTTGATGAGGCTGAACAACTGAAAGTTGTGGTTTTGGAAAAACAAAAAAAGCTTTTTGGAGAGGACCATTCAAATACGTTAGATGCTATGAATAATCTGGGATACACATATTACCGCATGGGGCGTCTCATTGAGGCTGAAGCACAGCAAGTTGTTGCCCTAGAGAAGCGGAGGGAGCTTTTCAGAGACGATCATCCAAACACACAGCGTGCAATGCGACATCTCATTGAAACATATCATGGTCTGAATAAACTGGTGGAGGCTGCAGAGCTCAAGAAGCTCCTGGAGCATGGAGCAGAAGATGCCTCACAAGAGGATGGAGATCGAACTGCTGCAGATTCTGGAATGTAAACACTGTGCTTGTACTGTATAATTTTTTACTGTTAATATTTATTGTGTTATTCAAAAATTGGTTCTTACAGGGGTAATCCACATGAATGCTCATTTGATATTGTGGCTAAAGATATCAAACTCTCGCTCTGACTCTGCTTCAGACAATTAAACACCTTACCTCAACAATTTGCTTCAGTTTCTGAAACTTCAAGCCTGGGAAAACTGAGCAATTTATCCTTTGCAATTCAAAAGCCTTCAGAGGGCAGTTCCAGCCTGTGCCAAACATCACCCCCTGGCATTCATGGACAACAGAGCAGACAATGTTCAAACTCTGACACCACCCACAACTTTAACTGGACACATTGTAAATCTGGATTTTTTCAATGGCCACCCCATCATGGCATTAAACTCCGCTGATGCGCCTGGCACTGAGTACGGAATAACATGAATATGCAGAACAAATATTCGTTGCTTAGTAAGCAGTTGAAATTCTTATTATTTTCAGATTATTCACAAGCAATATACATTGATGTGACAGATGCGAAGAACGTCAAGATCCGGCACAAGTTCAGACAGCAGAGAACTGGTGTAGGTTGTAGATTGACCAAAGAACATATCTACTGACAGCTAGCTATATATACTATGGAACAGAGCCTGTGTTTGTTTTGATGAAATACATGTGCATTGCACGGTGGCACAGCATAGCATAGAGAATCATATGGAAAAAATGAAAGGTAAGCATAAATTGGTAATCAGGTACCCCTCGGGCATTGTGGAGTGATGTTTCTGTTACAATTCATAAGTCTTATTCTATATTTTCATCAATCATAATGACCTTCAATCCTGCCAGCTGTTCACAAATACTGCTTCTAAACAATGAATATCCGCCCTTTACATTGCTTACTAAGCAATGAATGTTCATTCTGCATATTTGTGTTATTCCCTAGCACTGAGCCACCCTAGCAATTTTCATTTTGCTAGCTAAGGACAACCATTCAATAATGAAGTTGTGTGTAAACGGCTTATTGTTTCAATATGGGAGCTATTACTGGCCTGGGTAGTTGTACTGTAGAGTGGTTTCAGTTTAAACCACCACATTGCCAATGTGAGAGGTGGTTTAAACCAGCTCAAAGCACAACTATTGTGAGTGGGGGTGGGGATGGTTTAAACCAGCTCAAGTCACAGCCATTGTGAGTAGAGGTGAGGATGGTTTAAACCAGTTTGATGGTTTAAACCTGTGCACACCAAGTTTGAACCAAAATTATTCAACCCAAGGTCTCTGAATTGCTTCAATAATGCTTCAACTGGGAAACATTTAATCATATTTAGTTGTCTTCTACTATAACAGCTGCCCAATCAATTTTTGGATCTGGGTGCTCCAATTTGATATGCTGGGCAAGACTGACTCCCTCCTTGGGCCAGGTGCCCCCAACCTTTGCAAATTGTTATTGTTCATTGTTTCCCATTTGCTGATACATGCTTGCTACCTTTGATGCATAAGCCTTTTTTCCTGGTTCGTTCTTGTGGTCATTGACCAGAGAAGTCCAGACAATGTTCATTTTGTTGAATCCTTGAATAATGCAATGGAACTCTTGACCCAGAATTTCAGCTTCTTCCTGCCATTGCTCCATATCTGCACAAGCTTGGTGCCATTGGACTCTTGCTGCGAGAAGCTAATGAGATTTGAAACAATCTATGAGACAAATTGACCCACAGTCCAAGACATAGTCTGCCTCCTCTTCAGCAATGACATTGCCATAATAGCCCTGTCACCAGATCCATCCTTCAACTTTCCTCCCATCGCCCAGATTGTGGGGCTCATTCACATCTTTGTGTAAAGGTCCTTATCTTTTAGCTCTGGAAATCCGAACTTGGGATCTTCTGAGTTGCATCCAAGAGCATTCATTGCAGCACAAGCATGGCAATACTTTTTAACATAATTCTAGATTCTGGATTGGACATCCCTAATCTTTTGTAGTGCCCATGTCTTTTTTTGCCTGACCATGAACGGCATTATTACAAGCATTCTTGTGTTGTCTGAGGGCCTGACTGTGTTGAATTTGCTCACACAAGCTACACAAAGCATCATTGGCTTCACCTTGTCATAGTTTGAGGTCTTCTGCTCCCAAAGACTCTAGGCTGAGTTTGGCTCGCTCAGAGCTGGTAAGGTCCGAGGGCAGGAATAACTTTTCCCAACAGGTGATTTGTCAGGCTCTGCAGCCACAAGCGGGATGACCTGAGGACAAATTTGCTGCTGTTGCTGATGCCATTTCTTGATATCTGTGCCAAGATGTTTCCTTTCAACTACATTGTCTTGTGTCAAGTCATCTTGAGTGTGTGCTTTCTGTAGAGCACGTCTGATCCATTTATTGATTAGTCTGGATCTGTTCAGAAAAGAAGTCAGACAACATACTGTCTGCCTTGGAGTTTTAATCCCACATTGATGAAGAGTGCAACAGGAGTAGTAGCACATGCTTTGGCACCTTCCTCAAGTCTTTGTTCACTAGCAATCATTTCCTTCAGAATGCTTACCTGACTAGGGGCTATCAGTAACTTGAGTAACCTTGAATTGTGAATTAATTGAGCCTTACTATTGAGATGACACAACAAATAGAGCAGTTGTCCTCTGGCAATTTTGGGATTTCTAGGCCAGAATGCAATCCACCTAGGCTCACAAGAAAGCATCTAGTTGCTACTACAAGCTAGTGCACTAGGCCTCTGTTCGGTGATACAAAGAGAGCTAGAGTCTACTCCAACTGCTAGCTGTAGTACTTGGAACTATGTGAGTGGGATGTTGAAATGCTTGCTCTGCGTCTAGGGTGGAATATATGTGAAATGAAGTATTTGCGAAAAGGGTGTTTGGAACACAACACACACACTACACACAACACACTCGTTTGGTTGAGTTTGGGGTTCCAGTCCAGTATAGACTGCTGCAATTTAGCTAAACTTCCTAGAGCAAAGTCCTTTTCAACTCTACAAGACAGACAAACAACTTCTGATCACTTCTAGGCGCTTATGCATTCCAGAAACAAAGGGAAGTTGTTTTAAAGGTTTTATTGATTGCATAGGTGGTTTTGGAGAAGATAACTCCATGCAAAGCGCTCGAGTTCACAGTATTTCTCTCGCAATAGGCTTTCACGAAAAGTCAAAAGACTTCAAATCTCACTAGAACCAAGTTCTCTCATATCCAAATCCAATTCATGTGCTCCGAAACCGTATTTGTTTAACTTGTTCACACGTAAAAGAGATCTGATCACAATCCAACAATGTATTGCAAAAAAAACAACAGAAACTTTATAGCTTCTAGAGGTTTCTCCAAATGGCCTGACACAATCAGATTACCACAGAAGTTTCCAGTGAAACTTAACTGTAGCAACAAGAGCGGTCCGATCCACTGGCGTCCCTAGAGCTAATACAGGCTTGATATACGCTATGACAATTTCTATAAACGGAATATTGTACAAATAGATGACAGAACATAAATAACGTCCTGACCATAAATCCTGCTTAATAAATAGAACAAGCAATAAGTAAGAGAGAGAAAATCTATCAGCACGCTTTCCTGCTGCGCTGCACGAGTCTATTTGGACTTGCAAATAAATTAATGACCTTTGACGTCGCTAATCCACTAGCCGATATCAATATATGATGTGATTCTCACTTGAGTCATGGAATTTCGGAAGCCAAGCCCCGGTAGCTAGTTATAGCCTCCCCGAGCGGGTGCAACAGTCCTTGGCACACCCTCGGCTATTGTTCCTCATTATTCATGTATTTGTGCAGCCACCATGCTGTTTGTACACCATGACTTGGTCGATCAATGGAACCAGGTTTGACTTGAACCCTTTTTATGGCTTGGTTCGCCTTGTCCGGCCCAACCGGTATGTTCCTCCGGTACTAATCACATTGGATACCCGCCTCGTAATGTTAATTCCATCATGCCCTTGGTTTGTGGGACATATGGCATACCCAATCCATCTGGATGGTTGAATATACCTTTCATGAAAGGTCTCCTTTGTGTTTCTTGAAGGACTCCAACTCTTTACCAGAGTCATCGCACCTATAATACACTGACAGAGTTCCACACTACGTTATCTCCCTTATAGCTAACTACCCAGGCTGGTAATAGCTCCCGTATTGAAACAATAAGCCATTTATGCACAACTTCATATTTAAATGGTTGTCCTTAGCTAGCAAAATGAAAATTGCTAGAGTGGCTCAGTGCCAGGCTCATCAACATACTTGCCTAGGCCATGTACATTGAACATCTGAAGATATAACAAGAAGCCGGATCCATTCATAGAATGATAACCTTAAAAAAGATACAACTGGAGATGCAAAGGACTGGTGAGTCATAGGACATAGTGCTAGGCAGTTGTTCATAACCAGAAGACCCAGAGATCAGCAGTGCCTAGGCAGAGATTGATGGTATGACAGTGATTGATCCTGTCATGGAAATAGACATGTGACAGTCAAGTGCGAGTGTGACTGTGCAAACTAGAACAAACATTGAAGGACAGATATGGGCTTTCATGGGGCCAAAGGGTCAGAGGTCTTGGTGATCAGGATCTGCAAGTCCAGACTGTCAGCAGACATGCATGAATCAGCAGAAAGCTATTTGAGGACAGGATTCAACTCCTGCCGAAGAGACATGTAATTGTGGGTGCAGATGGCAGCATCTGTGATTATCAATATACCCCAAATTGGACCTAGGAGGTCATCCTGGATGACATTCTCAGCAGAAGAACTTGTGAATGGACTTGGTGCGGCAGGGCCAGCGAGCCGAGGTGTGGAAATCACACTTTTATTATATTTCCCACTTCTAGCCATTTTCCCCTTTTTGTCATTACCTACGTAAATTAGGTTTAGACAGGAGGAATATTCATTCTTTGTGCTCATACCACCATCCTCGCGGCCAGCACAGGGAAAGCACCCAGAGGTAGCAGCAGAGCTCCTTGCCCCTTACTCCCATATTGTCGCCAGTGGGCTATCTAGCCACCCTTTACCAAAAATCTCCTCAAAATAGCTTCACTCTCTCACAGCAACTTCTTTATTCTCTTTTCCACGTGTCTTTCCACTCTACGGCTTGGGACCTTTGCACACATTGCCTTCCCATTCATCACTCAACTCCTACAGACTACCAACCCCTCATATTGAACCTTCTACTGGGCAATCTCCCCTTCCACATCAGCAGCCATTTCATTGATTGTCTATATTTATTGTTGACTCATTCTTTGTTATCTCATCTTTCCTTGCTCATGTGTATAAAAGCCCAGTAGTTTATCCACAATGCCAGATTGATCCCACCTGGAACTGGTGTGGTTCTCTCAGGCTATACATGGAGATTTTGATTATGTTGAAACTCTGCATGTATTAGTCTTTAGATTGGAATCTGGATTGTTTGACTCTGGATATAGAGTGCGAGCATCTGAGAAACCGCAGTTGCTGATCCGAGGGACCTTCACTTATAAAATAAGGCAGGTAGGGCCAATGAGCTGCAGAGCCTGCTACCGGCTTTTTGCAGCTGTATGGTTCCAAAAAGTCCCGAAACTAGACCACAGGTCAGTGCTACCTCAGAAAGTGGAATTTCCACCATACCCCGGTGTAAGAACCATCATGAAGATTTTTAACTAAGGTATTGAACTCATCCAAACAGCAAAGGAATCAGGAATTCACGAATCAAATGGCTGATTCAAAGATACAGAGAAATCTTGAACAGCAGTGGTGTTCATAAACACAGTCCCAGTCAAGGTCCATGAAGTACCTGAGCAACATATTTAAATCCGACTCCTGAGGCAGGCAGCAATCAAAAGCAAATCAAACACTCATTCAAAGTTGTGACACCGGCATACAAATAAGATTCCATGTTTTATTAGTGCCATTATCAATGTCTCCAGGAGCTGTACTACAGTGTTGCAGTGCTTGTTTCAGCTTGTTCCAGCTCTCAGCTCAATGGAACCTCCTGTCAGTATGTGTGAACTTTGCCGTAATTCAGAGACGACAAATGGAAACATTATCTGATTTTGTAGATGCCCGGGCTACATGACAAAACACGAATGACACATCCAGAGGACATGATTTTGGCATTAGCAGATGGCACACCTTGCAGAAAAATGCAAGAAAAATCGGGAAAGGACAGATTATGAGGAGATTTCACTTTGAGAGGAAATATTGCTTGCACAATTTTCTGCTGTGAGGATTTTAAACCATGACCTTTCTGAAATGACTCATTTTTGTTTGTCCTTGTAATGAAAATGTGATGCACAGCCAAAATCTGAAAATCAGGTGCCCTAAGACCCTTACTTTATGGTAGTGGGAATAAGGGTGTTCTCTTTGAGAAGTGCTATGGCTGGTCAACAGACTGAGAGCCTTTGTGTGTGCTCAATGTTAGCCTCAATAGTCTCATGGACTAGCAGAGCGAGGATTTTCACGAGTTGCCAATATCTCTGCCCTGGAGCCTTAAATCTAATCAACCTAAACCTCCTTGTATCCCCTGGTGTGCACCACCTAGCAAGCTTCTGCCACCTGGTTAAACCTTAGTTACTTGTTCATCCAAGGTCTCCTAGGAGCCTCCGTTTCAAGTGCTTGCACCTGAACTATTGAACTGTTGAATGGAAAAGATGATCTTTGGAACTAGTAAAGAGAGAGATTGTGTGTTGTTCTGGTGATCCAAACCTGCTGGTCGCATACTACAGCCCAGACCCGAACTCACAAAGTGATGCACTTACAGCTCTTTGCAGTACAAAGGGTGTGGACTGTTTTTTTCTGTTTTGGCAAATTTTCACAAGAACAGCTGCCCTGAGCTCAATTCTCAACCATTGCCCTTCAAAATAGGCTCATTCAATTCGCATTCAAAATCCGCAGTGAATGCAATATCAGCATTTTGATTTGCTTACATAATGAAATTTCTTCCTGAAAAATTTGTTTTTGAGTAGGACACCTGTACCATGTGGAATACCACCCTGATTGACCTAGTTTTTGGGTCTGCTATACATATGATGTAGCACTAGCCAATGTGGGTGTTTCTGGAGCTTAATGTACTCAAACTCCCATGAACAGCTCTACTTATTGGAGTGTCCAGATGTCTACATCACTAAAGTGTGCACTAAATGGCAATCACTCAGCATATACTATAAATAAACATACCATTGTTTAGGGTGGCAACAGAAATATAGCATAGCCAAAAACTAGGTCAATCAGGGTGGTATTCCAAGTAGTACAGGTGTCCTACTTGAAAACAAGTTTTTCGGGAAGAAATTTCATTATGCAAGTGGATCAAACATGCCGATATTGCATTCGCTGCGGATTTTGAATGCGAATCGAATGAGCCTACTTTGAAGGGCAATGGTTGAGAATTGAGCTCAGGGCAGCTGTTCTTGTGAAAATTTGCCAAAACAGAAAAAAACAGTCTGCACCCTTTGTACTGCAAAGAGCTGTAATCTTTGGGAGGAGTAGTAACTGTTGGTGTAGTTGAGTTGTTGTTGGTGTGGTTGTTGCCAATCACAATATTCCATGCTATTTCCAGCACAGTCAAGTGCACTGTTGATGAGCCGTGGATTTGAGTATACTTGAACTCTGCATATTTTGTAGGACTTATATGCTATTTCTCTGTGCTCATGGAGTCAGTGCTGGGTTCCTGAGCAGCTGGCTAGGCAGTGATCACAAAGTAATGAGTGCAATGAGCGGGAAACCTCTCAAAGGACTGGCAGGTACTTGCTCTGAAACATGTAGGAGTTTGTGTAGCCTTCAAACATCAATAAGGAACTATTTCTGCTTATTTCTGGTTCATTGGTTGTATCAGAAATAGGGCAGAGGTACTTGGGAATGATGTGTGGTGTCTGCAACATCTACTGGAATAGGCAATCACATGCTAGAGTGTCCGGCCAGCTTATTCCGGATGATCTCGGTTGTTTCCGAGGCCGTCTCGGCATCGCTGGATTTGGAAGAGAGACATCATATGGTCCGAAATTGGTACTACCTTTGGAGACTTGATGGAAGGGTCACAAATTGGGTATCAATCGAAAGCTATGGCTTCAGAGAACTCAGATCTGAAGGCAGAACTGAGGGAAGACTTATTCCTGAGGAGTTGGAGTCATGCAGATCACTTGGCAGAGAATTGGAAATTGGTTTGCTGCAGGCAACAGGGCAAAGGGTTCGGCCTAGGGCTTAGAGACAAGTCTGGTCTGCTCTATGACGTCTTGTGCTGCGCATAGGAGAGCTGGAGCCAATGGGAGACGAGGTTGGAAGAGCCTGATTCAGCAGATCAGGGCCAGGTCACTGTTTCAATGACTTGAGTCATGGGAAATAGGGTCATAGAGGTTGGGGGACCAATTGGAATTGGCCTTGGAGAGCATTCTGACAGATAAATGGTGAAAGGAACGGATAAAAGGACATTTTACATATTTATTATTAATCTATCTCATTTGTATAAGTAGGAAGGAGTGTCTTGAGTTGCGACACAAGTTCCTCCCCTGATCTGTAGGCTTGTGCTGACAGTTGGGGTTGGTTCTGGCTTTCCTTCTCAAGCACTTTCATGTCAATGTATTGAGCTTGGGTTGGACTCTCATTTCTGTCTTGTTCCTGAGTTGTTCTTGCTCAGAATGCCAGATTGGCACAGTGGGCATTGTCAGCAGTTGGACTTTGACATTGTGAGATCTTTGTGCGATGGAAAGAAGAAGTTTTGGTCTTTGGAAACATCTTGAATGTGATTGAGCGAACACTATTGCACTGATTGTATGGAAATTGCACAGATTGTACAGAAATTGCACAGATTGTACGGATTGCACGTTATTGAAAGAGTCTTTGGACTATTGCTGGGCTGTTGGAATGAAGATGGACTTCAGGAGGAGGGCAATGCTAACTCCCTCTCTTGTTGACTGTTGATACATCTGGAGTGCTGTCTCTGCCTTCGGGGCATTGGAAAACCTTGTTTCTACACTGCTTGGTGTTGTATTTCTATTGGGATCACTTGGCTCATCTTTTGGGATTCTATCCTTGATGTCTTTGGACATATACAGTTGCAGACAAACAAAACCCACAAATGATCTGTAGCCTAATTTAGAATTATTTTGGGCTCAAATTTATGCTCACCAGGTCCAGAGTTGCTCAAAGAGCTCAAAAAATCACCTCCGAAGTTTCTACTATGAGAAATGCCTGGCAGTCAAATTTTTGGCCTGGAACCAATTTTCAGATTGGTGATTTGAGGTGATTGGCAAAAATCAGGTTTTTTTGGACAGCCAAATTATATAAATTACATTATGCATCAGCTACAGCCTCAATTGCCGCCAATGCCCCACTCAAGATTGTGATGCTGCTTTCATGGCCTCACCTACTTTTATGGCCTCAGGCATAAAAACTTAAGGAGGGGTATTGTTGGAAACATCACAGAGATCAACCTGGTGACATAACATGTGATCCAGGAGTAAATCTTTTGTTTGCACAAGAACCGCTCAATAGATTCTCTTAATGTTTACAGATTCAAACTCAGCTTCAAAACCAGTGTCGACTCCATATTTTTTTTTCGTATTTTTCGCACGTTTTTTTGACTGGTGGCCAAAATTTTGGTGGTCTATCAACAATAAATGGCACTTTCCAGGACAATGGCTTGACAGAAGGACATGATTTATATACTGTTGTGAAGCTCTCAACGAGATCTATTGATTGGCATCTTTATCTCGGCAAAACAAATCAATTTTCATTTTAGTGGACTTTGTTTGTCCGCAACTGTAGATATGGTGCAGAATCCCGATGTGGTGCAAGGTTCTCGGGTTGTGAACCATTGTCCTCCTCCCTCAAGGATCTTTCATGGTCATCAGGGCATTTTGGATGCAATGCATCAATTCTTTGCTCAGGATACCCAGGAACAGAAATTATATGTCCCTTTATGGACTTGGAGGCGCTGGAAAGACACAGATTGCACTCAAATTCATTGGAGAATCAACTTGGTGGGTTTATTGAAGCATGTTCTGTGATAGCACATAACTGATTTTGAAATAGTTTCACTGATCAATTTTTACTAGACGCAAGCACGGCTGAGACTATTCACAGCAGTCCAAGGAACATTGCTACTGCCAAAAAAGCTGGCACTGCCTAACAGGATGCTCTGACATGGCTGATTGGCAATCATGAAAACTGGCTGCTATTCTTCGACAATGCCGATGATCCTGAAATCAATCTCAACCAATTTCTTCCGAGATGCAACCACGGGAACATAATCATTACATCCCGGAATCCCAGTCTCCGAATGTATGGTGCACATTCTCAGGTGTCTGATATGGAGGAGTCAGATGCTGTGGCATTGCTACTGAGGAGCAGCCAGCAAGAGGTCTCAGAATCTAACCAACTTCTGGCCCAGGATATTGTCAAGGTAAGTCGTCAATTGTGCATTAAGCATGTTGTGTAATGGTACCCAGGCCCTTTGGTATCTTCTTTTGGCAATTGTTCAAGCTGGAGCATTTATTCTGGAATCTGGAACTCTTGAAACATATTTGAACCTGTTCTTGGAAAACCACACAGAGCTGTTGAAGACAAAATCAACCCAGCAGTATGATGACTATGCATGGGCAGTCTATACAACATGGGAAATCAGCTTCAAAAGGCTCAGTCCTGTGGCTGCGATGTTTCTACAGCTTTGTTCATTCATCCATTGGGATGATATCTTCGAAGACATTTTCTGCAGAGCAGCAAATCATACAATGCAATTAGCTGAACAACCTCAGACCAAATGAAGAAGGCTAGAGATGCCAAAACCCAGGTCAAGCTGGGGTTTTTTTCTAAGCACTCAATCTCAGGCATTGAACAATGAAATTCCAACATCAAGAGAATTCCTGTCACACTTTTTAAGAGCAACTGGAGAATGGGATTCTCTCTCTTTTCTCAAAGTCACCAATGAAATCAGAGCATATTCTCTTCTCAACTTTGACCCTGAACCTTTTCCATCCATCCCTTGGTGCACAGCTGGACTGGGACAACACTTAATAAATCAGAGTTATATCATTCGTGTAGGGATGACATATTGGGTTGGTCCATCTGGGAAATCCCAGAACATGATTTGGCACTTGCAGGTTTGAGATTAGTTTCTCATGTCGACTTCTTGATCAAAGGTTTGCCCACCAATTTTCGGTGGCAGTATGCAATGGTATATCATGATGTGGGACAGTATGCAGATGCAGTGAAACTTAAGATAATTGAGGTTGAAACCTTGAAAAAAGTTCATGGACAGGACCATCTGAACACCCTGGCTGCTAAGCATACCCTTGCAGTCACATATGACAGACTTGGGCAATTTGAAGAAGCTGAAAAGTTAAAAGTTGAGGTGCTGGCAAAACAGAGAAAGCTTCTTGGTGATGACGACTTGGACACTGTGACAACTATGCATAATCTGGCTGCCACATATTATGACCTTGGCAGATTTGAAGATGCTAGGAAGTTGGGAGTTGTGGTGCTAGAGAAGCGGAGAAGCCTCCTCAGTGATAATCACCCTCGAACTCTTGATAGCATGCGTGGCCTTGCATTAACCTATTACAGACTTAAGCAATTTGAGGAAGCTGCAAAGTTGTCCCTTGTGGAGCTTGGAAAGTGGAAACAACTTGCTGGTGATGACCATCCCAAAACTCTTGATGCAATGCATGAGCTTGCAATTACATATGGTGCCCTGGGCTGTTTTGATGAGGCTGAAAAGTTGCAAGTTGTGGTCTTGGAAAAGCGGAAAAAGATTTTTGGTGAGAACCATTCAGATACATTGAAGGCTATGACTAGCCTAGGATGGACATGTCACTGCTTGGGGCGCCTTGTTGAGGCTGAACCAATGCAAGTCATTGCCCTGGAGAAGTGGAGGGCCCTTTTTGGAGATGATCATTGGGAAACACAGCATATAATGCAAAATCTCATTGAAACATATCATGAACTTGGCGCAGAGGATTAGAACCCGAGGTCTAGTTACAACCCGGACGATGACGGAAAGGAATGGTTCCAGGACGGAGATACAACCCAAGTGTAGGCCAAGGTAGGGCCTGTGTATAGACGAGGTAGAATCTACAGTACATGAGATTCTACCGAGTTTATATACTGGTAAACTAATTTAAATAACGATCACGATCATGTCCCTGTACCTAGCATAAAGGAGTCTATAAAGTATCTGTACCCCCCTTTGTGTTGGAAGCAAGCATTTAGGGTTTTTAAGGAACCTGATCTCCAGGAGTCCTATTCCCTATGTGTCGGCCCCTGGGGAATTCGTCGAGCGGTAACGGGTTGCAACCGTGGGATTTATGTATCCCGTGATGCACGTGACGACGACGTGTCGATACGCGTCGTCGGGTTATTTTATGAAAAATGGTCATGGAAAAGGATGCACCGGTCCAATTCATGACAGATGCCTCAAAATTACTTCAGATTCTGTGATTTGAATACTGCTCTTGTACTATATACTTCTACTGTAAATATTTATCGTCTGAATCAAAAAATTGGTTTCTATGCAGGCAATCCACATGGATGTATATTTGACATTGAAACAGGATTTAGCTCAGCATATTCAACTCCTGCACGGACTCTGCTTCAAAAGATTAAACCTCCATTCAGACCTTACCTCAACAATTTGGTCTGCTTTCTGCAACTTCAAGCTTGTGAAGGTTAGTGTCAAGATCACATCCAGAGTCCACAAACCAAGCAATGTTGTCCTCAGAGGACAGTGCTGGTCTGTGCCAAACACCACTTGGCATTCGTGGACAGTAAAGCAAACCATGTTCAACCCCCACCCATAGTTCCCTGAATTGCTGACACCCCCTGCAACTTCAACTGGAAACATTGTAAATCTGGTCTTCAACAGCCGCCCCATGGTGAGGTTAAACCTTGTATGAACAAGGGCCGGAATAATGGAAGGCATTTCGCATCACAACCTGGCAAACTGCGCTTTCAGATTTTGCCTGAGGGCTGCATACATAAATGAATATTAAAATCATTCCACATTGCAATGCCCTCCAAAATGGAATCTCCTATGCAGCGGTTCGAATCCGTACTCCCAGACCAATTATGTAAGTCCACCTACACACTGGAAATTTGCCTGCCCTGGAATTCAAAACCAGATAAGAGATGCCTCTGCTTCGCATTGACGGCAAGCATAGAAGGATTGACTGTCAGGTGTGCATTTAATGGTATTCACGGCCAACAACTAATTGCCATCCGAAGCTTCCACAACCAAGCGAGTTTGCTTTACAGGACAACTTGAGATGCAGATCAGTGAATTCAATGCTCTAGGATTATTTCCGTTTCTATGTCTAACATCTGGTAGATTGGTTGGCTTGACAAACAAAGTACGTCACAAAAGAAAATGAACGATACCTGAAGAGTGTTGGTACGAGCTGAGTGCTGGAGAAAAGTAAAAATGCAGATATGTAACAGTACCTCGGCCATTTTCAGATGCTTAGGTGAGTGAGTGATGGAGGATCCCGAAGACAGTGACAATGAAGACTGAGGAATCAATAAAGTCGGTCTATGTCCGCAGAGCGAAGGGAATTGAGTTATGGATAGCTACTTGTCTGAGAAAGAGCCGGGACTCGAATGAGACGTGGTCGAGATAGAAAAGCAAGTAGTTAGAATGCTCGGTGATCTCAGGCATGCTTATTGACGACACTATGTATATTTACATCCGGTAAGAACTAATCTCGAAGGAATTGCAGCATCAATAAAATCAACACGATGGCAGGTTCTCCCGAGAGTCCAAACGCGTCGCTAACGTGGGCTGAAGAAAGGTCGGCGATCTCACAGGGAGAAATAAAGAGTCACAATCGAGATCCAGATCCTCCAAAGCAAAGCAATCCAGAGACAAAATTTGTGGTTGCAATGGGAAGGAAATCAATGCAACAAAATGAGACAGGAAGTATTAACAGTGTCCGGTTTACCTCGCGAATCCGACCCACAACTAACGAGTGCAGTACACCGCCGCAATCTACAGTGGAAGCATTCGACAGCGCCAACCACACGACGTGGGCAGGACGCAGAATAATCCGACATTAATCCCGCTCGGGATTCATTTCCGAGTGAGGGATGCAACGTTGCAGATCACAGTCATCAGCCAAGAATTTGGACAGAGAAAGGTAGTGCGAATCATCAAGATAGCTCCTGGATCATGCATGGTCGGAACGGGTCGGCGAAGCGACACCAATTGAAGGTAAATGTCAGGGCAGACTTGAAGAATGAAAAGCCACACAAACCCCGCCAAATTGGGGAGAAGATTCCAATAATACGAATAATCCACTATGCACTTGGACGGAATAAGCCCCGCTGTGTTGAACATGATGTGCTTGTTCAACCGTCGGCCGATTGATGAGGGAGCCGATATCACCGGAATGCCATGAGTCTTGTCACGCTGTCACCGCAAGCCGCGTCTTTTTTTGCTCTTCTCCTCCACATTCCAGTTTTGAAGCATGGCTCATTGCTCGCCCGAATCCGCCCTAGATGTTCCAGATCCACCGTCACACCGACTGGCCTCCGGGCTCTTTCGTAACTCCAATCACGACCCATTCCTAAGTGAGCTTGCTCTCACTCTCGGCCTTCCGTATCTCGTTTTCTCGACTAACGACACGCACCATCGTCGTCGGCGGTGGCCACGCCTGTCTCGCGCCCGTCTCAGCGCCGCTCATATCGTGCTCGAGCGAGTGGCATCCGCCCTTCTCCTGGATAAGAATGCCTCGTACATCCATCGCCTGCGTCCACGTCTAAGCTAAATAATCTGAGGCTCGGCAGCAACTCCGTTGGACGAGGTCTGGGATCAATGGCAGACGGGCAGAGATGCAGTGTGCATTGGAGAGTGGGGCCAGTGCTCAAGCATCGTGCGCCGTCTCCATCCGCATTCCTTCGCCTGACAATTCCGTTCTGATCATTTCACACAGCCACAAAGACACCGCCGCCTTCGCCGCCACAGGCCCCTCCCTCGCACGCCGCGAGCTCATCGCCGCCTTCGCGACCAGCTCCGGAGTCTGCATTCGCCATCGCCTGGCTCAGGGACCTTCGAGCCACACCGGCACATCGTCTCGCGCACTCATGGGCGATCGCCTCCGTGCTGATGAAGCCACATACGGCCCTCACTGACGAACCGACTGCACGGGTGGAGATCGCGCAGAGCGCGCGGGTGGTGCGGCTGGTGGAGAAGCGTTCAGCCGCGGTGAGCGTCGTGTACGAGTTGGGGCGCGGTAGGAGTCTTGTTGAAGCTCGTGCTCGGTACCAGGTGCGTTCTTCTATCTTTCGTGCCTTTTTCCTCCTGTATTCATGAATCTCTAACAATGCAGGACTAGCGGCTACGCAGCCTTCTGCTTAATTCCCGGCCTCCTCGCCCGCCGTCGCCGCCACCCCGACCTCCTCGCCCTCCCACTCACCATGACCAAGGGAGATGCGGGCTTCTCCTTGCGTTCGCTCCCCGCACCTGAGCCCTGAGCCCGCCGCCACCGCGTGCGACCTCGCTCGGGTGCGGGTCTTTCGTCAATCCCGCGCAGCACGACGCGAAGACAAACTTGTTCCCCCCAGCGCTGTGCGGTGCTGGAAGGCGTCTCTTCGACGCGCGGTTCATTTCCGAGGTGGAGTGGAGCGGAGGGATGTGCTGCCGGTACGAAGCGTCCAGAGTATGCTGGGGAAGCGAGCGGTGCAGGAGGTGCGTTCCGTTCCATTTTCTCCTTCAAGTGCGCATGTGAGGTTATCGAAAGGGATTGTGCAGGGCGACTTTTACATGGCGAAGGATTGACGAATCATTAGCCTCGGATTCCGCTCAACAATTTTATGAGCTATGAGGAAGGCGGGTATGTTCCATCTTTTACTCCTATTCTATCTGTTCCATCCAGTATTCCTAATTCTTCTTCCATACCTCAATCTCCTCTTCGATCCATCTCGTGTTGACCACCTTCCTTTCCTTCCCAGTGTTCGCCACCAAATCATACACTTCCATCGACGCCGAAGCGCACTGCGTCGCGATAACCACGCCGTCGTGCATTATGTGCTTTCCCTCCATCCCTCCCCTCCCGTTTCCTCTTTCAGCTTACCTCTGCGCTTCGACTTGTACCCTCAAGTCACTTATACTGACACTCGGCAGACAGCGCGCGCCCCCCATCGACCCCTCCGTGTGCGTCATGTGCTCCACCTCCACCACCGCTTCTTTTGCTTGTCTTCCATCATGAAACGCGGGCATCGATTCCGGGCTCGTCGTTGCTGGAGGTAGTGAGTAAGGCGTGCGAGGAATCATAGTGTGCAGGGCTGAAGGCGGGAGGGAGCGAATCGAGCGAGAAGGAATGGAGGCGAGATGGAGGAAATGGAATGGGGAAGGGAAGTGTATTACTAGGAGGAAGAGGCGTGCTTTGAGTGTCGCGAAAACTTATTAATGTACCGAACAGATATCCTGAGTTCGCGTCTGCTCCGAAATTATACCTTCGCAGCATCACCTCGCCCGCCGCCAACTCACGGTTCGATTTTTTTTTTTTTGCGGCATCATGATTTAACTTTCAGAATATTCGGCGATGCATCTCTGAACGCAGTTTGCAAACGTCGATCCGCAACCTCAGGGTCGTTCAAAAGAGTCCACAACACAGTCCGCTTGCCCCCATCACCTCACTTTTGCTTTTGCCAAGACCCTACTAGCTATTACCTGTCGCTGCATCCCGCAACAAGTCGGGACTCGGAGCCAAATCACTTCAATCCGAGACGACGTAAGAAACATCAGCTGAGGAACATTCAGCTGGTCGCAACTGCTGTCCTAAAAGTCGGGTACAGCTCAATCCGAAGCCGTCAGCCATCCATTTTCATTCAATGTGAGTTTTGCAAGACTTTATTTATTGTTCACCAAGACCACAGTTCAATAGCGCAATCAGTATGTACCTACGGCCGCTGCGCTGTCTCATGCTAGGGTTCGCTCCTCGAGCCTGCAAGTCAAGGCCAACTAGGACGGCACACCTGCAATGTCATTCAAGTTGAATCAGAAAATCTCATCATATTGCAGCTTCTGCGAGCTTTCTATCTTGCGCACAACCAGTTCCCAGCAATAGGCGATGCTCATTCTCGACTTTCTTCTTCTTAGATAACGCCAGGAGCGTCTCCGGCGTCGCCGTCGCTCTCATTCATGTTTCATCTTCCCTTCCTGCAGGCGACTGACGGCTCCCAGAATCACATCTAGTCAAGAGTCACCGCTTCTTAGATGCTTGATCGGCTTGGGTACTGCTGGTATTGCGAAGTTTCCTAGTTCATCTTCCCTGCAAGCTGAAGCCATGTTTTCGATAAATAAATCATTTTCATCCTGGTTCCCGGTGGCCGAGGGGTAGCTGAGCATCGTCGAAACCGCCGACGATAATGACACGGCTTCTTTCTCATCTCACGGCTTCTCACTATTCGCTCGCACGAAAATAAAACAAGCGGCTGTATTCAATTTTAACGGGCCGGGCCGGGGCACCGCCGTGCTGTTTACCTCAAGTTTTGCACCGAAATTGTGACCGCAAAGCAAGACAGGCTGGGCAACTGCAGGAAAAACTTTATTCACTCATATAAGCATTCTGCAGAATCAAGTCGGTACAATCACCGGAGTGGAATCACACACTCGCTGATTTCAATATGAACGAGGTACGTAACTTATATGCCATCCAATTTTGACCTGAGAGCGCAAGAGGTAGGGGCAATTCCCGGCCGCGCACGTACCTCGTTTAAAGTTCCCCTCGATTACGCAAGCTGTGTTGATGGACCGCTTTCGAGTAGACGATCGGTACTTTTAATTTCTGATCTCATTTCAAGTTCTTTTGGCTACCCTAGCATTTCCAAATACTAGTTGCTCTAGAGTCTCGACACTTCAGTGTGTTGGTTTTTCCACTAACGACATGCACCATCGGCGGAGATGACCGTCCTGGCTCAGTGCCGCTCGCGACCGTGCTTGAGCGAGGAGGATCCGTTCTTTTGGATCAGATACCATTGTACGAGCAGCAACTGCGTCAAAGTCAGCTCTGCATTCACCGGCGCTGGAACGGAGATCAAATGCTTCTTCGTTCGGGATCGGCCCAATGCACCGTTGGATGATCGGATTCCAAGACACAATTCGGACGTAACAATCATGAACGACGCGGTCATTGATTCAAAGGTGAGATGATGTTCCCGCCATGTGGCGTCCTTAGGCTGAATAACAATTCATGTTTGTCTTTGTTCATTGCGGATCCAGCTCGCCGCCATCGCCTCGGTCACGGAGACTTTCAATGTCGGCCTCTCCGTCGTACGTTTCGCACCTTGCACACGCCATCACTGTGACAAGGCTGGGCGATCGCCTCCGCGCTAATGAAGGAAATCACGGCGCGGGCTGACGCCCCTGAAGCAGGAGTGAAGAGTACGCCTGTGATGCAACTATCGCAGGAGAGCGCAACGCGGTCAGTGTCGATTATGAGTTAGTGGGCGGTAGGGGTCGTGCTGAAGCAAGGGGGAACGTGGTTCTCGGGTCTCTCTCTTTTCCTCCTCCTTCATCTGCCTTTCATTCATCTATTGACGATGCGACACTCAGCGGCTACGCTACCTCCTCCCCCTACCGGCCTCCTCGCGCGCACCGCCCCGACATCCCCGCTGTCGCCACAACCAACGACGACGGCCTGCACCTCGCTCTCGCGCTCCCTGCGCTCCCCACCCCCGCGGCCGTGTGCGACCTCGCGTAGGTACCGGTACTTGGTCGCCGCGCAGTCCACGCGAAGGCGAAGTTTCTCACCACCGAGGCGCTCCGTGGCGCGGGCGGACTGCTTCTCGACGCCCGCGCGGCTGCCTCTCGGCACGCTCCACGGGTGAGCTGCTCCTCGACGCGCGTGGCGCGCGATTCGTCCGCGCGATTGGTAACAGAAGTGAGGTGATCCAGCGCGTTGGGGGGTGCGAGGCCGGCAGAGGGCGGTGGACTTGGAGGGGGTGGGAATACGCGGTGAGTTGGGTTTCTTTTTTTCAAATTTATTGCTTGAATGCGGATAGTGGGAATTGATGTGTTCTTGCAGGAGCGAAAAACCTTTAGGAAGCGGTACCCTGTCCCAGAGGAGCGGGATTCCACCCGAGAGTATTTCGTCCACCTTCGTGAGTTATGGGCAGGACGGAGATTAGCTCGGGACCGGTACATTCCATCGTTTATTCCTATTTGTTTTCGCTCTTCCGCACCGCGTTGTTCACTCCGATATTGTCCTCGACTGATCTCGCTGTATGTTTACGACCTCCCTCGCAGTGTCGACTATCAAATCTTACGCGCTAAACGAGGCGATATCACGCCGGTGGCGCGTTATGTGTAGTTCCTCTCTCTATCTCTTGCCCTTCCTGTTTCACGTCCCTCGTACATCTCTACTCTTCGACTTGTACCCGTGACTGATACTGACACCACCCTGCAGACAATGGGCGGCCTCCGTGCGCGTCCGCGACGGCAAGCTGCTACTGATCCCGGGCCTGTGGCCCGCAGGGATGCCATCAGCGGCGTGCATGGGCACGGGCGGAATCGGCTCGCGAGAGCGTCGTAGGCAGTGGCATTTGAACTGATTGCGGGGATGGGGCGGAAGGCGGGAGCGAGAAGGGGTCAGGGGACAAAGGCGAGAGGGCAAAAAGAAGACGGGCAAGCGAAGTGTCCGACTTAGAGAAACACCCTGTCATCTATCTTTCTTATGTTGATATTGATATGGGGGTAATACTGGGGCATAATTGTGGTCAGATTTTGAGAAAAAGATTCATCACTTCACCAAAATTTCACTGGTCCTGTGCATCAGAAAAATTCACCACCTCGGAAAGGCATGGAAATATTCACTGCTTTGGGATCAAGTGCAAAATTGCACTGCTATACGTGGTTGAAGATGTATACAGTGATTGGAACACTGATGGGATATCAAGCCGAAATCCATGAATGGAAGTTGAACAATTTTCAGTGCCGATCAGCATACGACACGACTGTTATGTTTGACGCACCAGGGCTGTGCTTGGCAAAGACTCTGAGATGTATACGTGATCAGGAACAAAGCCAATAAGATATATGTCTGCAAATAGCTCATGAGGATGAAGTTCCACGGATATGAGCCATATGTTTATTTTTGAGTGATATCTTTATCACAAACATTCTAGAGCAGAACAAGGAGTCTCTGAATACATTAGTAGCCTGCCGGACTTACATTACAAGCCTCCATACCTTCAATTCAGCTCTTTGGCAGCTTGCCGAGTGGATGCCGATCAAATGTCATGATCTATCAGATGCAAACAGCGGCAATTCTGTTCGCCGTGTCTGGATGCAGTGAATTTGGTGCTGAGGCACAAAGTGGTGAGTTTTCACAAGAATCGAGGTGGTGCTTTTCATTGTCAAGCAGTCCTAGGAGGTGAATTTTTGAATCAACTTCATTGAGGTGGTGAATAATTCGGGTGGAGTGAGTGAGCTGGTGGAAAATCAGGGACAGGTGTGCATCAAATAATTATGCCTCAGTATTACAGCCATACAGAACATTCGATGGGCGATGCACCTCTTGGCGTAGTGCCTTCAAAGACGTCGATTCCCGTACTCGTGGCCGTTCAACAGAGTCAACACGGTCCACGTGCCTCCATCACCCTACTCCTCCCTTTGCCAAGACGCTGCCAGCTATTCGGTGTCGCTGCATGCCAAAACAACTCGGGACTCGGTGCCAATTCGCCTCAAACCCGAGACGCTGCAAGAAAGATTCACTCTGAGTCATAACTGCTATCCTCAGGTAAACTGCGCTCAGTCCAAAATCGTCAACCGTCCCTTTTCATTGAACGTGTTTCTTGGTACTTTACAAGATGAAAGTTGCTTCCATTCAACGTTCACCAAGACCACACTTCGGTGACACAATTAGTACCGTCAAGCTCCCGCGATCGCTGCGCTGTCTCATGCTGGTGTTCGCTCGTCAAGTCTTCAAGTCTAGGTCAGCCAGGACAACACGCTTGCAAATGCTTACAGTGATATCATTCAAGTTGAATCAGATATTGCAACTTCTGCGCCGAAGCTTTTCGCCTTCCGCACAACGGCTTCTGTATCGTCAAGCCATCTCAACCACTGATGTCAAGCAAATCAGTGATGCTCATTCTCAATTTTGGTCTTCGCAATTGCGGCAGGGCATCCCCGTCGCTTTGATGAGTGTTCTGCCTTCCCGTTCTGTGACTGACGGCTTAGTATTACACCCAGAACTACATGCGTTCCAGTCGTATAAAGCTCAACGAGGAAAGGGGATGCCAACACTGAAGGTTCTTCCTCCATTATACATCTCCCTTTATTCACCGCGCGTTCGAAGACCCTAAGTTAGAAACGTTGGCTCCGTTCCCCTCAATTAGATGTCAACGACTGGTAAGATTTTTATAAGGCGCACACGGATATCCCGTACTGATCTCCGAATGCGGTACAATTGTCGAACGAGCACAAGAATTCAAACTATATTTTGGTATGGCCCCCATCGACGCGACCATGTCGGACATTGATTTCATTCCTCAAACACCGACCCGTAGTAGAGATCTCGAGATGGCGGTTTCTGCCTCCATTAAATTACAGTGCTGCGCATTAAACGTCAATTTCTATTTCGCCTGTGAATTATGTTTTTTACTGCGGCCAAGTACATCGTCCGCAGCCCGTGTGGGTATAAACACGACCCCTTTGGCCGACATCCCTCGCCTATGGTCGTCTCTCCATCCTTTTGCCTCCGGCAAGTTTGATTTTAGTCAAGGCCTTTGGGGTGCTTGATCGCCTTGGGGACTGTCGCCATTGTGGTTCATTTTACCTGCAAAATCGAGCCTTATTTTCGACAATCTATCATCTTCGCTCTGGTTCCTGGTGGCGGAGGCGCAGTCAAACATCGCCGAGATCGCCGACCCAATTAAACGCTATCTCCATTTCAAACATCACTCTGCAAACTTACGAATGACTTGCCTCGCAGCTGAGAGCATGAGTCAACTTAACTCCTCCTCAGTGGAGCTTGTATCTCCTTCAATACGAGTTTTCGCCGGAGCGAAGGGCGAATAGTATTCTAAGGATTCTACATACCTTTCTCTGGACGTGTCAAGTATCTTGTACAAGACATTCCCGGTCGCCTTGCTCCAGCCAGTGGTGTCAACTTGTGCGTTCAGATCAATAGCAGCAGAAAGTGCAGGCAATACAGCACGGCTATAATCCAACAGCTTGAATCACAGGTAAGTATTCATCGAGTACGGATCGCACAAAAAAATGGAATGGCAGACTGTGCACGAGTGTCAAGTACCCTAAATTTCGCTGGGGCAGACAAATGAAGAATATCACGCGCTTGGAATGCGGTCATTTAGCGGCGTAACATCAGAATTCAGTATAGGCCATTGATTTCATCACTCCGATGCAGCATATCGAGAACAGAATTTCCTCAGCTTTGAATTCGGGGGGATGATTTACAGCAATCTATCAAGTATGCTAATATGAACGTCGGAAGGAGCGAAATGTGCGATTGATATCGGACTGAAAGCGAAAGAGGAGAAAGAGGGTGGGCTTGAGATAACAATTCGCACCTTCAGGGAATTTTTCTTGATCCGTTTAGGGTAGCATAGCATCACATCGGGGACTCAGACCCAGTATGCGTAGGAGGAAGAGTGAAAAAAGCGGGGAAACTACCGCAGGGCCGGACACGAATTGCTTTCCAGCGGGGGCCGTGTTGTATTCGTTTTGTGCGGCGAGGGAAGATAGGTATTAGCGGGGAAGCCAAGAAACGGAAAGGAGGAATGAAATGAAAATGTCAACGAAAGTGCCAAAGAGCAGCTCGAAAGGAAAAGGCGTTTGCTCAGCTTCACGACACACGAAGAGGCAAAAAAATATAAATGAAATAATCCAGAATTTTGCGGCCGCTGTGGCCGTAGTCGTCGTGGTGGCCGTCGGAAGATGTGGTAGCACGGGAGCGCAAGGTGCCATAGGATCACGTCACATATGTAGATACGCTGCCGTCGGAAGGAAATAAGATGCGCTTCAAGCCATTTGCAACTTAGAAAGTAAGACCAGAGCCACTCGTGTTTTCCTAGGCCGAACAAAGGAAAGTGGTAACACCGAACGGTTTGAGCCTGAAAAAAAATCCAAACCAGGACAGGGAAGCGACGAAACAAGACACACAAACGAAAAATGGGGGAAAGAGAGGTAATCGGGGCAAAGCAGGTATGCGTGGCGAGTGCTCTGCATTGCACTGGAGAGAACTGCCGAGGTGCAGAAGTACGCGTGGCACGCGGAAATGTCAGAGAATGTAAAAAGTAAAGGAAAGTGAATGGAGTAAAGGTCGACTGAGCACACGGGCGTGAAATCCTTATTGGCGAGTGGGACGCAGAAAAAGCTGCGCAGAACCTCGGGGATGGATGAAGTATGGTGTCAAGCAGGATTTAAGCAAGCACGCCGGCTCGGGCTCCGGCTGGGGAATCACGACCAACGCAGGAAGGAAGGGACGAGACGACTCCATTCACGAGAAACGTGCTTATCGAATCAGGGCGCAGGAGAGACGGGGGTGATGACTGCATGCGATGCGTGCCTATGACAGGACTTTGCGAGGGGACGGGACGGGACGGCGGCAAGGCAAGGCAAGGCCAGGGGATGTTTTATGAGGTGGTCGCAGGCAGCAAGGATATTACAGATATTACATTTTGTTGCAAGCAGCATTGGATGGGATGATCAGCAGTCGAATACCATCACCCGGGGTGACCTCAGACTCAAACTCGACGTTTGCGCATTCCTTTCTTTATTCAAAGTCGACTGAAAGCCGTATTCAGCGGGGCTCTATATAACCAATTTCTGTGCGCAGTGTCACGCTCATTGGGATAAATCATTGGTCTCGTCCCACTCACCTTCCGTCACGTTTCTGAGGTACCTTGAGGAATTGATGCGTAGGTTGGAACCCCGACGCGCGCAACGCAACTGTTGGTCTGATTCAAAACGGAACGAGCTTTCGCAGCCTATGTACCTCGTGGGCTGACTGACCTTGGGCTTGTAATTTCCCTGCTCCCTTGCTGCCGCACTCGCTCATGAGCTTGATTGGATTCGGAAAAACACACGATCGAGTTATGTAGGAATCCGTGCAAACCGAGGGAGAGATGAGAACGACCGGCAGAGCTGTCGAAAGCAGGGTGAAGGCGAGAACACGTGGGTGCGACGGATCGTGGGCGGCGGGCTGGAAGGTGGCTCACGCTGCGCGGTGGTGTTACGCGGCAGCGGAGGGCATGGTGGTGCGGTGATTTCGACACCGCGCGGTCATGGCATGTGGAGAGCGGCGAGATGGGTGCGCACGCGGGCGGCCTGTTCTTGTCGGTCACGGCGACGGCGGAGCGGGGAGACACTGTGCAGCAACGGCAGGGCTACAGGCACGGTAGAAGCCGGAAAGACGTGGGGTCCAGCGCGGGGAGACGTCACGCGGCGGCGGTAGACAATGGGCAGGAATGACCGAGGGCGAGCAGGGAGGTGGGGTAGAGGCCGTGAGAAGCAATGTGCGATGGGCCCCAGAGACGGCAGCGGCGCCCGTGGGCGCGCGTGGAGCCTGCGGGCGGTGGTACTACGTCGCATGACTACTTTGCAGGCGCGAGGGAGTGCGGACGAAGCGGGAGGCGAGGTTTTTCAGCGAGCGCTGCTGCATCAACAGCGACGGGGAGGCGCAGAGAGCGAACGCCTCGACTGGGAAGGCGGCGGCGCAGACGATCCAACGGATCCACTGGCCATTACCCAAACTCAGCAAATCCAGATAGCTTAGGAAAAAGCAAGCAATGCGACACGCACCCAAACACCAATCCGCCAATGGGTCTGAGTCTGAGTGGGTCAACATGGCGAGCCAGGTGAGACGGTGGATCATCAAATTCGGAGGAAGCTCCGCCAGGCAAGAACGTCGGCATTTCGAGCAGGTGCGAGTTGGGAAGAAGATGTGAGCACAGCCATCCATCTGATCCGTCTGCGTGTCCAGCTCCGATCATGATCGCAAATTTGCTTCCTCCGTCCATCCTGAGGCCGCCCAGGTCATCCTCCCCAGTGCCGGCACGGCAGCAACTTCGCCAAACCGAGCTATGGGATCAACGGTGCTGGAACGAAGGCGCAGCGTGTCTTGCAGATCGAGGACACTGCCGAAGCGTTGTGCGTCCGATCCATTCTCTCGATTCCCTCCCTTCCTGATTCTATGCCGATGGTTGCAGCGAACTCGGTCTCTGACCTCACCACACCTCGCTCATACATAGGCCTTTGTCGCTGACCTCTCCGTCGTATCGTCTCGCGCCTCGGAGAACACGGTTTCGCGCACGCACCTGCGGGCGATCACCTCGGTGCTAATGACGAAGCTCGGGTACTTGCTAACGATGACGAACCGGAGGCACGCGTGGAGTCCGCGTGGGGTGCGGCTGCTGGAGGAGGACGAGGCCGCTGTGGTCGTCGAGGACGACAATGACGTGGGGCAGTGCGAGGATTGTCAGACGAGGGCTCATTACTCCGTATATCCCTCTGTCTCCCATTTCCAGGCCTTTTCGCTCCTGGCCACGCGACCGACGCCGATCACGTAACCGGCGACGACCTGCATCGCGCCGACGTGCCGACGAGGGTCCTCACGGTGTGCAGACGAACTTGTTCATCGTCGCGCCGCGAAGACGAAGTTCCTTGCACCCCAGCACGAAGACGAAGCCCTCGCACGCCGCGGGGGACCCCTCCTCGACGCGCAGAGCCGCTTCATCCGCTCGGTGGAGTCTGGAAAGAAGAGACGCGCTCCCGGCGGCGAGCGATACAGCGCGCTGCCGGCGCGGGGAAGGGACCCGTGCGGCTTGTGCTGTGGGAGCGAGCGGTAGAGGAGGTCAGAACACGTTGTAAGCGATGATCCATCTGATGCTTCGTATCAAGGAAGGGATGTGTTTTTGCAAGCGATGTTTCGGTCTCGAGGTACCATATGAAGTGGTACTCAAATGCAGCGGCGTTTACTGAAGAAACTGGGATTCCGCTCAACAATATATTCTAAGTATGGACGTTTGCGAGTGGGATGGACGGGGATTGGTTCGGAACAGGTACGTCCCGTCTTTTATTCCTTTCGCTTTCACACTACATTTTCTCCCTATTCTTTTTTTCTCTTCCGCAGCGCGCTCGTCACTTCCATAATATCCTCGATTCATCTCGCTGAATGTTAACGACGCTCCCTGCAGTGTCGACCATCAAAGCTTCGCCATCCGAAGCGCACTGCGTCGCGATAATCACGACAGTCGTGCACTACGTGCGTTCTCCTTCTCTCATCCGCTCCTCTTCCCTATCCATTCCCCCATTTCACTTCACCTCCCTCCCTCGCCTCCCTCGCCTCCATTGCCTGTGCTTCCTGACTCCACGACGAACGTAAACGCGATGGATGTCGGCACCCCGCAGACAACACGCGCCTCGTCATCGACGCCTCCGCGCGCGTCGTGCGCTCCATCCCCGCCACTCTTCATCTTCCGAGGTGGACGCCGACGGCAAGCTCGTCCCGATTTCGGGCCTGTGGGCGGCAGGAGAGCTCATCGGCGACGTTCATTGGCACGGGCGGAATCGTCCCGCGTCGTTGATCGGTGCGAATGGAGGCAGAGAGGATGGTGTTTGGTGTTTGGGCGGGTTGCGGAGATGGGGTCTGTGGGGCGTCGTGAAGTGGGAAGGGGATGCAGGCGGGAGGGAAAGGGGAAGAAATTGGGGCCACTGTGAGGGTTTGAAGGCGAGGGGAAGAAAGCAAGAAATTATTTATACAGTGAATGAGATACTCCTCTTCAGTTTGCAATGAAATTTCGGAATGATTATAGAATTGAGAATTGGATTTCATATCGTCGCAAATTCAAGGAATTCCAATTGAGATATAGAATTAGCCCTGAGTTCTAAATTGGATTGGACGCGGTTTGTGCACGATTATGAAGACACCTGGGCGGTATAAGCTCTTATCCAGGCATTCATTTTGTCCTCCGGATCCCATATGGCTCTGCCTTTGGAAGATCATAGCACTCGGGCGAGTCGTCGGGCTCATGGTCGTGTCGTGCCGTTGGATCCAATCGCTGTTGCAGTGAAGATATCATCGCACACTGGATTTGCATCCAGGATTTTGCCCCCTTGGCCGTTCTCTTCCTCAAATCAAGTGCGCAATCTTTCGTATAAAAGCTTTCAGACCGAGCATATCAGTGGAGCGCTGCCTCGAGTTAATACCCCAATGCTTCCCAAGTTTTCTCACTTGGTAGCTCCCATCGCCTCCATATCCTCCTTCGCATCCGGTCAGGAATCCCCGGCTAGATTCGCCAGTTTCACTGCCAACGTCTGGTCGATCGCAGCCACAAGCAAATTCATTATCGCGTTGCAACGGTTCGTCAACGTCGCGTTCAATCAAACCGGAAACAAAGCCGGTTTCATTCTCTACTAACCTTCGGCTCGTCAACCAACAGGTGGGCTTTAACGCTTATCCCTAATAGAAATTTGAAGTTTACTGGTGCGAATGCAGTGGCTTTTGCACCATGTTGACATCGCGTCGCCGATAGAGTATACACGTGGTTAATTAGAGATTTAATCCGGCGACTGTGAACCACAAAAAGCAGCGCAGCTGTAGGTGGACAATTAAGATCGCAAATGCCGCACCCGCCCTGCAAGAAAGCTCCGGGCAGCATCAAACAAGAATAAGACTCCAGTGAACCGTGCCGTAGGGCAAGACCAAAATGCCCTATGAGAACATATGCCGCAATGAATGGAAGCTGAGCATCAGTTCTTCGACGAACCTCCATATAACGTTACGAGATCGGGCGGACGACCTCCAACTGAGACGGCAATCAAAATTGCCGATGAGTAAAATAATTTTGAGGCGTATTTTAAGTATTCGCCGTTGCATCTATCCAGTGCCTCATCGCCTGGTTTTATTTTATTTCTATCTTTCTGTGGAAACGGAAGAACTTGTATCAGCGGCGGCTTATTCGGACCGAGCTCCGTTCCCAGGCACATGTCTGTCAGTGTCTATTCTTGAACTGACACTGTCACAGTGACAGCTGTGTGATATCGATCTCTGCTTCTCCCTCTCTGCTTCTCCCTCCATGTCCACGCCCAGTTCCCTCAATGCAACTGCATCTCGGCCTTCTCTCAGGAGAGGCAGAGCCCGACAGAAGCCATTGAAGTCTCAATCTTTGAATCATGAAGACAGCACCGCCCAAAAAGTCATTAATCAATTCATCTCCGGTATAGTGACTCTTTGTGATGCTGAGATCATTGCCGAATGCGCTCAGGCGGTCAAGGAGGAACCGGTGGCCAAGGAGGTGCCCACGGAGGCGAAGGAGGGTCCGGGGAAGGCCCGACTCTACATTATGAAGCAGAATATCTCACCATAAATATGGTGCAGAGTCCCAATGTGGCGCAAAGTCCTCAACTCGTGAACTTGTGTCCTCCTGCCTCGAGGATTTTTCATGGGCGCCAAACCATTTTGGATGCAATGCATCAGTTCTTTGCTCAAGATACCAAGAAACAAAAAATCTACGTGCTATATGGACTTGGGGGTGCTGGCAAGACACAGATTGCTCTGAAATTCATCGAAGAAACTACTTGGTGAGTTCATTCAAGTATATTCCGTGATAGCAATCAGCTCATTTTCAAATAGTTTCACTGATCAATTTTTACTGGATGCAAGCACAACTGAGACTATTCAAAATTCTCTGAAGAATATTACCTCACAGGATGCCCTGACATGGCTGGCTGGCCAACACAAAAACTGGCTGTTATTCTTTGACAATGCTGATGATCCCAACATCAATCTCAACCAGTTTTTCCCAAGATGCAACCACGGGAACATTATCATTACATCCCGGAATCCCAGTCTCCGAATGTATGGCAGAAGTTCTCATGTGTCTGATATGGAGGAGTCAGATGCTGTAGCATTGCTACTGAACAGCAGCCAACAAGATGTCTCAGCATCTAACCAACTTCTGGCCCAGGACATTGTCAAAGTGAGTTGTTAATTGGGCATTAAGCATGTGGTCTGATGGTATCCAGGCACTTTGGTATCTTCCTCTGGCAATTGTTCAAGCTGGAGCATTTATTCTGGAGACTGGAACACTCGAAACATATTTGGACCTATTTTTTCAAAGCCACACAGAGCTACTGAAGAGAAAATCAACCCAGCAGCATGATGACTATGCATGGGCAGTCTATACAACATGAGAAATCAGCTTCAAAAGGCTCAGTTCTGTGGCTTCAATGTTTCTTCAGCTGTGTTCATTCATTCATTGGGATGATATTGCTGAAGACATTTTCAGCAGAGCAGCAAATCATATGATGCAATTGCATGACCAATCTCACAATGAGATTGCAACAGCTAAAGAATTCCTTTTGCACTTTGTAGGAGCAACTGGGAAATGGGATTCATACTCCTTTCTGAAAGTCACCAATGAAATCAGAGCATATTCTCTTCTTAACTTTCATCCTGAGAGAAAAACCTTTTCTATCCATCCCTTGGTGCACAGCTGGACTAGAACAACACTTGATAAAGCAGAGTCATATCATTCGTGTATGGATGATATACTGGGACTGTGTATCAGAGAAATTCAAGATTATGATATGCAACTTGCGAGTCTGAGATTAGTTTCTCATGTTGACTCCTTGATTAAAGTCTTCTCCACCAATTTCAGATGGCAGCATGCAAACATATACCACCATGTTGGCCGGTATGCAGAGGCAAAAGAACTCTGGATACTTGAGGTAGAAAACCAGAGAAGACTTTATAGAGAGGACAGCTTGAGCACCCTCACTGCCATGAATAATCTCGGAAATGCATATGACCGACTTGACCAATTTGAAGAAGCTAAAAACTTGAAAGTTGATGTGCTGGAGAAACGGAGAAGGCTTCTTGGTGAGGATGACTTGGACACTGTGATGGCTATGCATAATCTGGCTGCCACATATTACATGCTTGGCAGATTTGAAGATGCTGAAAAGTTGCAAGTTGATGTGCTAGAGAAGCGGAGAAGGCTTCTTGGTAATGACCATCCTGAAACTCTTGGTGCCATGTGCAACCTTGGATTAACATATCATGACCTTGAGCAATTTGAAGAAGCTGCAAAGTTGCATGTTGTAGTGGTTGAAAAGTGGAAACAGCTTGCTGGTGATGACCATCCTGAAACTCTTGTTGCTATGCATTCTCTCGCACTGGCATATGAGCGCCTGGGCCGTTTCAATGAGGCTGAAAAATTGAAAGTTGTGGTCTTGGAAAAGCGGAAAAAGATTTTTGGAGAGGACCATTCAGATACATTGCATGCTATGAATAATCTGGGGGACACATATTATCACATGGGGCACCATGTTGAGGCTGAAGCACTCTTTTTCAGTGCCCTAGAGAGGTGGAGGAAGCTTTTCGGAGATGATCATCCAAAAACACAGCTTGTAATGCGCAATCTCAACATAACATATCATGCTCTTGGTAAACAGGCAGAGGCTGCAGAGCTCAAGAAGCTCCTGAAGGATGTGGAAGACGCCTTGGAAGAGGATGAAGACCATGGTGCAGATTCTGGGATTTAAGTACTGCAGTTTTATTATATAGTTTCTGTTTCAAATATTTATTCCATGAATCGAAAATTTGGTTTCTATGCAAGCATTCCACATGGATCGTTATTTGATCTTGAAACAGGTTGCAGCTCAACATATCCAACTCCCACACTCACTCTGCTTCAGAAGATTAAACCTCCATTCGGACCTTACCTCAACAATTTGCTCTGCTTTCTGCAACTTCAAGCCTGTGAAATTTAGTGTCAAGATCACATCCAGAGTCCGCAAACCAAGCAATGTTGCCCTCAGAGGAAACTGCCGGTCCGTGCCAAACACCACCCCCGGCATTCCCAGACAATAAAGCAAACCATGTTCAACCCCTGCCCATAGTTCCCTGAATTGCTGACACCACCCGCAACTTCAACTGGAAACATTGTAAATCTGGTTTTCAACGGCTGCCCCATCGTGTATGAACAAGGGCCGGAATAATGGAAGCCATTTCGCATCGCAACCTGGTGAAGTGCGTTTTCAGATTTTGCCTGAGGGCTGCATACATAAATGAATATTAAAGTCATTCCAGATTGCAATGCCCTCCAAAATGCAATCTCCTATGCAGGGGTTCGAATCCGTACTCCCAGACCAATTATATAAGTTCGCCTACACACTGGAAATTTGCCCGCCGTGGAATTCGAAACCAGATAAGAGATGCCTCTGCTTCGCATTGGTGGCAAGCATAGAAGGATTGACTGTCAGGTGTGCATTTAATGGTATTCACGGTCAAGAGCTAATCTGCCATCTGAAGCTTCCACAACCAAGCATGTTTACTTTACAGGACAAATTGAGATGCAGATCAGTGAATTCAATGCTCTAGGATTATTTCCATTTCTGTCTAAAATCTGGTAGATTGGTTGGCTTGACAAATAAAGTACGTCACGAGAGGAAATGAACGAGAGTGTTGGTACGAGCTGAGTGCTGGAGAAAATTAAAAATTCAGATATGTAACAGTACCTCGGTCATTTTCAGATGCTTAGGTGAGTGAGCGATGGAGGATCCAGAAGACAGTGACAATGAAGACTGAGGATTCAATCAAGTCGGCCTATGTCCTTGCAGAGTGAAAGGAATTGAGTTCTGGATAGTGAGTTGTCTGAGAAAGAGCCGAGACCCGGATGGGACATGGTCGAGATAGAAAAGCAAGCGGTGGGAATGCTCGGCGATCTCGAACATGCATGTTGACGACACTACGTATATTCATGTCCGGTATGATTACTAATCTCCAAGGAATTGCAGCATCAATGAATCAAGACGATCTGAGGTTCTCCCGAGAGTCAAAACGTGACGTCAAAGTGAGCTAAAGAAAGTTTGGCGAATCAGCAGGGAGAAGTTAACAATTACCATTCGAGATGTCGATCCCAAGCAATCCAGGAATAAATTTTGTGGTTGCAATCGGAAGGAAATCAACGTAAAAGAATGAGGAAGGGAGAGTGAACAGGGTCTGGTGTATATCGTGAATCCGAACCACAACCCACGAATGCAGCATACGGCCGCAATTTAGAAGTGTTTAACAGCATTAACCACGCGACATGGGCAGGATGCAGATTCATTTCCGAGTACAGAACGCGACGTTACAGATCGCAGTCGTTGGCCAAGGAGGCTGACAGAAATATAGTGCAAATCGGCAGATAGCTCGTGGATCATGCAGGGTCGGCGAAGCTGTGGAAGTTGAAGGTAAATGGCAAGGCACACTTGAAGCACGAAAAACCACACAAACCCCGAAGAGAATTTCAATAATACGAATAATGCACTATGTGTTCCTTGGATGGAAATGCCCCGCCGTGTTGAACACGACGACGTTGTTCAACCCTCGGTCGATTGATGCGAAAGCCGACATCACCGGAATGCCGTGAGTCTTGTCACGCTGTCACCGGCAAGCCGCGTCTTTTTTGCTCTTCTCCTCCACATCGCCGTTTTGGAACATAGCCCATTGCTCGCCCGAATCCGCTCTGGATATTTCAGATCCCAACTTGACCGCCCTCGCACTGATCGGCGCCTCCAGGCTTTGTGGCGACTCCGATCACGATCCACACTCTCGCTCTCGGCGCTTCAGCATCTCGCCTTCCCGACCAATAGCACGCCGATCGCCGTCGGCGGTGGCCACGCCAACCTCAGCGCCTCTTGCACCGTCCTCGAGCGTGCGGTATCCGCCCTTCCTGGATAGGAAAGCCCCGTATACCCCTCGCGAGTGTACAAGTCTAAGCTAAATAATCTGAGGCTCGGCAGCAACTCTGTTGGGCGAGCTCTGGGGCAGTGCTCCACCATCGTGCGTCTCCTCCGTCCGCATTCCCTGACCTGACAATTCCATTTTGATCATGTCACCCAGCCACAAGGACACCGCCGCCTTCGTCGCCACAGGCCCCTCCCTCGCGCGCCGCGAGCTCATGCTCATCGCCGCCCTCACGACCAACTCCGAAGTCCGCATCCGCCATCACCTGTCTCACAGAAACCTTCTCCGTCAAGTACTACGTCCTTTCGCGTCCCAGAGGACAAGCCACGCAAGCACATCGTCTGCGCACTCGTGGGCGATCACCTCCGCGCTAGTGAAGAGACTCACGGCCCTCACTGACGAACCGACCGCGCGGGTGGAGATCGTGCAGAGCGCGCGGGTGGTGCAGCTGGTGGAGGAGTGCGCAGCCGCGGTGAGCGTCGTGTACGAGTTGGGGCACGGTAGGAGTCTTGTTGAAGCTCGTGCTCGGTACGAGGTGCGTCTTTCTATCTTTTGTGCCTTCCTCCTCCTATATTCATGATGCTCTAAGAACGTAGGACTAGCGGCTACGCAGCCTCCTGCTTAATTCCCGGCCTCCTCGCCCACCGTCGTCGCCGCCCCGACCTCCTCGCCCTCCCACTCACCACGACCAAAGGCGATACAGGCTGTCGCTTGCGCTCACTCTTCGTGCCTCAGCCCCGACCTCGCCGTGGCCGCGTGCGACCTCGCGCGGGTGCAAGTCCTTCGTCAATCCCACGCAGCCCGACGCGACGACGAACTTGTTTCCCCCAGCGTGGTGCGACGCACGCGGCACGCGCTTCATTTGCGAGCTGGAGGGAGTGGAGGGATGTGCGACCGATACAAAGCGTCCAGGGCATGCTGGGGAAGCGAGCGGTGCAGGAGGTGCGTTCCGTTCCATTTTCCCCTTCAAGTGCGCATGCGAGATTATTGAAAGGGATTGTGCAGGGCGACTTTTACATGTCGAAGGATTGGTGAAGCAGCACCCTCGGATTCCGCTCAACAATATTTTATCGACTTTTGCGAGCCATGAGGAAGACGGGTATGTTCCATCGTTTACTTCTATTCTATCCGTTCTATCCAGTATTCCTAATTCTTCTTCTTCCATGCCTCGATCTCCTCTTCGATCGATCCCGTGCTGACCACCTTCCTTTTCTTTCCAGTGTCCGCTAGCAAATCATACATTTCCACCAACGCCGAAGCGCTCTGCGTCGCGATAACCACGGCATTATGTGCGTTCCCTTTCTCTATCCCCTCCCTTTTCCTCTTTCACCTCCCTCGCCTACCGCTGCTCTTCGACTTGTAATCTCAAGTCGCTTATACTGACAACACTCGGCAGACCACGCGCGCCTCCCGATCGACCCCTCCGCGTGCGTGATGTGCTCCACGTCTATCGTCGCTTCTTCTGCTTGTTTTCCATGATGCACACGCACGCACCGATTCCAGGATCGTCGTTGCTGGAGGTAGCGAGTGAGGCGTGCGAGGAATAAGGGTGTGCGGGGTTGAAGGCGGGAGGGAGCGAATGGAGCGAAAGGGAATGGAGGCAAGATGGAGAGAATGGAATAGGGAAAGGAAGTGTATTACCAGGAGGAAGAGGTGTGCTTTGAGTGTCGCGAAAACATATTAATGTACTGAACAGATATCCTGAGTTCGCGTCTGCTCCGAAATTATACCTTCCCAGCGTCACCTCGCTCGCCGCCAACTCACGGTTCGATTATTTTTTTTTGTGGCATCACGATTTAACTTTCAGAATATTGGGCGATGCAGCTCTGAACGCAGTTCACAAACGTCGATCCGCGACCCCAAGGCCGTTCAATGGAGTCAACACGGTCCGTTTGCCCCCATCACTTCACTTCTGCCTTTGCCAGGACGCTACTAGCTATTACCTGTCGCTGCATTAACTTGGGACTCAGAGCCAATTCACTTCAATCCGAGACGCCGCAAGAAACATCAGCTGAGGAACATTCAGCTGGTCGCAAATGCTGTCCTACAAGTCAGGTACAGCTCAATCCGAAGCCGTCAGCCATCCATTTTCATTCAACGTGAGTTTTACAAGACTCTATTTATTATTCACCAAGACCACAGTTGAATAGCGCAATCAGTATGTACCGTCAAGCAGCTGCAGCTGCTGCGCTGTCTCATGCCAGGGTTCCCTCCTCGAGCCTGCAAGTCAAGGCCAACCAGGACGGTCAACCTGCAATGACATTCAGGTTGAATCAGAAAATCTCATTACATTGCAGCTTCAGCGAGCTTTCTATCTTGCGCGATTTTCTCCTTCTCAAATAACACCAGGAGCCTCTCCAGCGTCGCCGTCGCCTTCATTCATGTTTTACCTTCCCTTTCTGCAGGTGACTGCTGGCTCCCAGAATCGCATCTAGTCGAGTCAACGCTTCTTGGATGCTTGATCGGCTTGGGGACGGCTGGTATTGCGAAGTTTCCTAGTTCATTTTCCCTGCAAGCTGAAGCCGTATTTTCGACAAATAAATCATTTTCATCCTGGTTCCCGGTTGCCGAGGCGTAGCTGAGCATCGCCGAAATCGCCGACCATAATGACACGGTTTCTTTCTCATCTTCACGGCTTCTCACTATTCGCTCGCACGAAAATAAAACAGGCGGCTGTATTCAATTCCAACGGGCAGGGCCGGGGGCACCGCCGTGCTGTTTGCCTCAAGTTTTGCACTGAAATTGTGACCGCAAAGCAAGACAGGCTGTGCAATTTCATGAAAAACTTTTTTCACTCGTATAAGCATTCTGCAGAATCAGGTTCCTACGAAGCGGAGTGGAATTACAAACGGGCTGTGATTCCAATATCGACGAGGTATGGAAGTTATATGCTCTCCGATTTTGCTCCGGAAACGCAAGAGGTAGGCGGCAATCCCCGGCTGCACACGGTCCTTTTTGAAGGCTCCCCCCGATTCGTCAAGTTGTATTGATGGACCGCTTTTAAGCGGTCGATCGGTAAACTTTTAATTTCTCGTGCCATTTCAAGTTCAATCTCCTCGAAATTTCCCTACCTACTAACGACACTCACCATCGTCGGTGGTGACTTTGTTGGCCTCAGCGCTGCTCGCACCGTGCTTGAGCGAGGAAGATCTTGTCTTCTGGATCAGAAACAATTGTACGAGCAGCAACTGCGTCAAAGTCAGCTCCGCATTCACCGGCGCTGGAACGAAGATCAAATGCTCCTTCATTCGGGATCGGCCCAATGCACCATTGGATGATCGGCTTCCAGGACACAATTCGGACGTAACAATCATGAACAACGCGGTCATTGATTCAAAGGTGAGATTGATGTTCCCGCCATCCGGCGTCCTTAGGCTGAATAACAATTCACGTTTTGTCTTTGTTCATTATCGATCCAGCCTGCAGGATCCTACGTGTCCGACAACTGCGCCGACCTCGCTTCGGCTGACGCTTCCAGCCTCTGTGGACATTTTGATCGATGACCCACAACGCTGGCGCCTCATGAAGCGCGCTCTCGGTCCCTGAGCATCGCATTTTCTCGATCAATGACACGCGCATTTGCCGTTGCTGGTCGTGTCGCTGATCTTAGCGCGCCGCTCGCACCGTGCTTGAGCGAGGCAGATCTGTGCTTCTCTTGGCAAGAACCCCTCGTACGGCGATTGTAGGCAATCAAGTCTGAGCTCAATCACCTCCATCTCGGCGGCATTTACGTGGAAACGATCAACGGCGCCGGAGATGCAGCGTGTTTAGGGAGTGCTTAAGCATCATGCGTTCCCTCCGTCCGCATTCCTTCGCCTCATGACTTTATCCTCCATGCGCGGCTATAGACACCGCCGCCTCCGCGTGCCTCTCTCATGCGCGCCCCGATCTCATCATCGCCCTCACAGCCAACCATCGCCTCGCTCATGGAGACCTTCAACGTCGCCCTCTTCGTCGTACGTTTCGCGCCTTAGGACACACACCACCCACTGTGACAAGGCTGGGAGATCCCCCTCCGCGCTAATGAAGGAAATGCGCGTGTGATGCAGCTACTGCAGGAGAGCGCGACGCCGTCGGCCTCGAGTATGAGTTGGTGGGCGGTGGGAGTCTTTCTGAGGCAAGGGAGAACGTGGTTCTCAGGTGCGCATCTCTCTCGTTTCCTCCTCCATCCGCCTTTCATTCATTTATTGATGATGCGACACTCAGCGGCTACACTACCTCCTCCCCTACCGGCCTCCTCGCGCACCACCGCCCCGACATCCCCGCTGTTGCCACAACCAACAGCGACGGCCTGCGCCTCGCGCTCCCCACCCCCGCGGCCGTGTACGACCTTGCGTAGGTACAGGTCCTTCGTCGCCGCGCATTCCATGAGAAGGCGAAGTTTCTCGCCACAGAGGCGCTCCGTGGCGCTGGCGGACTGCTTCTCGACGCCCGTGGAGCGCGCGGCTGCTCCTCGGCGCGCAGCCCGGGTGAGCTGCTCCTCGACGCCCGTGGCGTGCGATTCATCCGCTCGATTGGTAACGGACGTGAGGAGATGCAGCGTGTTGGGGTGCGAGGCCGGGAGAGCGTGGTGGACTCGGAGGTGGGAATACACGGTGAGTCGAGTCTTTTTTTTTCAAATTTATTGCTTGGATGCGGATAGTAGGAATTGATGTTTTCTTACAGGAGCGGAAACCTTTAGAAAACGGTACCCCGTCGCGGAGGACAGTGGCACTCCACTCGAGAGTATTTCGTCCACCTTCGCGAGTTATGGGCAGGACGGGGATTGGTTCGGGACAGGTACGTTCCATCTTTTATTCCTATTCGTTTTTGCTCTTCTGCACCGCGTTCTTCACTCTGATATTATCCTCGACTCGTCTTGCTGCATGTTGACGACCTTCCTCGCAGTGCCGACTATTAAAGCGATCTCGCGCCGGTGGTGCATTATGAGGCCGACCAGGGACACACACTTGCAGATTCTCACAGTAATGTCGTATTCAAGTTGACAACTTCTGCACCCAACCTTTCACGTTTCACCCAACGGCTTCTGTATCGACAAGCCGTCTCGGTGTCCAGCAAATCAGCGATGCTCATTCTCGATTTTTTTTTTCTTTTCAATTGCGGGGAAGGGCACCTCATGCAGCGCTGTCCTGTCGCTTTAATTATGTTCTGCTTTTTCCTTTCTGTGACTGACGGCTCTATGAGGTCCAGTCACAGAGGTATTAATTCTCAACGAGGACAGAAGATCGATATCCCGACGCGGAATACTTGCTTGCAGATTCTCACAGTAATGTCGTATTCAAGTTGACAACTTCTGCACCCAACCTTTCACGTTTCACCCAACGGCTTCTGTATCGACAAGCCGTCTCGGTGTCCAGCAAATCAGCGATGCTCATTCTCGATTTTTTTTTTCTTTTCAATTGCGGGGAGGGGCACCTCATGCAGCGCTGTGCTGTCGCTTTAATTTGTGTTCTGCTTTTCCTTTCTGTGACTGACGGCTCTATGAAGTCCAGTCACAGAGGTATTAATTCTCAACGAGGACAGAAGATCGATATCCCGACGCGGAATACTTGTAGGTACGGTGCTTCCTTCATTTATACGCCTACTTTCACGAACAGCGCGTTCGAAGACGCCCCCATAGACGCGGCGGTGCCGGTTACTTGATTTCATCCCTCAGACGGCAACCTATTGACTAGTAGAGACCTCCAGATAAGTAGCAGTTTCGGCCTCGACCAAAGGACCCCGTGGCGCATTATGCAACGTGAATAACTACCTCGCCTCCATCGTTGTGGTTCGTTCAATGTCCTCAACCGCATAGATTTATTATAGAATCTCGCCCCGGTATTGTTCTGACTGTGAAGGTCTATTGCCGGTGCATTCCATTTCGCATCGTTGCATTGCACATTTTTCCACCCAGCCAGTCACTGCGCAGAAGTTGAATTTCGTCACACAGACGGCAATAGCTACGTCGAGACCACCCAGTGGTCTCACCCAACATGCAGTTTATGATTGATTGCAGTTACGAAGCTCAAGTACGTCTTGTATATCTCTAAGCACTCCTGTATTCCCAGTATGCAGCGCGTCCGCCTCCAAATAATTGTAACACCATTCGATTTGTGCCCAGCATTATCTGTCCTTACGCTCTGAATATGTTCATGATTTTGGACCAAAAGCTCATGACGCTCAAATCTCGGGGTTCAGTAGTGTCGTGTCGTTTAATCATTCACTAATCGCTATCACAGCCAAGTTGCATTCTCGCGCAATTCAATGCGATATTTGGGCTACATCCCGGACTCCAGCTTGGCCATGCGTGCCGCGTCATGTTTGGTGATGTTGAGGAGCCTGATTGCGGCGGGTGGGGGGCATAGAATTATTTTCGATCCTGTAACAGATAGCTGCCTCAGCTCGATTCAATTCAATCACGGCTGTGAATGTGTCTCGAACCAACATAATTCTGTACGCTTAAAGAACACGTTCGTCATAGGGTCTTTCTACCTTTTTGTGGAGAGATGATAACTTGCATTCATAAGCGGCGACTTATTCGTACCGAGGTCCGTTCCCATACACACGTCTGTCGATGTCTATTCTTGAAATGACGCCGTCACAGTAACAGCTGTGTGATAATCGATCCCTGCGTCTCCCTCCATGTCCACGACCAGTTCCCCCGATGCAAGTGCATCTCGGCGTTCTCGACAGAGTTGGAATCCGTTCAGATCTCGGTCTTCGAACCACAGAGGCAGCACGCCATCCCAAATAGTCGTTAATCAGTGCATCTCGGGTATAGTGGCTCATTGTGGTGCTTCAATTGTTGCTCAATGTGCTCAGGCGGGCAAGGAGGAAGTGGTGGGCAAGGAGGTGTCCGTGGAGGCGGCGGAGGTTCCGGCGAAGCCCCAACCTTTAATTATGAAATCAAGGCAGATCATTTTACCATGAATATGGTGCATGGTCCCAATGTGGTGCAAACCAAGGCGACGGCGATGCCCTGCCCGCAAATGAGAAGAATAAATTGACAATGACTATAGCCGATTTGCTGGAAACCGGTAGTTGAGATGGCTTGACGATACATAAACTGGTGTGCGAAAGGTGGAAAGCTTGGACGCAGAGGTTGCAAAATGTCCAGATTTTCGGATTCCCGTTACTCAGCGAACCCTAGCATAAGACAGCGCAGCGGCCGCGGCCGCTTAATGATAGCAGCTGCACTCTTGAAGTGTGGTCTTGGTGAACGATGAATGTGAGCAATTACTGGCTTGTGAAACTCACCAAGAAACACGTTGAATGAAAATAGACGGTTGGCGACTTCGGATTAAGCACAGTGTACCCGCAGACAGCAGCTATGACACAGAGTCAATGTTGTTCAGCTGAAATTTCTCGCGGCGTCTTGGGCTTAAGGTGAATTGGCTCCGAGTTCTGAGTTGTTGTGGGATGCAGCGACTGCAAATCACTGGCAGCGTCTTGGAGAAGGAAGAAATGAGGCAGGAGAATCGTGTTCACTCGTATGACTACCTGTTGAACGACCCTGAGGGTGCAAATCGACGTCTTAAACGGGTGGGACTGCAAATTAAATCGTGATGCTGGAGAAATGAGCTGACCGAGAGCGAGTTGATAGAACCCACTGACACCGCGAAGGTATAGTGAATTCGGAACAACAACCGCGTACACACTAATTCAGGACATCTGTTCAATATTGATATGAGAATTCGTCGTTGTCGCGAGACTCAGAACATAGTCGTACACGTCCCTTGCCCCTCTTCATCCCCTCCTGCCCTCAACTCTTTCCCCTTCACGGTGCACCCACAGCACCCGCAATCCGCCCAAACACTACCGCCCCACATCCAACAACGACGCCCCCGCCGGCACCAAGCAATTATGCCCGTACCCATGGACGCCGCCGATGACTTCCCCTGCGGCCCATGAGCCCGGAATCAGGACGCGCTGTGCATGATGGAGGACGAGCAGATGAAGTGGTGGTGAGGATGGACGAGGAGTGCACGACGCGCGAAGGGGCCTATGTTGAGGCGCGCTCTGTCTGCGGGTGATGTCAGCACCCATCGGGGCTATACGTTCGTGTGTAGTCGAGGAGTGGAGGCAGGCGAGCAAGGTAAAGGAGGAGAGAAACGGTAATGAGAACGCACATCACACCATCAGCGTCGACATGATTATCGATATGGAAAGCGCTTCGGTGGAAGTTTATGACTTGATGGTCGACACTGGGACTGGGAGGAAGGTCATCAGCATACAGCGAAGTTAATTGAGAATGTCGCAGTGAGGAAAATGGGGGTATGGAGTAGAAAGAAATAAAAATAATCAAGAAATCATACCTGTCCAAAACGGTCTCCATCCTGTCCACAGCTCGCAAACGTCGCCAAAATAAAATATTGTAGAGTGATCCCGGTATCCTCCGCGAAAGCATACCGTTCTTCGATACGCCAAAGTCGCCTGTGAATGTAAGCTCAATAATCTCGACTTACTCAAATGGAAAAAATGGAACACCAGGTACAACACTTCTCGTTCACCCGCCCCGTGCCCTGGACGAGCCGCATCGCGCGCCGCCGGCGCCACATCCCTCCTCTCCTTCTTTCCGCCTCGCGTGCGAACCGCGCGCCACGAGTCGAGGAGCAGTTCCCCCACCCCACACGTCGAAGGGCAGCCACGCGCTCTATGGGCGGGGAGGGGCTGCCAGCGCGCGCCCGCTGCGAGGAGCAACAAGCTCGTCTGGACACGGAGCACAAGGGGTCGACAAAGGGCCTGCACCACGTGAAGTCGCGGATGGTGGCGGGGACGGGGAGCGCGCAGGGTGCAGCCCGTCGCCGGTTCCCTGGTTGCCATTGGTCTTGGCGAGTGGGAGGAAGGCGGGGCGGTGGCGCGCGAGGTCGGTGGGGGGGGAGGTGTGGCCGCTAAATCGCATCGTCAGTCGATGAATCGAAGGATGGCAAACGAAAAGAGAGGCGCGGAGAGACGCACCCGGTAGCGAGCACGCGTCAATACGACTCCTGCCCACCTCATACTCGAAGCCCACCATGGTTTCGTTCTGACAACCTCCCTACCCGAGCACTCTTCATGCGCGCGTCCGGCCGTCAGCGTCAAAGACCACCGTGAACTCCCTCATCAGCGGAGCAGATCGCTCAGAGTTGTCAGACGGGACGGTGCGGCCTCCCAGGCGCGAAACGCCAGAGAGGTACATCGACGAGGAAGGTGTCCGTGGGCCAGGCGATGGCGGATGCAGAGTTCGCGATGAGTGAGGGCGGTGACAAGCGAGGGGCGCGTGAGGAAGGGGGTTGTAGAGGGGGCATTGTCTTTGTAGCTGCGTAGAATAATCAGAATAGCATCGTAAGGCGAAGGAACGCGGACGGAGGGGACGCACAACGCTTCATCAGTGGCCTCGATCCCCAATGTGTGCTGCACCTCCGTTCCAGCGCCGTGGTCCCAGAGCTCGCCTTGAAGCAGTTGCAGTCGAGTCTGAGTGCTGAGGTCGGTGTGGCCACCGCCCACGACGATGGGGAGTGTCAGGAAGGTGCTGAAGCGCCGAAGCGTTTGCTACGGAGTGGATCGTGATCGGAGTTACCACAAAGCTTGAAGACGCCAGTCGGTCCGAGGGCGGTCAAATTGGGATCTAGAACGGTCAGAGGACGATCCGGGAACGATGAGCCATGTTCAAAATGGGAATGTGGAGGAGAAGAGCAAAGAAGACGCGGTCTGGCGGTGACAGCGTGACAAGACTCACGGCATTCCGGTGATCTCAGCTTTTGCATCAATCGGCCGAGAGATGAACAAGGTCATCATGTTCAACCTGGCGGGGCTTATTCCATCCAAGGAAGCACATGGTGGATTATTTATATTATTGAAATTCTGTTGCCGTTTTGTCGGGATTTGTGTGGCTTTTCGTCCTTGAAGTTTGGCCTGCCATGTACCTTCAACTTCCACAAGTTCGCTGACTCACCCCGACCATGCATGATCCATGAGCTATCTCAGTAATTCGCCCTCCCTTTCTCTGTCGAAATTTTTGGCTGATGACTGCTATGATCATCTCAGCTGGCATCCTGTGGACATGAGCACATTCATCAGCAAGTTCCCCAACTCACCAAAATTCTACATCTGTGTATCAACTTCCATTGGAGATTCTTTGACAACAAACCCGCTTTGGCCACCCCTTTTGTCATTCCACACATCATAGATTTCTTTTTCAATGGCCACACAATCTGTCTATGCACTATCATCTTGCCACAATTGCAATAGTTGGTGTTAGAACACCTTGATTCAGTGGGCATGGGGGAAGAGGCAAACTCTTTGTGACTTGTAAGTACTACCTACAGCTTTTCTGCAGCTCTCTCTAGTTACTATTTGTATCCCATTCTAGTTACCTGCACACTGACACTCTAGCTACCTTTTCACAGCCACTCCTATGTACCACACAATTTCCCACCAATACCTTTTCTAGGTAAAATCTCTTTTTTGGAACTTGGCCTCCTAAATTATGAACTATTGAGAATCTCCTGATTAAAGTCATTTCTGGAGCATCTCAACTATAACAATTTATATGCCTGACACCAGCACTATCCTCTGAAAGTCTTTAGAGTCTCTGAGGACAACATTGCTCTGCTTTCGGATTCTAGATGTGATCTTAACCCTAACCTTCACAAGCTTGAAGTTGCAGAAGCTAGAGCAAAGTGTTGAGGTAAGGCCTGAAAGGTCCAAATGAATTTTTAATTTTTTGAAGTAGAGTTAGTACAGGAGTTGGATATGTTTAGCTACAGCCTGTTTCAGGATCAAATAAGCATTCATGTGGATTGGCTGCATAGAAACCAATTTCTTATTCACATTATAAATACTCACAACAGGAAATATATAGGACAGGTGTAATATTTGAATCTCAGAATCTGTAGGAGTTTCATCTTTGCTCTTCCGAGGCATCTTCTATGTCAGGAGCTTTTCAAGCTCTACCTGTTTACCAAGACTGTGATATGTTTTGATGAGGTTTTGCATTACGCGCTGTGTCTCCAGATGATTATCTCCCGAAAGCACCCGCCGCTTCTCTAGAGCAACAACTAGCAGTGCTTCAGCCTCAACTAGGCACCCTAAGCAGTAATATGTGTTTCCCAGATTATTCATAGCAGCCAACGTATCTGGATGGTCCTCACCAAAGATCCTTTTCCGCTTTTCCAAGACCACAACTTTCAATTTTTCAGCCTCATCAAAATGACCCAGATGATCATATCCAATTGCAAGAGAATGCATTGCATCAAGAGTTCTGGGATGGTCATCACCAGCAAGCTGTTTCCACTTTTTTACCACTACAATATGCAACTTTACAGCTTCCTCAAATCGCTTAAGGTGGCAATATATTGATGCCAGGTTATACATAGCATCAAGAGTTTCAGGATGGTCATCACCAAGAAGCCTTCTCCGCTTTGCTAGCACATCAACTTTCAACTTTTCAGCCTCTTCAAATCTCCCAAGGTTATGATATGTAGCAGCCAGATTATGCATAGCCATCACAGTGTCCAAGTGGTCCTCACCAAGAAGCCTTCTCTGTTTCTCCAGCACATCAATTTGCAGCTTTTCAGCTTCATCAAATTGGGCAAGTCTGCGATATGTATTTGCGAGGTTGGTCATGGCATTCAGAGTTCTTAAGTTGTCCCTTCCATACTGCCTTCTGTGGTTCTCCACCTCAATTATCCAGCAGTCTTTTGCCTCTGCATACCGTCCAACATGGTGGTATATCCTTGAATGCTGCCTTGCAAAATTGGTGGGGAAAACTTTGATCAATGCATCAATGTGGGAAACTAATCTCAGACTCGCAAGTTGCATATCATGCTTTTGGATTGCTCTGATACATGTTCCCAGTATATCATCCATACATGAATGATACAAGTTGGCATCTTCCAGTGTTGTCCTAGTCCAGCTGTGTACCAACGGATGGATGGAAAAGGTTTTTCTCTCAGAATGAAAGTTGAGAAGGGAATATGCTCTGATTTCATTAGTGACTTTCAGAAAGGAGTAAGAATCCCATTCTCCAGTTGCTCTTAAAAAGTGCAAAAGGAATTCTCTTGATGTTGGAATTTCATTGTTGAATCCCTGAGATTGAGTACTTGGGAAAACACCCTGGCTTGACCTGGGTTTGGGTGTCTCTAGCCTCCTTCGTTTGGTCTGAGGTTGTTTAGCAAATTGCATCACATGATTTGCTGCTCTGCAGAAAATGTCTTCTGATATATCATCCCAATGGATGAATGAACAAAGCTGTAGGAACATTGCAGCTGTGGGGCTGAGCTTCTCAAAGCTCATTCCCCATGTTGTATAGACAGCCCATGCATAATCATCATGCTGCTGGGATGATTTCTTCCTCAGCAGCTCAGTGTGGTTTTGCAAGAATAGGTCTAAATATGTTTCAAGAGTTCCAGATTCCAGAATAAATGCTCCAGCTTGAACAATTGCCAAAGGAAGATACCAAAGTGCCTGGGTATCATTACACAACATGCTCAATGCACAATTGACAACTCACCTTGACAATATCCTGGGCCAGAAGTTGGTTAGATTCTGATACATCTTGCTGGCTGCTTTTCAGTAGCAATGCCACAGCATCTGACTCCTCCATATCAGACACCTGAGAATGTGCGCCATACATTCGCAGACTGGGATTTCGGGATGTAATGATTATGTTCCCATGGTTGCATCTCGGAAGAAAGTGGTTGAGATTGATTTCAGGATCATCAGCATTGTCAAAGAATAGCAACCAGTGTTCTTCTTTTCCAGTGAGCCATGTCAGGGCATCTTGCGAGGTGGTCCCAGCTTTTTTGGTAACAGAAAGATTCCTCAGGCCTTTTTGAATGGTCTCAGTTGTGCTTGCATCCAGTAGAACTTGATCAGTGAAACTATCGTGAAGTGAAGCAGTTGTACTTATGGCACAGAGACAATGAACGCACCAGGTTGATTCTTCAATGAATTTGAGTGCAATCTGTGTCTTTCCGGCACCCCCAAGTCCATGCAGCACATATATTTTCTGTTTCTGGGTATCTTGAGCAAAGAATTGATGCATGACATCCAAAATTGTTCGGCGGCCATGAAAAATCCTTGAGGCAGGAGGACAATGGTTCATGACTCGGGGACCTTCCACCACATTGGGACTGTGCACCACATTTATGGTGAGATATTCAGCTTCATAATGAAGGGTTGGGCCTTTGCCGGAGCCTCCGCCACCTCCATGGAGACCTCCTTGACCCCCGGTTCCTCCTTGACCGCCTGAGCACTTTGAGCAACAATCCCATGCATCACATTAAATATACCATACCGTAGATGTGCTGATTGATGACTGTTTGGGCTGTGCTGGCTTCATGGTTCGAAGACCGAGACTTCGATGGCTTCTGTTGTTCTCTGCCTCTCTTGAGAGAAGGCTGAGATGTGTTTGCATCGGGAGACCTCACGGAGGACATGAGGGGAGAAGGAGAGATCGATTATCACACAGCTGTCACCGTGACGCTTCGACATCAAAAATCGACGCTGACAGATGTGTGAATAGAAACGGAGCTCTGTCCGAATAAGTCGCCGCTTATAATAGCCACCGAAACCACAAATCACGCGATGAGCCACAGTGTAGATGAAATACAGTCGAAAATCATCTAAATCGCCTGAGCAGTTGGTTACCGTCCGCCCTCCGTCTGACGCTGTCACTGCATACCGTGCCGCTGTCAACAAAGGCTGTTGAAGTGGGTATACAGCGGTTGTCCTCCGTTGATCCCCGTCAGCAAGGCCCGTGGATGTCATGTCAGCCAAATTTGGCTGACTTGTGCATACGGCCGGTCGACATTGGCTGACTCCGGGTTTACCAATGCTGCCGACATACCTCTGCTTGCTCGGTCCAGCTCGGGTGTGGTGCCTTTGCGCTGCCCACACATGGTTGCTATGGTTTGATGGTTTGTATTAATGAATCGCTTATCGAGACATTCGCATCGGGATTACCTGAATTTCCCCCCACATTAAATTGACTCCAACATACCGGCGGTCAGGTAATGTATCATGCCGCCACTTCTGCCGGCATGCAGAGCCTCGGCCGTTCACGTCACCCTTCCAAGAAAGTTTGACAGACACTGCCTCGGGCGCCCACAATGGCGGCGGGAATGCGCTCAGAATCTTTGTAAAATTACGCATGTCTGTTGGAAGCATTTTCATACTCCACTGTCAGCACTTCCGACATTTCGCTGCCATTTAGCGCCAACTTCAGCGCGTGCCATTATCTCTGAGATCTGAACTCAGTTGCAACTTCTTCACTTGCCCACCACACTCTTGAACTCTTTATAAAATTCTCGCATCCTTTATATTCCTTTTTCGGAGGGTGCTCCTGGTTGGTACTGTCATGGTTCAGTCCGTTTGATCATCTTCGATCACATTTGTTACTTTCTCTTGCCAGTCTTAGGCTTCTATTGTGTTTACAAGAATTGAAAACACTGTCCCAGTTGCATGCTTGTGCACCTCCTTCCAGTGCGCCATCCAAATCAACACCCACTATTCTGCTGGAGCGATAGCCGTGCTTGACGAGGTTTCAATTTTCTGCGGAATCTGTGATTAACAAGGGCGCTGTTTTCGTCCGATCTGCGACGTGATCGATTTCTGGAGATTCTCACATCTTCGAGGAAGCATTGTGCTAATTATGATTTTGCATTCGCCTGTAGAGATCCAAATTTCTACTACCTCCAGGGTGCGTGGAAATCTTTCCCTGTTCTATGTGTATCATAATTCATCTATTGTCTTCTCTAGGGAGCCACAAAGCTGAATTCTGGATTCTTGGCAGATCGTTCACTGCGTACTCTCACCTCAAGCGCTTCGCAATACGAGAAAGTTTGGTGAAAGTTTGATTCCCTTTCTTAGCTTGGCCTTCAGGTCAGCTGGAGGCGAATCGTGAGCGGTTCTCTCAACCACCGGGAGCACATCTCAGAGTATTGAAGCAGTTGTTTGATCGCTTGGCGTGTCCTTTCTTTAGCTCCGGCTTCCCCGCTATAAAATGGCCTACATCATCGTTGAGCTGACATGGCCATCAACGTCTCCCTTGTACCCGTCAATCTCGCCCCTGCCGCTGTTGTATGGTGTATACCTGGTCCTTGCAGTCACTTCCGTTTGTCTCCTTCTTGGTCGCAATGCCAACTCTACGCGGCGAGGCACGCCAATATATCGGTCTCCAATTTTCATTGGGGTGATTGGCCTTTTCTTGATAATCACTACGGTAGGTCAAGTCTGCAAGGTCATGAGTATAATCTCTCTCTTTATAAAATTAAGCCTGTCTGTCAGAAGCCTTTTCGAACTCCACTATCAGCACTCCAATCCGCTTCTGAGATTTTGCCGCCATTTAGTGCCTACCAATCGGGCCGGGTTTTAACTGCTTTAGCGCGCTCTTGTATCATCTAGCACTAGTTCATCATTGTAGATCGGGCGTTCCTCTGGGGTTAACCATTTCGCAGACACGCTAGGTCCGCTGGCATTCTTCGCGGACCTATCCAAATTGACAGAGGTTATGGCAACTGGATTCTTGGTGGCAACGACAATTATCGGTGATGGCTTGATTGTGTGTCAAGTCGTCGTTCAATATTCTATCTTCGCTGACCATATTTCTCTCAGATTCATCGTCTTTGGGTCGTGTGGGCTACCACAAAAAGATCCTTATATTCCCAATTGCGACGCGCGGACAGAACTTCTGGAACTTATGATCACAAGAACTCTATCTGGCCAGATTCAAAAAATCTCTTCAACCTCCTCGTAAAATCTCTCATTAATGAGAAACCTGTTCAGCGGAGAAGGAAGTCGGCAAATAATGGAAAAAGTGGCCAGATAGTTTTTCTCTGTGATTAAATTTAAGAATTATTTCTCATTAGACCGAAGGGATCCGTGTTGAAGGGAATATGTTATTACTTTACAAGTTTGAGCTCAGATCAATGCCATCACCAGCCAAATCAGGCCGCGCCGAAATCCTAATAACGTCTTCAGACCTGCACGAATCGTTTAGCTTTGGCTGAGAAAGTTGTAGGAAATCATTGTTCCAACAAAAGTACCTGGTCGCCCTTTTCAGATTCTGTTGAAAATCTTTTTGTACACTCAAAACCCTCCGAAATTGGCCTTTACTTCGACAATTCATCAGTTAAAAAATTTCTGACCAGATAGAGTTACTTTAATCATGATTCTGAAAAAGTTTTACAGCAGAACCTATGGACGTAAATGCTTTGTGGAAGCGGTATTAGCGATGCGAAGTTGGAACCGAGCCTGCCAGCCAACCAAACAAGAACAAATCTTGTAGGGCTTGATCGGGTAATGCCCGTCCCCACTACGTTTGACTGAGCACTCGGGCATAGGAGCACGGCCGACCGGCTAAGCTAAGCCTCTTCATTCTCGCCCTTCTTCTGCCCTCCTTCGCTCACTCGTTCGCTCCTTCTTTACCCCCCTCTCCCTCTTTCTTTCCCTTCTCTCTCCCCATGCTGGGAGGTCTGGATCGTTCGCTCTCCTTCTGGGCACTCGTGGCTGGCTGGTTGTATGATATCAGAACTAACGCCCTCCCCACGGCCGAATCACGCATATCGCCGGCAACTGTTCCGAGGAGACGAAATTCAATGCCGGAAGAGTGTCCGAGGTGTGTGGCGTGCCGTTCTCCTTTTCCATCATAACATTTGAAGTTTTTGTGCGAGTGCGAGTGCGAGTGCGGTGTTGGCGTGCACGTTTTGTTCTCGATGCGGGTCATGTTGGCGCGATGTGCTGGCTGCGACGGGCGTGCAGCAACTGCACGAGGCGGCATCGGTTGCGTGGGCCTTCGTGATTGCAGCGTTTGTATGGGCGACTGCCCACTTCACCCTCGCCCCCGCCTTTCCCCTCTGCCCTTCCTTCCCTCGACGCCCTTGTCTCTCATCCTTCTCCTCCCCTCGCCCGCCTCTTTCCCGTTGAATAATAGTGTTTAACAAGCGATCTAACCCATTCTAAAGGAGCAATTCTAATCCCGGCTCGCCCTTTTCTTCCTCCCCTCCACTTGAGCCTCCCCTCGGATAACGCTCGGTCCCGCTGACTCCGATTATTTATACTAATGATCGATATAACCCGCAGGCCCTTGCCAACGCCGACGCCTGTATGCTCCCTCATCCCTCCGCACCGCATCTGCACCCCTCTTCCCGCCGCGCTGAGGTAGGCCCTTCTGAGCCAGACGAACCACCTCGAGCAGGCGACGTCCGTGCGTTGTTTCTTTCGGACGTCCTGTCTGGACAGGTGTTTTATTGTTTCTTCCAAAGCAGACGTTTCAGCTCAGGAGGCATGGGCTCTTACACAAGTTGATTCCCTCCTGCGTTTTCGTTTCGTATTCATGTTCATTGATGCTTGAGGCAGGCGAGCGCTGTCTTACCAGTCCGTCTTTCTTTCTGTGTCCGCATACGAGCAGTCGGACTTTTCGAGCATGCATGCCTCGACTTTGGCTTTATTTCTTTCGAGGTGTTCGCTTCCTTTGCTTCTCCTTTTTTCAGTGCACTTGCACTCACTACGTTCCGACCCCATGTAGTCAGAGTCTGACGCACTCCACAAAGCTCGGACTACGTTAGACTTCGGTCGGAATACATCTGACTACGGCCGTAGTCAGGGGTTGTAGTCCAAGCATTAGACGCCGATCACGGAGCTTGACCTACGTCATGTAGTCACACTGTGACTATGTCTGACTACCTCTGACTAACTCCGACTAGGTCCGCCTACACACGGAGGCACCTTTCTCTTCTGTCTTCAGCAACAGGCTGGTTTCGGTTTAAACCGTTACATTGCCAATGTAAAAGGCGGTTTAAACTGTCCTGCAGGTTTAAATGTGAGGATGGTTTAAACCACCAGTTTAAGCTGGTTTAAACCGGTTTAAACCATGGTTCAAGCCAGTTTAAACCGTGATGGTTTGATGGTTCAAGCCGGTTTAAACTGTGATGGTTTGATGGTTCAAACCAGTTTAAACTGTGATGGTTTGATGGTTCAAGCTGGTTTAAACCGTGATGGTTTGATGGTTCAAACTGGTTTAAACTGTGATGGTTTGATGGTTCAAACCGGTTTAAACCGTGATGGTTTGATGGTTCAAGCCGGTTTAAACCATGATGGTTTGATGGTTCAAGCCGGTTTAAACCGTGATGGTTCAAACCAAACCTGTGCACATTGAGTTTGAACCAGAGTTGTTTGACTGACCTTGTTTGATGCAAAATCTCTTACAATGTCAAGCTTTCTGCACTAGATCATGTTACAAAATACACATGAGGCTAATAGATATTGGCACCTGTGCGCTCTGCCTTTACCTGTCAGGTTAGGATATATGCGTGTAGTAAAGATAGCCCAAAAATCCAAAATTGTAGCCCTCTTCAAGATAAATCTAACTGTATAACAATTATCCTTATCAGATGCTTTGTTGTGTCACAAAAGGCATGAACATTGCGTGAATGCAAGTCTTTTCAGATATTAAAACCAAATATAACAACCTTGTTTATTGACTCCTGGCCTAGTATCACAAGTGAAACCTTATTCAACCAATCACAAGTGTTAGTATCAGTAACAAAAACCTTACTTCTTCAGCTACCAGTCAATAATGTATTATTGATCTCAGCACAGTTGCTCTAGTCAATAATAGCGAGTTTGCACTGAAGCCATTGGAGCCATCTGATGGCTAATGGCTGCTGGAAAGCAGTTCAAAATGGGTTCTGTACAAGTCATTCAGTACCAAAAAGAGAGAATATGAGCTTCTAAATCCATGAGGACCCCCAAGAATTGATTGCAGCCTCACCATAGAGTCAAAGTGTATAAATTCAGGAATTTTGAGCCCGCCGTAGCGGCCGTACAACCTATTGGGGCTTAGCGGGAACTACTTCTTTGGAGATGCACAGAAAGACTCCCAGACAACCCAACCATCAAAAGAAATCAGCTAGGTATCGCAGCCATTCAAGCCATTAGCCATCAGTTCACGCAACACAAAACAGCCATCAGATGGCTCCAATGGCTGCAGCGCAAACTCTCTAATGTACTGACTTCACAGTTGTCTATTGACCCAAGTCAGCTATTTCATCTATGGCCTGAAGTCAATAATGTATTGACTTTAGGTATTGACTTCAGGTCAGTCATGTAGTCATTGAATGCAGTCAGTCATCTACTAACTCAAGTCAATAGTGTATTGAATCAAGTCAGTAATGTGCTGACTCAAGTCAGTCATCTATTGACTTCAAGTCAGTAATGAATTGACTAGTTTTTGACTTCAGTCAGCAATAATTGAGTCCATGAAATAATGTATTCACTTCAAGTGGTTCATCAACTTCAAGAATCAGTATTGAAGTTAATAAGCTACTGATATATGGTTTTTCTGTGTTCAAAAGTGCTGTGTTTCAAACTTTATTCTGCATTTTGCAAGCCAACCAGGGATTGGATCAAACAATGTTGTATATGAATGTTGTAGCTCTTGATGAGCTCTACAGGATGAGGTTAGCCATCAGATATATTTCAGGTGACCTTCCTTTTTGGGACATGAACATCTAATTGTCAAAATCCATCTATCTGGCATAATACTTGGATGATCTAACTTCACAGCTGAATGTTCTATATGATTTATGATCTTTGAGACTCTAATACCGGACTGAAATATAGTGATAAATGGCTGAAATGAAGTCATTGATAACAAGAGTGTTAATACATTCACCTTATCTGGATATGGTGTACAACTTTGATTTGGTCTATTTTTAGATGCATTTCCTTTTTTTGTGCTGCCTACATGCATATATCGTAACCTGACAGGTAAAGGGAGAGCGCACAGGTGCCAATATCTATTAGCCTCATGTGTATTTTGTAACATGATCTAGTGCAGAAAGCTTGACATTATAAGAGATTTTTGCATCAAACAAGGTCAGTCAAACAACTCTGGTTCAAACTCAATGTGCACAGGTTTGGTTTGAACCATCACGGTTTAAACCGGTTTGAACCATCAAACCATCACGGTTTAAACTGGTGGTTTAAACCATCCTCACATTTAAGCCTGCAGGATGGTTTAAACTGGTTTAAACCATGGTTTAAACCGCCTTTTACATTGGCAATGTAACGGTTTAAACCAAAACCAGCCTACAGTACAGGGCCAAGACTCGAGAGCAGAAAGTATAAGGAAATGGGAGGATACCCAAAATTTCGAGGAGATTGAACTTGGAAATGGGATGAGAAATTAAAAGTCTGCCGATCGACAGCTCCATCAACACAGCTTTCCTAACCGAGGGGAGCCTTCAAAGAGGACCTCGTGCAGCCGGGAATTGCTGCCTACCTCTTGGGCTCTCGAGTCAAACTTACAGACTCTGTTTGTGACTCCGCTCCAGTGATTGGGCCTCTTTGAGGCGGGTGGCTGAACCTTTGGGATAGATGGTTCAACCTTTGATTTCCTGTTGAACAAGAATCATGATCCCATCTCAGCCAGGGGAATTTTGGAGAAAGTCAGAGAAATAAATGGCAAGGTGGGTGGTGCTTTTTGCATTTCAATCTCATTCTGAGCTGTCTGTTTTCTGGAATATGCGGCGAATTTTACGCCTCCGAGCCTGCTCTGGACTTGATATTCTGACGAATGCTCACTTGCCAAGGATTTCTGGGGAGCCCAAACTTATGTTCACCCTGGCATTTTTTTTTCAGCTGGAATGCATCAAAGGAATGCATGTCGAGACTCCGCATACAATTCCTACCTTCATACAATGTAGAGTTTGCTATGCTCCGGGCCATATGAAATTAAACTATAGCTCAGTGAAATTATTGAAACCTGCTTATTGGACCAAAAGAAAAAGAGGTGATATGTTCAGACTCAACAAGAGCGCGGTGGGCCCCACCACTTGTTCCAAAGATGTTGCAACTGAGTCCATGGTGGGTGCTTACAGCTCTTTGCGGAACTTGGGGCACGGCCTGTTTTTTTCTGATTTTGATGTTTTTCACCAGATCTGCTGCCCTGAGCGCAATTTTGACTGGATTGGGTCGGGAATTGGTGTGTTGGAATTGCATTGGAAATCTGCAGTCAACCTAATACCGGTATTTTTGATGCCATCAGAAAATGCTATTTCTTCCAAAAAATTCCGGCTTTCAGCAAGTCAGCTGTAGCAGTTGGAGTACAACTTCCACTAACCTAATCTTCTGATATGCTGCCTGTATACATATACTCTTGTCAACCATTACATTTTTACATGTAGACATACCCAAATCCACTTTGACTGCTCTATTTTCCCAAGGAGAAGAATAACCATTTCAACAAAGTGCACAATGATTTACAATTACTTCCAATATTGTCTGTCCAAAGTTCACATTGACTAGAATATATGTATAGGTATGGGCTACCCAAAAACTAGGTCAATCAGAGGAGTAGTTCAACTACTACAGCTGACTTGCTGAAAGCCGAGATTTTTTTGGCAGAAATGGCATTTTCTGATGGCATCAAAAATACCGGTATTAGGTTGACTGCGGATTTCCAATGCAATTCCAACACACCAATTCCCGACCCAATGCGGTCAAAATTGCGCTCAGGGCAGCAGATCTGGTGAAAAACATCAAAATGAGAAAAAAACAGGCCGCGCCCTAAGTTCCACAAAGAGCTGTAATGCCTGCGAAATCTCGGAGGTGGAATTGGAACACTGACAGCGGAGTTTGAAAAGGCTTCGGACAAATATGCGTAGAAAAGAAGAGATGCTGTTGAGTTCACTGGAGTCCCAGCTGAAGAGTGGAAGACAGATTTTTTTTTATGAATCATAAACGTCGAGTTCACAAGGCCACAGGCCCACGGCAAGGCCCGCGGAGTATTGATCTCGGCAGTTGCCGCCTCCGGTTGTCGGAGACATGTGTTTTACTACAAAGCACGAATGACATATCAACTGAAAAGAATTTCGCTGCTAGTACACCACTAATGCTAGGATTTAGGCTGGTGTCTTGGACCTAGCCAAACGAATTGTTACCTTTTGCACTGGGGCCAGCCAACGATTGGCTAGGTCCAACACCTATAGTTTATCGGCGCTGGCTAGAGCCAAGGTGATTCACTTGTGTCCCTACGGCTGTGCTCAGCAGTCTTTCGCCCCTTCTAGCTATGAGCAAGGGGTGCAGGCCAGAGATATTACAAATATTGCGCATCAAGCTGCCATCACTTATTGATTCTCCTACGGCTGCGATCACTACCTTTTTTTGTCCATGCACCTTCACGCTTGATTATTTCCTTTGATGCCTGATGTTAGCCGAGCCTTTTGTCTTACCTGGCTACGATAAGATAGGATAACACGTCCGTTCAACACTCTTTTTCACACGGGACACCATCAGGGGATTTAGTTCGTACGCAACCACTATTATTCGAATAACTCCGTCCAGCCATCTGCCGCCACCAACTCCTGCGCCGTCATCAACGCAGGGGTGTTCCACTTGAGTCTAAAGTGCGCCGCCAGGCTTTCATGCCAAGACGCCTGCTCCAGGGCATATGCGCGTGCTCCCTCTCTCACCGCCGCCGACCAGTCGCTTCGTTGCGCCTCAGCGCGCTCCCGCCACCACGCTGTCTGCCAAGCCAAATACCGTAACACGCGCCGCATTTCTTCGGCGCAGACGACCATCGAGTCTTGCGTGCGTATGCTCGCGCCCATTCAACGCGGATCGCTTCCCAGGATTAGCCACTGCTCAGAATAAGTTGTGGAAGCACTTACAATCATGTAAACGGTCCTCCTCCTTCTCCAATGCACCAGGCGCTGTCCAAATCCATGACATCACGCGCTTCGAAGTGCCAGGCGCGTTTCGATTGCGCCTCCGGCCATTGCGGCCCGACTCCCCGTCCGCATCAGTTTCCTGGACAACATGTTCCGCATTCCGCGGAACGCGTGCACCGCGCCCTGCGCCGATCATCGCAAGTTTTTTGCGAGATGCTACGTCGCTCTCACTGTGGTCGCCATCGAGGACGATGTGCTCCGGTTTGAGTTCCCGCAGGTGCGGAAATGCATTCTCACCTCTCAACCGCACCACCGCCTCCCTGCCCCTGCGGTATCTTTGAGCGTATGACTCTGCTCGCTCTCCGACCTGCCCGATCAGCGTCCGAGCCTTCGTCGCTTGCACTTGGCCCGAGACGTTCTCGTTCCTGAATCTGATAAGCCAGCGTTTGGCGTGGAGGTGGGAGCGCAGGGAGGTGAGTGAGTTATTGCATTGAGCAACACGAAGCTTAACTTCCATGTCGACTAATCCAGCAACACATCCACGCAGAACATCGTTCTCGCCCGCCGACGGCATGTCACTGGGCATCCACAACTTCACTTTCTCTGGCCGAGGTGGAGGTGCATCTGGGTCCCGAGCTGCCTTCAGCGTTCTCCATCACTCATGCGGCACTCGGCATGTAGATAGCTTGTAATTTGCGAAATTTGCCGATCTTAACGAGGAGAGCATGCCGCCACTCCTCGATCTTATTCTCGCGGTCGGCAGCGATAAGGACCGTGCCAGCCAACTCCGCCAAGATGCGACATCTCTCAGGAAAATCAACTGAGATTCGGAAAGAGTACGGAGGACTCACTGCGCATCCTCAATCTGGCACCAGTAGCCCTAGGACTTAGACTGATGGCATGGACCTAGCCAGGGCTATCATTTTCTAAATCCACGACACTAGCCATAGTTGGCTAGCTACATGGCCTTTAGACTAAAGTGGACCTTTTTTTAAATAAAAGAAAGTCGGTACCGGGAATTGAACCCAAAAACCAATAAATGATCGCATCAGTAGAATGATACTCAAGACATTTCCATTAGACTAAACAAGTGATACTTGGTACCTAATCTGATTTGACTATCCCAGGTATGTGGCAGCTCACAGAATCAGCTTGTAGTGGGGCTACACAGTGGTTAGGGCTTAGGGTGGTTAAGGGTTAGGGTGGTTAGGGATTAGGGTGGTTAAGGATTAGGGCTAGGGATTAGGGTCCAGGAACATGTTTTTCTGTAGGTTAGGAGGTTAGGGGTTAGGGGTTTGGGTTTTTAGGTTAGGAGGTTAGGAGGTTGAGGTTTGGGTTCAAACATTTCAAAACTCACAATAAGCAGTGTAAAACAGTTATCGAAGACCCAGGGCAGCTTGCCTGCCCTGGGTCTGGGTCTTAGCAGTCCCTTACCCTAGCTGGGAAGCAAACAGCAGTATGTATAGCTGCTTTAGTCTAGTTGATATCTGTTCTGCTGTTTGCCATCATATTTTCTGATGACAAGGTCACCGGTTCAAACCTACCTTTTGCCTTTTTTTCAGACCTTATCTCACTATCTAAAGTACTTGGCTGTAGCCAATGGTTGGCTAGGTCCGTGGCATTAGACAACATACCTCCTGGCTAGAGCCATGGAATTTATTCTATATCTTAGTGCCAGGGCTCAATCTGGATACCGGCTGTGAGGAAGGCTGTCGCACTGCGCCCGCGCAGCAGCATTGCACCATCGACGTTGAGCTTCTCCTCATCTTTTCTCACTTCCAGCCGCACCTCGGCCTCCGTAGGACAGTCTAAGACAAATACTTTAGAACACAGGCCCTAAGATTTGAGGATGTACGTACCTTGTAGTTTCAGAGTATAAGGATTTGTCTTCGTAGCATCCTCAAGCCATTCGTCGATCATGCGCTTCCAATCTTCTTTGACCTCCTTACTGACTGTTTTGTTAACATCCCTGAAATGTCGGACCTGTCTGTCACGTTCGGCGATGGCGAGCACGAGCCTCCGCTGTAGGGCATCACCTTCAAATGATCTCAGTCATGCAAATCAGACTGACGAGACAGCTCACCTTGACCGATGTTCTTCAGAAAATTGTGATTGTCAATTACACCCTCCAGAGTATCGGCATGCTGCCCTATCCCAGCGTCTTTTGTATGGTACGCTGCCTGGTTCATCCTCCCCCCCATGTTCGCTCCACCCCTTCGCCATCTGTCTTCCCTACTCCGACTTTAAAACTGAGACTGTTGTCGTTTTGGCAGGACTCGTTGTGGGAACCAGCATGCCACACTGGAAGTGCACATTCGACCTTGAGCTCTTCGGGCAGCCGCATGTCTGCTGGCAACTTCTCTTGACGCTCCTCACGGTTGAGCTTCCAATGACAGGCAATATCGTAGGAGATCGTGAGCAGTAAGAGACTCATTCCCGCCAGTGAAGCCATCACGATCCAGTCCATGTTCGCGTAACTGAGTCGTATCAGCATGTGAAAGTGGAATAAATAATAGATGCCTACTGACCGTTCCCCCTTCTGTAGATCCCCCAGACCATTGGGTCGCATACACTCGTGTCGAGCGCATACTACCCCTCCTATGCCGGAGACCCGCAGACCTGTCGTTAGCCACGTGTCCTTTTGCAGCAGGGCCACGAAGGCAATACATGTCGATATCTGAGTGATTGGCTGAACCTTTAGGTTTAGTCACTCTGGGGAAGATGGATTTCGTGCTATTTTGCTACAAGTACAAACAAAAAATTTGTCATCTGAAATTTGTCATTGCACAAAATCTGAGCAACGAAGCAGCGCTCGAGCAAGACTTCCTGTTCAACCACGAGTAGCTTTGATTCTCTGCTGCATCTCGTTTTCCTCAATTTTTTTTTTTGGCCGTGTACGATTTGTTAGCCCTTTATATCTTGTTCAGGTGGTGTGTCATTTCCGTTGAGTGTTTTGAGCACTGCCAATCTCCGGGATCAATTGCCATGTCGACGGGATGCCGTCCCTTGCCGTTTCAGGATTGTACGAACGTTGAAAAGACTTTTCACGTAGTCAGCGATGAAGGTCCTCACTTCTCTCCTTTCCAGACATGCGGGCAAATACAGTACTTAAATTCCACGAAGAATTGTGGCCCAAAAATTGCGGAGCCTCGAATAATTCTTCAGATCCTTATAAATTATTCGAATATAATGACCTTACAACGACCCAGTTTCTGAGTTTAATTATGTGTTGTTCCACTTGCGACTGCCTCTGGGAGAACTAGAATTTCTTGCCTTCGGGTTTCAATACTGATGATCACTTCATTGTGCTGTCTTACCGGGCGGATTGAAGTACTCGGTAAACAGGATCCAAGTACAGTAGATTTCGTCGAGAGGATTAGTTTGGTGCGGCCCAATTGAAAGGCAGCTTGTTCTTTCACTTGAATTTGTCCTTCAAGGTACCCATGATGCACCAACTTGAAGCATTCTCCCCACGCTGTTTGACATCATGACATACTTACATTTCACATTTTTGAGGACGCTTCCAGTCCAGAATCAATTATCAGAGATTGAAATACCTCAGTTTTTGTCATGGCAATATCAAGAGATTCTGCTAGAAAGTCATCCAAGGTTCAGCCCCCCGCCTCGGAGAGGCCCAATCTCACATCATACTGTTTGTCAATTGACTTGACATAATAACGCACAAGCAAAAAAACGCTTACATCCTTTTCGTTGATGTACTTTTTCAGATGTCGGTGGTACCCACGTGGCTCTACAAAATATCCCCACCCTGGGCCCAGAGAGGGGTCCTCGATCTCGTTGGCTCTCAGGCGGTTCTTCAATCGAAAATTGGCGTCCACAGCCAAGATGAGCATGTATAAGAATCTATAGATATCAGTGATTACGACAAGGGACGAAACTCGAGAGCTCACTGGTACTTGGGATCGACGCTGCGCCAATCCTCGGGAATATTTCGCCCATCGTGGGGACAAGCCCAGCAGTTCACAGCACATTCTCCGGGTTTGGTGTTCTCCACGCCTCCCGGGTCATGGCCCCTTCCAGCACGTCTGAGTCTCTTCAGAAAGGCCCATTGCCGGGCCATTCTCTGGAATTGTCGATAGCGATCCTCCAAATTAATCAGCATTCAATTGGGCAAACAATGAAGTCGCCAGCGTACAGGGAGCCATGTCATGCCACTCGATGCAGAAGAGTCCGTAACTCGTTCCAAAGACGTGATAAAATCCCGCACACTGAGATTCCCGATGACATTGTACATGCGATATGCTTCAAGAGTCCGAAAAGTTGCGCAAGTCCCAGGATCAGTGACTGTAGCTGGGTACCAGGAATTTCGCATCAGCTGCTCCAAGTTGTCTGCGTCGTCCGACTTGGCACATTTGCAGTAGCGCATCTTGATTTCATGGATAAGAGGCGCCTCGATCACGGTCAACGACCGCACGCGATCATCAGGAAACGGGCAAGAAAAGCCTCCGTGGCCCAGCTGGTAGATTAGACTAAGCTCCCGCAGCGTGTAGTTGACCCAGAATGAGCCGTTCCACTCCTGCAGTATTAGTCCACATCAAAAATCGACGTCCAATCATTCTTTAAAACCAGAGAACTCACCTGTATCTCGTGTAGCGGGAATCGCTCATGGCTTGACAAGCAACAGGAGGCGCATTGCAAGAATTGCCCACAATCATAACATTTGAAAATCCGGACAGGATCGTGGGCGCCTCCCTCATATGCCGTTTTGCAAATTCTGCAGGAAGGATTCTCCAAGTTATCGCCGAGACCCTCATGGCGGTTCAGCTCGTCGACGAAAAAACCCATCATTGGGCGGAATAGCGACATAGGATTAATCTGTATTGCATATCCATCAGAGGAGCAATTCCTTTGCAAGTCGAGTCATATTATTCCTCACCGTGCTTGCATACTGTTTCCGTTTACATAACACCACAGGCGGCTCCAAGGGATCTTCAGACCCAACAGGTGTAGCGTAAGCCGCCTCCTCTGAAAAGTTCTCTTCGGGAGTCGGAATCCAGGATGCCAGGGAGTCGTTGAGCGCATCTGGGGCGAGCCGCCGCTTCTTGTGGCGAGTATGAGTAAGTTCTTCTGCCATACGCAAGCCCTCCGCAGAGAAAGAGAAATAGACTCCACGGTCCGCCACAAGGGTGCGCTGGGTAGTCGAAATATCCTCATAGTCCAAATCCACCGACTCTTTCGGGCGACGCATCTGAATCGGCAAATATTAGAGCAGGAGGAGTGTTGCCCTCGCCTGATGCTTGCTGATCTATCTTCCATTACTGTCTGATGCTTAGCTGTCGGCTGACGCCTCTCTTCAACTGGAGAATGAGATTGTCATTGTCATTGCGGGATCGAGATTGTCAAGTAGGACAAGCCACGTGGTAATGACATGTGGCAGTGTGTCTCAGTGCGCTGGCATCTGATCTCCTGCTGGAAAATGCCGAGTACGCAAGCTCGTTACTAGCAACCGCATAGGTACTTCTACGACAGCTACTGGCCTGGCGCCTTGGGGAATACTAGCCCTTCCCAACTGTAATCCACCTTCGACTCATCAATCCACTCAGGGTATTTCTCCGCGATCCACGCTTCTTCAGCGTACTGGCGGAAGGGCGGTTGGTACATAGGGGTAATGCACTCGGGGCACTTCCAGCTCCGTTCCAGCCAGACGCGAATACAAACATAGCAATGACTGTGTCCACAAAGGTATCTATTCAAAAACATCAATTAGTCTCTCCTCTCGCAATGCCGGAAGGCGACGTACGAGACCGGATGGGACTTGACGTGCCGACAAATACCACACTGGTGGTGCGCTTCGGCCGGCATCTGCACTGCCGGCTCACGCCCGTCCTGCCACAGATCCTCCTGGGTCAACGGCATGAGACGCCGCGTACGCCAGCCCCGAGCAGCAGTGATCAATGGCACGGGCGATGGGATCGGCACTGGGGCACGAGCTCGGCGAGACGCGCGCGCATCTGTCCGCACAGGCCCCTGGTTTTCGTTTTCGAGCAAGCTTGCCTCCAAGGCAAGAGATGGGCGTGCACGACGGGGAGCAGGCGATGAGGGCTGATTTTCCAGGGTTCTCTGCAAATTGCTTATGCGGCGACGAGCTACCTCTGGCACTGCATCCAGGTATCAGTCTCCCGGATAATCCGAGCAGAGCCGCAGATACGTGTCCACGAGCGGGCTTGAGCATATGCGAATGCGGCATGGGCTGCTGCCACTGTGGGATACCCTCTGTAAATGTTACCACTCACGCCGCTGACGAGGGGCCCTGTCTCGATCCTAGAAGTAGCGGTGGTTGGTAGGAAGCAAGCGACAAGGGAATATATCTTCCTACCAGGTACGAAAAACCCCACAGCTGAGGCCGCAAAAGACGACGTAGGCTGCCGGAGTATTCTTCTTTTTTTTTTGGGACTGCTGCGTTGGAGAGCAACAACATGGCCGCCTGGTACACCTTGCGTGGCACTGCCGGCGGTAGCCCTGTGGAGAAAAGAATCAAAACAATAAAAATGCGGGCAGGAAAACGCACCAGTCGGTGGTAACTCCACGCTGGTTTGGAGACTCAAACTGATAAATCGTGCGGTTGCGGCGGGGGGTAACAGGCGCGGACCCAGCCACTGGGGCATGGGAGTGGGTGGAAGGTGCTGGTCTACCCATAGGAATTGCCGTGGTTGCAGCGCGGCATGCGAGATCAATTGCTGCAATTTGCTGCAGCAGCTCAGGGTCAAGGTCGGACTCAGCAGGAGTGGTTTCAGGGCGGCGAGACGACAGGAGCAGATGTGCACGGTCAATGGCTTCAATCTGCTCCAGCAACTCGGGGTCGATGTCGGAATCGTTGAGGCCAGTCATAGTGAGGGGACAGGATGAGTTCGTGCGATAAGAGACACCAGGGGAAAAATGGATTCACAGAAAACGCGACAACGCATGGAACCAGGGGGCATCTGACTTTATCGATGAATCATGGATCAAAAACCCATCAGATGGAACGAAAGACTCAGCTACCTTTGTCCATGTTCCAAGGGAACCGAGCAAGTCATAGGTTCGGGGTCCGTCGAGAGAAGTCAAGAACTCAGCAAAGAACGGGAAACTCAGGGAGACCCGGAATGAGCGACTGGGCAGAGGCATAATACTGGGGACGGTGTTGGATTCGTGGCGAGAAATGGTGCCCACGGGCACGGAGGCGGCTCACACGAACATCGCAGAGATCTAATGATCTGACAGAAAGAAAGAGAAGCGCAGAATTTGACTCTGTTTAGCTTCGATTAGGTTATCAATCGGACAGATCGACGCATTGTGCCAAATTCAGATCTCGATCGATCTACGTTCATCATCAATCAACACAATGGGTCCAACAACTACGCGATGATTCAACAACTACGCGATGAAAAGCACATGAACTGTATGTAACGCAAAATATTTCTCGAGGCATGAACCAAAGAGAAGTAAACTCGTTCCTGGGGGAAAAACCTTGAGCCAGATTTTGTGAGAGGGAGGAAGCGAGCAAACTCACCAAAGACGCCGGACAGATAAACCTTACTCTTAGAGATTAAGAATCGCGACGAGGCCGAAGTTGAGAGCCTCATTAAAGGCAGCAACAGCCTGGGCTTGCGTCTTGTGCTTGGACATTGCTGCACGAGACACGCCAGAAATCGCAGCGATGGCGATTGCGTTGCTGAGAGTAACACCAACGTGTAGACCGCGGGTGATGCAATACCAGGGACCGTCCGGCTCGTTTTCACCGAAAATCGCAAGGGCGAGTGGAGAGGAAGGCATGACATGGTACACAGGGCCAGCAACCCATGGGGCCTGAGTGCAAAAGTCGCCGACAGCGGAAGCATTGGCTAGCGTGGTGGAGGACATAGTGGGGGAGCAGCAGAGGGGGTTGACGATGAGGTCGGGAGCACCTGTGGATCGGCAGCTCCCGATTGAATGACTTGAAGAGCGTGTCAGTGGTTACGCAAGCAACGAAAAAGGCAAATAATACCGGGAATTCGAGGGGCAAGAGCGGGAGAGGCGGGCACCGAGGTTGGGACCATTGGCGAATAAGCAGCCCCAACTTGAAGGCTGTCAGCATCGACCATGGCAACAAAGAGCGAAAATGAACCTTGATTCTGGAGTTGGTGCATGGCTGCCCACAGGGCCTGCATGGCGGCGGCGGTTTGGACTGGTTGAACGAGGGAGGTATGTGAATGAAAGAAAAGGAGAGATAGAAGGCAGTGGACGAACCTGGGTTGACTACTTCTGGGACAGAGCAGGCTGTCCCAGGAGCAGGCGAGTTGAGATGGGTCATGGTAGTAAGAGAAATGGGGGATATCGGAAGAAGCCGCATGCAACAGGTTTTTATAGGTGAGTGGCGAGGTTTCAAACTCCGTTTTGATGGATCGGTGCACGAGATGGTGGAGATCTTGAGATCTAGCGCATGGAGAGGTGTAGGCGTCCAAAACAAATACATACGAGGCGAACTTGGTGAATAAACAAGGACCTTGGAAATCAGTCCACCACCGGTACCCATTGAAAAAAAGTGTCTGTTCGTTCAGGTGTGTCGCTTCTAGACAAGCAGGTTACAATCATGTCATACTGAGCCATTCCCAAGCACGCATAGGCAAGAAAGGCAAGAAGAGAGAGCGGCGTCGAGTTCCGAAAGAAAAGAGGAAAAATCTACGTCTCTGGGCTGAAGGAGTGCGCGAGGAAATCTTGGCCCCTCATCTTGACGCCTATGCCACAGCTTTGAACCAAGGTTGGCAGCCCGAGCGAAAATACTTGAAGACTGTCTGCAACAAGGGGTACCCACCGGAGAAAGCCGAGACACTGACTGATAGGGTAGGGTGGGCCCGGGTCGTCTTATTTCACTTTTTGGAAAAAATTGCGGACCGCTCTGAAATTGTGTTTGGAAAGGTTGAAGAAAAATCCTACTTTTTTTACGTAATCTTTTCTCCACTAGAAGGCTTTAATAGTGTCTCTGATAGGCTTGGAAAATGCTTGTATCAATCGGTACCCGAGTTATTGCTCCCAATCTGGGCCGTTCCGAGTGTGATTTCGGTGTCAAGATATTAATGATGGGCAAAAAATTACCCATTCAGGAAGTACATGTGACCGTGAGACCTCGGCTAATAGGGTAGGGAGACCCTGGCGGGCCTTAATTCACTTTTTCGACTCAGTGTCGAGAATTTCTTTGGTGGGTACCCCTTGGTCTGCAACGAGTTTCATGCGCGTCGATTGGAGACTCCCAAATCATGAAGAGCCAGTGCTTGGGGAATGGGACCCTTCTGCCATTGTACCACAGGAGAAATTGTCAGAAGCCGATGAGCAGCGCAAGCGTGAACGCTTTAAATTGCTGAACGCGGTAAGTCACACTGAAGTCACACGTGACACTGGGCTCATTGCGATCGCGCAGCGAATCCGTTGATGGTTTGTGTATCGAATCCGCCGGCTGCGGAAACACCGACACTCTGCTGGTCTTGACCCCACAAAAGATCTGTTCGCTGTTCTCCTCGCCAAACTCTCTGGATTGTCCCAGCCGCCGAAAGCGCGGCAAGCGTTCCAACAGTACATGCGCGAGTGTTATGACGAGTCTATTGGGCCGGCAGTGGCTGAGTGATGGGCGGAGGAGCGCAGCAAGGAAAGTGCGATTACAGAGCGCACTAAAGAACCGAAAGCCGCATCAGGAAAAAGTCACTTAGCTAGGTTGCGCTCTGTAGCTTCAGTAGCAGTGGTATCCTGGTAGGCAAGTCCCCGAATATCAAGCTCCCAGTAGCATTCACCCAAGCTCAGTAGCAGCTGGTAGCAGGCTGGTAGCAACTGCTACCGGGGCTACTGCAGCTACTGAGAATTCCCACCCTGCAAGAAATGAACCAAAACTTATTTCACTAATGCTAGTTTCTTGCTTCAACATACTTCATGTTTCAGATCAAAGTACAACCTGTTCCATGAAATGACAAGGGTTGATCAAATTATTTATTATTTAAATACATGTTCGCTACGGGAATCGAACCAACAACCTTCTGAAAACCAGAAGTTATGAGTGTACAAAATTACAGCTAGACTAAAGTGAACATTAGAAGTACTGCCAATAATGGAACTACATCACCTTTGTCCCAATCAATCTTCAGTTCAACTTCAGTTGGTTCACCACAGCACCACTGGCACCAGAAATATGAAAGTGATATGGGATACTGAAAATATCACTCACTATAGTTTAAACTCAGACTCAGTGAAAATCATGCCATAGGTATAGGAACTTGAATGATCTAGATATATGCTCTTGATGTCCTCGGACTTCATGTAACTCTGGCTTCAACTCCGAGAGTAGAACTCAGAACTGGGGTTAATTAATACAATAAGCAAAATTAGAATCTACTGTTCAGGTGAATCAGGCCATGTTATAGAATATTGGCCTCACTACTCCAAGTTCTGATAGGCTTTCTGTGGTGTCCTTGGTAGGATAGGCCTATATCTCTCAAGCACTACAGAGTGCACACACAGCTCTACCAAGTGCTATCAAGCATTCCATACAATGCTATTGACTGCTACCAAGCTATGCTGCCAATGCTACTAGTGCTACCAAGCTATGCTGCCAATGCTACCACTGCTACCAAGTCACCTGCCCCGGCTACCAGTGCTACAGATGCTACCAGGCACTACTGAGCCCAGAGGGAATTGCTACCACAGCTACTGGTATCTTATAGCAATGACTGTATGCAACCAAGCATTTTGTGTTTTCCTGATGCGGTTTTCGAGCGCAGGTGGCGCGCGAGCTGTTTGCTGCACTCCCTGCGGCCGAGCAGAAGAGCTTTGGCGACCGAGCTAAGCAGGAAGCGGCTGATGCTAAGGCGGCCTACAAAGACTCTCTGAATTCTCCGCCCTCTGCTGCTCCGGAAGCGCGTCAAAGGTGCGTATATTATCTGCGACAAGTGACCGAATTGCTTACCAATACTAGGTCCATTAACAATTTGCATTCTTTTGTGGGACCTATTCTGCAGGGCATCCATGGATACACAGGCCTGCATGCGACCCTCATTGTGGGTGGACCGATGCCTAACCAAGGTGGAGAGCTCGGCACTTTGCAGTATGTCTTTGAGCCATTGTTTGACTAGAAAACGTCGCTGGCAGCAAAATGACCTCAGCTTCTCATATGGTCGTAATAAGGCTGCCGTGCCACAGCACTGGGGCCAGTGGGACAAGGGGCGTTTTACCAGCAACGTCCAGAACTTCATGGTAGAGTATCTGAGAACAGCTTACAGTGCGTGCTTCCTCGCTCATTGACCTCTGCTTGGAGATACGCACTAACTGGGCTACAATAGCAACGCAGGAGTGTTCGGATGCGGCACTCCCCCAGCGCTGCTGCCCTAAGTGGAGCGAAATATACGATAACAGCGACTCCAGAGGACGACAGCGATACCGATTCGGATTCCGATCTCCACTCATCGGATTCCGACTCCGATATGGATCTGGATGAAGAACATGCAGCACGTACCCGCAAAAAGCGCAAAATAGATGGACTCACAGCCCAGCAGACAGCGCCATCGAAAGGTAAGAAGAAAGCGGCGCCTGTTGACGAGGCCGGCGAGGACGAGAGCGGCGAGGACGAGAGCGGCGAGGACGAGGGGCTACTACCGCCGCGTTCAGATCCTTGGCATATCAGCGAGGAGGAGCGTCAGCGTAACATAGCCAGAAACAAGCGGATTTTGCAGGAGGTGAAGGACGGTTGGAAAGCGCTCGAGGCAACGATTCCCAAGAAGGGCGGTGGGCCGAGAAAACCTCGCGAGAAAAAGATTCCGGGGGAACCCACTCGGCGTTCCAGCCACGTCGAAGCGCCTTCGCCGTCGGCGACTGCTGCACCCTCATCCTCGGCACCTCCTGCACCTTCTTCATCGGCGCCTCCTCGATCCTCGGCTTCGTGCGCGACAACTCCTGCACCCCCGTCCACAGCGCCTCCTGTGTCTTCAGCCCCGCGCGCGACAACTCCTGCACCGTCGTCCTCGGCGCCTCTGCCGCCTGGGACGGTGTCCATGGCAGCTCCTGCATTACTTGCATCCCCTGAACCCGTGCTGCCTCCAGTCTCGCGGGCGGTGCAGGTTGCCATGACAGTGACTCCGCCTGTGGGACCCGCACCCTCGCTTCTTGTACCATGCCCCTCCAATGCGCCTGCTTGGTTTGTGGACGCCTATGGGCAAATGTCAGCGGTGCGACTGGGCTGTCACTTTGACGCCCTGCTAGCGGTTTGGACGAGGATCGAGGACGCGTCGCGATTCGAGCAAGGCTTTACGAACCTGTCGGCTAAGGGCCGTCCCAAGCAGGTTGGGAATTGGATTGGGAGCACTCCCGGACCTGGGCCAGTACGCGACAGTGTGGCAAGCGTGGTGGGACTCCCCTGCAGCCCCGGTGGAGAAACAAAGGCAAGGAAGGAAAATGGAACAGCGACATATATGGGGATGGGGGAAGGGAGTGGGGTCCGCTGTATCAATGGGGTGTGAACGGAACTCTGAGTATTGTGGCGTCGTTGTACTTCTGAGGAGTTGCGATCACAGAAAAAGGTAATACGGCCTCTGACTTGGAAGTTTGGGAAGCGGCCGTGGGGGATGTCACTTGGCTTCATACTACGAGTTGTTCAAAAAGAAATTTTTAAATTTTTAATACACCATTCCCGCTACCTTTAGGTAAGGGTTTTAGGGCGCCCTATTTTTAATGCCTAGTGAGCATCACATTTTCGTCATTCCTCATAGCGTAAGCACAGATTCCTCTGCCAAAATGGCTCAGCTTGCCGGGTTCGGCAAGGAGGCCAGTGATTGCCGTTCTAAAGATCGTAATCGTGCTGAGGTTCTATCCCGAATCCTCAACCAAACACTTCGCGTTCATGTACATCCGCCGCATTCAGTGTCGACGTTTAACAACTTCAAAAAGTTGTCGGTAGAGTCGCTACCGCATTTTATTCTGCTGATTCCAGGGCACATCTACTTATTCGTATTGTCTCTGATTGTGAGTAGGCTCTACCTCTCCACATATACTCGTATTCCTGAGATTACGGCCCAGATGGTTGGGGACTCCTTGGCTCAACCTCCCTCAAGCTTTTCGTGCTTCAGCCCCTCAGTTCCGATGATCAAAAAGCTGTTTCGAACTGAGATGACGAGTGCACGCCGAGGTCCATACATTAATCTGCGGGTGGGCCTCATTGTGAATTCAACATGTGGGCCAATTACCAATCCTCTTCCTCCTCCTCCTGTTAAAAATTTCCGTTCTGATTATGCTCCGCCATATCAAATCCGAGCTTTGTCCGAGTCAGAAGTTCTGATATTGTGTTTGTGGATCTTGCTCTAGCTCAACTGCGCATCAAAGATAGTCAATCGAGCTTCTGGAATTCAAATCCAAACCTTCTTGACACCGTTCTTCTCGCGGTTGACGTGTCTCCGGTCTGGCTGATATTGCCGAGATCGCCGATTCAATTCCCACGAATGACTCCTACTTGCACGACTTAAAGCGGATCCCCCGGATGGTCGTTGCTTTCTCAATTGCCTCAAGAGTCGATGCACAGCATTTGTGGAAATTCATTATGCAACCCATTCACGGCACAGTTCAATACTTTTTACGCTGTTTATCTCACTGAAGTGAAGCATAGACAAATATGAATATCTCCGAGATCACGCAAATACATTTTCACAGCTGGGAAACATTCACAATTCTTCTCAATTCAAGGCATTCCAATGCTTAAAACTTTGTGCCTGTATCAGCTCTCCTTTCATTGAAGTCTTGAACAGCAAAGGTTTCAACTAATTCAGGTAGCGGGCTGTGCCCCTCGTCGGCCTTACCCGCCTTATGTTTCACTCCTGCAGCTGTGTCTGACTTGTGCGTGGAAGCGCAAGAGAGCCAAACAAAGCCAATTCGGCATTTCCCCCGAAGTCCCGAAAGTCCGAGAGTCCGATTCCGAAAAACCGGATTTTGCCAGCTCAAGGATTAGACTCGGGATAAGTGGATTACAAGCTGGACAGAGATAGAATAGAACTGCGCCTTGCAAAAAACAGGCACAATTTTGTCAGCTAATAGCGATAGCCTTGGGGAACAGACATGAGCCAACAGTACAAAAGAGGACTGAAAGTGATCCAGGCGGTTTTGTTCCTTTTTGTTCAACATGTAAGAGGGCAGAGGGTGCATTGGTTTAACACGTCGAAAGTTTTGCCAATTGGGCTGGCCATCATGGGGAACGGAGAGAAGCCGTGCGAATCTAGGTGGCGGTTGCCGAGGGGCGAGAATGGAACCGGGGTGGGAAACGAATGGAGCGAGGCTGTGTGAATCTAGGTGGAGGTTGCCGAAGGGTGAGAACGGAACTGGGGCGGGAGCGAACGGAGCGAGGCCGTGCGATCTTAGGTGGAGGTTGCCGAAGGGCGAGAACGGAACCGGGGCGGGAATGAACGGAACGAGGCCGTGCGAATCTAGGTGGAGGTTGCCGAAGGGCGAGAACGGAACCGGGGCGGGAACGAACGGAGCGAGGCCGTGCGAATCTAGGTGGAGGTTGCCGAAGGGCGAGAACGGAACCGGGGCGGGAACGAACGGAACGAGGTCGTGCGAATCTAGGTGGAGGTTGCCGAAGGGCGGGAACGGAACCGAGGCGGGAACGAACGGAACGAGGCCGTGCGAATCTCGGTGGAGGTTGCCGAAGGGCGGGAACGGAACCGAGGCGGTAGGCAACGGAATGAAGGCGCGCGAATCAACATGGGTCCAAACCCATAAGGATAAGAAATTGATGCAGGAAAGAGCGGAACGAGGCGTGAGAACACAGGCGGACATTGCCGAGCAGTTTACAGAAACCCATAAGGAGGCGCGGTTCTGGTGTTAGTTGGATCAAATTTCCTTATATGTTTGCGAGCCTATGGGGTTAAACCTATATATGGTTGCGATCCTATGGGGTTAATCCATATATGGTTGCGATCCTATGGGGTAAACCCATTTTGGTTGCGAGCCTTTTAGGAAATTATTCACGTGTTCCTCGCCTTACATCACGTTTGATTTGAGCTCTTGAACATTGTTTTATTTTGTTCTCGGTCAATTCTGAATGTTTTCCTCCAGTTAAAGCTGCTGTGCAGAGATAAAATTCATAGCTATATTGTGTTGTAATTCATATCTCATTCATACATCAAAATCTGGCATAAAGGAAGAGAATAGTCTGCTCAGTTATATTTAACCAAATAGGGAAATTCTTCACGTGAGCTGTCTGAGTGAAGACAATCAAGGGAAATAATTCACGTGGCAACCTGATCGAATCAACCTCAAAAATTGTTTTGGCTCGTTCTCACTCAATTTTGCATATTTTCCTTAGGTTCAAGTTGAAGTGGTAAGATATTAGCTTCTTCTAATGCACTACGAACTCAAATCATTTATTCCACCAGACTGTTATGTCCAATCTGGCATCTGAACGAGTTGGCCGTGAGTTTGAAACATTTGAGCTTTTTGTTGCTGCAATGATTCTTCAGGCATCAACTTCTGGTTTCATATAATCACATGGACAAATGAGCATATTTTTGTGCTTCAAATGACCTGAGCAATGGAATTTAAGTGAGTTAAACATCTGCAATCTCTATGAGAAATGATGGCCATGCAGTGCCGAAAATTTTTGGCATCATAGAAATTTTTTTTCAGAATTTCAGTCAGTAAATGAGGCCTGAAATCTTTCTTTCTCTCTCTTCCCTTTCCTTTTCCTCTTTCCTTTTTTTGGCACATTTTTTGCAATTCTTTTTGGCACCAACAAACACCATAACCGAGCCCATAAGGACGCGGTTGCCAACCCGTTTAGGATTGTCAAGCTTGTGATGGATTGACCCAGTATTGCAAGATCAAAATCAAGCTCTTCGGCTAGAGAGAATCAAAGGATAAATATCGACAAAGAACACAAACGACCCCCCAGATCCCAAAAAGGACCGCAGTGCATAGGTGGACTGTGTGGATGGACCTAGCCAAGCAGTTGGCAAGTCGCATGTCCAGAGGAACCGATTCACTTGGCTAGCACCGTTTAATTTTGTCTATATTTTATAGCTAGGGCTCGCTAGTAAATTGTAAACCATACAAGAAACACCGGAAAAATGCACAATATCAAGATCATGGAGAATGCGTGGTTAATAACCTAAAATCATTCTCAAACCCATTTCCATTACCATGTTTTTAGAGAATGACACATTTCCCATTACGAATTGTTTGTTTGTGCATGTAGCAAAGATGGCAGAAATCGTTCTTCCCCAGGGTAGCTAAACCTACGGTTCAGCCAATAATGCAGTCAGTCCCCTAAAACATCAACAAGTCCTCCACATGCAGGGTAGTAGGAATCGAACACAGGATTTGTTTCCATCCTTGCAAAGAAAAGTCAACGATGCAACCGCTGGGAAATACAGACCATCTTAATAGGTTTCACTATTTTCGAGTTGTTTTCTAGACCGAAAAAATCAAAATTCTCCCTGATTCAATCCATCATCGGACCAAGCTAATAGGGGAGTGACCGGGGGCCTGGCACTGCGCGACACGAAATGCGCCGTATCGATTCATGTCCGATGTCGGATCATTGCCGATGCTTGTATTTATTTGGCCACCCGTGGATCAGAATCGTACGTTGCCCTTAACCATCACCTCCTTCACCCCACAATCCCTGACTGGTATGTACAGCTATAGTTTCTGATCTTTCCTTTTTCAATTTTTTATCATACGGTGCCCAGTTCAGGTCAGATCAGTGGAAAGCAGGATCCACCGATCTTCTCGACCCAAGAAGCCTCAAGCTCCTCCTTGAGACCCTCAGGAATCCTACGGACCCCCGTTTGCTTTGCTGCGATGCTATGAGAGCTCTCACTCAGGTGTTCCTCATCGAGCCCCTGCAGCCAAAACACGTGCAGACCAGCCTAGTTTTCCGCGCCATCTTTGCATTTTTCACTCTACCGACGTCGAAGGAGCGTTTAATGGCCGTGGAAAACAATCTGTCCACATGTCGTTGCAACCTCACCGATGCCTTCATGCAAGGATTGCATTCAAGTTTCGAAGCATATGGTCGTTTTATATTCAATTTGGCGACCATCCTCAGTACGGCTTTTATAGATCTGCCGCCTGGACGATTTCGCTCGCGGATTAGAACTCGAGATGTAGAGAGGCAGCCGTGGCCCTTGAGCCTCGCCGAGCTTTTTGCGGAGGGTGGTACGTCACAGGACAGTCTAGCCATACTCATGCTGTGGCCAGAAGCCATTCCATCCGGTGCCGGGAGTTTCATGGTCATTGCAGATCTTCTCGCACGATCATCTTCACTCGGTCGCACATTCATTACAAATCCACTGGCACTGCGACTTGCCACAGATCATCTCAAGCTTTCCCTCTGACGATACGAGGCATTCCCGAGGAGGGCTCCCATCCCATTGTTGCCACTTCCTCTCTTTTTATGGCCCTGTACGGAATTAGTCCTTTCTCCCTGCACTCGAACCCGTATTTGATGAGTTGTTATCCGTATCCACACGCCTGCGAACTCTCGAAACAACCGACCCGAAATGGGTGACCGTGCTCAGCGGATTGTATTATCTTCTGGAACGCAAACAGGACCTGCAGGCGGGCGTACAGCGGGTCTTATCAGACGAGGAGCTTCATAAATCCGCCATTCTGACAATGCTCTTCTTTCGACTGCATCGCAAGTGCATGCACATCGGGTGCCCTTCCCAGTCTGCGAAGAAAACCTTGCAATGTGCTCAATGCGCAATTGTCAGATATTGCGGGAGCGATGTACGTGGGGACAAGCGAGATTTTCCTTACTCAACATACCTGTCTCTAGTGTCAACAAAAGGCTTGGCGCGATCCCGTTCTCCCGCACAAGCGACTGTGTACCGTCATCCAATCGATGCGCCGTGCACTCGAACTCGACGATGTTGTCGCATGGAGCCAGTGGGTGGGCATCACTACAGCGGAGGCCAAGAAGAAAACTCCACCACAATTCGCTGTTCTTTGGTCTGCTCGCGGTGTGGACCCTGCCCTATCGCGAACCATCCACGAGACGCTGAGTGAGTTGACGACGAAATTAGGTTTGGATGGAGTGTAGGAGATGACACCGAGGATCGCAAGCATGAGTCCAAGTATTTTGAAATGTCGGTTCCCCACTGTATACGTTATTCTTCCCCGTACTCTGAATGCTATCTTGAAAGCGTATACGGCGATGCCTCAGTGTACGTGCCGCGGGTAAGGATCAAAAGCCTCCCAGGATTACTGTACGAGCCATCATTCGTTTTTCGTCTGTATCTGCACCCAACTCGAACGAGAGACAGCACCCCGAACGCGTCCATTCGCCCTGTGAGTCGCTGTGCACACGGTATGGTAGGTTGCCCGCGCTTGATCCCAAGGTATGCGCCGTTGTAGGGACGTGCTTTAACTGACTACTGACTTGGCTGACTTCCTTGACAGACTGAACTCGACTCGATTGGCTGAGTGTATGCATCACATCTATTATTTTGACCACAAACTTGACGCTAACGCCTTCATTTAAATATTCTTTTGAATGCATGCCATACTTTGCACATCGGGCAACTCAATTCATGGTCAATCTTTCCTCTTCATTTGTTCACAGTAACTGATTGACTAACTGACTGCCTGGCTTGCTTTGTAGACGTCGTGAGGCCTTGTTTGAGGCCGTATATTTCAGACTTGGGTTCGCTGAATCTTCGGTTCGACTTGTTCAATCTCTCGCTGACTGCGATATTCAGGACCCTTAGGCCCTGTTCGGGATCCCAAGGTAGCTAGATGGAGCCACAGGATCTCTCCTGTACAGGATGTCCAAAAAGGGTATCCTGTAGCTCCGACGATCGGACTCCATCTGCGCATCCAGTCACACTGTGACAACTCGTGTAAGTTCATTGAGCATAAGTGAGAAACATGCCCAAAACACGCATAACAAGGCTTTTATTTACCCCCGCATTCACTCGTTCCCTTTTCCTTTCTCCACCAAAAATGTCGCGACGAGAATTTGTGCTGTCAAGGCATTCTAGATAGCATGAGTCCCAGATTTTACAACCTTTTCATTTGAGAGAGTGGTAGGTCTCTTGTTTTCCTTACTTCCTCTCCCCTTGCAAACCATGATGAAGTAGAGAGGAAGACGTCTTTTGCAAGAGCGTGACAAACAAAGTTCCTTTTTCGGCTAACTGTACAGGTAACATTGGCGTGCAGAACACTTTTGTCACCTCCATCTACACAAATGTACAGGTACTCCTGTACATTTAAGTTTTGGCGGGGCACATCTATACCTGTAGATTTTAGATGGGGATCCCGAACAGGGCCTAAGGTTACTCATCCTAGAGACCATATATTCCGATTTATTGCTTGAGGCTGTATATCTTAAACCCCATACGTTGCTGGTGATCCTTTTCTTTTCAATCCCTTCCTGACCGCGATATTCGGGTCCCTTGCTCGTCCTAGAAGCCTCGTATTTCTTTCTGCTCGAGTCCGCAAAGTCAACCCAATGCGCTATGTTTGGTGCGATCTCTTCCAGGTCATGTATCCACGAAGCCCTTTCCCAGGTATACCGCTCACTATTCTACTCAATCTGTAATTCACTGAGCTTTTCGTAGATCTTTGTCGCCCTCTGAAATTATGATTTGAATCCCAATTCAGGAGGCCGAGACCGTTACCTCCGAAGCTACGGCCGTGCGGATGGCGCGTCTAGTCCTTCATACCAATCAATTCTCCTCAAAGCCGACACTATGCTCCAAGAAATTGTTTTTAAATCAGCGGCCGCGCGTGCGCGCAGTACGTATACCTTTTCATGCTAATTCTTTCTGTATTGATAATTGAATTAAATATAGTTCTATCCTCGAGGTCCCACAAGTCTCGTTGAAGTAAAGTATCAATCACTCAACCGCGCACAAGATATGTATCCTGTTGATTCAGTCCTTTGTAACATCCTCACACGTCTTCCCTGAATAAGCAATGCAAGTCTTTCAGGTCGTTTCGCTTTTTTGCTTTCAGCCCGAATCTGTTTTCGACTCTGCGCCGTCTCGAGTTCCCAATTTACTTGTTCAATACCTCGTTTATGCACCCAGGCTATCTCTGTAGCATCATCAGCCAACCCTGGACTGCGCGAATCCACGGACCATTTCTCGTCATTCCCATTCCCCGACTTGCATTTGCATTTCCACACGCTGAAACTGTGCTCGTCAAGTTCAAATACGACGCCACAGCTATCCAAGTAGTTTAGAAGGAAGGTACAACTACGTTGATTCTCGGGAGCCTCGAAACAGGGTACTCGTACATTTCTCTTTCGCATTCTCATCCTAAGCCCGCCCAAACACACCGCCTCCAGCAACGGGGCCACCGGCCCGTGGATAGGCGCTAGCGCATCTGCATCCTCATCTGCGTCAGCCAACTTGACACCGGCGCCGCGGTTCGTGGTGGAGCGGAGGGACATGGCGCGCGCAGAGGTGCTAATAGCGAGGCTGCCCATTTTTCTGCGAAGGTTATATCAGTGATTATAAATTGAGAAAAGGGTACGAGCCGAGGAGCAGAGGTGGAGAGCTGAAGGAGGGGAGGAAGGAAGGCAGGGAAACGCACATGATGCATCACCGGCGTGATGATCGCGACGCAGAGCGGCTGGGCGGGCTTTATGTATGACTTGGTGATGGGCACTGCGAGGAAAGTCGTCAACATACAGCGACATGAATCGAGGAGAACGGTCTATGAAGTGGAAAGAAATAATAGGGATAAGGGCTAAATAAGGGACAAAACATACGCGTCCCGCCCATACGTCGCAAACGTCGGCAGGATATTGTTGAGCAGAATGCCAGGATCATCCAAGAAGGGGTACGGCTTCGTAAGGTTTCTTCGATCCTGCAAGAACACAGTTCTTGCCATTCATATCCCAAGCAACAAAAGAACAAACGCGAGTCACAGTGCTACCCCATCTCAACTCCTCCCGCGCCCTCAACGCGCTGCATCGCATGGCCGCCGGCAGCACGCACTCCTTTCCTTTCCACATCCATGGAGCGAACGAATCGCACGCCGCGCGCGTCAAGCGGGAGGCTCGTGGGGCGCTGTGAGGACCGTCGTCTACAAGACTGCCGCGAGGAATAAGTTCGTCGCGGCGGGTTGCGCGTGGTCGGCGACGGACTTGAACCTGTGAGGTGCGCGTGGAGAGCGCAACGATGTGATTCCCTAATTGATTCGTCAGTAGATGAATGAATGAAAGGAAAGGAAAGATGGAGAGATACATGCATCCGGTAGTACCGCTCGCTCCCCTATCCCCAGCACAAGCCACACCGCGCCGCAATGCTCTGCATCGCCTCGCCTCGCCATGGCCACCTCCACCAAGCGGACGGGACGAACCGCGCCCCGTGCGAGTCGAGGAACCTGCACCCGCGTGAGGTCGCACACAGCCCGAGGGCGAGGGCGTGGGGAGGGCAAGCACAAGCGAGGTGTCGGCCATCACCGGTTGCGTAGTCGTCGTTGGTCGTGGCGAGGGCGAGGAGGTCGGGGCGGTGGTGCGCGAGGAGGCCCTCCGGGGTGGAGGAGGTGGTGTAGCCGCTGTGTCGCGCATCGTCAGCGGATTCATACATACAGGAGACGGAAAAAGGACAGGGAAGAGAAGACACACTCGGTAACGAAGCCTCACCTGAACATGACTCCCGCCGGCCCACCACGATTGCGCTGCGTTCTCCTCCAATAAACGCACCACCCAACCGCGCATCCGGTTGCTCGGCGATCGCCGAGAGCGTCATCAGCGCGCCGGTGACCGCCCAGCCGCGTCGCGGTGCGTGCGTGGGATGGTGCGCACTCCCAAGCGCAAAACGGCGGAGAGGGTTATTGACGGCGAAGGTGTGTGAGTCAAGCGAGGGCGGCGGAGGCGTGTGGTGTGGGGGGCGGTGGTGGGAGAGGGGCGCGGGAGGGAGGGGCCTGCGGAGACGGAGGCAGGGGCGTCTGTGTAGCTGTGTGGAAAAATCAAGATAAAATTGTAAGGCGAAGGAATGCTGACGGAGGGGACGCACGATGCTGGAGCAATGTCCTCACTCCCCAATCCGCGCTGCGCCTCCGTTCCAGTGCCGCTGATCCCAGGGCTCGCCCAACAGAGTTGCTGCCGAGCCTGAGACTATTTAGCTTAGACTTGTACACTCGCGGGGGTATACGGGGCTTTCTTACCAAGGAAGGACGGATGCCGCACGCTCAAGAACGGTGCGAGAGGCGCTGAGGTTGGCGTGGCCACCGCCGACGGCGATCGGCGTGCCATTGGTCGAGAAGGCGAGATGCTGAAGCGCCGCGAGCGAGAGCGCGCTTGATAAGGTGTGGATCGTGATCGGAGTTGTCACAAACCATGAAGGCGCCAGTCGGTGCGAGGGCGGTCACGTTGGGATCTGGAACGGCCAGAGCGCGATCCAGTATGGCGGGCCATGTTTCAAAATGGCGACGTGGAGGAGAAGAGCAAAAAAGGCGCGGCTTGCCGATGACAGCGTGACAAGACTCACGGCATTCCAGTGATCTCGGCTTTCGCACCGATCGGCCGAGGGTTGAACAAGCTCGTCGTATTCAACACGGCGGGGCTTCTTCCGCCCAACGAAGCGCATAGTGGATTGTTATTATTGAGATTCTCTTCCTAATTTGTCAGGAGTCGAGTTTGCCCTGCCATTTACCTTCAACTTCCACAGCTTCGCCTGCCCGTTTCGACAATGCATGACCCATCTGGGCGATTCGCACCGCCTTTCTCTGTCGACGTTCTTGGTTAACGACTGTGTTATGTACTCGTAAAGGAATCCCGAGCGGCATTATTCTAATTTCTGTGTCCTGACTCCTGGCTATGTCGCGTCGTTGATGTTGAATGTTTTAAATTCCGGCCGCGTGCTACATTCATGAGTTATGGCTCGAGTTCGCGATAGAAACCAGACACTGTTCATGCTTGCTTCCTCACTCTTTGGCCTTGATTTCCTTCGAATTCTGATTGCAACGACGAAATTTGTTCTTGGATGGCTTTGCTTTCGAGGATCGACATCCTGATTGTGACTCGTTGCTTTCTCCATGTTGGATCGCCTGGCTTTCTTCAACTCACTTCTACCTCACGTTTCGACTCTCGGGAGAACTTCACATCGAGCAGAATTTATTGTCAATAATGCTGCATTTTCCTGGGTATTAGTCTTGTTGCTGGACATAAATATACAGAATGTCGTCAACGAGCAGGCATGAGATCGCCGAGCATTGCTTTCTATCTCAACCGCATCTCATTCGAGTCCCGGCTCATTCTCAGACAACTAAATATCCCAAACTCAAGTCCCTTCGCTCTGCCAAACATAGACCGACTTGATTGATTCTCCAGTCTTCCTCGTTGTTGCTGTCTTGATCCTTCCTGTCGCTCACTTGTCTAAGGGTCTGAAAATGACCGAGGTACCACCACATAAATGCACTTTTCTCTTTCTCCGGCACTCAGCTCGTATCAAGGCTTTTCAAGTATTTTACATTTTCTTCCATGAGGTACTTTGTTTGTCAGGTCAACCAATCTACCTGGCTTTAGACACAGAAACAAAAATAATTCTAGAGCATTGAATTCACTCATGTGCATCTCAATCTGACGTCAAAAAGAAAGCATGCTTGGCCATGGAAGTTTCAGATGGTGATTATTTGTTGGCTGTGAATACTACTTCTCAGGATTAAATACACACCTGGCAGTCGATTGTTCCATGCCTGCTGTCGGAGCGAGGCCTAGGCATCTCTTGTCTGATTTCAAATTTCAGGCCGGGAAAAGTTCCGGTGTGGGGTGAACTTAGCCTGGGAGTAAGGATTCGAAACTGCTGCGTAAGAGGTTCCATTTTGGTGTGTTAAAATATGGAATGATTTCAATATTCATTCATGTATGCTGCCCTCAGGCAAAATCGGAAAGTGCACTTCGGCAGGTTATTGCAATGCGCAATGCCTTCCATTGTCTCACCTCCATTTAACACCATGATGGGGCTGCTGTTAAAAAATCCAGTTGAAGTTGTGGGTGGTGTCGGCAATTCAAGGAACTATGGGTGGAGCTTGAACAGGTTCTCAACTCGTGAACCCGTGTCCTCCTGCATCGAGGATTTTCCATGGGTGCCGAACCATTTTGGATGCAATGCATCAGTTCTTTGCTCAAGATACCAAGAAACAGAAAATCTACGTGCTATATGGACTTGGTGGTGCTGGCAAGACACAGATTGCTCTCAAATTCATTGAAGAAACTACTTGGTGAGTTCATTGAAATATATTCTGTGATAGCAATTGGCTCATTTTGAAATAGTTTCACTGATCAATTTTTACTGGATGCAAGCACAACTGAGACTATCCAAAACTCTCTAAAGAATATTACCTCACAGGATGCCCTGACATGGCTGGCTGGCAAACACAAAAACTGGCTGCTATTCTTTGACAATGCTGATAATCCCAACATCAATCTTAACCAGTTTTTCCCAAGATGCAACCACGGGAACATTATCATTACATCCCGAAATCCCAGTCTCCGAATGTATGGTGGAAATTCTCATGTGTCTGATATGGAGGAGTCAGATACTGTGTCATTGCTACTGAACAGTAGCCAACAAGAGGTCTCAGCATCTAACCAACTTCTGGCCCAGGACATTGTCAAAGTGAGTTGTTAATCGGGCATTAAGCATGTGGTCTAATGGTATCCAGGCACTTTGGTATCTTCCTCTGGCAATTGTTCAAGCTGGAGCATTTATTCTGGAGGCTGGAACTCTCAAAACATATTTGGACCTATTCTTGCAAAACCGTACAGAGCTACTAAAGAGAAAATCAACCCAGCAGCATGATGACTATGCATGGGCAGTCTATACCACATGGGAAATCAGCTTCAAAAAGGCTCAGTCCTGTGGCTTCAATGTTTCTTCAGCTTTTGTTCATTCATCCATTGGGATGATATTGCTGAAGACATTTTCAGCAGAGCAGCAAATCATATGATGCAATTGCATGACCAATCTCACAATGAGATTGCAACAGCTAAAGAATTCCTTTTTGCACTTTGTAGGAGCAACTGGGAAATGGGATTCATACTCCTTTCTGAAAGTCACCAATGAAATCAGAGCATATTCTCTTCTTAACTTTCATCCTGAGAGAAAAATCTTTTTCATCCATCCCTTGGTACACAGCTGGACTAGGACAACACTTGATAAAGCAGAGTCATATCATTCATGTATGGATAACTTATTGGGTTGGTCCATCTGGGAGATACCTGAGCATGATCTGGTACTTGCAAGTCTGAGATTAGTTGCTCATGTCGACTCTTTGATTAAAGTTTTCCCCACCAATTTCAGATGGCAGCATGCAAGGCTATACGCTTGTGCTGGACGGCATGCTGAGGCAAAAGAACTTCAGATCATTGAGGTAGAGAACTACAGAAAATTCCATGGAGAGGATGGCTTAAACACCCTGAAAGCCATGAACAACCTTGCAGACACATATCGCATACTTGGTCAATTTGAAGCAGCTGAAAAGTTGCAAGTTGATGTGCTGGAGAAATGGAGAAGGCTTCTTGGTGAGGATGACTTGGACACTGTAAAGGCTATGAATAATCTGGCTGCCACATATCATGACCTAGGCAGATTCGAAGATGCTAGGAAGTTGGGAGTTGAGGTGCTAGAGAAGCGGAGGAGGCTCCTTGGTGATGACCATCCTGGAAATCTTAGTGCCATGTGCAACCTTGCATTAACATATCACAACCTTGGGCGATTTGAAGAAGCTGCAAAGTTGCATATTGTAGTGGTTGAAAAGTGGAAACAGCTTGCTGGTGATGATCATCCCAAAACTCTTGCTGCCATACATTCCCTTGCAAGTGCATATGACAATCTGGGGCAATTTGAAGAAGCTTCGAAGTTGCAAGTTGTTGTCTTGGAAAAGTGGAAAATAATTTTTGGAGATGACCATTCAGATACGTTGCTGGCAATGTATAATCTAGGATGCACATATTACCACTTGGGGCGCCTGGCTGAGGCAGAAGCATTGGAAGTCATTGTCCTAGAGAAGCGGAGGGTGCTTTTTGGGGATAATCATCCGAAAACAAGGCATACAATGCGAAATCTCATTGAAACCTATCATGGTCTTGGTAAACATGCAGAGGCTGCAGAGCTTGAGAAGCTCCTGAAGTGATGGAGAAAATGCTTTGGAAGAGAATGAGGATGAAACTGTGGCAGATTCTCGGATTTAAATACCATGCTTGTACTATATATTTCCTGCTGTGAATATTTATTGCATGAATCAAAAAATTGGTTTCTATGCAGGCAATCCACATTTATGCTTATTTGATATTGAAACAGGCTGTAAACATATCCAACTCCTGTACTGACTCTGTTTCGCACTTTGCTCCAGCTTCTGCAACTTCAAGGTTGTGAAAGTTAGTGTTGAGATCATATCTAGGATCTGCAAAGGAAGCGATGTTGTCCTCAGAGGCTAGTGTCGGTCTGTGACAAGCACCATCCCCAGAATTTACATGTTCAAACTCTGCCCTTAGTTCTCTGAATTGCTGACATCACCTGCAGCTTCAACTGGACACATTGTAAATAGAGACGTTGCGGTAGCCACCGGTAGCCACCTGGTGGCTAATTGGGCATCGCGGTCACCAGTGGCTGTGGCTGATCCGGTGGCTGCCCTAATCTGTTCTGTGAGAGCATTAGATCCTATATTCCCTGTCTGGAAGCCATCCTGGAGTCAACATAGGGCTTACCTGCCTTGCTCACCGCTCAATTCTGAGGAGTTGAGGAAACATTTTTGTTGTTTTGAACAGAAAGCTATGGATTGGCCATAGACTAGTCAAATCTAACTTTGGTGGGCCTGGGGTAACCAATAGAAGCAATAGTAGAGCTACTTGCCAAAAGACGAAGACATAAGTCCAGCCACCGGATCAGCCACAGCCACTGGTGACCGCATGCCCAATTAGCCACCAGGTGGCTACCGGTGGCTACCGCAACGTCTCTAATCTGGATTTTTCAATGGCCGCCCCATCGTTGCATTAAACTTTGCGTGAACAGGAGGCAGGGCATTGGAACGCATCGTGCATTGTCGACAACTTGCCAAGATACACTTTCCAATGTTGCCTGAGGGTTGCATACATAAATAATTAGTAAAATCTTTCCATATTGTAATGCAGTCCAAAATGGAACCTCTTATACGCAGCTTCGAATCCTTACTCCCAGGCTAAGTTCACGCCCGCACCGGAAATTTGCCTGGCCTGGAATTTAAAACCGGACAAGAGATGCCTCGGCTTCGCTTTGAGGGCAGGCGTAGAACAATTGCCCGCCAGGTGTATATTCAATGATGAAAATTAATATTTACAGCCAACAAATAATCACCATACGAAGCTTCCATGACCAAGCTCACCTTGCTTTACAGATAAAATTGAGATATATAAGAGTGGACTCAATCCTCTGGTATTATTTTCGTTTCTGTGTCTGAAACCAGGTAGATTGGTGGGCTTGACAAACAACAAAGTACCTCACAAACGAAAACATGGTATGCTTGAAGGGCTTTGGTACGAGCTGAGTGCTGGGGAAAGAGAAAAATGCACAGATGTGCGGTCATTTTCAGAGGCTACGCAAGTGAACGATAAGAGGGATCTGGAAGACAGTAACAATGAAGAAGACCGGAGAATCAATAAAGCTAATCTATGTCTCGCAGATGAAACAATTGAGTTCGACATAGAAGGTTGTCTGACAAGGAGGCGGGACTCGAATGGGACGTGGTAGAGATGGAAAACAAAGCGGTGGGAATACTCGGCGATCTCGGGCCTGCTTTTTGACGACACTACATATATTCACGTCCAGTAAGAGCACTGATCTCCGAGGAACTGTAGTATCAATAAAATGATCACGTTCTAAGGGTCTCCTCAGAGTCAAAACGCGCCGTCCATCGTCAAAGTGGGTGGAAGAAAGGTCGGCGATTCAGCAGGGAGACATTAACGAGTAACAATCGAGAGCAAAGCAATCCAGGAACAAATTTTGTGGTTGGGATGGGAAGGAAATCAACATAAAAAGATGAAGGAAGCATGAACAGTATCTGGTTTATATTGCGAATCCGAGCCGTAGCTCACGAATGCAGCACGGGGCCGCAATTTGGAAGCATTCAAAATCATCAACCATCCGACGTGGCCAGGAGTCAGGACGCATCCCGCTCGGGACTCATTTCCGAGTGAAGAAAAAACGTTGTAGATCGCAATCGTTAGCCAAGAATGTTGACAGATAGGTATTGCGAATCGCCAAGATAGCTCACGGATCATGCATGCTCGAAACGGGCAGGTGAAGCTGTGGAAGTTGAAGGTAAATGGCTCGGCAAACGTGAATGACGAAGCGACAAATTGAGAAGAGAATGTCAATAATATCAATGATCCACCATGTGCTTCCTTGGACGGAATAAGCCCCGTCCTGTCGAACATCATGCGCTTGTTCATCTCAGGACCGATGATAATTGGGTTTGAGGTCTGATCCCAAAATTTGGGGTCCGAAAAAATTTGTCGGGACTTTTGGTCTGCGGCCGGCCCAAAATCGTGTCGGGATTCCGGCTTCGACCTCGACCAGCCCTAGGTCGTGTCGGGACTTTGGATCGGACCTCAAAAAATGCTTAAAAATGCCCGAAAAATCGGACAAAATTTCTATTCTATACAATCGTCTTCCGACAGTTCTAATACATGAATATTGGCCTTGCCCTTTCAGCAAACTGTGTTTAGGCTCGCAACTGCCTTCGATAGCTGCTCACAAGATCATCAAATATCTTGTAAGCTCAAGCGCCGATTTCTATGTGAGTGGGAAGAGACTTGACTGCTTCGTCCTTACGGAGAAGAGCCAAAAAACAGCTGCCTGGCAAGTGTGCAAACCAGATTGTGCCCAAAAAGGGTACCAGCACGGTGTATGGTCCTAAACCGGGGGTGACACTTGTGCTCGTATACCTGTACCACCAGGAAAGAGAGGTTATCAATTGTGTTGGTTGTTGCTGTCCAGGAGTGGGTTCCTGCTTGCCACCACTTTTCAAGTACATTTGGAGACACTTGAGAATGAGTATGATTGGAGGGAATAGATACAAGTAAGTTTCAGGTTAGAATTGAATTCTGTGGCATATTTTTCGCATTGTTCGCGATTACAGAGTTGGGGTAGGAACTGTGGCTATTGAAATAATTTGCACTCCAAAGCCCACTCAAACCATCATTGTGGCCATTGAAATGAGTTGCATTTCAAAGCGCTCAGTTACCATTTTAGGTATGTCAGGACTCGGGCTCACACCTCGCTCGTGAGATATCCCAGTGTCGGGACCTTGGATCGCACATTTTTGGCCCAGCATCCCATTTGTCAGGACTCTGGCACTCACATTCTAGGACTGATTGGGACATTTTGTCGGGACTCGGGATGCAACCTCGGACCCAATTATCATCGGTCCTTTCATCTCTCGGCCGACTGATGCGACAGCCGACATCACCGGAATGCCGTGAGTCTTGTCACGTTGTCACCGGCAAGCCGCGCCTCTTTTGCTCTTCTCCTCCACAACGCCGTCTTGAAACGTGACCCACCATCCAGATCGCGCTCTGGCCGTTCTAGATCCCAACTCAACCGCCCTCGCACCAACTGGCGCCTCCAGGCCTTGTGGCAACTCCGATCACGACCCACTCCGTAGCGAACGCGCGCTCGCTCTCGGCGCTTCAGCATCTCGGCTAATGACACGCCCCTGCCTTGCGCGCCCCTCTCTCATCACTGCCCTTACACCAAACGCCGCCTCCGCCGCCTTCGCCTGGCTCACACACCCTCGCCGTCGACCTCCCCCCGTCGGCTCGGCTCGCCCCTCGGAAGACACGCCGTCACGCGCGCGGAGCGCGACATGTCGGCTGAGTGAACACCTCCGCGCTGGTGAGACAGCTCAGGGCGCACGCTGACGCTGGCGGCCACCGACACGAGTGAAGGGTCGCGTGTGGTGCGATTGAGAGTGGAGAATGGGGCCATTGTGAGCGTCGAGTACGAATTGGGCGCGCGAGTCGTGTTGATGGTCATGCTCGCCACCGGGTGCGTCTGCCTGTCTCTTCCTCTCTTTTTGTTCGACCATCTCTCTTTTATTCCTCGACTCGCGATATGGCACAGCACCTACGCAGCCTCTCTGGTATCCTCGATATCGCGCACCTAGGACATCCTCGACCTCCTCGCCGTCGCCACCACCAGCGGCGATCACGCCCCTGCACCCACCCCGCTTTCGCCCCGACACTCCTGGCCCCGCCGCGGTGTACGGCTTCACGAAGGTGCAGGTCCTTCGTCGACCCCGCGCACCCCGGCCCGAATACGAAGGCCCCCGGAGCGCTGGACAGGCGACGGTCCTCGCACCCCGACGTGCAGCCGCACTTCCTCGCGCCACCGCGAAGATCTTCCTCGCCGCTGAGGCGCTGCGTGGCGCGGGGAGCTGGTCCTTCTCGATCCCCGTGCACGCAAGTCGTCCCGTCTGCGAGGTGGAGCGGAGAGGCGGTACCCGGTGACGGCGAGCAATGCAGCGCGTCGAGCCCGCGTGGCGGGGAGGCTTGTTCTGGGGGAGCGAGTGGTGGAGGAATTGAAGAAGCATCGTGAGTTGTGTTCCCTTTTTCCTTATCGATGAAGGATAAGATTATTGAAAACGGATTTGGAGGTGACATTTGCCGTTGAAGCGGTGCCTCCTCGCGAAGGATATCGGCACCCCGCGCGACTTCCACCTTCGCGAGTTATGACCAGGACGGGGATCGGTTAGTTTCTTCATTATTCCTACTTCTTTTCGTTTTCCTTACTCCTTTTTCTCTGTCGAACTACATTCTTCACTCCGATACTATTCTTGATTTTTCTCGCTGTGTTGACGACCTTCCTCGCAGTGTCCGCCACCAAATCATACACTTCCACAGAAGCGCTCTGCGTAGCGAGAATCCTGCCCGTCGTGCATTATGTGCATTCCGCTTTCTCCATTCCTGTCCTCCACTTCCTCCTTTACCTTCCTCGCCTACCCTACCGAGCTCTTCTGCTCGCCTACCCCGACTTCCCCGCCCCGACTCGATGTATGCTGACACCACCCGGCAGACACCGCGCGGCCTGGCCGTCGACACCTCTGCGCGCCGTGCGCTCGTCTTCCAGCTCCACTTCTGCTCATCCACCATTATGCACCCCCTGCGCACCGATTCCGAGCTCGTCGTTGCTAGTGGTGGGGGTGGTGTTTGCAAAGGGTGCGAGGAACAAGGATGCTCGGAGTTGCAGGCGGGAGGGAGGCAATGGGGAGAGACGGGGCGGGAATGAACACGAGAGGGAGGGAAGGGAAAGGAAAAGGGAAGTGTATGAGTAGGAGGAGCTTGTGCTTTGAATGTCGCGAAAAAGTATCAATATATTAGTCAGATGTCCTGAGCCCGCGTGTACTCCGAAATCAGGCCTTCGCGGCGTCGCGCGCGGTCAACTCATGGCTCGGTTTTTGTTTATGGCACACGATTTAACTACAGAACATTCGACGTGCAATGCATCTCTTGACATGCCTGTTTAAAGACGTCGATTCAGGCACTCAGGGCCGTTCAACAGAGTCAACATGGTTCTGCTTGCCTCTGTCGCCTCACTTCTCCCGTCGGCAAGAAGCTTCCAGCTATTCGTTGTCGCTGTATCCCACCATAACTCAAGACTCGGAGCCAATTCATCTCAAGCCCAAGACGCTGTAAGTAATATTAGCTGGGGAACATTCGTCCGAGTCGTAACTGCTGTCTTCGGGTACACTGCGCTCGATTCGAAGTCGTCAAGTGTTCATTTTCATTCAACGGGATTCTTGGTAAGTTTGATGAGACAATAATTTCTTCCGTTCATCGTCTGGCAAATCGGCGATGCTCGCTCTCGATTTTTTTTAGAATTGCGGGAAGGGCATCTTCGGCCCCTCCGTCGCTTCAATTCGTCTTCTACGCTTCTTTTCTGGGACTGACGGCTCTCAAGCCCAGCATCTAGTCCAGTGACGGAGGCATGAAGCTTAACGAAGACGAGAGATGCCAATATAGATTCCTTGCAGGTACGGTTCTCAATCTCTCATCCCATTTTAGGCTCAATCTCCTCAAAATTTTGGTCACCCTTCAATTTCCCTATATTTCTTGCTCTCGATTCTCAGCCGTTCGGTCTCTCGTTCTCTCTAATATCGACACGCACCATCGTCGGTTATGACCTTGCTGGCCTCAGCGCCGCTCGCACCGTGCTTCAGCGAGGAGGATCTGTTCTTTTGGATCACAAACCGTTTACAAGTGGCGGAGCGAAGGTGAATTACTTCAGCCTCGGCGGCAACTGCGTCCAAGCTAGCTCTGGATTCAACGGCGCTGGAACGGAGGTCAAATACTTCTTCGTTCGGGATCGGCCCCAGTGCACCATTGGAGGATCGGCTTCCAAGATACAATTTGAATGCAATAATCGTGAACGAACAACACGGTCAGTAATTCCAAGGCGAGGTGATGTCCCTGTCATCCGTCCTCTTTCTGCTGGAAAACATTTCACAGCTTCGCGTTTGTTCATTGGATAGTTCGCGGGATCGTACGTGTGCATCCTCCGTTTTCAGCCACATCACAAGTACTCCACAATCACGGTACTTCGGCGACTTTGGCAAATCTCCGAGTAATTTCTCCAGGACTACTCACATTCCATTTTTGAAAAATTCAATAGCAACATATCGTTTTGTGGGTGTTGTTCTGGTTGGTCCCTCAAGTTACAACAGCGTTGTAACTCCTTTAAGCAATCCACCTTTCTTCTATGTTCTCGATTTAAGCTCGTATCAAGTATTGAGTGGAGAGGCCTAAATTTATTTATTGCGTTCTCGATTGCCGATGCAACTGTACTGTCACATTTCTTTTCGTGTACCATCTAAATCTAATGATCTTCAAATAAGTACTATGATGCGCGAAAATACATTGTTGTTCTGTTAAGATACCCAATGCAGCCTGGAGCTCTGGATACTTCAAGTTCTTAAATAATTTCGGATTCCGCGTCAAGACTTTGGACCGAAATACCGATTCTGGTCTTGTCAGCCAGATCGAACACGAGTACAACTGTTGCCGGAGCGAGGCGTAGACTCATCTTGTCTATTCTGAAGACTTTGTTCTAATGGCCATATTCCGGATGTCTAAAGTACATTGTATCTGAAACAGCATCCGCGCTCTTGATTGGGATAGCAGGCGTAATACTGTATTGTGGACCTTGCTCATGTTCAACTCTCGGCCTGCGCGCCATCAGCCGGATTTCGCCATGGAAAGCCCCAGGTCCATCAGGAATCCCCAACGTTGCCATTCGAGCTGCCAGAGCGATAGTTGCACCCGCCCTCCTCACCATCTTAGAGGCCGGCCTGCGACTCAGTTACTTCCCAGCACCATGGCGAATCTTGACAGCCACACTTCACAAATCAGGTAAAAGCGACTACACGGTCCCAGGCGCTTACCGGCCTATAGCGGAGGAAGAAAGATTAGGGTAAGTGGTGGAATCAGTGTTGACGGAGTGGTTGTCGGGCTTCGCAGAGGCCAACGGGCTCCTCTCCCCGAATCAATTCGGCGGGAGACCTGGTCGCCATGCTGCTAACACTCACACAGAAGGTGAAAGATGCCTGGCGGGTGGGAAAGGTAGCCAGCGCACTTTTGATGGATATCTCGCAAGCTTTCCGTGGGTGAGCCACGAGCATCCCATCCACCGGTTACAAGCGAGACAGGTCCCCGATCAAATCGTCGGAATCATCTGCAGTTTCCTCAGTGACCGGTCCACCACCCTCCTCTTCGATGACTACTGCTCCGCACCCACTGCCGTCCCCAATGGTCTCCCTCAGCGCTCCCCCCTCCCCCGTGCTGCTCTACCTCATCTTTGCAGACGAATTCCTTGGTGCTGGAACGTATGGATACATCGACGACAACACGCGGCTGGAAGTCGGCTACACTGTGGAAGACACGACAGAGCACTTCGAACTCACATGGAGAATGAGGCCATCCCACGTTCCAAGCAGCTCAGGCTGAGCTTCAACCTCCCCAAGTTCCAGTTGATACATTTCGTTTCCCCGTGCCACCACTACCGCGCGCTCCCCCTCGATACATTTCGTTTCCCCGTGCCACCACTACCGCGCGCTCCCCCTCGTCATCGGCGACATCACCATCGAGGCCTCGACCAGCGCCAAGTTCCTCGGAGTGATCCTGGACTACAAACTCAATTTCCGCAAATATGTCGAGCTTGCACAAAAATGCGGAACAAAGGCTGCGCTAGCTCTCTCCCGCATCGCTTCCCTTTAATTCGGTCTCCCTCACTCCCATGTGCAGCAACTTTTCCTCACAGTGGTCGTACCTCACATGGAATACCCACTCCCAGTGTGGTACAGGCCTGTTTCCTCTAATGGAAACTGAAATGAAAATGAAATGAAATGAAAAACTCTCGGCCGATTGATGCGGAAGGGAGATCACCGGAAGGCCTTGATGGCCGGATGGTTACAAGACTCTCGTCACGCTGTCATCGGCAAGCACCGCATCCATCAGGGAAAACTCCCCCAGAAATTTTCGCAAATTTTTCGATAAAATGTGCAAAAATTTGTTCAGTTTTGCGGATGACAAAATTGAGCAGAAATATGTTCTTCGAAAAAAAAATTGTCAAATTTATACAACTTTTGAAAACATTTTAGCATATATTTCTCTCCATTTTTTTTTGTTTCAACTCTCCAAACCAATATAGAGGCAAACCAAATACTATTCAAAACACAACACGGGCATGTACACTAGATGCAATCGCCGCTACCACCATATGATCCTCGTCATTGTGCGCGTCGACTCGGCTGCAAGTAGATTTATAGCACATGTTGCCAACGGTGCGGAGGCAAGCGAGAGTGCCTTCAACGTCGAGTGGTGGCAACCCCGGATTGCACGAGGAAGGTCAGAAGGGCGCTGTTGCTGAGAAAATATAATCTATTAGCCAGCACATTCTCAAGAATAGTAAGGAAATGCAAGCACCTTTGGGTCAAATCGGAAATGCAAACGATGGCGGGTGAAAGTTTCATCTGCGCACATGATTCACGCATCGCGGGACTTGTTTTTTGGGCAAGGACTGTGTGCGGGATCAGCAATGTAACTTGTCACTATATATATAGGGGCCGCATGCACCTGTTGTAGCGCGAGAAATGGTGGTGGTGAACTGGAATTGACAGTGTGATGGATGTTCGGCGACCAGGTACGTGACATCCGCAGCTATACAAGTGTTAAATGAAAGATCGAGATGCATAACATGCACACATACCCTTCCCGACACCAACTACCTTGGACCTGAGTGACCACTTGCTTTTATGCTTGCCATGGGTCGTTGAAGAGGCTTAAGGACCTTGAGGAGCTTTGAAGAAGTTTGAGGAAGGCCGACGAGGGCTTGAAAGGCTTTGGGCAGGCTTTGCAGACGCCTAGCGGTAGTTGACAGAGGAGTGAGGAAGGTCGATTTGCGAGCTACATTTGCAGAGGATGACCTCTTGGAAGCGGCCTGAAGGATGGCTTGCAGAGTGACCATTGGGACTTGAACACTGCTTGAGACAGGTACTTGGAGGGCGAACGAAGATGGGAGAAGAGGAAGAAGAGTGCTGTGATGTGGCAGGAACTGAGCATGCTCCCGGAATCCATTGACAGCACTGACCGGCGGAGTTTGAATGCCTTAGGCGAGAATCTCATCCTCGCTTGCCCTCGCCAAGCCGTGGCACAGGGATTTGACCATCCTACTTCCTGGTAGTTGTGTATGGAGTGCTTCCAGCAAGTAACAACCACCTCTCTGCCTTGAATTGAACATGATAACTTGATCTCCTGATTCTTGGCACTTGATGTCCGAACACTTCGAACATACAGTGTTCGCGCTATAATTTGGATGCACCATGGAAAGAGAATGCTTGAAAGTTGACTCAAATTTCGAAGAAACGAGCAAAATAATATCTTGAGTTCATAACTTATGCACAATTTTGGGAAAATTTCACACAATTTCCCGAAAGTTGCACAAAATATGAAATTCTTTTTTGGGCACAAGAAATTTTATCGAAAAATTTTGAGGGAGGCTTTCCCTGATGTCTTTGCATGGTCTCTCATTCTTGCGGATCTTTCTGTCTATATTCTAGCCTACAACTGCGCCGACCTCGCTTCTGCTTCGACTGGCCCTTTCAGCCTCTGCGGACATTCTGATCGATGACCCATAACATTGGCGCCTCTCTTGGTCCCCACGCACCAGTGTTGTCAGCGGCGCGCGCGGCATCAGCGCCGCTCACACCGTGCTCGTACGAGAAGGATCCGTGGGTCTCTTGGCCAAGGATCCCTCGTACGACGATTGCAAGCGTTCAAGCCTGCGCTGAATAACTGTAGGATCGGCGGCACCTACGTCGAAGCGAGCTCTGAAATTAATGGCGAAGGCGCAGCGGGCTTTGCAGATTGAGGACACTGCTGACTTGTTGTGCGTCGTCCATCCTCAACTCCCCTCCCCTCCTGATTCTATTCCGATGGGTGCAGCTACAGACATCCCCCTCTGCAGGTCCCTGCCTCATGCGTCCCTCGCTCATCGCCACCTCGCAGCGAACTCTACCTCCGCCACCCTCGCCTGGCTCACACACCTTCGCCGTCAAGCAGTCTCCTCCTCGCGCTTGGGAGGGCACACCATCCCGCGTACGCATCGCGACAAGTCTGTGTGATCACCATTGTGCTCAGGAGGAGGCTCACGGCCCTCTCGCACGAACCGAACGCGGGGGTAGATCATTAAGAGTGTGCGGGTAGCCAGGTTGTTGGATGAGCGGCGCCGTTGTGGGCATCTGGTACGAGTACGAGGTGGAGGTGGAGAGTGGGAGTGATTTTGAGGGTTGGGTCTCGTGTTCGCTATCGGGTGCGTCCCGCTGTCTCTCCCTCCTCTTTTATTCATGAGTCGACTGATAAGACCGCAGCGGCTACGCAGCCTCCTCGTGCGGCAGACCGCCTTCTGCTCGCCCTCGTCACGACCAACGGCGACCACGTGCACCTGGCATTTGCCCCCTCCGTGCGCGCGCACGCCGTCGGCGCGGCACGGCGCAGACGAATTCGGTCTTCCCGTCGGGTGCGCAAGGCCGATCTTGTTCCTCGCAGTGCCGTGCAGCCGAACTTTCCCTCGCCGCCGAGGCGCTACGTGGCGCGCGCGAACTGCTTCTCGACGCACACGGGGCGTTTCGTAAGGGAGGTGGGAACGCGAGATCAAGATACAGATCGAGATAGAGATGGGCAGTATGGTGCGTCACTTTGCATTATGCATATGTACAAGACACACAAAATTGGAAGGGCTCAGATCACCTCCACATCCAATCCAACGCGACACCCCCGACTCCAACACTTGCTACCCTTCCTTGTGAGAGCGACACCTACACCTCCTCTCCCGCCTCCTCGTCCATTTTTCCTCTCCCCTTTACACGCCAAATTTTTGTTCTCTGCCAGAAAACAGTGGATTTGTAGAGTGGTATGCCGTTCTTCTCTCGTTCCCAGCTGGTCGCTGAGATGTTGGTTGACGAGGTCTTGTGATGACACACCACGGCAAAGCCTGGAAGAAAATCAAAACTCGCAAGAAAGCTAAAAGAGCTCGACTCGAAAAACAGTATCAGTAGACTTTTGCAGGTCTTGGAGTTCACCGAATCTACTATTGCAGGCTCCACCCTTCCTCGTGTTCTTGCCCCTCCCGCGGAGAATGGAGTCGAAGACTGGATGCCAAACAACCTGAATATTTACACGCCTGTCGGTAAGAGGTTTTCAGCCCAGTGATAAGCTGGCCAGTCGTAAAGTCTTGATTTATTATTTCGCAGGTAAAACCGCTGGATGGGACGGATTTTTCGAGCGCATACATCTGTATCCTTGCTCCGGGCAACCTGGTGTATTGCGTCCCCATGCTTTCGTTACCAGGTCCCACATTGAATATGTTTCTAAAATGCCGGTCGGTATGAACAGATCTCGGTGAACTAAGCACTGACAGTATCTATTTACAATATTGTCCTGTAAAGGTGTCGGAGAGCAATGGTATGTGTGTGCTCACGCCGTTGCCTCACGCCGTTGCCAACTGCCTGTACGACTTTGGGTATGTATTGGATCTCTTGGTCACTTTATTTCTACCAGCGTATTAACGATCAATTCATCTAGGAATGTGTGTCGCTACCTGCTCGACGATTGTGTTCCTGTATCCCAAACTTGTGGTCCGCAAGTGCGCGCTAGAGAGCTGGCACAAACCAAGCATCGGTATGTCCATTGATGCTCTGGGCCGCGGCTTTCGCTTGAACACCTCCAATATGGGGTGGAGCGAATCCTGTGGTGGAACTGCCCTGCTATATAGAGGCACGTTCAAAGCCTTGCGGGCGTTGGTGTATTCTGTTGGGGCGGGTACAGAGGCAGCATGAAGGATAACGGGATGATTGGGGTACCGCATACTGAACTGTCCCCTATGAAGTGGCATCTTGGCGATACTTGTGGTAACGTTCGGTCGACAGCTGTCCTTCACAAATGAACACATGTGCTTGGTTGATTGGAGGGTAGCATAGATCATATACATGTACTGTGATACTCATATACCAATAAATCCACTGACAATTGATGCCACTTTTGAGCTAGCGAATCAATCTCCGAATGTGCACTATGCTTCGTATGATCTGTATGCATATGTTTAATATTATGCTGCTATATGGGACGAAGGCTAAGGATATAAAAATGTGTCAGGTAACGAGTTAGTGGGCTTTGCCGCGGAGTGCACTACACTACTTATATATATAGTAAACAAGAATATGAAATGTAGGATGGAAACGGGTGTCAAAGGAATGGCGTGCGACGTGCGGATGTCAAGGTTGCAATTGACGTCGAGATGATGATCGAGATGGTGAAACAATTAAGGAATGTAGATAATGATGGTGATGAAGGAATAATCAAAATGCGCGCAGCGCACCATTACACGAGCACATTTTCAAGTACAGGTTCAAATATAGTAGCGATACAATGCTAGGCGGACGTCCTCCGACTGATATGGCAATCCGGATCGTCAATGAGTGATTTTGGGGTGTATCTCACTGGGCGTTGCATCTGCCCAGTGCCTCATCGCCTGCTTTTTTATTTTCATTTTTCTGTGGAAATAGAATAACTTGTATAAGAGCCGAGGTCCGTTCCCATACACACATCTGTTGGTGTCTATTCTTGAACTGACATTGTCACAGCAACAGCTGTGGGATAATCGATCTCTGCGTTTCCCTCCATGTCCACGACCAGTTCCCCCGACGCAAGTGCATCTCGGCATTCTCGAAAGAGTTGGAAACCCTTCAAATCTCGGTCTTTGCACCGTGAAGACAGCATGCCGGCCCAAATAGTGGTTAACCAATGCATCTCGGGTATAGTGACTCAATGTGGCGCTTAAATTGTTGCTCAATGCCCTCAGGTGGCCAGGGGGGTCCCGGTGGCCAAGGCGGTCTCTCTGGAGGCAGTGGAGGGTGCGGCGAAGGTCCAAGCTTTAATTATGAAATCAATACAGAACACCTCACCATGAATATGGTGCACAATTCCGAGGTAACGCAAGGTCCTCAACTCTTGAACCAGTGTCCGCCTGCATCGAGGATTTTCCATGGGTGGCAAACCATTTTAGATGCCATGCATCAATACTTTGCTCAAGAAATCCAGAAACAAAAAATATATGTGCTCTATGGACTTGGTGGTGCTGGCAAGACACAGGTTGCACTAAAATTCATCGAGGAATCTACATGGTGAGCTCAGAGTGAATGTAGCGTGAATAGCTGATCCATTTGGGAATAGCTTTAGTGATCAACTTCTACTGGATGCAAGCACAGCTGAGACTATTCAGAACAGTCTGAAAAATATTCTTACTGCCAAGGGAGGATCACAGGATGCATTGACATGGCTGGCCAAAAAACATGACAACTGGCTGCTATTCTTCGACAATGCTGATGATCCTGCAATCAATCTCAATCAGTTTTTCCCAAGGTGCAACCATGGGAACATTATTATTACATCCCGCAATCCCAGTCTCCGAGTATATGGGGGGAATTCTCATGTGTCTGATATGGAGGAGTCAGATGCTGGGGTATTGCTACTGAAGAGTTGCCAGCAGGAGGTGTCCACATTTAACCAACTTCTGGCTCAGGACATTGTCAAAGTGAGTTGTTCATTGTGCAACGGGGCACCTCATGTAACAATACCCAGGCACTGTGGTATCTTCCTCTGGCAATTGTTCAAGCAGGGGCATTCATTGCAGAAGCTGGAACTCTTGAAACATATCTGATCCTATTCTTCGAAAACCACACAGAACTTCTGAAGAAGAAATCAACCCAGCAGCATGATGACTATGCATTGGCAGTCTATACAACCTGGGAAATAAGCTTCAGAAAGCTCAGTCCCATGGCTGCAATGTTTCTTCAGCTGTGTTCATTTATCCATTGGGATGAAATCTCAGAGGACATTTTTAGCAGGGCAGCAAATTATATGATCCAATTACCCAAACAACCTCAGTCCAAACCAACATGGCTAAACAGATTCAAATCCAAGTTCAAGAGAGTTGTATCTCCAAGCAGCCAATCCCAGCCAGCCAATGAACTTGCAATGTCAAGACAATTTCTTTCACATTTTGTAGGACCAACTGGAAAATGGCACTCTCTCTCCTTTCTGAAAGTCACCAATGAAATCAGAGCATATTCTCTTCTCAGCTTTCATCCAGAGAGAAAAACCTTTTCAATCCACCCTTTGGTGCACAGCTGGACTGGGACCACACTTGATGAAGCAGAGCCATATCATTGGTGTATGGACAATATATTGGGCTGGTCTATCCAGGAAATTCAAGACCAGGATATGGAACTTGCAAGTCTGAGATTAGTTTCTCACGTCAACTCATTGAATAAAAATTTCTCCACAAATTTTCGATGGCAGCATGCAAGGATATACCGCCATGTCGGACGGTTTGCAGAGGCAAAAGACCTTCAAATAACTGAGCTAGAAAACCAGAAAAAAGTTCATGGACAAGATCATCTGAAAACCTTGTCCGCTGAGCTTGACCTTGCAGTCATATATGATGAACTTGGCCAATTTGAGGAAGCCAAAAAGTTGAAAGTTGAGGTGTTGCAAAAACAGAAAAGGCTTCTTGGCGAGGATGACTTGGACACTGTGCTTACTATGAATGGTCTGGCCATCACATATAACATCCTTGGCAGATCTGAAGATGCTGAAAAGTTGCAAGTCGAGGTGCTGGAGAAACGGAGAAGGCTCCTTGGTGATGACCATCCTAAAACTCTTGATGCCATGCACAACCTTGCATTCACATATCACAACCTTCAGCGATTTGAAGAAACTGCAAAGTTGCTTATTGTAGTGATCAAAAAGTGGAAACAGCTTGTTGGCGATGACCATCCGAGAACTCTTGATGCCATGCATTCACTCGCAATTACATATGATGGCCTGGGCCATCTTGATGAGGCTGAAAAGTTGAAAGTTGTGGTCTTGGAAAAGCGGAGAAAGCTTTTTGGTGAGGACCATCCAGGTACATTGCATGCTGTGAATAATCTAGGATCCACATATCACTGCTCAGGGCGCCTTTTTGAGGCCGAGGCACTGCAAGTTATTGCCCTAGAGAAGTGGAGGGAGCTATTTGGAGATGATCATCCAGACACACAGCGTGCAATGCGAGATCTCATCGCAACATATTATGGTCTGAATAAACTGGCGGAGGCTGCAGAGGTTGAAAAGCTCCTGAAGTGAGGTGAAGGATGCTGCGGAAGGATAGAAGGATGAAACTTCCATGGATTCTGGAGTTTAAATACTGCTTTTGTATTATATATTTTGCGCTGTGAATGAGTCAAGATTTACTTGTATTGGAACAGCCTTGAAACAGGCTGCACCAAACACATCCACCTGCCGCACAGGCTGCATCATGTAAAAATTAGACTTTCCTTCTATACTCCACTAATCTCAAGCCTCTCAAGTCCGTGAAGGTTGGTTCCAACGAGAGCAGATCTAAGAAAACAAGACTGCTCGGCACCCGCAGTTCTGGTTGTGGTAAATGTATCGACCATCAACCTCCATCATCTGTTCCGGCAAGTGCCGATACCACTCGCGATTTCTTCTAGTAAGTACGCATCTGGTTTTATCAGGGAAAAAGCGGTGAATAAGTCTCAAATAACCGGATCGATATTATTCACCGGCACGAAAATAATGTGGACGGTTGTATTTTCAATTTCAACTGGCCGGGGCATAGCCGTGCCGTTCACTTCAAGTTTTTGCGCTGCAGGGAGGGCTGGGTAATCTCACGACACATTATTCATTCACCTACGATCATTCTAGGTAGTTACCACAATCACCAGAGTGGAATCACAAACGGACTGTGATCTCAATATCGACGAGATAAGTTATATGCTCTACAATTTTGACTCGAGAGCGCAAGAGATAGGCGGCAATTCCCGGGTGCACACAGTCCTCTTAGGCTCGGCAAGCTGTGTTGATGGACCACTTTCAATCTCTCATCCCATTTCAAGGTCAACCCCCTCGAAATTTTGGCCACCCTCCTATTTCTGTATACTCTTTGCTCTTGATTCTCAGGCCTTCAGTATCCTGCTTCCTTTCCTAATGAAACTCGCCATCATGGGTGATAACTTCGCGCGTCTCAGCGCCGCTCGCACTGTGCTCGAGCAAGGAGGATCTGTTGGTTTGGATCAGGAACCGCTGTACAAGCGGTGGAGCGAAGCTGAATTACCTCAGCCTCGGCGGCAATTGCGTCAAAGCTGGCAGCTGTCGATCCAATGGCGCTGCAACAGAGGTCAAATAGTTCGTTCGGAGTCGGTCCTATAGCTAGTGCGCCACCGGAGAATCGGCTTTCAAGATACAGTGTTTGGGGGGTCCTTTACACAGCAAACGTGATTTGATAATTTCCCTTTCTGCATTGGAGGTCATTCAAAATCTGAGTTGGTAGAACCTTTTTGTATGTTATTCTGAAGCCTGGTAAATATTTTAGAGAATTTATGGACACAGGAACCATGTATACTGACTGTGTAAAGGAGCACCAGTCGGAAGTTGATCAAATTTGATGACTTTTGATGGCATGTTTTCGCCCCATTATTGGCTGTCTTTTGTGCCCGAAAGGTTCTAGCAGAGCCATACATAATCCTAGCCTACCATACAAATGTATTTGACCCAATTTCACCCAGATGTGGCCAACTTATAAGGGTGTGTAAAGGAACGTCAGTGTGTAAAGGAACCCCCAAATACTGTACAATTCCGATGCAACAATCTTGAGCAACACGGTCATTGATTCGAAGGTGGGGTGATGTTGTGATGTTCCGGCCATTCGTCCTCTCTGCTGGATAAAACTTCAAAGTGTCGCGTTTGTTCATTGGATAGTTCGGAGCATCGTACGTCTGTACCCACCGTTTTTAATCACATCCTGAGTACTTCACAAGGACGGTACTTTGGCGACTTTGCCAGATCTCCGAGTTATTCCTAAAGCCTACTGACGTTATCCTTGGAAAAATTCAATAGCAGCGTATGGTTGCGCTGGTTAACTTACAACAGTGTTACAAGTTCTCTGACCAATCGTTTTTCATGGACCATGTTCTAGATCTGAGTACGTATCGAGAATTGTGTAGATAGGGCCGAATTTATTTATGACGTTCTTGATTTCCGATGTCACTCTGCTGCTGTATTTCCTTTTCGTGTGCCATCCAAATCCAATGATCTTGAAATACTAAATGTCTCTTTCTTAAAATATCTCATGCGGCCCAGAGCTCTGGATACTGCAAGTTCTCGAACAATTTCGGATTCCATGTCAACATTTTAAACCAGAATACCGATTTTAGTTTTACCAGCCAGATCGAACACGAGTGCAGTTGTTGCCGGAGCGAGGTGTAGGCTCGTCTTATGATTTCTGAAGATCTTGCTCTTTCTGACGGCCTTATGCTGGATGTTAGTCTCTCGTAGACAGACACTTTATATGAACGCTCGTACCTCGCTATATAAAGTCTGTTGTTTACCGCGGGGTCCTGATCGCAGTGCACCACTATTAGGTAATCTTAGCTAATCAGAGTCCGATTTCGTTCTCTTTGCACAGAATACTCTCAATTTGCAGAAATTTTTGTGCCTCATAACTTTCATTTAATGCTTCTAACTTTCTGTCTCCTCAGAATTTCAACAGAGACACCAGAAATGGTTGTGCAAAATCGCGCGTTTTGACGCGATTCCCACACGTGATTCAACCGCGCCATTGGCAGCGTCTTGCGATGTAACGAAGAATCTACACAAAATTCACGAAAATAATTGTGGACACTCAAGACACTTCAATTTACTTCCAGAACCACAGATTCCGTGCCCTCATTTCCCTGGAGGGCTTGAAACAAAGGTTTCGGCCTTACCCGGATTAGCTAAGATTAGCTAAGCTTAGGTAATAGCGGCGCACTACGATCGGGACCCCGCGATAAACACAAGACTAGCTGGATGTGTAAAGTACATTATATATGAAACAGCACTTGAACAGAATAATGGCCGATTGTGGACCTTGTTTCAGTTCAACCCTCGGCCTATTGATGCGAAAGCGAGATCAGCGGAGGGCCTTTGATGGCCGGATGGTTCCGAGAGGCTTGTCACGCTGTCATTGGTAAGCGTCACGTCTTGTTTTCAATTTTTGCTCTCCTTCATCGATCGCTTTTCTTTTTTTTTGTCAGACGCATGGTCTCTCATTCTCGCGGATCTTTCTGTCTATATTCTAGACTACAACTGCGCCGACCTCGCTTCCGCTGGCGCTTCCAGCCTCATGACCCACAACGCTTGCGCCTCATGAGGCGCGCTCTCAGTCCCTCAGCTTCGCATTTTCTCGATCAATGACATGCCCCATTGTCGTCGGTGTCGCTGGTCTCAGCGCGCCGCTCACACTGTGCTTACTAAGCGAGGCGGATCTGTGCTTCTCTTGGCCAAGAACCCCTCGTACAGCGATCGTGGGTAATCAAGTCTGAGCTCGATAACCTCCATCTCGGTGGTATTTGCGCGGAAGTGATCAACGGTGCCGGAGATGCAGCGTGTTTAGGCAGTGAGGACAGAGTTCAAGCATCGTGCGTCCCCTCCGTCCACATTCCTTCTCCTTATGACTTTATCCTGATCATTCCATGCGCAGCTACAGACACCGCCGCCTCCGCATGCCTCTCTCTTGCGCGCCCCGAGCTCATCATCGCCCTCACAGACAACCCCGCCTCCGCCCTCGCCTCGCTCACGGAGACCCTCAACATCGACCTCTCCGTCGTACGTTTCGCACCTTGAGACACACACCCACCCCGTGCATGCACTGCGACAAGGCTGGGCGATCACCTCCGTGCTAATGAATGAACTCACGGCGCATGCTGACGCCCCCGAAGCACCAGTGAAAAGTGCGCGTGCGATGCAGCTATCGCAGGAGAGCGCGACGCCGTCGGCGTCGAGTATGAGCTGGTGGGCGATGGGAGTCGTGGTGAGGCAAGGGGAAACGTGGTTCTCGGGTGCGCCTCTCTCTTCTCCTCCTCCATCCTCCTTTCATTCATCTATTGACGATGCGACACTCAGCGTCTACCGGCCTCCTCGCGTGCTACCACCCCGACATCCCCGCCCTCGCCACAACCAACGGCGACGGCCTGCACCTCGCGCTCGCGCACCCTGCGCTCCCTACCCCCGCGGCCGTGTACGACCTCGCATAGGTACAGGTCCTTCGTCCGCAAAGGCGAAGTTTCTCGCCACCGAGGCGCTCCGTGGCGTGGGAGGATTGCTTCTCGACGCTTGTGGAGCGCGCCGCTGCCCCAAGGCGCAAAACCAGGGTGAGCTGCTCCTCGACGCGCGTGGCGCGCGATTCGTCAGCTCGATCGTTCACGGAAGTGAAGCGATGCAGCGCGTTGGGGGTGCGAGGCCGGGAGAGGGCGGTGGACTCGGAGGAGGTGGGAATACACGGTGAGTCGAGTTTCTTTTTCCAAAATTATTGCTTGGATGCCGATAGTGGGAATTGATATGTTCTTGCAGGACCGAAAGCCTTTAGGAAATGGCACCCCGTCGCGGAGGACAGCGGGATTCCACTCAAGAATATTTCGTCCACCTTCGCGAGTTATGGGCAGGACGGAGATTGGTTCAGGACCGGTACGTTCCATCTTTTATTCCGATTTGTTTTTGCTCTTCTGCACCGCGTTATTCACTCCGATATTATTCTAGACTCATCTTGCTGTATGTTGATGACCTTCCTCGCAGTGTCAACTTTCAAATCTTACGCGCTAATTGAAGCAATATCACCCCGGTGGTGCGTTATGTGTGTTTCCTCCCTCTATCCCCCTGCCCTTCCTGGTTCACGTCCCTCGCACACCTCTACTCTTCGACTTGTACCCTCGACTCATACTGACACCACCCGGCAGACGATGGGCGGCCTCACCACGACACCGTGCGCGTCTGCGACGGCAAGCTGGTACCGATGCCTATGGCCCGCGGGGATGTCGGCGGGGGCGTGCATGGGCGCGGGCGGAATCAGCTCGTGAGATCGTCGTTCCTGGAGGTAGGCGGTGGCGTTTGGGCAGATTGCGGGGATGGGGAAGGCGTGAAGGCGGGAGGGGGAAGGGATTAGGGGACGAAGGCGAAAGGGCAAGACGAAGACGGGCAAGCGAAGTGTACGACTTGGAGAAATATCCTGTTATCAATTTTTCTTATGTTGATATTGAGCAGATGTACGTGTTTGTTGATCCAAACTTACACCTTCGCGGCGTCACCCGAACTTTCACGACCAGAGCGATGCATCTCTTGATGTCTTTCCCGAGCTATTCGCTGTCTCGCTGCATCCCACAACAACTCAGGATTCGGGGCCAATTCACCTCAAGCCCAAAACACCGCAAGAAATATCAGCAGAAGAACAATCACTCCGAGCCTTGACTACTGTTCTCAGGTCCACTGCGCTCAGTTGTCGAGCGTTTATTTTCATTTCACGTCTTTCTTGGTGAGTTTCACATAACAACTAGGTGGGTGCGGGCCGTCGCAGCCGCGCGGCGGTTACGAATACTCATGCTTTTCTTGTTTTTTTTTTAAAAAAAAAACTTCCTTGACGTACATTTAGATCTACAAAAAGTTGCATCTTGATACATCCACGAAATTGGGGGAAGGCTCATCTCAAAAAGAAGATGAAATACACACCAGTGGCTTTGACAAAATCTCTCACATCCGACTTGTTCACCGCGCCCAATGAGCCGCTGCGAGTGGTATACATTCATCCCGAGCTGCAGATATTGGCATGTCTCTTTTGCAACGGCAACAGCTTCACCTCTGAGCACCCTGATGTGGGTGCCCAAATCCTGTGCCTCATGTATGGCCTGCATTATCATGTTCATTCTAAGCCGGAAACGTTCACTCATAAAAGCAGTATCCACTTGTGGTGGATCGAACATACTGATACGACCTTCCCGTCGTCCTTGATCGCCATGCCAAGAGAGCGGAACCCCTACTCTGCGAAGGTTCGGGATGGCTGACAGTACTCATTCACGATTTTGGCCTTGAATTTCGGAGTTTGAGAATACGAAACAAAGCCGCGAGGAAGACGCATACATAGAGCAAAGCATGTCGACACCCGCCTGTGCCTCGATGGCATTTGGACAATGCACTTCCGACTGAAGTATTGTTTGACTGTTTTATTGAGGGGCAGAAGTGGGAGGGAAGAATGCGCACGATGCTAAATACGCCGCGCCGACGGTCATTCAAATTGCGATGGTGGCGACAGACGGAGATCGACGAGGACACTGGTGATCTATTCAAACAGGCACATGTAAACGAAGGCACACTTTACATCGCACAAAAGAGACACGCACGAATGACACCAAAGAATAAACAAGCAAGGAGTCTTCTTTCCGTGTTACAATTCCGACGTGCCTTCAAGTTCGAACAGTTAGCTTCGGCGAGCCAAGAACGAGAGAGAGGCCTTGGGAAATAACGAGTCCAGAAAACGGCGCACCTTAAAAAAGAACTAAAGCGAACTATGAGGATAAACACCAAAAAGCACAAGGAGGGTGGTGAAGATGCCCCCGAGGACGATCTGGAAGTGTCCGGCTTCATTCGTTGAGATAATTTGAGAAAGGAAGGAAGACAGAAAGTGGGGACGACATTCATAACTAGGGACGCTGTCTGCCGACCAAATATTGTTTGGCGGTGGCGCTCACGATTGCGTAGCACTGCGTTCAATGACAATTGCAAGTGAGCGTTGTAATCCTCAATCAACTCAGAAGAAAAAGCACCCTGTTTAATCTCACATGTACAATACACAATATCCCAGATGAACTTGTTCGCTGCTAACGACTCGCCCATGATAGCGCTCCGGTCGATGGAGAGATCGAACAGGCGCGATCCACTGCATTGTCATCGTCGCTCTCGTGCCAGACCTCGTGCTCCTCAGTTACTGTGGAGTTGGATTTGGACATGTTCTGGATTGTCGTAGCTTACTGGGATCTGTTTACAGCATCAGCTTTCGGAACACAGAAAAGAGAATGATTATTAAAGGACAGAAGAAAACTCACCCTCGTATCTGTGCGGATTGTGTTGCCTTCCTTAGTAGTTTGGTGAAGAGGCGGAGTAGGGGAAAGTGAGAAAAAAAACATTTTCAGCAAGGAAACAAAAGAACAGCCGAATGAAAACACACGATTTAAAGGGAGAAATTATCTTCAGTCTCGGGCTCCCAGTCAGACAAATCGTAGATTGCTTGACTTCCAGCCTTGTGCATTGAGGGGATTGGCCAGACCATGTATTAAAGACCAGATCTTGCAGATGAATCTGAGGTGGAAGAGGGCGAAGTACAAGGCAGCTGGTGATGGTCGTAAGGAGAAAGAGGGGTTTTTTTTTTTTTTTTTTTTTTTTTTTTTTGTGGAACGTTAGGTAGAGAGGTTAGGAAATGCAAGGCATTCTCCTACCGGGCTGTTTCTCGCCTCTAGAAACCAACGTCACCCGGTCATGGGACCGACCAAGTCGACCGCCTCTCCCGTTAATATGGAGCTAGGAGCTGGGACCTAGCCGACAGAGAGCCACCCGGGGGAATGCGCAAACGCACACGCACCCGGAACCCGCCATGCGCCGTGTAGGGCTCGGGATATTTGCTCAGGCCCGCAGGCGACCTTCATCACAACTATCCCGTACCCACTAAAACCCCGGTCACCCCGGTAAAATCCTCAGGGTGTCTGTCTTCATTCATTAGTGTTTTTTTCCATGTTGCGAGCACTAATGATTTATTGAGGGATTTCCTTCTCCACTTTTTGTTGTCGGTGAGTAGGCAGTCCACTTCAAGCCGCTTATTTATTGCTTTTTTCCATCTGTTAGTGATCTCGCGGTCAGAAGCTTCTGGCTTTTCCTTAATAACTCTCTCGTTTCTCAGCTTCCAGATCAAGTATGCGGACTCGGAGACGAGTATTCGGTACAATCTCGACGTTCCGGCGTCTCCCTTCTTGATGGTTCCACAGGCTAATATCTCACCGAACGACGGCTGTAATTCCTGGCCTGTCTTCTTATTCCATATTTTGCTCGCTAGTGCCCATACTTGTGCTTGTCCGTGTGCGTCACATGTGGTTAAGATGTGTTCCATTGACTCCGTGATTCCGCATTTCTTACATTTGCCCCAGTCTTCGAAGCCTTCTATATGTTTCCAGTGATCCCCAATCTTATATCCGCCATGGATTGCCATCCAGATGAAGAATTTGAACTTCCGAGAGAAGTCTTTATGCTTCGTGGCCTTCCAAATAGTTGCGGCTGGGACTGGTTCGTTATTTATTTCGCTCGCAGTTGCCTGGGCTAAACTCATGTATTTCCTCGTTATTTTCTTATCCCACGCTTCCTGGTACACCGGAGCTTCCAGCTTTCTTTGTCTGATGATTTTGTAGGCAAGAGATTGTGTCATTATCTTGAGTTTTGCGCCCGGCGGGATCAGGTCATCCCGAATGGTCATATCTATCATGTCAGGGGTGTCCTTGAGGCGGCCCTGGTTTGCCAGTTTGTCCGCGGCCTCATTGCCTTCAATGCCTGAATGGCCCTTCACCCAGCCTAGGTATGTTTCTGCCTTTCGTTCTCGCAGTCTGGCCACTGTTGTTCTGATCATCTCTCCGTTTGCTACCGTTAGGAACCCTTCATCCTCCCACCTTTGTAGGTTCGTTGTCAGTCCCTCGATCATCGTCAGTGAATCACTTTTAATCATTAACGGGATGTCCTTAGGGCAGTGTTCACAGCATTCCTTAATGGCCAGAATTTCAGCTGTCTGGTTTGATGGAGTCAGTTCGTTCGGCACTCGAATCTCCCGGTTTCGAATGTCGTTCTCTCCGAAGCAGATTCCGCTACCTGCTCGTGCGTCGTCATTACCATTGTCAGTGGCTGACCCATCAGTATAGGTGACCACCATTTCTTCGTCTGGTTCTGGCTCCATTCGAGTGTCCGGTGCAGTGTCGCCACTCACGATTTTGTCCGTAAATATTCTGAATGCATCTTGAAGTGTTCCGTGTACAGTGACCCGGGGGTCGAAGGTCCTGACATTGTCGTTGTTGTCATGCGCGTCATGCATGGGTTGATCAGCGACTTCATCTTCCCAGTCTTCTGGTTGTGTCAGGAGCGGATTCCACTTGGGGAGCAGTGAGTTTAACATGTCCTTTGCTCTATGAATGCAACGACTTGGATCACGGCATCCTTGGTTCCGGAGTGTTGTGCAGGTATCGCAGCGGCAGTTTTTACCGTTTCGGTGCCTCGGCATTGGTAGGCGTCGTACCAAATCTTCGGCGTCCCCAGTGGTACGTATTTCATGCACAAGTTTCAGGCACCACACCACGTCTTTGTGGTGTTGTCCGCCTGTGAAAAGTGTCCTCTTTGCTGTAGATTGCTGATGGAACCATATAGGCATTTCACGTTGAATGTTCCGCGCTATTGCGAGGCCTTCCAGCCTCAGAGAGTGCGTAGAGGCTGCTTTTACCATTCCCGCCAGGTCCGGGCTGAGTTCCGACATTTTGGTATCCCAGGTTTGGAGGTATGTGTTTATTCTTACATTTTTGTCCACATTTGCGTCGGCTTCCTGCGCTTTTCTTGCAAGAAGTTCATCTGCGACTAGTGCCCACAAGGGTCTGTCCTCCCCGAAGCTCAGGTACGATTTGAGCCATGTTATTGCTATCGCTTCATTTCGGGCAATGATGTCCAGTAGGTTTTTCCCTCCTTGGTTCTCCGGGGCATAGACAGTCTCTTGATTCACGGTGACGTTGTTCTTTTCTGCCCAGAGGAACTTCCTGATCCTTTTCTCTAGGCGTGCTTCTACTTCTTTCGGCATTCCTTGGACTTTAGCCATGTACTGCGTCATTCCACCGACCACCATAAGGATTATTAATCGGCGACCTTCCATTGTCGGCTTTCCCATTTCCCATTGCTCCAAGGCTGCATCTATTTTTTTTAAGGTTCGTGACCACGTTCCAACCTGTTCTATTCCATTTCCCACCCATGCTCCCAGTGTGCGGATAGGTTCCTGTTCTGCAGCAATTTTAATGTGCTCGGGAATGGGTGTTCCGTCAATACCATTGACGAAGCGGTTCGCTCGCACGCGGTCTCTATGAGCAATGGACCCGATGGGGATCATTTCTGTCTTGTTGATATTAAATTTCGCTCCCGATGCGATGCACCACTCATCGAGAATATTTTTCAGGGTCCCAAAGTCGTCGCCTGCGTCTAGGTATACCATGGTGTCATCTGCGAATAGGGTGGCAATGAGAGGTTCGTCCGTTCCGTGGATCTTGATTCCGTTCAGGCTTGACTTGCGTAGGGATTCAGCAAGGGGTTCAATGGTCAGATCAAAGAGGAGACAGGACAGCGGGTCGCCCTGTCGTACTCCGCGCGTAACTCTGAATGGGTGTTGACTTCTCTCCCCGTTCACCATCACGTACGTGAATGCATCACTGTATAGGGCTTTAATGGTGTTGATGAATTCCTCAGGGATGTCGTAGCTTTTCAAGACTCTCCAAAGGTAATCATGCTCGATTTTATCATATGCCTTCTCTTGATCAAGCGCAACTATGAGTCCATCCCTCTCCGTAGCTTCCGCTAGCTCAATGATTCGTTTTGTTAACCATATTTGGTCATAGATGTGGCGTCCCGGTACAAAACCAGCTTGGTTCGGGTGTATAAGGTCCGGCGCGATTCTCGCTAGTTTAAGTGCGAGGGCCTTTGTAAAGATTTTATAGTCTGTATTGAGGAGGGAGATAGGTCGGTAGTTGGCAATATCTGCTCGGTTGTTTTTTTTATATAGTGGGCACATCCAGCTTTCCGAAAATGACGTTCCGGGCACCATACCGTTCACTTCGATATCATTGAACACTGTTTGAAGTACTTTTAGTATGTCAAAAGCGGGTTTTTCGAGCGATTTTGCCGTTTCATATCTATCATTCAAAATCTTCCAGAATTCGTGCGTGAAACCGTTTAGACCAGGGGCTTTGTTGTTCGCGGACAATTTGAGAGCTTGCTTAACATCGCCTCTTGTTAGCCTTCGACCGAGGTCTCGTTTTTGAGTTTCTGTAACTTTGCGTGCTGTTCTGGCAAGAATGACCTCTATTACGAATACTTTATGTAGTTGTTCTTAATATTTCATCAGGGCCATTTCGCTGATCGCACTACTCGCTGTCCGCACTTTTTCAATCTAATGACAATTAAGTTTCATTACATTTTTGTGATCGAATTAACGAATTCATTACAACCGGGCCGCGATTTGCCGCTTCATCAGTAGCAGAATGAAACGAAAATAGTGGCTGTGTGGGAATCGATTATGTCACATATTCCACTTTTCTTCTCCTGGCGCAATCCTTTTGTTTTGGGACGGTATTTGTATGATAGTACAGTTTTATCGCATGCTCCTTGGCTTCTGCGTGATTTGTACACGTTCGATGTTGCTGTACCGCTCATTTTCTATCATCACCGTGCCAGCGATCCCTAAGTCAGCTAGGTATCAACATCAATCTGTCCCCACAAGTTTCAAAGATATCCATGCTTATTTCTAATTTTTTTTTCTCGCTGATATGTGTCTACCTTTCTTTCGCTGCATGGACTGCGGTCATTTCTACAATCACGTGCAACAACGCGGTTGGACTGTGTGACCAAATACGAACAGATGGCACAGACGGCACAGGGTCGGTAACATGTATTTTATGCATCGTGTATTGACATCGCAACTGAATGGTGTGACCGATTTTTTTTTTTTTTTTTTGAAGCTCAAGTGTGATCAGAGGCCCATGTCCATTTTTTTGTTTTCTATCGCATCCCCCGTGTCCACTATGTTCACCGAAAGTGTCAGTCGGTGACAGCCTCATTTCATCTTGGCCTCACCCCGTATTTCATGTGTTGCGACCTCGATCAGATGCCTTCGTCCATCCCCTGAATGCCCCCTGACACTCTTCATCCGTCCCCGCCTCCATGAGAGTCTCTCATATCCTTGCAGCGACATCTATGGCACTTGCTTCATTGCTTCACAAGTCGCTCTTGTCTGATCAAGAGTCATTGTATTTATTTTTTCGTCCTGCCCCTCCGAGGTCCCTAAAAGCATATTTTACTCACTATCCTCTTGCACAGCTCGCTCTGCCACCGAACAGTCTGCTGAAGGCGCTTCAGGCTGCTGTACGCAGGCCTGGAGATTCTCTACTATACCTCAAATGTCTGGCCACCCGGGCCATAACCCGACAGGGTCGTATACCCCCTGAGTGCGCAAGCGGGCGCTGCGCTGTTGTCTTGAACTCCCGGCTCGCACAGCCACTGACTGGCTGTTCCCGAATCTAGATTCAGCATCAGGTAGATGCGTAGTCTGCATATTTTACAAGCTGAAACTGTGCGCCAGCGGAAGGATGTATCGCTCAGCTGAGCGCACGCTTTGTCACGCACCTTTTGGTAGGTCTTCCTTTTGCATTGCTGTCTACGCATTGACCGATCACTGACCCGATTTCTAGGTTCTTTTTTCTTCTTTGAAATGTCCCTTCGAAGGTAACTTCGACTTAATTAGACTGCTTTTGTTATTGACTGATTGTCTAGACTAAACTGTTGTCTTGGGATTGCGCGCAGATGTTGTTGCTCAGCTGAGTACATGCTTCATGTATGAAGACGACTTGCGCACAAGGTATGCTCCAAGTTATTCACCTCCTTCTAATGAATCCATCCAGGACTGACCGTCATTACTAGTTCTATCCAATCTACCATGTGCTCGTCCTCGAGGGCCTATTTTTTTTTTGTGGAACAACTCGAGTGCCGACTTTTCCGGTTATCTTGTTTACAATCAAGGTACTTTAGTCATTTCATTATTCATTTGTCCAAGTAATCCTGCCCGAGCGACTTGCTGGTCCTGTTTCTTAAGCACTTGAAAGAGGCATTACGGATTTCACCCCTCATCGCATTGGCTCGCAGGCGGAGACGAAACTATGCCTGCTGGATTTCTGATTCTGATTACACGAAGCCGAACTTATTCTTGGAAACTCTGCGCACTCCAGCTGCTGAAGGTATGTCTTCCCACTTGAAGTGTTTCTCGCGTGCCTTTGGATTGACTTAGAATTTCGTCCATTTGAAGGCCGAGACGAAACTATGGTAACTGCCATTCAAGTTGGACTTGCTTCGCAGGCCAAAACTTTGCTTCATTCAGGTACGTTGTTGCTTACTTATCTCCTCACATTTGAAGCGGTACTGGCCCGCTCGAGTGCCTTGCTGGTCTTGTTCCCAAGCACTCAGGACCACGGCTGGCACTTCCGCAAGCTTCGCCTCCATTTCACTGTGTGATTTACTGACCTTGAAGCACAGTCTGCTCACTTTCTCATCTGTTCTGCAGGGTTCGATGAAACCTTGAATGTGTGTCCTTCACATTTCACGCCCTACCGACTCCCTTTGAACATTTCCACAGCGCAAAGCTTTGCAGGCAGAATTCATGACTCTGTGCTCGATTCTCGAGTCATGAAGCCTGAAAGTCTGTATATATATATATATATTTGCTCGCGCTATCTGTACTCACTGACTTGGATTTGAAGCTGGAACCATGCTTAATGATTTCCGCCACGCAAGGGCGTTCTTTATTCTTCCGCCCTGACTTATCTCCGTAGATAACCGTCTTCGCTCTACCGCATCAAGCACGAAAGTCTGGAGGTACGTTTATATATGTTCACACTTGAAGCCGGCCGCTGACCCGCAGTTTGACTTGGGTCGCAGCCGAAACTATGCTCGCCGAGTCGAACTTTTGATTCTCATTGCAGTTGCACCTTCGCGAATTGCTAAAGGTAGTGGGACACTCAATTACGCCTGCAATAAATCGTTTAGTGAGCTTGCAACACCATAATTTTACGATACCGATTGAAGCATGGTCGATGAAGACACGAGGACGCTTGAAACGAATTCGATCTGTTTATTTAAATACAAAAGTATTCGTAACCGCCGCGCGTAGCGACGGCCTTCACCACATAAGTCGTATGGTCTCGGATGTCTGGTGCGGTCTCTCTTCCGATCTTTCTGGATTCTATTGTGATAGTTCCTTGCTATTGTGGCCATCTTCTTGGAGTTGGTCTCGTACCTGTAGTCCACTGGATCTACAGTGGTATCTAACAGCAGACGGTCTATGATATCCCTGGGTTTTTTAGGCTTGTTTATCATTGACCAATATTTTCCAATTACTTCGCCTTCGAGCCTGTTTCGTATCTCGGCTGTCATTCTTGCCTTGCGGAAACGCTTTCTGTGGAGTGCGGCTAGCTTTTCTGTGAGAACCGCCCCGGACAGTTTTACTTCCTCTTCAGACAGGGACTCGTCAGCTAGGATCGTTTTGAGCTGGTTTTCTGTTTCCTCTATCTCCTTGTCCATCTTGGGGACTACGATTTTGGCTAGGCGCCTGGCTTCTGCGTACACTTCATCTTTCCATGCCTTCCAGAGTGTTTGGGCATTGTAGTTCGGGTCCCGTATCGCCCAGATTCCGACTCTCTCCAGCTCTGCCACAAGGATTAGTCCCTTGTCGAGGGCGAATTTTTTGAATGCTGGGTGTTGCATAATATGCAGTGGGCAGACTCACCTGCCATGGCCGAGGGTAGGCGCTTCTGCTGTGGTGAGTTTGAGGGATATCATTCTATGGTCCGTTCTAATTCCGACTGTATCTATTTCCCATTCGTATGCGTATTCCATCAGAGAGCGTTTGATGTAGAAGCGGTCTATCCTGGATTGAGTTGTGCCATTTGGCCGGTGCCATGTGTATGCTTTCGTCGTTGGGTATGTGTCTCTCCATCCGTCGGTGAGCCCGAGGTATTCTTTCAGGTCGTCAAATGCTTCTACTGGTGGGTTGGGATCTTCTCGCGCTGGGAGCCTATCTATGGCGTCCTCCACAAAGTTCGTGTCGCCGCCTAGTACGTCTGGCTTCCGCACACTGTTTCCGCGCTCGTATTTTGCCCGAGCGTCTTCTGGTCCCAGAACCAGGTATGCTCCACTCAATCTTATATCGGGCGTGTAGAAGATAAAGGGGAACGAGATTTCATTGGAGCTTGTACAGTAGTGCATACGTAGTTTAGCGTGCCTCAGGTTATCTCCGCGAGATATTAATTTAGCGTTTGTACTGTATCGCAGATCCTGAGTACACACACCCGAATCCCTCTAGCGTCCAGCATTTAAGCTCCGAGAGCGTTCTAGTAGGGCTAGAGGCGATCGTGCCGGGCGTGAAGGCAACTTGGGGAGGGTTAAGGCGAGCGCCGATCGTCGTGCGCGTTTCCAGCGGAGACCAGTTAATCGTCGTGTGCGAGTGGACTGGTGCCGGGACAGGTTCCGGAGGGCGATAGCGCACAGGCTATAAAACTGAAGAACTCTTGCAGCAGAGCGTCTTAGTTCACGTGCGGTCGGGTTCCGAGTCCAACATCAACCCAGATTCGGCGTCGAGCGCAACGAAGAGTCGGAGGATCGCAGTAACTTTAAGAGTCAGCCGTGATGGTTGGCGGGCCGCGAGCAGAAACGGGCGGCAACCCGGTATCTCCGGTTGCGAGGGCAGGTGCCAGCGATGCAGAGCTGAGCCAGCGAGTCGACAAGCGGGCGCCGACCATGCCTTTCGATGTTGGAGTTGAACGCGGTAACACAGGCAGCCAGGGCTCGCAGGCGGGGCGCCGAGTTCGCTTGCAACTCGTCCAGTCCCGTACGTGGTCGGAAATGTTTGCGGACATATGTATGTGGGCACGGAGATTCTAATTGCATTGTCATTAGCTGTGCAAGAAGAGAAGAATCGAAAACTTGCCTTTTTCGGCCGCTACGTTGATGAAACCTTCGAGTAGAGGCTCCAAACGAGCTCGGGCTTGAACATCTCGCTTCGGTTCCTCCAGCTTGGGCTTCGTGGATGGCACAGCAGTGAGGGTCGCACGTAATTCTGGCCGAAAAGCCCACATGGGCACAAATAGGATGCAGACACCGGTGCTGCCTCGTGCCCTCCCGGCGCGTCCCCAGCGCTGCAGTAAGACAGCGAGGGAGCTTGGAACACCGAAAACGACCGTAAAGTCGATGTCTGGGATGCTGCAGCCCATACCCGTGGCATCCGTCGCACAGACAATACGGATCGTACCATTGGATAAGCCCTCCCAACATCGGGCCTTGCCTTTCTCTGTATTGATGCTGGAGAAGGAATAGACGCAGTTTCTGAGATGTTGAGGGAGAATTTTGCGGATGGTGTCCACAGCGGACCGGCAGGCAGCCTGAGATTCAAAATAAAACAGGCATTTAGGGATTGCCTCAAGAGGGGTGGATGCATCGAGGATCTCAGGGAATATATTGAGCGCGTCGAGCACGGGATTTTTCGAGTTTTGAAGGATGCGCACGTAGAAGAAGAGGTTGGCGCGGTCGGCGCCGACGTCGATTCCCCAGAACGGCCGGTTGCCAAAGAGAAGCGTTGTCCAGATCCTGTCGAAGGTACTTGTCTTGCACGTCGCCGTGCATGCGCAGAATGGCACCCCCATGCCTGTATACCTTCGCAGCATGCCAAGTTGGCGATACGCGGGGCGGAATGTCGGCTCGCCCCAGTCGTCGATGCAATGTGCTTCGTCCACGAAAACGGCCGCCAGCCGTTTGCGAAACTTGGCGTCACGCCAGAGCTTCTCGCGGAAGCTGGGAGCCTGTACCATCTCCGGGGAAAGATAAACAAGCTGCGCCCATGTACACATCGCGTCCCACAAGTGCGCCGTCTTTTGGGTGTCTTCGTTGATTGCGATCGCATCGAGGCCTTTCTTACACGCCTGCTCAACCTGTGATCCAGCTTAAAATCATCTTGTATGAGCTGCGACGCGTGAAACATATCTGATCGCGCTCGAGGGCTTTCAGTGGGCATACAACAAGTACCACCTGGCCCCGACCCGCCAACGCCGCCGTCCCTTCAAAGATGAGTGATTTTCCAAGGCTGGTAGCTGCTACAACGGCCGCATCGTAACCTTTGAGGATGCGCTGGACGATGGTCGCTTGCCAAGTGTCAGGTGTGAAGTCGAGCGAGAGTTCTCGCTTCAATGCAGCTTGAACGTTCTGGATGTCGTCCAAGCCGTGACTGAGCTTTGCCTTTACGCCATGAAGACGTTTTGAAGGCGATACGGGTGGTACGGGACGTTTGCGCGACCGCGACGGAGTTTGAGGCTGTGGCTGATTCGCCATCAAACACGCCGCCACGCCTCGCACTAGACGCTCAACGCATCGTGGAAGCCAATGATACGTTCTATACGAAGGTTAAAATATAGACTGCAACATAGTGAACTTTTGGCACACCAGCTTCCCGGCAGCAGAAGATACGACGCGAAAATTGGGAGTCGCGATTTTGCGGTGCGAGCGGCGGATTGTCGCGTGAATTATACGAGAAGTACGAAGATCATGGTTGAACAAATTACTGGAAGAGATTTGATAGATTAAGAGGAAAGAGTGTACAAAAAACCAGAAAGAAAGACGAAGATGCGATGGCGGACGAGAGGAAAAGGCCCTCCCCTCAAATCACCCATCTTGTCACAAGCCCCTTCTCTGAAGGCACGTCAATACATCCAAACAATAAAGACGTGCAAACAATTTCAGCCAATCAGAGAAGGGGCTTGGAACGAACCTAATTGCAGCACAATGAGATCTGATTTCTTGCTGTAGCATGATTAATTGCTGGCACACTCTTGACTTGGTGTGCAGCTAGCATATCTCGGCAAATGCCGCTTGGCACATCAGTATGTCCAGTTGGCTCTTTTCTCAACACAAGCTGAACTGTGCTTAATTGGAAGTCAGTAAATATCCCTTGACCTTTTCTCCACTGACCAATGCTGATATACTTCCTTATCTCCACCTCTGAACATATCTTGAGTTTAGCTTGCACCGTATGCCGTACGTATCTCACCGCACTACGGTCATTTTTCAGCCGTACTGTACCGTCAGCTGTCGAGAGTTAGCCGGGATGTGCCGTACGTATACGGAATGAGCCGCACTACGGTCAAAATTCACCGTACCGCAAGCGGTACGGACGGTGAAGATCCCTAAGCCGCATGCGGCTCATGCGGCTGACAGCTGTGGCACAACCTCTCTATTATGTATACAGGAGTTCGTTCGACTCAAGCCTGGACCATTCCGGGATGACACTGACTTTTTGTACAAGCTCCCGACCTAGTACATAGCCCGAAGGAGTTTCCCTCCATCTGCATAAGGAGAAACGAAGGCCAGAGGTAAATTCAAGGAAGGAACAGGTACCGGAGACATCAGCGATCATAAAATTATTTATTCAACTCGGCATTACTTACTGGGAACTTGAATTATTGTGAAAAAAGGCACAGGGGTGCCGGTGCGCGCCCGTCATCTGTTACGAGTTATGATGCGTGTAAGTATATGGGAAGTTCGTTCAACTTGAGCCTAGGCCATTTCAACTCCTTGTGGCAGTATTTTTGGCTCAAAAACAATCTTACCTTACCGGAGCCCAAATGAGCTTTTCATGCGTTCGGAATAGTTTCTGTTTACCGTAAATAATGGGAGTGGTGATCCCAAAACAAAGGCAAAACAACAGAGTGATGTTCAACATTCATTTCCAGGTCAACAACACCAAGTTGCATTACAAAATGAGAAAGTCCCAGAAGTGCGGGGTGGACCTGCCATCCTTGACCATGCCTCATATAAGACTATGGGGAAGCTTGTTCGACTCGAGCCTGGGCCATGGGATGTCATTGCGATTTTCTTTTTTTTTTGTTTGAGGACAGCTTTTCAAGTCCACTGCCAGGAGAGTTTCTGCAAACAATGAAAGGCTCAGATGTGCCGGGCACATCTCCCATCCTCGTCTCATATAATGCGGGAATGTGGATGGCTGCAGGAGCTCGTTCAACTCAGGCCTGGGCCATGCCAAACTGGCTCCCAATTCTTTTTGGGTGCTCGGCGTCACACTTGTCTTCAGCCTCGAGCTCTTCCTCGAGTCCGATTATTTTTCAATATTTCTTGCACAACTTCCACTGTGCGACTCTGTGCGACTCTTGACTCGTTGTATGTACTTCCAACTGCTCGGCACTCATCTGCACAGCAAACCAGCCACCGGGTGGTTCTGGTGGCTGTTGCACCACCTGTCTACTACCTCAATGTGAACATGGAACTTCTGACACAGCACAAAAAAGGTAAGATTTGAGGTATTTCACACAGGAGCAGCCTTTACAGGCTGTTTGTGAAAAGTGGGAATCTCATCCAATAACTGGGTGGGTGCTTCCAAGCTTCTGAGTATCACTGTTGCTTCCTTATGAGCTTTTTCAATAGTGGAAAGCTTGGTATCAATTTGGGCTACATCTTTGGCTTGTGATGACCGTTTAAACAGTGCTCGAGCTGTCCTCCACTGGTCTATAGCTGCAGTGGTATCTCCATGTTTGTATGCAAGATCTCCAAGGCATAACATGCACTGTGCCCGGCTTTGATGCACACCCATGTATGTAAATCCCTCCAGAGCTATTGTGAAGAGAGCAATTGCAGTTTTTTCATCCCCACCCATTATGAATACATCCCCAACAAAGAGAAGAGCTTTGTGAAGGCCTAATTTCTCTCTGAAATTGTATGCAAAACACAAGTATACCACAGGCCATCTGGATTGCCCTCCAGCATCTGGCCAGGCCATAATGTTTGCAAGGTGTTCCAAGCACAGAGATTTGACAGTAGCAGCAGGACAATGGAGGCATTCCCGGAACTTCATTTGTGCCAAGTCAAAGAAGTGCTCCCTCAGATTCATGCATGCCTCAAGCATTCTATATTCAACAATGCCCAAACTGTCAGCTACATTCTTGTAAATTTCCAATGCTGTATCCAAATTTTTCCGGATATTTCCTATAGTACCACTGATTTGACAGTCAATGTAGGAAATATTCAGCAAGGCAGTTGCATGATGCATAGGATTTTGTCCCAGAGATGTAGTTTCAGCTATCTTGCAAAAGATCTTTTGAGCTTGAGCATACTCTGTTCTTAGAAGCAGGATATTTGCTTGATCCAGTATGATTGACTGGGCCAAAATTCCTTCAGACATCCCACAAATCTCAAGGAACTCTCTGGCTTGTTCAAGTTGTATCGTACTCTGTTGGTACTTCCCGAGAGATTGGGAGCATGCTGCCTTAAACATGAGTGCAAAGGCACTGTCATACAGATTCATTGACGATTCTGAAAGCTGCTGTGCCTTTTTGGCACATTCATCAGCAGTAGAATAATCTCCATTAGCCATGTTGAGTGAAGCCATTTGAAATAAAATGAGACACTGTTGTTTGCTGTCCCTTGATAAGTTTGACAATTTCTCAGCCTTGTGAAGGAATTGCCAGGCTAGTTGCTCATCCAATTTGCGTTTAGCACATCCTGAAGCAGCAGAATAGAATTTGGCTGTGAATTGATGAGACCACTGTAGTTCAAGTAACGAGAGAACTCACACTCAAGAAGAGAATCATTGACATGTTCAAAATGAGATATTCCTTCAGCTATCAATTTGTCTTCTCTAAATTTGTGGTCAAGATCTCTAGATGAGCTCAAAACTTCTACAATAATGTAGATCTTTAGTCGATGCTCGGAAATCTCAGGTAACATATGTTGAATATGCTCCATTAGAGGTGGTGGATTCCAATCCATAAGTCGATAGAAATGGCAAAGCCTTATGCTGTGATAAATGGTATCTATGAGATCTGAATTCCTGAGACATAAGCCTCGCTGCAAGAGTTCTTGTAAATTTGACAGATTTAAGATGATTTGATCGATCACAGGCTTCCACAGCTCTCCAAGTCCTTGATATTTTCTAAACAGTTTCAAAAGGGGATAAAAGTACTTGCAAAGCGAGTGTACAAGTGAGGGAGATGGGGGTAAGAACTGCTGGACATGCTCTCTCACAGGTATTAGTAGCAGCAGTCGTTGGTCACTGTTTTGATATGCTAGAGAAGTAGCTATCAATGCAGCCTTGCAACTCAGAATATTGGGAATTCCAAGATTGCTTTGAAGTAGTTCAGCATCTGAGAGTCCATTGGGGAGTATGGCAAGGAGACTCAATAATTCCTTGCTCTCAGATGTTATCCGTGGGCTTGACAGCGAAAGACTGATAGATGCATCCAAACTGGACCTCCGGTCATGTCCTACGGAAAGCAGAGACGTTCTTTCTTTGTCCCATCGGGTCAATACTTTTTCAAGGCCTTCATAGTCAACCAAATGGGCAAGGAGATCTACTGCTAGAGGCATATTGTCTGTGAAACTGAGGAGTTGGTTGAAGTCCTTAAATGAATAAGAATGATCTGTGATGGTTTGAAATGTTTCTCGTGCAGCATCATCTGACAGGGGCTGCAAAGGTAACAAAAATGGCCGAGTCCAATGAACCTTGGCTGGCCTTTCTGCTCCTCGCATGGTGATCTATTGCATGTCAGAGATGTGAATTGAAATTAGCAGTGCACATACTACCAATCCAAGATGCTTAACATCTGTGAGGAGAGAAAGGAATTCCTCAATGTCACCTCGAGACTGAATAGGTTCCCATACTGTTTCCAGATTGTCCAGAATCAACAGGCAAGATGGTGTCCTTGAAAAAATACTGAACAACAGGTTTTGTGAGATCCTTGCCAGGATTCAGTCCAATATGTAGTCCAATCAGAGCTGCAAGTTCAACACTAGTGGTTGCAGGTTCTGCACTGACAAATAATCTTTGTTCAAATCTGGTGAGAGTGTGTGGGTGATGAAGTGCAGCCCTTGCAAGGCTTGTCTTGCCCATTCCACCTCCTCCAAGAATTGCTATCCGGGGTGCCTGCTGGCCCAAGATCTTCATAATATCTCCTAATTCTGTTTCACGGCCATGGAAGATCTTTGGTTTTGAAGGTAGCAGAGAAAATGAATTTGAACTTCCAGAATGCATTACTGGAGAAACTGCTTGTGAAGTTGGCCACTTACCTGTTTTTCAGTTCATTGGCACCCAAGAATATCTGTCTGCAATTAATTGGGTCTGTTGCAAGTCAATTTTTTACATACCGAAGAGTCATCTGAAGTTGTGTTGGTCTCTGATATGGTTGAAATCAGTTCAAGTAATTCCTTGTGCATGAGTTCAGTTGCTGTTTTCATCTCGCCAATGTCTTTGAACATTGTACCACCAATGTCAATCTGAATTTATTTGTTCAACCCTGGATAGAACCAAACTATATGTCTCACTTGAAAGACCTCTTTTGCTTTATCCAGTTCTGCATAACAGTCTTTCACAAGGTTGTTCATCTCAATATACTGGAACAACTGTTTGAGCTTGTTCTTATCTTGCTGTGCTTCAATATATATGTGTATCTTATGAAGAGTTCTGTGAAAGAATTGTCAATGCAAAGGACAATGAGATAACTGCCACACACCCCAAAAAAGCTCTCAACATAATCCCACATTACAAGCAACAGAGACCCAACAGTTTCAGACTTGACATGAAGGTTGATAATTGCATATAACACTTGGTGGACATTCTCCAGCAGTTGAGCACATTCCTTTTTATTTTTCTTCACATTCTAACCCAGATTCATGAGATATTGAAATTTTGGATCCAAGACTCGGTACCCGAACTAGTTTGATCAAAGATGTAACACTGTTTGAGATGGGTTGAATAAATGGGGGGCCAAAGGCATCATAAAGCTCATTGAGAGCTGCTGCTATAGAAGCCAAGCAAGATGCAAGGTTCTCAAGTCGAATTCTGGTGACAGTGGGCTGACAAGGCATAGCAAAAATGGGATCAATTTTGAGGTCTTAGATTATAGGGCTTTCTAGGCTGTGTTCACGTTTTTTGTGATACATAGGTGTTCAGTCATTTGTCCTTTTTGGTGTAAGTAGTGATTTGCGGGCTTGGCTTGACTTACAAACCAGGGCTTAGGCTTGGCTACAGATTTGTCATTCATTCAATCGTCACAAAATCTCGGAAGTATAGGCCCCAATATTGGTCTCAAGCCCGCCTAACCAAAGCCTGCCCAAGCCAAGCCTGTACATCACTCAAAGTCCAGTCATTTGTTTTTTTTTGTGTAAATCAGCACAAGGCCGGGACACTTTTATTTCCCGTTAATTCCTATCCCCATTATTGGATGTTGGACCAAGAAGTATACACCATTGTCAGCTGCCAGACCAATTATCTTCACTCCATTAAACTCCGACGTGTGACAGTGGGCTGGCGAGGCATGGCAAAGATGGGATCAAATATGAGGTCCTGGATTATAGGCCTTTTTAGGCTGTGTTTCTATTTTTTCTGACACATCAGTCATTTGTCCGTTTTGGTATAAGGCAGTGCCAGGTCTGGGCACTTCTATTTCCTGTTATTTCCGGTTATCGGATGTTGGAGCAATTAATCCTTTTTGGTCCATCGAAGTCCAACCATGTCTTTTTTTTGTGTAAAGCAGAGTACAGCCGGACACTTCTGTTTTACTTCTATTTTCCTGTTAATTCCTATGTAGGGTCATTCAATGTTGAACCAGAAGTACACCACCAATGTGCACGCAGGTGACTGCCACATGCTGACGACATTTGTGCTACATGTCGCTGACAACTGGCAGCCAGGTGCCGGCAACATGGCAGCCAGGTTCATTATCCTATGGCCTCACTGTGAGGCCAGCTCCAGCTGGAGGCCAGCCGTCAGGGCAGGATGGCATACATCTGCAGTTGCACATCTCACATTGACAACACATAATCATATATAAAATTCAAATCAGCTGGTATTCATTTCAGTCTCAAAATTCGATTATCATAACTACACAGACATTTCAAGTCGAAGTCATCAACCGCATCCTCGCCAAGCACAAATTCATCCTTCATGCACTGCAAGAGCATATCAGATGAGAACCCGGGGTTGGTGATAAAATTCATGCTCTATTGGGTGATTTCCTTTACAACGCCGCAAATCATAGCAATGCGATCATCCTGGGATGAAAGTATTAAATTCGATAAACCAGGTGTAAAGAACTTTACGAACTGGGGCCTGAACGAATTGAGGAGGATGGGACTTGTAGGTCAGAATAAGTTTGAGAGCTGATAGAATGGCTAGAGTCCGAGATTTGAGAGAAGCACAACGACGAGAATCGGAGTTTGAAGAGACAGGAACTTCTTGAGACAGAGACTTGAGCTTGAGGAGACAGGAGTTTCAAGGAGTTGACAGAACGAAGGGGGCTTGAGGCTTGAAAGGACGAAAATTTCCGCATCTGAAGACTTGATACTGCGAACAACTTCATAAGTATTTGATGTTTCACTCCTTGGAATTTAGCCTAGAGTATAAGTTTGAAATCCCTTGAAGGATGGACTGGAGTAGATCATTGGTGTCAGATCCGCAAGATGGGTCTTCGATGTGTCTGAGACAATGCAAACAAGATCGAGTGGCGACCCGAGGTCGAGTGGAGGACAATGGGGAAAGTGTGGTTGATGATACTATGAGCCTTCTACTACCTGATATGTCTTGTCAAAGGACAGTCAAGCACGAGTGCTGCGTGTTGTAGCTCGTGGGTCGTGCCGTTGCTGACTAGACTAGATGCAGTGCAGTGGCCCAGTGGTGAAAACACCAATTGCTAATGCTCTGTTTTGGTCCTGGCTCCTGACCTTGTATGCAAGCAATGCACTTTCGGCCCTTGGGAGATTTCGGTGTAGGGAGGTGGAAGTAGTCTCTCCTAGACAGACGATACAACACTTACCTCATTGTGTTGAAGTCTGTTGGTAAGCGAGGGGTCCCGATCGGACCAGAATCTTGTTACGTAAGTGTCGGAGTTTGAATTTGACCTCTTTTCGTGTCGTTTTGGCTGCCTGGCATGTCTTTCTGCATGTTTTCACTTGGAAAGTAGCTTTAGAAACTTATTTGAGACGATCTGTTTCTTCAGAATCTCTGAAATCATCCTCAAAACCATGTGGTAGGTTGTCGTCCAATGTGGTGTGACATCTATGTGACAAAAACTCACCGAGTTCAACCATTGCGCAAAGGTGTCAAATGGCACACAGAAAATCCAAATAAATTGGAATAGGGAGATAGCATGTCTAAGATTTCACTAGAGATATAAGCAAAGTTGAAAAGGACAAGGAAGGACTCGAAACGCTGATTATGTAATAAGGTTTCTGGTCCAATCGAGCACCTTCGCTTAAAAACAGACTAAGGTGGAAGTGGGAGGAGGCACTCGCAGACCCAACCAACATGCACGTGATAGTGTCACACTGCGTGACTCGAGCGCACGGACCTCGGACTCACTGATTCAATGCGACTTCATCGAGACTTCACAAATAATTTTGGCGCATGAAAATGCTTGAAATCACTTCACGCTGTGGCCCTATAATCAACCCAAATCAGTGATATCTCTTCCAACAGGATTTATCTTGAAGAAAACGAGCATGGCAATGAATCTTGATTCTTGAACAGTGCCATGGCGCCTCAGGGATGTGACAAGTTCAACTGCTGGGAATGAAACAAGGGTTCTCGAGAGTCTACAGTGCTACGAGCTCATAGCTACTGCTATCACTGTGGCTTATATTTCACAGGATTTGATATTTTGTACACTGGACCAGTAGCTGGAAGGCGGCTGCCGAGGCAATGCGGTGACCATATGAACTGCAGCTGGTCAACAGCTGAGATTCCAGGTGAGAATTCCAGCTGGCATCTATCTGACGAGCAGCTGGGACCAAGTGATGAAAAAATCTGGCTGACATGTGGGTCTTCCAGGTCATGGACACATGGGGGTACTTTGGCAGTGTATATACTGTCGTCGCTCGTCAGACCATTACAGCCCCGTTAAAATCCAACAGACTCCGACCGGCTTCTACCCACCTTTGCACTGAGTTTGCGCAGATACTTGGTTGCACAGTGGGACATTGGCACATCTTTGGGCCGGATTAGCCCAAAGCATAACGGTGGCCGAGTGAAAAATTCACATCCGAATCTTGCATGTTGACGTGACCTCCCTTGTTTTCTTCTGCAATGTGTTTTTTAGTACAGCGCGCCAGTCCCTCCAATCAACCTCGTTTTCGTTATTGTTACAGTCTGAGCTCATTTGAGCGAAGAGCGATGCAAAATGGGCATATGTATATGGCCAGGGGAAGAGCATATGCGGGCGAGACAACGCTGAGGTTCTGAATCTGCTCACATAGGGCTGTGCATCGTTACCGTCGCGCCAGTTCCAACGGACTCCGGCACGGGGTAGCTGACCCATTCCGTCGAGGCCTTGAAGGCTTTGTCGATGAGACGGTTCGGGAGGGTGACGGCCGTAGCAGCTCGCAGATGTAATGGCCTTCAAGACTGCTCCATGGGGGTCATGTGCGTCAAGCGTGAAGACTGTACTGAGTTGCGAGGTGTACCGCTTGACAGTCGGAAGCGTGCTATCGAAGGGGTGTATTGAAACAGCGAAACCGGGGCGGATTTAGATGTCTAGACGAACGACAAAAGGAGGAAGGAAGCGGGAAGACGAAAGAGAAACCACGGCGGAAGCAGTGACAGTTGTCTTCCGTGATGCGTAGCATTCGGTGCGATGAACCACTCGGCGACAACGGTGGTAGTACGGGCTTCTGAAACATTTAACGCAATCTGCATTTCGTATCTGGTGCATACAAACAGGAGATCACGGTCATTCAAATGAACGTCGCCAACCAGTAGCCTCAATGTCGTCAATGATAGCAGCCTCGAGGTTGATGATACAGAGAGTCCTTTCCCGATACAGTAGGCAAATCAATCCTTGAACCAGTTTCGTGGTAAGAAAACCAGAGAAAACCGCCGTCCGACGGGAGAGCGATCCATCCACTGCTCCAGGGACATTAAAAATAGGATTGCAGCTTAGCCTAGGTTTGGTTCAATTCCTAGCACATAGAGCATATTGGATGTGCGTGGCGTTGGTCATAACGGTCAAGATCTTGTGCCAAAAAAACAAAGTGCATAAGCAAGATAATGTACATTGTAGAACTAAACCGAATATTGTGGACGTAACTTCGAGGACAGACCAGTACCAGGAGCACAAGCTTCAGGAGAGCGTCTCGGCCTGCCTACCCATTTCTCATCTTCGCATTACGTGTTAAGACCAATGCGGCCTTCGCGCGAAAGCAGAGCGAGGCTCGAGATGAAAAACTCAGAGCCACATTGCGACCCAATGGCCCAACGTGCGCGATTTTCAATGACGAAGGAATACCCATCCGCGGCCATCAAGAACAGCGAGGCATAGCAGCGTCGGACCGCGATAGCACGGATCTCTGCAGGGCCAGCGCAAAGTACAAATGCGACGCAGCCACCCAGCAAAACATCAGGCTCAGTGCACAGCGCGGAGGACGCAAGCTGTACGCCCGCAAGCAGGTCAAAGCGAAAGAAGCCACATCGTGAATCCAAATCATAACGCCAAAGCCAAAGAGGCCACGTAGCGGACGTGCACCATCGCCGTGGAACCGTCGCGTACCCATCCATGCATCCATCCAGGGACGCACCCATCCATCCACCCGGGGGTACGCGGGTACATCTGCGGAAAAAAAAGTGCGCGCGGGGAACATGAAGGCATTGATGGCTCCAGAAGAAGACGATCCATGGAAACGCAGGGCACCAAGGCGCCACCGGCCAAACGAAAAAAGGGGGCGGAAAGAAGAAAGAAACACCAAAGGAGGAAGGAAGGAACGCGACACACACACACCTCTCCCCTCCCGCTGCACTCTCAGTACTCCCGTTCGTATTCCTGTCCTTCGTTGGACTGGTCGCGCCAATTAGACAACTATAAACAAATTCGTCAGCACAAGTGCGGGAGAGATGTGAATGGTGGACGAGGAGATAAGACAGGAGAGGATGTACGCGGCGCAAAATGGTATGTGCCGGCAAGCGAGCCAGCGAGCCGCGATATTGAGAAGAAACTCGCCGCAAGGGTCCGAATAGCCAGCCATACACACATCCGTGCGTTTTCAAGAAAAAGCACGGTGGGTGTCCGGATTCCCAAAGGTGTATGTGGCATGCGTGGCGCCAAAATCCCAGCGGGGAATCGATCTGAGCATAGATGCGGTGGAGAGACGCATAGAGCCATCCCACCGCTTGAGGTCAGCGCAAGCAACGGGCTGGGGAAGGCAGCACCCCGCCTACCGCTCGCCCCCCGCCGCGTCGCATTGCATCGCATCGCATCGCAAAACCAAAGCGACAATCGAATCGCAGAGGCACAGACACGGACACAGGCAAAGTGGGTCGCAGCAAGTCCGAGGGACCGGCCCGAACGCATCTGTCGAGCCGCGAGCTATCCACCGGCGGCTCCGCTGGGTGGATAGTCTGAGAAAGGCGAGGAGAGAAATGCAAAGCCTCCACCAAGCCCAATGGGAAACGAAAAATTCAAAAGAAAAGAAGACTCGCCTCCCGCCCTTGTCCCTCTCCTTAGCTTTCGACGACGGCATCCCCGTGTTTGTGCTCTACAACGTAAAATTGAGCTTGCCGTCTCTGTCGAGCGCGCGGGGAGGTGGATAGTCGTGCGATACCCGACGAGGACGTCGGGGCCCCGCTCCCGTCGACCTCGAGGTCGCCAAAGTCGAGGTCGACGCAGATGGTGAATGTTTAGCATTCAGAGTCGTTCGATACTGCCATATCTTCTCCTTCCGACAGACCGAATAGAATAAACGCGCACTTTGTCGTTCTTGCAAATGTCCGGCTCAGAACATAGGCCGGCAAGCAAAGGAGCATGCGCAAAGAGCATCCGTCGGTGACTCGGTCGGCGAAAGGAGAAAACCGTTACGTCAGACAACTTACGCTGATCGGCTATATCCGGCTCGATCAGCGCGACTTGATTACTTTTCACATCTGCATCCAGCGGCGCTAGCGGGGACTCCGAGCGAAAGACCAGGCGTACGTTGTCATTGGCTCGGGGCGGAGCGCGCAATAGCGTGGACACACTCGGCTTTCCCCTCATACATTGTCTCTGGTCGACGCCTTCTTCAAGAAAGGATTGTTCTCCGTCACCGTGTGCCTCCGAGTCAGCAACCGCCCGCGCCACTGACACCTTCTATTCTATTCCATTTCCATCCTACTGGTAGCCGGGCCTCGCCTTCCTAGTCCGTCTTGATGCGTCTCCGAAACGCCTTCTCTGCCTTCCGTAGACGTCACCGGTGAAAACCTCCGCCCAGTGCCCAAAATTCGAAACCCACGCTCATAAGGCCCTGCAGCTAGCTGACATCTGTCGCATCCGGGTCCGTTGCTGAAGCGATTCCGATTTCAATTGTTCTTCAAATATAGCAATGTCACAAAGCAATCTGATTTCTCATCTTGAGGCTCTGTCTCATCTTCGAGTACCGGCTGCAGTCTCAGACGGCAGCTCCTCACGAAAGAACCTTTCTTTTTGGCTCAGTACGACTCTGTGTCTGACCGTGCGACACCGGAGTCAGGTCAGCCTCCAAAGCTCATGATCACCCCGCTCAGCCAAGATGTCGAGCTGTTGGACTGTTCAACCCGACGAACCACCAGCGAATCACGCCTCGACTGAATTCAATGTTCGACGCGGAGGTTCAAAATTCATTCTGATCTTGTCTTCACTTTTCCCGCGGAACCCCTCCCAAAACGCACTTTACTTGAATGTTTCATTCAACCACGGTGACGCGTCGGCGTTCAAATTAGTTGCAAAATACGTTCTGCGGAGATAGCATGAACTCAGGCCTAAAAATGTTGACGTTCCTTTCAACAACAATTTGCCGTGGCGGTGCGTGTGTTAGCTTGGGTTCAACTTTGACTGTCTTTTCAACCTTGAAGTCAAAAAGGTTGCCTTCACCTCGCTTGGTGCGGCCCTCCGGAAATTAGAATGTTTGATCCAACCCCGGTGTCGCGTCGGTGTCTTTCAATCTCAAACTAAGTTTTGCGGAGATAGCAGCAGCTCAAGGCTAAGAGTCAATTAAAACTTAACTGCCTCGTCGAACGTTCCTATTCTCGTCACCTCTCGCCACCTCACATCGCCGGCATATGCCGCAACATACAGTATACGGCATCCGGCACCCAGCAACATCCGTTCAGACAAAGACCAAAATTCGGTGTTCGGAGGTATCGGCGATTTTCAATCCTCCACACCGCATATATACTTGGAATGAGAACCAAGGAAGAAGGAATAAGGGAAAGAAACAGCCCAGAGGCGCCGGTGCGCACCTGCCATCCGTGGTGGAATATCAGGGAAGGTATGCAGGGAGCTCGTTCGACTCGAGCTGGGGTCATACTGCCCGATGTCCAGGAACATTTTCATTCTATTTTCTTGCACCAGCTACTACTAGCTTCTCTCTTCGAATTCGTACTAATCTGTTTGCTTCTCAACTAAGTAAGCTCCAAGAAGTCAAGTTCAAGTCAAATTCGCATATCCTTGTGACCGTGCACCGTGCGACTTTCGAGTCACCCGGCTTTCGCAAATTGGCGAACTACACAGTGACTCATCTGCGACTTTGTCGTCCTGTCTCGTTGTTTGAATCCCGCATAGTTGTCCCGACGCGACGCGAGATCCAATGAGACTTGTTCGGACGCTTAAGTTCGAAGTCTCGGACTTGAACATCGGCTGCTAGCTAATGGGATCCAGCCGACGGAACACCAACGAATCGGCAAGTTCGAGCTTCAAAGCAGTTCGCCCACTTCAGCGCCAAGTATTTCACCACAGACAGCCGCATCCATTCCCGGCGTCCATAAGCACGGGGATAGCATTAGCTTGAGCACGAGGCTAAAACTCTATTAACCGCCCTTGTCATTATCGTTTCTCGCCTGGGTTTCTGGATCTCGTCACCTCTCGTTACCACTTCACCCAACATAAGTATTAAAGTGTACGGCTTCCGGCAACATCCGTTCAGACCAAGAACAATCCGGTGTTCGGAGATATCGCCGATGTTGAACATTTACCTATCCAGATCAGGGCCAAATTAAAGCGAGTTCGATTGTAAACAAGAAAGGCCCAGCAGCGCCGGGCGCGCCCGCCGCGCATGTGTTGTACGGAGAAAAACTCTAGTGTGCGGGGAGCTCGTTCGACTCGAGCGTGGGCCATGTGGGATCGGATCTCTCGACCTTTTTTTACCAACCCGCCGGCTTGGGAGTGGAGGCATCGAGAGTGGAGTTGGAGGATGGTTGCCTCCCGTCAGACGGTGTGGGGTTGCTTTTGCAGCAGAGGACAGTGTTGGAGCGGTCGGACCCGCACGAGGAGCTTTCACAGCTGCGGCCGGCCGAGATGCTGCATGCAGACTGCATTGACGTAGCAAAATTTGGCTGCGTCAGTCTTGGTGACGGCGGCGCATTCTCTTTCTTGCGGCGCTTCGATGCTCGTTTTTGGGATGCTGGAGTCTCCATGGTGACCGGGGTTGGCGGTGCGGGACGAGGAACTGTCAGTCGCCATTCATCGACAGCGCGAGCAAGACTCTGGACCTCTGCGCGTGAGGCAGTATCCCACCGGACGACGCTGAGAATGGCATCGGCAGTCAAGTGAGGGAAGCGAAGGAGTCGAGCAGCAGCCTTGAGGAGTTTGTCGAGCACTTTGGGGGGAAGAAAGATAGCGGGGTCCAGATCCCCGTCATTCGTGCCTATACGCCACTCTTCAAGCCTTCCGCGGAGGCGTGACAAATCCCCCTCTTTCGACTTCGTAGTCAGTTGGAAAAGGGGGGAATGCAGGTCCGGACGGGAGTGGGGACCGTGGACGGGATGCGAGCGGGAAGGCGAAGTCGTCCTCAAAGGCGTAGATTCGATCATCAAACTCGCTGGCCGCCGTGTATACAGTAGCCAGCTGAGGGTTGCAGTGGTGGCAGCAGCGGGTAGGCGGTGGTATTTTCGCAACATCGAGCACGGTCCATGTGAGCTCGAATGCGGACCCACGCGAGCGCTGACCTGCACCAGGTTAACGTTTTCCAACGTTTTCCCGTTTCACGTTTGATCAGATCACACGCTCGTCGTTCTTACGACCCTCCTCGTGGAGGACTTGTTGATGTTTTAGGGGACCAACTGCATTATGTAAAAGTGAGAATTTTTGTTCTACACTTCGCTAATCTCAAGCCTCTCAGGCCAGCGAGAGCAGATGCAGGAAAACAAGGCCGCTCGACATGCGCAGTTCTGTTTATCGTAAATCTGCCGAACATCAAGTTCCGTCACCAGGTTAACGTTTTCCCGTTTCACGTTTGATCAGATCACACGCTCGTCGTTCTTACGACCCTCCTCGTGGAGGACTTGTTGATGTTTTAGGGGACCAACTGCATTATGTAAAAGTGAGAATTTTTGTTCTACACTTCGCTAATCTCAAGCCTCTCAGGCCAGCGAGAGCAGATGCAGGAAAACAAGGCCGCTCGACATGCGCAGTTCTGTTTATCGTAAATCTGCCGAACATCAAGTTCCGTCATCTGTTCCGGCTAGTGCCCACACCATTCATAATTTCATAGACAGTCGTTTATATCTAGTTTTAGCAGGGAAAAAGCGACGCATACGTCTCAAATATGTCCAGATCGACAGTATTCACCAGCACAAAAATAAAGCAGATGGCTGTATTCAATTTCAACGGACCGGCTGAGGCATCGCCGCGCCGCTTACCTCAAGTTTTTCAAGGAAAGGCGAGACGAGCTGGGCAACCTCACACTAAACAATTCATTCATCTACGAACATCCTGCAGAAGCAAGTTGCAAAATTCACTGGAGCGGAATCACAAACAGAGTCTGTGATTTTGACTCGAGAGCCCAAGAGGTAGGCAGCAATTCCCGGCCGCACACAGTCTCCTTTGAAGGCTCCTCTCGGTTAGGAAAGCTGTGTTGATGGAGCAGTCGATCGGTACATCAGGGAAAACGTCCTTCGCTAATTTAGCCGAATCTCGGATAATTTAGACAAGCGGTCTCTAAATTTGACAGATTTGGCCAAATCTGCATCAATTTGGTCAAATCTTGGAAACTCAGGTGAATTAGGTTGGTGGTATACCCACAAAACTGTGAGAGAATATTCAACTTGACGGTATCCGAATAAAGATCTCTGGTGCCTGGGGCACATACCAATTGATTCAACCTCAAAACTAGCAGTGTGATCAGTCAAGTACTGTGAGGATTGTTATACTTAGCATTGTGCGAGTGGCCACTTCGCTGGGATGCAATAAGAATGGGCCCGAACCTTGCAACGAAATTCAAGTCGCTAAGCGCATTGCCGAGACTTGCCCTGAAGTTCCCGTAAAAGTTTTCGTAACCAGATCGTAAAGTACACGTCGGCGCTGATCCTGTCATAACACAATCAAACAACTTCCTTCCTTTCCCCCCCATCTTCGTACTCTCATCCTTGCTCTCTCTGCTTGCTATCATGCCTATCCTTGTGCATTTGGGGTCGGAAACGGTCCACAAATCACTCCTCTATGCCTCATGTGCCCTTGCTCACGACCCTCTGGTATGTGCACTTTGCATCCATTTGGCTCGTCGGTGTGTTAACATTGGTGAACAGAATTGGCTATGTCTGCAGCACATCCGATATTCAAGGTGAGATTGACTTCATTCCAGGGACCTTCTCATGTACTTTTTTCCAGTCACTTGGTACCTACTGCCGTTTCCCGCCTCATCCATCATGTGCTCATAAACAACATCATGACCATATCAAGCACAGGCAGCGCGGGGGGTGTGAAAATCACAGTGTCAGTAAGTGCATTGAATGTTCATTGAGGATGTATCATTGACCTCTTTCCCTTTGTCTCCTCTTGCGCACCTATTCACCCACCCAATAGCACTCGGATACAAGACGGCTTGCAAAACCATGACAGCATGTGCTGGGCTTGTGGAGTTCCTTTGTACGGCATTCAAGTAAGCTTACTTTCGTTCCTCGTACTATTCCTACCTCACTTCTCAACCTGAGAGTAGGGTTCCGCAGCATACGTATGGACACGTATTCATATACGTACGGCTTGATGATATCAATCTTCCGTACGTTGACGATACGGACCGGAGTACGTACGGGCACGGGTCAATACGGATTACACTCGGCTTTTTCAGAGGAAGTCATCCGCGGTATCGGGTCGGTGAGTTCAATCCACACATCCGAGATCACAAAACCACAGTTCTGACGAAGTCCGAGCGAGATGGCGGTCACCAGACGACGCTGAGCCAAGCTTGACTGGATACGGCTTCATACGAATCCGTAACCCGTATACGTACGGGTTCTTCGGCACATATCTCAGGTACAGACATTGTATGCGTACCGTACGTATGTATGACCGTATGCCACACGTGAGGTGAGGATCCTTACCTGAGAGTTATGCTATGTGCTAACACGTCGCATCACACTAGTTCCGCAACGGTCAGTATGTAAGTCGTCCTTCGAGCCTGTTTTTATCGATGCACAACTTAAATTGATGTTAGCTCAGATTATTTGTGCGCTCCCCACCAAGTCCAACGCAGCTAAAATCGTCGGTGAGAAAACTTTGTCAGGCATGAGATGAAAACTCGCTGACATGTCTCGGGGTCTAGATTCTCGACTCAATATTGAACTCATTGATTCACTCGATACCTAGTGTCAATCTATGTAGTACTCCTTATGTCTATCTATGTACCATTGAATATACACTATTTTCCTTGTATTTCTTGGTCCGACTTGAGTTCGCAAGTGCATTTGGCTGCAATAACACACTCCAAACTCCCACTGATTCTGCCCTAATTCAGTGAAAATTGGTCTAATTTAATAGAGGACTAATCTAATGGTACTAATTGAACTGATGTGCCTAAAATGGGTAATTTAGGAAAAATTAGGCCTAATTTGGTCCAGATTCGTCTGAATTAGTAAAGAGTGGTTTCCCTGATGTAGACTTTCAATTTCTCATCCCACTTCCTTCAAGTTCAATCTCCTCGAAATTTTTGGTATCCTCCCATTTCCTTATACTCTTTGCTCTCGATTCTCGGCCCTCCAGTACCTCGTTTTCTCTACTAATGACACACACCATCGTCGGCGATGACCTTGCTGGTCACATCGCCGCTCACACCGTTCTTGAGCGAAGAGGATCAAAGTGTTGTACGAGCGGTGGTGCCAAGCTGAATTATCTTAGCCGAGGCGGTAACTGTGTTAAAAACAGCTCTGAATTCAGCGGCGCTGGAACGGCGGTCGAATACTTCTTCGTTCCGGATCGGCCCTAATGCACTACCGGAAGAGCGGCTCCCAAGGCACAATTCGAATGCAACGATTGTGAGCAACACAGTCATTTAATCAAAGGTGAGGCGATGGTCCATTCGTCCTCTTTGTGCTGAATAACATGTCCGGTCATTGGAGAATTCGCAAGATCGTACGTGTACATCTTCCGTTTTCAGTCACATCCTAAGCACTTCACAACCACGGTATTTCGGTGACTATGGCAAATATCGGGGTGATCCACCAGGACTACTGACATTCCTTTCGGACAAATTCAATAGTAGCGTCCCGTTTGCGAGTCTTGTGATGGTTGGACCCCTCAATTTACAACAGCCCTGCAACTCTGAGCAATGGACTTTTTTTTCCATGTTCTAGATTTGAGCCTACATCGAGAATTGAGTGGAAGGAGCTGAATTTATTCATTGCGTGTTGGGCTTCCGATGCAACGGAGGTGTTATTTCTTTTTGCGTGCGATCCGAATCTAATGATCTTGAAATGCTATAGTACGCGAAAATACTTTTTTTTTTTTTTTTTTTCGTTAAAATACTCAATGCGGCTTGGATCTGTGGATACCGCAAGTTCTTAACCAATCCCGGATTCTATGTCAAGATTTTGGGCCAGCTCGAACATGAGTACAGTTGTTGCCGGAGCGAGGCGCAGGCTCATCTTGTCAATTCTGAAGACCTTGTTGTAATGGCTTTATTCTGAATGTGTAAAGTACATTGTACCTTGCACAGAATAATGGCCATATTATGGACCTTGTTCAAGTTCAACGTTCAACCCTCCGCCGATTGATGCGAAAGGGAGATCACCGGAAAGGCTTGATGGCCGGATGGTTACGAGAGTCTTGTCACGCTGTCACCGCCCGCGGGCGAAGATCAAGCGAAGACCGTCTTTCTCAATTTTGCTCTCTCCATCGATCGCTTTCCTGGTCTCCTTTTTTCTCTAGATGCATGGGCTCTCGTTCGCGCGGATCCTGCTTTCGTTATCCTAGACTGCACCTGGGCCGCCCTCGCTTCGACTGTCGCTTCCAAGCTCTGGACACTCTGATCGATGACCCACGACACTGGCGCCTCATGAAGCGTGCTCTCAGTCCCTCAGCATCGTTTTTTTCTCGATCAATTACGCGCGCGGTTCTCATCAATGGCCGTTCTTCTCTTAGCCAAGAAACCCTCGTACGGCGATCGCAGGGATTCAAGCCTGCGCTGAATATCCTCAGGCTCGGCAGCAACTACGTCGAACCGAGCTCTGGGACCACGGCGCCGGAGCGGAGATGCAGCGTGTTTAGGGAGTGAGGGCGGTGCTCAAGCATCGTGCATCTCTTCCGTCCGCATTCCTTCGCCTTATGACTTTATCCTGATCATTTCATGCGCAGGTACACAGACACCGCCGCCTCCGCATGCCTCTCCCTCGCGCGCCCCGAGTGCATCATCGTCCTCAGAGCCAACCCCGCCTCCGCCATCGCCTCGCTCACGGAGACCTTCAACGTCGACCTCTTCGGCGTACGTTTCGCACCTTGTGACACACACCACGCACCGTGATAAGGCTGGGCGATGGCCTCCGCGCTAATGAAGGAACTCACGGCCCCCGCCGACACCCCCGAAGCACGAGTGAAGAGTGCGCGTGTGATGCAGCCATTGCAGGAGAGCGCAACGGCGTCGGCGTCGAGTATGAGTTGGTGGGCGGTGGGAGTCGTGCTGAGGCAAGGGGGAATGTTGTTCTCGGGTGCGCCTCTCTCTCTTTTCCTCCTCCATCCGCCTTTCATTCATCTATTGACAATGCGACACTCAGCGGCTATGCTATCTCCTCCCATACTGGCCGCCTCGCGCACCGCCACCCCGACATCCCCGCTGTCGCCACAACCAACAGCGACGGCCTGCACCTCGCGCGCGCGCTCCCTGTGCTCCCCACCCCCGCGGCCGTGTACGACCTCGCGTAGGTACAGGTCCTTCGCCGCGCAGTCCACGCGAAGGCGAAGTTTCTCGCCACCGAGGTGCTCCGTGGCGCGGGCGGACTGTTTCTCGACGCCCGTGGAGCACGCGGCTGCCCTTCCGTGTGCGGCCCGGGTGAGCTGGTCCTCGATGCCCGTAGCGCGCGATTCGTCCGCTCGATTGATAACGGAAGTGGGGCAATGCAGCGTGTTGGGGGAGCAAGGCCGGGAGAGAGAGTTGGACTCGGAGGAGATGGTAATAGACGGTGAGTCGAGTTTTTTTTTTCCAAACTTATTGCTTGGATGCGGATAGTGGGAATTGATGAGTTCTTTCAGGAGCGAAAACCTTTAGGTAACGGTACCCCGTCGCGGAGGACAGTGAGATTCCACTCGAGAGTATTTTGTCCACCTTCGCGAGCTTGGGGTAGGACGGGAATTGGTTCGGACCGGTATGTTCCATCTCTTATTCCTATTCGTTTTTGCTCTTCCGCACCGCGTTCTTCACTCCGATATTATCCTCGACTTATCTCGCTGTATGTTGACGACCTTCCTCGCAGTGTCGACTATCAAACCTTATGCGCTAACCGAAGCGATGTCGCGCCGGTGGTGCGTTATGTGTGTTTCCTCTCTCTATCCCCTTCCCTTCCTGCTTCACGTCCCTCGCACACCTCTACTCTTCGACTTGTACCCTCGACTTATACTGACACCACCCGGCAGACGATGGGCGGTCTCACCACGACACCGTGCGCGTCCGCGACGGCAAGCTGGTACCAATGCCTATGGCCTGCGGGGATGTCGGCGGGGGCGTGCATGGGCACGGGCGGAATCAGCTCGCGAGATCGTTGTTCCTAGAGGTAGGCGGTGGCGTTTGGGCGAATTGCCGGGATGGGTCGGAAGGCGTGAAGGCGGGAGGGGGAAGGGGTTAGGGGACGAAGGCGAAAGGGCAAGACGAAGACGGGCAAGCGAAATGCACGACTTGGAGAAATACCCTGTTATCAATTTTTCTTATGTTGATATTGAGCAGATGTACGCGTTTGTTGATCCAAACTTACACCTTCACGGCGTCACCCGAACTTTCACGACCAGAGCGATGCATCTCTTAATGTCCTGCCCGAGCTATTCGTTGTTGCTGCATCCCACAACAACTCGAGACTCGGAGCCAGTTCACCTCAAGCCCAAAACGCCGCAAGAAATATCAGCGGAAGAACATTCACTCTGAGCCTTGGCTATTGTCCTCGGGTCCACTGAGCTCAGTCGTCAAGTGTTCGTTCTCATTCTACGTGTTTTTTGGTGAGTCTCACAAGACAACAATGTGTGTACCAAGACCATACTGCAATAGCACAAATAGTACCTTCAAGCTCTGCTGCTGGGCTCGTACAATCCTGTCATTCAAGTAGAGTCCGGAAGTCTCCGCCTATTGCAGCTCCTGCGCCGAAGCTTTTCGCATTTGGCATAACGGCTTCGGTATCGACGAGCCGTCCTAACTACCGGCGCTCAGCGATAGGCGGTGCTCATTTTCGATTCCTTCTCAATTCCGGGCAGCATCGCCGTTGCCTGGAAGCGGCGGGTTCTGCCTGTCCTTTCCGCGAGTGACGACTAATGTTTTAGACCCAGAACCGTATCTGGTCCAGTCACAGAGGTATGAAGCTCAACGAGGACGGGAGCTGGCGAAACAGCGGTTCTTCCTTCATCTATACCTCTACCGGTGACCCTAGCTCAGAAACGTTGAAGTAACCGTCGAATACAGCGCCAGAATTCAAACTACAACGGGGACATACCGGACATTGATTTATTCCTCAAATGAGTACCCGTCGACTAGCAGAGTACTTAAGATGGCAGCTTCGGCCTCGAGCGCATGACTGTCAATTTCCATTTCGCCTCCATTACTGTGAGCTCACACAGGACAGTTCAACTTCATTCCATTTCCTGGAATCATGCTCCTTTTCTGACAAAAACCTGCAGTATCAGATCGTCGTCTCTCGTTCAACGAGCATAATCAAAACCGCTGTGATGAGCCCGCATAGATTTATCATAGAACCCTTTTCCTGTCTTGCTGCAGATACGGTGTTCATATGTCTTCAATCAGACTTCCCCTCGGAAAATATGATTTCCATTCAGGGCCGGTGTATTCCGTTGCACTCACCTGGCCTGCCACTGCACATTGAATTCCGTCTCACAGACAGCAATATCTACGTCGAAACCGGTTCTCGGTAATCTCCTGGTACGAAGCAGCGGCATATCTTGTGCATCTCCAAGCACTTGTGGAATCGCAGTAGTACCCAATTAACCGTGTGTGTGGTGGGTCTGATTGATCGATTTGCATCATATCGGCCTTTAAATGATTCTAAATACCATACGATATCTACACGGTTGTCAAGAATGTGAGTTCTCAGTCTCTTATGCTACAAGTATATAATGCTCAGTAGTCTCGTGCCGTTGAATCATCTACTAATCGTTATCACAGCCAGCACATTATCGCGTAATTCGAATCAAAATTCGGGCTACATCCCTAATTTTGCCTTGGCCATGCGTATGGTGTCATGTTTGGCTTGTGACGGTTCATTTCCCAAAGGATCGCGCCGTATTGAATGCAGGACAGTGCTGTTGACGAGCAGGAGGCTGTACAGAGGGCGTTGATGGCGTGAGCCAAAGAATTGTTTTTGGTCCGGTTCCGTGGGTTGAGGGTATCAATGAGTTGAAAGATCTGTTGTTCACGGTGCAAGAACAATATATCCTGGAGCGATATAAGCAATGATAGCCCTAAATTCTAATATTACGTTCTTCGGTTTACCCATTGCCAAATATTTGGTTGACTGTACCGACATCCTCGACTCATGTGTAGGGAATTTCAGCCTCGAGAACGGATAATTGGTACAGGTCGATGAATTAGGACGTGAAAGTATTTCGAACCTACAGAATTTTGTATGCGTCAAGGACGCGTTCGTACCTGATTTGTACTTTTCGGAGTTACCCTTTCCACGGAATATTCGGCTAGTAGACTAGTCTTTGATTGCTGAAATAGCGAGAGTTTCAGACGGTCGTCCAAATGGGAAAGTTGAGGAAGTGGGGCTTCAACATTTTATTCTTGGTTCAAGGGCGAGGCACAGCGGTCCGGCATCACGGCAATAGCCGGACATTGATCTCTTGCCTGGTGCCTCGCCGCTTCTCCCGCGCATTGATGGTGAAGCACTTCAACACTGTTCCGTTTAACTCCAGATATTCCAATCGAATTGTGTGAAGGGTGAGGCATACGACCACTGGTAAGAGAATCCAGATTCCAGAGTAAACCAATTTTTGTGTCTACTTCATTCACCATCACATCTGCACAGCAGCTTATCACGACCGGCTGGTTTGTGAATGGAAATAACATAAATAATAGGCATCTACCTATTCGGACCGAGCTCCGTTCCCATGCACATGTCTGTCAGTGTCTATTCTTGAACTGACATTGTCACAGTGACAGCAGTGATAATCGATCTCTCCTTCTTCCCTCATGTCCTCCGCGAGGTCTCTCGATGCAAGCCCAACTCAGCCTTCTCTAAAAGGAGACAGAGCACAACAGAAGCCATTGAAGTCTCGGTCTTCGAACCACGAAGACAGCACAGCCCAAACAATCGTTAATCAATACATCGCTGGTATGGTGACTCATCGTGATGCTGAGATCATTGCTCAACGCGCTCAGGCGGTCAAGGAGGTGCTGGTGGCCTCGGAACTGTCCATGGAGGCTGTGGAGGTTCTGGTGAAGGTCCAACCTTCAATTATGAGATCAATGCAGAACACATAACCATGAATATGGTGCACAACTCTGAGGTGGTGCAAGGCTCTCAACTCGTGAATCATTGTCCTCCTCCATCAAGGATCTTTCATGGTCGCCAGGGCATTTTGGATGCAATGTATCAGTTCTTTGCTCAAGATACGAACAAACAGAAAATATATGTGCTATATGGACTTGGTGGTGCTGGAAAGACACAGATTGCTCTCAAGTTCATTGGAGAATCGACTTGGTGAGTTTATTGAAGCATGTTCCATGATAGCACATAACTGATTTTGAAATAGTTTCACTGATCAATTTTTACTAGATGCAAGCATGGCCGAGACTATTCACAGCAGTCTAAGGAACATTGCTACTGCCAAAAAAGCTGGCACTGCCCAACAGGATGCCCTGACATGGCTGATTGGCAATCATGAAAACTGGCTGCTATTCTTCAACAATGCCGATGATCCTGAAATCAATTTCAACCAATTTCTTCCGAGATGCAACCATGGGAACATAATCATTACATCCCAGAATCCCAGTCTCCAGATGTATGGTGCACATTCTCAGGTGTCTGATATGGAGGAGTCAGATGCTGTGGCATTGCTACTGAAGAGCAGCCAGCAAGAGGTATCAGAATCTAACCAACTTCTGGCCCAGGATATTGTCAAAGTGAGTTGTCAATTGGGCATTAAGCATTTGGTCTGATGGTATCCAGGCACTTTGGTATCTTCCTCTGGCCATTGTTCAAGCTGGAGCATTTATTCTGGAGGCTGGAACTCTCAAAACATATTTGGACCTATTTTTGCAAAACCACACAGAGCTACTGAAGAGAAAATCAACCCAGCAGCATGATGACTATGCATGGGCAGTCTATACAACATGGGAAATCAGCTTCAAAAGGCTCAGTCCTGTGGCTGGATTGTTTCTTCAGTTTTGTTCATTCATCCATTGGGATGATATCTCCGAAGACATTTTCAGCAGAGCAGCAAATCAAGTGATGCGACTACCTAAACCACCACAGTCCAAGCCAAAAAGACTAGAGAGACTCAAATCCAAGTTCAAGAGAGTTACATTTCCAAGCACTCAACCTGAGGCATCAAAGGATAAAATTCCCATGTCAAGAGAATTCCTTATGCACTTTGTAGGGGCAACTGGGACATGGGATTTATACTCCTTTCTGAAAGTCACCAATGAGATCAGAGCATATTCTCTTCTCGACTTCCACACTGAGAGAAAAACCTTTTCTATCCATCCCTTGGTACACAGCTGGAGTAGGACAACACTTGCAGAAGCAGAGTTGTATCATTCATGCATGAATGACATCTTGGGAATGTCTATCAAAGAAATACAAAGCCATGACATGGAACTTGCAAGTCTGAGATTAGTTTCTCATGTCGACTCCTTGATTAAAGTGTTTCCCACCAATTTTAGATTGCAGCATGCAATGATATACCGCCATGTTGGACGGTATGCAGAGGCAAAAGAACTCGGGATAATTGAGATGCAGAACCGGAGAAAACTACATGGAGAGGACCATTTGGATACTGTGGCTGCCATGAACAGCCTTGCAATCACATTTGACAAACTTGGCCAATTCGAAGAAGCTGAAAAGTTGAAAGTTGAGGTATTGGGGAAACAGAGAAGGCTTGTTGGTGAGGATGACCTGGACACCGTGATCACCATGAATAATCTGGCTGCCACATATTATGGCTTTGGCAGATTTGAAGATGCTGAAAAGTTGCAAGTTGATGTGCTGGAGAAGTGGAGAAGGATTCTTGGTGAAGATGACTTGGACACGGTGATGGCTATGAATAATCTGGCTGTCACATATTGCAGCCTTGGCAGATTTGAAGATGCTGAAAAGTTGCAAGTCAATGTACTGGAGAAACGGAGAAGGCTCCTTGGTGATGATCATCCTGACACTCTTGATGCCATGTGCAACCTTGGAATAGCATATCAGGACCTTAAGCAATTTGAAGAAGCTGCAAAGTTGCATATTGTAGTGGTTGAAAAGTGGAAACAGCTTGCTGGTGATGATCATCCCAAAACTCTTTCTGCCATGCATTCTCTTGCAATTACATATGACAGCCTGGGCCGTTTCAATGAGGCTGAAAAGTTGAAAGTTGTGGTCTTGGAAAAGCAGAAAAAGATTTTTGGTGAGGACCATTCAGATACATTGCATGCTATGAATAACCTGGGACACACATATCACTGCTTAGGGCACCTAGTTGAGGCTGAAGCACTGTTTTTCATTGCCCTAGAGAAGCGGAGGAAGCTTTTCGGAGATGATCATCAGGACACACAACATGTGATGCAAAACCTCATCATAACATATCGTGGTCTGGGTAAACAAGCAGAGGCTGCTGAGCTCGAGAAGCTCCTGAAGTGATGTGGAAGATGCCTTGGAAGAGTATGAGTATAAGACTACTGCAGATTCTAGGATTTAAATACTGCTCCTATACAATATATTTTCTGCTATGAATATTTATTGTGTGAATCGAGACTTTTGTTTCTATACAGGCAATCCACGTGGGTGCTTCTTTGATAACATATCCGACTCCCGCTCTGACTTTGCCCCGGAAAATTGAGTATTTATTTGGACTTACCTTGACAATTTGCTCAGGCCTCTGCAACTTCAAGCTGGTGAAAATTGGTGTTGAGATCACATCTAGAGTCTGCAAACCCAGCAATGTTGTCCTCAGGGACTTAAAAGCCCTCAGTGAACAGTGCCAGTCCGTGCCGAACATCACCCCGGCATTTGCAGACAGCAAGGCAGACAATGTTGAAAATCTGCTCTTAGTTCCCTGAATTGCTGATACCACATGCAACTTCAACCAGAAACATGGTACTTCTGGATTTTCAATGACTGCCCTATTGTGGCATTCAACTTCGCGCATGAACAGGAAGCGGGATGATGAACGGCATTGCACATTGCAGCAACCTGCCGAAGTGCGCTTTCCAATTTTGCCTGGGTGCTGCGTATGTAAATAAATAAATAGTAAAATCTTTCCATCATCTAACACACCCCAAAATGAAATCTCTTATGTGGCAGGTTCGAATCTTTCCTCCCAGACTAAGTTCACCCTCAGGCCGGAAATTTACCCTGCCTGGAATTAGAAACCAGCCTCTGCTTCGCTTCGGCCATAGCCATGGAACAATTGATTGCCAGGTGCGTATTCAATGCTGAGAAGTAATGTTCACAGCCAACAAATCACCACTATCCCAAGCTTCCACAGCTAAGCACGCTTTGTTTTTTAATGTCAAATTGAGATGTACACGAGTGAATTCAATGCTCTAGAATTTTCTTGGTTTCTGTGTCTAAAACCAGGTACATTGGTTAACCTGACAAACAAAGTATCTCATGGAAGAAAATGTAAAATACTTGAATAGCCTTGGTATGAGCAGAGTGCCAGAAAAAGTGGGAAATACAGCAAAGTGCAGTCATTTTCAGATGCTCAGGTGAGTGAGCAATAGGAAAGATCAAGAAGACAACAAAAATGAAAAAGGCTGGAGAATCAGTCAGGTCAGTCTATGTCAGGCAGAGTGACGGAAATTGAGTTCAGGATAGGTATTTATCCGAGAAGGAGCCGGGACTCGAATGAGACGTGGTCGAGAGAGAAAAGCAAGTGGTTAGAAAGCTCGGCGATCTCGGGCATACTTGTTGACAGCACTACGTATATTTACGAAGTAACAGGACTAATCTGCAAGGAATTGCAGCATCAATAAAATCGACACAGGCTGAGGTTCTCCCGAGAGTCGAAACACGCCATCAAAATGAGCTGAAGAAAGGCAGGGAGAAATTAACAAGCAACAATCGAGATATTGATCGTCGGAAGGAAAGTAATCCAGGAGCTAAATTTTTGATTGCAATGGGAAGGAAATCAACTTAAAAGAATGAGGAAAGCAGCATGAACACTTCTGGTTCAAATATGTCGTGACTCCGAGCTGCAACTCGTGAGTCCAGTTCGAGGCCGGAGCCTAACAGCATCAACCACGCGACGGGCCTACGAAGCGCAATAATCCCGCTCGGGAGCCTTCGAGAACGCAGCATTCCTCATTTGGAAAGGCCCAGTTAACGTCAGCCACGTCCAACTGCGTATATTCAAGCGCTTCTGCATGGACATTGACAGAGCAGACGAGTTCGAGTTGCCAAAATAGGCCATGGACCATACATAGTCTGAACGCGTAGCGGAAGCTGTGGAAAAACCACACAAACCCCGACAAATTGGAAGAGAATTTCAATAATACGAATAATCCACCATATGCTTACTTGGACGGAATAAGTCCCGCCGTGTTGAACATGATGAGCTTGTTCAACCCTCGGCCGGTTGATGCGAAAGCCGATATCACCGGAATGCCGTGAGTCAGGTCACGCTGTCACCGCAAGCCGCGTCTTTTTTTGCTCTTCTCCTCCACATTCCCGTTTTGAAGCATGGATCATCGTTCTCGGATCGTCCTCTGACCGTTCTAGATCCCAACTTGACCGCCTCGCGCCGACCGGCGGCCGCAGGGTTTGTGGTAACTCCGATCACGACCCACATCCTATCAAGCTCGCTCTTGCTCTCGGCGCTTCAGCATCTCGGCTACCATCCTTGTCGGCGGTGACCTCGCCGTCGCCTCCGCCTCCGCCTCGCGCATCTCTCCCTCGCGTGCCCCTCGCTCATCCACGCCCCCGCAGCGAACCCCTCTCCGTCATCGCATCGCTGACGGACACTTTCAATGTCAATGCACCTCTCCGTCGTTTCGCGCACACCATCCCACACACGCACCTCGACGCGGCTGGGCGGTAACTGACGCTCTTGGCGCTCGCTGAGCAACCGGACGCGCGGGTGGGTGGTGCGGTTATTGGAGAACGCAGGGCAATCGTGATGGGCCGGCGGGAGTCGTGTTGAGGCGAGGGCTCGCTACTGAGTGCGTCTTCCCTCCCTGTCCTCCCTTTCTCTCCTGTATTTATGAATCCGCTGCCGATGTGCGACACAGCGGCTACACCTCCTCCTCCACCCCGGAAGGCCTCCTCGTGCGCCACAGTCCCGACCTCCTCGCCCTCACCATGGCGAACGGCGACGACGCAACCGGTGACGCCCAACACCTCGCTTGCGGTGGTCCTCCCCCACGCCCTCGCTCTCGGGCGGTGTGCGACCTCACGTGGGTACAGGTTCCTCGACTCGCACAGGCGTGATTCGTCCCGTCCGCTCGGTGGAGGTGGCCATGGAGAGGCAGGAGGCGAGGCGAGGCGATGCAGAGCATTGCGGCGCGGTGCGGCTTGTGCTGGGGATGGGGGAGCGAGCGGGTCTACCAGGTGCATGTGTCTCTCCATCTTTCCTTCCCTTTCATTCATTCACCTACTGACGGTGCGATTAGAAAATCACATCGTTGCGCTCTCCGCGCGCGCCCGCCGCCGCGCGCGACCTCGCGCACCTCGCACAACTTCAGGTCCTTCGCCGACACGCGCAACCCGCCGCGCAGACGAACTTATTCCTCGGCGTCTCGTAGACGAAGGTCCCCGCGTGACGCGGGGCTCCTGCTTGACGCTCCGCCTTGCGATTCGTCCGCTCCGCGGAGGTGGAAAGGAAAGGAGGGACGTGCTGCTCGCGGCGAGGCGATGCAGCGCGTTACGGGCGAGCGAAGAGGTGAGATCGGGCAGCATGGTGAGTCGCATTTGTCCTTTTGTTCGGATTTGTTGCTTGGAAGGTGGATGGCAAGAACTGATGTGTTCTCGCAAGATCCAATAATTTCACGAAGCCGTACCCATTCGTGGATGATACTGGGATTCCGCTCCTCAATATCTTGCCGACGTTTGCGACCTATCGGTAAGGCGCGTACGTTCTGTCCTATATTTAGTCCTTGTCCTTATCATTTATTTCCACTTCATAGCCCGACCTCCTCGACTCATCTCGCTGTATGCTGACAATCTTTCTCGCAGTGTCCATCACCAGCTCAAAACATACACACAGCCCCACCGAGCCGCTCTGTGTCGCGATTATCACGCCGGCTGTGCATCATGTGCGTTTCCCTGCCTTCCTTCCTTCCTTTCCCCCTCCAGCTTCCCGCACCTCCTCCCGCACCTCCTCCGCACCTCTGCTCATCGACTCATATCCTATCCTCGATTTATCCTAACTGATATAATCCCTGCAAACAATGGGCGGCCTCCCCATTAACCCCTCTGCGCGCGTCATTTCCGTCCGCTCCACCACGAACCGCGACGCCGGCGTCAAGTTGGCTGATGTGACTGAGGATGCGGATGAGCTAGCGCCGATCCCGGGCCTGTGGCCCCCATTGCCCGAGGCGGTTGCGTTTGGGCGGGTTGCGGGAAGCGTGGGAGGATGAGAATGCGAATGGGAGATGTACGAGTACCCTGTTCCGAGGCTCCCGAGAATCAATGTATGCGTACCTTTCCTTCTAAACCACTTGAGTGTATCATATTTGGATTGGACTCGAGTCCTGTTGAAATGCAAATGCAAGTCAAGGAATGTGAACGACGAGAAAAGAACCGTGGACTCACATTGTTCAGGGGTGACTGATGAAGTTACAGGGTTGTCCTGGGTGCACGAACGAGCTATTGAAGAGGAAAATTCGGGGCGCAGAATCGAATACAGATTCGGCTCGAAAGCAAAAAAGCAAAAACGGCTGGAAGGACTTGCATTAATTATCGAGGGACGACATGTGAGGATGTTACAATGGATTGGATAGACGGCATAAATATCTCGCGCTTGGTTAAGTGATTGATACTTTACTTCAACGAGACTTGTGGGACCTCGGGGATAGAACTATATATAATTCAATCGTCAATACAGAACGGATTAGTATGAAAAGGTATACGCGCTGCGCGCACCCGCGGCCACTGATTTAAAAACAATTTCTTTGAGCATAGTTTCCGCTTTCAGGAGGAATTGATTAGAATAAAGGACTAGACGTGGCATCCGCACGGCCGTAGCTTCGGAGGCAATAGTCTCGGCTTCCTGAATTGAGATTCAAATCATAATTTCAGAGACCGCGACAAAGATATACTGAGTCAGAGATGGAATAGAATAGTGAGCGGTATACCTGGGAAAGGGCTTCGGAACAAATGGCCTCGAAGAAATCGTACCAAACATAGCGCATTGGGCTGACTTTGCGGACGACTCGAGCAGCAAAAAATATGAGGCCTCTAGGACGAGCAAGGGACCCGAATATCGCGGTCAGGAAGGAGTTGAAAAGAAAAGGATCACCAGAAATGTACGAGGTTCAAGATATACGGCTTCCAGCAATAAATTGGAATATATATGGTCTCTAGGACGAGTAGGGTTCCTGGATATCGCAGTCAGCGAGAGATTGAACAAGTCGAAAAGAAGATTCAGCGAACCCAGGTCCGAAATATACGGCCTTGAACAAGGCCTCACGAGGTTTACAAAGCACGCCAGGCAGTCAGTTAGTCAATCAGTTACTACAACGAGAACAAATGAAGAAGAGGAAAGATTCACCATGAATTGAGCTGCCCGATGTGCAAAGTATGGCATGCATTCAAAAGAATATCTAAAATGAAGGCGTTAGTGTCAAGTCAAAGTAAACCACGGTGGTACGAAATAGATGCTCAGTCAATCGAGTCGAGTTCAGTCTGCCAGATAAGTCAGCCAAGTCAGTAGTCAGTTAAAGCACGTCCCTACAAACTCGCATCCAAGGCAGCTCCGAAAGGGTGCCAGAAGCTATTCAGGCCAGTAGAGTCAGTAATTGAAGCACGACGCATACCTTGGGATCAAGCGCGGGCAACTTACCGCACCGTGTGCACAGCGACTCACTACGGCGAATAGACGCGTTCGGGTGCCGTCTCTCGTTCGAGTTGGGTGCAGATCCAGACGACGAAAAACGAATGATGGCTCGTACCGTAATCCTGAGAGGCTTTTGATCCTTACCAGCGGCACGTACACTGATGCATCGCCGTATACGCTTTCAAGATAGCATTCAGAGTACGGGGAAGATCGACCTATACAGTGGGGGAACCGACATTTCAAAATACTTGGACTCATGCTTGCGATCATCGGTGTCATCTCCTACACTCCATCCAAACCTAATTTCGTCGTCAACTCACTCAGCGTCTCGTGGATGGTTCGCGAGAGGGCAGGGTCCACATCACGAGCAGAACAAAGAACAGCGAATTGTCGTGGAGTTTTCTTCTTGGCCTCCGCTATAGTGATGCTCACCCCATGCGACAACATCGTCGAGTTTGAGTGCACGGCGTATCGATTGGATGGCGGTACATAGTCGCTTGTGCGGGAGAACGGGATCGCGCCAAGCCTTTCGTTGACACTAGAGAAAGGTACGTTGAGTAAGGAAAATCTCGCCTGTGACCCCACGTACATCGCTGCCGCAATATCTGACAATTGCGCATTGAGCGCATTGCAATGTTTTCTTCGCAGACTGGGAAGGGCACCCAATGTGCATGCACTTGTGATGCAGTCGAAAGAAGAGCATCGTCAGAATGGCGGATTTATGAAGCTCCTCGTCTGATAAGACCCGCTGTACGCCCGCCTTCAAGTCCTGTTTGCGTTCCAGAAGATAATGCAATCCGCCGAGCACGGTCACCCATTTCGGGTCGGTTGTTTCGAGATTTCGCAGGCGTGTGGATACGGATAACAACTCATCAAATACGGGTTAGAGCGCAGCGGACACTAGGGAGAAAGGACTAATTCCGTGTAGGGCACTAAAAAGAGAGGAAGTGGCAACAACGGGATAGAGAAAGCTGGGAGCCCTCCCCCGGGAATGCCTCATATCCCTTGAGATGATCTGTGGCAAGTCGCAGCGCCAGTGGATTTGTAAGGAATGTGCGACCGAGTGAAGGCGATCGTGCGAGAAGATCTGCAATGATCATGAAACTCCCGGAATGGCTTCCGCCCACATCATGAGTACAGCTAGACTGTCCTGTGACGTACCACCTTCCGAAAAAAGCTCGGCGGGGCTCAAGGGCCACGGCTGGCTCTCTACACCTCGAGTTCTAATCCGCGAGCGAAATCGTCCAGGCGGCAGATCTATAAAAGCCGTACTGAGGATAGTCGCCAAATCGAATATAAAACGACCATATGCTTCGGAACTTGAATGCAATCCTTGCATGAAAGGATCGGCGAGGTTGCAACAACATGTGGACAGATTGTTTTCTATGACCATTAAACGCTCCTTCGACGTGGGTAGAGTGAAAAATGCAAAAATGGCGCGGAAAACGAGGCTGGTCTGCACGTGTTTTGGCTGTAGGGGCTCGATGAGGAACACCTGAGTGAGAACTCTCATACCATCGCAGCAAAGCACACGGGGGTCCGTAGGATTCCTGAGGGTCTCGAGGAGGAGCTTGAAGCTTCTTGGGTCAAGAAGATCGGTGGATTTTGCTGCTGCGCCCGCAGGATCTGACATAGTTCCACTGAGCCGACCTGGATCGGGAACCGTACGATAAAAAATTGAAAAAGGAAAGATCAGAAACTAAAGCCGTGGGGTGACGAAGGTGATGGTTAAGGGCAAGGTACGATTCTGATCCAGGGGTGGCCAAATAATGGCAATGATCCGACATCGGACATGAATCGGTACGGCGCATCTCGTGTCGCGCAGCGCCAGGCCCCCGGTCACGGCCACTCCCTATTAGCTCGGTCCGATGATAGAGTGAATCAGGGAGAAAATTTTGACTTTTTCAGTCTCGAAAACAGAGTGAAACCGCCAAGAAACCGCCCTCCAGAGGCCTTGGTCGGTGAGCGATAGAGTGAATCAAGCTCTGGTGGACTGGTGCAACACCTATATAAGATGGTCTGTATTGCCCAGCGGTTGTATCGTTGACGTTTCTTCGCAAGGATGGAAACAGATCCTGTGTTCGATTCTTGTGACCCTCCTCGCGGAGGACTTGTTGATGTTTTAGGGGACCAACTGCATTATATAAAAATAAAAAATTTTGTTCTGCCCTTCGCTAATCTCAAGCCTCTCAGGCCAATGAGAGCAGATGCAGGAAAACAAGGCCGCTCGACATGCATGCACAGTTCTGTTTATCGTAAATCTGCCGAACATCAAGCTCTGTCATCTGTTCCGGCTAGTGCCCACACCATTCATAATTTCATGGACAGTCGTGCATATCTAGTTTTAGCAGGGAAAAAGCAGAGCATACGTCTCAAATAAAGCTGGTAGGACCGACGAGCGGCAAAGCCCGCTACCGGTTTGTTGACTGCAAAACAAGTCCAAAATTACAAGGCGGCCCAAGCTCGTTTCATCGGCCAGCTCGCATTGGGCCGCAACACTTCCAACACATATGCTGTGCTCCTAGTGGTGGGAGGGTCTGGTTCGGAAATCGGTCTGGACCTGAACCGAACCCGAACCAGAAGCTCCGTTTAGGTTCAGGTTCAGAAATTCCTAGGTTCGGTTCGGCATTCACGAAAAGGGCACGCGTTTGAACGCCGAACCGCGGATCCAGAGATTGGGTATATTTCCGACGATGTTTTGTGTATTGAACCAACTTCGCAGCTGAAATTTCCAGTTCCGAAGCCTGCCGTTACCTCTCCTCTCCATTGGTACCAAAATTACTATGTTTCAGCTTGAGAAGACCCTGGTGGTGAAGATCGCAAGTAGCTGTACATGTGAACGTTTCGGCAAACATGAGATGAACCGAGGATGGTTTCTTTTGCCACAACCGAGCTGTCAATGCTGATATCGGGGATGCTTTAGTCCACAAAGACGCTGCGCAACGAATTTCAACACAGTTTGAAAGGAATTTCAGCTCTTCGAGATGGCCGATGCCGCACGGAACGTGAACCAAACCTGAACGGCGGTTCAGGTTCATAGTTCGGCACTTGATTGAAACGAATCTTCACAGCACTGTGTGCTCCATGCACTTGCGCAACATAATACATTCGGTTTCGTTCAATTCTCACAGAGTCCCGAAATTGAGCTGCAGATAACTATGGCGTCAGAAATTGCACCAAGCACCGTAGCGTCTTGAACTCGTCCAAAAACCAAAAGAATCTTCTTCTCGAATTCACCGCTCGAATCACAGGGATGCAAGGAGATCTTGAAGAGCTCTGGCGTTCATAAGCAAGGTCCCACAGTACATCAGAACAAAGTTCTAACTAGACTTTAGTAAAGGACTTTCACCTTTGACGCGATTAAATAAAGCCCATTCAAACTCAGCGAGTACCCATTCAATGAAACTCTGACCAACGTATTAAAAGGTTTCGAAGTTTGTTGAACACATTGATATAATGTGGTCAGCGCATTTATATGAGCAGGTTTTCTGGACAATAATCGAATGCAATCAACTGCAACTGGATGAAACTCACTGCAACTTGATGGAAATTTAATAATGCATCCAACCTTTGAGTGACGATGCAAACTTGATGCACGCGTTTTTACTGCCCTTTCCACTGCATGTCAGTGGTGGAAGTCGAAATTACACTCGTGGTGCATTGAGCTAGGCTTCATGCGGTGCAAATGAACTGCACTTGCATTGTGCTGAACTTGCACTATGTCTGCATTTCAACGTTCGATTCAACAGAAATGCACCCACGACTTCCTCGATTTCCGCCCAAACCTACCGAGGTGGATAATGCTTCGCTATATTGCTGCTTCTTGCCCTCTCAATCGTTTTTTCCTTGACGTACTTATCACCGCCCGAATTGTTACTTCAAGATCACTCTCAAGTCTGCTCAAAATGCACTCTGAGTTGACGGTTCACATCAGCACTCATGCTTGTCGCGGCGGCGCATAATTCCTTCTACATTACCAACTGAATTTGATTTTGGTGTGGGGTTGAACTCCTTGCCAACGTGTTAAATCATTTTCGTTTTGATGACTTGAAGTCGGAGATTCCGCATACGATACATCTATTTCTGGTTCAATTACTTCTATACCGTTAACTGAATGCGATTTCAATCGTGCCGAGCTAGTGGCATTTAGACCTCTCAGTCGACAAAACCTCCTATCAGTACGCCGTGAGAACTAGTCTGCCGTGATCTTTGAACGGCAACGGCACTCAGCTAATGGAAATATCAACTGACGGCTGACTTCGGCGGCCAGACGACAAATAAAAATGACACATCAAGTGGACACAACTTTGGCATTAACAGTCTGTCCACACTGCGGAAAAACACAAGAAAGATGGTGAGAAGACAGATGATAATAGACCTAAACGTCGAGTCAAAATATTGCTCGGAAAACTTTCTGTTGCGGCGATTTTGAATGCTGACCCTTCTCAGCTGACTCATTTTTGTTTGTCCCTGTAATGAAAATGTGATACACGGCCAAAATCTGAAAATCAGGCGCCCTAAGACCCTTACCTTACGGTAGCGGGGATATGTCCGGATCGATAAAGACAGACGGCTATATTCAGTTTCAAGGGCCGGGCCGGGACACCGCGGTGCTGTTTACTTCAATTTTTTGCGCCAGGATTGCCAACGCAAGTCCAGAAGGGCTGGGCAGCCTCACAATAAATTCCTCATTCATCTACGAGCATTCTGCAGAATCAATTTGCCACAATCTCCGGAGTGGAATCACAAACAGATTGCGATTCCAATATCAGCAATGTATATAAGAGATATGTTCTCCGATTTTGACCCAGGAGCGCAAGAGGTAGGCGGCAACTCCCGGCCGCACTTTCTTTGAAGACTCCCTTCGATTAGCCAAGCTGTGTTAATGGACCGCCTTCAAGTAGTCGATCGGTAAACTTGTAATTGCTCATTCTTGTTCAAGTTCAATCTCCTCGAAATTTTGGCTACCCGCACATTTATTTCCACACACTCTTTGCTCTCGGGTCTCGGCCCTCCAGTATGTCGTTTTCTCTAGTAACGACACGTACCATTGTCAGTGATGACCGTGCTGGCCTCGGCGCTGCTCGCAACGTGCTCGAGCGAAGAGGATTCGTTCTTTTAGATCAGAAAATGTCGTACGAGTGGTGGAGCTAAGTTGAATTACTTTGGCCTCAGCGGCAACTGCGTCAAAGCCAGCTCTGGATTCAACGGTGCTGGAACAAAGGTCAAATTCTTCGTTTGATATCGGCCCCAATACACCACGGAGGATCGGCTTCCAAGACACAATTCCGAGGCAACAATCTTGACCAACACGGTCATTGATTCGAAGATGGGGTGTTGTTCCGGTCATCCGTTCAATGTGTGCTGAGTAACATTTCACAGTTGGGACGGTTCGCAGGATCACACCCTCCTTTTTCGATCAGATGCTAAGCATTTCACAACCAGGGTACTTCGGTGACTTTGGCAAATCTCCAGGTGATTCCCTCAGAACGACTGATGTTCTTCGTGGAGGAATTCAATAGCAGGGTATCGTTTGCGAGTGTGGTGCTGGTTGGTACCCTCAATTTACAACAGTGTTTCAACTCCTCCAACTAATCGACTTTTCTTCCTCCATGTTCTAGATTTTAGCGCGCATTGAGTACTAGATGGACAGGGCTGGATTTATTTATGTGGCTCTTGAATGCCGATGCAACTCTGCTGTTTCTTTTCACGTGCCATCCAAATCCAATGATCTTGAAATACTATGATACGCGAAAATACATTGTTTTTCTATTGAAATACACAATGCAGCCTGGAGCTCTGGATACTGTGAGTTTTCGAACAATTTCAGATTCCATGTCAAGATTTTGGACCAAAATACCGATTGTAGTCTTGTCACCCAGCTCGAACTTGAGTACAGTTTTTGCCGGAGCGAGGCGCAGGCTCATCTTGTCTATTCAGAAACATTGTTCTAATGGGCTTATTCTGGATGTGTAAATTACAACGCATCTGAAACCGCATCCGTGTTCTTCAATGGAATAATGGCCGATTGTTTCGGGTCAACCCTCGGCCGATTGATGCGAAGGGAGATCACCGAAATCCCCTGATGGCCGGATGGTTACGAGAGTCTTGTCACGCTGTCACCGGCACAAGCTCGCTTTCATCGATCGCTTTTCTTTTTTTTTCCCAGATGCATGGTCCTTCATTCTCGCGGATCCCGCTCTCAATATCCTAGAGCTGCCCTCGCTTCGACTGTCGCTTCCAAGCTCTGGACACTCTGATCAATGACCCACGACACTGGCGCCTCATGAAGTGCGCTCTCGGTCCCTCAGCATCGCGTTTTCTCGATCAATGACACGCACGATTGTCATCGTCAAAGCGAGCTCTGGGTCCACGAGGCCGCAACGGAGATGCAGCGTGCTTAGGGAGTGAGGCCAGTGCTCAAGCATCGTGCGTCCATTCCGTTCGCATTCCTTCTCCCTATGACTTCATCCTGATCATTTCATGCGCGGTTACAGACACTATGCCTCTCTCTTGCACGCCCCGGGCTCATCATCGCCCTCACAACCAACCCTGTCTCCGCCATCGCCTCGCTCACGGAGACCTTCAACGCCGACCTCTCCGTCGTACGGTTCACTCCTTGGGACACACACCACCCCGTGCATTCACTGAAGGCTGGGTGATCACCTCCGCGCTAATGAAGGAACTCACGGCGCGCGCTGACGCCCCCGAAGCACGAGTGAAGAGTGCGCGCGTGATGCAGCTATTGCAGGAGAGTGCGACGCCATCGGTGTTGAGTATGAGTTGGTGGGCGGTGGGAGTCGTGCTGAGGCAAGGGGGAACGTGGTTCTCAGGTGTGCCTCTCTCTCTTTTCTTCCTCCATCCGCCTTTCATTCATCTATTGACGATGCGACACTCAGCGGCTACGCTACGTCCTCCCTTACCGGCCTCCCTAGCGCCACCACCCAACATCCCCGCTGTGACCACAACCAACGACAACGGCCTGCACCTCGCGCTCGCGCTCCCTGCGCTCCCCACCCCTGCGGCCGTGTACGACCTCGCGTAGGTCCAGGTCCTTTGTCGCCGCGCAGTCCACACGAAGGCGAAGTTTCTCGCCACCGAGGCACTCCGTGGCACGGGTGGATTGCTTCTCGATGCCCATGGAGTGCGCGGCTGCTCCTTGACGCGCAGCCCGGGTGAGCTGCTCCTCGACACGCGTGGCGCACGATTCCTCCGCTCGATTGGTAGCGGAAGTGAGGCGATGCAACGTGTTGGGGGTGCGAGGCCGGGAGAGGCAGTGGACTCGGAGGTGGGAATACACGATGAGTCGAGTTTCTTTTTTTCAAATTCATTACTTGAATGCGGATAGTGGGAATTGATGTGTTCTTGCAGGACGACAACCTTTAGCAAACAGTGCCCGTCGCGGAGGACAGCGAGATTCCACTCGAGAGTCTTCCGTCCACCTTCGCGAGTCATGGGCAGGATGGAGATTGGTTCGGGACAGGTACGTTCCATCTTTTATTCCTATTCGTTTTTTACTCTTCCGCACCACGTTCTTCACTCCGATATTGTCCTCGACTCATCTCGCTGTATGTTGACAACCTTCTTCGCAGTGTCGACTATCAGATCTTACGCGCTAACCGAAGCGATGTCGCGCCGGTGGTGCGTTATGTATACTCTCTCTGACCCCTGCCCTTCCTGGTTCACTTCCCTCGCACACCTATACTCTTCGACTTGTACCCCAATGGGCGGCCTCACCACGACACCTCGGCGCTAGCTGGTACTGATCCCGGGCCTGTGGCCCGCAGGGACCTCGTCGGCGGCGTGCATGGGCACAGGCGGAATCGGCTCGCGAGATCGTCATTCCTGGAGGCGGGCGGTGGCGTTTGGGCGGATTGCGGGGATGGGTGTGAGGGCGAGAGGGGGAAGGGGGAAGGGGACGAAGGCAAGAGGGCAAGAAGATGACGGGCAAGCGAAGTGTACGAGTTAGAGAAACACCTGTTATCAATTTTTCTTATGTTGATATTGAGCAGATGTACGCGTTTGTTGTTCCAAATTTACACCTTCGCGGCGTCACCCGAAGTTTCACGACCAGAGCGATGCATCTCTTGATGTCTGGCCTGAGCTATTCGTTGTCGTTGCACCCCACAACAGCTGGAGACTCGGAGCTAATTCACCTCAAGCCCAAAACACCGCAAGAAATATTCGTGGAAGAACATTCACTCCGGTCCTCGGGTCCACTCCGTTCAGTCGTCAAGCTTTCATTTTCATTCAACGTGTTTCTTGCTGAGTTTCACAAGACAACAATGCATTTATCAAGACCACACTGAAATAGCGCAAATAGTACCGTCAAGCCCTACTGCTGGGTTCGTTCATCAAGCCTGTAGGTCAAGGCCAACTAAAACAGTACGCTAGCAAATGTTTACAATCCTTGTCGCAAAAATCTCATTTCGCTTGCCACTACTCGAGGTGGTTTATATGGTTCAAACTATCTGCTACAAACCATGTTCCACTGCTGAAAAGGCGTTGGAATCCGCATCAATCTCTTACAAGGCCGTAAGCCAGAACCGATTTTTCCGACACCGTCATTCGAGTAGAGTCTGGAAGTCTCAACCTATTGCACCTTCTGCGCCGAAGCTTTTCGTCTTTGGCACAACGGCTTCTGTATCGACAAACCGTCTCAACTACCGGTGCTCAGCAATACGTGGGGCTCATTCTCGATTTTCTTCCTAATTGCGGGCAGCATCGCCGTCGCCTTGATGCGGCGTGTTCTGCCTTGCCTTCCTGTGTTACGACTGATGTTTTAGACCCAGAACCGCAACTAGTCCAGTCACGGAGGTATGAAGCTCAATGAGGGCGGGAGCTGGCGAAACAGAATATATACTTGCGTGCGGGTGCAGTTTTTCCTTCATCTGTGCGTCTACCAGTGACCCTAGATCAGAAACGTTGAAATACCCGTTGAATGCAGAATTCAAACTATAACGGGGACATACCGGACATTGATTCATTCCTCAAACGATGACCCGTCGACTAGCAGAGTCCTTGAGATGGCAGTTTCGGTCTCGAGCACATAACTAACTGTACAGGGCATTATGCGATGTCAATTTCTATTTCGCCCCCATCATCGTGAGCTCGTACAGGAAAGTTCAACTTCATTCCATTTGCTGGGCTCATGCTCCCCGTCTGACGAAAACCTGCAGTATCAGATCGTTGTCGCTCGTTCAACGTGAATAATCGCCAGCGCTTTGATGTGACCGCATGTGTATACCCTTCACCAGACTTGCTTTGACTGCGAATGCTGGGTTCATATGGCTTCGATCGGACCTCCGCTCTGAAAATATTGTATCCATTCAATGCCGGTGTATTCCGTTGCGCTCACTCGGCCCACCACTGCACATTGAATTCCGTTTCACAGACAGCAAATCTCCTGGTGCGAAGAAACGGCATTTCTTCGAGCACTTGTGGAATCGCAGTGATACCTAATTGACCGTGCGTGCTGGATCTGATTGGTCGATTTGTATCACATCGGCCTCCAAATGATTTTAAACACTATACTATTCCTGCGCGGTTATCGAGAATATACTCGTCATCACAGAAAGTAACCGGACATTGGTTGATCATATCAGATCATGTATGCCAGGCTCAACTATACCTTGACACCATATACCTATGGAAGGTAGCTCCAAACTACACAACTTATTTTAGGAGAATTGACCCAATATCGCTGTCCAGAGCCAAGGAAAGATCAGCAAGTTGTGTATCAATTATGACATTTTGTCAGACAGCTGAAAGAAACTTCCCAAAAGAATTACTGGGAGCCCAGATTCAAAGTGGGAACCCTTTGAACATGGAAAGAGATATCCTTGGTAGATTCCAGAACAGCAGAGTCCTTGATTGTGCAACAAAATGTGCTGCAGTGTTATCTGCAGAATTATACAATTCATTGTTGAAACAGCAAATCAAATTGTGACTGAGGATTACAGGTGCTCTGGATGTATGAAAGAATGTTCTGGGTATGTCACTGTTACATTTTGAACAAGGTTATCCCATTCAATGTTTCATTTTGTAGGCTCAGCTGAAGATCTAACCAAACAAGTGCTGCCTTGCCACAGGAGTTTATGAGAATTTTTCAGCTCTCTTTCAGTTACAAGTCATGGGGTATCACTGCATTCAAGGGGCTCCTACACTCAGTTTGTCTAGATACACGTAGGTCTGTGGAGGAGTGCGGCTTCAACAATTTATTCTTGGTTCACGGGCGAGGCACGGCGGTGCAGCATCACGGCAATAGCCGGACATCGATCTCTTCCCTAGTGCCTCGCCGCTTCTCCCGCACATTGATGATGAAGCACTTCAACAGTGTTCCATTTAACTCCAGATATTCTAATCAAACTATGTGAAGAGTAAGGCGTACGACCTCCGACTGGGAAAAGAATCTAGATTGACTTTTGCATCTACCTCCTTCACAATCGCATCTGCACAGCGGCTTATCACGATCGGATGGAAATTAACATAAAAAATAGGCGTCTACCCATTCGGACCGAGCTCCGTTCCCATGCACATGTCTGTCAGTGTCTATTCTTGAACTGACATTGTCACGGTGACAGCTGTGGGAATGCCTCGGGAGCCTGTGGGGTAGAGAAAATATTTTTTTGAGTGGAGGAGAGGCAATGCCTCCCTCGCAGCGAGCGCTCTCGGGCCGAAACCCAGAGTCGGTTCAAAGCTGCAACTAAACAATCTAAACTGAAGACAAGTAAAGTGTATGTGTGACTAGAGAGTGAGATGGGATGGTGGGTGGGAAAGACTAGTGAGGAGGAGAAATAAGCTAGCAAGGAGGATGTAGAGACCAGGAAGCAGAGACGATGAGCGTCGAGGAAGAAGAAAAAAAGATTGACAGTATGACAGACAGCAGGAAGGGAAATGGCATGCTCGTGTGCATTCCCCCATGGGTAACCCATACCATGATAATCAATGTCTCCTTTCTCCCCTCATGTCGTCCGCGAGGTCTCTCGATGCAAGTGCATTCCAACACTCGGGAAGAGAACTGTTCCGAGGGGTAGCCAAGATCCGCATGAAAGGACTTCAGCGCACCAACATAGCGTTTGATGGACTTCCCGCTGACCGAGGGTGGAAGTGATGCAACCCATGAGAGGAGGTGGGCTTCCGATGCTGGGTAGGGGGAGAGAATGGCATTGCTGTACTGGCGCACAATGAAGCGCTCGAACAATTTGCAGGCAGTATCGTTGACTCCTCGAGTGGAGCTTGCAAGTCCGTGCCAGAGATAGAAGGCAACAAGGTCTGGCTGGTTGACCCGAGCAGCCCAGCCGTTGGGAGGTGGGGGAAGGCCGTGTGCTGAGTATTGAAAAACACAGGCAGGAATTTCCGAAGGCGGTACATGTCAAAACGAGAGAGTGCGTCAGCAACATAATTTGATTTTGAATCAATCCAGATGCAAAGAATGGAAAAATTGATAGAAAGGGCAATGAGGAAGATCTCCCTGAGGAGTGACTGTGCTGGAGCTTCACGGAGCGACCCGCCGTTAAGCCCATCCACTGCACCAGTACTATCTACCCGGAGAGTAACACAGGTCCCGGCCCAGGTTGGTGACGCCCAGGATCGTAGAGCATGGAGCACGGCCCACAACTCCTTGAACAAAATTGACTTCTTGCGATGCCGCCGAGGCACACGAGAAGCAAAGAAGTCAATGGGGGTTCTCTCGGGAACCAAGGTGGCCGCCAATGCCCTTCGAGGAGGAGCCACTTGCATCGCTGAAGATGGTAACGCCCGGTGTATGAGCATAGATAGACTGGACACTGTTCCAGTTGGGTAGGAAACGATCCCACCAGCGGAGATCGCAGAGTGCACCTCTCGGGATGCGACGACGGCCGAATCGAGACATCGAGCTTGTTGTATCGTAAATCTGCCGAATGAAGCCACGGCCAGCAGGTAAGATTTTTGTCGCAAACTGGAGCAAGCCAGCAATGGACTGCATGTCCAGGAGAGTTGCCGAAGCTGTGGAAAGGAGGTGTGCTAGCGTGGAGGTGGTATGGGAGAGTTTCTCGACAGGTAACGCAACCGTGAACTGAACAGTGTCGATTTCGATACCCAGGATGGTCCCTTTGGTTGAAGGTGGGAGATCCTTGCCAACTTTTCCTTCTTCATGGGAAGAAAAACCGACTGCAGCGCAAACTGAACGTAGAATGAGTCGATCGTGTTCTGTGGCAGCGAGGGAGTCCGATCCCTGCGCTCCAAAGAAATCATCGAGAAAGTGATCAAGGGATGCTCCGAGACGCTCCGAGATCCAGTGCAGCACTTCTGCAAAGAGGCTGAATGTGAATGGAGAGGAACAGGAGCCGAATGGAAGGCGGAGGTCAACATAACCAACCCCCTCGAAATAGAACCCATAAAGAATGGTGTCGTCAGGGCACACAACAATGTGGCGGAAAGCCCGCTTCAGGTCCATCTTCCATATATAAGCGCCAGGGCCAAGCATGTGAAGGCGGTTGAAAAGGGAGTCGAGGGTAGTATAGACCAGAGTGACGGCCGAAGAGGGGATTCCATCATTGATAGAACTGCCATCAGGGTAAGAGAGGTGGTGAATGGTCCGACATCCACCACCAGATTTGGGCACGGACCCAATGGGAGAGTAAACGACTCGGCTCTGAAGGTGGTCGGGGAGGTCATCGACACGGCGAAGCTCCCCGAGCTTCAAAGTGGTCGAAATATCAGCCGCTGTTGCAGTGTGCTCGGACGGCGTAGCGGGCAGATTACGGCTAAATGCACGGCCCACACGGGGGCCAGTGTATCCAATTGAAGCACCATGATTACAAATATTAACCAAATTTTGTACGAACAATGGATCAAGGTACTCGCGCAGGAGGTACGATAATGCAGTGGGATTAAGTGGCCCAGAAACCACAGAAGTCGGTGGGCCAGCGACAGGGAAAGATATAGTAGGATTAGGGCGACTGGAAGGTAGGGGTGGTGCAAATGACAAGGTGAGGGCCTCAAATTCACGAATAGCATGGAGGGGGTCCGAAAAACAAGCGGCCGGTGGACAGTGTACGAAAGATATGGCAGGGTGGGGAGCTGACCCAGCAGACTCGCCCAAAAAGGCCTATTTCCAAGTTTAGGCAAGCCTGGTTCGTATGGGGCCCAGAGCATGAGATGCAGATGTGATTGCGTGCGCACTTGTCGCCCATGCAGCAGCCATCGGCACCGTTAAAGTTGAAGCAGGTCTCATTGACCCTCTGCCGAGTGGTGGAGGACTGTGGTGCTGGTGAGGACAGGTGCTCGGCCAGGCCCCGCTTTTTGGTGGCTAGAGACAATGTGGAGGGGGGAAGTAGTGGGTAGCGCACGAGACAGGTGGCCATGAGGCTAGGGTCAGGGATGGTCCAGCGGGTGGGGCGGAAGTTTTCCTGGAGACGGATATGAGTAAACTCATAGTGGTAGTGCAGCACTGCGCTCCACTCGTACTGTGTTGAGAACTGCAGCAGGAGTGACATGTAGATGGAAAAGGCGGCTGCAACACCACCATTGATGGGATCACAGAGTGCACAAATGCCAGTGTAGGTCGTCCAAGCACCCAGGAGGGGTACAACGGACGAGAAAGCCTTTGAAAAGGCACGAGGGACCCCCGACTCCCAGGTTTCATCTGGGTAGGGATTGGCGCCGGTGTACCCAGAGTCTGGGAACCACAGCACCGGGTGGCCGCGCTCGCGAGCTCCTGCACCGTGGGAGCTCAGCTTTATGAGGTCCTCAGCCTCAAATTTTCCCTCGATGATGAGATCCAGCACGGCAGACCTCACCCGAGGGAACCAGACAGGAAGGGATTTGAAGGTGGGGGAGGCAAAGTTGTCAATCTCACCGGCAGTATTGTCTGTCTGCACAGACACACCCCCGTTCCTGTTTCCCACTGCCTGTGGCGCTGGGGCTGCGTGCACGAGGAGAGCGCGGAGCGCGGCATTTTCCGTGGCTGTCAATGGTGCAGTGTTGTCCTCGGACATTGCAGGAAGCAGAGATGATGCAGAAGAAAGACTAGTGAGGAGGAGAAATAAGCTAGCGAGGAGGATGTAGAGACCAGGAAGCAGAGATGATGAGCGTCGAGGAAGAAGAAAAAAGATTGACAGTATGACAGACAGCAGGAAGGGAAACGGCATGCTCGCGTGCATTCCTCCATGGGTAACCCATACCATGATAATCAATGTCTCCTTTCTCCCCTCATGTCGTCCGCGAGGTCTCTCGATGCAAGCGCATCTCAGCCTTCTCTCAAGAGAGGCAGAGAACGACAGAAGCCATCAAAGTCTCAGTCTTCGAACCATGAAGACAGCACAGCCCACACAGTCATTAATCAACATATCCACGGTATGGTATATTCAGTGTGATGGCTGGGATTGTTGCTCAATGTGCTTAGGCGGTCAAGGCAGTCCCGGTGGTCAAGGCGGTCCCGGTGGCCGAGGCGGTCTCTATGGAGGCAGTGGAGGGTCTGGCGAAGGTCCAAGCTTTAATTATGAAATCAATGCAGAACACCTCACCATGAATATGGTGCACAATTCCGAGGTAGCACAAGGTCCTCAACGCTTGAACCAGTGTCCTCCTGCATTGAGGATTTTCCATGGACAGCGAACCATCTTGGATGCTATGCATGAGTTCTTTACTCAAGATACCAAGAAACAGAAAATATATGTGCTATATGGACTTGGTGGTGCTGGAAAGACACAAATTGCACTCAAATTCATTGAAGAATTCACTAGGTGGGTTCTTTGAAGCCTTGTTTGTGAAAAGCTGATTGATTTTGGGACAGTTTTACTGATCAATTTCTCCTGGATGCAAGCACAACTGAGACTATTCAGACAGGTCTACAGAATATTATGCCCCAACAAGATGCCCTGACATGGCTGGCTGGCAAACATGAAAACTGGGTGTTGTTCTTCAACAATGCTGATGATCCCAAGATCAATCTCAACCAGTTTTACCCAAGATGCCATTATGGGAACGTTATCATTACATCCCGGAATCCCAATCTCCGAGTATATGGTGCACATTCTCAGGTGTCCGATATGGACGAGTCCGATGCGGTGGCATTGCTTCTGAGGAGTGGCCTACAAGAGGTGTCAGTATCTAATCAACTTCTGGCACAGGATATTGTCAAGGTGGGTTACTAGTTTAGTTGTGCATTAATGCATGTCATGTAACAATACCTAGGTGCTGTGGTACCTTTCTTTAGCAATTTTGCAAGCAGGGGCATTCATAGCAGAAGCTGGAACACTTGAAACATATTTGGACCTATTCTTGCAGAATCACACAGAACTGTTGAAGAAAAAATCATTCCAGCAGCATGATGACTATGCCTGGGCAGTCTATACAACCTGGGAAATGAGCTTCAGCAAACTCAGCCCTGTGGCTGTAATGTTCCTACAGCTTTGTTCCTTCATCCTCTCCGACAGCTATAGTCTCCCTGGGTGGTTTAAACCATTGATGGTTCAAACCAGTGGTTTAAACCGTGGTTCAAACCAGTGGTTTATCCCTGGGTGATTTAAACCGTTGATGGTTCAAACCACTGATGGTTTAAACTAAGAAATCCATCCCACAGTTGTTGTCTTTGTGTCTTGGATGAATTTCGATTCAAGTCAGCTCAAACCACTGATGGTTCAAGCTGTTGATGGTTTAAACCAGTTCAAACCACCGAGTTTAAACTGTTGATGGCCAAAATCAGTGCACATTGAGTTTGAACGAAATTTATTCAACAACCTTGGTTGATCCAAAATCTCTGATCTGCTGGGCGGTGTCAAGTTTCTTTCAATAATGCTTCAATTGGGAGAATTTTATCCTATGTCATTGGCCTCTATTATAACAGCTGCCTAATCAATTTTTGAATCTGGGTCTTCTGATTGGATATGTTGGGCAAGACTGGCTCCATGTTTGGGACAAGTACCCCCCACATTTGCAAACTGTTGCTATCCATCATTCTCCATCTGCTGATACATATTTGCCACCTTTGATGCATAAGCCCTTTTTCCTGGCTCATTTTTGTGGTCATTGACCAAAGAAGTCCAAACAACCACTGTTTTGTTGAATCCTTGAACAATGAATAGTACAACAGAACTTTTGTTCCAGAATTTCAACTTCTTCCTGTCATTGCTCCATATCTGCATGAACTCAGTGCCATTGAACTTTTGCCACTGCAAAGTAATGGGATTCAAAACAATCTACCAGATAAATTAACTTATAGTCCAAGACATAATTTGGCTCCTCTGCAGCAGTCATGTTGCTGTGATATCCCTGTCACCAAATCCAGCCTTCAACTTTCCCTCTATCACCATAATTGTGTGGTTCATTCACATTCTTTGTGTAAAAATTCTCATCTCTCAGCTCAGGAAATCTGGACTTCGGATCTTCTGCATTGCATCCAAGAGCAATTGTTGCAGCATAAGCATGGCAATACTTCTTAACAAATTCTGGATCCTGGTTTGAACATCCCTGATCATGTTTGTCTGACTACAAACAGCATTGTTATGAGCATTCTTGTGTTGTCTGACGGCCTGACTGCATCAGATATGTTCACACAAGCTACATAGAGCATTGGCTTCACCTTTCCATAATTTGAGTTTTTCTGCTCTACCATTTCTTGATATGTGTGCTTACACAGCTCCATTCAACTGCATTGTCTTGTGTCAGGTCACCTTCAGTTTTTGTATTTGTAGAGCATGTCTGATCCATTCAATGATTAGTCTGAATCTGATCCGAAAATAAGCAGCTGCCATTGTTGGTGGAGGGCACTGGATATAGATGGTGGTGACACATGCATCTGGATTCCATGCAGAGGGGTGGAGGCAGAAGAGGTAGGTCTGTTTTCACTTAGAGTATGAGGTAAGGAGACAGACAGAAAGGCAGGACAAGAGGAGTGCAATATGAACACATTGCTTATCACTCTCTTTATAAAATTATGTGTGTCTGTCTGTGTGTTCGTCCGAAGCCTTTTCAATCTCTGCTTTCATGATTTTGAATCTCTGCTCATATGTTGTCATCTTTCTGTCACCTCTGTGCCGCCACTGGCCCACAGGCAATCATGTAGCCGGCATTGACAGCATGACATCACCTTCACGGCAGCTCTCCAACAAACTTTGCACAGACACTGCCTCACAGCAGCCGCGGCCAACAAGTAGCAGTCTAGCACTGAAAATCTCAGACAAAGTGGGGGACCGTGAAGTGGTCCCCTGCGTTCTTGTGTTTCTTACATTTGCAGTTGTCCTCCTTGAGGACTTCTGGTCTGTGAGTATCTGTCTATTTTATTTCCACATCTCACTTCATTGTCACTGTATTGCATCATCTATCATGTACTTTCTCTTAGACATCTTGTACAACAGTACTGAAAATGATAACATGTCCTGTTGTGCTTTTGAGCCTGAATATCAAACTTCAAGTATCTCTGTTTTGAGGGCCTGAAGGCAGTGAAATTCATCCAAGACACAAAAGACAACAACTGTGGGATGCACTTTTTGGTTTAAACCATCAGTGGTTTGAACCATCAATGGTTTAAACCACTGGTTTGAACCACCCAGGGAGACTATAGCTGTGGTTGAAGCCATCATGGTTTAAACTGGTTTGAACCATGGTTTAAACCAGTGGTTCAAACCAATGTTCAAACCAATGGTTTAAACCACCCAGGGAGACTAGCTGTGGTTGAAGTCATTATGGTTTAAACCAGTTTGAACCACAGTTTAAACCATTGGTTTGAACCACTGGTTTAAACCACCCAGGGAGACTAGCTGTGGTTGAAGTCATTATGGTTTAAACCAGTTTGAACCACGGTTTAAACCATTGGTTCAAAGTTCAAACCACCCAGGGAGACTAGCTGTGGTTGAAGTCATTATGGTTTAAACCAGTTTGAACCACGGTTTAAACCATTGGTTCAAAGTTCAAACCACCCAGGGAGACTAGCTGTGGTTGAAGTCATTATGGTTTAAACCAGTTTGAACCATGGTTTAACATTGGTTTGAACCACAGTTTAAACCACTGGTTTGAACCACAGTTTAAACCACTGGTTTGAACCACCCAGGGAGACTATAGCTGTGGTTGAAGCCATTATGGTTTACACTGGTTTGAACCACTGGTTTAAACCACCCAGGGAGACTATAGCTGTGGTTGAAGCCATTAGGGGGGGTCAAAGTTCGCTTATCGGGACGATTCAGGTGTCGATTCACACATCGATTCAGATGTCGATTCTTGATCAAGAATCGAAATCAGAATCGAAGATTTTCATGAATCGACAAGAATCGATGAAGAATCGATGAACCTCCTCTGGAGGAGGTTCATGGATTCTCGGTCGATTCGAATCGAATTCTGAATCACCTTGTTAAGTCCTTATTCCTCGCTTATCCTCGGCATCCTCCACTGTCAGCCTACGTACGAAGTCGCGTATCACTTAGTTTTTGTGGCACAGCAAATTTTTAACATGTAGTCTACAAAGGCCTTCAAGATGGCGCGTGTGCGGGCACAGCGCAACAAGCCGAGGCATGTATTTGTCACTGTTTCCAGCATTGAGTATGAATCAAATAGAACAGAATGGTCTTACCCTGCTACTTGTTGTGTGTGCTGGCAGTGGGATGAGATGATTTTATTTCACACATGCCAATGAAAGTAAATGCAATATATTTATTGAAATTCTCGAAACCTAAGTCTCAAGTATAAGCGCAGAATCCAGTTAGAATCGACCTGGAGAATGAAGGTAGAATTATGGGGGCGGTCAAAGTTGACTTGATTCACACGTCGATTCTATGTCGTGAATCGGATCAGAATCAACGTGTGAATCGACGACTGAATCGACCTGCTAAGCGAACTTTGACCCCCCCTATTATGGTTTAAACCGGTTTGAATGACGGTTTAAACCATGGTTTAAACCGCCCCTATCGTTGGCAACATTGTGGTTTAAACCAAAACCAGCCTACGGTACAAATATGTATCTCCATTCACCGCCGCAGCTTTTAGGCGCATCTTGCGGAAGCATTTGGCCTGGGAATTAGGTGAGAGGTGAACGCGATGAATGAATGTTGATAAACTGTTATATATCTGATCTTCTTGCAGAATCTTGAGCAGGGAGATGACAAGCACAAATTTCGTGTGATCCAGCAGTCACGGCATCATAAAGGGGATTGTTTTTCCTGCCCCGGTGCCGGCAATGACGACAGCATCCAATCCAAGTACCAGTGCCTCGGACATGTCAATTTGCCATTCGTACGGCAGTCTCTTGAAGCTCTCCTCGAAAAAGACGCGTCAGGTCGCGTCATGTCCACTCCGAGTCGTATTTGGTCTTGCGACGCGCTTTTTCACGCGCTGCCTGCAGTAGGTGAGATTGTTCGGTTCTTTTGGCATGTTCATCAGGAGGCGACATTCAATGCAGCAGGCGTGTCCCACGAGCGCAGCGTGTTGAAGACTGTCAACGGAAGGCGGTGGGAGAGCTTGCGGCCGAATGCGGCTCCAGTACCCAAGTTGATGAGTTGATTGATGTGACACCACCAGCAACAGTGCGGCTTAAGCTTAAGCCACATCATCTCCAACATTGGACGTGGCTTTAAGCTGACTTAAGCCACCATGGCTTATGTTGTACCCGAGTGGTATCTGAGTGTTGTTGCTCCAAAGAGAGCCAAAGAGGAGACGAGGTGCGAGGAGAAAAGGACCAAGCGAGCTGTGACACAGCCACTGATTGACATGCGGAAAGCCAGTCCGTCGCGGCATGCATGCTTTCGATGCAAGTTCAGCGCTCCATGGTTGTGAGCAAGTGGCCCAGTGGTGGAATGAGAAGACCAAACCAGTCTATAAAAATAATGAGTGGCATGGTGTATATTGCCTTGAAGACAAAAAAGGTGAGAGCAAATAGGTGATTGATATACAGATGCTAATGTATCCAAGCTCCGAGCCAAGCAGCAATTTTAAAGGAAATGATTGCTAGTGAGCAAAGAGTTGAGGAAGGGGCTCAAGCACATGCTACTACTCCTGTTGCTGTGTTCATCAATATTGGATTGAAACTCGAGGCAAGACAGTAGGTTTTTTTTTACTTTTGCAGTACAGGTTTCAAATAATTGAATTAAAAACTACTCAGACAGGCTTTTCAAAAGCAAGGCACTGTTGATAAAGATAGTGATGATAAGGAGCAAGACAATGCAGGTGATAGAAAGTGGCTAGCAGGAGATATCAAGAAATGGCATCAGCAACAACAGGATATTTGTCCTCAAGTCATCCCACTTGTTGTGGCAGAACCCCATACATCTCCAGAACTGGATAAACTTTTCTTGCCATCTGACTTTACCAGTGCAGAGCAAGCTAAACTAGGACTAGAGGCCTTGGGCGCAGAGGAACTCAAACTGTGGCAAGGTCAAGCAAATGATGCTCTTCATAGCTTGCGTGAGCACATCCAGCATAGCCAGGCTCTCAGACAGCACAAAAATGCTTGCAACAATGCTGTTTGGGGTCAAGCTAAAAACACACGTGCAGTGTAAAAAATCAGAGATGTTCAAACAAGAATCAATAACTATGTCAAAAAGTATCGACATGCTCGCAGTGCAATGATTGCACTTGGATGTGACCCACAAGACCCCAAGTTTGGGTTTCCTGAACTCAAGGATAAAGATCTCTGCACGAAAAGAGTTGATGAGCCACACAATGTGGGAGATGGTGCAAAGACAGAAGGTTGGATTTGGCGACAGGGTTATTATGGAAACTTGACAAATAAAGAAGAAGCCAAATATGTCCAAGATTGTAAGTTTCCCTATCTCAATATTCAACCATTCAATTTCACTGTTATATAGCTGCAAAATTACAGTGGCACCGTGCTTGAGCAGATAGGGAGCGATGGCAAGAAGAGCTTGAAATTGTTGGGCAGGAGTTTTGCCGTGCAGTACAGGGATTCAATAAAATGCACTCAGTGTGGACTGCACTTGGTCATGACCATGAAAATGACCTGGGAAGGAAGGCTTACACATCAAAGGTGGCAAGCAAGTATGAACAGATGGAGAAGAGGTGTGCCTGTAGCTCTGGCTTAAGCCAGCTTGAGCCACGTCAATGTTGGCAACGTTGTGGCTTAAGCTCAAGCCACCCTACAGTACACACCACCCGGAGTGTCGCTATACCAAATGCCCCAGATGTTCCAGTGTGATCTCTGTGCATCTTTTCTTATCATTTATTCAAACTCAGCTGGATCAGTCCGAGGTGCTGATAAGATAAAGGATCACACCTGGAATGTCTGGGTTACCGAGACAGCGCGATGATCACCTTCTGCTCGAACCGGCCTGTCGAGCAGGTATCGCAATGTGAAATCGCACATGAGGGCGGAAAACACAATAATAGTCACTGAAAACGCAGAGAATTAGCTGTGACTCGAATTCTGGAAGAAATGCTGTACATACGGAATTGAAAAGCGATGCCTCCAAGCATCACACGCCCGCCCTGAGACTGAGAATAAATGAAGTGGATTTTTGAAGTGGTGTTCAAAACTCACCCTATTAGCGCCACTGAGGTGCGATGTGCTCGATGCCGTGCCGCCGCCAATCCCTTGAACAACGAGCGAAATTATATCCTGTAAATGGGTGAGTATTTTCCAATGTTGAGCACTGAATGCTCAGCACTCACACAAGGTAGGAAAACAAGGGTGTCTTGAAGTGTAATTTTTCAATTAATCGACGGTTCAGGAATAGTGGAGAAGCACATACACCCCATTGGCGTGAGCCGCGAGTACGAAGTCCCCAGCTGGTCGATAACACGGGCCATGATCACGAAGGTCGCGGCCAGGAGTGGAGTTGGTGCTATGATTGTACTGGATATTCTGATGAAATGCCTCGTTATCAGGGGGGCAAGAAGTGTAGAGAGATATTCAACTGACTGAATAGTGAACGGGGTTTCATCGATTGGTGTGATGGAAGACCATAGTCGACCGCTCCATCCAATTATCTCGCCAATGCCGCAAAGCACGGCAGTTGGGAAAAGCCACCACATCTTGAAATACGTCACCTGAGCAACATGAAGAGCTGCGACGAAATTATCAGTGTTAGTCTGCAGGGAATGCAGAATAAACATCTTAACCGGTGCTGACCCCGAAAAAATGCGCGATGCAGATCGTGGAGGGTGCGGAGCGGCTTGGGCCGGTGGAGCTGGGGAAGGATCATGAGTTGGTTTGTTTCTTTCGGATTTGTTCCTTCGTTCGGATTTGTTGCCATGTGGATAGCGGGAACTGATGTCTTCTTGCAGGCGGTTGAAGAACCTATGCAGCGATGTCCTTCGCGGAGGATACTGGGATTCCACGCCATAGTATTTTGTCCACCTTTGCGAGTTATGGGAAGGACGGGGCTTGGTTCGGGACAGGTACGTTCCGTCTTTTATTCTTTTCTCTTTCGCACTACATTCTTCAATTCTATAATATTTTTGATTCATCTCGCTGTGTGTTGACGATCTTCCTCCTAGTGTCGACCATCAAATCATACACTTCCACCGAAGCGCTTTCCCTATCGATAATCACATCGAGGCCGGTGGTGTGATGTACATTCTCATTGCCCTTCTTACCTCCTTTACCTCTCTCGCCTGCCTCTACTCCTCGACTACACATGAAAGTATAGCTCCCGCAGACAGAGCACGCCTCAACATCGGCCCCTGCGCGCGTCATTCGCTCCTTTTCTATCCCCACCGCCGCTCCTTCTGCTTGTGCTCTATCATGCACAGCACGTCCCCATTCCGGGCCCATGGGCTGCAGGGGAGGTCGTCGGCGGTGTCCATGGGTACGGGCACAATCGCTTGATGCCTGTGGGGTGGTTGTTAGACGTGGGGTGGTGTGAAGGGAGAAGGGGTGGAGGGCGGGAGGGAAGGAAGAGGGGCAAGGGACATGTACGAGTATGTTCTGAGTCGTGCGACAACGATGAATTCTTATATCAATGTTGGACAGATGTCCTGAATTAGTGTGTACGTGTTTGTTGTTCCGAACCTACTACGCTCTCGCGGCGTTAGTCAGTTCTATCCCCCTTCCCCCTCGGTCGAGGTCAACTCGTGGTTCAAAATTTTTTTTTTGCGGCATCACAAATTAACTTTCAGACATTCGACGGGCTAGGCGATGCGTCTCTTGACGCACTGCTCGTTTAAATTTGAAGTTGTCGATTCGCGCACTCAGGGCCTTTCAAAAGGTAGCCTCCCGATCCATTTTCCCTGCATGCTCAAGCGATATTTTCGACAATTCAATTATTCTCGCCAGGCTGGTTCCTGATGGCCAAGGTGTAACAGAGCATCGCCGAGATCGCCGACCCAATGGCACGGCTTCTCTCTTATCTTCACGACGCACCGCTCCCACTTTATGGGCTCTTACACTCGTCAATAGCGCCATGTCATACCGCGATATGGTACAAGGCTCTCAGCCCACAGACCATTGTACACCTGCCTTGAGAACCTTTCATGGGCGGCGAACTGTTCTGGATGCGATGCATGGATTCTTTGCCCAAGATGCTAAGAAACAGAAAATATTTGTGCTGTATGGACTTGGAGGGGCCGTGCCGTGTAATCCTACCTACCTCACTACCACATGAGGTCATTTGGGATTTCTAAACCATACTCATTAGTGATTGATTCACCGCACGACACTGAAGAATAGTATTGTGCGCAGGATGGCTCAGTCGCCAATATTTCTAACGTTCGGGAAGAGAGCATCCAAGGAATTAAAGCTGTTAACTGCCCGGAATCAGCACGCGAGGTCTTGGGTCGGATCAGTTAGGATATTGCAACATCTATGAGATACAAGGCTGAGATATGTACATATTCAATATGAAAACTACACCATTCCTTTATTTTGTTCCTCATTCACCTCATCCACCGGACAGTCGAAGCTGTCGATATTGGTGCATCGAACTTGTGTGATGTTGACCACAAACGACAAGAATTGAGTGCCAGGAAGAGTCGAAGGGTGCTTACCCTCCACATGTGCCCAGCCCATTCCGACTCGAACATGTATAAGCATGCAGGAGATGCCCGTTATGGCCGGCGAACAGTCGACCACGATAAATTCAAGATTAGATCGAGCCTGATAGGACACCAAATAAAACATGGACCATATTCTGTGAGCCACTATGGTCAGATACAGTTAAACGGAGGGTGGAAGCGTGGTTCTCTGACGTATAGAGAGCGGCACTCTCAGCAATAATGGCCAAAACGGACTTGATTGAATTAGCGACATAGAGCAAGAAATGGTGGTGTACTCTCACTTTAAGACTCAGGCCACCATATGATTGGATTGTATGCCCGTGATTCCAGAGCCGCCACGAAATGAAGGCTGAATTCGAGATGAAGAAGCGGTCACAGGCAAGGACAGAAGAATAGACATGCCTGTGCTTTAAACATTGTTGCTATCGGCAGTAGATAAATGTCAAGCACCGGGAGAACGAATTGGATCACATGCCAAAGGGTGAAAACATTAGCACTAGTGATCCACCGGCCAGCTTCCGGCAAGAAGACATTTTGTCCTGGTCGGTATTGCGTGAATTGGTATGTTATGCTGACGCCGGAGACTTTTGGGGGTTAGAAAGTAGCTGTGACCCAAAGTACTGAGAACAAACCAGCGAGGCCAAGCAATATCACAATTGGGAGTATAAGGATCTTGTTGTTGTAGCTCCATACGACCCAAAGATGATGAATCTGAGAGAAATATGGTCAGCAATGAGTGAAGATTAAACAAAGACTGAACACACAATTAAAGTGTCTCTTATAATCGCCATTGCTACCAGGAATCCGGTTGCAATGACCTCTGTCAATTCGGAGAGGTTCCCGTAAAATTCCAGAGGACCTAGCATGTCTGTAAAATGGATAAATCCCAGAAACGCCCGATCTACAATGATGACCCAGTGCTACATGGTTTTGTATTCATGACCTTGAACGAGGATGAGTAGACTTGGCCTACCGTAGTGATTGTCAAGAAAAGGCCAATCGCCCCAATGAAAATTGGAGATCGAAATATTGCTGTGCCTCGCCGCGTAGAGTTGGCCTTTCAACCAAGAAGGAGACAAATGGAGGTGACTGCGAGGACCAGGTATACACCATACAAGCAGCTTTCCACAGCGACAGCAGCGAGACTGATGGGAACAAGGGAGATGTTCATAGCCATATGAGCTGAGCGGTGATGCAGTGCTCAGGGCTTTTATAATATGGTGAAAGAAAATACTCCAACTGATTATAGATTCTCCCGCTGGTTGACAAAACCACCCACGATCCATTACAGCTCTTTGCGGAACTTAGGGCACAGCTTGTTTTTTTTCTGATTTTGATGTTTTTCACTAGATCTGCTGCCCTGAGCGCAATTTTGACCGCATTAGGTCGGGAATTGGTCACATTGAAAATCTGCAGTCAACCTAATACCGGTATTTTTGATGCCATTTCTGCCAAAAAATCTCGGCTTTCAGCAAGTCAGCTGTAGCAGTTGGAGTACAGCGTGCACTAACCTAATCTTCTGATATGCTGACTGTATACATATACTCTTGTCAACCATTACATTTTTACATGTAGACATACCCAAATCCACTTTGACTGCTCTATTTTCCCAAGGAGAAGAATAACCATTTCAACAAAGTGCACAATGATTTACAATTACTTCCAGTATTGTCTGTCCAAGTTCACATTGACTAGAATATATGTATAGGTATGGGCTATCCAAAAACTAGGTCAATCGGAGGAGTAGTTCAACTGCTACAGCTGACTTGCTGAAAGCCGAGATTTTTTGGCAGAAATGGGATTTTCCGATGGCATCAAAAATACCGGTATTAGGTTGACTGCGGATTTTCAATGCGATTCCAACACACCAATTCCCGACCCAATGCGGTCAAAATTGCAATCAGGGTAGCAGATCTGGTGAAAAACATCAAAATCAGAAAAAACAGGCCGCGCCCTAAGTTCCACAAAGAGCTGTAACAGCTTTTCTGGCAATCAAACTGGAGGCAAAACATCTGTATTTCAATATTGGTAGATCGTGTCCCTGAACAGGGGAATGCATGCAGGTTGGTACACGTGCAAAGGAAAGAAAAGAAATTCACACAGCCAATTTGGACTGTGAAGGTCGGGAGATATGCGAAGTCCGTCCAGTTGCGGAGGCAAACAGCTTCTGAGACGTTCGGAACTTCTTCGGATCGATCAAATTATACATTGTGCAAAATTGAAAGCTCCCCGAATAGTCTGGGACAAGAGGAACAAAAATATTAGAATCAAAATGAAGACAAATGACGGAGCGCGGACAACTTGTGTGAATAAAACCAACACCTGCACGACAATCAAACGGATGCGGTGTGTATCAATCTGGCCTCGGGAGATGAAACACGGAGAGTCGTAATTAGCGCAGCTGATTTTTCCGTTCGACGCAGAGGGCATGCTAGTGCTGTGTGGACCAATGTTAATTAATAACATTGCTATTAACAGCATGCTATAAAGCTGTTATTAGCTAATACTAGAGCTGGAACAGTCCATTGCTTTAAATTCAGAAGATGAACTAGCAAGTGGATACCACCATTAGGAGGTTTTCAGGGGTGGAATGAACATCAGAACCCATTTTCATACAATACACCGACCACAAAATCAGTCGGATCACTGAGCCAAGTGACGTGACTTGTGACCATAACTCGCAACATCTCTGCGCGATTCTCGTTCTCCGAGGGCTACGATGAACGTTGGAGGCAGCAGAATCTATTGAGGCCAACACTGAAAGCTATGGATTGAGCATAGCTAGCACACTATTTACTGCGGCTAGAAATTAAATAGCTGTTTTTGACCAAATGCTAGAAAGCATGTTATCAACACCTGCTACCTATTGCCCTCTCGGTCAGACATTTGTAGCATAAACTTCAAATATACTTTTGGCAGGTGGGATATGAATCTTGGCAGTTCTCAAACCTATCCAGCCTGTTTTGCTAGTGCTACAAAATCAGCTCATTACTTGATGTACTCACTGCAGGTGTATCTCCCTGATTCTTGCTTGTTGGGTGGACAGATATCATGAAACTTCCATCAAAACACGGCTGCAGCATGAGAGCCATGGTCTTATGCTCGCATTGTAATGCAGTAGTGCTCCAGCATCAGCAATATTCCCACTTGTGTTTATGGATTTTGGCTTGGTACCCGATCAGTGTTCTAATCACCAAAGTCTTGTTGATCACATCAAAGAGCGGGCAATTTGTACTTGGCCCCAAGGTGGTGAATATTTTTCTACTTTCCATGAGATAGTGAATTGTTCAGTGCACCAGGGCAGTAAAATTTCTGTTGAAGCAGTGAATTTTTTCTCAAAAGCAGACCACAATTATGGAACAGTATCACCCCCATAGAAAAACAGACAAGGATCCTTGGTGATAACTGTCCTGAAACTTTTGATGCCATGCACAACCTTGCATTAACATATCATACAACCTTAAACAATCTGAAGAAGCTGCAAAGTTGCATATTGTAGTAGTTGAAAAGTGGAAACAGCTTGCTGGTACTAACCATCCCAAAACTCTTGCTGCCATGTGTGCTCTCACAATTACATATAATGCCCTGGGCCATTTCAACGAGGCTGAAAAGTTGTGGGAAGGTAGAAAAAGATTTTTGGTGAGGACCATTCAGACACATTGCATGCTATGAATAATCTGGGAAACACATATTGCTCCTTAGAGCACCTAGTTGAGGCTGAAGCATTGCAAGTTGTTGCCCTAGAGAAGTTGTCAGAGATGATCATCCGGACACACAACAGCCAATGTGAGATCTAATCAAAATATATAATACTCTGGGTAAACAAGCAGAGGCTGATAAGCTCAAGAAGCTCCTGAAGTGATATGGGAGATGCCTCGGAAGAGTATGAGCATGAAACTATTGCAGATTCTCGGATTCAAATACTGCACTTGTGCTGTACTTTCTCACTGTGAATATTCATCGTGTGAATCAAAAGATTGGTTCTTACAGGGGAAATCCACATGGATGCGTATTTCATATTGAAGCAGGCTGTAGCTAAACATATCTAACTCCCACTCTGACTCCGCCTCGGGAAATTAAACATTCATTCAGCCCCTACCTCGACAAGAGCTGCAGCTTCAAGCCTGTGAAAGTTAGCGTTGACTAAAGTCCACAAACCAAGCAATGTTGTCTTCAGAGGACAGTGCCAAACACCATTCACCGGCATTCGCAGACAGTAAAAGCAGGCAATGTTCAAACTCTGCCCATAGTTCCCTGAATGGCCAATTTCACCTGCAACTTTAACTGGAAACATTGTGAATCTGGATTTTCCTACGGCCGTCTCATTGTGGTGTTAAACTTTGTGTGAACAGGAGGCGGAACAATGGAGGCATTGCACATCGCAACAACCTGGTGAGGAGCGCATCCCGATTGTGACTGAGGGCCACAGACATGAATAAACAGTAAAATCCTTCTATATTTGAACGCACTCCAAAATGGAACCTCTTCTGTAGCGGGGTCCAATCCCTATTCACGGACTAAGTTTACCCTCACACCGAAAATTTACCCTGCCTGGAATTTGAAAGAGATGTTTCGGCGGCAAGCATATAAGGATTGACTGCCAGGTTTGTATTTAATTAAAAAACATTTAATATTCACGACCGACAAATAATCACCATTAGACGCTACCACGACCAAGCATGCTTTGCTTTACAGGTCAAATTCAGATGCAGATGAATGAATTCAATGCTCTAAAATTATCTTCACTTCTGTGTCTCAAACCAGGGAGATTGGTTGGCTTGACAAACGAAGGACCTCACGAAAACAAAAGAAAACATACAATACTTGAAGAGCCTTGGTACGAGCTGAGTGCCAGAGAAGGAGGAAAATGCAGATATGTGCGGCCATTTTCACAAGTGAAGAATGGGAAGGATCAAGAAGACAGCGACACTGAAGGCGGTCTATGTCTGGAAGAGTGAAGGGAAGTGAGCTGGGGGTAGGTGTTTATCTTATAACAAGCGACAAGCGCAGGAGTCCCGAGTGCTGAGTGAGAGAGGGACATAGCAGAGATCGGAAAGGAATCCTCGGCGATCTCGTGGATGTTGGTCGACGACACTGGGCCCGTTTACGGACCCTCAAAGAAATTAGGAGTGATCATAGAAGGTGGTAACAGCTTCAGAGTCTGGTGGAACACGGCCCAAACATCGAGGAACAAGACGGGTCCCCAAGAGAAGCCGTATAGCGGCTGCTTATGTCACCTCTCTAACAACCTTTGACAGACATTGCTTCGGCACTAATATCGGATGAAATGCGACATAAGTCCTTTCGAAGGGGAGACTCGGCGTTGAATTCAAGTTCTTTACCCGAAGTGGTGCGGTGCACCACACTCTTGCATTACTGAGAAATGGACAGGGGTCGCAGAGAGTGGCAACGGAATGGTACGACCCGTGCTTTGATGAGCCTCGGGATCGGGTCGGGTCGGGTCGGGTCGCCCGACCGTTCTCTGCAACACGGCAACAAAAGTGTCAAAGTTCTGATGTAGAAGAAACTTGAACAATCACAATGAAGTCGATTAGCAGACAATAAATTTCCCTCCGTTTTTTTCATCCACACTATGCAATTCATTCGCACTCCAGATGGACGGACCCGCCGGGAGGCCATGAGGGCGAGAATTCAGATGAATAGCCTTGGAACACGCACCGTCGGAGGATGCCAAAGCACGATGGACGTTCGAGTAGCGCCTAGACTCAGGGAGTGGTCCTGAAATACGAAAAGGAACCAAAACCCAAGCGAGACAAATCAAGGAAGACCAGAGGTGAGGATCAATACAACAGAAGCTTTAAAAACACACGCACATGAGGTTCATAGACAATCTAATTTCCTCAATCCTCGCAACAATTATGCTCTGAATACCCACGTCGTACATTTCAGCCTGCCTTGAATCGCCCTGAGAATGGGCAATCGGATTAGCGTAATCCATACCCTTGGGGAGAGCGGCACAAGATGTCGAACCATCGATATCCAGGCACTGTGGGTATGCTCTGAAGTTCTGCAAGACACCCTCAGACTGGTCGAGGCAATGAAATCAAACAAAGAAGAACGCAGTTGAATATTAATATACAAGGAGCTTCAAAAAACATCATGAAGTCCTTTCGGGAGGGGGGGGGGAGAGAGGGGGCAGGGGGGGTTCCATAATTCTTCATCCATCCATGCACTATTCCTGCCCGAAGTCCGTATATTCCGCTTTGTCTGCGATGGAAGTGAGAACAGTTGCGGGAATGACATCACGGACGGCCAAGCGCATACCCTTGGAATGATGGTCGACGCAAGATGTTGAAACATGATGGAGGGGTAAGGATGGTCTGGAATGAGAGCTGTATCATGAGAGAATGGCCAGGAAATGTGGAAAGAAACCAACTGATCACTGCGAACACGCCGCTTCAGCTTCAATTTCCTACCCGTAGCAAGAAGGTACAAACCAGCTGCGAGACGGAGGCCGTTCAGTCCTGAGGCGTCGAGGAAGAATTGACGGGTACGAACCGCCTGAGAGCCAACGAAGGTCATAGATGTAGGGGTGTGGACCAACGTGAAAAATCACTTACATCCTGCATGGCAAGATGGCTGAGCTGATCAATTCGGGAGACAATTTGTTGATCACGTACACACTGGGCATCCAAGAATCACAATTAAATCCCCAGGGACATCTGTATCACTCACAGCCTCAAAAATCCCGCTCATTATGGATGAGCATTTGAAATGGTCCTGGAGTACTTACAGCCTGGGAGTATATGTTGGTTGGGATATTGAGTATGAAAAATTACTTACAGCCTGTACCGAAAGATGGCCTTAACTGATCATTTCAGGGAACATTTCGCTGATCACGCACACGCTGCGCATTGGGGAATCACAATCAAATCCACATGGACATCTGTGTCACTCACAGCCTCAAAAATCCCGCTCATTGTGAATGAGCATTCGAAATAGTCCTGGAGTACTTACAGCCTGGGAGTATATGTCAGGCCGGACAATAGAGATACTCGGTGTGGAAAGTCGCTTACGTTCTGTGCGGGAAAACGGCCTTAACTGATCATTTCAGGGAACATTTCGCTGATCACGTACACACTGGGAATTCACGAATCACGACCAAATCCACATGGACATAGACATCTGTGTCACTCACAGCCTCGAAAATCCCGCTCATTGTGAATGAACATTCGAAATAGCGCTGGAGTACTTACAGCCTAAGAGTATAGTTCAGTCCGGACAATGGAGATACTGGGTATGGAAAGCCGCTTACATTCTGTGCGGAAAAATGGCCTTAACTGATCATTTCAGGGAACATTTCGCTGATCACGTACACACTGGGAATTCAGGAATCGTGACCAAATTCACATGGAAGTGGATATTTGTGGCACTCACAACCTCAAAAATCCCGCTCATTGTGAATGAACATTTGCAATGGTCACGGAGTACTTACATCCTTGGATCATATTTATTTTGAGCCTCAAAGATAAAAATACAGCATACAGAAACTACTCACGATCTGCAAGATGATGGTTTCGTGTCAAATCACCTGATACATCAGAGAGCACTCACACACTATCAAGAGGATCAGTCGGTGATGGCCAAAGACAACTAGAACACTTACATCCTATGCAAAAATGGAGGGGAAACTCAACATGAGATTGAGCGTTTAGAAATGGAATGCCGACTTGCTACAAGTCATCGAATGAGCAGATGAGAGTATAGCTGTTTGGTTTCACTCACATACTGTGAATTTTGGTAAGGGGTTGATGTCCTTCAGCGTGGGACATCATGAAAATGAAACCAACCTCCTGGAATCCAAGTGTGATCGGACCAGAGAAGATGACGCGCGACTACAACGACTCACAAACTTGAATTGGAATTGCCATGATAATCAGCAAGTGCAAGGGTCTGTCAACAGACTCACTCCCTGTGGACGATTATTCTATCAATGGGTGAACCCAAAGAAGTATCACGTACACACTGGGAGGGGAAGGTGAATCATCGCGTTACTGAGAATACTGGAAAAGCACTCACGGGCTGCGGGAATTCCGAATGAGTTCGAGCAGAGTCAGAATTTGATGAGATGAATCAACTTACGGCTGGATCCTGCAGTGCAAAAAAACTGTGTTCAGTGAACAACATACCACGTGAAAGTACGACGTACCGGGGGCTACCAAAATGGAGGTCACGTTTCAGAGACAGGGGAAGGATGAGTATTTCGTGAAGGAAGCTTACGGCGCCCTGGGTGCAGTATGATCAATTCTGAGCGTGACCGTTATGAGATAATAGATAACTTACAGCCTGCAGAAAAAATGAGGAGTGCCGACCGGCGGACCCAGCAACACTCACCAACTGGACCAAATACGTGAGTTGAACCAAATGAAGAGAACCCATCGCGAAGCGAAGACTCACACACTGTCAACGCATCAGTTGCCGTTTAAGTGAGAGTTACTGGAAGCTACCTACAGCCTGAGATGTGTCAGTACAACACTGTAATAGCATGCTGAAAACCCACCGACTATTAACCCGCCCACATTGTTAGCACCTACAGCACAGTAATGTGGCTATCACTCACAAGCTGTATTCAAAGCTTAATCACAGCGACAGAAAATCTAGGAGTCACTCACAGTCTGTGATGTATGAGGCGACGATTACCATTCACGAGGAAACGACTTACAGTCTACGAGGTGGTGGGTGAATGCATGCACTAGGGAACAGACGACTCACATCCTGATTAATAGGCCGTTCAAACGCTCGATGCGCGAATTATTCGTTCAATGAATACTTACACACTGTGGAAGGAGTTAGCTTCTGTGGAAAAATATAGTAAAAACCGGCTTACAGCCTGTGGGAGCAGGTTTGGGTTGAATTACCTCGAAAGGAATGCAATTACCCACTTTCTGGGTATGTTCATCCGAGTCAGCATAATGCCGATATCATGAAAACACTTACGGTCTGCATTGGGGGATTGAGAGGTCGGTTCACCAATTAAATACACATTCTCCGGACGAACAACTCCTTACGCACTATGTGTGGGCAAAATTCAGAGAGGTAATGCGAGTTGTGTCGGAAAATCACCCACTGTGTTGCTCAGCGCGTTGACCTGGTTCAATGGCAGCATTTTCAGCAACATAAACCCGAAACATTGATCGACGAAAAGACACACCTCCCCCACGACGAGTGCGATGGTAGCAATGAGAATCTTGAAAGGCTGCATGATTTGAGAGATGGAAGTGACGAACTGAAGTCGAATTTGAATCCTCGGATTTGGCCTCCTTATGTACCCTGCCGTCGCATTCACAGAAGCTATGCCCTAACACCGTTGCATTTGCTTGCTTTCCTCGCCCTTGGTAAGCTTGACATGTATTTTAGTGCTTTAGCCACAAAGTCGCCAAGCCCTCGAGTGTTTAGATTCCGGCCAGACGCTATCCACTATCCCCGCGACCTAGCTCGTTCGGCTGCCGACCTCGCGCTACGCTAACGTATCTTTATGTGCGCCATTTAACTCAGCCGGGTAGGTGGCTGAATTACGGGATAAAAGTCCATGTTTAAGTCAGAACAAATTGGGATGAATAAGTGATTCGGGGCGGATGGAATACGATTGGGACGGCCTGAGGACGTGTGTTTCGAAGTAAGACCTGTTATTTTTGGGATTTTGCTGTCAAATCGGTCGATGCTTCCCCACCGCCGGCATCTTTTTTCTGTTCAGGTTCCAAAAAATCTTGTCAGAAATTCGATCGGTCATGGTATATCTGAATCTGCCTCCGTAGGGATCTCTGGAGCATATCTGTAACTACTGCATGTACGCGTTCATCAGGATGATTATGATCTATTATGATCTTTTTGGGCTGCGTACTAGGGACCAATCCAAGGTGCACATCGGTGCGACTACGAAAGTTTCAAGGCCAGAGAAAGCATGGCGAGGTTTTGACACCGGTATGCTACCAAGGTGGGTAACCCGATTCGTATGGCGATCCAAATGCACTTTTATTCCGCCCCCCACTTTTTCGGTGATTTCCGGCCTTCCGCCACTTAAATGGGCCTATTGGCAATATCCCCACTAAAACAGCAGATGTCAATCACGTCGTTTATGTTGCGGGGAAATCAGTGATTCCCGCAACATAAACTCGAGCGCCCGCCACTTTTAAAGTGGCGATGTGGTCCCGCCACTTTTTTTCGGCCCGCAAAACTTTTTGTCTCCAAAAATTCGGGTGGGTACAGGGGGAGCGGTAGCACCATGCACTGCATATAAGTGAGCCCAGACAAGTGTGGGCGGCCTCTCCGAGATCACCGAAGTCATCCAAGCTGGAACAAAAGCCAAACTGAAGTATGAGGGAACGCAGGCGTGAGAGAGAATCCAGAACTGCGAGACAGGACCTGCGGGGCCAGAGCGAACGGTGGGGCAATCTGCAGGAAGGTCTCGCCAAATCCAAGCGTAGACAGGGAAACCTATTAACTCGACCTGAAAATGGGTCATAGATTCTGAGTTGAAGGAAAGGGCCGCAATTAATTGCAATGAACTTCAGTTGCAGGAGCAGACTCAAGATATAGAAAGAACAGTAATACAAGTAATGACAGAAAGTTATACGTGACTGTAGGCTAGTATCCAACCCGACCAGCAGCAACCAGAAGCTGATCCATTAGTTTGAAATGTGTCCAATATACTAATGGAACAGACCAAGTGCAGGTGAAATCACATTCATGAGGTGTATACAAAAAGTACATTGGATATAGCGGAAGAACAGTGGGAACATCCAATACATTGGGGTGTAGGAGCAGATGAAGAATGGAAAAAGGCACAAATCCCTCATGAATCGGGGGCACGGTGGACGTGGGTGGTTCAAGAGGATATACCAAACACGTAGTGCACGAACATTCCCAAACCCCGCACATGCAAATAAACACGGCACCAACACGGCACATTGATGAGAATGTGCCGTGTTCTGTGAGAAGTCAAAGGCGGCACTTGCCTTTCCTGGATGTGCCGGGTTTTGGCACGACGTGTACGCGACGCAGCAATCCTATTGCAAGAACCAAAGCTTTTTTTTTCCCTACCGCCTCCTCGCTGCCGCCCGCTTCTCGACGAAAAAGCGCGCCAAAATGCCGCCTGCACGTATCCAACGTCACCACACACCTGGAATATCTTGACAGCCTGTCTGCACGACAGTTGATGGAATTCCGCAACCAGCCTGAGGTACGTTGTCCTCTGTCTGCGCGCTCGAGTGGTCGTCTAAAAGTAGTGCGAACAAGACCCAATAAGTTTCTTCTTCATTGCCTGTGCTGAGAAGATTATGGTGCTGATATGGCTCGCAGAAGCCAAGCCGGCACTTTCGATGCAATCAGATGTGCCCATTACCCCGCTTTCGACCGTCGTCGCAGAGTCGACACAGCTAGAACCCAACTTAGCTGACTCTGCGGTCAATGCAGCACTCAATGTCGATGTCTTTGCCAATATCGGCTTTGACTTCAATCTCGGCGGGCTAATTGGCAACTCAGATGATCATGCTTCGAATCTCGACGTCTCCAGCGCCGCAGATTTGTTCTCCGCAGCTGATATCAATCCAGCTCTGTTTGACCCCGTCATGTTTGAATTCAACTTCAGTATCCCCATCACAGCTCCTCTGGACGACTTCATGAATTTATTCGGCTCTTGGGACGTTCCCGGCGCCTTTCACGACATTTTTCCAGCCTTGGCAACTGCCCCGCCCATCGAAACACTTCCCGTGCTCCCCCACCTCCAGCGGACGCACTGAGACCGTCTCTGATCACGGAACAGTCTACCTCCGTTGCTCCACGCGCCCCGAGGTCCCGCCGTCGCGTTGAAGTCGATCCATCAAATATTCTTAAGCACGAGAGCCCCGTCGGAACAGAAGCGTCGCGCGGAAGGCGACGTTTCGACTCAGGAGCAAAAGAAGAAAAATTTGAACAAGGTATATAGCTACTTCACTTGAAATAAATTTTATGAAGGTTAACTTTGAATTCAGTTGCAATGAGCGCACTTTTGGTGTTGAGAGAATAAAGTTTTGCTAGCATACTTACCAACCAAAGAGAGTAATAGATACACTGTTGTTTTTTGAACAACACACACTCGGCTGATTCCGGACAATGTGCCGTCTTTCATCCAACACCCGGTACATGATAAATGAATGTGCCGGGTTTGAATGCATGTGCCGTGTTTATTCTGGATGTGCGGGGTTTGGGAATGTTCGTGCACTACGGGTTTGGTTAATCCCGGTGGTTCAACCGTCGGAAAGCATCAGCGATCTCGGTGTTTGTATTTACCAGTGTGCACGACATGATACTGCAAGTGTCTCGTGCACAGGAAACAAGGACTGCAATGTTGAACAACCCTTGGTGTTGAAGAAGGTCAAAATTGTGGTCCAAGGTAATTGTTTTTGAGCAAATTGAGGTTTCAGAGTAGGTATACATGTCTCGAATGATACCCGATGGCTATGCTTTCGAGAACAATACTTCCCAAAGCTGACCCGCGCTCCTGAGCATTACAGATTCGATAGCATACACGAGGTGCAAATACAATGGGCTTCAAATAATCTCTGTTCGAGTTTGATTTCTATTTGCATGATGTGAACAAAAGCTCATCAGATAAAAGGCAGGTTCCATACCTATGGTCCATCATGCAATGAATGCATGAATAGTCATTCTGTACTTTATACTCAGTTCAGCTTAGCGTGCCCACCTGGACGATTTCGGTGATCTTAGCCGCTTTCCCCGCCGCTCCTTGGGCTTATTTATACGCAATCCACGGTACTACCGCCTTCTTAAAGACTCGACACTCATCTGATTTTTTTGAGAGAAAAAGTTTTTCGGACTGAAAAAAAAGTGGCGGGACCACGTCGCCACTTTAAAAGTGGCGGGCGCTCGAGTTTATGTTGCGGGAATCACTGGTTTCCCCGCAACATAAACGACGTGATTGACACCTGTTTTAGTGGGGATACCGTCAATAGGCCCATTTAAGTGGCGGAAGACCGGAAATCACCGAAAAAGTGGGGGGCGGAATAAAAGTGCATTTGGACTGCCATAGATTCGAGCATGATAGACATCGCGCCCCAGATTTCTTCATGATATCCCACACATTGTACTCACATCACGGCACAGAACGGTTCTCCAATCTAACCCAACTTGTCCTAGTTTGATACATCAGCAAGATCACAATCTTCGCGCGAACTTTCATCACCTTGATTTCGCGTTACTCGCGTGAACAAGAGTACACGAACCGCAAGGCCACAAGACTGTAAGAACAAATTATTGATTCTGTAATTTGATACAAGAACTATTGTAGAAATTTGAAAGTATGGTGGTCAGTGTATCGGTCAACAAAGAAGGCACGAAATACATCGAGAGAACATGAAAATGAAAGTCCTCAGGTACAAATGCCGAGCTGTAGACTGGGAGAAGGTGTGCTGCCCGAGCACTACAGTCCATATTAATGATAGTGAGGAATTTTCTCCTGCTTCCATCTCTGGAGTAACAGCTCACACTCCAGTGTCCAGATCAGTGCCATCTCCACAAGGAGAAAACCCATGGATGAGCACGCAGGCAACTTCTGAGCCTAGAATAACTAGTTAACTCCCTGCAAGACCATAATGCATTATGCCTTGGGCACTTTTTTGCTGCCAAAAACAGCTGCGGCGGCACGACCAGGAGTTCAGCAGCACCCTGGATCATCAATTTGTGTGGCCGCTGTTGCTCGCCGCCTCCCGGCACGCGGCCCCTGCTGATCACGCCTGATTGAAAGCGGCCCTCCTGCCTTTTGGGACGATTTTGGTCTCCGTGAGCCCCCAAATGGCCGTTGCATGTCTAAATAAATATTTAAAAATTAACAATGACACTCCGGTGGTCCTGCTCCTCTTCCCACGCCTGACGGACGGTCTGCGCCTCCTGCTCACACCCATCCCAGCCCGGTCCAGTTTTCGCACATAACCAATGCTTTTCTAGTGACACCGTGCCCTACTTCCAGTCCCGTCCCGCCCTGTTTCCGCCCCCATTCCGCTCTGCCCCGGCTCCCGCCCTCTCGCCCACTGCTCCGCTGCACGATCGATGCCCACACATAATGAAACACAAAGGATCTCTGGAGATTCCGCCCTCCTGACATGCCCCCGACCTCCCAACACGCTTCCTGCTTATATGTAACTGATACTTTTTTAGTGACACCATGCCCTGCTGCTCCTGTCCTGCTCTGACTCGGCATCCACCCTCCCGCACGCCCGCCCTCCGGCACCCCCTGTAGTCCCGCCCACTGCTCTGCTGCACGACTAACGCCCACACATAACGAAACATAAAGAGAATCTCTCTTTGGAGATTCTGCCCACCCGAGATAAAACGACGCACCCGCACTCCCGGCGCGCTTCCCGCCCTCCTAATATGCTGCCTGCGTGGCCGACCCCCATCCGACACACGCTCCGCCTTGCCTGTTGCCTTCCCGGCTCCGATCATCAAGGATTATGCAGTCTCTATCTCCAAACTAACTTTGACCTTCATTCCTGCCCTCCTTGCGCTTGTGAGGCATCCTGCAGTCGGCATATGCCTCGCCCGACCATTGCTTGGTTTTTACGTACATGCAACACCTACCGCAACCATCCTCTTCCCGCCACCGCTTTATACGTAAACAACCCTTCTTCTTGGATTCCTCCATCATCCTGGTTCCTTGTCGCCCCTCACCCTCGCCATTAGTTGCAGCCCTGCACCCTGAAATGTGAGTGCTATGCACATATTGTTCGCACGTGCTTGAATGCTCCACTATGGGCGGTATACTGTCCAATAAATCAAAAAAAACACGTTGTGTCAATGGTGCGAAAAAAAACGCGATGATGATGTTTGAACCAAATTTGATGCAATCAGGTTTCGCAGCCACGTGTACGAAAAACACGATTCAAATCAAGTGTGAAAAAAACACAATGAAAGTTCATAGCCAAAAAAAACGCATTGCACACTTCATGCTCCTCAAGCCAGCGCCGGTCATGTGGACCAGGCCGTGATCGACAAATATCAAATGATTATTAAGCTTGTGTGCATGGCTCTTGTCTTCTCCCATTCCTTGTCCACTACCCCCAGATGCCCGACTTCAGCAACTGGGGCAGATGTCGGAATACTCAATGTGGTTTAGGCTGCACTTTTTTTTATTCCATCAACTGGTCCTGTGCCATCCCAGGACATAGGATATGAGTTCCTCCAGATCGGAAGCAGTCGAGAGGGGATCATCCATCGCAGTCAAAATGACCTTGATAGCATCGAGCTGTCGAGAAAGCCATTACACTTCTGCTGTCTCAACATTTGGCAGTGCATCCACAAGGAATTGAGCCTCGTTGGTGATTAGGTTACGCTCCATGAAAAAGTTGTGAGCTTTATCCATGATGGGAGAGGTAGAGAGGTAGGAGCCAATGGTGACAATTGATAACAGCATGCCCATTATGTGGTATGCATTGGTCATGGTTTCTGTGTCCTAGTCATAGTTGAACTCCAGAACATGTTTTTATCTGCTGTTTTGTGCATCATTGTGTTTTTTTTTTTCGTTTACATTGTGTTTTTTTTGTCTCTGTTAACAAGCCAGCGCCGGTCATGTGGGCCAGGCTGTGATCGACAAATATCAAATGATTATTAAGCTTGTGCGCGTGGTTCTTATCTTCTCCCATTCCCTGTCCACTACGTCCCAGATGCCCGACTTCAGCAACCGGGGCGGATGTCTGAACACTCAATGTGGTTCAGGCTGCACTTTTTTTATTCCATCGGCCGGTCCCGTGCCATCCCAGGACACGCATCCAGGCCTTGTCAAGTGCGCAGTTTGTGGGTGCTTTGCTGCCCAGCACGCTAGTTTGGGCGAGGCGCACCTGTTGAAAGCTTCTTGAATGGTGGAAAAGGTGCCCTAATTTTCTCCATTTAGTCTGTACCGACCCCAGCCCCGGCCCGAGAGGCTGCTCCGCCACCTCAAGCTGCCGCACAGAGCACACCAGTGCCGCCATCGGCCACGTTTAGGACCATGCAGAACTCCCGCACATCTGCGGTGCCGAATGCATTCCGTGCTCATGCTCAAAGACGCCAGGTAGTTAGCGAATCCCAGCAAGGGAATGGCTCGGCTGATCATTCTGCGCCGAAAAAGTTTCATCCCGCTCAAAATGTCAGGGTCTTTTTCATCGTAACACTCATACTAAGCTCTCTTCAGTCGAAGCTTGAAGCTGACCTGAACCCACTCGATCCCGGTGGCAAGAAACGCAAGCGCAACCAGGGCAAAGAGAGACGTCCCCCCACGGCACGTAGAGATTTAAAAGCATATAGCGCTGTTCTGGTGGAAGGTACGAGGTCTTTTAACACCAGCCAATATCACGAACCCAATACGAACAGGTACGAGGGCCGTTAACACGAACCAATACGACAAACCCACCGCGAACAAGTACGTAACTTCTATCTCATTTCCAAACTGATCATTGTCCCTAGGCTTCGTTTATTGAATACCCAAGGGTATGTACAAGTAATCAGTCTGCACAACGACACCAGTGCGGCAGAAATCTCGGCCGCGGTCCATGCAGCATTCGAAGCAGTTCCTGCGGTGGACACCTACGGTTTCGCCTTCTCGAAGTTCATGTCGTCAACGTCCCAACTCTCTCGGGCAGGACCAGCAAGAAGAGCTCATTCCGTCTCCAACCTGTGAGCGGGGCCCTTGATATGGAGACTTGGAAACGGTGCGTCCTCGGCATTATACGTTCTGTGGACACTGTAGACTCACAACTCCGATCATTAGTGCTCGTGCTCAGACGACTGTCCGAGATGCTGGACCCGGGTATAAAAATACAATTTTTCTTGCCCTTGGCCACGAGGCACCTGATCTCGCGCTTCCTGGCCTGAATACCTCTGTCCATGATCGCGCTCCTTCAGCCTCGATTGATTCCGGGAACGACTCTGGTTCGGAGTCGGACAAAGACAATTCCGGGCCGAAAAGTCGCAAGGATGGAACAGACTCCGAGGTGAGAATATTGTTCTTGATAGTCACTCACCATTTGAATTCCCCCAGCCGCCTGTTACTGCAGCTAATAGCGGGAGTGATAGCGAGGTAATGACAGTCTCGTTCCTGCAGGTATCGGCTAACCGGAGTGATAGTCGACTGGCGAACGTAAATACAAAAAGGAGAGAACCGAAACGCCACCATACAATGAGGCAAGTTTAGATTTTTGACATTCATAGTCTTTCTGACTATGATTTCTAGCGCTATGCTGATGTTGAAATGGACGAATCTGAGGTCTGTTGATAACTCTTCACCATCAGCGATTCCAATCCATTTTTAGATGAATTATTCTCCGTTCACTGGCGCATCCTCGTGGGACCCTTTCCCCGAGTCTCACAGTACTCCGGTACGCTTGCTCCAGAATATTTCAAAGCCGGAAAACACGTCCGACGGCATATGGGTAGACAAAACAATTTTCTGACATCGTGTCATCTGAATGATCTTTTAGTGGCGCACTATTCCCATTCCGTATATGGCACCGTTCAATTCTTACGAGCCGCTCCTTACGGACGTTATCGAGTCTGCCGAGTGCGGTCAAATCTCCCCTAGCGCTTTCTTTGAGAAAGTCACCAAGTATATTCTCATCCCACTTGAACCAATCACCAACCTCGCGCTGGATCTGATCTGCCGCGATGATCCCGCACAGTTCCTCAAACTGTTTGGTGTCGGTCCAGGCGGTATTAGTATTCTTTTACCAGCATTTGAGCAGGTGTATAGGGGCCTCGTTCGGCTTCGCAGCTCAGGGGTAAAACTCGACGCAAACGAGCTCGCAAGACAAGCACGGCTCGAAGACGTGTCGCAGGATTTGTTGACGTGTCTGAAGCACTTTCGTTCTGCAAATCATCGGTCCCTGTACGATCCGAAGGGTGGTTTCCGTGAGCTAGCCCAAATTTTGCACAAGTCGGACCATTTGTTGCCGGTATTTGTATTCTGCGTTATATCAGAATAACCCGTTCAACTCACAATTTTTGTTCAGGTCGGTGACAAGAGTAATCCTATGCATCGCCACCTGGAACAGGTCAACCTCGATCTCGATTCTGAGACGAGTCTAGAAAGTTCTCTCACCGAGGCCTTTGGTTCAGCTACCGATTCACGCCACATGAATCGATCCATCCTCGTCGGCGGGGAATATGGTCTAATCCGGTTCTATCAGCTCATTGTTGAACCGTTCTTGGACAGCGTGGAAAGACCTGATTACGATATCATCTTCGCTCTTTTGAACAACTGCAGCCGCGCTCTGGGTCGGAAATGCGCTAATTATTTCAAAGTATCCCTCTCATGCACACTTTATTTTGGGTGACTTACGAGCTACTCCTTCAGACGAAGCCGGGTCGTGGCCCCAAGGCTGATGCATCCAATCCCGATTCTGAACCCGTGCGTCTTTGTCCAACTCCTGTCGAAGAATCACTAAATTAATTCAGGGACTGCGCACTCGTTCCAAGACAAAGGGGTGACTCTGTTCCTCGTATTTCAAAGTAGGATCTATGGTGTCCTGTCCGGCGACTTTCCTGCAATAAATTTATTTTCATGTTACATAGAAGCGGATATTTCAAGAAGCCCCACCCCGAGACTGATCATTTTGCGAATGCCGGGGAGTTATATAGCGACTCCCCTGATGGTTAGTGAAATGAGAGCGACCTGGATCATTACTGACGTTGATATCGCAGACATGACTGGAACGGAATCAGCCGCTGAGGATTGGTATCATGAGCATCATTTCAAGCCGGCACCAGGCATAAAGACCAGGCGTGCACGAAGACATACAACTGCTCCTGTTCCATGTGAGTTTGAACCGGTTCAATTGATCGATTTAACGTTCGGGATTTGCCACAGCATCTGATAGCGAGGATTATAAGCCAAAGCCAAAGCCAAAAGCCAAACCTGAATACGTTGCTTGTGAGTTGGATCAGATTCACACGGCTGCACATTGACATTAGTACTAGCTTCCGGGAGCGAGGACGATTATCAGCCGGGGTCGCCGAGGACGAGGCCAAACAAACCCTGGGTTGATGTTGACACTCCGTCGCCGAAGAAAAAGAAGCCTTACGTTCCCCCGCCAAAAAAGAAGTCAAAACACGAGAAGGACTTGGAAGACGCAAAGGCGCTCGAGGGTTTACATTTGGAAGCCTTGTGGGAAAGGCTTCGTAAACGCTTTCAGTATCCTAATGAAGCTCGGCGAAATTTGTTGACGGAACAGCTGAACAAGAGCGTCAATAAATATAGGGCATTGACCCTGGTGAGTCTGCATCCCGCACTTTTTGAGCCATTCTTGATGTGTCCATAGATTTATCATGATGATCATAACACGAAGGAGAGTGCGGAGTGGAGAGAGATTTGTCAAATAATCATCAGAGCTCTGACGACTTGTCAGCGATAGTCTAAGCTAACTTGGTTTCAACATCTTGAATACACAGGATTCAACTCCCGTTTACAATCATTCTGCTGCCTGAATTTCTCAACGAGAACAGCGCTGAAATTTGTTGAAGAGACTTTGAAAATTCCGATTATGAAACACCTTTGTGATCTCAAGGTTCCAATGAATTGATGTCCCGGACATCCTTCAAAATAGTTTTGGCACGGAATTTACTGACGAGAAAAGCCCCGCGCCAATTTTTGTCAATTCACTCACTTGATATCTCGTCATAAACAGTATCTAATTGAAATCGAGTTTCGTCGAGCCTAGACTGTAGTGCGCTATTAAATGAATCAAAATGCGGGATACTGGAGTTCTTGATTGCTAACTTGCAAGAGTGGGTCATTAGCTTTCCTAGCAGCATGCGCTCTCAAGGGTTCAGTGCAATATGAAAATTCATCCCGGAGTGGTACAATGCCAGAAGTCACTCTGTTGTTTCAATTCTAGACGATAAAAGCACTACAGCTTCACAATAAACATCTATGCCCCAGTTCTCATCATCTCGGCCGAAATCGAAGTCCCCCATTTGTTCCCGAGCATATTCCAACTCTTCATCGTCATTGATACAGATCCCGGCCTCGCGCTCGGCTTCTATTCCTGCAGGTTCCTCAGAACTGCATTCAGGCTCGTCTTGCCGGTCAGCCGCCGGAGGGTGGGGCGCATCTCCATCGTAGCCGTACAATGAATCTGCAGCCGTCTGGAGATCGTCACCGTTGTCCCCAGTCCAGTAGCCCCGCTGGATGGCCATTTCACGACTCAACTCAAAAATGGCAATTGGGGTCCTGTGGCCAGCCGTCCGAATCTTGTGGTGGTTCCAGGCATCCCGGGTCCGATTCAGGGAGGCCTGTATGCGCGGCTGAAAAACGAGAAATAAACACGATCGGTGCACGGCTCCTCAAGGTGGAAGAAGATCTGTCGGTACGTCTCGAGAGTGTCCTTGCGAACATCCCGCCACAGTCTTTCTATTCAAACATTGTGTAGAGACCTGAACAATGACCATCAGCTATTCTTAGCATCGCCGAAGACAGTATGAAACCGGCCTTCCGCGCAAATACGCCCGATGATTTACACCCCAGTGACGGATCATCTCCCGCTCGATCTCGTTATTCTCTCGTCCAAAATCGCCCCTGACCCTACTAGGCCAGCCATATTGCAGGACAGCGGCGCGGAAAATTTGCCCGACGGTCCTGGAACGCTTATTTGACCGGCATTCCAAGTATATGATGAGCCGCGAATGGCCGTCAATGCAAGCGTGCACCCAAAACCCCCACGGCCGTAACTTCTCATTGCCGTCATTGTGCCACAGTGCATTGGCTCCCCGTACTTTATAGACCCGCCTCTTTATTATTCCCGACCAGCTAGACAGCGTTAGTTAGCGATACTTCAACGACAGCACACGTGAACTCAACCGAACGAGAACCCCGAGACGATCAACTCTACGTAAGCTCTCTTGCACTCGTGCACGTGGTACGTGCACTTGTCGTGATTCCAGATGGCCCATAACGATGGTGATTCCGGCAAAAGGATGCGCAAGGGAGATTTCTGACACAAGCTCGTCAAGTTCGTCGTCCGTGAGCTGTGAGTACTCCTTCCTCGCAGTCGAGAATCCTCGCTTTTCCATGTGATTGTAAAGCGTGGACCGTGAGACTCCCATGGCAACGGCGATATCGGGCCAAGGATTGCCAAGGTCATGGAGCAAGATGGCCCGATCAAGATCAAGTTCATACTCCGGGCGGCCCCTATTGCCGGTATGGCGACGAGGAATGTGAGTATGAGGCGCAAGGGGAGGATTCGAGAGAAAGCCATCCAGAGGAGCAAGTAAGCTGTCTACGTAGCATATGAGTTCCTCCAGATCGGAAGCGGTCGAGAGGGGATCATCCATCGCAGTCAAAATGACCTTGATAGCATCGAGCTGTCGAGAAAGTCGTTCCACTTCTGCTGTCTCGACATTTGGCAGTGCATCCACAAGGAATTGAGCCTCGTTGGTGATTAGGTTACATTCCATGAAAAAGTTGTGAGCTTCGTCCATGATGGGAGAGGTAGAGAGGTAGGAGCCGATGGTGACGATTGATAACAGCGTGCCCATTATGTGGTATGCATTGGTCATTGTTTCTGTGTCCCAGTCATAGTCGAACTCCAGAACACGTTTTTATCTGCTGTTTTGTGCATCATTGCGTGTTTTTTTTCGTTTACATTGTGTTTTTTTGTCTCTGTTAACGCCATCGTGGTTTTTTTGGGTTTCCATTCAACTATCGTGTTTTTTTGAGACTAGGAACTGTCACAACGTGTTTTTTTGAAAGATTTACACCCCATTGCGACGAAAATATGCAAAATCTCACTACAATGTGTTTTTTGAATTATTGGACAGTATGCTTGCCATACTCCACCACAAACGTCATAATAATGTTGGTTTCAGACGTAATAAGGAAGGAGCTGTGAAACATCAAAGAATTTGTGCTAGAAGTTCGATTCCTTCCTACATGGCGGAGTTGTTCAATGCTGCACTCCCCGGTTATGTTGCCTGACAAGGCCTCAAGCTCCTTTGGCTTTGGTACATACTAATCTTCTTGCATGCAATAATACCTTGCTCGATTGTACCACACATTACTCGTATCTTAAGCAGATGTACTGATTTTATGTGCACCTGTTTACATTCTTCTTCTTCCAGACTCTTTCTCCCACACCGCCGCTGATTCCCGAGCGTGCAACTGTTTGTTCTTGACGGAGCGCCTGTAGATTTCCAACTAGCGCTCAACTTTAGATCATTGTTCCACTGTTTTGGTTGCCTTGAGGCACTTTAGCCTCAGGCACCAGCCCCATTGCGGTCAACTTTCGCCCACTCCAGCTCCACTCAAAGGAATCGTTCCGTCCGAATCCTGTCTCATCTTTCTCCCACCATCTCCCCCACTGTCGTCTCAACCTTCCTGCTCCTTCAGCTGCCTTTCACGCGATAAAGCCCTTTGCAAGCCGTCGCAAGCATCCAATCAAACGGAGGACCATCTCTGGATAGACGTTTAAAAAGGAACAGCTGTCTCGATCTGTCCGGCAGCCTTACTTTCTGTCCCATCGTTCCATCCTTTGTTGGCTGCTCTCTCTGTGCATTCCTTTCGACAACGTCCTAGACCTGGTCCTCTGCGGCAACACCTCACCTACACATCGGATTTTCCAATCGCTTTTAATACGTGTTTTCAATCCTGGAATATTTAGACCTTCTGCAAGCCCTGTGGTCGTCAAGATCGAGTCGGAGCACGCAAAAACCAACTGTCATGGGCAAGCCGTTGGCTGCTACAAGCTGTATAGCAACCATATCAAGATCAGTTGCACAATCAAGCTCAAAACTGTTCCTCGCCATCTGACCGCTTCAAGCTGACAGCCGCATCAAGTTCTCCGCAAGACCCCAACCTCAAACACACATAACTCTTCAAATCTCAAGTTCCACGACAAACACCTTCAAGATGGTCATGATCCAAGTCGTTCAATACGCAAAGCGCACGACTAACTGCCCCAAGTCTTCAAAACATTCGTGGTGCGTGGAGTCTATGGTGCGTAATGGGATGAGTTATTCGCCTATTTGCCTGTAGTTGACCAGCCTATTATGTCCAGCCTCTTCGTTGGTAGTGCCAGTCCCCGCTGTAAACCGGCATCAATATACACCAGCGCTCATTTTCCTCAATAGTGGGGTCTTCTTTGCCAGCGCCCGGCAAGTGCTCTCGTATCGGAATGGTTAACTCCGGTCATATTTCATTCAACACTCTCCTCGGCGACCGTCCTAATATCGATTGTATCCTCCTCACCTCGTATTTAAGATAGTCATTTCCCGGGCATATTTTATCGCCGTTCGTTGCTGACATTCATTTGAATAGTCTCAAATCGCGTGCTCAAGGACCGCATCAAAGTTGATGTGGCGTGGCCGTGAGCTTTTAGTATGTTTTCCTTTTCTCTCATTTCGTTGGTTTTTAGTATTGAAGCGTTGACTGATGTCACGTATCCAGATCTTTATTGACAGACCAATGCAAACATGACAAGTAAGATTCAAATTCCTCTTTTAAACACGATTCCCGACTGCTGACTACTGCGATTTTTCTACATTCAGGTCTCCGGAGCCGGATTTTCCCAATGTTTCAGAATTCACTGGAGATGCGTTCGCGATCAAAGAAGTGAGCCCGCCCGGTCTTTGATTTTCACCGTTCGAAATACTCATGCTGGCTTGGCAATCACCCATCACTTCTACTATGACGAAGGGTATACGTCCGCCATCTATGAGCGTCTATTATCTGGTACGTTGTTGATTCCCCGTGGGGCGTGCAATAAATCTTTGGTATATAGACTCGGTTCTACAACATTTTTTCAGAACTTCAGAAATGGGACTTAACACCCGGTATCGTAGCTGCTCTGGGAGAACCAGTCGACATGGTAGGTACATACTGTAGCTATGGACTTTTCTGCAAGTTCATAATATCGCCTGTATTGAGTTGCGTATGGCGCCGGAGCGAAGCGAAGGCTCATCTTGTGTAACCTTAATCGGTTCTAACCTCTTCTCCGCTTATCTCGCACCAGCTGTTTCCAGGGATGGTTCGTTTTGAAGGACCACCGCAAAGTAGCCAACTCCTCTTTCTCTCATCTTGCACTTGCTACTGTAGACATAGATTAATGATTGTAATATTAGCCTACATTCAATAACATGCTCTGCTTGGTTCAACTCCAATTCATTCCCGGTTGCGAGTGTCGCACATACGTAAACTTACTCCCTTCAGATCTTCTCCCCGCTCGCACGAGAACCTGCCTGCACGGCGTCATCTCCGCCCCGCCCGCGGCACTATAATCGTCATAGCCTTCCCCTGCCAAGATATACTCATCGCTCTGCACATCCCCTCTTAAGCCCTCTCCTTCATGTGCTTCATCCTCAACCTCAACAGTGACCAGCTCGTAGCATCCCTCAATCCTAGCTCTGCTCTCAGCCTCCTCCACCGCCTCCATCGCTGCCACAACAGCCAGTACATGCTGTGCCCGCTTCTTTCCCCTGGGCAATCTCTCCTAGCTCCACCGCTTTATTACCCGCTCCCTCAAATTTTCATACATGTCTGCATCCCTGGGTGCATACACCACCGCCCCCTTGGCCTCGGCACACGGGATAACCCCTACCAGCACCACCGCTGTGCGCTGCCACCACTTTCGCTCTTCGTGCTCAAAGGAAAAGTATACCTGACAAAACTCTTCCTCAAGCAACTGAATCTCGTTCCAACGCTGCGTGCATGCAAACACTTTGAACCATTCAACCTGCAAAGCGATCTCGCAGTCAATATCTTGATCAACGTCAAGAATGATGATCATTCTCCAGACCGGCATCCGTCCCGTCCGTTCCGGCCACTACCCAAATCCAGGACACCTGCTGGTGGTTCTCTGCGCCACGCCCCACGTTCACGTTCTCATCCATGTCGGCATCTTCTTCAGTAGGTAGGAGTCCGTGCGCACGCAGCTCCCAGTTGCGCTGCTGCCGTTTAACTTCGCACACCACTCGTTCCTTAGCCTTCTTTCGCAGGTCCTCCGTGTCTTCCATACAACAGATGTCATCCCTTTTCAGTACCCTTCACCCCACCAGATCCTCGTCGCCGCCACTCAGCTTTCGAATAGCCTCCCACATGTTTTGGTATTTCTCTGAATGAAGTCTGATTTTGCTCTCGTTGCGCGCGACCATCGTCCTCGATCCAGTGTTGGCCGTTTGATGACAGACGTGGTTTTGTTTGTATATCAGCAGTTGTGACTTGATGTGGAGCTGATTGCAGAGGCGAGTGAGAGCTGTCCGACACTGAGCATCCCGTATCAATGCCTCGACGTGATGTAGGCCCCCAGCCCAGTGCGCCCTCTGTGCATCAGTCAGCACGGATGATAGGAGAAGGGGAACATCTTTGACTAGCACTGACAGGGGAAGCGCGAGGTCGCCGAGAAGCTGCAGAGCCGCAGGCATGTGGGCTGCTTGGATCTTGCGAAATCAAGCTATTCTGCGATTCAGTTTCGTGTGCATGGCCGCCAGGTCGATCTGCATGTTCATTGTTCTGGCCTTCAATTCTGCCTGTAACTGTACATGACCCTAATAAATACACAAGTACATCAATCTCGGAGGATCCGATGTGGATGAAACAGATGCACTGCTCTTCTTTCAAGACGCAATGAAAGAGAGCTTGGGCTGACCTCGTGCACCGACGGCATGCCACAAGCAGCGTCCTGTGCTTCCTCCTGGGCGAATTGAAGGCCTCGGTCAAGCCTTGGTATATCTATCAGCATGCAGAGATCGGGGCTGAGACCGATACTTGCGGGATTCACTGCGTTGAACAGCCGGTTAGAATGCTCCATTTCTAGCCGTCTAGTCGGGCATAGCCGTTTTGGCAGAGTAGCCGTGTCTAGCCGGCTAGCCATGCTGTGTCGTGACGGCTCGGCATGTCTCCACAAGCGATGTGGAGGCTTGCCGGCGGCTAGGCCGTATAGACTCAGGGTGTAGAGGCACGTGGCGCCACCTACACGCCGCACTGTCGCCGGTGTTGTCGCAGGGGTACCAACACCTTGACTGCGGCTGTGTCTAGGCGACCTCCACTAGCCGAGTCTAGACGCATTTGGGCGCCTCCGTGGGTCTCGGCGCGGCATGGCCATCGCCTAGCAACACCTAGACTTTGGCTGTTCTGGGAAGCTGTTCAACGCAGTGATCGTCAACAGCAGGTGTGTTATAAATTGCAGCAATTTGTTCATGTTCCTCGGTTTCGGCCATGAGCTGAGCCTCATAATTTGTCATGCATGCCAAATGTTGAGAATTCTGGAGTTGTCCTTTGAGAGATGTCTTGACTTGGATCCATTTTCCAAGTTTGCCACTGCCTTCTTTCTGGCAAGCAGTGCAACATACAGATTTCCAGTCAGCTGAGTATTCAAGGTATTTCTCTGCCTCTGTTTAAAAGATTGATATTGAGCCACACAACAAGGGTAAATGAAGACCCACCTGGCGGAGGCCTCCATGGTGGCAGCGGCATTTATGGGTGGCAAATATTTAGTACGACACTGATTTTGATTCGGACTTGGGCGTGACAGATGTGACAGATCGTGTTTGCGCGATGCGACTGCAGCTTGTTCAGAGCTTTGTGGCAAGTCACAATGTGAGACACTTTATTTCCTCTTGCACCATGGCTTCATCTGCCAGCATCATGCAAAGAGCCAGAGCTCATGCTGCAAAGAAACAACGATTGCAGGGTTCAACACCAGTCCCCGGTACCTCGAGATCAAGCAGTCCACCACCCATGGACAGCATCAACTCTCCCAATCTATGCACACCATCCATGCCACTGCAACGAGTTGCCCAGAATACCTTAGTGGAAATGGTTATCATGAAATCTGCCAGAGAGCAAGCTTTGAAAAGCAGAAAGCTCAATGACAATTCTCAAGCAGACTACAGGCACTTCCTTGAGGTCAGTGGCACTTTTGAATACATTCAGAACTTCCTCTTCAATTTTACAGACTTCACACCCACTAGACTGCGAAGCTATTCACCACCTCGCTGTTCTCGAAGTGCATGAACTACTCCAGGATAACACCAAGCAATGCGAGCAAAACTGGCAGCCATCCAAAGAGCTCTCGATATGTCATTCAGATGAACACTTCCACTTCTCTTGCTTGTTCTGGTGACAGGTGGCAGAAAACTATTAAGAAGAATATTTGTGCTTTGCTTGTCATGCCCAACGTGCAATATTATAGGGGCTCCTTGGCTCAAACAATAATCATGTGTATTGCCTTATCTTTGTTTTCTCAGTCTGATTTGTCTCAGGATGCGATGGGCAAGTCTGGTACACCTGGGCTTCCCAAAGATGATTTGCACATCAGAGACTACTTGGGCCATCTGCTATCAGCTGATGAGAACACGATCAAGGCCATGGTCAGTGAATGATCTTTTGGTCGCTTATTCTCGCCCATTGTTTGTAGCTCAAGTCAATGAACTCCCAGATGAAGGACAAGCGCAATATTGCTCAGGCCACCACCAACATCTTGAGCTCTTTCAGCTTATCTCAGTCTGTCCACCCAACACTTTCACTTAATCACCGCTTCACCCTCATTGTATGTGGCATTTCTTTGAGTGGATGTCTTCTCATTTATTCCCTCATACAGCACAAGCACACCAATGCTGAGCCTGGCCCTGAGCCACCCTAGCAATTTGTTCATTTTGCTAGCTAAGGAAAAACCATTTAGAGCAGTTTGCAGTACAACAGACCCAGACATTTTTTTTTTTTCAAATTTGCAACTTTTGACTAGCACAGCTGCCTTGACCTTGATTCTCAACCATTTCCCCTAAGAATAAGCTCATTTGATTCACATTAAAAATCTGGAGTCAGGAGAGTATCGGCATTTTTGATCTGCCCATATAATAGAAAACTTGTGGTAGCCACCAGGAGCCACCTGGTGGCTGATCGGGCATGCGATGGCAAGTGGCTGATTGGGTGGCTCAACTTATGTCTTTGTCCTTTGGCAAGTACCTCTATTATTGCTTCTATTGGTTGCCCCAGGCCCACTACAGTTGGATTTGACTAGTCCATGGCCAATCCATAGCTTTCTGTTCAAAACAACAAAAATGTTTCCTTGATTCCTCAGAATTGAGTGGTGAGCAACGCAGATAAGGCCTATGCTGACTCTAGGATGGCTTCCCAACAGGTGATATAGGATATAATGTTCTCACAGTACAGATTGGAGCAGCCACCGGATCAGCCACAGCCACCGGTGACCGCATGCCCGATCAGCCACTGGGTGGCTCCCGGTGGCTACCGCAAGTTCTCTAATAAAATTTCTTCCTGAAAAATTTGGTTTTGAGTAGGATACCTGTACCACTTGGAATACTGCCCTCATGGACCTATGCTAACAATTTTTTTTAATCAGGCAGTAGGATGATGTACACCAACTGAATCATACCCGGTGCATATGATACATCAATTCAGTCACATACTCCCAATTTTCAGGGTGGTCTAGTACTTAATACAAAATTTGCAAAGGGCTTTGTAGTGTGAAGAGTTTTGTTTCTCTGTATCTTCAACATAGTATTCCCACAAGCTTTTGTTGGACAGCATTTCGAGCTGGTGTATGTAGAATTGACAGGATCGTAATGGCAGTGATATAGTCTGTCACATGATTTCTTAAGGATTATCAAGGGCTTATGGAGATCTCCGAGTTTGTCAAGGCCTTATATCAACCCCTCATTAAGCCTAACCCTTAATTAGGCCCTAGGCCTTAACATGCAACACTGGCAATGGCTGCCAGTGGCATGTGTCAATTTCATCAGCAAGCTCAGGATAAGATTCAGGTAAACCGAGAATTCTATCTCATTCCTGTCTCACATATGGCAGTAGTAGTGTAACAGTATTACTGCAATATTTTTGAAATTTGCACACCTAATTTAATAGAAATCAGCACAAGGTGCCATCACTAAAAAAAAATACACAAGTTGCCAGTCAAGAAAAAGACACAGGTGTATAGTGCAATGAGAAAAGACATGGATTGTACATCAGCATGGAAAAAAAACACACAGGTGGGGAATCAGCCAAATTCTACACACCTTTCGACATGGAGAAAATACACAACTTCAAATAGACCAAATAGAAAATACGCACACCAAATTCACAACATTCAGTTACCGAGCGTGACACTGGCCGCGTATAATGAATTGATCGCCGATCACGCGGCATTCCCACATCAAAACACATCATACAGTTGAGCGTACTCCTCAGACTGGGTTGGTTCTGATTATGAAGTTGGGATTTCCCTACATATTGCTTGCCCAATTTCTCGTAGTTGGATTTGCACATCAACAAACTGTCCCTTAGGTTTGTGCTCCGTTTCATATTGAGGTGCAAGACATTCACATGTGCGACAGACACACATGCCCATGAAACTATCTCTGTTGATAGAGGAGCACCTGAGAATCATAGTGACCCATTTTATCCCACATAGCTATCATACATACTAGAGGAACTTGTTGGTGCAGCTTACGTTCAGGGTGTTCTCAAGAATTTGATTTTTCGATTGATTTATTCACCTCCAGCTTGGCTTCGCATATTCATCATCTTTCCAGGTTAGTGACCATACAGTTCGGGATGCTGGCTGGCAGGTGAGAAGCAACAGCATGATCGTATTTATTGATGGTGACAAGAGAACATGTTGTAGTTGGACATACCTACCAGGGACCCAATGTTATTAATCTTTGAACTGAATGAATGCGATTTGAGGCACAATCAGTCGGCAAGGGGATGGTCAGGATATAAATGAACTTAATGTGACAAAAAGGTAGAAATGCACAGACCCCAGAACTCCAGTCTCCCCACGGGGCATGCAATTAGTCTGGAGGGTAATCAGTCGGTCTGCCTGGAACCAAGCGAGATAGTGGGCTCACATTTTGATCAATAATGAACTGACTTGGATGTCCAACGATGTCACGTCTAAGTATATCATAGCTGCAGTTCAGAATTACTGTAAGTTTTCATTTAATTCGACAGTCACACGTAACACACCCCTGTGTCGATGCCGAATTTTAGTCGAGGTCACGTGTCATGCGGCCCTTTGTCGAACCTCCAGGCGGTCATGCAGGTTCTAAAATGGGGGAAAGAGCTGGAACAGGTGCAAAAAAAAACGAAATTTTTTGGTTCGGATGTTGAAAATCTTCAGATGTCACGCAAGGATTTGCTGGTTGCCGAAATGTCGAATTGCTCAAATGGGTCACGCGTCACGCCCCGTGTCGATTTGAACGAAAAAGTACAGTACGCAAACACACGAATGAATGAGGCCTAAAATGAAGCTTGTGGAAAAGGATCCAACAATGTCAGCCAGTGATGTAGCACAGATGTATATATGGACAAAGTTTCTGGAGCATTGATATCAAGGACTTGACTTAAGCATACGAATCCAGCGGTAGTTCTGATTCGGAATGTGCATGCTGTAACTTGGATCCAACCAAGGAACGTCAAACATCAGATTACGTGGCTGCCGGTTGAGTCAGCAAAAGGTCATGCAGGCAGTCAATGTCCGCGAGCTTGAGGGGAGAGATCACTTGGTCAGTATCAATGAATTGAGGTGAAATGAAGGGTACATTGCTTACCTTACATTCACGAGATGCTGTGGCAGATCCAACCCAAATTGAAGGCAGAGAATCAGAATAGGACTTGATTCATATTGTGATAAGACAGCCCTTGCTGCATTGCTAGCCCATGCTAGTTCAACAGGAAGTGCCATCAGTTGCGGCCGAAGAAGCCGTGTTGGCCGTGTGCCGAATTGAAAGTCCGAAACACACCCATTAGGTCATGGTGTGACTGGAACATCGAGGTCAGGAAGCTGTGCAATTTTCATTCCTTGCAGGTTGTGTCTTTGTTAACACAGCCCTAAGTGGTGCAATTTTTCCAACCTGTGCATTTTGAGGTCTCAGGTAACGTGTGCATCTTTTTCCGTGCTGGGAATAGGTTGTGTGACAAAGTTTGTGGTTTTTAAGGTTGTGCATTTGGAAGAAGCACTGGTTGTGCATTTTTGAGTGCATCATCAACCTGTGCAGTATTTTACCAGCTTCATCATGGTTGTGTGAATTTTGACAACAACACACCAGGTTGTGCTAAAAATAATATTGTTACCCTATGACAACCATACTCACAAATGTGTTTGCCACATCTGTGCAAGGACCTGAAATGTCATTCAATTTGCGATTCAATTTGAGAAGGATAACAGCAAACTTGAGGCCCATTCCTACCCGATAGTGAACACATTATTGGATCAAGCCACAAATGTACTTGGCATCCCACCAAGCAATTCCTTTCAACTCCACCCCCAGTACCCTATCATTTTGAACGGGTCTTATATGTATTGTCAATGCGATGTTAACATTGACACACAAAGGGATTTTCAATACCCTTCTTCTACACATTGAGGGGAAAGCCTTGTGAGGCTGGTGTTGTTCTTTTTTTGACCATGCACTCAGCTGATGAGTCACTGCAGATGAATGGGGATTATCCGAATCAGAAATGATTGTTTTTCAATGGAATATTATAGTGTCCAATTGTGCAAGGGTTCATTGCATTATCCGCCACCACACAGGAGTGTGGATATGCCATCCTCATGGCTGGTCCCTGCTTTCCTTTATTTGCCTTCCCCAAAGAGGTGCTGTTACATATCTCCGATGAAAACCTCGTTAAAATAGTTGATGACTAAGTCTGGCCTGATCTCATCAACAGCAAAAAGATGGAATGCCTTTTCTTATTTGAACCTCTATATAGACTGGGTTCCACTGCTTCCCTTCAACTAAGACATGTGATCTGCATAGTTGTCAAATCACATGCTGAGGCATGTTCCGCGGTTACTTTCCCTGAAGGTTATTGTGATTCAGGACCCTCTCACCCAACCAAGTATCCTGAAGTGGTTTCAAAATTACTGGGGATACATTCGGAATCCGATCCAGTACAATCATCATCATCATCATTGTCATCATCAAAGTTGTCGGAGTTGAGTGCAGTATGTCCTGCTTACAATATTGATGGCTTCTTATTTATTCTTCCACAAACAGGGATATTGTGGACCTACCTTGCATCTGCGGCCATAAATACCGAGGTGTGGAAGACAGAATGAAAAGCTTCCTGTAGGCAGTAAAACAGCCACTGGCTACCTTCCAGATAGCCCTGATAAGCTTCGGGTCAGGAAACACCAGAGGAAAACGAGTGAAGAGAAAGACCCGGATTATAAGGATTAAAGTGCATAGGACAAGACTGGGGGAAAAGAAATGTTCTGAGTTGTAGCCATGTATGAATCTGTAGAATTTGGATGTATGAGAGACACATGAATTACTTGATTGTTTTCTTGTTGTTTCCTTATCCCATTCTTTTGCAGCAGGTGGGTGCCAAAGTTGTCACAACATCACAAGGTCACCCACTCGAGGTTACCTGCAGCTTCAAAACCAGGACTCTTTCTTCACAAGCCACCACCAAGTGTAGAGTGCTTGGTGCCTGGTAAAACTTCCTCTCTGCTAATAAGGGTGCCCCCCTCTCACACACTGCCCCAAAATGAGCCATCAGCCATTTTTGGCTCAGCCACCATTTGATGTCCCCCTGAATAAGGTTGATGGAGCCCCTTGGTACTGCATGCCTTGAAAGCCACCGGGTGGCTACTGATGGCTCTACCACAAACTCTCTATTCTTAAGCAGGTAAAACTCGTGACAGCATATGTAGCATCCTGGGCAGGGGTAGTGTACCAGGATGCCTCCCAAGGCACCAGACAACAAATGCACAAGTCTTTTTGTATATTAAATAAACTGTGGAAATGTGCATACTGCTTCCTAATCGGGACCATGCCCGTCTTCCTCCACATTGATATGCCCAGTGTAGATCACTGGGCAACATTGAATGGCGGGCTCTTTCCCTCTCTTACTGAGCACTTGCAAGATCCCCAAAGTCATACCTTGTGTAGCTGCGGAGTTTTTTGGCTTCCATAGAGAGTATGCAGTGGAGCCACCTGGTGCCACCGGGTGGCTCATCAGGCATGCGGTGCTGGGTGGCTATGTCACTTGGTGGCTGATTGGGTGGCATGGAAAAAATCGATTCTTGACTTTTTGTACATGCACTGTGCCTATACAAATGTGTCCCGTACACACATGAGCACCGGCAGGGTGCCAGAAACAACTTCGCCGAGCCCTTCTCCACACTCCGAGAGGAACTGCAATTCAGACATAACTCAGAATGACCTTTTGCATAGGTAGAGGGAACAATAGTATTCATGCATGATCAGCAAGGTATTACACACCCAATACAGGCCACAATGAGCAGGCTCCCAAACAGCCACCAGTTCAGATAGCCACCCAGCACTGCATGCCTGATGAGCCACCCGGTGGCACTGAGTGGCTCCACCACATACTCTGTAATAAGAGATTAGAGTTCAAAGGGAGATTAGATAGGCAAGTCTTTGTCTCATTCCACCGTATAAACCTCATTCTTGTCATGAATTCTCACTCTCTCCTTGCATTCAGATTCCTCGCCACGCAACCCCCTCCACCTCCCACTTCTCCTCTTACTTTTTCTGCACCGCTGCTTCAATCAATGCCTTCCACTCGCAAACACTTTGTGCCCGGCCCCAAGGTAAGAGCTTGCTGTTCCTTTTCTGTTTATCTTTAACATATGAGTAGGCCCTGTTCAAAGGCATATTCACCTACCCGCACTCCATAAAACACACCACATCATCTTTTACACTCTCATCCCACCATAAGAATGCACAACACTACCCTTTAGTCAAGTCACTCTTCCACAACCACCAAGCCCAAACATATATTCACAACTTCCACATTACCCTCCACCATGGCACATGTGAGGACCACTGCCAGGTCAACCTCAAAAGAGGAGTTGTTCTTGCTGCCAATGGTTGGGTCAATACCCTCAAGGGAGACATCATGTTCATGTGACTGGATCTGGAAAACCTCGACCACATCCTCAGTATGAGGTGCAGTGCCAAAGGCGAATGCCCCTTGCAACAAACTAATTGTTGACTACCTGTTCACTCGGTGCATCCTGCTTCGCAATCAAGGATCAAACATCGCTGACTTTCTTAACTAGCGTCTGTCCGTTCATTAAGAGATTCCTGAAATCTGGATGCCTCCCTAAGAAGGGTCCTGTCGTCCACAGATGCAGTGTGTTTTATTAAAGCATGGACTTTGTCTTGCTGGATTTTTCGTTGCTTCATGTACATGTCTTCCCCTACTTATTGATGAATCTTTATCACTCTCTAACGCACGCCTGAGAATTTGAGAAACACTGGGCTTGGTTTCTTTGTCCACAGATGTCAATTGAATTTTTGGGGGCAGTCAAGTCCATATGAGAAAGTACATGCTACATGCGACAAACAAAGGGACAAAGAAATGAGTGGGTATACAGAAGTGAGCCACACATCAATTCTTTCCAGCACTTCTTGCTTTTACCCACCATCTTCTCCCAACTCCTACACCATCTGTCTGTCTCGAAGTGTATAGAGCATATCGTCACAGATTCCCGACTCCCCTCCAAACCATGAATGACCACCCATGGCTAGTGACTACAATCCCGACATCATGGTCGATGACTGCAGCAAACCTAGCAACAGGAACTCCAATATCAAAGATGCACACAGAGCGATGCAAGGGTTTTATTGTAATCGAGACAACATGGACAAGGACGTTGACATGGACGAAGCTATGGACAGATGCAGCATGTCAACCATGCCAACCCCACAAGAAGCTGCAGACGATGAGGCTGCCATACCAGGCACCTTCCCGAGTAGCAGCACCTCCAGTACAACCAAGCTGTTGTGTGTAGCATCACCCAGAATGCACCCGTCCTCGCAGGAATTTCCCGCCCTCCCAACAAGCAGGAAGGCAATAGAGGCAATGCAAAGAGACAGGCCGTCGATGTCCCACACACCCTGCCCCCAGTTGGCACGAGCAAACGGGCCATCACCAATGTGCATTATGTGAAAAGCTGGAGATCACAGCCGTGGGAACCTCACGCTGCCGCTTACCGATGGTACTCCTGGTTGGTGTTCTTATCTAGATTTGGTACAATTGAACTTAAGACTGCAATATAGCTTTTTTGTAATTTTTTTGGCATGACCCAGCATAAAAACCGAGCTACTGCGACAACCACTGAGCCGCAATCAAAGTCGATCAATCTAGGTGCCGGCACAAAAAAGGGTGATTATCATAGGGTCCAGGTGGGCGAATAATCATTCCTTTTGCCAATGGATGTAAATCGATTCTATAAACACTTTCTCCTGCCACAGTGAGGCAAAATATACAGAAGCAGAGGAGTACAACAGTGGAACCGGTTGTTCAGTGCTTTGGCAGGGGACAAACATGAACAAATCGCACGCTGATCAAATGGCGCATGCCGGTTCCCACTAAGTATATGGTACAATGAGTGCAATTTAGGGGATATCACGAAGATCTCTGGGCTCTATATATATCACGCTCGGATCGAGTTACCCTGACCCTGGTGGATGCCACCGTCAAATTTTCCTCATGATTTCCACAGCCTTGAAGATTTCATTCGTGGAGCAATGTGCAAGTTTTTGTTCATCAGTTTCATTCGCAAAATCTCGTCAGCTTCGGCTCTGCACAGGAATTGGATCAAAGCCGTCGTAAATGTGAAGCTACACAAGGTGGTAGGCGACCTGCCCCCTTTTTCGTCAAATCTGCAAATAAGGCCAATGGTTGAAATTCAGATATAAAGCTTGCTCCTCTGGAAAAGGAAAGGAAAGAGAGGAAATTTTCATGAAGCATTTGAATTTCAGAGGTGAGTCGGCAGCTCAACGCAGTGAGAGGCAGAGGTAGGCTTATTGGCGCGTTTCGTCCACATTGTTGTCAGCATTGACGCCGAGGCAGCGTCTGTCAAAGCTTGTTGGAAAGACGATGCAAAGCACCCGTTTCGGCGGACCACAGCCGAAGAATCGGGATCATTGATGGCGTCGGGCCGATCAAAAAGTGAAGGGCCGGAAGAGCAAGGAGTAGCGGAGATTAGTGCAGAGTTTCAAAAGCTTCAGACAGACGGACGGATAGATCATTATCAACCAGAGCCACGGATGCGGAGTTGAAGAGTAAGCTGAAGTAGCAGATGATCAGACAGAAGTCATTATGGGTGCGGTGAGGGGCGAGAGCCATCCAAAAACGGATAACACCAAGCGGAGAATGAAAGGTTGAAGCGGAGTTTAAAAAGGCTTCGGACGGACGGACACATGTAATTTTATAAAATCGGGTGATGTGGATAAGCCTTCCACAGACCTGAGTCCGAACGGATGCTGCATGTATGTGTTCATCTCAACTTTTGAGGTTCATTATGATTCCGAGCCGCGCACCAAGGGCCAAGGCCGAATCCATAACACCGGGGGTGGAGCAGCATCGACTGCTTTTGCAGACACATGTCAAAGACCAAACTATAATGGGTCTTCCTTCCAGGCACACAATCACAGGCCGTCTAAATTGCATTTCATCTGCCCTGAATCGCTTTCTTGTCTCACTTTGTTCTGGCTCAAACAGCAATTTGTACCCCACTGATCCCGCCACTTCCCCAATTGAGTTAAACGACGTACATAAAAGTACGTTAGCACAGCACAAAACCAACATTACAGGGCTAACGGAGTGAAATGTAGGTTACATAACTCTTACCCCAGGGCGAGGAATTGCGCTAACTGAAAATGGGTGCGGAGCATCGGTCTTAGGAAGTAGCTGCCAACCAATATGTAAGGAGAAAAGCCTCGGAGGATCCAACCATCGACTTCAGCTCATCACTTCCATCTCTCAAGACATGCAACTCTTCAAGCTTCTCATTGCCTCCATTGCACTCATCGTGGGTGCTGGCGCCAATCCAGTCCCCGAGGTGTGTTCCCATGCGGTATTTTCGGTCGATTACTCGTATATTAAGCAGATGTCCTGATTTCATGTGCGCATGTTTACATGCTTCACATCGGGATTACCGGCATTTACCCCGACATTAAATTGACTCCAATATTTGAGATTTCAAATCAAGTATATATTCATCAGAAAATTGTATTAGAAACTAGACGAATCAGCTGAGCAGAAATCAATTCAAATGTCAAGTTTCGTGACGTATTTCCCGGCTAACAATACTAGAGATATCAGGATGCATTTCGGCAGGGTGGAAACACATCCCGAAATGCAAGATATCACCGCTGCCAAAATGGCCGCTGATACATCTGATTTTGTGCTTGTGGAAATGCGAGTCGAAACTTGTTGAATTGGCTTACATTTCAGCTTTGTTGAAACACGTCATTTCGGCTCATGTTTCCGCTCATGCGAAATCTATGCCGAAACTATTTGTTTCTGGCACATAGAAATTTGCCTGCAGATCATTGTCGAACGAGCGGCAGATTGTTGTTGGTTGATTGTAGGTTGATTTTTTTCCAACCTATTGGATAGGATGACCTGTATCCTGCCATTTTCAACCTATGTCTGAATGGTTTTCAATCGGACAGTCCCGGACCTCATGTCAACCTACCTGCACCGATCAACCTAACATGTTATGAAAAGTAAGTACGCACATACAACCAAGTAAATAGTCATTACAATGAAGCACATGGATTGACAAAGATGGTTTGAGCCTGTCCTTAAGCTTGTACCTCACTGCCAGCGCCATCGCCGACGTCGACGTCCATCGAGTTGATGTCGACTCGAACCGATCAACTCATCAAGCTCTGATCTGCAACAAACGCGTAAGTCCGCATCAGCACGTGCATGGTCCGTGCATGCACAGCCTAGCTGTTGATCATTTGATGGATGTTGCTCTTGCGCTCTCCCACCATGCTGCCACTTCAAATTCTCCCTTCTGTTCCCATCCCGCTTGTCCTCAAGTATGCCCTCAACGAACCTAGCAAAGACTCGCATTTCCCTTAAAGGCCACGAATCCTGCCCGCTTACAGCAAACATCCTCAATGTGACCTATTCGTCCTGCGCATGCCCACTCGTCTCAATTCCTTCGCAATTCCTTGTTTCTTTCAAGCGTCTCTCCAAAGCTCCTCAAGTCCCTTCAAGCCCCTCTCATCCTTCAAGTGGCTGTTCACTCCGCTCTCAAGTCAAGCAAGCTGGCTACCGGTGTCTCTTCTGTAGCTAGCTTTACATGCACGCGTTGGAGATAGTGTCAAAAACGGGCTGGCCATACCCACGCCACCTTCTCGACGAGAAATCGACGGGTATTCAACGATGTCGGGCGATGTCACGGTGTGTACTCGAGTTGACGAACTGCCTGTCTTTGCTGATGGCTCAACAGCTGCCCACATATCGTTTCGCTACTTGTGTGAGTCACTGTAGACCCTGGTCAGTTCAAGGACATCGCTGGTAGTCATCACATTGCTAACGATGTTTTAATTTCAGTCAGAGCATCGCACTCACGCGCGCGCTCGAACTCAGTGACCCCACGTCCTTTGCCCTCCCATCGACACGTTCTTCTCCGCCCCTGCCTGGGAGGAATCGGGAAGAGGAGGGAACAGATGGAGAGGGGGAGTAGGAGACCTCACTGCGGCGGGGCGAGAGGAACATAACCGTGTCCCCTTACTCGTGCATGACGGCGCAGTACTGCGCCATAGCTCCCCTTCCATGATAACTATGTACTTTCATCCACAATGTGCATCAATACATCGTTATTTTTTTATTTTTCGCTGTGAAGCAGTCAGCAGGATAAAGGTTGAGCATAGGTTAGATACCCCAGTCAACCTAGATAGGTTGAGATTCAGTCGAGAAAAGCCGACAGGAGGATAGGATGAAAGGGACCGTTTTAGAAGGTTATTCATCCTATTCAAAATAACCTACAGACAGTTGTCTTTCATCCTAAATTCATCCTATACCTGCATGAAGTATATCCTAGTGTTGGTTAATTCACTAGGTTGATCTTCATGCGGCATGACCGCCTCAGAGGAAGTGGTAGACATGCGAAGAGGAATAAACGAAACCATTCATGATGTTCTTCATCACGACAACTCCGTTCGATCTCGCTCTACATCTTGAAGTTGTGGAAGACAGTTCATAAGTTGAGACCGCCAGTGAAAGTGTGGTGCGCCAAATAATGAAAGCTTGCAACCGTTCGAAATTTGGGCGAAAGGCATTATTGATCTTGATCCTATCGCTGTACGTCTTCAAGTCGTGGGTGGTACGATGTTGCCAGCATTTGTAAGTTTTCGGTGGCCCGAGTAGTGCAGCCGGCCATTGGCAGCTTGAAACACTGTCACAACGCATGAATTGCGATCTTGCATACCCCGCCAGCCAATCTTGATCGCCGTTGCAATTGCATTGTTGATTATTGCAGCCTTGAGTTGAACTTGAAACATTGAACTCTTGAGTGAGTAGTACCAGTGTTCAAGTTGATGTCAGAGAGAGAGACCAGGGCTGCGTTGAAAGGCCATGCGGAAATCTAGCGGATGAGATGATGGGGGAAGAAAGGAAGGAACATGACAGATTGAGATGGCTCAGTCTTTTGAACGGCTATTGAGCGCTGGAGATCGAGGACGTGCATTCGGAACCATGCCATAAAGGGGAAGTCCTCAAGGCCAGATTTGATGCTGAAAGTTAATGTCCAGCACTTGGTGAGCGCTCCGTCGAAAACAAACAGTTGCATCTCGGAAATTCGCGTGACGTGGGAGAAAAAGAAGCGTGTAAACATACGCACACGAAATCAGGACAACTGCTTAATATACGAGTAACAGGCTGTAGCTCAACATATTCAACTCCTGCACCGACTCTGCTTCGGAAAATTAAACATTCATTCAGATCTTACCTCAACAATTTGGTTCAGGTTCTGCAACTTCAAGCTTGTGAAGGTTAGTGTTGAGATCACATCTAGAGTCTGCATCCCGAGCAATGTTGTCCTCAGAAGATAGTGCCAGTCTGTGCCAAACGCCACCCCCCCAACATTCACGGACAGTAAAGCAGACAGTAAAGCAGACAATGTTCAAACTCTGCCCATAGTTTGCTGAATTGCCAACACTACATGCAACTTCAACTAGAAACATAGTAAATCTGGATTTTTCAACAGTCGCCATCGTGGCATTGAACTTTTGCGTGAACGAGAGGCAGGATAAACGAAGGCATCATGTACAAAGTGCGCTTTCCAATTTTACCTGAGCACCACATACATAACTAAATATTAAGTCTTTCCATATTTAACACACTCCAAAATGGAACGTCTTGTGTCGCAGGTTGGAATCCTTACTCCCAGACTCCCACACCGGAAATTTGCCCCTCCTGGAATTTGAAATCAGACAAGAGGTGACTCGGTGTCGCTTCGGCAGCAGGCATAGAACAATTGCCTGTCAGGTGTGTATTCAATGGTGAAAATTCATATTCACCGCCAACAAATATTCGACGACCAAGTATGCTTGGCATTCAATGTCAAATTAAGATGCACACGAGTGAATTCAGGGTTCTAGGATTATTTCCCATTTCTGTGTCCAACACAAGGTAGATTGGTTGGCTTGCCAATACCTCATGAAAGGAAATGTACAGCACTTGAAGAGCCTTGGTAGGGGCTTCGTGCCGGAGAAAGAGGAAAACGCAGCTATGTGGTGGTCCTTGGACATTTTCAGAGCTGAGGGAGCAATGGAGGGGACTCGGAGGACAATGACAGTGAAGAAGATTTGAGAATCAATAAAGTCGGTCCATGTTTGGCAGAAGGGGATTGGGTTTGAGATAGGTAGTTGTCTGAGAAAGAGCTGGGACTCGAATGAGACGTGGCTGAGATAGAAAGCGCGCAGGTAGAAAGCTCGGCGATCTCGGGCCTGCTTGTTGACGACACTACATATATTCACGTCAAGCAAGAAGACTAATCTCCAAAGAATTGCAGCATCAATCGATGAACACAATCTGAGCTTCTCCCGAGAGCTGAAACACGGCATCAAAGTGAGCTAAAAAAAGGTCGGTGATTCAGCAGGGAGAAATTTACAAGCAACAATCGAGATGTTGATCCTCGGAAGGAAAGCAATCCAGGAACAATTTTTTTTTTGGTTGTAATGGGAAGGCAATCAAACAAGAAAAGCTTGACCAGCGTCGCGTTGCTATCGCGAACCCGAGCTGCTCCTCACGAATGCACCATGCGGCCGCAATTTGAAAGTATTGAACAGCATCAACCACGCGACATGACCCGGACGCAGAACATTCCCGCTCGGGATCCATTTCCGACAAGGTTGCAGATCGTGGTCTTCAGCCAAGAATGTTGCCATAGAAAGGCAGTGCGAATTGCCAAGATAGTTCATAGATCATGCATAGTCGGAACGGGTAGGCGAAGCTGTGGAAGTTGACGGTAAAGGCAGGGCAAACTTGGAGCACGAAAAACAACTCGAAGGAAGAGAATTCCAATAATACAAATAATCCACTATGTGCTTCCGTGGATGGAATAAGCCCCGCCGTGTTGAACACGATGAGCTTGCTCAACCCTCGGCCGATTGATGCGAAAGCCGAGATCACCGGAATGCCGTGAGTGTTGTCACGCTGTCACCGGCAGGCCGCGTCTTTTTGCTCTTCTCCACATCGCTGTTTTGAAACGTGGTCCATTGCTCGCCCAAATCCGCTTTGGGTATTCCAGATCACCACTTTGCCGACCTCGCATCGGCGCATCCAGGCTCCGATCACGATCCATGCCTTATCAAGCTCACTCCCGGTACCGTAGAGTGGTTTAAGCTTAAGCCACCATGTTGCCAATGTTGGCCTGGTTTAAGCCAGTATCGTTCATGCCATCCCCCCCATGATGTTGGTGACAAAAGTTTGTATTCCTTGTTCATTAACATTTTTCTCCTGAAACTACACTGCTGATCTCTGCTCTAGGACTTTGTGAATTGAACGTCATGACCATCCACGCCATTGTGCCCGTAATGCATCGGCGTCGTGGCGCACAGCACCACATTGCTTATAAATTTTGCCCTTTATGAAAGTTCGTTGATGAGCACCGCTCCCGTATGAGCACTGATGCTGTCATTTTTGGTCCGATTCCCACGGTTCCCATCATTCCCGACTTCAACCATCGGTTTTCTGTTATTTCCGGCATCCGGCATCCGGCGTCCCCATTCCCGAGATTAACTCAATTCACAGAGTTCCCGAGAATTTACGCTGGTTCGAGAAAGTTTCTCCTTTTATTTTATATATTACACTTTTACTATAAATACTGCTCATGTATTTTACTTTAAAAACAAGTTCTTACATCGCTTTTGCCTCCATTTCACATCTGAGCCTTCGTCGTTGCTCAGCATGCTTGTCACTGTCTAGATCTCGTCTTGTCCCTCGTCGTCCACACCACCATTATACTCCCACCTTCTTACTTCTCTCTCACACAATCTATCTCTCCCACGAGTCCTGGGAATGGGTTGGCCCACTCGCACAACATTTGTCTTACAGTCTCTGTCCCCAGAGTTGGATGCCTGGTATTTTATATATCGGCTCGCACTCAGCGGCACTGTCAGCATATCATCGTATTGTTTGCTCATTCATGTTTTTCCTGTAAATTGAATCACTAACCTCTGCCCTAGGCCCTTCCAAAGCGAACACCGTGGCCACCGACTCCATCTCATCCCTGGCCCGGGCTGCAAGCTCCTCACCAAGCCCGAGGCTACTCCCAAGCTCAATGCTAACCCTGTTGACAATCTTACCATTGCCAGCGTTTGACGTGGGTGAGATCACCGAGTCGCACAAAGTGTTCACATCTCACTGCATTGTTACTTACTGTATTCGATCATTGATTGTGTACTTTCTCGTAGACATCTTTCCAACATTGTAATATGTGCTTTGATGCGTTTGAGCTTCAAATAAGAATACAAGCTATTTGCTACAGGGGCTAGGAAACCAAGTGTCAAATAGACACATGTTTGAAGAGGTGTCAGATGCATTTTTTTTTGTTCAAACTGGGAAGTGTTGAATGTGCTTTTTTCTGGTTCAAATTTGTTTAAACCTGCAGGCTCAAATTGGCTTAAACCTGATGGCTTAAACCACCATCAGGTTCAAACTGGCTTAAGCCATGGCTTAAACCAGCTCAAACCACACTTTAATGTTTCATTAAATGTGGTTTCAACCAGGTTTAAGCTGGTGGCTTAAGCCATCTCCGCATTTAAAGCTGCAGGGTGGCTTAAGCCACCGCTCACGTTGGCAATGTGATGGCTTAATCTTAAACCACCCTGTTGCTGACTCCCGCTCTCGGTGCTTCAGCATCTCGCCTTCTCGACCAATGGCACGCCGATCGCCTGAATTCCATTTTGATCATGTCATGCGGCCACAAGGACACCGCCGCCTCCGTCGCCACAGGTCCCTCCCTCACACGCCGCGAGGGCATGCCCATCGCCGCCCTCACGACCAACTCCGAAGTCCGCATCCGCCATCACCTGTCTCGCAGACACCTTCGCCGTCAACGACTACGTCCTTTCGCGTCCCGGAGGACAAGCCACGCCAGCACATCGTCTTGCGCACTCATAGGCGATTACCTCCGCGCTAGTGAAGGAACCCACGACCCTCACTGTCGAACCGACCGCGCCGGTGGAGATCGTGCAGAGCGCACGGGTAGTGCGGCTGGTAGAGGAGCGCGCAGCCGCGGTGAGCGTCGTGTACGAGTTGGGGCGCGGTAGGAGTCTTGTTGAAGCTCGTGCTCGGTACCAGGTGCGTCTTTCCATCTTTTGTGCCTTCCTCATTGTGCCTTCCTCCTCCTGTATTCATGAATCTCTAACAATGCAGGACTAGTGGCTAAGCAGCTTCCTGCTTGATTCCCGGTCTCCTCGCCCGCCGTCGCGACCTCGCCCTCCCGCTCACCACGAGCAAGGGTGATGCGGGCTTCCGCTTGGGCTCGCTCTTCGCGCCTGCGCCCTGACCCCCGCCGCTGCCACGTGCGACCTCGCCCGGGTGTAGGTCCTTCATCAATCCCACGCAGCCCGACGCGAAGACGAACTTGTTCCCACCAGCGCGGTGCGGCGGTGGAGGGCTTCTCTTCGACGCGCGCGGCAGGCGCTTCATTTGTGAGGTAGAGCAGAGCGGAGGGATATGCTGCTGGTACAGAGCGTTCAGGGCATGCTGGGTACAGGAGGTGCGTTCCGTTCCATTTTCTCCTACAAGTGCGATGCGAGATTATTGAAAGGGATTGTGCAGGGCGACTTTTACATGTCGAAGGATTTCACGAAGCAGTACTCTCGAATTCTGCTCAATAATATTTTATCGACTTTTGCGAGCCATGAGGAAGACGGGTATGTTCCATTTTTATTCCTATTCTATCCGTTCCATCCAGTATTCCCGATTCCTCCTCTTCATCTCCTCTTCGATCCATCTCGTGTTGACCACCGTCCTTCTCTTTCCAGTGTCCGCCACCAACTCATACACTTCCACCGACACCGAAGCGCTCTGCGTTGCGATAACCACGCCGTCGTGCATTATGTGCATTCCCTCCCTCTATCCTTTCCCTTTTCCTCCTTCACCTCCGCCCCCCCACCTCCACTCTTCGACGTGTATATCCTGACAAAACTCGGCAGACAACGTGCGCCTCCCCATCGACCCTTCCGCGCGCGTCATGTGCTCCATCGCCAACGCCGCCTCTTTTGCTTGTCTTCCATCATGAAACGCGGGCATTCATTCCGAGATCGTCGTTGCTGGAGGTAGTGAGCAAGGCGTGCGAGGAATAAGGGTGTGCGGGGTTGAAGGCGGGAGGGAGCGAATGGAGCGAGAGGGAATGGAGGCGAGATGGAGGCAATGGATTGAGGAAGGGAAGTGTACGAGTAGGAGGAGCATATAAGAATGAAACTCCTCCGGATTCCGGGATTTAAATACCTCAAGAATATTATTGGTTATTATGTGAATCTCATGTTGAGTTCCCAAGCAGAGCATGAGAACTAAAAAAAATAAGGCTCCACATGCGGATGGCGCCGGTCTGTGCCGAACACTCCCGCTCGGCATTCGCAGTTCCCGGGGGTAAATGGAACAAAGTTCAAACTCCGCCATTAGTGCCGCAACTTTAACTGGAAACGTTTTGAATGATAACAGCAAACAAGTTGGAGTAGTAATACAAGCAACACTATGAACTACATCTCTGTGCTGGAGATTGATAGCGTTGAAATTATTTCTGAACCCGACAGCTGCGCATGCCTTCCAGGTGGGGTGCCGTGGCATAGTACACCTCACACCGAAAGTGTGAACGGTGGGGTAGCCGAAGAAAAGAAGCTACCCATTTAAACACCAGCATTCCGCCTGATGAATGGAAGGCATGGCGTATTGCTGGCAACTTGCTGCAGGCCATACTCCGATGCAGCATATCGAGAACGGAAATTCCCTTAGTATTGAATGCGGAACGGGATTCACAACAACATACCAAATATGTAGTTATAGTATTTTCGATTCCTGTCGTACTGGATGCAGAGATATCTAGGAATTTCAATCAGCGGGGAATTTCCCAATGCAGAGAACACCAGAATCGCAGTTGAAGTGAATGCAAGCATTAGCAGCCGAAGGAGCGAACTGTGGGATTGAAAGTGAAAGAGGAGACTAGGTTCAGGTTGGGATGACAATCCGCACCCTACCTTCAGGGAATTTGAATTGCTCAAGCATCATTCGTTGAGCGCCAGATTAAGGTTTGAATCTAATACAAAGTCGGTAATCATGGTGCAAATGAATGGACGGCAAGAAAGCAAATAAGGTGCATTATAACATGGCTTGAATGCTACTCCTACCTGTAACGGGCGCAGAGAGGAGGAGACAGTATCGGTGAGCATCCGGGAAACCTGTTGGTTCTGTTGATAAGGTGAAACGTGGGATTGAAATAACTTGCGTAAGAAGAAAACCAAGCTTCGGTAAATCCCCAAGAACCTCGTTGGGTCAGTTGAAGGGGTAAAACGTTGGATTGAGATGATGCTTTTGAACAGGCTTCAAGATTTGTGAGGAGTGACTTGATGTTGATCTCGTCTCAGTACTTGCACCAGCCCTCTTGCGGAGTCAGCTCGATGTCGCTAGCGTCCAGTGAAACAGTTACATCTGATGTTCACGTTCTTGCATCTTGTGACTCGGATTGGGGGTACCAGGAACCGGTTTGAAATGTGCAATCAATAGTCCTGACTGAACCAGACATTTCAGGACGCTTACTTTTTGTTCGCATTGTGAATGAGCTTAAACGCCGGCGAGAGTGCAAAGCGAGCTTGATGTGGCCTGAGGAGCGAAACGTCGAATTGCTATGTTGATCTGCAGCATTGGAGAATTGCACATTTGAACCCAGGGCAGCTGCCACCCAGTGGATAGGATGATCGGGGTCGAGAGCAAGTGACGTCAGCGCCGGACGTGTTTAGACAGCCCTGCTTGTTTTACGGGCCCTGAGGGCTCAAGCGTCTCAATCAGGACATGTGACGGGCTAAAAACGGTCATCATTTCATGCGGAAGAGTCGTCGAAGCTAAGACTTGATGCAGAGATATACAGTCGAGCGCTGAGCGGTCACTCTGTCGAAAGCAAACGGCGGTATCTTCGGAAACCGGCGCTGGGCAGGAGAAAGGAAGAATGTCACGATCTGCATAAGATAGAAACCTTGGTTGTGTTTCCTTGAACGGAATCACAGCCAACATGACGACTTTTCGAATCCTCGGCCGATTGATCAATTTGATGCGACTCGAAGCCGAGAGCACCGAACCGAATAGTTCGGAGTCACGCCGTCACGAGGCAGTCGTGCCTTTTTGCTCTCTCCTCCATCTCAGATCTCATCGCCCGACTCCATTTTGATACATGGTTTGTTGCTCGCTTGGATCCAACTCTGGGCGTTCTCGATGGCCTCTGGGGTCCTCAATGTTAGTGATCCGTTGGCTTGGCTTGGCTTACAAACCAGGGCTTTGGCTTGGCTTGACCTGGCTTTGGTTTCACTTTCCTCAAGCCAAAGCCAAAGCCAGCGGACAGGGCTTGGCTTGGCTTGGCTTTGGCTCAAGCCCTGGCTTGTAGTCAAAAATATAATACTGTGTTAAAACGTTAAGAGAGACCTGCAGAAGAGTTGCAGGTACATATTTCATCTATGAAGTGTATAAAATACCATTCCCTCGTTGGAAATACACCAATGGGAGTGCTGGGAGCGTCGAAATAATCTTTCGGAACACCATTTTCAAACTCCGACGAGGCTCCGATGATTTGGTGGTGACCCGAAGAGTCGGCAAAGACAGCCGAAGTTGATTTTGAACAATGATCCGACACTACAAAGTGATGGAAGAGAAGCTGTCATTGATTTCAACAGTCACAAAATTTGGAAAATATTAGCACCATAATCGGTCTCAAGCCAGGGCTCAAGCCCTTGGCTTTGGCTTCCGACATCTCAAGCCAAAGCCAAAGCCAGCACGAAGCCAACCATTTGGCTTGGCTTGGCTTGTCAAGCCAAGGGCTTGGCTTCATGGCTTGGTGGCTTGAAGCCAAGCCAAACGGATCACTAGTCCTCATCGGGCCTAGGTTCTGTGGATGCACGGCACTGGCGCCGTCTGAAGCTCGTTCTCGGTGTTCAGCCTCGCTGGCTACCGGACACTTTCAAAGTCAATCCCTTTGGTGTCTCGCACTCCGGAAGGCACTCCGTGTCATGCACGCGCCGCAGGGCGATCACCTCCGTGCTGATGACGAAGCTCCGCACTTGCTGACGCTGACGAAGCGGAGGCGCGCGTGGAGTGCGCGTACGGCGAGGTTGCTGGAGGAGAGCGGGGCCGCTGTGGTCATTGAGGACTCGCATGAGGTGGGGCGGTGGGAAGAATGTTGAGGCTTGTGCTCGGTACTGGGTATGTCTCTTGATATGCAACTTGCAAGTTTAAGATTAGTTTCTCATATTGATTCGGTGATTCAAGTCTTCCCCACCAACTCTGGATTGCAGTATGCAGAGATATATCGCTATGCAGGACGGTATGAAGAGGCAAAAGAGCTCGGAATGATTGAGGTGGAGAACCAGAGAAGACTTCATGGAGAGGACAACTTAATGGAGAGGACAACTTAATCACTCTGACTGCCATGAACAGCCTCGCAGACACATATCGCAGACTTGACCAATTTGAAGAAGCTGAAAAGTTGCAAATTGATGTGCTGGAGAAATGCAGAAGGCTTCTTGGTGAGGATGACTTGAATACTGTGGCAGTTATGCATAATCTGGCTGCCACATATGATGGCCTTGGCAGATCTGAAGATGCTGAGAAGTTGGAAGTTATAGTGCTAGAGAAGAAGAGAAGCCTCCTTGGTGACGACCATCCTAAAACTCTTGCTACCATGTGCAACCTTGGAAAAACATATCACAAGCTTGAGCGATTTGAAGAAGCTGCAAAGTTGCATATTGTAGTGGTTGAAAAGTGGAAAAAGATGCTTGGTGAGGACCATCCCCAAACTCTTACTGCCATGTATTCCCTTGCAACCACATATTATGATCTGGGGCATTTCAATGAGGCTGAAAAGTTGGAAGTTATAGTCTTGGAAAAGCGGAAAAAGATTTTTGGTGAGGACCATTCAGATACATTGCTTGCTATGAATAGTTTGGGATCCACATATTACTGCATGGGGCGCTTTGCTGAGGCTGAAGCACTGCTAGTTGTTGCCCTAGAGAGGCGGAGGGTGCTTTTGGGAGATGATCATCGCAAAACACGGCATGTAATGCGAAATCTCATCAGAACATATCATAGTCTGGGTAAACAAGCAGAGGCTGCAGAGCTCGAGAAGCTCTTGAAGTGACGTGGACAATACCTCGGAAGCATACAAGGATGAAAGTACTACAGATTTTAGGATTTAACTACTGCACTTGTATTATATAATTTCTGTTTCACATATTTATTACAGGCAATCCACATGGATCATTATTGATATTGAAACGGGCTGTAGTTCAGCATATCCAGCTCCCACACTCACTCTGTTTCGGAAGATTAAACCCCCATTCGGAGCTTACCTCAACAATTTGCTCTGCTTTCTGGAACTTCAAGCTTGTGAAGGTTAGTATCAAGCTTACATCCAGAGTCCGCAAACCAAGCAATGTTGCCCTCAGAGGGCAGTGCTGCTCCATGCCGAACACCACCCCTCGGCATTCATGGACAGTAAAGCAAACCATGTTCAAACCCGCCCATAGTTCCCCGGATTGCTGACACCGCCCACAACCTCAACTCGAAGCATTGTAAATTCGGATTTTTCAACGGCTGCCCCATCATGGCGTTAAACTTTGCATGAATGGGAGGCACCTCAATGGAAGGCATCACGCATAGTTGACAACCTGCCAAGGTACGCTTTCCGATTTTGCCTGGGGACCGCATACATGAGTGAATATTGAAATCTTTCCATTTTTAATGCACTCCAAAATGGAATCTCTTATGCGGTGGATTCGAATCTTTACTTGCGGACTAGGTTCACCCCCACACTGGAAATTTGTCCGGCCTAGAATTCGAAACCAGACAAGAGATACTTCCACTTTGCTTGGGCAGCGGGGATGCCTGCCAGGTGTGTATTTACATAGTTGGGAGATGTCATATTCGCAGCCAACAAATATTTACCATCCGAAGCTTCCATGACCAAGCTCACTTTCCTTTCGATATCAAATTGAGATGCATATGAGTGAATTCAATGCTGCAGGATCACTGTGTCTAAAACCCATTAGATTGGTTGGCTTGACACACAAAGTACTTCATGAAAGAAAATGTACAATACTTGAAAAGTCTTGGTAGGAGCTGAGTGCCAGAGAGTAAAGTGCAGATATGTGCGGTCATTTTCAGACGTTTAGCCGAGTGAGAAATAGGAAGGAACAAGAAGACAACAGCAATCAAAAAGGACTGGAGAAGCAGTAAAGTCGGGCTATGTCTTGCAGAGTGACGGGAATTGATTCGGGATAGGTAGTTGTCTGAGAAAGAGCTGATACTCGACCTACACTTCCTCCTTTACCTCCCTCGCCTAGCTCTTCTGCTCGCCTACCTCAACCTCCCCACCTCGATTCGATGTATGCTGACACCACCCGGCAGACAACGCGCGGCCTGGCCGTCGACACCTCTACGCGCCATGCGCTCTTCCAGCTCCACTTCTGCTCATCCTCCATCATGCACACCCGCGCACCGATTCCGGGCTCGTCGTTGCTGGTGGTGGGGGTGGTGTTTGCACGGGGTGCGAGGAACAAGGACGCGCGGAGTCAAGAAGCTTCCAGCTATTCGTCGTCGCTGCATCCCACCACAACTCGAGACTCGGAGCCAATTCATCTCAAGCCCAAGACGCTGCGAGAAACATCAGTTGATGAACATTCGTCCGGGTCGTAACTGCGGTCTCCGGGTACACTGCGCTCGATTCGAAGTCGTCAATTGTATATTTTCATTCAACCTGTTTCTTCAAAAGACAAGAGTTCCCTCCATTCATCGTTCACCAAGATCTCACTTCAATAGGGCAATTAGTACCGTCAACCTGCCGCGGCCGCTGCGCTGTCTTATCCGGTGGTTCACTCATCAAGCATTGAAGTCAAGGCCAACCGGGACAACATGCCTGCAAATGCTTGGATTCAAACTGGATCGGAAAATCTCCACATATTACAGCTTCAGCGCCGAAGCTTTCGGTGTCCCGCAAATCGGTGATACTCATTCTCGATTTTCTGATTCTCAGTTGCAGATAGAGGCATCTCTGGTTTCGCCGTCGCTTTGGTTCGTTCGTTTCCGTGACTGACGACTCTACATCTATAGTAGGCCAAGTCCGGTCACGCAGGTATGAAGCTCAACGAGGACAGGAGATATCAACACAGAATACTTGCAGGTACAGTTCTTCCTTTATTCATACGTCTACTCGGCAGCGTGTCTGGAGACCCTGGATCAAAAACGTTGGCTTCGTTTCCCCCAATTAAGCGTCAACGCTTGGTAAGAATTTTTGTTTTTCTCGGGCTCACTCGGATATACCGTAGTGATCTTCGAATAATCGTCGAATGCAGCACCAGAATTCAAACTACATCATGGTATGGCCCTTTTCGACGCGATGGTGTCGGACATTGATTTTATCCTTCAAACGGTAACCCGTTAACCAGTACTACTTCCGACTGCCTTCCCGGCCAGTCGGGGTAACCGGCCACTTACGCAATATAAGGGCGTAGCATGTATATCTTGGCTTGATCTTGGTCGCATATTGAAAGCCAAGTATGGACGACCTTGAACACCGAAAATGGCGTGGTTTGATGGAGTTGACGTGATGCTGTGGCGATTTCCGGACAGGGTGGGAACGGCGAACACAGCATTTCTTATTTCGGCCGTAGCACCGGCTGGAAAGAACCACCACTATCTCCACGACCGCTGCATCAATCCACACGGTTCCGGGCTCATTCTGTTCAGTAAGAGCATGACTACACGTCTAAGCCATCGAAAAACAGTTCCGCCCTCAAGCCACGGTCTCTGGGACCTGAATACTGGCATCGAAGTGTGAAGATAGCCTAGGAAGGCCGTGCTATCGTCGACGATGTATCTAGTTCTCTCGTCAGCCCATGGTCTTGGAACTTGGTGCGTGAATTTTAAATAGCTAATCCACTGTTCTGACGATGCCAATACAATTTTATGAATTTTCTGTCTCTGTCAGCGTGCCCGACTACGCCAAACCACCACTCTGCGCAGCCTGAAAACTTTGAATTTTTTTGAAAGGATTGAGAGGATTCAGCATGAGTCCAGACGTTTCGGTACGCGCATTTACATCCATTAGACCTGCAACTCGTGTATTTCGGCCATACAGGTCACATTTACCCTTATACGGGCGTGCTTCGACTGTCCACCATCGTCTCTATTGCCGGATTGATGGCGGTCACGGTGATTCTGTGGCGGAATGTGCATCTAGCGCCTCTGAAACACCTTCATGACTCTATAAAACCACTCCCTTCCAAGCTTGGATGGCCAGTGCAGCTGTGAAGAGCTATCTGACACGCTCCAATATAGAAAATCGATTAAAAAATCACTTCCATAAATCCATGTAAAAATTGGGTCTTAATGGCAAGTTTGAGGCAGATAAGAATCATTCCAGGTGTTATTTGGGTCTCTTATAACCCTAGCACTCGTCAATTGCATTTGCAGCTCCCAAACGAAAGCGGCGCGCGCGAGAGTGAGATTGATCGAGTGGTTCCCACGCCTGGCCGGTTAGCCCGTTTTGGCCGTTTTCGGATCTTGCCGCGGCAAAATATTCGCCAATCAACCAAAACATCACCGATCGCCTGTCTCGGTACAGAATCCACTCATAACATCCTAGACTACGTTCTAGTATGAAAAAAATGGCCAGTCTGTGAATTCCTTTGTTCGTAAGATACCCCAAACCGCTAAGGTGGCCGGTTAGCCAGTCGGAAGCAGTAGAGACCTTGAGATGGCAATTTTGCTGTCAAGCAAATGACAGTGCGGGGCATTAAAGGTGAATCTCTATTTCGCCTGTGAACTCTCCAAGCTTTACTGCAGCTCATTTGGGTATAGAAATGACACGATTTGGTCAGCATCCCTCGCCTCCCCATCATTTTGCATCCGGCCAGGTTGACCTCTTTGGATGCATGATCGGCTCGGCGACTGTTCCCGTTGCGGGATTCCTGGTTCATTTGACCTGCAAGCTGAAGCCGTAGTTTCGACAAATAAATCATCCTCGCCCTTGTTCCTGGTGGAGCTGAGCATCGCCGAGATCGCCGGCCATAATGCCACGGCTTCTTTCTCATCTTTACAGCTGCTCAGTTACTCAGTTTGCTCGTTTCCAGCACTGCTCGCGGTTTCTGTGCCCTTACACTCGTCAATAGTGCCCACTACATACCCCGAATAGAAGTGCTGTTCATCGTGGAAGTCAGCAAACGGAACGTCTTCGCATTGATCAGATTTATAGATTGTGCTAAAATTGAAAGTTCCTCGAGTAGTCTGGGACGCGGGGAACAAAAATATCAGAACCAAAACGAAGACGAACGACGGAACGCGGACAATTTATGTGAAAAAACAAGTTTGAACGACAATCAAACGGATGCGATGTATATCAATAGGGATGGTCACGGGTTCGGGTCGACCCGCCGGGTTTAGGGGTCGGGTTGAGCGGGTATGGGTCGCGGGTCTGGATTTTTCCGGACCCGAAACCCGCGGGTTGTTTGTGGGTACCACAATTCCAATGTAAATGCACTGGTATGGAGCTCAATATGGTCAATTCAGGGGTAGATCTCATGAAATTATAGGTAGAGATTGTTAAATTATGTCCTAAATCACATCCTACACGCTACTTGATTTAAAATGGTGTTTCGGGTGAGTTTTAAGGGCTCGGATCACATTCGGCATCGCGGTGCCGATACCCGTGACAGACCCGCAGACCCGCGGGTTCGGGTGCGGGTTTTCCGGGTACGGGTGCGGGTCGACCAGTTTTTACCCGAACCCGTACCCGTGACCATCCCTATATATCAATCTGGCCGCGGGAGATCAAACACGGAGAGTCGTAATTAGCACAGTTGTTTTGACCGTTCGACGCAGCGGGCCTATCTTTCGCGCGGGTGCGAGAATCTGTATGGATTTTGTCCGAGGTTGATCAGGATGGGAACGACGTGTCCGCGATTTTTAGATTGATTTAATTATTGCAAGTTGCGTAGTCAATCGGAAGCACACCTGAACGACTTGAAGGACCACGGCTGAGAAAGTGAAAGGATGAAACATCGAATACGCTCCGGCAGATAGGTACTCCACCTACTCATCTTTCGCGCCAGGCACGCAGGATAAGGAACTGCTTGTCCGGTAATCATCAACAGTACTGTATCCAACCGCCCAGATTTCGGTTCTTCAGCAAAAGGAAATAAATTTCAATCGAGAGCTGTCGTTACAGCTAGCCATCGCTCTGACAAGTAGATGGGGCTACGAAGTACAAGATCTGGTCTGAAGCAGTGTCAAGGGAGAGAGTAAAGTACAGAGGCGTCGCCGAAGCTCCGGCTGGGAAAGATCCAAGAATGAATGGAGAGCAGTTCCTCCATTGGCACCTCGAGAGCTGAGCTCGCGCTCTAACCTTCGTTTGCACTGCCTGAATCACCAGCGTCGCTGTGATCCAGCTCAACACCACCGTCTTCGCGCTGTCGAAGCAGGTGCAAGCGGACGCGGAGCTTGATGGACTCAGAGCGAAAGAAGACGTCCAGGCGGTTCCGTCTCAGATGTGCACAAGGGCTCGAAAGGACGATGCTCAAGCCGCGGTGAGAGGTGTACTACGGGTGCTGTAGGGTGGTGCGTTGGATCCGTCCGCGACCACGTTCGATCCAGTAGGCAGTGAGAGCACGTGGAACGGATGGGCTCGACGCTGGACGGGCAAGAAACCTTCGGCGCACTCTGCAACGACGTGGAGGAAAATGCCACGGCCACGAGCAAGCCCTTGCGTGCATGGGGATCGGGTCGGCGCCGGGGAACTGGCGCGTAACGCGGCGTCGACAGCTAAGAACGATGTGGCTGCAGCGGATGCTGGGAGGGGATCGAAGACCAGCAGCGCGCAAGGGGAGACGGCGTCTGCGGCTGCGATGGAAGGGTGGCGCAGTCGACCACACGCAATTGCTGGCGGTCCAGCGGGAAGAGAGCGCGTCGAGGAACGAAAAGGGGTCGGCAGCGAGCGACACGTCGTGTGCTGAATGCAGATCAAGGCCGGCACGTTCACAGTTGGTGCAGAAGAGAAACGATGTTGTACACCTCCGCAGATCCGATGAATATGACACAAGAGCCGCACGAGGAAAGAGATGTGCATGCAAGCCACGACAGAGACCAGCGTGCGTGCGCAGGACTCAATGTTGGCACGGCGAGCGAGATCGACCCTTCGCGCGGTGTGGGATCGAGGCCAAGTACGTAAGCGGCAGGTCGACGCGGGGCTGTCGAGCAGGGAAATGTCGTAGCCCCCGTCGCCTGAAGAGCGATGATTTGGATGGATACGAGCCAGATAGACACTGGGGATGCGCAGCCGAAGCAGAGACAGAGTCGCGCTCGTGGCAACGTATAGGATGAGCGAGGAGGAAGAGCTTGAGCACGCAGGGAGTAGCACCGAGAGAAGAAAATCCTCCCCGATGGACTGATTGGGCGCGGCGTAGCGGCGGTTGTGGCAGGCGCAGTGTACATCTGCAGCGGGCTCTACGAGAGGGAGCGCTTTCAGAGCTCAGCGCAAGCAGACCTTTGGCTTCAGTTGCGAATCGGAGACTCACAGACAACGCACCGTTTGCAACTACTACGCCATCACCGTCGATACGCGCATAGAAACGGAGACCCGAGGGGTAGAGGCCCTCCGCTTGCAGCATGGGGATCGTGCTTGCGGTCGTGCGGGACGAAAACGCGAAAGAGCTGGATACCGGAGCGAACGAAGTGCGACGAGATCTAAGGGTGCAACTTCAGGCCGAGCAAGTCGAGGCAGCGGCGACATGTGTCCGCAGGCGTGGCGGTGAAGGAAGGGCAATCGAGTCGTCCAACATTGCAGCGACGTCTCGCGGCATCGGCTCAGGTTAAAGAACGACGAGGTGATGGGAGCACGACAGCGTAGCAGCGACTCCAGCGGACGAGTTGATGCGCATTTCGAGGCGGAGGCGGCTGGTGCAGTGCAACGAAGCACTGAATGCATTTGCGTCATTGCCGACATGAGCACCACATCTCGGACGCTGCAGCTGGAGGATTGTGCCGGGACCGGGAATACCCGCCGCGCTTGTAGCAGGGAGGCAGCCGGTGCGCGCTACTCGTGCGGGATCGGGTCTTCGGGTTTCGCGCACGGCATTCGTCGTGTGGTACCGTCGGGGCGCTGAGAGTATTGCGGCGAGGAGCATGCAGGACGCATGGGATTTGGCGTAGTGTCGATTCCTCCAAGTCGACGAATGATCCCAGGAGCCATGATGAGAGCGACGAAAAGAGTCTTTGCGTCACATTTTGTGACTTACCATTACGGCATTGGTTTACCCGCACTTTGAAGTTCGAAGGTCTGACGAGACTTTTTTGACGGCAGGTTTAGAAAATCTCGGACCAGGAACTTATGCTACATCTATTGATTGATAGCTCCTAGTAGTTTTCATGAATATTTTGCAGGATAAACCATGCAGCCAAACATGTCGCCCACGGCAGCGGCAGATCTCGGATCATCTGAATTCCGAACTCCGACGCACCATTAAAAAATAGACTGAAAGTGGAAACACCAGCCAGGGGTCCCAGTTCGGGCTAAGAAAAAATAAAATCCATTCAGATAATGCGAGTAGTCTGGGTGAACCAATTACAAGTACATTTTGCTTTGCAAAACTTGATACCGTCTCCAATTTGATGATATCACCACAACGACTAACACGATCGCCGTTAACTCGGCCACAAAACGCTATGTGATTCGCAACGATAACGTGTATACATGGTTCATCGATCCTTCCTTCAGTTGACGATAACTTTGATACAGACAGGCAAAGAGAGTCTGGAAACATTCCTGGTAAAGTCGAAGTTGAGGAGTAAATTAAGGTTGGAGTGAAATAAAATAAGAATGGCCTTGGCAAAAAAATTTAGAAGTCTCCAGCTTGCTCCTAATACACGATATATTCCAAAGAATGTTGAAATAGTGCGGAAAATACGTTTTGAAGTCGCAGCAGCAGGACGCGGAGCGAGCCCAGCTCTATGAAAACCTTTGGTGACACTTCAAAACAATGGTACTGTTGGGACTTTTTTCCACCGCTTCAACAAGTCTGAAAGATCATCCCACAAGCACTAATATCCATGCATTCAAAGCAAAATCCGTCATCAAGGCTTCGATGTAAGCAATTTGACTCCGGATAGACGCCAAAGTTTCAACGAGCGTGCTATAGCGAGTCGTACCGTTTCCCTGCGAAGCGATTAGGTCGCACAAAGTCTGGCCGAATAGTTGGACTTGCTTTAAAAAACGTTTCCGCATCATCGTCGGCTTCCTGGGTCGAAAGCGCCGGAAGCATTTCTACGAAACAAATTCCACATTATCCCTCACCGTAACCAAGTATTTCAACATCGAGGTTGTCGCAAATCTCTGGCTGAACTTGAGATATGGTAGCCCTCAAAGAGACGCAGGAGCACTGTGAAATAAGTTAACTTCGTAGCTTTCCTTGAAAAGTGGGACCAGTGGCGAGAGGGTTGGTTGGAAACAATCCCATAGCGCCGGAATCACGCTCCAGTAAGTCGAAAGTTCGCTGAAAGCAGCTTGAGAATCTGTGATTTCCCCTGGCAGATCGGTATCCTGAGGATAGAACGCTCGTCAATTGAAGCATTTCTGGAAAAGATTCAGCAATATAACACTTTTGGGCTTGGTAGTTTCGTGAAGCCTGGAAGCATGAAAGCGGCCGGGGGAGAGATTGTGGTTTGCGCAGCGCATCTGGATCGCCGGTAATTGTGATGGTTGCATCCCCGCTCCTTCTTAACGTGAACGAACGATGTTTGCCAGTCGAGATGTAGCGATAAATCTTCAAGCCAGCGGCATTTGGTTTGGTTTTTCTATGCACGAAGAATAACTTGTAGCGGCGGCTTACTCGGACCGAGCTCCGTTCCCATGCACACGTCTGTCATCGAACTGAGAGTGTCACAGTGTCAGCTGTGTGATAATCGATCTCTCCTTCCTCCCCCATGTCGTCCCTGGACGGAAGCGCCTCTCAGCCCTCTCCAAAGAGAGGCGGAACACAATGGGAGCCATCCAAATCTCGGTCTTCGAACTCTCAAACAGTCATTACTCAATACATCTCCGGTATGGTGATTCATCATAATGCCCGGGATTGTTCCTCAAGGTGCTCAGGTGGTCAAGGAGGAACCGGTGGGCAAGGAGGGCTCCATGGAGGCGGCGGAGGTTCCGGCGAAGGCCCAACCCTTCATTATGAAGCAGAATATCTGACCATAAATATGGTGCAGAGTCCTGATGTGGTGCAAGTTGCTCAGCTCGCAAACCATTGTCCTCCTCCATCAAGGATCTTTCATGGGCGTTGGGGGATTTTGGATGCAATGCATCAGTTCTTTGCTCAAGATATCCAAGAACAGAAAATATATGTGCTATATGGACTTGGAGGTGCTGGGAAGACACAGATTGCGCTCAAATTCATTAAAGAATCGACTTGGTGGGTTTATTGAAACATGTTTTGAGATAGCAGCTGACTTATTTCGAAATAGTTTCACGGATCGACATTTACTGGATGCAAGTACAACTGGGACCATTGAAACAGCTCTAAAAAATATAGCAACTAAGAAGCAAACTGGAAAATCCTCGCAGGATGCCCTGACATGGCTGGCTGGCAAACATGAAAATTGGCTGCTATTATTTGACAATGCCGATGATCCCAAAATCAATCTCAACCAGTTTTTTCCAAGATGCAACCATGGGAACATTGTCATTACATCCCGGAATCCCAATCTTCGAATGTATGGCACACATTCTCAGGTGTCTGATATGGAGGAGACAGATGCCATAGAATTGTTACTGAGGAGTGCTCAGCAAGACTTGACAGCATCTAACCAACTTCTGGCCCAGGACATTGTCAAGGTGAGTTGCCAATTTTCTATCAGGCATGTTGTGTACTGGTACCCAGGCACTTTGGTATCTTCCTCTGGCAATTGTTCAAGCTGGTGCATTCATTTTAGAAGCTGGAACTCTTGAAACATATTTGAACTTATTCCTGCAAAACCACACAGAGCTGCTGACCAGAAAATCAACCCAGCAGCATGATGACTATGCACAGGCAGTCTATACAACATGGGAAATCAGCTTCAAAAGGCTCAGTCCAGTGGCTGCAATGTTTCTTCAGCTTTGTTCATTCATACATTGGGATGATATCTCAGAAGACATTTTCAGCAGAGCAGCAAATAATATGATGCAATTACATGAAAAATCTCACCATGAGATCGCAACCGCCAGGGAATTTCTTTCGCACTTTCTAGGAGCAACTGGGAAATGGAACTCTCTTGCTTTTCTAAAGGTCACACTTGAAATCAAAGCATATTCTCTCCTCAGATTTGACCCTGTGAGAAAAACATTTTCTATCCATCCCTTGGTCCACAGCTGGATTAGGACAACACTTGAGGAAGTAGAGTCATATCATTCATGTATAGATAATATACTGGGAATGTCAATCAAAGACATTCAATATCAGGATATGGGCCTTGCAAGTCTAAGATTGGTTTCTCATGTTGACTCGTTGATTAGAGTTATTCAAACCAATTTCAGGTGTCAGCATGCAATAGTATATGCTCATGTGGGCCGACATGCAGAGGCAAAAGAACTTGAGTTAATTGAGGTACAAAACCAGACAAAAGTTCATGGACAGGACCATCCGAACACTCTGGCTGCTAAACGTCACCTTGCACTCATGCATCGAGGACTTGGCCAACTCTCTGAGGCTGAAATCTTGGAAATTGAGGTGCTGGACAAACAGAGAAGGCTTCTTGGTGAGGACAACTTGGACACTATGAAAGCTATGAATAATCTGGCTGTCACATATGACAGCCTTGGCAGATTTGAAGATGCTGAAAAGTTGCAAGTTGTTGTGCTGGAGAAATGGAGAAGGCTCCTTGGTGATGATCATCCTGAAACTCTTGATGCCATGTACAACCTTGCATTAACATATCAAAACCTCCAGCAATTTGAGGAAGCTGCGAAATTGCATGTTGTAGCTGTTGAAAAGTGGAAACAACTTGCTGGTGATGACCATCCTCGAACTCTTGTTGCAATGGGGTCCCTTTCCACTGCATATAAGAGTCTGGGCCAGTTTGGTGACACTGAAGAGTTGGAAGTTGTGGTCTTGGGAAAGTGGAAAAAGCTTCTTGGTGAGGGCCATCCAGATACATTGGTTGCGATGAATAATCTGGGAAACACATATTACCACATGGGGCGCCTTGTTGAGGCTGAAGCATTGCAAGTTGTTGCCCTACAGAAGCGGAGACAGCTTTTTGGAGATGATCATCAGGAAACATTGCGTGTAATGCGAAATCTCATCAGGACCTATCATAGTCTGGGTAAACAAGCAGAGGCTGCAAAGATCAAGAAGCTCCTAAAGTGATGTGGAAGATGTCTTGGTAGGGTAGGAGGATGAACTACTTCCCTGGAATCCTGCTCTTGTACTATATATTTTCTGCAGTGAATATCTATCTTTGGGAGATGCCTCGGATGAGCATGGGGATGAAACCGCTGCAGATTCTGGGATTTAAATGCTGCTCCTGTATTATATATTTCTACTGTGAATATGTATTGTGTGAATCAAAGCATTGGTTCTTACAGGTGCAATCCACATCACCACTCCCCGGCATTGACAGGCAGTAAAGTGGACAATATTCAAACTCCACCAATAGGTCCTATTCAAACGCCACCCATAGGTCCCTGAATTGCCGACACCACCCGCAACTTCAATTGGAAGCATTATAAATCTCGATTTTTCAACAGCTGCCCCATTGTGGCATTAAACTTTCCGTGACCAGGAGGCGGGAAACTGATAGGCATGTGCATCGTAACAACCTGCAAGGACAGCATACATAAATAAGTATCAAAATCTTTCCACACTTTGACACACTCCAAAATGGAACCTCTTATGCGGTAAGTTCGAATCCTTCCACCCAGACTAAGTTCGCCCCTACACCGGAAATTTTGCCCGCCTGGAATTTGAAACCAGACAAGAGATGCCTCCACTTTGTTTTGGCAGATGCATGGAACGATTGACTGCCAGATAGGTATTTAATGGTGAAAGTTAATATTCACAGCCAAGAAATGAGCACCATCCGAAGCTTCCACGGCCAAGCACGCTTTGCTTTATATGTCAAATTGAGATGCATATATGGGTGAATCTATGTCGCAAAAGTCCGTTTTGGCAGATAACTGGATATATGGACTTGTAAGCCTGAATAAGTCTATAAGTTTTTTCGGGGTCCTGTAGAGTTCAGAAAGGCGCTATGGTCACTTATAATGACTTACGGAACTTATACAGCTTATAAGTGGTTATTGGGACTTATAAGTACCTACTGTGCGTTTTCATAAAAACTCATTGCCCTCTTCCGAGGGATTCGTCACTCAGCGTTCATACTCCTTTTTATTCATCTATACTAAGTTATGGATTTACTTGAGTGCTCTATGTACAACCAAGCATAGCTGCAAGTAGCTCTTGCGCAGTTGCTAATGATGTCCAGGTTGAAACAACGTCATCGGAGTTTTGTACCTTGGTTGGGCCACCTGTCTGGCCTGGATTTTGCAGCAAAAGACGCCGTTTGAGTTGATTTTTTCAGGATTTCAATCCATTCGACTACCTTAGATGGAGTTTAAGTAACATATGGAGACGAAAATCCAAAACTTTGTCCTCCTTGGTAGAAGCAAGGTTATAAGGACTTATAAGAGTTGATTTTTTCAGGATTTCAATCCATTCGACTACCTTAGATGGAGTTTAAGTAACATATGGAGACGAAAATCCAAAACTTTGTCCTCCTTGGTAGAAGCAAGGTTATAAGGACTTATAAGTACTTATGCCCCACAAATAAGACGGCTGTAACCAACTGATAAAGGGGGTATAAGGCTGTAAGCCTTCCTAAGCCCTTATAGGCCAAAAGGGCCTTTTGCGACATAATGCTCTAGGATTATTTTCATCTCTGTGTCTAAAGCGAGGGAGATTGGAAGGCTTGACAAAACAATGCACCTCACGAAAGAAAACGTACAATACTTGGAAAGCCTTGGTACGAGCTGAGTGCCAGAGAAAGAGGAAAATGTAGATATGTGGCGGTACCTCGGTCATTTTCAGACAGTTGGCCCAGTGAGCGATGCGGAAGATCAGAAAGACAATGACAGTCATGAGAACCAGAATAAATAAAAGTTGTGTGTGTCTGGCAGAGTGAAGAGATTTAAATTTCTGAGGAAGAGCCGGGGCTTGAATGGAACGCGGTAGAGATAGAAAAGCAAGCAGTTAGGAAGCTCGGTGATCTCGGGCATGCTTCATGCTCACTGATCACACTACGGACATTCAAGTCCAGCACCAGGACTAACCTCCAAGGAATTGCAGCCCCAATATAATCAACACGATCTGAGGTTCTCCCGAAAGTCGAAACGTGACATCGAAGTGAGTTGAAGAAAGCCCGGCAATTCAGCAGAAGGAAATAAAGGAGTCATAATCGAAATGTTGGTTGATCCTCGAAAGCAGAGCAATCCAGGAACAAACCTTGTGGTTGCAATGGGGCGGAAATTAACGGAAGAAAAATCAAGGAAGGAAGTATGAACAGTGTTTGGTTCAAATATATTGTGACTCCGAGCTGCAAGTCGTGAGTATAATTCGATCCTGAACCTCAACAGCCATTAACGGCATCAACCATGCGACGGGCCTATGAAGCGCAATAATCCCGCTCGAGATCCTTCGAGAACGCAGCTTTTCTCATCAGGAAAGGCCCAGTCAGCGTCAGCCGTGTTTATCTGCGTTTATCCACGCGCTTCTGCATGGATACTGAAAGAGTAGACAAGTTCGAGTTGCCGAAATCGGCCATGGACCATGCATGGTCGGGCAGACTTAGCCGATGGGCTTGCCAAAACGGCTTGGCCCGCTTAGCGGAGTTTGAATTTGGCTCCACGGGCTTGGAGGGCTTGGCTTGCGGCTTGGCGTGACTTGAGTTCGCTTACAGCCTGTTTCTTCACTCTAAATAAATCTTCACTAACTCCTGTTCAAGCCCTCTGCATCGCTTTCCTCCACCCACAGATGCTCATTATCATCCTTCTGCTTCAGACAACTGGGTTTGCGCGCCAAAAACATGATACTTGCTTGCTTGTAACATCGCAGTCATCTCAAGACGGAAGTCTTCTATAAATTCAATCAAGACTATGAACTGAAGTTGAATGCAACCATTCTGTGAGCAATGGCTGGATCAAGTTCACGACTCATAATGTACAGCAGTGCCAACCATAACGCTTAGAATCTAAACTACTGTAGCCTCGAGTGTAATAATTACAACATGGATTCTAATCGATACCGTACCAATTCTGTTCAGAGCCTGAGGATTTGACACTCAGGACAGGCCTTGTGGTTGCTCGGCAGAGCGGGAAGTGGCACCACATGGTTTTTGTGGTGTTCAACAAATTTTGCTGGTACCACAAGACGGCACGTTCCGTCCAGTCCAAGACGTGCGGAGATGGGAGCATTACAACCTTCGCAGTTTGAAAGCTGATATGGTAAGATTTCGACAGAATATACAGAGAGAAACTACAATTTGGCCGCCTTTGGGTTGCGGCATCATTAGAGTCAAACTAAAGTCGCTCTGCCGAAGCCCAAACCCACACAAGTCATTGGAAGGGTGCAAGCCCGCTTGCTCAAGCCGTATCAAACCCAAGCCCATTTGCTTCGAGTTCTTGCCGACATCAAGTAAAGTACTGCTTTATTCTTTCGGGTAATCCTATTGATGGACAGTGCTATTCGAGAACTTCAAGAGGATGTAGATACTCATGACATACTGCTAATCTGAGTGCAACAGGAAGCATTATTAGTGAGCCCGTTTGCGGGGCAGAACGGCTTGTGACATGGGACACAAGCCGTTTTGCCCAAGCCACAAGCCGACAAGACAGAGCAGTTAGCAAGCAAATATTTTGCAACTCACAACTTCGATTCCACGGCTCTGAGAAACCAAGATATTCAATGAATTGGGAGGACTGTCTTCCATCGAAAACAGTTCGCTAGCTGGCAACACTCTGGTGCAATTTTTGGGTCACTTCTTTCAGGTTGGTTGACATTTGTCAGCATCACATCTCAAATTTGACTGAGTTCAGAATCTCAGTGGTAGTGATAGAGACTGAGAATATGGCAGAAATGTGTGCATTCAGAGGAAGGTTTGGGAGCAACATGGTGCTGTGATCGCCGATGTGCCAGACAAAAGCCAAAATCACAGTCATCCTTAGCTCAGTTGAGCTCACAGCATTCATTATCACTTCCATTACCTTTCATATAACGGAAGTACCAGAATACTTTAAAAAAACATCGAAACTATGCACAAGCCCGTGTGTCTGATGCCATCAGACAAACGGGCTTGTGCTCAACTTGTCGGTCAATATCAACAAGATTTCCAAGCATATGCACTGAAATTCTCTATGAAATCTCTTTGAGTAGATTAAAGCACTAATTTTGAGTGGTACATCTTGTTCCTGACGCTCGTTCTTGGTATAAACATCGTCGCCGTCGAGATTAGGCCCAAGCCTATTTGTCTGATGGCATCAGACAAACGGGCTTGTGTCCAAGTTTCAAATATGGAGTCGGGCTTGTGCGTCCATTGATTTCAGAATTTATTCCCTTACACCTGAGCAGCTTCTAAATTATGTATTGCACTGGTCTTTGAGTATTCCCGCTCAACTATGGCTCAGAAAGAGTTTGGCCCTGCAATATATTCTGTGTTCAGTCCGTCTTTCCTCTTCTGAAATGACTTGGAGGTAGCACCGGGATATTTCTGCATAATATTATGGTAGAGCACCGCTGATTTTGTATTTCGAGGCGGCATTGGCATGACAGAATAATCTCAAGTCATTTCAACAATTTATTTAGCACGTCACGGAAAAATCTGATTCAGTAGACCAGGAATCAGAGTTGTATGAAAACGTCTCCTTGCAAGTGATGTATAAAGACAATGAGACTACATTGAGTGTGACAAGCCCATGTTTTGGAAGTGAATTGACGATGTTGCTCTGTGTTGTTCACGGCGGCGACGGCATATCATCACATCAGTGAGAAAAATACCATAAAAAATCACAAGCCCTAGTAGTATGTACTTAATACACATATTCTATGCACTTAGACTTAGAAATACGCTCAACGGGGACGAGAAATACGCACAAGCCCGTTTCTCGGCTAAGCGAGCAAACGGGCTTGCCAAGCCGACGAATGGGCTTGCCAAGCCGATCGGCGGGCTTGGGCTTTGATCTACACTCAAATCCAAGCCCAAGCCCGAAAAAGCCCGTTGGCGCGGGCGCAAGCCCGTTTGGCAAGCCGAAAAGTGAACTCTCCATGGTCGGGACAGGCAACAAGACAGACAGGCGACAGTGGAAGTTGAAGATAAATTGCAGGCCAACCTCGAAGGATGAAAAATCACACAAACCCTGACAAATTGGGAAGAGAATTTCAATAACACGAATAATCCTCTACGTGCTTCCTTGGACGGCACGCTGTGTTAAACATGATGAGCTTGTTCAACCCTCGGCCGAATGATGCGAAAGCCGATATCACCGGAATGTCTATTCCAATGAGTGCAGCCACCACTGCTTCCGCAGGCCCCTTCTTCACGCCCCACTCATCGCCGCCCTTGCAGCGAACTCCGCATCCGCGATCGCCTGCCCGGTCCACGGACACATTCAATGTCAATGCAGCTTTCCGTCGTTTCTCGAGGACGCACCACCCCGCGCGCATCGCAACACGGCTGGGCGATCATCTCTGCGCTGATGAAGCTCACCGCTCTACCTGACGCGCCCAATGCGCGAGCGAATAGTGCGCGTGCCGCCTCATTATTGGAGGAGGCCGTTGTAGGTGTCGAGTGGGGTGGAAGTCGTATTGAAACTCATCCTCGCAACTAGGTGTGTCCCTCTCTCCGCCTTTCCGTCTCCTTTCCTCCCTTCCCGCTCCTTCACCCTCATTCGGCATGGTCTGACGAGCAGTACTCAGCGGCTACGTCCCCTTCACCCCCCACCGGCCTCTTCGCGCGCCACCACCTAGATCCTATCGCCCTCGCTACAACACGACAGACGGCGACCACGGGCTGCACCTCGCGCTCGCGCTCCTCGCCCCACAGCGGTGTGCGACCTGCGCCGGTGCAGGTCTTTCGTCGGCAGTGCACCGCCTACCCTGGCGATGAGGGTCCGTGCGAAACCGCCAAGACGACATTCGTCGCGCCCCGTTGCGAAGACACTTGTGCCTCGTGGCGCCGCGCGGACTCCTCCTCGACGCCTGTGTGCACGGGGCGCGTTTTCTGAGAGAGCTGGACGTGGCGAGGAGGGACATGGTGACGGAGGCAAGCGATGTAGGGGCCGAGAGCGCGGTATGGGTGAGCTGGATCAGAGAGAGCGGTGCAGGTAGTGCGGTAGGGAAGCACGGTGAGTCGCGTTCCATTTTCTCTTTCAAGTGCGAGATTATCGAAAGAGATACGTTCTTTCAGAAACGAAGAACGATATCTTCTCGCGGAGGATACTGGGATTCCACTGGAGAGATTTTGTCCACCTTCGCAAGTTATGGGCGGGACTTGGATGCATTCAGGACAGGTACGCTCGATCTTTTATTCCTATTCTTTGTTCTCTTCCGCATTCCGCACCGCCTGCTTTACTCGGATGATATCCTCGATTCATCTTGTTATATGTTGACGACGCTCCTTCCCTGCAGTTTCGACCACCACATCATACACTTCCACCGAAACGCTCTGCGCAGGGATAGCGATAATCACGGCGGTGGTGCACTATGTGCGTTCCCTTTCCCTTTCGTTCCCTCGTCTCCCTCGCCTACCTCTCTTGATCCCACGCACTTAGAGCAAAGACGAACCGAAGACACTACGGATAGTGAGAAAACCAGCGGCCAGCGATTCCAGGTCCGTGTGCGGCAGGGGAGGTCATCGCCTGCGTCCACGGGCGCGGGCGGACTCGCTTCGCAAGATCGTCGCTGCTTGGTGGCTGTGGGTGTGGCGTGACGCAGGAGACAGACGGGGTTGGTCACGGATAAAGAGGAGGGGCAAGGGAAGTGTACGAGCATGTTCGGAGTCTCGCGACAACGATGAATTCTTATGTTAATATTGAGCAGATGTCCTGAGTTCGTATGTACATGGTTGTTTTGAAATTACACCTTGCGGTGTTGCGCTCTCGGTAAACTCGCGGTTTGGTTATTTTTTTCGCGCCATCACGATTCAAGATGCAGAACATTCGACGGGCTATACCGGGGCCATGCATCCCTTGACGTAGTGCCTGCTCAAAGCATTTCACCCTTTGTCCAGATGCTGCCCGCTATTCGCCGTCGCTGCATCCCGCAACAATTCGCGATTCGGAACCAATTCATCTCAAGCCCAAGACGCTGAGAGAAACATCTGCTGAGGAATGAGTCGTAACTACTGTCCTCGGGTTGACTGCGCTCAATCTGAAGTTGTCAACTATGTTTCTTGGTAGACATCGACTCTCTCCATTCATCGTTCCCCAAGACCACACTTGGTACCGTCAAGCTGGCGCGGCTGCTGCGCTCTCTCATGTTGCGGTTCACTCACCAAGCCTTCAAGTCAAGGCCAACCGTGGCAACAAAACTGCAAATCTTACAGTAATCTCATTCAAGTTGAATTCGAAAATCTCATCAAGTTGCAACTTCTTCGCCGAAGCTTTTCAGCCTTTCGCGAAACGGGTTCTGTGTCGTCAGGTCGTCCCAACTACCGGTGTCCCGCAAATCGGCGATGCTTATTCTCGACTTTTTGTTCGCAATTGCGGGACGGGCATCTGCGGCATTGCTGTTGCTTCAATTCGTGTTCTCCCTTCCTTTTCTGTGAGTGAAAGAACCGCGTCTGGTTCAGTTGCGGAGGTATGAAGCTCAATGAGGACACGAGAGATACCAACACAGAATATTTGCAGATACGGTTCTTCCTTTATTCATACATTTACGTTTACCAACAGCGCGTTCGAGGACTCCAGGGGTTATGTTTCCCCCAATTAGATGTCAACGAATGGTAAGATTTTTTTTTTCAGGTGCACTCGGATATCCCGGACGGATTAATCTCCGAATAATCGTCGAATGTTGCCCCAGAATTTAAACTATATTTTGGTACGGTCCCATCATTGACGCGACGATGCCGGACACTGATTTCATCTCTCAAACGTGAACCCGTTGCCTAGGAGAGATATCGGCATGGCGGTTGCGACCTCGAGCAAATGACCGCACCGAGTATTATGCAACGTGAATTTCTATTTGGCCTGCGAACTCTCTGAATGCAGTGTGGTTTTCAAGACCTCGGTTCACGGAGCGCTCACCCTTTATGGGCTCTTACATTTGTCAATCGGGCCTATCCCATATCCCATATCCACAAAAGAATTGCTGTTCATTCTAGAAGTGCTGTTCCATTTCTCTTCACTGGCAAATGGAAAGTCGTCGCCTTCCACACTGTGTGCGATCAAGCACAGTTCCATCAACTCTCGTTGGAATCCGGGCTGGTGCGGCGAAGTTCAAACTCCGCCATCAGTGCCGACACCACCACCTGGAACTGGAAGTGCTATAAATCTAAATGATAGCCGCAAACGATTTGGAATGGTAATACGAGCATACGAGCAACACTATGTATGACATCTCTATGCCAGAGATTCATAGCGTTTAAATGATTTTTAAAGCTGACGACTGCGCATCCATTCAACGTTTCAAGAGATGCCGTCCCGTGGCGTAGTACACTTCATACCGGTAGGGTAACTTAAAAAGAAGCTATCCATTCCAACACCAGCATTCCGCATGTTGAATGGAGAACATCGCGTATTGCCAACAAGTTGCTGCGCGGCGTTGATTTTTTACTCTGCAGCATAGAGGGAACCGAAATTCTTGGAATGGAATTCGGAACGGGATTTACAACAACAACCTACCAAATATGGAGTTATAGTATTTTTTGATTCCTATCGTATTGGATCCAGAGGTGCCTAGGAATTTAAATCAACGGGGAGCTTCTCACTGCAGAGAACACCAGTCGTGGTTGAAGTGAATGCTACACAGTCATTAATGTTTGAATCTGTCGGTGATCATGGTGCAAATGAATGGACGGCAAGAAAGTAAATAAGGTGCATTATAACATGGCCTGAATGCTACTCCTGCCTGTAACGGGCACGGAGAGGAGACGGAGTGTCGGTGAGCATCCGGAAAACCTGTTGGTTCTGTTCATAAGGTGAAACGTGGGATTGAAACAACTTGCGTAGAGAAGAAACAAGCGTCGGTAAACCCCCAAGAATCTCGTTGGGTCTGTTGAAAGAGTAAAACATTGGATTGAGATGGATTGAGATGATGTCTTTGAACGGGCTTCGAGATTTGTGAGGAGTGACTTGATGTTGATCTCGTCTCTGTAATTGCACCAGCCTTCTTGCAGAGTCAGTTCGATGTCGCTAGCGTCCAGTGAAACAGTTACATCTGGTGTTCACGTTCTTGCAACTTGTGATTCGGATTGGGTGTACCAGGGGCCGGTTTAAGATGTTCAATCGACAGTCCTGACTGAACCAGAGATTTCAGGACGCTTGCTTCTTGTTCGCATTGTGAATGAGCTTAAACGCCGGCGAGACTGCAAAGCAAGCTTGATGTGGTCTGAGGAGCGGAACGTTGAGCGCTGAATTAAATTGCTACTGTTGAGCTGTAGCATTAACAAGTGGCAGACGGCCCGCTTCGCGGGCCGTCACGCCATTGGTGTGCTTAGTGTGCTCTTGGTGAATTGCCAAATTCAATTATTACAGTAAAAGCTCTTGCCATACAATATTTGTTGTGCGTGTCGACACATCCCCCTCGTATCTCAAGATCAACACATTCTCTGAGTCAGGAACCCGTGTCATCGCGGAGTACAGCTGACCATGGGAGAATACTGGTCGGCGCAAATCTAGGCCAAGCTTCTGGACTGTTAACCCTTGGCATCCATTGAATATCGTAGCATAGCAGAGGCTGAGAGGAATCTGTTTTCGATGAACAACAAAGTTGAATCCCTGGGGTTGAAAGTGGAAGGTAATTCGAGGAATATGGATACGAATCTGTTTTCATTTTAACAGTTTGTTTATCTAGGATGCAGTTCAGTGTGCTCACCGGGTCCACACTTCTACCCGCCACTACAGCGGAGATGGTTTCAACTTCCACGGTATGCCGGAAGAGGTTGCGCACGATTACTCGAGTGTTTTTGGTGAGGCCCTGTGCCCCATTGATATTGCGCATCAGCCGGCATATTGCTCCCACTTTGAGGACGACGTCATGAGCCGGGATACCAGGCTCATGAAGCGAATTTAGGAATTCCGGGTCCGCCAGGATCGAATTGTTGGAGTCGGTGTCTCCCTCGATCGAGTCGCTACTGATATAACAATGGCTCTGTCCCGGTACCGTCCGCAGAATGGTCGAATTGAATTCGTCAACAAAAGAGTTGAAGGGGCTGAGGATCGCTCTCGAAATGCAGACCATTGGGTCCACTGTTACGCTTGGAGGAAATACGAAGTCGATGAGATTTTGCACGGAATCTGTGTGGCGCAAGCGCCCGAGATCGACGGTCTCTTCATCGTGGTTATCCCCAATGCTGTCCAGAAAAGCTGAAAAATCGGCATCGTTTCTCTGTCTTAGGGAGATGTTTAATCGCTGGATCTCAAAGCGTCTGAAGACCGGTTGTGTGCGCAGAGAAGCCTTGCAAATCGCAGTGCGCCCTCCAAATCGAACGACGGGAGCAACCTAACTTGAAGCTTGAGATTCTTAGAGCTGGTTGAATTTGAATCGCACCTGTCGGAAATCTCCAACTGTGATCAACATTCTTCCACCCCAAACTTCATTGGTCCTTCCGGTCAAGCTACGCATGAGACGGTCAGCACAATCAAAAGCTTTGAAGTGCAGACCGCCGATTTCATCTATAACGTGGCATTTGGCAGCATGCAAAAGTCGAGCACGGTCACTCCTGGGTCCAATGGATGATGCGAGGAAGGGCTTGTACTCATCCACAGGGATTCCATAGAGATAATGAGTAGTGCGTCCGCCGGGATAATTTTTGGCTGCAAATGCCGAGGATGCAGTCAATAAGACGATTTCGCCACTTTTCCGGAGAGCACCGATCACAGGATAGAGAACATATGTCTTGCCACGGCCGGCGCGACCGTCAATGTGAATAGGTGGAGGGTTCTCCATTGTTGTAATTTCCATTATGCGGTTGTATATTGCGCGCTGGGATTGATCATCACTTAGGATAGGATTTTTTTCAACATGAATGGACATAAGGACGCACTTGTTCAGCTGTCAAGCTATCCTTGAAGCCACAAAGATTGCTAGGGTCTCCATTCCATTGTACACGTTCAGCATCGACCTCCAATTGGCGCTCTCGAGGTTCGGGGAGCCCGATATCTGTCAATGTTCTGCCCAGTCCTCGGAGAAGATCCTGAAGCCGGCTGAGCAATTCATTTTGAATGAAACAGGGATCGGGATTTGAGGTTACTCGTAGCATGTTGTCTCGAATATCAGCAGATAGGCTCAAGGCATGATTGTCCCATATTGAGATTACGGGCTCGCCCTCGACCGCTAACAGTATAAAAATCCAGCGTAGTTGTGCTGGTGCCGTGCCAAGGTTCAATAACTCTTCAAACGCCATCACACCCTCGTTGCGATTATCGAAAAGGCCCATCGCTCGAGCGGCTTCCTGATGTGTCGGGTAGATGACCCCGTCAACGGTTCGGATATCTGCCCAGTTGCGTGCGCTTCGGTGCAAAAGGAGTGCACGAAGATAGAACACATCTCCGTGACGCGGGTACACCATCTGTAAGCGGCTGACAGTAATATGCCCGTCAGTGTAGAAGCGTATACGCATTCGTGGACGGGTGGGGTACAGATTCTCGAGCACTTCAAGGGGGTGAATAGGGTCCTTCGGGTTATGCTTGACTAATCTGCATTGAGAGCCGAATTCCAGATATGTCATATTGTCGAGGCGGGGATGGCGCGGCCGGTCCATATATCTAACCAAGAGCGTAGCGTCGGATTCTGATCCATCTTTACGCGCCATCTGGCCTCGTTGTTTACCAGGCAAATGAATAGGAAGGCGTTTGACAGCGGGCCGCTTTTCGGTGATATGGAAAGACGCAATTCGCATTGCCGCTTCGATGCTCGACAAATACCGTCCGCGTTCGTAATCCCGAATTTCATCGACGGGTTTACGGGTAGATGTGGGTACATCAGGTCCCACTCGATCCTTGGGAGTTTTGCGTACGGACCAGTTGGTCTCGTCGAATCCCTTGAAAAAATATTTGAACAGGTACTGAAAGAGGTTCACGCCCATGGAATATTCGACATTTATGTGGCAATCATATTTGAGAATGAGCCAGGGAATGTGGGAGACAATGAATTCGTCTTCACGCTCGCGACGTCGGTGCTGAAAGTATCCTGTGATACGGAGTCAAAATTTACCAGATAAATGACATTATGTACAAACCACGATCGTTGAAGGAAGATTCTTGTCTAATTGGCTTCGGATACTCGTATTGGCATGCACGGGGCCAGCCGCATCGATGATACGTTTTTCTGGGGTCATGAACATGCGTCATATGGCGCTTGACCGCGTCCCGTAGAGGCCCATCTGCACGGGGAAGCTCCGCGCTGAGGAAAGCATCAATCTCAGCGGGAGTTCGAGGTATATCGCGCACGGCCACCGCGATATGTTCATGCGGAAGGCCCCGCTTCTGGAATTCCGTGACGCGGATATGGTAGAGAATTGGTCCCATGAAGGTGTGGACATCCTTCATGAATAAGGAGAGATACTGTTGGAAGACTCGAACGATAAGATCTGGCCTGTCATTTGCGGACTGACCAGGTCGCAGTTGAGACATAATCTCGGGCCAACGGGGATTTGTCGTAAATGTGATGAACAGAGTGACGGCGCCAAGAGCTTTGCGTAAAGCTAAACAATCAGAAATATTGGCGGCAGACCAGGCAGGTGAATGAATGAATGTTGAGGGCAGTCGAACATCGTCAATTGGTTCTTCATCCCCAGAGCCAATATATTCATCGTCATCCTGATCGGAATGCTGGTTCAGTCGTATGTAAGTGAGCCGCGCTTCCTCGATTGTGCTCCAGGCATCCACCAGATATTCACCTGGGAATCGTTCGTGAACTATTTGCAAGGTATTACATTCAAATTACCTGTTAAGCGCGAGAATGTGGACATTTGTTCGGCATTCATAAAGAACCGGGTGCGGTACCAGCGTGCTTGACTGAATTTTTTTCCAGCAGCATTCAGTCGATTTGGCGACCAACCCAGAGTCCCGTGGGGCAACAACATGAGATAGTGCAGTGGTTCAACAAACGGCGAGAAAAGATCAAGAAAAACGGGCTGGTCCGCGCCCTTTCGCCGAATCACCAGTTTGCGTCGTGTAGGAAGTGCAGCAGGAGCTAAGGAAATAATTGCAGCAACATTGGAGTCCGGTCCCGCATCTGAATATTCGAGATGCAAGGCAATATCGTCGTCATCGTCATATGCCTTCAAATCTTCGAGCTGATCAATATACGGATTCACTCGCTTGAGCCCTGCCAGGGCGGAGTTGATCCATGCCGGAGGGATGTCCAGAGACTTTCCTTTCGTAAAAATGGCCAAAGGATCATGGATAAACCATCGTATAGCATGCTCTCCTTCGTGTGCAGGAAGAAGGCGATGGTAGGTTCGACCTCCGTTCAACGTCACAGCTGATACGCCAGGTGAGAATTTCATGAAGTCGCCATCAAAGACTCCGAGGGCGGTGAGACAGAAGAGTTGGTTAAGTTTGCGGGATAAAGACGCCGTTTTGGTGTCGGTTATAAAATTATCCCATTCTTCGGGATATGGAGGAAGCAGCGGTTGGCGATGACTGCCGTTGGGACCACAGACGAAACACTTATCGTGGCAGCTTTCCCCAGTTAGGATCTAGTCATGTGTCATTGGAACTTGGCAGCCGATAAAGCACGAATTACCTTGATCCCGCAGTGTTTGCAAACTCGATTCCACTTCAGACCAAGCGGAACTGCGACTTCATTGGAATTGAGTCTAGACATACGAACCCACCAGCATTCATTATTGCGTGAACTATCAGCTGTCTGTCTGGCGGATGAACGCGCGACGGTGTTGGCAATGCGGGTCCGTGTTCGATCATCGTCTGGCAAGGACTCCCGAGCAGATCTACGGGCATCACGATCATTTTTGCGGCGCAAATCCCGGCTGTTATCGTCCTCATTTGCGCGCCGTTGCCGCTGTGCTTCACGGCGAACGGTGTGATGGTGCTCCGCTGTGCGAACGATGCGATGCTCTTCTGCAGTAAGCTGAGAGAGCATCTGGTCCGTGGTCGCTTCCTGTGGTCTAAAACATGTGAATTCCTCGCCGATTCCACGTCGAAATTGAGTTGGACACACCCAATGCGAAAGAAGTGTTCCATTGTGTTGCAGTGATCAACGATGATGGAAGGAAAGGAAGGCTGAGAGGGCAGGCGCTAAAGCATACGGGGGACGCCGGAATGGGGTGGTTGTGTTTACGCAAAAGAAGCGGAGCTTATTAGAAAGATGAAAGAGCAGCCGTGGATGCCGAAGCTGTCAGCCACAGCTATGGATTGATCGGGCCTCGCGACCGTGCCGTCGCCCAACTCTAACGTTGATATTCCGAAGAACTGGGGCAAATGTTCCAAAAGCAGACATCAAAAGGCTTCAGACGGACACGGATAATTTTATAAAGAGGGAGAAGAATTGCAAATTTGAACCCAGGGCAGCTGCCACCCAGTGGATAGGATGATGGGGGTCAGAGCTAGTGATGTCGTCGCCGGACGCATCTAGACAGCCCAGCTTGTTTTACGGACCCTGAGGGCTCAAGCGTTGCAATCAGCACATGTGGTGGATCCAAAACGGTCATAATTGTATGAGGAAGAGTCGTCGAAGCTAAGACTTGATGGAGATCGAGCGCTGAGCGGTCACACTGTCGAAAGCAAACAGCGGTATCTTAGGGAACTGGCGCTGGGCAGGAGAAAGGAAGAATGTTACCATATGCATATCAAATCAGTATCTGCTTAAGATAGAAATCTTGGTTGTGTTTCCTTGAACGGAATCACAGCCACAGCGCAAGTTGAACATGACGACTTTTCGAACCCTCAGCCGATTGATCAATTTGATGCGACTCGAAGCCGAGAGCACCGAACCGAATAGTTCGGAGTCACGCCGTCACAGGCCAGCCGCATCTCTTTGCTCTCCTCCATCTCCTCGTCCATCATGTCCATCGTTCGCCTGGATCCAGCTCTGGGCGTTCTCAATGATCGGCACCTAGGCGGCACTGGCGCCTTCTAAAGCTCGTTCTCGATCTTCAGCCATCTGGGCACTCTCAATGTCGATCTATTCGCCGTCTCGCGCCCCGGAAGACACCCCGCGCCATGAATAGTAACTTTAACTTGGATTTTTCAACAGCCATCATGGCATTAAACCTTACGTGAACAGGAGGTGGGTCAATGGAAAGCATTGAGCATCACAACAACCTGCCAAAGTGCACTTTCTGATTTTGCTTGTGGGCCGTATACATGAATGAATATTAAAATCTTTCTATACTTTGACAGACTCCAAAATGGCGCATCCTATGTGGTGGGTTTTAATATTTCCTCCCGGGCCAAGTTCATTGCACACCGGAAATTTTCCCTGCCTGGAATTTGAAACCAGACAAGAGATGCCTCAGCTTTGCTCCGGCGGCAGGTATGGAACGTGGAACGATTGACTGCCAGGTGCATATTTAATGGTGCAAAGTAATATTTGCGGCCAACAGATAATCACCGTCCGAAGCTTCCACAACCAAGCATGCTTTCTTTTTGACGTCAAATTGAGATGCACATGAGTGAATTCAATGCTCTAGAATTTTTTTTGGTTTCTGTGTCTAAAACCAGGTAGATTGGTTAACCTGACAAACAAAGTACCTCATGGAAGAAAATGTAAAATACTTGAATAGCCTTGGTATGAGCAGAGTGCCAGAAAAAGGGGGAAATGCAGCAAAGTGCGGTAATTTTCAGTTGCTCAGGTGAGGGAGCAATAGGAAAGATCAAGAAGACAACAACAATGAAAAAGGCTGGAGAATCAGTCAGGTCAGTCTATGTCAGGCACAGTGAAGGAAATTGAGTTCGGGATAGGTATTTATTCGAGAAGGAGGCTGGACTCGAATGAGACGTGCTCGAGAGAGAAAAGCAAGTGGTTAGAAAGCTCGGCGATCTCGGGCATGCTTATTGACAGCACTACGTGTATTTACAACAAGTAACAGGACTAATCTCCAAGGAATTGCAGCACCAATAGAATCGACAAAGGCTGAGGTTCCGCCGAGAGTCGAAACACGCCATCAAAATGAGCTGAAGAAAGGTCGATGATTCAGCAGGGAGAAATTAACAAGCAACAATCGAGATGTTGATCCTCGGAAGGAAAGCAATCCAGGAACTAAATTTTTGATTGCAATGGAAAGGAAATCAACGTAAAATAATGAGAAAAGAAGCATGAACAGCTTCTGGTTCAAATATGTCGTGACTCCGAGCTGCAACTCGTGAGTCCATTTCGAGGCCGGAGCCTAACAGCAATTAACAGCATCAACCACGCGACGGGCTTACGAAGCGCAATAATCCCGCTGGGGAGCCTTCGAGAACGCAGCATTCTCATTTGGAAAGGCCCAGTTAACGTCAGGCGCATTTAACTGCATATATTCAAGCGCTTCTGCAAGGATATCGACTGAGCAGACGAGTTCGAGTCGCCAAAATAGGCCATGGACCATGCATGGTCGGAACGCGTAGCGGAAGCTGTGGAAAAACCACACAAACCTCGACAAATTGAAAGAGAATTTCAATAATACGAATAAACCACTATGTGCTTACTTGGACGGAATAAGCCCCGCGTGTTGAACATGATGAGCTTGTTCAACCAACCCTCGGCCGATTGAAGCGAAAGCCGAGATCACCGGAATGCCGTGAGTCTTGTCACGCTGTCACCGCAAGCCGCGTCTCTTTTTGCTCTTCTCCACATTCCCGTTTTGAAGCATGGATCATCGTTCCCGGATCGCCCTCTGACTGTTCCAGATCCCAACTTGACCGCCTCGCGCCGACTGGCGCCTCCCTGCTTTGTGGCAACTCCGATGGCGATCGACTCAGCAAGCTCGCTCTTGCTCTCGGCGCTTCAGCACCTCGGCTAACGACACGCACCATCCTTGTCGGCGGTGACCTCGCCGTCGCCTCTGCCTCCGCCTCGCGCATCTCTCCCTCGCGTGCCCCTCGCTCATCCACGCCCCCGCAGCGAACCCGGCCCCGTCATCGCATCGCTGACAGGCACCTTCAATGTCAATGAGCCTCTCCGTCGTTTCGCGCACACCATCCGACGCACGCACCGCGACGCGGCTGGGCGGTCACCGGCGTGCTGATGACGCTCTCGCCGATCGCTGAGAAACCGGATGGGCGGGCGGGTGGTAAGACAGCGCAATCGTGGTGGGCCCGCGAGAGTCGTGTTGAGGCGAGGGCTCGCTACCACGTGCGTCTTCCCTTCCCTGTCCTCCCGCCCTTCTCCTGCATTCAAGAATCCGCTGACGATGCGCGATACAGCGGCTACTCCTCCCCCTCCGCCCCGGAAGGCCTCCTCGCGCGCCACCGCCTCGCCCTCCTCGCCCTTGACACGACCAACGGCGACTACGCAACCGGCGACAGCCGACACCTCGCTTGCGCGTGCCCTCGCCACGCCCTCTCTCGCCCTCGGGCGGTGTGCGACCTCGCGCGGGTACAGGTTCCTCGACTCGCACTGGGCGCGATTCGTCCCGTCCGCTCGGGGGAGGTGGCCATGGCGAGGCGAGGCGATGCAGAGCATTGTGGCGCGGTGCGGCTTGTGCTGGGGATAGGGGAGCGAGTGGTACTACCGGGTGCGTGTATCTCTCCATCTTTCCTTCCCTTTCATTTCTTCATCTACTGACGATTAGGAGATCACATCGTTGCGCTCTCCGCGCGCGCGCCGCCGCCGTGCGCGAGGTCGCGCACCTCGCACAGGTTCAGATCCTTCGCCGACCATACGCAACCCGCCGCGGCGAGCTTATCCCTCGCAGTCTCTCGCAGACGAAGGTCCTCGCCACGCCACGCGTGGGGGTGGAAAGGACAGGAGGGACGTGCTGCCGGCGGCGAGGCGATGGAGCGCGTTGAGGGCGCCGGGAGGAGGTGAGATGGGGCAGCATTGTGAGTCGCGTTTTCTTTTTTCTGATTTGTTGCTGGGGATGTGGATGGCAAGAACTGATGTGTTCTTGCAGAATCTACTAACCTTACGAAGCCGTACACCTTCGTGGATGATACTGCGATTCCGCTCAACAATATCCTGCCGACGTTTGCGACTTATGAGCAGGACGCGTACGTTATTTAGTCCTTTTCCCTAGTACTTCCTCCCACTTCATAGCCCGATCTCCCCGATTCATCTCGCTGTATGTTGACGCCTTTCCTCGCAATGTCCATCACCAAGTCATACATACAGCCCCACCGAGCCGCTCTGAGTCGCGATCATCACGCCGGTCGTGCATTATGTGCGTTTCCTGCTTTTCTTCCTCGCCTGCTTCAGCTCTCCACCCCCTCTGCTCCTCGACTCGTGCCCTATCCGCGATTTATAATCACTGAGATAATCCTCACAGACAATGGACGGCCTCGCCATTAACCCCTCTGCACGCGTCATGCCTGTCCGCTCCACCACGAACCGCGGCGCCGGCGTCAAGTTGGCTGACGCAGAAGAGGATGCGCATGAGATAGCGCCTATCCACGGGCCGGTGGCTCCGTTGCCGGAGGCGGTGCGTTTGGGCAGGTTTGGGATGAGAATGCGAAAGGGGGATGTACGAGTACGCTGTTTCGAGGCTCCCGAGAATCAACGTAGTTGTACCTTCATTCTAAACTACTTGGCTAGCCGTGCGCGTCGTATTTGAACTTGGCGAGCACAGTTTCAGCGTGTGGAAGTGCAAATGCAAGTCGGGGAATGGGAATGACGAGAAATGGTCCGTGGATTCGCACAGTCCAGGGTTGGCTGATGATGTTACAGAGATGGCCTGGGTGCATAAACGAGGTATCGAACAAGTAAATTGACAACTCGAGACGGCGCAGAGTCGAATACAGATTCGGGCTGAAAGCAAAAAAGCGAAACGACCGGAAAGATATGGGTGTCCTCTTTGGACAAAAATAACTTGATTTGGATGTCCCACCTTTTTCGTTTTTGCTCATGATTATCACGATTTGGGCGCATGATCACGGTGATTCACGATGAATCACGCAACCAAAACAACGGATCTCAATCAAAACTCAAACTCTTTCTTCCGCATCCACAATGAGATCTTCCGCATCCACAATGGGATCAACCTGATTCAAAGTCAAATCTTTGTCGATCAAACTGAGAATCATGTTTGCCAAATCTTCGTTCCTCAATTCCAAACTCAAATCATATGCTCTTTGATCTCGTTTTCGCCAGCTGCCATCTGACTTTGGTTATGCGGTTCTCGTTCCTATTCAACAATAGTTGGTTTTGGCTCTTATCCACAAGGATTTGATCTTTCAACATCTTGATTCCACTTCAGCAATTTTTGTTTTTGTTCCAATATTTCTTGTTTTCACCAGGTCGTCTTTCAATCTGATCGTCTCCACTCCTGATTTTGCTATCTCTCTTCAATTTCCAATAATGATCAGGTCACGGCCCACACAACCTTTGGTGCTTCAATCAACTTTTTGCCGCTCTGGCTCCTTGGTAATCGACCCTTTTGTCAAAGTCTCCTGTGTCCGACCTTCATGCCTCCTGTTCGCGGTCCCTGCGGCCGCTGCCACCCCGGTGAATGTGTCTCATATGCAGTACGCCTCTCTTACACCGTTCTCTGCAAGCTTCTCAGTTTCTCATCTTCGCAGCCGTTCGGTGGAGGCTGTTATTGTGGTCATTCAGAAAGCGACCATGTTATCGCGCAGACACTCTCGTTGCCTCCTCGTCTTGGCTGCGCGGCTACTGGATGCACTGGCTTTCTAGCGGTAATGCACTTTTCCTAAGTGTTGTTCATCACTCAACTCACGTTTGTCACAGACTGAAGTGCTCGCAACTGCGCCTGGCCGCACACTCTGCCAGCGTCCGCACTGTGCGCGGCCGTGGATCTCACACGACGACCCTCCCAATGATCCAACCCCTGCCTCTGTCGCCACACCTACCCTCCCAGCCGTTATTCAGCACCCCGGGTGAGTCGCTCATCCTGCCACCCATGTTGCCTGCAATTCTGATTTCGTCTAGGATGGCCATGGTCCCGTCCCGTGCAGCACCTGCATCTGCTTGGGGGGAGGCCATTCCCACAGGACTTACGGGAGATGCACGACGCCGGCTGGCTGCCTCTCACCACCGCGCGTTTGGCCCTCAAACGGGTGCAGCCATGCCTCGCGGCCAACATCGCCCTTATTCAAACGCCCAGCGCCTTGGGACAGCTTCCAGGTCCTCCAAGACGGTCGTGCAGCGTGAATTGACCATGGCTTTGTGGCCGTTCCCCGTATGTGTTACCTTGCCGTCTTGTATCATTTTACCGATTTCTTCTAGATGCCAAACAGCCAATACACTGACCACGAATACCCCGAACTATACCCCAAGGACCCCCGCCTTTTCGGCAATGAAGACGCACAATTCATTCAGACGTTGACCAACTTCAATCTGAAATTCCAGTTCCTAGTCCCTCTTGGCGCAGACCAGACTGAGGACAAAGGGCTCGTTTTTTACTCTGACCTCAATGAGTCTATCGTCAAGCACATGGCTTCCAGTAACCTCCATTTTTCAGGATGCCCACCGATTCCACCAAATACCCCAATGCCCTCCGACGTGGCCGCTATCAATTCCTGGCACGCCTTGAAGCTCTTGAATTTCCCGTGGACCGTCGTTGCGCTCGGCATCAAGCCCAAGCCAGGCTTTCATCGCAAACTCTCTGCCGCTACCATTGCCTGGTACAACTTCACTTTGGCAGCGCTCGAGACGAGGACCTGGTCCTCTCTTGCTGATACTATCAACCCTGGTTCTGTTATCTATCTCATCGGTGCGTTCCCTAGTCCTGCAGTTTCGCACGTACCACACTCACTGCTCCCCTCTAGCACCCAAATACGGTCCTCTGGAAGGACCACTTCCAGGCCGCTCCTCGCACTCTCCTCCCCACCGCTGCTTTGCTTTGCATCTTCAGCATGCGTTGGGGGAGCCGGATGTACCCGAGTGCATTCCCAGCATATGTCCTTCCGGCAACAGCAACAGTGGCGAAGAGTTGGCTCGCCTCTCGTCCGCCCCTTTCGCCTCAGCTCACAATGTAAGTATGGTCGGTCCCGGCGTCCAATGCTGATGGCTGTCCTTATAGGTATCCTCTTTACGTCCAACCACTGAAGGTCTATTTCTGGATGGCGGGAGCGATGTGAGCGGGATCATTACTGCCTATTTCCATGCTTAATGCTGCGTTTTAGATTGATGAAGAAGAAGCGGAGCAGATCAGACAGGCTATTGAGCTGTCTCGAGTTACGGCCGTGACCACTGCCAGCTCTTCTTCTTCCAGACTTCATCTTGAGCCAGGGCCATCTCGCCGTCCTCTGGTGAGCGGAACAGGGGCTCAAGGGCGCGACAGACTCCTGACTTTCTTTTATAGCCCCAACTGCCTGTTGTTACTACCCGTCCTCGCTCGCCGAGTGCATCTGTATGTCATACTCTCTGCAACTCAACACAGTCTCTCATATATGATACATATCCAGCCACCACGACCGTCGACCCGTCGCCGCTTGAACATTGTTACTACCCGCAGCGTCTCACCTGTATGTGAAACCCATCTATCCTTCATAACTTGTCTTCTCATGCCGAATATCGTCTCATAGATTGATATCAGAGCATCTTATCCGTCCACTTTGGCTTGGAAGGCTGAGCTCAATCGCAACTTGAGTAATGTATCCCTCCGCTTGACAGCGTCCACGACTGAGATTGCTGTTCAGGCGTTGGTTGATTGCTTCATGGGCTTTTACACCGGCAGCGAATCTCAGGCACAGGCGAGTCCTCTAAGCACTGAGCCTATCGGGGAGTTCTCACTTTTGTCAACGGATGTGTCCTGGAGATGGTGATGTCTACTTACTCTCAACTTGTATCGTCCACTCACTCCATGACTCCAGTGGCGGCTCGTTTGGTCCTGGAGTTGGTCAGAACATTATGACCTCGCTCATGAACGAGGTCTTTTCCGACAATAGCATTTGGAAGCCATTGGGCGACGGCCTCAAAGTCTTGAATGTCTCTCCTCCTGGAATCAATCCTGATTCCCTCCGGGTACGCCGTCTACGTGCCTATGGTTATGCCTGCCGTCTCTTCGTTATCACCCACAGTGCTCTCCCCCCTGCCATGTCTGTCGCTTTGGCCTACGCGCTCTTGGCTCCTCACAGCGAGTATGACGTCATTCAAAACGAGCGGATCATGCGCATGTATGCGCCTCGCCAGCTTCAAATCATGAACCACTGGCCAAAGAACGTTTCCGATTTCGAAGAGAAGAAAGACGACCCCAACCTCAGGGAGCTCACGCTTCAATATTTTGATTCAATGGTGAGATCACTTGCTTCAGGACGTTACCAATCGCTGACTATTCCCTCCCTCAGCCGCAGGATCTTGCGACCTTGTCTGCGGGAGGGCTATACCGAATACACTGCCAACCTCGCTCGGCAGGTCATTTTCGGTTGTCGCCATCCCTTCACTGAATCAGCCGAAATATGTGCCTTCCGGGCAGCGTTCAATGGCCGCATCAATGCCGACTCACCCACGACCTTGAGTCAGGTAGTCTGATCTCTGTTCTGCGATACTGTGTCTTACTATATATTACAGACCTTCGGACTGTCGCTCCAAAGTCTTGTCATGAAAATGGCTCACGGACGCCTCAAGAGTCCAGATGATCTTCTCGCGAAGCTCATGTGGATCTCCACCGACAAGCCTGAGCTTCTCGCATCCGAGGAGGCTTACAAGACGGCTTTTATCCGTTATCTCAAAGGGACTGGGCGTGTTGAGCATCCAGCTTTCCCGGAGGACTCCATGACCGAAAGCGAGAAAGAGATCTCACCAGACGACCCTCTTGTTCGCTCGCTCTTCTTCCTCATGTACGCCACAGGGTCGCAGCTCCTCCCTGCCGGAAAGATCGAGGTCTGATCTCTGTTGCCTGTACCCCTAGTCGCTTGCTGATCTACGGTCTCCTAGCTCACATTCCTGGAATCGCTACCTGACCCGACCTCTAATGACGATGTCATGAATCCTAGTTTGAACCCCAAGCACTGGCTTGATGTATGTTCCCATCCTGGATACTGCAGGTGCTAGCTAATCGCCATTTGCATAGTACATAAGTCCCGTCAGAGGCCACACATGCTTTGATGGCGTCGACTTCCCATTGAAAGGGGTAGTAGAGCTCCTCAAGCAGCCCATTCCCGAGGATACGACCACTGCGACGGACTTTGACATCTACCAATACATTTCTTATCGTTCTGCGACACGATACTTTGAGTTTGGAGGAATTGTGAGTTATTTATTCATATGCTTTCGTTCCACTGGGGCCAACCGCTTTATAGCTTTAAGTAGTGTAGGCTGGGGTTGAATAGGCTCTGAAAAAAAAACACGCAGTAGAGAACCTGTCTTTACCCGTACCCGCTCTTTCAATACGTTCTTTACTTGTAACGCCACCTGAGCGCCTGTCAGCTGAATGAGGAAATCCCTTTTCCTAATTTGGATGTCAGGCACTCCTCTTCGCGACTCGATTCATGAACATCAGATTGCAAATGAGCACAGACGAGTTGCTATATCCAGTATGAAGTCACTTGAAAGACACGGTGAGGCGAATAAACAGATGTCCAAACGCAATCGTCTCCTCCCTAATAAGGAAAAAATCAATCTTGCTCCTAACCATGATGGCGAGAACCTGTTCTCCAGTTGATCGCCTTGCAAATGAAACTTTGTCTGAAATATTCATATTTGCTCTGCCGTCGCACGCCCCAGAGCCATACACCACGTTCTCGTCGCCCGTTTTCGTAGCCCCAGTGTCGAGCACTGCCCCACTCCTGCTTTGCCGTGTATCGTCTCGTTGGCGGACTGTTGCCATTACCACACCACACCTCTGGACCTCTCTGGATTCTCAGGATATAAAGGATATACGGCTCACCAGCACTTGGCTGGAACGCGCTCGGGGATTGCCAATGTCCTTGCGTATAGATCGCACGTTTCGTGATGATCGTCCTCCCTGGCCACCCGCCCGGCATGGCTTAACTTTTTGGGACGATCAAAGCACCTATAAATTCACGATCCCTCTCGACCTCCCTCTCTTACTGCCCAAACTATCTCACTCTCGTCATATAGAGATGGCCAATGCTTTCATACCGCGATTCATCCCGCCCCTTACAGCTCCTGCTCTCGAGAGCCTCTCGATTGCAGTTCCGAGCCGACACAAGGGAGATTGCTGAGTGGTTCTCCACGTTGCTTTTATGTGCTCCACGGCTCACCCGACTGCACTGGCGTGGCCCTCCCCTCATTGCACCATGGGCCCAGCTCGCTCATCTCAGCCTGGACATCGATTCCTTTGGTCCCGATCGCTTCGAGGCGATCCTCGATGCAGCGATCACCGTCCAACATTTGCGATTACACTTGACCGAGAACTACTCTATACCGTTCTTGTTTCAATTCCCGAAGTCCTCCCACATCCTACCGACCGTCACCACATTCAGTTTCCGTGGGGACACGGGTCTCACCCGCTTTTTAACCCTCCCTAATTTGACTCATCTCATCATTGAATGGCGATGGCTTGTTCGAGACCCGGAGGATTTTACCCATTTTTTTCGGCGATCAGGCTGCTCTATCACTGTACTGGAGCTGTGGGAACCGTTTTTTGCAGACTCGTTCCTAGCGAAATTGATTGGCCCCCATGTATCACCTTCCCTCGCCCGCCTAATCATTTCCTCGCGCGACCTCAATGAATTCTTCTTGTTCATCGAAGAATCCGCACCAAACACTCTTCCCTCTATGTTGCTTCTGCTTCGGGACGTTGACAGGTGCTTTCACGTCGAGGATATACCCAGTATTGCTGAGCCGCAAACCAGCGGCATACTCGTGATGCTCATCAAAACACATTTCCCGGTCCTTCGTGACCTGTACCTCGACGACAATAGCCCCACACAGGCTGAGCTCGAGTGTCATTCAACTGGGCAACTTGAAGCCTCCGCAACATTGTTTGTATGGCGGTCCACTCCGTTGCGTCAAGAGTACGAGGCATGGTGGCAATCTGTGGATGGAGACGAGTTCCGTGCCGCACGAGCCACGGGCAGCTCGAAGGCAGTGATGGACTTCGATGTTCCCTGGGACTACATAGCTCATCCACACAAACGTCCACGCAGTCACCATACACAGAACCGTTTCGCTAATCCAGACCGCCCTGGATATATTTTTACATGATGTATGCACAACTTATCCTGTGTAATTGATATATATTGGCTTGACATCTCCGCTACCTATGCTCGGACCCTTGTGGCGCATCCTTACGACTTCATTATACCTGAAGTCTCTGTTCCATCCATCGGTTGATGGCTCAAACCGTTCGTTTCAATGACGCGGAACCTTTCACCACAAGTTTCCCCTAGTAAAGAGCCATTGCAGGTGTGCCAATTATTTTTTCGTGTCCAAAATGCCTGAAATACCAGATGGCCGCACTGCAACGACTCTCCTGGACTGAATTCTTGACGGAATCCGTTGGCTGATGGCTCAAACTGTTCGTCTCGATGACGTGAAGGCCTTCGACACAATTTTTCCCTTTAAATAGTATTCACCGGCTTGCCGATTATTTTCTACCGGCCAAAATGCCTGAAAACCTGATCTTCTGCACTGCAAAGCTTCTCCTGGACCTAATTCTTGAGGGAATTTGCTCATTAATGGCTCAAACTGTTTGTCTCAATAATGCGGATACGGCTATTATAGATCGACTGGCTGAAATAGTCATCTGCGGATACGACGATTATTTTTCGATGCTCCAAACCAATTTTCTGTACTGAAAGAGCTCTCCTGGAGGGAGTTCTTTATGAAATCCTTTGTTTTTTGGCTTAAGATGTTCGCACATATTCACGGAATATCACCGTCGCCATCCAACGCTTTTGTATGTCCCCCAGAGCTCAAAAATTGCCAAGAAAGGTATGAATTCATTTTTGAGCTGTACAATGTTCCCATGTTGTTGAACATCATTTGCCTTTGGAAGTTTATTTTAAATCATTGTTGAGGACTTTTTTAACGCTGGAATCAGCCCGGGACACTTAGGCTACATGGTGTTAACGAGGATTTGGCCTTTTCTTTGTTTGGTCTGTAACAATTTATTTTCCAGCTTTTTGTTGAGTTTGGCTTCATAGAATATCTTAAAAACTGCTTTGGTTTTTGGTTAGATATTTTTTAATAATCTCAACCTCATGGTTGAAGCTGCATAATTCCGTAGTGTGAGCTTTCCCATCATTGATTGATGGGAAAGCTCACACTACGGGATTTATGGCTGTGCTCGTGGCAGTGCCTGTCATCTTCTGTCGTCTTATCTCAAGGATTTGCTTCCGTCTAGCCGATGCCCGCCCCCATTGTGGCCCAGCTGCAGGCCCTACTAGGGCAACTGGAGCAACTGGACCTACAGGACCCATCCCAAGAGCTCCAACAAGCATTAACTGCTGCTGCTGAGGCGACACAAGCTCATATCTCCCACCACAGCAACACGACAATCCCGTCTCCAAGCAGCTTACTGAGTCGAGAGGACCAGGTTCCAAGCCTAAGTGAGTGGTCTGACCACAAGTATAGAGCTCTCTTTTACCTTCTTTGACCAAAGATTCACCTGCAGCTCACACAGCAAACGTCGTTAGTTCAGGTACGCTATTAGCGCTCTCTGGTGCTGTGAGATCTCATGCTCCGTTGTCACACTTGCTGACAATTTGCCAATTGTCCACGCTCCAGGCATGCTGCATGTTCTAAATAGTCTAGCATGTCATTAACGCTTGAGATGATTCAGAAACATCTCCCGCACACTTGTCCGTCGATGCCGCACCATCTATTGAGTTTCAAAGCAGCACCGGTCCCCGACCCGCTCACGTTCCCTTTCCATCAATCAAGGTTGACATTGGCACGTCGCAACCATCGCAGAGCAGTATGTTCGACACTCTAGCTAATCAAGTCTTAACATATTCTTCGCAGCGTACCTTAGGGCCCCCGAATTCAGGCAATTTGGGATGCCACCCTTGAGGAACCTGATCGCTCTGGAGCCGCCGCTTCATCTCTTTGTGTGGCCAGCTAGCTCATCGTCAAAAGCTGGAAAGCCGGTTCTTGATAAACTCGTTCCTCCACCGCCTGCGCCTCCTCCAGTAGCTGGATGTTATCCTCAGGCCCCGGAATATGTTTTGAATACTGAAATTGACCATTCATATCGTCGAGGCTGGCGATACGCCGCCCCTTTCTTCAGCCATGATCGAGCACAAGAAACAGAGCGCATGCTGGATATTCAAATCCCTCCTAATGTCAATCCAACTCACTTTGACCTGGACTCGCGCGCCTTCGTTTGTGAGCCCATACCGGGGATGGTCAAAGTACCTCTAGGAGTTCCCATCGTACATCACGTTGACGGAGATCCGAAGCGCGCCGTGACAGCGGTTTGCGTTCACAGCCTCAAGACGCTAGAGGAGTACGAGGAAGGATCCCGTATCGAAGAGTTACAGCTGATTCCCAGGCTCATGGAGCTCACCTGGGGCAGAGAGAAAACTGAAACAGACCCTGGCGTGCCCGGGATATTTGCGCTCGAGGGCATGAAGCGTAACCTGCGCTCCAAAAATATTGATCTCTCAAAGCTCGCTCATGGCGATGGCTCATTCAACCTCGCATCTACCCACGGCGAAGGTGAGGGGCATGGGCATTTTTCTCCCGCTGTGCAGACCAATACGCCGGAGGCAGCACGCATTATCGAGGAAGTTCTGCAGATACTGCACCAGCTTTATCGGTTGATCATGCCGCTGAGCATTTCCCGCTTTGAGTGGGAGATGATGGAACATGAAGGGTACGAGAACAACATAATCGCATTTGGTGGGCTGGAACCAGGACCTTCGAGCACGCAACTGAACAGTTCCTCGGCTGCCAATGTCTTTGACCTCAATCTCCCAGAACGCGAAGCGGAAGGCGATGCTGGTGTCTCAACGGTAATTTTTAATTCTATATTCATGCGCTATTTGCTGAACTGAACCGGCACAGGCGCCTCCTTCACCGATCAATCCGGCTGAGAGCACGTCTTCCTCCAATACAGCTCATGGCAGCAAATCTCCGGCCGAATTCCAAAATCGGCTGATCAACCTGGTCGACCTATTGATATCGAGACTCAAGTCTGCTGATAATCTGGATACCTCAATTGGACCACAAGGCAGGCAGCATATGGACCCCCAGGATGCGCCAGCCTGGTTCACTCTCTTCGTCCTGATGCTTCGGCTACCTAAGGGCAGCGATATGGGGACATTTTTATGGATGCGCACAGCGGTATATTTGCGCGAAATGGACCAGTACATCTTGTTTGCGGTTTTCAAAGGCCAGGATATTCATACCGGCACTGCACCAACGTATGTTAAACAGCGCAAGGAAGCGATGGAGCAATTCAAAACAGATCTGGTCTATTTATTCACGCAGTTTGGCATTCAAGTTCGAGCGGCATATGTGGCATATCCAAGCAACACAGCGACATCCCGCAGTGCCCAAATCATGTATACCCCTTCCCTCGGCTTTGTTGACCGTCCTGCAGATATCCGGAGTGAAATCCGCCAGTACTATCTTACGCATGGCGATACTGTTCTCGGGGACTCTTATGCTCGCGCCAACCGCATTGCACGCGAGGGGGCTTATGCAGTCAAAAACTACTTCCTGCAGGCCCGAATCGATCTTGGGCAAAGTGTAGACGACATTCTCGCAAAGGCCACATACACCGACGAGAACGGCATTGTTCAGCATCTGGACCCGGTGCCAATTAATGTCGAAGATGACAGGGCCTATGATATCCTTTGTCTTTATAGGCGGTATTTTGCATGGTGGATGGACGTCATCTCCACCTATTCTCTAGGCTTGACCAAACCGCAGTTCATCAAGCGGCAAGAAGCGGTTAAGCAAGCCATAGCCGGTTTTGGCCAGCGTCCGAAGGTTCTCCCGACAGAGCGCCAACTTGTGTCAAAACCTCGCCCGACTACCTTCACATCTAACCAAGTAGAGCTCATCGATAGGATAATCAGTCGCGAATTGCATGGTAGCGAGGTTCGTGATTGATATGTTCTCTCGATACTCACAATGCTCATACCTTGAATACTAGGCAATGTGGCGGGTAGTCCTGCAAGGTTCCTCTAGTGAAATACTTGTTTCGGAGAAAACTCAATGGTATGGCTTGCAATTGCTGCTTCGAGTGGCGTTGACATGATTTTCAGGCTTATTGAACCCTCCAACGCAGCAAAATGCCTGCAGTTTTACCACAGGCATGGAACCGGTACTCGCTCAATAGCGGACGAAGTTCAACATCCAGGGTCTTCCCAATCCGAATCGGCTCAGAGCTCGCACGAGCAGATTGGGATCCAGTCTGATGTGGCTCATGGGAATAACGGCGATCAAGAGGAAGAAGATGAGGCAGCTGAACTCATTGTAGCTGCTCTGGGTCTTGGAAATACTCAGAACGATACTGGGGCTAATCAAAGCAGCATTGTGGCTGGACACCGTAAATCGGGAAGGAAAGGACGGAAAGGACAAGCTGTCTCTCCGCCTCCTCAATCGAAAATGGCCTCTGGCAGGAAAACGCAAGCGAAAAACACCAGTTTTATCTGATTCCGAGAGCAGGCCAGTGCCCATCGATCTTGAACCGCAACGCAAACGGCACAGAGGGGAACGGTATTTTCCACGCCGCTTCGGAGCATGAGGAGGACAATTGCTTCGAGGTTGAAAGAATCATCGACTGGAGGGATCAATGGGTCAGTTCACAAATTGGTGAAGCAGTTTAAGCTGACCCGCACTTCAGGATGGAACCCGGCAATGGCGGGTTCGTTGGGCAGGCTTTGATGCATCGCACGATATGTGGCTTGGCGCAGAAGACCTCAGGTATGTATCAACGCTCTTTACGTGGTGCGTCAGCATAATCATTCTGACCTCTCTTTCATCCGTCAGAGAGGCACAAACGGTTCTGGACGAATATAATACCCAGAACAATCTACCCAGCGTTGACTTTTCGTCTCTGAGCGTTGATTCGCCATTTGCTAGCCCGACGCCGAGCGCGGCATCCTCCGATGATGAATTCATTCCATTGAATGGTGATGCACAGCTGTGGCGATCGCGCCGCGTTGAAAAACAACTCAATGCGGCAGCAGCAGAGGAAGAGTCACAGCCAGTGCTGAATATTGGATATTTCGATAAACTCTTGGATCTTGAAACACTTCGCACAGATTGCCAAGAGGTTGAATATACCAGGAGCCTCCTCATGCGGCCTTCGGAGCTCAAGAAGGCTGCTGAAAGCGCCCAAGCAATAGCGGAGCGTATTGTGGATCAGATCGAACGTCAGAACGATCTGAGCACCCAAATGTACTTCGAGCTCTCGGCGACCGATTCGGCCTGGGGCTCCCGTCTGGCTAACTTGACTCTTGCTTGCATGGCCGACATAGGCACCACACTTCCCGATCTCATCATGCGCGCCGAAATCGCAGACCTTGTGTCCCGTGGATCTTATGGCCAGATCTGTCGGTCCCTAATCGCCGTTTATCAGTGGCTGGTTCATCTAGGCCCATCTCTTGCAGAGCAGCTCACGAAAATCCGCCGAGCGGAGGGCGCCGAAGCTTTGGCAAAGCAGTTTCCTGAACTATCACCGATGGTGGAACATGTTTTGGCTCATGTCCAAGAGCACCGGGAGTGGCAACGGCAGGTAAAGGAGCTCAAGTCAAAGCCCCGGAAGCCTACTGGTCCTCGTGGTCGGCCCAGGACACGCCGTGTTGGAGAGCGTGCTACTCCTATCTCGGAAGCGTCCACAAGCGCGCCCGCCCCACGTCACCCGGACACACGCATTCCCAAGCCCACTACATATTCCCATGCTCCAGCGGATCTGTGGGGGATCCTCCCCGCCCCAGCCACCACAAAAATCAGGTTGGAGCCGCTCAGTATATCGCAGTCTTTGGAGGATGATGAACAGGTATACGAGGCGGTAGCCAAGCTGATCTGCAAACTGTGGGACAATCATCTGGTGCTGAAGCCAATGCTGTATGTCGACACTGCTTTGAATCCAGTAGAGCGTAAGCGACGGTCAGAGCTCCAGGGCGTTCGGGATCGCTGCATTACCCGTGGTGCTATTCTCCAGTGTCTGTGCGATTCGTTCGGAGATGGGCTTTTCGTTTCAAAATCAATACGCACTTTCCTCCATCGGCCATGCAAACTATTTCCTAAAAATATTGCTCGAGATTCGCACTTTGCCCGAGCGATCGAAGGAGATGAAGTGGGCACTCTTCGTGCGCTGGATAACCATTTGGCAGCATGCATAGTGCAAGAGCCGGAGCTGATCCCAACGTGTGCCAAGCTGGCAGAGCTGGTGCATAAAGGGATTCTATCTCTCAAGCTTCAAGACGTGTTGACCGACGATGAGTATGATGACCCTCAGGCATTCCTGCTCTCCGAGCGCTTTGCCAAGCTCACAACGACATCGTCGGGGGCCAGCAAGCGGAGACAAGGGAGGCCGGTGGCTAACGTGCCCCCGACGCTGAAGACTCTAATGCCTGATAAACCAATGTTCGGCGTCGCAGCAATTATCATTCGAGAGGCACTGTCCAAACAGCGTCAGCAAACACCAACAGCAGACATGACTTTGTTCCGTCGGCTCTTGACTGGGCATTATCCAACTACGGGTAATGTAACAAAATGCGACCATGACCAGATGAATCCGATCCGAGCAGAGCTCGAAGGGTTCCAATGGCTCAAACGGGTCCTCCCAATTCCTCATTTGACAACAGAGACCGGACTCTATAGCCTCCTCGCTTTCATGAGCACCGGCCAAGGCAGCTCAACCCAGGATTTCCTGTCCCAAATGGAGGCGAGGCCCAATAAAATGCACTTCACCACGGTTACGGAGTGTGTTGAAGCGTTCACTGTTGTCGAGAACAAGAATTGCATGCTTCCGGAGGCGCAAAAAATAAAGTGCTGCAATCCAGCCATCTATGGTACAGCAAATGGGTGGTACAGCCTGACGCCCAGCCTCTCCCTCGGACATGGGAAATACAAACCACTTACAATGCTTGAGAAGTTCACACCACAATTCTCTGTTGAGCTCGGACGCAGTTACAAAGCGCTTCTAGGCCCGCTCGCACGCCAAAGTCCAGCCGAAACAGATGCGCCAAGAATCCGGTGGGAGGATGCTCTGCGCTGGATAGTAGGTACTAGTCTGCGCGGATTCAGGAGTGGTCTTGCACCATTGCAGTTTGCAAATAACCTGGTGCTCGCTGACATTGCCACTCCGCCGTCTGCACAGTCCATGGCACAGTGGATCTACTTGAACAAAGGGTACGGGGCGTATGCAGGGTTGAAGGTGCTTGGTTTCAACCTCCCTGATAACGCGTCCCCAACAGCTGTCCGCGCAGCATTCTTTTGCTTCTATTGCTGGCTTGAACATTTCCTCAGTGACGCCGACAAGAAGGTACTGCATTTCGGCACAATATTTACAGAACACCTTCTTTGCAAGGTTGGGCGTTGGAAGAATCGACTGCAGACCATGGCAAAAATCGATCTCTCAGCAAAGGCTAGGGAGGTTTTCGAGGAAGAGTCGTGGGTGAAGGGCGAAAATCTGCTCGATCATACGAAATGGCCTATTCCCGCTGCCGGCAGATATGATGTTTCCATATTCAAGAGTATCGTGGAGAAGGGGTAAGCTTTCTTGTATCCAGATCTTTCATTCCCGCTGACGGACGGTCAGGGAAACCTCACTTGACATTGAACTCTATCCAAGACATGATGATGGTGACGATCATAGTGTTGGGGGCAACGCAATGAATGTAGATTGAAAATAAAAATATCGGTACAATGACCATTACAACAGCTGTATCGTACTTGTCTTGAGGCTTGCGCAATCTGTAATGTTTTGAGCTCACAAAAACAATTGTCAATTATATGGTATTCTCACCTAGTTTTGAAGACCAGTGACTGTGATTGCCAACAAATGTGTTGTGGGCCAGGGAAAACTTGGGCAGGGTACTGAGGGACAAATTGATTAACTATGCGCTCGATTCGGCCAAGATTCGGGGACGCATTGCTTACCGGAGCAGAAAAATAGCGAATTTCAGGTATTTGGGGGAAAACGGCCGGCAACGGTGTCGATGGTGGCGAGCGAATGCGTGGAGAACGACGGGGGACTTGAGCGGGGTGCTAAGGAAGACATTGATTAATTTTGGGCTCGATTTTGTTAAGATTTGGGGACGCAGTACTCACGAGAGTGGAAGATAAGTGAATTTCAGGTATTTGGGCGAAACCTGGCGGCGGCACTGTCGATGGCGGCGAGTGAATGCGTCGCGCACCACGGGGGACTTGGGCGGGGTACTAAGGAACATATTGATTAACTTTGAGCTCGATTTTGTGAAGATTTGGGGATGCAGTACTCACGAGAGTGAAAAAGAAGTGAATTTCAGGTATTTGGGCAAAACCCGGCGGCGGCAGTGTCGATGGCGGCGAGTGAATGCGTCGCGCACCACGGGGGACTTGGGCGGGGTACTGAGGAACACATTGATTAACTATGCGCTCGATTCGGCCAAGATTCGGGGACGCATTGCTTACCGGAGCAGAAAAATAGCGAATTTCAGGTATTTGGGGGAAAACGGCCGACAGTAGTGTCAATGGCGGCGAGTGAATGCGTCGCGCACCACGGGGGACTTGGGCGGGGTACTGAGGAACACATTGATTAACTATGCGCTCGATTCGGCCAAGATTCGGGGACGCATTGCTTACCAGAGCAGAAAAATAGCGAATTTCAGGTATTTGGGGGAAAACGGCCAACAGCAGTGTCAATGGCGGTGAGCAAATGCGTCGTGCACCACGGGGGACTTGGACGGGGTACTAAGGAACACATTGATTAACTTTGAGCTCGATTTTGTTAAGATTTGGGGACGCAGTACTCACGAGGGTCGAAGAAAAGGGAATTTCAGGTATTTCAGGGAAAACCAGCGGCGGCGGTGTCGATGGCGACGAAGAAATGGGTCATGGGCCACGGGTACTTGAGCGGGGTGGGTTACTGAGGAACACATTGATTAATTTCACCCTCGATTCTGCTAAGACCTCACCATTGGTAAAGTGCGATCTTGAGCCTATATAAAACACTCAGGGCCGTGCTCTTGGTCCTGCTGGATTTTGGGAAATATTTCGACGCAAGATTGCAATCGTCCAAGCTGTTGATGGTGCGCGTGCAGGTTGCAGCGGGCTGGGAGGACTGGCCAGGGCGTTTAGGTGAGCCAATAGGGTCTCCTGAGCGGGGGGTGCGTGTAGTGAGCTGGGTGAGTTCATTTCGGCGCTGCTCACTGTCCCTGATCACAGACTTTCCATTGGCAAATGTTCCTGAATGGATGTGCGCCCATTGAAAGAGACTCTCCAATGTGAGCTCCACTCCCTCGACATAGGCCGTCTTGGAAGGCTTATTGATATCGAGGCCAACCCCAGCAGCAATACGTTTGAGCAAGCAGTAGCGAGTATAGAGGATATAGGCGGCACCGAATTGTTCAGTGCGTACAGTCGACAAGACCGTAAGCTCCGCGGCATAACGTGAAGTCAAAATATCGGTCACAGATTTAATCTAGGATGAATTGTTGAAAGCAGAGTGTGGGAAAAGAGGAAAGGAGACTTACTGATTGCGGAACCATGGCTGGAGAAGGTTCACAATACATGGCGCGCTCTAGGGACTGTTGATGAAGCAAGTCCGCTATAAACAGAGTAAACCATGGTGGGGATTGGTACACTGTGGTCGGAGAAATGCATGGCGGCCGTGAGGGAGTCGTCGAGAATTGACCAGTCGCGAGATCTGACACAAGCTGACCAACGTCGAAGAATTCAGTTAGGTCTGACTCCACGTCCATGACTGGAACGAGTTTTGGCGCTTGAGGTCCCGGTGAGCATTGACAAGAGTAACATGAACTGGTGCACAGGCCATACGAGAAGAGCTGAATTCAGCTATATATCGTATACGCGCATTACTATCCGCGACAACGGTCATGGGCCACTGCTCACCATCGTCGACATCGGAACCAGGGCCCTCGTCCGGCGGGGCAGGAGCCTGAGATGCAGCGGTGGCCCGGCGCGGAGCTGAGGGTTGAACATGCCGAGGAACATTCCGCTGTCTCAATGACCACACATCGGGTGCCATGGCTGTACCGGTGGGAGAGCAAGAGCTTTAGGTGCAAACATGTGCCAACATATTTCCATATTGGTACGACTAATTGTAAAAACTTCTACACATTGATAGTGCGGCTATCCACAATGCCCGCCGGCTGTTCATATTACGGGAGTGAAAATGGGGATTCAGCTCGAGTTGTGCGTCAAGCTCTGCCACAAGTTCGGGCGGGAATGAGCATAGGGGCTCCGTCACCTCGACGTGGGAGAGCTTGTGTGGTCCGTCATTTGAGAAGGGATTGTTGACCGCATCCGGGTCAAGGTCTGAGTCGGCGTTGTGCTCGTGATAGTGAGCCATGATGTCGTCCTGGTGGAGCTCCTCCCCAGTCGATCCCATATGCGTCGAGGTCTTCAATATCGTCATCGTCATCCATGACATTCTCCGGTGAGCCGTCGAACCCGCGGAGCCCGTTCTCAATCATGCCGAAAAAGAACAGATCCTGTGGGCTACGTGTACGGTCATTTGCAAATCGAATCTTGTGCTGGTTCCATGCCTGTGCCCAGTCGTCTGCATCTTGATTGATGGCGGGGAGAAAGAGATGGTGGAGGAGCCAGATATGTGCATCAAGGTCGGGCCTGAGGCCGCAGCTCAGCTCGAGACTGTGGAAGAAATTGCTCCACTTGCGACCGAATCCTCGAGTAACGTCACACCAGAGTCGTTCTATCCGTATATTGTGTACACTTCTACAAATGGCACTATGAGCATTACGCATTCAAATATGAGAGTGCGACCGTGGCCCAGACACGCTCGACCCGCCGGTTCGGCAACGACGCGGACAGTTGGTATCGGGCAGGTTGAAAGAGAAGTACTAACCGACCCCAGATGTATGCACCGTGCTCCGGGCCATACAAAGTCTCCATCCACTCTGCAACCCGCACGTTCTCGGTACCATGATCGCCTCGAATACGCCTTGGTGTACCGTGGCGAGGAACTACGTCTTCCAAAAACAGTGCCAAGACTGTCGTCGCACGGTTGTTGTCATTGGCCCGAATGCCGGTGACAAGGCGCGAATAGCCATCAATGAAGGCATGAATAATGATGCGCCATCGGCGAAGACCTGAACATATATCACTCAGCAATTTATTGAGAAAGAGAGGGAAAGGACGCCTTGCCATGCTGGCCATCATGGTGAGCGAGAGAATTAGGACCAGCTACACGATAGGGCTGACGGCCAGTGGCGGTGTTCGAGTAGGAGACAGGGGGCCCGTGAACGCGATTGTATGATTCACGAATGCGCGAGGTGGGAACCCGATGGCCAAGGTGACGAAGATGCCCAGCAATCATCCGGCGACCAAAGGAAGGGAATATCTCGAGGATGTGGTGCATAAGTTGGTCGAGCTCTTCGTCGCTGATATCAGAAACTGGTCCAGCCGTCGAGGATGTATAAGTGCGGATGAGCTCGCCAGTGGCTTCATCGACAGTCTCAGTATATACAGGTGCAGAAGGTTCTGCTAGTCCGTACTCCACAGCACGACGCCGAATAGTTCTAGACGAAACTCCTGCGACTGAAGCAAGACCAGTTGGTCCACGAAGCTCAAGGCCGAATGAGAGGAAGTTGGGGTCTATCTCGATGCGTGGTCGGCCACGGCGTGCAGAAGGCTCCTGGTGAGTAACTGATATTCGCTGTATCGAAGGCAAGTCTTCGGATTGCACCGTCGCAGTTGCTAGCGCCTGGAGCATCGCATCGATACTGTCCTCCATGACACGACGCTCAGCTGCCGGGATGACATCAGAGTGCTATATTGCAATTGAGCTGAAACAACCAGGGTGAGAATACAAGAATGGTGACCTGCTGAACCGCTTGGAGCATCCGCAAAGCACCACTATTCTGCTCTTCGAGCCGGAGTCGGTCGCCGATTTGGGTGCGGAGCGCAGCATTGACGCGGTCTCCAAGTTGCATAAATGCAATACGGATAGATTCAAGGCGAAGAGGAACCATGAGCGGCTCATTGTGTGCCATGGCAGGAAGTAAGAGTGTCTAGCAGCGGCCGGTTATTAGGGAGTGTTTTCACGTCGTTGGCCGCTCATTGTTTGCGTGATCATGGCTGCAAAAATGTTATGTGTGATCCAAAGTGAAAAGAGTGTCAAGTCGAAAACAAGATAGCTTGAACCAAAGTCAAAATTGTGGAGATCAAAACAAGATCAGGGAAATGAAATCAAGATCACGTAGATCAAAATGAGATCGCCGAAACGAAATCGAAAGTGGACCGTGCGAAAACCGGATTGGCAATCACTGTTTCTGATTTTGGTTTCAGCCGGTTTCGTTTTGGAATAACTGCTTTTGAGTTTGGTTCTGGTGGATCTCGTTTTGGTTCCAGATATCTAGATCTCATTCTCACATATCTGACTTTCATTTAATCACGATGATCATGGAATGAAAACGAAATGTCAAAATCCAAAATGAAATCCAGATTTTTGTCCGGGGAGGACACCTATAAAAGACTTGCATTGCTTATTCAGGGAAGATATGTGAGGATGTTACAAAGGAGTGAATAAACAGCATAAATATCTTGCGCGGGGTTAAGTAATTGATACCTTTCTTTAACGCGACTTGTGGGACCTCGAGGATGAAACTGTATGTAATTCAATGATCAATACAGAAAGGATTAGCATGAAGAGGTATACGCACTGCGCACACGCGCGGCCACTGATTCAAAAATAATTTCTTCGAGCATAGTTTCGGCTTTCAGGAGGAATTACTTGGTATGAAGGACTAGACGTGTCATCCACACGGCCCTAGCTTCGGCCTCCTGAATTGAGATTCAAATCATAATTTCAGAGGGCGACGAAGATCTACGAGTCAAAGATTGAATGGAATAGCGAGTGGTATACCTGCCAGTGGTTTAGTTCTTTGTCACAATGTCCCCACCAAGCTAGGACGAGAGCAGCAGATTAGGTGCAGAGCTCTAGTGGAATAAATACGTACATGTGAGCGTGTCCAAGCCTAAACCATGGACAAAAGACGAGAATGCATCCACAAATGCTTTGGAGACAGGATCTGGCTCCACCAAATCAGTACCCAAACTTGACAACCTGAAATATCAGAATAGTTACCCTCTGCGCTTGATGCCTTTCCAGATGTGCCCGACTCACAATGGCCTGTCTCAAGGAATTTCCAACCAGAATCTTCGAATTTTCAATTATAATAAGTTCGAAGTCAACAACTACCTTCGGTCGTTCCATATCTCATGGGTGGCGGGTGCAGGGACGGATATTTGCATGGTAAAGTATGATTGAGGCCCAGGATGACGGCAAAAAAGATGAACACAGACCGGAGCCACAGCGCCCCGAGTCGAACGAGGAGTCTCGAGCTACCACTCTCGAGAAGACTATTCTATTGAGACCCGATGCACACCGTGCGCCCACTGCCTATTCCTATTCCCATTCCCAAGCATCTAAAGTGCGAGTGGTCGAATTGTAGAGCTGCCGTCTGGTCTTTCAATATTGAGTGTAGGGCGAGCAAAATTCATCTTTGCATAATTTACAGTAAACGAGGAAGTCAAAATCAATGATGAATGAATAGAATGCTCAGGCTTATGAGGAAGCAAAGAAAGAAAGGTTTTGCTGGAGAAGCCTTATGGCAGCGCCCCGAGTCGAACGGGGTTCTCGGGCTGTGACCTAGAGTATGGAACGACTTCATGAAGCCCCGATGCACGTCATACGCCTGCTGCCTTCGCCTCTCCCCAGTCTCGGTGCGAACCCTCCTATTCCCCAGGGGATCGAATGAAATTCCGGGTACGTCTTTCGAGCTTTGCTCTTGATTTGTCATCATCTCAAAATCGGAATCTCCTTCTCTGTATAGAGGCAATGATATGTACATCTGTATTATGTACTATCAGTATTCGATATGTTGATCCTCTATTAGTGCCAATCGGCGTACCTACGAGAACGAAAAGCAAAATAAAAAGCGCAACAACATAGATTACCTATAGCAGCGCCCCGAGTCGAACGGGGTTATCGGGTTGCGATTGGCGAAAGAATTCAATTATTGTCTTTCATTCCATTTGAGCCAGAAGCAACCCATGTATGTGTGTTTGGAATGTGCGGATTGGAAGATCATGCAAAATTCCGTGTAGTCCACCCCATTGCTTTGAACACGCACTATTCCTTTGAACTCGAATTTGAATTTGAACTAGACAAGTCTACATCGAGTGAATCCTTGACCCCGGAAGAAAAGAAAAATAATTGCCTTTGCCTTCCGCATGGCGCATGACAGCGCCCCGAATCGAACAGGATTGTCGGGTTGCGAGTACTTTTATCCGCTACTATCATTGAATCCCGATCTGCACCGTGCGCCGCACTGCCTTTTCTCTGTCCATGCCGTAGTCTTAGTTGAAAGGCAGAACTCCCGAATATTCTTCATTTGCAATGCAGAGCATATTGGCTGAATCAGAACGCAGGGCGGTGCCCGAGTGCCCGAGACAGGGTTCAACTAGGTTGAACTGTGCTAGGTGCAAGGCATATTGCGTAGGAAGCAGACGCAGGGACGAGTATTTGCATGATAAAATATGATTGAGGCCCAAGATTACGACAAAAAGGAAAATCTGGGAGCAAATCCATGGCAGCGCCCTGACTCGAACGGGGTCCTCGGACTGTGAGATTCAGCACATGCATCGATTATCGAGACCCGATGCGCACCATGCGCTGCACCGCCTTTTGAATTTCTCTGTCGATGCCAAGAAGCCCTAGGAGCTTCGTTTAATCATTTGTGGTTGAGACCATAATCCTGGATTTAATCTGTGATTAATTAATCCGTGATGAGTCGTTGCAGGCTGCCTCACAGGGCAGCTACAGCCTGACCATGATTAAACAGTTTGTGACACCTGTTTAAACCAGATGTAATCTTGTTTGATCCGGTTTAAACAGTGGGGGTTTAATCAGGTTCGGCTTAATCTAGCAGGAGGAACAAAAAGCACTTCTGGTGTGTCCGGGATTCGAACAAAGGACCTGCCCAGGGGTGAACAAGGGTTAGCCATGCACATACCAACTACACCATTACAGCCATGATTAGAACAGTATAACCGACATTCCAGTGGGAAGATGCCATTCAATTTACAGCAAAATTTTTCAAGTCCACATTCCCTTGAGAAACACATAGTCTTCTTCTCCTGCTCCCTTGCAACATATTAGATCATGTTTGTGAGTTCACATAGGCCTGTAAATCATCTTTCACTTATCTCTCTGCTCCTATTCCAGTCAGCTTTGTCTTATATAGTGGACAGTCCTCAGCAGAAACCATGTTATGACTTAAACAAGAGAAGAGGGAAGCCAGAGGAATGGCTATTTTAGCTTGGGAAATGAGTGACCTTCTTAAATGCATTCAATAAACAAATGGTTGAGTGATAATGAAACAATCTGGGAAGATATTGGATATTTCTTTACTTGAGTGATGATGTGCGGTTCCTGTCACAACAATTGTTGTGAATATGCATTATATGTTCCTAATAGTCCATTGGTTAAGCTTGCCCTCCGTGCTTGAGGTCATCTCGGAGGGCCTGTGTTCGAGTCCCGCCAGTGACTGCTTTTTGTTGTTTCTGTCGTTTAAACGAAACCGGATTAATCTCCACTTAGACCGGCAATTTGCAACCAACGGATTAATCAATCACTGATTAAATCCAGGATTATGGTCTCAACCACAGTTGATTAAACAAACCTCCTAGGGTTACTGCGATGCCGGGATACTAGTGGTTGAAAGGCAGAGATCAGGAATATTCTTCATTCTCGATGCGGAACAGTTTCGTTGACTGAGAAAGCATGCGGCCGTTGCCCGAGATGCCCGAGAAAGGGTCCAACTTCGCCTCGTACTCACCAGGTTGAACTGTGCTTCGGTCGTTCCATATTTCGTAAGCAGTGGTTGCAGGGACGAGTATTTGCATGGCAAAGTGTAATCAAAGCCCCGGATTACGGCAAAAACACTGGGGTCAAATCTATGGCAGCGCCCCGAGTCGAACGGGGTCTCGGGGTTTTGAGCTCGAAAGGAATACGGCGATGGGGACCCGATGCGCACCGCGCGCTGCACTGCTTTTCCTTTGTCTATGCCGGAGTCCTAGTTTACCGCACGCTCGCTGCCCCTGCATATTCATATTTCTGCGATGCAAGAGGTAATTATAAGGTGAATAAGGACGCACCACTCCGGCGCAACATAACTGGAAAGCCCGTGCATCCGATTTCGAAGTTCAAGCTCAATATGCACATGTACGCTTGACGGATTTCAAGATGCACACGCACGCAGGGTTGAGTCTTCACGCCGACCTCGTCCAGGTAAGTAATTGAGAGCTCAGAACCGTCGAGATTGTGACCCAGCGGGGTGCATTGACGAGGAAAGGAAAAAAGTAAAAAATCAAAGGGCAGCAAATTGAAAAAAATGAAAAGGTGGCCCTTGCATGGCAGCGCCCCGAGTTGAACGGGGTTCTCGGGTTGCGAGTACTACCATCATTGAGTCCCGATGCGCACCGCGCTCGCCGCCTTTGCCTTGACCGCTGCATATTCTTCGTATCTCAAGCAGATGTCCTGATTTCGTATGTACATGTTTGGTCTCGCACTGCCATCGCTGATTCCCGACGCTGAACTATTTATTTTCAACGGAGCGCTCAAAGTTAAACTTTCGGAGCGTTCGGCAGCTTGTGCGTAACTATGTCTAAACCCCTTTTAGCGGACCTCGTGCCCATAATTCACGCGCTCAATGGCTGTTCAAAAGAGCCATTGACAATCCGTTCCTTCGTTCCTTTCTCCCATCACTTCCCCACCTCCCACTCTACTCGTCGTTTCACTGAATGTTCTCGGGAATGTCGTGAATGAAATGTGTCCTCAAGATATCGACAATCAAGTGGGAACACAAGACAAACCAAGCGTGATCGCAACTGAACGTCTTCAGGCCTGGTACTCAACGTCATTAGTCAAGCACATTGGGAACATCTATTCCTTTCCTGTTCGCTGCCCACGGACACTGCAAGATCTGAAATACTATCAAACCAATTTAAAACTTCGCAATGCTCGATTTGAACGCTCCTAGTATCTCTATCCTGCCATGTGTGATTCGCTCGATGTTTCATTGCTTGGTTCTTTCCCCTCAACCCCCTCTCGCTGTCCAGCCAATCAAGACTGAATAGTCTCGCAGAAATTCTCGTGATCGCACAAGAATCAATCGCACGAGGATGTCGCAAATTCAGGGATCGCAGGCTACAATTCAACACGTCTCGGCGGCCGATGGTGATCCTCACAATCCAAGAGATCTCAAACCCCTTTCGGCAACTTTCTAGTCCCAATTTCGTGATTCGCGTCCGCTCTTTTTCGTAATAAGTACTTCCTTTAAGCAAAAATGCTCGCTGTTTGCCACTGTGATCTGTTCCGCAACGCATGTTGGACGGCTGCCACATTCTCTACACATTCTGGTGATGCGAACCGGTACGCTGCTTGCACTTGATTCCATCACGCTCAGCTGACGAGGATCTCCAGCTTATTCGTGTCATTATCCTTGGTCCAATGTTGGTATACGTTGTTATTATAATTGTAGCTCAGTTGATATGTGTAGACTCAAATATTTCCTAGACCCAATTCGACGCATTGGCCGACCTGCTCATCGCTACGCACTTCTTTGAGTCCGGTACAGATCGACTGGTTCAACACAAGTGCTGCAGCTCGTCGTTATGGCCGAGAACTGCTGCATCGACATCGTTGGATGACGGCCGTGTTTCCTTTTTCATGGGTCTGATGGTGGGGTCTGAATTCTTCGATTCCCTCATTCCAGTTCACCATGCTTATTGGTCTGCTGCTACACAGAAACAGCAGTCTCAAGCTTAATTGTCAGCATGACTGCGACACAGCTCGGTAAGCCTCTCCTCGAAAGACGCAAAAATATTACTAATTTTGCGCTCAGATGAAGTCTATCCTCCCTTTCTGATCGTTGAGCATGCAAGTTCGCCTGACCTCTGTTGCATTCATGTACCGAGTACTAGATGCATGGAATGTGCAATATCTCAGGGATCAATATAAGTAGAACAAGAGTATTAGAGTCGCTTGGCCGGAGCTTCGCTCCGGCATATCTCGTTCATATTCATATTCATATTTCTGCTATGAAAGAATTAATGATGCGGTTGAATAAGGACGCGTCACGGCGACGCAATATGACTGGATTCTGGAAAGCCCGTGCATCCGATTTCGAAGGGAAGTTCAACATGCCCACGCACGGTGGAATCCTCTTGCCGAGCTCGTCATCTGTTGTCCGAGCGCATAATTGTTGAAGGCACACACGGTCATCGGCTTCTTGAGTGGTGACCCAGCGGCGGGGTGCACTGACGAGGGAGGAAAAAAGGTAAAAAGTCGAAAGGCAGTAAATTGAAGCTAGGGGGAAAAAATGAAAGGCGAGAAGTGATGACCCTGCAATGGCAGCGCACCGAGTCGAACGGGGATGGTCGGGCTTTTAAACTGCTTGTTCATGCTACGTCTATCAGATCCCGATGCGTACCGTACTGCCTGTGCCTATTGCCCATTCATATCGCTGTTTTCATCCCTAGGATTTGAAGGGCGAGTGGTCGAGTTGTAGAGCTGCCATCTATCAGTGATTGGTCTTTCAATTTGAGCAAAAGGCATGTTTGGGGCCAAAAAAACTCATCTTTGCATATTTTACAGTAAATGAGGAAGTCAAAATCAGTGATGAATGAATAGAAAGCTCAGGCTTATGCTCGAGGAAGCCAAAAGAAGAAGAAAAAGAAAAGGTTTTGCTGGGGAAGCCTTATGGCGGCGCCCCGAGTCGAACGGGGTTCTCGGGCTGCAAGTTTACTTTCCGTTTTTCAAACCAGGACCCAATGCGCACCGTGCACTGCACTGCCTCTGCATATTCATATTCCCACTATGCAAGAGGTAATTCTAAAGATGAATAAGGACGCATACGCATCATTTCGACGCAACATGACTGGAAAGCCCGTGCATCCTATTTCGAGGTTCAAGACGGGCACACACGGTTGATTCTTCGCGCTGACATCGTCCTAAGCATGTCGACCGGGTACCACTTGCGTACAGGGTACTTGCAATGTCAAGCAACTATGCTATGTATTGAGGAATCAAAAGAGAAACAGCAGAAATTTCCTTTCCTTACGACAAGTGCATATGAGGGAAGGGAGCAAGGGACGGCGGACAGGTCTAGACAAGCCTGCTTGTTGGACGGACCTTGCGCGCTGCAATCAGGACATGCGGTGAGCCAAAAAAATGGTCACCATTTCACGAGGAACAGTCGGAAAAGCTAAGACTTGATGCAGAGATATACAATTGAGCGCTGAGTGGTCACTCTGTCGAAAGCAAACGGCGAACCTTCGCTGGGCAGGAGAAAGGAAGAATGTCGCGATATGCATATAAAATCAGTATCTGCTTAAGACATAGAAATCTTGGTTGTGTTTCCATCAACGGAATCACGTGTCTGCCATCGCCTCGCTCACACACCCTCGCCGTCGACCTCTCCGTCGACTCCGCTCGCGCCCTTGGAGGACATGAGGGAACACCTCCGCGCTGATGCTGGCGGCCCCCGACGCGAGTGAAGAGTCGCGTGTGGTGCGATTCTTGGTGAAGAATGCAGCCATTGTGAGCGTCGAGTACGAAGTGGGCGCGCGAGTCGTGTTGACGGTCATTCTCGCTACTGGGTGCGTCTGCCCGTCTCTCCCTCTCCTTTCATTCGACCATCTCCCTTTTATTCCTCGACTCATGATATGGCATAGCAGATACACAGCCTCTCCGATATCCTCGCACGCCCAGCACGACCTCCTCGCCGTCCCCACCACCAGCGGCGACCACGCCCCTGCACCCACCCCGCTTTCGCCCCGGCACTCCTCACCCTCGCAGCGGTGTGCGACTTCACGCAGGTGCAAGTCCTTCATGGACCCCGCGACGAAGACGAAGGTCCTCGGAGCGCTGGACAGGCGACGGTTCTCGCACCCCGACGCGCAGACGCACTTCCTCGCGCCGCTGCGAAGATGACTGAGGCGCTGGTGACGATGGCGAGGAATGCAGTGTGTCGAGCGCGCGTGGCGGGGATGCTTGTCCCGGGAGCGAGTGGTGGAGGGATTGAAGAAGCATCGTGAGTCGCATTTCCTTATCGATGAAGGATAGGATTATCGAAAACAGATTTGCAGGTCACGTTTACGAAGCGATAACTCCTCCCAGAGGATATCGGCATCCCGCTCGACTGTATTTCGTCTACCTTCGCGAGTTATGGCCAGGACGGGGATCGGTTCGTTTCTTCATTATTCCTTTGTCTTTTCCTTTTCCGATTGTTTTCCTTATTCCTTTTTCTCTGTCTCTGTCGAACTACCATTCTTAACTCCGATACTATTCTTGATTTGTCTCGCTGTGTTGACGACCTTCCTCGCAGTATCGACCACCAAATCATACGCGCCCACCGGGGCGCTCTGCGTCGCGATAACGACGCCCGTCGTGCATCATGTGCGTCCTGCGTTTCTCTTGTCCTGTCCTCCACTTCCTCCCTCACCTCCCTCATCTACCCTACCGAGCTCTTCTGCTCACCTACCTCAACCTCCCCGGCTCGACTGATGTATACTGAGACCACTCGGCAGACACCGCGGGGCCGGGCCGTCGACACCTCTTGCGCGCCGTGTGCTCGTCTTCCAGCTCCACTTCTGCTCATCCTCCATCATGCGCACCTGCGCACCGATTCCGGGCTCGTCGTTGCTGGTGGTGGGGGTGGTGTTTGCAAGGGGTGCGAGGACAAGGATGCGCGGGGTTGCAGGTGGGAGCGGGGGGAATGGGGAGAGACGGGAATGGAATGGAAACGGGAGGGAGGGAAGGGAGAGGGAAGTGTATGAGTGGGAGGAGCTTGTGCTTTGAATGTCGCGAAAAAATATTAATATATTAAGCAGCTCGATTATTGTTTACGGCACACGATTTAACTACAGAACATTCGATGGGCAATGCATCTCTCGACATGCCCGTTTGAAGACGTCGATTCGCGCGCTCAGGGCCGTTCAACAGAGTGAACATGGTTGTACTTACCTCCATCGCCTCACTTCTCCCGTCGGCAAGAAGCTTCCAGCTATTCGTTGTCGCTGCATCTCACCACTACTCAGGCTCGGAGCCAATTCACGTCAAGCCTAACATGCTGCAAGAAACATCAGTTTATGAACATCCGTTCTGCGTCGTAACTGCTGTCTTCGGGTACACTGCACTCGATTCGAAGTCGTCAACTGTTCGTTTTCATTCAACGGGGTTCTTGGTAAGTTTGACAAGACAATAATTTCTTCTGTTCATCGTCCGGCAAATCGGCGATACTCGTTCTCGATTTTTTTTATAATTGCGGGCAGGGGCATCTCCAGCCCCTCCGTCGCTTTAATTCGTCTTCTACCTTTCTTTTTATGGGACTCACGTCTCTCAAGCCCAGCATCTAGTCCAGTCACGCCTACGGAGGCATGAAGCTTAACGAAGACGGGAGATGCCAACATAGATTCCTTGTAGATACGGTTGTTAATCTCTCATCCCATTTTAGGCTCAATCTCCTCGAAATTTTGGTCACCCTCCAATTTCCGTATACTTCTTGCTCTCGAGTCTCGGCCCCTCGGTATCTCTTTCTCTCTAATATCGACACGCACCATCGTCGGTGATGACCTTGCTGGCCTCAGCGCCACTCGCACCGTGCTTGAGCGAAGAGGATCTGTTCTTTTGGATCACAAACCGTTGTACGAGCGGTGGAGCCAGGCTGAATTACTCTTGCCTCGGCGGCAACTGCGTGGATTCAACAGCGCTGGAACGGAGATCAAATATTTCGTTCAGGATCGGCTCCAATGCACCACCGAGAAAAGGCTTTCAAGACATAATTCAGATGCAACACTCCTGAACAACATGGCTATTGATTCGAAGGTGGGGTGACGGTCCGGCCATCCGTCTTCTCTGTACTGGATAACACTTGACAGTTTCGCATTCGTTCATTGGCCAGTTCGCGGGGATCGTTTCCGATTGTTTTCCCCATTCTTTTTTCTCTTTCAAACTACATTCTTAACTCCGATACTATTCTTGATTTATCTCGCTATGTTAACGACCTTCCTCGCAGTGTCGACCACCAAATCATACGCGCCCACCGAGGCGCTCTGCCTCGCGATAATAACGCCCATCGTACATTATGTGCGTTCTACTTTCTTCATTCCTGTCCTCCACTTCCCCCTTTACCTCCCTCGCCTACCCTACCGAGCTCTTCTGCTCGCCTACTTCAACTTCCCCGCCTCGACTCCATGTATGCTGACACCACCCGGCAGATAAAGCGCGGCCTGGCCGTGGATACCTCTGCGCTCCGGTGCTCGTCTTCCAGCTCTACTTTTGCTCATCCTCCATCATGCAGACCTGCGCACCGATTCCGGGCTCGTTGTTGCTGTTTGCAAGAGGTGCGAGGAACAAGGATGCGCGGGGTTGCAGGCGGGAGGGAGGGAATGAGGAGAGACGGAGCGGGAATGGGAACGCAAGGGAGGGAAAGGGAAGTATATGAGTAGGAGGAGCTTGTGCTTTGGGTGTCGCGAAAAAAAATATTAATATATTAAGCAGATGTCCTGAGCCCACGTGTACTCCGAAACCAGGCCTTCGCGGCGTCGCTCGCGGTCAACTCGCGGCTCGATTATTGTTTATGGCACACGATTCAACTACAGAACATTCGACGGGCAATGCATCTCTTGACATGCTCGTTTAAAGACGTCGATTCGCACGCTCAGGGCCGTTCAACAGAGTGAACATGGTTCTGCTTGCCTCCATCGCCTCACTTCTCCCGTCGGCAAGAACCTTCCAACTATTCGCTGTCGCTGCATCCCACCACTACGCAGGCTCGGAGCCAATTCACGTCAAGCCTAAGACGCTGCAAGAAACATCAGTTGACGAACATTCGTTCTGCGTCGCACCTGATGTCTTCGGGTACACTGCGCTCGATTCGAAGTTGTCAGCTGTTCGTTTTCATTCAACGCGCTTCTTGGTAAGTTTGATAAGACGATAATTCTTCTGTTCATCGTCTGGCGAATCGGCGATGCTCGTTCTCGGGAACCGCGTTAGAACAAGAATGCGTCGAGGAGATCCACATAGTGGAGGGAATCATCCACATGAATTGGATTTACTTCAACAGACGGCTCTCAAGCCCACATCTAGTCCAGTCACGGAGGCATGAAGCTCAACGAAGACGGGAGATGCCAACATTGATTCCTTTCAGGTGCGGTTCTCAATCTCTCATCTCATTTTAGGCTTAATCCCCTCGAAATTTTGGCCACCCTCCTATTTCCGTATACTTCTTGCTCTCCATTCTCGGCCCTTCGGTATCTCGTTCTCTCTAATATCGACACGCACCATCGTCGGTGATGACCTTGCTGGCCTCAGCGCCCTCGCACCGTGCTTGAGCGAGGAGGATCTGTTCCTTTAGATCACAAACCGTTGTACGAGTGGTGGAGCCAGGCTGAATTACTCTTGCCTCGGCAGCAACTGCGTGGATTCAACAGCGCTGGAACGGAGATCAAATACCTCGTTCGGGATCGGCTCCAATGCACCACCGAGAAAAGGCTTTCAAGACACAATTCAGATGCAACAATCCTGAACAACATGGCTATTGATTCGAAGGTGGGGTGATGCCCCGGTCATCCGTCCTCTTTTTGCTGAAAAATACTTCACAGTTTCGCATTTGGTCATTGAATAGTTTGCAGGATCGTATGTGTACGTTCTAAGTACTTGACAAGCACAGTAGTTCGGTGACTTTGACAAATTCCCGAGTGATTCCCTCGGAACCACTGATATTCATTTCGGCGAACTTCAATGGCAGGGTATCGTTTGCGAGTCTTGTGCTGGTCGGCCCCCGCAATTTACGACAATGTTCCACCATCTCCGAGTAATCGACTTCCATGTTCTACATTTGAGTCCTTACCGCGTATTGAGTAGTGGGGGCTGAGTTCATTTATGACGTCCTTGGTTTCGCGGTGCAACTGTACTGTTGTATTTCTTTTCGTGTGCCATCCAAATCCCATGATTTTGCAATCCTGTGATACACGAAAATGCACTGTTGTGATATTGCTAGTTCTTCAATAAATTCGGATTCCATGTTCAAGACTTGAGACCAAAATACCGATTTTGCGCGAACATGAGTACAGTTGTTGCCGGAACGAGGCGCAGGCTCATGTTGTCTATTCCGAAGACCTTGTTCTAATAACCTTATTCTGGATATGTAAAGTACATTGTATCCGCAACTGCATCCTTGTTCCTGAACGGAATAATGCCCGCATTGAAGACCTCGTTCAAGTTCAACCCTCGGCCGATTGAGTGGATATTGGCAAAGCGAAAGTTCAGGTACATACTACACGATATACCGAAGACAGCTACCGAGAGGCTTTCTCAAAAAGTCGCCCGCAGTCGTCGCCGTCGCCGTGGAAGGTCAGTCACACGTCTGATGCAACGCGATCGTGACTCTCGCTTTAATTTCATGCTCTCTACACTGGCTTTTGAACCTCATTACTGTATCTTTCCCTTCAATTCGGTAGTCACGCGTCACGCACCCCTGTATCGATCACGAACTTCGGTCGTGGTCACGCGTCACACGGGCCTCTGTCGAACCTTCAAACCGTCACGCAGGCCTCAAAATCGCCTGAAAAATGCCAAAAAGACGAAATTTTTGAAATTTTCCGTTCCCGATTACCGAAATTTTCGAGGTGTCACGCAACAATTTTGCTGTTACCGAAATGTCGAATAGGTAAAACATGTCACGCGTCACCCCCCATGTCGAATTGAAGGAAAAGATACAGTATAGCCTCAGTCCATCTCGGAAGATGCCCAGAGGAGTCAAAAGACACTGAATTGATGTGCTGGATGGCCATACAGACGCTTGCATGTCCCACAGGCGTACATGGAATATTCACTCAAGTGTGGCACTTCAAAGCATTGGAGGCTGTTACTTAGTAGGAGGCTGTGAAGTCAATGGTGACATGGACACGATATTTGGCAGCGACGGCGACAATGCGGGTTGAGTTTCAGCACAAAGGTCTCTGCAGTGGCCTCCAGAGCCGCATGTAATATGCACCTGCAAGCTCTGCTCATCAGTATCTGCCCGCATTAGCGCTATACGCATTGGTCCCCAAACCCCAGAATATCTGGTATAAACCTAATTTACTGCACGGATCCCCTAGGTTTTGTTCTTCGTGTATGCGGACGGACTGTAAAACATTTCGTTTGGCATAGATACACAGGGAAATGAGTGAGATACAGCAAGAACTACGCAAAAAAATGTCGTTTTCCCGAAAAAGGCTGTTTGGCCAACTTTATTGCAAAGAGCAATAAAGCGGGCGGATTGTTGCAGCCTTCAAGCTGGACCATTCCCCGGCAGCTCGAAGGGAAAAAAAGTGGGAAAAAAATGAAACAATCCAGACTTTCGGCCGAAGCTGTGATGTGATAGCATAGGAGCGCAAGGTGCCATAGTGTCGCGTCACATTAGATACGCTGCCATCGGGAGGAAACAAGATGCGCTTCAAGCCATTTGCAAGTTAGAAGAAGAGCCACTCGTTTCGTCCTAGGCCGAACAAAAAGAGGTAAAACCCAACCGCTTGAACCGCGGCCAGCGAGACACACTTGATACACGAGACATGATTGGTACGCCCGGGCATGGATGGTATTGCTAGGGATCTTCACCGTCCATACCGCATACGGTACGGTGAATTTTGACCGTAATGCGGCTCTTTCCGTATACGTACGGCACGTCCCGGCTTTGACAGCTGACGGTGCGGTACGGCTGAAAAATGACCGTACTGTGGTGAAATACGGCATACGGTACAGGTTAAACTCAAGACATGCACAAGGGTAGAGATAAGGAAGTAATATCATCATTAGTCAGTGAAGAAAAGGCCAAGGGATATTTACTGACTTCCAATCAAGCACAGTTCAGCTTGTGTTGAGAAAAGAGCCAACTGGACATGCTGATGTGCCAAGCGGCATTTGCCGAGACATTCTAGCTGCACACCAAGTCAAGAGTGTGCTGGCAATTAATCATGCTACAGCGAGAAATCAGATCTACCAATGTGCCGATATCAAGCCGAGGCCTATCGGCAACCTTCCCGAGTGGAACAATCAAGACCAAACAACACGGCCGTATTGTGCCGCAATACGCCGCATGCGGATGATACGGTACGGGTGAATACGGTTATACGCCGTACGTATGCGGTACGGGTCGCAGATGCCATCTCGCCCAACGGTACGGTAAATTCCTGTACCGCACCATCCGTACTGCGGTCTTTACGGATACGGTGAAGATCCCTAGGTATTGCTCATTGGGAACGAGCTGAAAATACAAGGGAAAAAAAAATCCAAACCAGGACAGGGAAGCGACGAAACAAGACACGAACAAAAAAATAATTAGGGGAAAGAGAGGGAATCGAGGCAAGGCAACTATGCGTGGCTGGTGCTCTGCACTCAGGCGTATACGGCGATTTGATATATCACGGGTCCCCTGATTACATCAGACTTTTGACAGATAACTTGTGAGCTTGAACAAGCCCAAACAAGCTCGAACAAGCCCGAAAAAGTTGCCAAGCTCACAAGCTCACAAACCAAGTCCCGATTTTCACAAGGTCGACTGTTCGACTCTGGGAGGTCGCAGAATTTTAATGTTCATCGCATCACTTCGGCTGATCCCGAGGACCTTGGGCTCAAAGAGGACTCGAAGGGTCTTTTGTTACTCTCTAGCATATTTTTGAAGGCAGCTTTCACACTTTTCGAAGGGTGATTTTGGGCACTTTGACCTTGTGAGCTTGTCGGCAAGCTCACAAGGCCAAACAAGCCACAAGTTATTTGTCAAATTGCTGATGTAGCGGAGGGACGTGATACATCAAACCCTCTGAGCTAGTGGTGAGGCTGATATATCAGCCCACCTTCATTTCTCGCTTGCATCGTGCTTTGCCCGATTTGCGCGCCCACTGTTGGCCCGCCTCGCCGCCAGAATTGATCGCGCTCCGTGGCGTATTCCAAATGGGTTCAATTGTTTGCTCATGTTGCAATCACATCGTCTTCGATCACTCCTGCTTTCTCTTGCCCGCCCCCCGTTTCCTTTCGCTCCTCGTCCTCTGCTGGGTCGCTACCTTCATCCAGCCCATGGCGTCGGTCCAACACATCCCTTCGCCACCTTTTTGCCCTCTAAAAGGCCCTGAGAGCTGTAGGATGCCCGCCACATCAGCACGTCCCCTCAAGAGAGTATTTTTCATAAAACTTGCAGCTGGCCGCCGAATGCTCTGAAACTTGGCATCAAGGCCCCTTTCTATGTATACTGTGCCCTCCACGTTCCCCAAGTGATTAATGCTGCTTATGGGCTCGCAATTTGGCTTCCCGTTCCCGCTCTTCTTCCCCGCTTCTCGGGAGCGGCGGGCCTTCTTTGGCTAACAAACCGCACCCAGACCACGCTACACTGTGGTTCATTTGCCTCCCATTTCCTCGTCGCTGTTTGTCCTGCTCTCACCTTGCTGTTTCTGGTACACGGGGCGCTGCGCGGCGCATTGGACGTCCGGGTTTCTGTACGCCGCCCACAGCGAGGGACTTGCGTACGATGGCCCGCGCCTGCTCTGTCTGGCTCTATCTGTCCCTCGGGAATCCCCTGCCACTACACGCTTGCCCACCTTCTGTCGCGCAATGCGGCCCCGCCCGCCTCGCCTGCTGCACCCGCGCACTTGGCGACTTTCACGCACGTGTTCGAAACCTACACGATCCCGATTCCGCTCGTCATTCACTCTCGGATGTTTGTCTTCTTTGCTGTTCTGCTCTTATTGTGCTCTTGAGCCAGACTGCTCTCGGTCGCTTGCTTATGCGCCGCCATCACTTCCGTTTCTTGGCACGACCACCCTCACCCCGCTTATTCACCCCTGCTGCGACCCACTGATCATCCCGCGGTTTCTGTTCCCCTCTATCCGGACTCCACCACACCCGCGCTTGCGGTGCTATCCAGCTCGTTCGCACTTGTTGCTCGCTGCATGCCATTATTCTTCGTGTATGTAGACTCATTTCACATCTTTATAATCCATTGCACACCCATCGCGCCCCCAGCATCCTCTGTACATATATATTCGGCCTGTTTTTCCACACCTACCCTGGCTGCGCTCCTGATCAGACCTGTCCTTTCTGCTCGAACAATTCCACATTCGCTCCGCATGTGGTGCTCGGGGCCGTGAGATCTTCAGCTTGTTTGCCGTTCTTACATGCACCCCCCATTTTTTGACGTCTCTCTGCCCCCCGCTCTGTCCTCTACCTACCCCGTCTTGTCCGCGGAAGCTAAGCCTCGCGTGCTCGTAGCGCTTGTTTGGAATTACTTCATTCGGGCTAGCGTTACTAAATAAACAAATTATTTGTACAAATGATAGCAATATCATTTTTCTCTGGTTCACTTCTGCCTCTTAAGTTATCCTAGAAGAGCATGATAGCATGCAAACTCGTAAAAATGAGTAGATACACGCGGCAAGCACGGTCGGAAAGCCATGCCGAAGCCCTCGGGCGCAGGTCCGATGAGCGCTTGATCGGCGCTTTGTGGCCGAAACGCAGAAAAATGCATCGAGAGCAAAGTACAGAGTATGTATCCTAGTTCTAAAGTCATATATCATGTATAGGAAACTATACCTTCCATCCAATGTGATCGGTTTGACCAGATTCAGCTTATAGAAAAAGTCGAACAAGAGCGCTGGTTCAGCAGCCCAAAACCCTTAGTAACAATGGGCCACTGTTCGGTCAAGTCCATGTTGTGACGTTGAAAATTTTGTTTTGACTTCAGTCTCGAATCTGATCATCTTCGGTGACTACTAGAGCTCACAGACGGTCTCGCGTCATATGTATAGTGCTTGTATTGAAGAAATCTAGGTGGGTTTGCGTCCGAAGCGCCCATTGAGCGCCCGTCAAGACAATTTTGGTGCTTTCACCTCGGTATTTGATTAATTCCTCCAATAAAAATCGGTTGAAAGTTTGGTTCATTACTAGCAAGAGATCCACCCAATTCAACTTGTACAGAATTGCGTGAACATTTGCAGCGAGGACCAAGTTTATGTTAGTGACATTTTTGGACGACTGTTGGAAAACTCTGTCTTTGCTTGACTTTTTGGGCAGATTAGATTTTTTTTGAGAGGTAGTGTGAGTATGAGAGCTTGAGGGAGATTGTTCCCTGGATCCAAAAAGACGAATGGCAGATGTTTAGGCTGCTTCGAACCATAGCTCCTGTTCAAGGCGGTTTTGATGCTTTGGGTCCATAATTTGATTGAAAAGCCCAACAAAATACGCCAAAGAATTTGGTGCATTGCTAAGAACATATCCACCGATTTGAAATTGTCCGAAACTGCGGTATTGTGTGAAGCGAGCATGAACTTGGTATTAGCGACCTGTTCGGACATCTGTCCGAGGCTCTCGGCGCCGTGACCCGACGTGACCAGCGTGATTATTCTCGCTCCCAAATCGCGACCATCTTTTTCAGAACTCGTCGTCTATGCTATTTCACCGTCCCGCTTGCTTGAAGAATTGTTTTAGGTGTTCTTTTCTTGGTACTCTCTCTTTTCTGGCACATTCTATGCAGTAAACACACTGTACGGCTACTCTCGCTGATCTCCACATCTGCGGCCTGCAAACTCGCCGTATCTCGTTCAACCTGCCGGAATTATGATCATCTTCATTGGATATCTTGCGAAATATGTTCCCTGCATTGTTCTGCCTCATTACGGGACTCCAAACCTCAACCTATTGCCGTTTTCGACGCACTCATGATGTCCGGCCCAATTCAGCACCAGGAGAGAGAATAAGGCGTTTTCGTGGTCCATGGTGCGTGCATGTCAAATCTGGAGGGTTTCGTAGCGCCTACTGAGCCTTACCTCAGGCTCTGGCTTGGAATCTGCAGCACGCGAGCACAGTCGCCACGCCACGTAGTCGTCCTTTGTACCATTCTGGGCGTACACCTGGCATATCACCCTTACGGCGTCCTCGGATGGTGGCCCCTGGGCCCACGCCATATCACTTCGAACTGTAGTTGAGTGCCAGTGCGGTGCGCAGTATTCTTCTTTATCCCCTCCCGGGATGGATTGGATGGGAGCTGTGAGCACCGGATCAAGTGGAGCGGCTGTGGGTTGTGTGGGCACTTTGCCGCTCACAGGAGCGTCACGGCCGGCTGCTACAACCCACACTGAGAGTTGGGTGATTTTGGCTTGGCAGCACTCGGTGGATTGCACACAGCGCTGGTTCTGCAGCAGTGGACGACGCGTGGGTATCCCAGAGCGTAATACCTGCGGGATGCGTACATCCCAAGCTGCCGCTATGACCAACAATATCGACGCCAATGGCGCGCGCGGTTGCTGCGGCTCCTATACCCGTGCAGCAATGCCACGACCCCCCAACCGGGCGATGCCGCCGGCTGAACCGCAGCAGGAACTGCATGTCGTGAGGCGCTCATCTGCTTCGCATTGTATTCACCCTGCTTCCACCGCCGTCAGTTCGATTGTGGCCTGTCCCAGCTGGCTAGAGCATACCTGCCAACGTGCAATGCGCTCGCTCCGCGCCTACAGCAGCGCCCCTGATTCCGTGTAGCATCAGATGCTGGCAGCCTATGGTATTTCTCCTGGCCCCGCATCGGTCATCGCTTGGAAGACGGGTCAGGCGTGTAAATATCACGGCGGGTATTTTGGCTAAATAGTCGATTTCTGCACCCGTACAAGGTCCATTTTACTTATTAATTTACCCTGTGTATCGTATCCCTGTGTGCTATATAGTCAATTTTTTCCCCATTTTTTGGAGCACGTTTCGTAGTCATTATCACCGACAGCGTCGACGACTTTTGATCGCGGTTGATCGCAACGTTGACAGGATTTGACGGACGTCGGCCAAATTTAGAACACTCGTGATGGTTATAAAGCAGTGTGGGCCGTTCACAAGAATATTATAATGTGGGCAGAAAGGACTCTGCCCTGATATATCAGAATGGCCTCTAAGCTAGCGGTTTTGATATATCACGGCTCTCTGCTTGTTACAGGCAGCCGATATATCACTCCGCCGTACTAAGGTGCTGCACTGAAGAGAATCGGCGAGGTGCAGAAGCACGAGCGCACGGAAATGTCGGAGAATGTAAAAAGTAAAGTAAAGGAAAATGAAAAGGGAAAAGAAAGGGGAATGGAATAAACGCTGACCGAGTACGCGGGCGTGGCGTGAAATCCTTACTGGCGAGTGGGACGAAGAAAAAAACTGCGCAGAACCTCGGAGATGGTTGAAGCATAGTGTCAAGTAGGATTTAAGCAAGCACGCCGGCTCGGGCTCGGGCTGGAGATTCACGACCAACGCAGGAAGGAAGGGACGACGCGACGCCATTCACGAGAAGCACGCTTATCAAAATACAACGTCGCATTCGTTCGGAGGGGCGAGGGTGATGGTTTCATGCAATGCGTGCCGCTGACAACAAGACTTTGCGAGGGGACGGGACGGCGGGAAGGCAAGGCTAGGCTGAGGGATGGTTTATGAGGTGGTCGCAGGCAGCAGGGATATTATATCTTGTTGCAAGCAGCATTGAGTGGGATGATCAGCAGTCGAATACCATCACTCGGGGTGAACTTAGGCTCAAACTCGACGTTTGCGCGCTCCATTTATTCGAAGTCGACGACAGAAAGCCGTATTCAGCTGGGTGCTATATAAGCGATTTCTGTAGGCAGCGACGCGCTCGTTCGGATAAATCATTGGTCTCGTCCCGCTCACCTCGCGTCAAGTCTGTTATGAGGGATTGATGCGTAGGTTGGAACCCCGACGCGCGCGATGCAACTGTTTGTCTGATTCAGAAGGGAACGAGCTTTTACGACCTATGTACCGCATACATGATAGTGCGAGCTGACTGACCGTACGCTTGGGCTTGTGCTTTCCCTGCGCCCCTGCGGCCGCACGCGCTCATGAGCTTGTTTGGATTTGGAAAAACACACGATCCACATATGAATTACAAACCAAAGGAGACATGATAATGTTGAATACGGGCGTGCACGTCTACGGCCGGCAGAGCTGTGGAACGCATGGTGAAGGCGAGAACACGAAATTGTGAGCCCGCGCTGCACGGTGGCGTTACGCGGCAGCGGGCAGGAGACAGCGGTGCGGTCAGCTTGACAGTGCAAAAACACGAGAGCGGCGAGATCCGGGGCGCGCGCACACACCAACCCAGTTTCGTTATTGGTCACAGCGCCGGCGGAGCAGGGAGACACTGTCGGGCAGGGCGTTAGATTCGGAGCAGGTGGTGTTTCCGAGATTCAGTGACGGCCGTGGCGTCGACTGTGAAGCAACGGCAGAGTTAGAGGCGCGGTAGAAGCCGGGAAGAGGTGGGGTCCGGCGCAGGTGAAGAAGTCGCGCGGCGGTGGTAGACAATGGGCAGGGATGATCGAGGACGAGCAGGGAGGTAGTGCGGAGGCAGTGAGAAGCGGTGTGCGGTGGGCCCAGAGACGGCAGCGGCGCCCGTGGGCACGCGTGTAGCCGGCGGACAGTGGAATTAAGCCGACATGACCACTTTGCAAGCGCAAGGAAGTGCGGACGAGGCGGGAGGCGAGGTTCTTCAGCGAGCGAGTTGGTCAACGGAGGCGACCCATGCTGCTGCATCAGCAGCGACAGGGAGACACAGAGAGCGAGCGCCTAGAATAGGGCGGCAGCTATTTTGGGAAAAAATCCAGCGTTGCGGCGCAGACGATCCAACGGATCCAATGGCCATACCCCAAACTCAGCAAATCCAGATAGTCCTAGGAAAAGTAAGGAATACGACACGCACCGGTGGTTCATCGAATTCGGAGGAAACCACGGCACACAAGAACGACGGCATTTCGATCAAGGTGCGAGTTGGGAAGGAACGAGCACAGCCACCCATTTGATCCGTCCGCCTATCCGGCTCCGATCATGATCGCGAATTTGCTTCCTCCGTCCATCCTGAGGCCGCCCAGGTCATCCTCCCCGGTGCTGGCACGGCAGCAACTTCGCCAAACCGAGCTATGGGATCAACGGTGCTGAAACGAAGGCGCAGCGTGTCATGCAGATCAAGGACACTGCCGAAGCGTTGTGCGTTCAGTCCATTCTCTCGATTCCCTCCCTTCCTGATTCTATACGGATGGTTGCAGCTACAAAGATACCACACCCCAGCGGGTCCCTCCTCGCGCGCCCCACACTCATCAGTGCGTCACAGCAAACTCGGTCTCTTCCCTCACCTCACCTCGCTCATACATAGGCCTTTGTCATTAACCTCTCCGTCGTATCGTCTCGCGCCTCGGAGAACACCGTTTCACGCACGCACCTGCGGGCGATCACCTCTGTGCTAATGACGAAGCTCGGGCACTTGCTAACGATGACAAACCGGAGGCGCGCGTGGAGTCCGCGTGGGGGAGGAGAGCGAGGCCGCTGTGGTCTTCGAGGACGAGAATGACGTGGGACAATGGGAGGAGTGTCTGGCGGGGGCTCATTACTCGGTCCGTCACTCTGTCTCTCATTTTCAGGCTCCCTCGCCCCTTGCCACCCGACCGATGCCGATCACGTAACCGGCGACGGCCTGCATCGCGCCGACGACAGTCCTCACGGTGTGCAGACGAACTTGTTCCTCGTCGCGCCGCGAAGACGACGTTCCTCCCACCCCAGCGCGACGACGAAGCCCTCGCCGCGCGCCGCAGGGGGACCCTTCCTCGACGCGCAAAGCCGCTTCATCCCCTCGGTGGAGTCTGGAAAGGGGAGACGCGCTGCGGGCAGCGAGCGATACAACGCGTTGCGGGCGCTGGGAAAGGCCCGGTGCGGCTCGTGCTGTGGGAGCGAGAGGTGGCGGAGGTGAAAAAGCATTGTAAGCGATGATCCTACTGATGCTTCGTATTATGGAAGGGATGTGTTTTTGCAAGCGATGTTTCGGTCTCGAAGAACCGTATGAGACGATACTCAAATGCGGCGGTGTTTGATGAAGATATTGGGATTCCGCTCAACAATATTCTAAGTATGGACGGTGCGAGTGGGAAGGACGGGGATCGGTTCGGGATAGGTACGTCCCGTCTTTGATGATTCCTATTCCTTTTTCCTCTTTCGCACCGCGCTCATCACTGCTATAATATCCTCGACTCATCGCTGCATGTTGACGACACTCCATGCAGTGTCGAGCACCAAACCCTCGCCCTCCGCAGCGCTCTACGTCGCGATAATTCGCGCACTACGTGCATTCTCCTTTTTTCCGCTCCTCTTCCCCATCCCTTCCCCCATTTTACTTCACCTCCCTCCCTCGCCTCGCTTGCCTCTGCTCCCTGACTCCACGACGAACGTAAACGCGATGGATTTCGACACCCCGCACAACACGCGCCTCGTCATCGACGCCTCCGCGCGCATCGTGTGCTCCATCCCCGCCACTCCTGTTCATCTTCCAAGGTGGATGCCGACGTCAAGCTCGTCCCGATGTTGGGCCTGTGGGCGGCAGGGAAGCTCGTCGGCGGCGTCCACACGGGCGGAATCGTCCCGCGGCTACGGGGTCGTCGATCGGTGCGAATGGAGGCAGAGGGAATGGTGTTTGGGGCATCGGAAGGGGCAAGGAGATGAAGGCGGGAGGGAAAGGGGAAGAAATTGGGGCCGCTCTGAGGGTTTGAAGGCGATTGGGAAGAAAGCAAGAAATTATTTATACATTCGGTGAATGAGATATTCCTCTTGACTTTGAATTGTACAGAATTGAAGGTTTCAGTTTGCAATGAAATTTTGGAATGAATGTAGAAGAGCCCTGGCACTAAGATATAGAATAAATTCCATGGCTCTAGCCAGGAGGTATGTTGTCTAATGCCACGGACCTAGCCAACCTTTGGCTACAGCCAAGTACTTTAGATAGTGAGATAAGGTCTGAAAAAAAGGCAAAAGGTAGGGTTTGAACCGGCAACCTTGTCATCAGAAAATATGATGGCAAGCAGCAGAACAGATATCAACTAGACTAAAGCAGCTATACATACTGCTGTTTGCTTCCCAGCTAGGGTAAGACTTACCTTACCCTACCTGGGACTGCTAAGACCCAGACCCAGGGCAGGCAAGCTGCCCTGGGTCTTCGATAACTGTTTTACACTGCTTATTGTGAGTTTTGAAATGTTTGAACCCAAACCTTAACCTCCTAACCTAAAAGCCCAAACCCCTAACCCCTAACCTCCTAACCTGCAGAAAAACATGTTCCTGGACCCTAATCCCTAGCCCTAATCCTTAACCACCCTAATCCCTAACCACCCTAACCCTTAACCACCCTAAACCTTAACCACCCTAAGCCCTAACCACTGTGTAGCCCCACTACAAGCTGATTCTGTGAGCTGCCACATACCTGGGATGGTCAAATCAGATTATCTACCAAGTATCACTTGTTTAGTCTAATGGAAATGTCTTGAGTATCATTCTATTGAAGTCATCATTCATTGGTTTTTGGGTTCAATTCCCGGTACCGACTTTCTTTTATTTAAAAAAAGGTCCACTTTAGTCTAAAGGCCATGTCGCTAGCCAACTATGGCTAGTGTCGTGGATTTAGAAAATGATAGCCCTGGCTAGGTGCATGCCATCAGTCTAAGTCCTAGGGCTACTGGTGTGTAGAACTGAGAATTGGATTTCATATTGTTGCAATTGGATAACTTATCCAAGACCAATATGCAGGCAAATGCAAGAGATTCCCATTGAGATATAGAATTGGCACTGGGTGCTGAATAGGATTGAACGTGGTTTGTGCGCGGTTATGAAGACACTTGGTATACGCTCTTATCCAGACTCATTTTGTCCCCGGATCCCACATGGCTCTGTCTTCGCACCAGAAGCTCATAGCACTCAGGCGAGTCGTCGGGTTCACAGTCATGTCGTGCCGTTGAATCCAAACGCCGTTGCGGTGAAGACATCATCGCGCACTGGATTTACATCCAGGATTTTGCCCCTTGGCCATTCTCTTCTTCAAATCAAGTACTCAATATTTCGTATGAAAGCTCTCAGACCGAGCATTGCAGGGCAGCGCTGCCTCGAGCTAATACCCCAATTCTTTCTCAAGTTTGCTCACTTCTTAGCCCTCTTCGCCTCCAGGCTGGATTCACCAGTTTCACTGCCCCCGACATCTCCTCACTAGCGGCCACAAGGAAATTCATTATAGCGCCGCAACAGTTCGTCAATGTCGTGTTCAATCAGACCGGAAACGGAGCCGGTTTGATTCTCTAGCAACCTTCAGCCCATTAGCCAACGGGTCTGCTTCGACATTTATCTCTGATAGAAATTCAAAGGTTACCGGTGCGAATGCAATATTTTTTGCACAATGTTGACAGCATCACCGATATAGTATACACCATTCTGAGCGTTGTTACTTAGGGAGTTGATTCGGTGATGAACCGATATGAAGGAAATAGTTAAGCAAAATCAGTTGTTTCAAAAGATCTTGTCAACGACAGAGGCACTGGCCGATAGTGCACATCAAGCTGAAGCGGAGGCAGCGTCGCCCAAGAATAAGGTGCCAGTAGACCATGTTGTATGCGGAGACCAAAATGCCCTATATAAAAATATTGGGCTAAATAGATAGACGCTGATCATCATTTGTTCAACAAACCTTCATATAACGATACCAGGTCGGGCGGACAATCTTCAACTGATAAGGCAATCCAGATTGCTGAGGAGTAAAATGATTTTTGGCTGTATCTCTTTCACCGTTGCATCTGCCTCATTGCCTGTTTTTCTGTTTTCATTTTTCTGTGGAAATGGAATGATTTGTATAAGCGGCGGCTTATTCGGACCGAGCTGTTGCATCTGCCTCATCGCCTGTTTTTTTTTTTTTTTTTTTGTTTTTGTTTGGAAATGGAATTTCGGACCGAGCTCCGTTCCATGCACACGTCTATTCTTGAACTGACACTGTCACAGTAACAGCTGTGTGATAATCGATCTCTGCTTCTCCCTTCATGTACACGCCCAGTTCCCTCGATGCAAGTGCATCTCGGCATTCTCGAAAGAGTTGGAATCCATTCAGATCTCGGTCTTCGAACCACAGAGGCAGCATACCCCAAGCAATTGTTAATCAATACATCTCTGGTATGGTGATTCATTTTGATACTGAGATCATGGCTCAGTGCGCTCAGGTGGTAAAGAGGAACTGGTGGTCAAGGAGGTGTCCATGGAGGTGGCGGAGGTTCCAGCGAAGCCCCAACCTTTAATTACGAAATCAAGGCAGATCATTTCACTATGAACATGGTGCACAGTCCCAATGTGGTGCAAGGTCCGCAACTCGTGAACCAGTGTCCTCCTGCATCGAGGATTTTTCATGGGCGCCGAACCATTTTGGATGCCATGCATCAGTTCTTTGCTCAAGATACCTGGAAACAGAAAATATATGTGCTATATGGGCTTGGTGGTGCTGGCAAGACACAGATTGCTCTGAAATTCATTGAAGAAATTACTTGGTGAGTTTATTGAAGTAAATTTTGTGATAGCAATCGGCTCATTTCGGGATAGTTTAACTGATCAATTTTTACTGGATGCAAGCACAACTGAGACTATTCAAAACTCTCTGAAGAATATTACATCACAGGATGCCCTGACATGGCTGGCTGGCAAACATGAAAACTGGCTGCTATTCTTTGACAATGCCGATGATCCCACAATCATTCTCAACCAGTTTTTCCCAAGATGCAATCACGGCAACATTATCATTACATCCCAGAATCCCACTCTCCGAATGTATGGCACATCTTTTCAGGTATCTGATATGGAGGAGTCAGATGCCATAGCATTGCTACTAAACAGCAGCCAACAAGAGGTCTCAGCATCTAATCAACTTCTGGCACAGGACATTGTCAAGGTGAGTTATCAATTGTGCATCAAAGAATGTTGTGTAACTGTATCCAGGCACTATGGTATCTTCCTCTTGCAATTGTTCAGGCTGGAGCATTTATTGCAGAAACTGGAACTCTGGAAACATATTTGAACCTGTTCTTGGAAAACCATGCAGAGCTGCTGAAGAGAAAATCAACCCAGCAGCATGATGACTATGCATGGGCAGTCTATACAACATGGCAAATGAGTTTCAAGAAGCTCAGTCCTGTAGCTGCAATGTTCTTGCAGTTTTGTTCCTGCATCCATTGGGATGATATCTCAGAAGAAATTTTCAGCAGAGCAGCAAATCATCTGATGTAATCCTCTGAATTGGAACAACCACAGTACAGTCCAAAAAGACTGGAGAGACTTAAATCCAATTTCAAGAGGGTTGTGCATGGAGCACAATAGGCTTCTTGCAAGTCTGAGATTGGTTTCTCATGTTGACTCCTTCCTTGGCACTTTCCCTACAGATTTCAGACTGCAGTATGCAGAGGTATATGTCCATGTGGGACGATATGCAGAGGCAAACAAACTTCAGATGATTGAAGTGGAGAGTCTGTTACAAGTTCATGGAGAGGACCACTTGGCCACCCTCATTGCAATGAATGGCCTTGCAATCACTTATAGTAGGCTCAACCAATTGGAAGAAGCTGAAAAGTTGGGCATTGAGGTACTGGAGAAACAGAGAAGGCTCCTTGGTGAAGAGGCCTTGTACACCATTAAAGCTATGAATAATCTGGCTGTCACATATGATAACCCTCCTGCCGGAAAAGCCCTCTGACAAATGATATAAACCGCAAAGTTAAACAAGGAAGACTAATGCATACCACATCAATATAATTGCTGTCTGTTCTGTTGTTTTGGTAACTTGGTTGCTCTGAGGGCTCATAGGAATTAAACCATGGTAATGACCGGCCACAATCAGGTGTATCGAGCCGACGGTAAACAACGCCTCGCTGCTCCCTCAATAGCCACTGAGTTGAGGCGGTGAGGCGTTGCTTGGCATCGGCTTGAGACGGCTAGCTGACCTAAGCGGGCCTCAACCCTTCGGTGTCCTGAATGCAAGTCTGGCACCTTCCGTACCTCCCAGAAAAAAAGGTAACAAACCGAATGACTTGGCGAACAGTTTGGCATCTGCTGGCCTGTGAAAAGATGATGGCCGAAAATCTCGGGTGGTGAGAGTCAGCCAGCAGATTGGTAGCCAAAAATACAATGCGGACTCGCTGTAGCCAGAAATTGACACAACAATGAATTCTGGCCCGGGACCCGATGGGCGCTCGATTCAACAGCCTTTCTTTATGCTCGAGGCAGTTCTCAAAAAGGCGCGAAGGAGGGTGCGAATCGATCAGTGCCAAGGAACATAAATGAGACCAGCGACGCATTTCTGGTAATCCAATCAACTGACTCGTTTAGCTGACATATTTTCATGCAATAGATATGTAGTGAATTACAAAGAATTCGACCAGGATATCCGGCCCAAGTTGCGCTCCATGTTCGACATTTATTTGTCGGATGTCGCCGGAGTATTCTCACGGTTCATTTCCCGGTGGACCCTATGTCGATGCGTTACAAAATAAATTAATACCCTGCATTTCTGTGGTAACGTGGAAAGTATGCGAATTTCTGATTCCAATCCATAATTTTACATAGCAAAACTTAGAAATGCAATTGTGCTCATGGTCAGCTGTTGTCCTGTCTCAACGCTCAAGGGCGTGTCCTGGAGCCTGTTCAATTTTAGATCGCGGCACAGCTCTTTGCATCACCTGATGTATACTTATCTGTCATTGAGGACGAGCAGAGATCCCTTCGTTTATTTCCCCCGAGCCCTCTTCATCATCCCCACCACACGGTGCACAGCACTTCAAATTGGAAGGACCTGACACAGACCTGAGTTACACACCCAGATCTGAGTCAGTGACCGTGGGTAAACAAGCCCAAAATGAATTTTTCTGCTTACCTGACATGTAGTAATGGTATGCGGTTGTAACGGATATTGCTTCCGTGCATCCGCAGCCACTTTTGACTCGAATGGTGACGCATCCGAGACGCGTCAATAATATATCTTAAATAGGTTTCATTCACATTTGATTCTGACTCTGATTGTTTAGTGACTCGTATTTACAAGGCTCCGTAGTTTACTTATGACTCAGTAGTTTAGTATATAAAGTAGTTCTAGTAGAGAGGATTAGTTAAGTTTTTTTTGAATCCAATACTTCATCCACTCAGCTCGGTGTGAAGTTTGCGACTCGATTAAGTCTCTTGCAGGGTTGTTTGAACCTTGTTCTTATGCCGACCTCACAGCGGTGCAGGTACTTGTCAACTGGCACTGTCCACTGCAACCAGCGGTGGACCAACACGGCAAGTTTGTGCAACACTTAATGTCATTGGGGTCGTGTGGGCAGAGGACGGTGGTGTAGACGCCTCTGCCGGTGTGGCAGCTGTTGGTTGAGATGCACACACGGCGTCCAGAGGTGCAGGGCCTGTTGACGGCACTGGATTGAAGAGCGCTGGAGACTGGTAGGGATCATTGAACTATTTTAATAGAAGAAAGTAGATGCGCACCTGCACTAATTTAATCTTTCATCTGTTCATTTATGCAAGGTCAAAATGTTCCTGGCGACAGCAGTATTTTGTTCTTGGGATCTAGAATGGCTTGCGCTCCACACCACATATTGATAAAGGTATTTTTGACTGCCAACTTGATTCAAACTCCTGCATTCGAGAAATCTGCATCAAGTAATTCTTTGGCCCATTCAGTCTGCCACGCCCAATTTTGCTGACACAGCACGACGGCTGGGATTCAAGCATCTCTCGCACAACAGTGTATGTAGGTTTGGCCAGGGTGGCTGCAAATCCAATAAAAATTAAATTAAATTAAACAACCTATGTGTCGAACTAACAAGTCCGAGAGCTTGATGAGTTCACAAATTTTGATTGTAGAGAGTCTGGCTTGGTACAGAGTTGCGCTCCATACTAGCCGATTTTGAGTGCTCTCAGATGTTGCCGAAATCCTCTCACAGTTCATTTTCGGTTGGGCAGTATACCGTGTTGATGCAACACATGAATTTACACATGCTAACTCTCTGTCATAACAGGACTAATACGCAAATTCTTTATCCTAATAGATTTCAGAGGGATTCAAACTTTGAAATGGCATGATGCCCACAATCACCTGTCGTCATGTCTGGACAATAAATGGCACATTCTTGAGATTTCTGGGATCACTGCACAAATTGTTATAAAGTAAGGATGCATATCTGTTCAGCAAACGGGAAGCCTCTTGTCCAATTCACCCGACTCCTCTCCCATTGCGCCTTCCCGGAGCGCAGGGCAGGCAGCACTTGAAATTCGACGGACTTGGACATATGCGCCTCATCAGTACAACATGCTTCAATATTCCCCCGGACCCGAAGTCACGAGAAAATGGATTTTCTGCATATCTGAGATGTAGTAGCGGTTCCTGGTGCACTTGCTGGTGAATCCACACTGCCCACCACCCAAAAAGGGGAGTTTAAACACGGCGCCTTTGTACAACACTTGATGTCCTCGGGGTCATCTGGGCAGAGACCACTGGTGTAGGAGCCGCCACCGGTGTGGCAGCTGCTGGTGGATACACATATGCCGGGCTCGGATTTGCATGGCCTGGTCACAGCAATCCAGGTCGTAGTTGTGACCAATGCAAGGAGAACAAACGCAGACAAAAGTTTCGGGAATCCAGGTCATAGTTGTGACCAATGCAAGGAGAACAAATGCAGACAAAAGTTTCGTGCAAGCAAGGAATATGTTGGGGTGCATTGTGTGCACTGAATTGAATAGTGCCGGAGACTGGTAAGGATCAATGAAATGTTTCAATAGACGTAAGTAGTTGCATCTCTGCACTGATTTTTATCTTTTGTCTGTCCATTTACATAGGATTAAAATGTTCCTGGCAACAGCACTCAGTGACTTCCTGTAAGGTAAATTTACTTCTCAGGAATATTTCATATGATGCGATGCACTGTCAAATTGGTGGCATCCTTTCAGCCATTGAGGAACTCTCATATATTCCACCTGATGTCAATGCTTTTGGCCTTCAAGGAGGCATCCACAGAAGAACCTACAGAGTCCGGGCTACCTCTTTTGCCGTTGTTGAACTGATTGAAGATATACCTTGGAGATGCCACTCAAACACCAGTGGCAGATTGAATTTATCTTACCAGAAGTCACCCACTGTCATTCTGGAGGGACTTAAAATGACTTGCATTGCTCATGACTCCACACCGCTTTGATGAGCCTGGCACCGATCCACCCTAGCAATTTTTCATTTTGCTAGCTGAGGAAAACCATTTAAATATGAAGTTGTGCATAAATGGCTTATTGTTTCAATACGGGAGCTATTACCAGCCTGGGTAGTTAGATATAAGGGAGATAATGTAGTGCATAACTCTGTCAGTGAATTCTAGGCACAGCGGCTCTGGTAAAGAGTCGGAGTCCTTCAAGAAACGCAAAGGAGACTTTTTGCGAAAGGTGTATTCAACCATCCATACAGATTGGGGTATGCCGTACGACCCACAAACCAAGGGTATGATGGAATTAACATTACGAGGCGGGTATCCGAGGTGATTAGCACTGGAGGAATGTACCAGTTGGGCCAGAAAAGGTGAACCGAGCCATCAGAAAGGTTCGAATCAAACCTGGTTCCATTGATCAACCGAGTCATGGTGTACAAACAGCATGGTGGCTGCACAAATACATGAATAATGAGGAATGATAGCCGAGGGTGTGCCAAGGACTGTTGCACCCGCTCGGGAGGCTATAATTAGTGACTGGGGCTTGGCTTCCGAAGATCTGTGACTCAAGCAAGAATCACATCATATATTGATGTCGGCCAGTGGATTAGCAATGTCAAAGGTCATTAACTTATTTGCGAGTCTAAATAGGCTCGTGCAGTGCAGCAGGAAAGCGTGCTGATTATGGATTTTCTCTCTCTTACTCATTATTTGTCCTGTTTATTAAGCAGTATTTACGGTCAGGAGATTATTTATGTTCTGTCATCTATTTGTACTATATTCCATTTATAGAAATTGTCGTAGCATATATAAGGCTTGTATTAGCTCTAGAGATACCAGTGGATTGGACCCCTCTTGTTGCTACAGTTAAGTTTCGCTAGAAACTTCTGTGGTAATCCATTCGGAGAAACTTCTAGAAGCTATAAAAGTTTCTGTTGTTTTTCTTGCAATACATTGTTGGATTGTGATCAGATGTCTTTTACGTGTGAACAAGTTAAACGAATACGGTTTCGGAGTGTGTGAATTGGATTTGGACATGAGAGAACTTGGTTCTAGCGAGATTTGAAGTCTTTTGACTTTTCGCGAAAGCCTATTGCAAGAGAAATACTGCAAACTCAAACACTTTGCATGGAGTTACCTTGTCCAAAACCACCTATACAATTGATAAAACCTTTAAACAACTTCCCTTTGTTTCTAGAACGTGTAAGCGCCTAGAAGTGATCAGAAGTCGTTTGCCTGTCTTGTAGAGTTGAAAAGGACTTTGCTCTAGGAAGTTTAGCTAAATTGCAGCAGTCTATACTGGACTGGAACCTCAAACTCAACCAAACGAGTGTGTTGTGTGTTGTGTGTGTAGTGTAGTGTGTGTGTTGTGTTCCAAAGACCCTTTTCGCAAATACTTCATTTCACATATATTCCACCCTAGATGCAGACCAAATGAGTGTGTTGTGTGTTGTGTGTGTAGTGTAGTGTGTGTGTTGTGTTCTGAAGACCTTTTCACAAATACTTTATTTCACATATATATTCCACCCTAGATGCAGAGCAAGTGTTTCACTGTCACAGGGAATACTCAGCAATGCTGGCCAAGCCATCAATTCACAGAATGCCAGGACATGTGCAACTGCTGATAGAGAGAGGATGCGCTGCCCCCCATCAGACACATGCTGGTGGTAGCCCAAACCACCAGCAACTGTAAGGGCAAACTTGCAGCCTGAGATCAATCTCAAGAGTCCTGGCAGAGGAGAATTCAAAGGATAAATAAGTAGTACATAAATACAAGTGCAGCGCACCTGGCAGAGGAGAATCCAAAGAGAAACAAGTCTAAGGATCTCTGCTGGCAGGTGCCCAACTATATACAAATTGTCCATGTGAATCCGGGTTGATCTTGGGTGGCGTTGCACATAATATGCCAGTGGATGGTGTGGCTACCCCTTTTGGGAGGGACTCAGGAGGTTTCAGGAGCAGGAGCAGAAGAACTAGGAGGGCTGGAAGTGGGTTCCCCTTACAGCGACTTGATCTCCAGCACACTCCGAGCACTTGTGAACCTCCAGACTTGAATTTGCACTGATGAGTGCTACATACAAGAGTGAGATGTAATAATTGTCTGTGAAGTGTTATGACCTCTTGGCATTGCTCACCTGCTGGCCAATATCAATATATGATGTGATTCTTGCTTGAGTCATGGAACTTTGGAAGCCAAGCCCCAGTAGCTAATTATAGCTTCCTGAGCAGGCGCAACAGTCCTTGGCACACCCTCAGCTATTGTTTCTCATTATTCATGTATTTGTGCAGCCACCATGCTGTTTGTACACCATGACTCAGTCAATCAATGGAACCAGGTTTGACTCAAACTCCTTTGATAGCTCGGTTTGCTTTGTCCAGTCCAACCGGTATGTTCCTCTGGTGCTAATCACATTGGATACCTGCCTCATAATTTTTATTCCATCATGCCCTTGGTTTGTGGGATGGCAGCATACCCCAATCTGTCTGGATAGTTGAATACACCTTTTGTGAAAAGTCTCCTTGTGTTTCTTGAAGGACTCTGGCTCTTTACCAGAGCTGTCACACCTAGAATACACTGATAGAGTCCCACCCTATGTTATCTCCCTTATAGCTAACTACCCAGGCTGGTAATAGCTCGCATATTAAAACAATAAGCCATTTATGCACAACTTCATTATTAAATGGTTGTCCTTAACTAGCAAAATGAAAAATTGCTAGGGTGGCTCAGTGCCAGGCTTATCAACAGACTCCCTAGTTACCATCTGTTTGTATATTTGTTTCATGTAGGGGCTCTGGTCATGCAAGAGTACATGTTTGAGCCATCCCGATTGCTTATAAACGCCTGGCAATGGAAATTAAGGGGCATTTCTCCTTGCTTTCACCCACCATCTTCCACTCATAGTCAGAGCTAAGTCCTGCTGTCTATCTTCAAGAACTCGAGCTGAGCATTCCACTAAGGAACAAGCATTGATCCTGAGACATACAGCTGAGTACTCTAGCTTTCTGAGTTGTGATACATATTTTCTGGTCCAGCCTCGCAGTCTAGGTTGTTCTTGCCAACTCTCTACCTCTGGTCCACCCAGCAACTGACCCATACTTCCATGCAGGAAAGATACCTGTGACCATGAGAAACTTAAGTTTGATGTTTTCCTTTCATCGAACACGGGAACTGGGACAATGAAAACCACGGTGCTAAGTGTCAGACTGCCACAGCATGTTAACTAGACTACACATGCTACCAATTTATTACAGCTTTCCATGTAGTTACTTCTACATTCTTTGTATTACTGACCTTTGATTCGACAACACTGATATCATGAGATCTGAAATGACACACTAATGCAGGGACACAAGGAGCCAACCATAGGTTGCCGACAAGTGTACCCTGCAAAAGGCTGAAGGACAACAGTGACAACAAAATTTGATATCATCTGAGGTAGGAGATCAAGGAGATGAGGAATCAATCGGAGGTTGGTGACAAGTGTCCACCCTCTGCTTGATACCACTTTGATCATGACCCAAATATTGCTGTAGCAGAGCACGGGTTGGCTGCTAGTGAATATTGAAATGAGATCTCGACACACTGTTCCAGTTGGGTGCGAATTCCCTGAAGCTTGAGGAAGGAAAAATGTCCCATGTTGGCTGGAACTCTGCCTCGAGAAGTGGAACCATTGAAGACACGCTCACAATGAAATCGAACAAACGAGGCAGCTGAATCTTAATATCCAAGGAACTGCAAAGAAACACTGCGATGTCATGTTGCAGGCTGCATTCCATAAATCTTCCTCCATCCGGCAGGGAATGAAACATTGCCACATTTGTCGGCTGTCGAGATAGAGTCTGCCAGGTCTTGGCAGCATATTGCTCGAGCACCGTGGCGCCCGGCAAGACAAGATCTTTGAGCATACAAATGGGATCTTTTTTCCGTTGATTATGGTTTGGATTCCTTTGTGTTGAAATTAATCAACTTCCGGGCCTCAATTGATGTGACTTGATGACAAGACCATCGAGCCGTTGGTGACACAGTGGTCGCAAACGCCAAGGAATCAAATCAAAGAGAATGCACAAATTGAATATTAATATACAAGGAGCTTCAAAAACACCATGAAGTCCTTTTTCAGGCAGGGTTCCATAATTCTTTCTCCACCCATGTAGCAATCCTGTGCCAAGTCCATACATTCGGGCTTGTCTTGCGTGCATGTGAGAACGGTCCGGGAATCAGGGCGGAGGACATACCCTTGGAATAACGATTGACGCAAGATGTCGGAACATAGAGGAGGCTTGAGGATCGCCTGCGATGAGAGTTGAACAATGAGAGAATGGCCAGAAAATGCGTGAGATGACCAACCATCACTAGGAATACACTGGCTCGACATCAAATTCCCAATCATAGTAAGAGAGTACGAACCAACTACGAGTGGAAGGAGATCATTACATGAGTGTGTGGGTCAAGATGTATATCACTTACTTTCTGTACATGAGCATGGCTGTAACAGGTCACATCGGGGAACGTTTCGCAGATCACGCACGCACTGGTGTAAATCGCATTCATGAATTGTTGAGTCAGAAAACATGTATCACTCACAATCTCGAAGATCCCGCACATTGTGAATAAACATATTTGCAATGGTCATGGAGCACTCACAAGCTGGAGCATATATGAGCCTAAAGGATAGAAATACGACATACAGAAAACTACTCACCTCCTGCAAGATGGCATTTCACCCCAGTTCAATTGGCCAATTAAAGTGCACTCACACACTATGGAGAGGATCAGTCGGTAATGACCAAAGACAGATGAACCGGAAGACTGACTTGCTATCAGAAATAATTGAAGAAGCGAATCAACAGGGGGTCGAGTGCTCAATGATAGAATTACCAACCATCTACAGGGTGTTGAATCAGAAGGTGAAAGTATGGATTTTCGTTCACACTCACATGCTGGGAAGTTGAGAAAGGCGTTGATATCGTTTGAAATAAGACATAATGAAAACTCACCAACTGTAATCCAAATGACATTGGAACACAGGAGATGAATCATGACTGCAACGACTCACTGCCTTTGAACCCGATTACCATGATAATCAGCATTGAATGCAAAGAAAACTCACCTTCTGCAGGCGATTAAGTATCATATTCATCGTCGACAGCAAAATAAGTGTCACGCACACACTGAGAGGTAAATTATCGTTGCGTTACTGAATGCCCCCCATCACTGTGTGTGTTGGAAAAGCACTCACAATCTGAGAATACCAATGAATTCGATGAGTCATAATTGATGAAATGCAGTGAACGACAATATACAGCCGAAAGAATGCCGCACCTCACACTACCGGAAAGAAGGTCGAGTTTCAGAGTCAGGCAATTTGGGAAAAGAATCACACCCACTGCATCAAGTTCCTACGACAATCAATTTGGCATTCACATCTCCCTGTGGAATGAAAATGAACACACTCACGCCGATGCCGAAGTCTGGATCCTGCCAGATAAATTGAGGAGATTATGTTGTGCAGAGACGCTGGAGCTTACGCAGTCCTGGGTGAAGTATAATTGGGTGGGAGCATCAGCCGTTGTGGGATGAATAACTGACACTCTGCTGAAATGTGAGGAACAGCGGTGTAGCATAGGACGCAGAAACACCCACAAGCTGGAACAAATATGTGAGTTGAACTGAAATGGAGAGCGGCCATCGCAAGACAAAAGACTTACACACTGTCAACACATCAGTCACCATCCAAGTCAGCCGAGCCCTTGGAGGTTGCTGGGATCCACATACAGTCTAAAATTTGTCAGCGCCATACCATAACATGTAGAAAAACCTACTTGCTATTCACGGGCCCGCTTTATGATCACCCAAAAGACACAGCCATGTCGATATCACTCACAAGCTGTACTCAAAGCTCAATTGCAGTGCTATAAAATTTCGAAGTCACTCACTTGCTGTGATGTATAAGCCTATGGTGACTATTTATAATTACAGGGAAAGGACTTACGGTCTGGGAGGTAATTCGTAGTCAGCAACAGATCGGCGCCCTTGAGACACACTCACGTCCTAGAAAATGGGGAGTTGAAACACTCAATCCCTAATTATCAGTTCAATCAATACTCACACACTGTGGTAGGCATTCAGTTTTCGGGTCCAAATAATTCAAAAGGTATAAACCACGCACATCCGACTAGTATTTTCATTCGAGTCAGTATTATCAGCCAGTCGACTGCACATCCTCCGCGGCCAACTACTTACACACTACGTGTGCACTGAATTCAGAATTAATGGGAGACATGTTGGAGAACCACTCACAGGCCCCAGCTGACGACTGCCCAACGCATTGGCCTGATCAACCGTCAGAATGCCATTGAGCAGCGGCGCTGCGCAGGGACATACCTCGGGCATGGGAGTGGCGGCAGCGCCCACCACAAGCGCAGCGGCAGCGAGCATCTTGAAGAATTGCATGAGTCAAGAGACGAAAATGAGGATATAGACAATGAGGTCGACGGTTGGATCCTCCAATCTTGCTGTCCTTATATATCGTGTCGTTGAACAGCTATTCCCTAGGATCGATTTCCACGCCCTCTTTCATCTATCTCAAATCTTCGGCCTTTGATAAGTATCAACCTGAATTTCGCTAGGTCCTAGGTCAGCCACAAAGACGTGTGGAGCCATGCAATGTCGAATTTCCTGCTCACGGACGCTATTCCCTAACCCCGAAACTTCTAGCTCGTTAACTGTCCTTTTCCGCATTGTGGTAACGTACTTTTCCATGTTCGCGATTCAATGAACCCAAAGGCAGTCAAATTAGCTCCACAAAGAAGGTGAAACGGCAGCCCAGAAATAACGTGTAGATCTCAGGTACATAAGGACGACTTTGTAGGGCATTTCTGCTGCCTGTTCAGGCATCATTATTATTGCAGCGGATTCATTCCCGCGATTCCCTCGTGCTCCGCAGATCTAGCAGATGCGACTTTGGAGTGTGCGAGACAGATATGAATAGCGACAACACAGTGATATGAGCCTTGAAACGTGAATCTCGTGCAGCGGCGCAAGGGGTATACGGGGATTTGATATGCTTATCATGGGTTCCCTGATCAGTGGAGGGACGTGATATATCAAAACCCCTGGTCTAGTGGTGAGGCTGATATATCAGTCCACCTTCACTTTGCGCACCCACTGTGCTTCGCCCGATTTGCACGCCCACCGTTGGCCCGCCTCACCACCAGAATTGATGGCGCTCGGTCGCGCATCCCAAATGGGTCGAACTGTTTGCAAATGTTACGATCACATCGTCTCGCATCGTTCTTCTTTCGGCCCATGGCCTATGTCGGTTGAGAGGACGAAAAAAAAAATCGTTGGAAAAAGAGCGAGAGAAGGGAAAAAAGAGAGGGATTTCAAGATGATTTCTAAGTGATATCAGAATGCTTTCCCGTGGAGATAGCGGCCCGAAAAGTGTTACGGCATACAATGTGAAGTCTGAATCTTTCCGAGACTCAAAGCCTCATTGGGTAGATAACCGCTATCAGCTAGCCTACTCCAACTGGAGGTGACCCCTCAAGAAGACTAAGGCCGACCGATCATCTTTCAAGATAATTGCCCATCATATCGCTGCGATCATATCATTCTTCCCACCGTCAGTCACACCTCGGCTCTGTTTTGACACGTCGGCGGTCCTGGCTCACTGCACGACGCACTACCCACCTCGGCATCCAGCGCTTACAGTGATTCAAGATTTCTCCCTCCTCGGTATGATCTCCTGTTTCACAGGCCCATGAACCTGGAAATACAGGTGCATGCAATAGTCTTCTTGCAGCGTGCCGACACCATCGACTTTGAATTTGCAAACTGAACGAAGAATCCCAGGATTTCTTCTCCTCACACGACGTTAAAATTGCCGGAGATGCACCATGTTCAGCATGCCGCCATCTGCGACGTGCTTCTCAACAGCAAGCTGGCAAAATTTGGGCATTCCTTTGCTTATCCCTTTCGCACTTGAACTTTCGCAACAGCTCGAGATTCTGGGCGCGTATGGCACGTCGGCCACCCTTGATTCGACCGAGACATCTCCGATATGTCCTGCTACCTCTGCATCTAAATTCGTATTGCGAGGCTGTCGCCAGCGACTGCGAGTTTTATCTATGACCATTGTGATGTGACAACCGCTTGATCAAAGGATTCATCCACGACTTTTTCAGGTGACCGAATAGCTCATTTGAGGCCAATTATGAATATGACACAAGGCTAGGACTCCTGGAACAAGGCTAGCTGCGAATATGACTCTTTCAACGAGGCTAGCTGCGAATATGACTCCTTAAACAAGGCTAGCTGGAAATATGACTCGTTCGACAAGGCAAACTGCGAATATGACTCGTTAAACAAGGCTAGCTGCGAATATGACTTGGGCTAGCAGTGTAGTTCGTCACTTCGTAGGATCACGGAAGTTCATCGCCTGGTGGGCAAGTTCGTCAAATGTATAGGAAAGATTGTCACTTGCCGCTTTGGGACTTGTGGAAGTGCAAGCTCATCAGATGATCAGTGAGCTGTGGACAGCAAGTGGACAGAGTGATGGAGCGCTCGGTGAGAGCTTGTCACGCCAGTCACATCATGTCACAGGCCGGAAACACGGCCCGCCGACGCGATTTTGATGGCCGCGTTGTATACATTTCGTGAATAATTTCGAATGACCGGAGTTGAGGCTGGCCAACAACGTTCAAAAAGCCCTATATTGGATTTCATCATGAGAAAGCTCCGCGTTCTCGAACGCAGAACACGTTGAATATTCCAGAGCAGATAATGAAACCACCACACGAAGAAAGAGGTGACGAGGAACTGGCGGTGTCTGTATTGCCATAGAAAATTTGAGTAAACAGAACAGTAATAATCAAATAAAGTGCTCATCTACGCGACCGAAGAAATTTTCACTTCAGAGAACCCCGAGGGGTGAGCGAGTTGAGGTTGGATATCATTGCAATTGAGTGACGCGGAAGGAAATAGCCCCAAAAGCAGGACACGAGCATACCGTAATGAATTTGACTCAAATTTTGGTTTGGAGTGCCTGCACTACCTTGAGGCAGGAATATCTGAGCAATGGTGCCTCCAGAAGGGCATCATCTATCCGGAGAACTGTTCAAGAAAGAGAGCAGAGAAATGGATATGGACTCACTATGTAGTAAAACAGAGCAAGCCTGTACAGGTTGTGCGAGCATTCAATTGCATAAACTACCCTGCATCCTGAAAGTACTTGAACTACCGCGGAGCTCCACATGCTTGCACAATATTTATTCAAAGAGTAAAACTAGTCTGAAAGTAATGAAGTGAAATACCCAAGTGAATAACTCAGGCAATGAGCACCCTGAATTCAACTTGCCATCGGGCTTTGCCCAAAGAACAGGATAAAATTGTCTAGAGTCATGTGAATAGTACTAAGACCGAGATGTGAGGTCAACGATTGAAAGATTGTAGGAACCCATAACTTTGGATACCAAAGGTCAGCCAATTTAAAAACAGGTCTAAAATGAGAAAAAATACCATTGCATCGATCTGTCAGCCTCGTAGTATGAGAAAAAATACAGTGTCACAAAAATAAATGCACACCCTTCTATTTTGTCATAATTCAGCAACCACTTGAGATTTTGAGCCAAACTCAAATGTCACATTGTCGAGGGAGCCGGTGCCGATGTTTCGCATATGTTGATCGCATCATAGTACTCAAACAAAGATCTTGCGCGTTATGTTTTTCCTCAAATGTACACATATACACATAGCTATGCACCGAGTCAACACTTCAAGCTCCTGGCACTCAGATCAAATGCAGAAGCGATTAACTTGGATTCTATAAGTCGTACGCACATGAAACAAGATCTACGAATTAGCCTGCGCAAGTTATCAAAGATAATTGAGGTAGCGACGTTTGTGCTCCTTTTTGTAACGCTAGGCAAACTCTTCCCGGACCGTGCTCAACCCATTCCTTCGCAGTCAGCTTCTCGTGCGTCTCGAGACCTTCATCCCCTACCCAGCCAGCGTGCCCTGTGTTCGGGGAAAGGAGACAGCGTTGACTTGACCTCAACATAGTGGCCGCGTAGTCCGAGGGACATGGAGCCGTAAGCCTCAACAATATCAATCCCATGAGAGGCGTACCGTGAGTTGCCGGAGGTAATTGTCCCACGGTTTGATTTCTGCCTTTTCGGATGGAAAGTTGAATGAAACAATTCAGTGAAAATGTAAATGGTACCCAGATGGTGCGTACCGAGATCATCTGGGACGCATGACGCCGGACCAGATAGAAATCATGAGAATTGTTTACTGACTTGGTCAGTTCATCGGATGAAAGGAATCCGAATATTATCTAAATTCTCCATTGCTACCAGTGAAAATTCGGCATCCAAGCAGGAAAGGCGTAATAAATCTGAATCGCACCCATACCCATCACCCAATAAGTTAGCATCGGTGGACGACAGTTGAAGCGGCGTCAGCTGAAGCTTTGAGGTTGTATAAAGTGCTTGAGCGAATTGATTTTAGCACATGGAAATTAAATCACCATAGTGGGGCTCCACTGAGGGATTGTCTCACTTTGTAAGCGGTCCATTTGGTTGCTGCGATGATTGGGATAAGGAAGGGAACGGCGCAGCCGCGGGAACGCGGGTTGACGGCCAATATGCGAGTTGTTCGGAAACAAATCTGGAACAGCTGTTAAACCACAGGAAATTAGAGACGGAAGCGGTGGTGTGTTGTTAAAGCCAACGAAATCAACTCAGAGCATTGCTGAAACTGAGGCTGCTGAGAAATCCACATAGAAATCTGAGCTCTAGGTGAACCTGCGGATGAATCACAGCCCAGAAAAGCAATGGCTATCAATGTATCGGGAGTGAGACCTGAAGGAATGGACCGAATTGTCTATGATGTACAGAAAGGTAAAATGGGCGTAGTGTCATCGGGCAAAAATGGGACCGTACCGACATCTTCGACTGATGTGTAGGGAATTTCAGCCTTGAGAACAGATAATTGCTACAGGTCGATGAATTACGACGTGAAGGTATTTCGAACCTACAGAATTTTGTATACATCAAGGATGCATTCATACTTGATTTGTACTTTTGGGAGTTATCCTTTCACCAGAATATTCGGCTAGTATACTAGTCTTTGATTGCTGAAACAGCGAAAGTTTCAGACGGTCGTCCAAATGGGAAAGTTCTTGGTTCAAGGGCGAGGCACAGCGATGCGGCATCACGGCAATAGCCGGTCATTGATCCCTTGCCTGGTGCCTCGCCGCTTCTCCCGCGCATTGATGGTGAAGCACTTCAACATTGTTCCGTTTAACTCCAGTTATTCATCCAGATTCTAGAGTAAACCAATTTTTGTGTCTACTTCATTCACCATCACATCTGCACAGTGGCTTATCACGACCGGCTGGTTTGTGAATGGAAATAACATAAATAATAGGCGCCTACCTATTCGGGCCTAGCTCCGTTCCCATGCCCATGTCTGTCAGTGTCTATTCTTGAACTGACATTGTCACAGTGACAGCAGCGATAATTGATCTCTCCTTCTCCCCTCATGTCCTCTGCGAGGTCTCTCGATCCAAGTGCATCTCAGCCTTCGCTCATAAGAGGCAGAGCACGACAGAAGCCATTGAAGTCTCAGTCTTCGAACCATGAAGACAACACAGCCCAAACAGTCATTAATCAATTTATCTCTGGTGCGATGATTGTTTGTGATCCTGAGATCGTTGCTGAATGTGCTCAGGTGGTCGAGGAGGTGCCGGTGGTCAAGCCAGTCATTATGGAGGCAGTGGAGGTTTCAGTGAAGGCCCAACCTTCAATTATGGCCCAACCTTCAATTATGAAATCAAGGCAGAACATCTCACCATGAATACTGTGCACCACGCTAGTACTAGTTCTGCTGCAGCACAAAGTTCTCAAGCCGTGAATCATTGTCCTCCTCCATCAAGGATCTTTCATGGACGGGGACCTATTTTGGATGCAATGCATCAGTTTTTTGCTCAGAATACCCAGGACCAGAAAATATATGTGCTGTATGGACTCGGAGGTGCTGGAAAGACACAGATTGCACTCAAATTCATTAAAGAATCAACTTGGTGGGTTCAGTGAAATATGCTGTGTAATAGTAACTGACTGATTTTGGACTAGTTTCAGTGATCAACTTTTACTGGATGCAAGCATGACTGATACTATTCAGAACAGTCTAAGAAATATTGCTACTGTCAAGACAGCTGGGACTACTTCACAGGATTCCCTGACATGGCTCACAAGCATACACAAAAACTGGCTGTTATTCTTTGACAATGCAGATGATCCCAAAATCAATCTCAACCAGTTTTCCCAAAATGCAGCCATGGAAACATTGTCATCACATCCCGAAATCCTAATCTCCAAGTATATGGGGAAGAGTCCCATGTGTCTGATATGGAGGAATCAGATGCTGTAACATTGTTGTTGAAGAGCAGTAAACAAGAAGCATCAGCATCCCATCAACTTCTGGCACATGACATTGTCAAGGTGAGCTGTCAATCAGCATGAATGCGCTTGTCATAATAGTATCCAGGCACTATGGTGTTTTCCTCTGGCAATTGTTCAGGCTGGAGCATTTATTGCAGAAACTGGAACTCTGGAAATGTATTTGAACCTGTTCTTGGAAAACCACACAGAGCTGTTGAAGACAAAATCAACCCAGCAGCATGATGACTATGCATGGACTGTCTATACAACATGGGAAATCAGCTTCAAAAGGCTTCGTCCCGTGGCTGCAATGTTTCTTGAGCTTTGTTCACTTATACATCAGGGTGATATCTCAGAGGACATATTTAGAAGAGCAGCAGAACATGTGATACAATTAACTGAACAACCTCAGACCAAATGAAGAAGGCTAGACATACCCAAACCCAAGTTCTGAGGTATCAAACAAGGAGATTTCAACATCAACAGAATTCCATCTGCACTTTGTAGGAGCAACTGGGAAATGGGACTCTCTCTTTTTTCTAAAAGTCACCAATGAAATCAGAGCGTATTCTCTTCTTGACTTTCACCCAGAGAGAAAAACCTTTTCCATCCATCCCTTGGTACACAGCTGGACTAGGACAACACTTGCAGAAGCAGAGTTGTATCATTCATGTATGGATGATATATTGGGCTGGTCCATGTTGGAGATCCCAGACTACAATATGCCACTTGCAAGTCTAAGATTGGTGAGATGGCACAACAAATAAAGTGTTGATCCTCTGGTATTTTTGCGCTCTTTCAGACCAGAATGCAAACCATCTGGAAGCGTAGGAATGCACCTAGGCAGTTACTTATACAAGTGCACTAGGACCTTGTTCGGTGATATAAAGGAGAGTTAGCATTGACTCCGACGGCTAGCTGTAGTATTTGGGTCTTACAAGTGGGACACGCTTGCCTAGGCACTTATACATGACCACTAAGGAGATATACCTGGAAGCCCATCCATGCCTAGGAGCAATATTGAAGACAAGATGTTCAACCAGAAGTGCAGTGGTTCGAAGAGCAGGCTGAGAGAGATCACCAGACATATTCAGACCGATGCCTAGGCAGCTAGGGACCAATGGTACGAAACAACATATGGGACTTAGTAGGGTTACCAGCACCTAGGCGGACGATCGTTGATTTTAGATGGAACCGTTAGGCCGAGGCACTGATCCAAAGACTTTGGCATAAGAAAGACACGTGATGGTCAAGCGTGGGCACGACCTGACAAACATAGACAAATATAGGAGAACAATCGGACAGTTCTCATTGGAACCGAGCATCGGTAGTCTTGGTGGTCGGGATCTGCAAGTCCAGAACATCACCAGACTGCATGAATCAGCAACCAAAACTATTATTAGACAGGATTCAACTCCTGCCATGCAGATGCGTACTTGTAGGTGCAGACGGCAGCACTTGCAATCATGCATATACCATTTATAGACCTAGGCAGTCATACAACATGACTTATCCTACCTCGGACGCTTGTGAATGGCCTCAGCATATTTATTTTGACTCATTTCACTTTATCTCATCCATCATTGCTTATATGTATAAAAACCCAGTAGAATAACCATGACACCAGATTGATCCCACCTAAGTACCGGTGCGGGTTTCTCAGGCTATACATGGAGATTTTGGTACCCCAAAACTCTGCTTGTATTAGCCTTTACTTGGAATCTGGATATTTGTTTTACTCTGGACTTGGAGTTTGAACTCGAGAAAGAGACCTTCAGTTGTTGACTTGAGATCAAGTCCTCACTTACAAAATTGATTGGGTGTCCTCCCTCTTGAAAGAAGTCGTATTTGAATGTTGAGTTGCCTCTACCCCGACTTGTGCAAAGGGCCTTGTCGTAGTGTATTGGATCTTGACTGAAATTGCGGTAGCTGGCAGGAAGCCTTAAGAGAAGAAGATTTGAACTGGGTTATACTACCCCTAGGCGACCGACTGTACCTTGTCAGGTGCTTTGCCTTCACCCCAACTTGTTGCCTAGGAGCCTTGTTGTAGTGTGTTGGATCGACGTCTGGACACGTGCAGTGTCCATAGGGCCTGATAACAGAGTAGACAAATGTTCCTAGTGCATTGGAAAGCCTAGGTCGATGGCATAACAAACCGTTTGAGCCTTTGTTCGCTTGGAGTTAGCCTCGGATACTCACGGACTACCGGAGTGAGGATTTTCACGAGTTATCAAAACCTCTGCCCTGGAGCCTTAGATTTAATCGTCTAAACCTCCTTGTATCCACCTATTATAAAAACAACCTATTTACTTCATTCATTGAGGTGCCTAGGCGGACTTTCCTTCAGTTGGAAGCACTCATCTGAAGTATAAGGCGAACATACGAAGTACTGTGTGTCTTGGATTTCCATTTGGTTTCAATTCTGAACCAGCTAGCCGCATACTATGGCTCAGACCCGAACTCACAAGGAGAAGCACTTAATCTTTGGGAGTAGTAGTGTTGGTTTAATTTGGTAGTTGTTGGTGTGGCTGTTGCCCATCACATCTTATCGCTATTCTGTCACGTTTGTCAAGTGCACCGTTTCATTGGTTTCTCCTGTTGACTCCTTGCTTGGTTTTTTCTCTCTACTGATTCTAGACTGCAGCATGCAAGAGTATATGGTTATGTGGGGCAGTATGCAGAGGCAAAAGGACTTGAGATAATTACAAGTTGTGGTCTTGGAAAAGTGGAAAAAGATTTTTGGTGAACACCATCCAGAGACATTGACAGCTATGGATAATCTGGGATGCACATATCACTGCATGGGGCGCCTCCTTGAAGCTGAAGCACTGCAAGTTGTTGCCCTAGGGAAGCGGAGGGTACTTTTTGGAGATGATCATCGTAAAACCCAGCGTCTACTACAAAATTTCATTCAGACATATCATGGTCTTGGTAAACAAGCAGAGGCTGAAGAGCTCGAGAAGCTCTTGAATAAGTGATGTGGAAGATGCCTTCAAAGAGTAGGAGGATGAAACTGCTTCAGATTTTGTGATTTGGATACTGCTCTTGTGTTATATATTTTCTGCTGTGAATACTCATTTATCATGTCAATCGAAAAATTGGTTTCTATGCAGGCAATCCACATGGATCCTATTTGATATTGAAACAGGTTGTAGCTAAACATATCCAACTCCCACCTTGACTCTGCTTCAAAAACGTAAACATTCATTCGGATCTTACTTGACAATTTGCTCCGGCGTCTGTAACTTCAAACTTGTGAAAGTTACTGTTGAGATCACATTACTCGCTATGTCATAAAGTGACCGGAATTATGAATTTATGTATGAATAGCTCTACATCTCTCCACTATTCTGGGCAGAGTCTTGGTCTATAATGCATTTTGAACTCATTGTGATATTTTCCTGCAAGGTCTAAGGTTTCATAGTGGGACTAATCATGAAATCAAAAAAATAACCCGGAAATAGTGATTTTCCTTTTCTGACCATTGCCTTAACGGTGATTGGTGGGCTTTGAAGTGCTAGGAAATAGTGTTTCACACTAAAGAACACTCCCCCAAAATACTAGGGGTCAAGGTATCCTCTATGTATCTCTATACACGAATTACTTGATAAGAAAATCACCCATTCAGCCTGAGTTTAACTTGAACCGAAGTTTTTGGAGGAAGAGCAACCTGATTGTGGTCCTTTTTGTGATTCACGAATCCAAGGGAGGTCCTCTTAGAACATCTATAAGGAAATAATCACATCTATCAGGATATTTTGAGGAGCTGCACCAATTCCGGTCACTTGACGACACAGCGAGTACATCACATCTAGAGTCCGTAAATCAAGCAATATTGTCCCCAGGGGACGGTGCCGGTCCGTGCCAAACACCAGCCCCGGCATTCGCAGACAGTAAAGCAGACAATGTTCGAAGTCCGCCCATTATTCCCTGAATTGCCGACACCACCCGCAATTTGGACTGAAAACATGGTAAAGCTGGATTTTTCAATGGCTGCCCCATTGTGGTGTTAAAATTTGTGTCAACGGGACAATGGAATGCATCGTGCATTGTCGACAACTTGCCGAGATACACTTTCCGATTTTGCCTGAGGGTTGCATACACAAATAATTAGCAAAATCTTTCCATATTGTAATGCAGTCCAAAATGGAACCTCTATACGCAGGTTTGAATCCTTACTCCCAGGCTAGGTTCACGCCCACACCAGAAATTTGCCTGGCCTGGAATTCAAAACCGGACAAGGATGCCTCGGCTTCGCTTTGAAGGCAGGCATGGAACAATGGAACAATTGCCTGCCAGGTGTGTATTCAATGATGAAAATTAATATTCACGACCCACCAATAATAACCATACGAAGCTTCCACGACCAAGCAAACCTTGCTTTACAGGTAAAATTGGGATGTATAAGAGTGGACTCAATCCTCTGGTATTATTTTCATTTCTGTGTCTGAAACCAGGTAGATTGGTTGGCTTGGCAAACAAACAAAGTACCTCACAAAAGAAAACATAGTATACTTGAAGGGCCTTGGTACAAGCTGAATGCTGGGGAAAGAGAAAAATGCACAGATGTGCAGTCATTTTCAGAGGCTAGGCAAGTAAACAATAAGAAGGATCTGGAAGACAGTGACAATGAAGAAGACTGGAGAATCAATAAAGCTAATCTATGTCTCGTAGATGAAACAATTGAGTTCGACATAGGTGGTTGTCTGACAAGGAGTCGGGACTCGAATGAGACGTGGTAGAGAAGGAAAACAAAGTGGTGGGAATACTCGGCGATCTCGGGCCTGCTTGTTGACGACACTACATATGTTCACGTCCAGTAAGAGCACTAATCTCCGAGGAACTGTAGTATCAATGAAATCACCATCTTTTAAGGGTCTCCTTGGAGTCAAAACGCGCCCTCCATCGTCAAAGTGAGCGGAAGAAAGGTCGGCGATTCAGCAGGGAGAAATTAACAAGCAACAATCGAGATGTTGATCCTCGGAAGGAAAGCAATTCAGGAACTAAATTTTTGATTGCAATGGGAAGGAAATCAACATAAAAGAATGAGGAAAGAAGCATGAACAGCTTCTGGTTCAAATATGTCGTGACTCCGAGCTGCAACTCGTGAGTCCAGTTCGAGGCCGGAGCCTAACAGCAATTAACGGCATCAACCACGCGACAGGCCTACGAAGCGCAATAATCCGGCTTGGGCACCTTCGAGAACGCAGCATTCTCATTTGGAAAGGCCCAGTGAACATCAGGCGCGTTTAACTGCGTATATTCAAGCGCTTCTGCAAGGATATTGACAGAGCAGACGAGTCCGAGTTGGCGAAATAGGCCATGGTCCATGCATGGTCTGAACGCGTCGCGGAAGCTGTGGAAAAACCATACAAACCCCGACAATTTGGAAGAGAATTTCAATAACACGAATAATTCACTATGTGCTTACTTGGACGGAATAAGTCCCGCCGTGTTGAACATGATGAGCTTGTTCAACCCTCGGGCAATTGATGCGGAAGCCGACATCACCGGAATGCCGTGAGTCTGGTCACGCTGTCACCGCAAGCCGCGTTTTTTCTGCTCTTCTCCTCCACATTCCCGTTTTGAAACGTGGCCCATTGCTCGCCCGGATCCGCTCTGGATATTCCAGATCCCAACTTGACCGCCTCGCGCCGAGCGGCCGCAGGGTTTGTGGCAACTCTGATCACGACCCACACCCTATCTGTAAGGGGCATGGCGGATCAATTCCACTGACATGCCCCTTACATCATATTTGTATCAATTCTAGACTCTCGCTTATGCCTTACAACCGTTACTATATGCACTGCCTAGTTTTGTACTTATATTCTTTGGTTTGTCGTAGTATACTTCGTCGAATCAACGCGCCCCAATTTCGGGGCTTCTCAGCCCTCGAGTTTCTCTGATCCCGCTTGTTCCCGTGTTCCGGCTTTCTCGGGGCTCTGCCCCGTGACACTATCAAGCTCGCTCTTGCTCTCGGCGCTTCAGCACCTCGGCTAACGACACGCACTATCCTTGTCGGCGGTGACCTCGCCGTCGCCTCCGCCTCCGCCTCGCGCATCCCTCCCTCGCGTGCCCCTCCCTCATCCACGCCCCCCCCAGCGAACCCGGCTCCGTCATCGCATCGCTGACGGACACCTTCAATGTCAATGCACCTCCTCGTCGTTTCGCGCACACCATCCCACGCACGCACCGCGACGCGGCTGGGTGGTCCCCGGCGTGCTGATGACGCTCCCGGCGATCGCTGAGCAACCGGTCGCGCGGGTGGGTAGTGCAGTTATTGGAGGAGGACGCAGCGCAATCCTGGTGGGCCGGCGGGAGTCGTGTCGAGGCGAGGGCTCGCTACCGAGTGCGTCTTCCCTCCTCTTTCTTCCCTCCCTTCTCCTGTATTTTATAAATCCGCTGACGATGCGCGACACAGCGGCGACTCCTCCTCCCGGCAATCGCCCTGACCGCCTTGCCCTCGCCACGACCAACGGCGACTACGCAACCGGTGACGGCCGACACCTCGCTTGCACTTGTCCTCCCCACACCCTCGCTCTCGGGCGGTGTGCGGCCTCACGCAGGTGCAGGTTCCTCGACTCGCAAGGGGCGCAATTCCCTCGACTCGCACAAGGCGCGATTCGTCCCGCCCGCTCGGCGGAAGTGGCCATGGAGAAGGAGGCGAGGCGAGGCCATGCAGAACATTGCGGCGTGGTGCGGCTTGTGTTGGAGACGGGGGTGCGAGCGGGTCTACCAGGTGCGTGTATCTCTCCATTTTTCCTTCCCTTTCATTTCTTCATCTACTGACGATTAGGAGATCACAACGTTGCGCTCTCCGCGCGCGCGCGCCGCCGTGCGCGAGGTCACGCACCTCACACAGGTTCAGGTCCTTCGCCGACCACACGCAACCCGCCGCGACGGAGTTATCCCTCCCGGCGTCTCGCAAACGAAGATACTCGCAGCGCCACGCGGGGCTCATACCTGACGCGCGCGGCGTGCGATTCGTCCGCTCCGTGGAGATGGAAAGGGAAGGTGTGACGTGCTGCCGGCGGCGAGGTGATGCAGCGAGTTGGGGGCGCGGGAGGAGGTGAGATCGGGCAGCATGGTGAGTCGCGTTTGTCCTTTCGTTCGGATTTGTTGCTTGGGAGGTGGATGGCAAGAACTGATGTGTTCTTGCAGGATCCAATGTGACTTTACGAAGCCGTACACCCCTTTGTGAATGATGCTGGGATTCCGCTCAACAATATCCTGTCGACGTTTGCGACCTATGGCAGGACGCGTAAGTTCTGTCCTTTGTTTAGCCCTTTGCCCTATCATTTCTTTCCACTCCATAGCCCAATCTCCTCGATTAATCTCGCTGTATGTTGACAACTTTCCTCGCAGTGTCCATCACCAAGTCATACACAGCCCCACCGAGCCGCTCTGCGTCGCGATCATCACGCCGGTGGTGCATCATGTGCGTTTCCCTGCCTTCCTTCCTCTCCTCTTCCAGCTCTCCGCACCTCTGCTCCTTGCCTCATACCCTATCCTCGATTTATCATACCTGATACAATCCTCGCAGACAATGGCCGGCCTCGCTATTAACACCTCTGCATCGACACGCGTCAAGTCCGTCCGCTCCACCCACGCGCGACGCTGGCGCCAAGCTGGCTGACGCGGATGAGGATGCGGATGAGCCAGCGCCGATCCCGGGCCTGTGGCCCCGTTGCCGGAGGCGGTTGTGTTTAGGCGGGTTGCGGAGGAAGCATGATGAGATGAGAATGCGAAAGGGAGATGTATGTGTGAGTACCCTGTTTCGAGGCTTCCAAATATTAATCTAGTTGTACTTTCCTTCTAAACTACTTGGATAACCGCGCGCATCATATTTAGACTTGGCGAGCACGGTTTCGGCCTGTTGGAATGCAAATGCAAGGCAGCGAATGTGAACGACGAGAACAGGATCGCGGACTCGCATCGTTCAGGGTTGATTGATGATGTTACAGAGCCTGAGGTGGCCTCGGTGCACAAACAGGCTATTGAACGAGCAAATTCAGGACTTGAGAAGGCAAAGAGTCGAATACAGATTCGGGTTGTATAAAAAAAAAAATTGACTGAAATAGATAGACATTGGGAGAGTACACGGGTCGAACGAGATGCAGTGTGACCGTTTGTTTCCTGGACAATGCTGTAGAATATTGAACCGAAAAGTCCGATTAGCGTCGAATCTATTATCCAGACTCCGGCTTCCCTCGTAGATGGTTTCGGACAGTAAGTTTTTCAATCCTAAATAACGCCGATCATGCGTTCTATCGCACGAGCAGAGTCCGGTTCTGTATGGCGCCAAGGTTTCATTCAAGTGAGAGCGTACCACAGACGCATATTTGGGAAGCTGCTCGTCCTGAGTTGCTGCAGTTTTACGAGCTTGATCCGGTAGAAACATGGTGCATTGTAAGAACAAATGGGAGAGCCCCCCGATCGGATAACCTGTTGGGAGGCAACAGCGCGAGTCATTGCAAGAAGCATAGTGTGAGCTCAGTTCCACGCCAGAGTCGCTGATCCCAGTCAAAACATGAAGGCCTTTAATTATTAAGAGCCAGGAAACATTCCCATAGTGCGTTCAGAAGGACGAAAGTTCGATGAAAGTAAAGAAAGCCCAAGAAAAATGCGAGATTTTTTTTTTGCTGGCAGACCAGTATCCCGAACGATAAGCTGGTAAACTGAAGCCTTGGTGGCAAGAATTTAGCTAAATAGCACCTTTGTTCTCGGCAAAGGCTGGAAGCATGGGAGTCAAGGGAGATTGAAGTGTCACGCAGTCACTTCAAAGACGCAAACTGATCCGGATCACCGGTTATTATAGTGGCGGCATCTTCCCTCTTCCTTACCACCACGCACCGACTGAAGGGCAGTCCAGCCTCTCGGATAAGAGGATTTTGCATGTATATCATTCACCATCGCATCTACACAGCGGGTCATTGTTTGGGTTGTTTTTTCTGTGGTCCGTGGAGAAGGAATACCTCGGATAAGTGAAAGGCGACTTATTCGGACCGAGCTCCGTTCGGGCCGTTCGCATGCACAACCTGTCGTTGACTATTCTTGAACTGAAAGCGTCACAGTAACAGCTGGGTGATAATCGATCTCTTCTTCTTTCCTCATGTCCTCCACAAGGTCCGTCAGTGCAAGAGGGAGGCGGAACATGACAGAAGTCATCGAAGTCTCATCCTTGAACCATGAAAAGAGCACAGCCCAAACAGTCCAACCTCAGGAGAATTCCTTTCACACTTTGTAGGAGCAATTGAGAAATGGGATTCTCTCTCCTTTCTAAAGGTCACCAATTAAATCAGCATATTCTCCACTCAAGTCTCATCCTGAGAGAAAACCTATTCCATCAACCCCTTGTTGCACCACTGGACCAGGACAACACTTGATGAAACAGAGGCATATCTTTCATGTATATACAAGATATTCGGCATGTCCATCTGGGAAATCCCGGAGTATTTGCGTGTCTTCGTGCGCAAATTAGACGGGCGGATGAAGGTCATCGGCCATGGTGCTCGTATGAGATATAGATGGAATAGAGATATTCAGGAAGATCAACTACAGCACAACTAGCAAGGTAGAGTGAGGAGTTGATCATGAATGAAGATACGAGAACAGACCGGGCAAGACAGAGTGAGAAGCTAGGAAGCCAGTTCTGTCTCGCCAGGCTTAAGCGCGGAGCGTGCGCATGGGATAACCTTGCTTTCGGCCCGTGGGGCGAAGTCAGATGAGCCGGTGGTCGGAACTTACCCAAAAGGACAATACCACTTGCGATCCGTGAGGTGAGAATATTGTCCCGTGTTCCGCTTGCGGCCTGAGAGGCAGAAACACTAGGGTAATTCGACAACTGCGGAAGGGGGCGTACCTGCCTCCAATTAGACTTGTCGAATCAGTGCAAGATTCATATCTTCAAGAATCCAACGCAGATGGCTTCTACGTGATAATTTTCCCGCCAGCGGTACCTGTGATATTCAACGTCCAAGGACCGAGCTAAACAACCTCCAAAATAGATTCTGGAAGCGACTTCAACCCGCGAACCACTGTCGCGCTGCCAGGTAGTATACTCGGGAAAGCGTCGATCGCATAAACTATATCCTTTTCATTCATCATCATGACTTCCTACATGACTTCTACACCGTCGTCTTGAAGTGGCGTTCAACCACCTCACCCATCGACTCGAGTTTGTCGTCATTCGAATCATAGATAGTATCGGTGGATTGCACCGTTCTCGACGCGGGGCCCGCGGAACTGTTGAATACGATGTCCGTCATGTGGCTCATCTTGGTCATGCCGCCTTGGGGAGTCACGTCGTGCCCGATGTGCGCCCGAGAATCCAGGATCTTGAAGGATAAAAAGGTCAGGAAATTTAAACAAAGTGCAAGCGGAAACGCTGACTATAATCATACTGTTGGAATATACCCTTTGGACAGCCAAATGCACACCCCGAGATGATAGTTGTTCCCGTCGAATGCAACAAAAAGACAGAACTATCACCGCAGATAGAGCGTAGAGCACTCCTGTTTCGACGGTGATCTGTCCCATCGATTATGGTTCAGGATGTGTAAATCCCGCAGGTCAAGTACTGACCTTAACTATCCGAGACACTGGGGTCTTTGTTTTGGTTTTCAAGTCGGGCTGCCTCGCCTTCAACAGGTAGAATACCATGCCCGCGACGATGAGCAAGTCGGACGCGGCCGTCGCGGCAAGCCAGGCCTGAGTAAGTGAATTAATTTGCCATATACCATGCTGAAATGCAAACCTCAGGGGGGCGCCATGAGACGGAACTGCGAGAACTCCTTCGCACGGATGATATCTACCCCAGTCCAAATACCCGCACCCAGCTGGAAGGCGCTGACCTGTTGGCTTGTAAGCATCCTTGGTTTCAAACTGAAGATGTGATATACAAGCGTGATTAAAATGGGGACGTATGCACTCTTCGCGATAATATAAATTCGCCATGCAAAAAAAAATCTGTCCCGCACTCGCAACTGGAGGAGAAAGAAACGTCGCTAAAAATTTGGAACAGCGAGGTGATATTCTTACTGACGGATCCAGGGATAGGCACGCTGAACCAGGCCCAGCCAATGTCTTCGAGTGCTGGTAGGTTTCCCCAGCCTGCACCGAACATACGGATGCTATCACGGCTGTTGGCAAAGGTTTGTAGAATTTCGGCAACAACCACGAAAGCAACGACAATTTTCGAGGATGGTTGGTCCTTGGGGAAGGCGAGGTAATATATGTCTGTAGTGAATGTTCATGTGGAGCTTATGCATGTTGAAGCTATGTCAATGACACTCACAGATAACGGCTCCTCTGATCAGCGGAGAAGCCTGATATATCAGGGTTGCTGAACCAGTGTCGAGTTTGATGTATCAACTCACCTTGGGCTGAGATCAGTCTTTTGACATTTTGCTTGTGAGCTTGTACAAGGCAAAAAAAGCCCGATCCTATGCTTCAAGACGAAGATAGCGTTGCTGACATTCCGAGCTTTGGACGCTCTGATTTCGTAATGTCTAGCGAGAACGTTCTTGTGGATCGACGTGTCCGAAGATCATCCACTTGGATTTGTTCCCACTCACAAACGCTCATTTGTTGGCGCCCCATTTGTCGAATTTCTGGACTTCGCCTGAAACGCTGAGAAGGAAGTGAACATGATGAGGTTGTCGTCGGCTTGCCCGGCCTGCGAGACGGGGCTCCCGTTCAGGCGCACGTCGTTCTTGTGAGGAGATAAGCGGAAGTCTGCGAAGTAGATATTCCAAAGGGTTGGTGACGCTGAATCTCTCGTCAATAGACCGATCATGGAGCGGAAGGGGAGACAATGTTCGTCCCCGAACTTCACCGCGTATCTCATTCGCGCGTACAGCATCCGGATCAGGTCGAAGAACGGGCCCCTACCCCCGCGGCGTACATGTCCTATCACAGCCGCCCAGCATCATTATAAGGGAAGTCCCGGTGAACCAGAGTCGCATCAAGTAGCAATTTCGTGCAAAAACAGAGCCAAATAAAACCGCTCTTTCTTTCCTCTACCTTTACAAACCCCGCTCCTCCTGAGCTCATTTTAGTCAAAAACGCGTCGCAATGCCTTTAAAACAGTCCCGAGGACCAGAAATTAATCGACAGCGTGTCGATGGGTGTCATCACGGCGTTTCGAAGCTCGGTACGCTTTCTCACACACCCACGTATAGCCCATTGACGCCTATTGACGCGTCGAACGCTTTCAGATCTATGCAATATGCTTCATCAAGGACAATTCCGATATGTGGGTCGATACTGACTGGATTGATATCGCCCAGCTTCGCAAGTTTCTCAGCAATGCGACGCCAAGTTTTGCACCATCAGAATTGACCTCGCCACGCGTCAAAGTCGAATCTGACGCGTCAAACGCGTCGGTTGTGCATCCTTCGGTCGCTCCCGACGTGAAGTTTTCCACCTGACAGGAGGGAAAGATGGATTTCATCGAGATACTGGCTGATTCAGAGGATGCTCCCGGTAGCACCGGTATGTCTGTGGCAATGAATTTGGAATTATCTTCCCTCATCTCGTCACTAGGTGCTCGCCAATCATTGCCGCTGCTGGCATCCGACCCTCCCAGTGATTCGACTCTGTGGGATATCGATGCAACCACTGATACCTGAATCTGTTACTGACTCTTGATACTTCCCCTCATTCCATCAGGGAACCTGCTCCTGGCTAATTTAGGCAAAATTAGATGTGACTAGGTCTGATTTTCCCTAAATTACTTATTTTAACTGACTTTGTTCAATTAGGTTCATTAGATCAGTCCCCTGTTAAATTTACCTAAATTAGCCTGGATTAGGCCTGGATCAGGTCTGGATTCAGGAAAGCCTGGACCATATATTCACTGCAGTTCAATGCACACTTAACCATGAAATATGTGGAGAATCATATTTATTAACAAGTGCTACGACAAAGAATACCGACTTGAATCAATACAAGTGTATATAAGGCATTCACCACATAAGACAAGATACCGCTGAGCCAAACCCTCATTTGGTGCACAAACCAGAAAACGTACCAGATGTGGGAGCTGATGTGTAAAAGAAAGTCTTACCTGTACACCACCCGCTCAATTCTAACTGTAATCAGCGCAGGTGGCCAACCAACGGGTCATGCTGCAAGTGAAATCAGAGAGTGGGTAGGGATAAGTCTAGGAGATTGATCAGAAGATAGTACTACAAAGAGGACGGAACGACTTACACAAACTGTGAGGGTGGGAAGCTGCGTTAGTCTAACAGGAAAAATTGAGAAGCTTGATTGGATTTGAGGACTCTAATACGGACCTTAATCTCAATCCTGAATATAACGGAACCGTCAGACAGACGTCAGCAGTACAAGAAATGCAGGGTCGATACACTATGCACACTGTCCAGCCAGTAACATGCCACACATGACAGGCAAAATGGAAGGTGGTAACGATCAGGTAGCCGTGAAAGCCTGGGGTGAGTTGGCGAGATCCGAGTAATAATATTGACACACACCAGGTTCCAGTCGTTAGCATCATCCCCACAACTGTGCTGTACAAAGAGCAGCCAAGGTTGTTAGTAATAAATTTCAAGTAATTGAGGAAGTCGTCAGATGTGGTCGAGAGCCAGAGCCACTGAATGCACTTGCACATCAGCTGAAGGCTCTCATCGAAAGAAGAGCACATACCATAACACAATAGAGACCTTGCGGTGAGCCACCGGTAGCCACCCGGTGGCTCACCAGGCATGCGGTTCCATGTGGCTACGTCATCAGGTGGCTGATCCGGTGGCTGATGTATCTTGGTTGCATTGCCATGTATACCTGTAATCTTATAATTCTTATCACTTTCTTGCCCACTCCCCTGTATAAAGCCATTTTTGAGTGAAGAGTTTGCTTCCCTACTCTGCTCGAATATTCTTCTTGGTATTTTGAGCCCTATTGCATATTTTCGTCATGGTTGTGCACATCTGGATTGACATCGTGTTGATAGTGATGTAATAGTCGACAAATGAAGTAAATAGCACCGTCATCTCTCTGCCACCAGATCGGCCACCCAATGACATAGCCACTTGAAACCGCATGCCTGATGAGCCACCGGGTGGCTCCCGGTGGCTCACCGCAAGGTCTCTAATTTTCCCTATTCAGGCAGATTCAGTCGAGATTCAGCCAAATTTACCAAATTTAGGGATCACCGGCCTAAATTATCCGAATTTCGGCTGAATTAACGAAAGACATTTTCCCTGATGACTCATTTCCAGAATCTGCATCCTCCTCTTCCGGTATCTTCTCCCGCTCCTCTGGGTCAGCTGAGGCTGCTGGTAAATTGATCGCTCTTTTCATGTTCGCATTATCTTAAGTCTTTCTCGAGATCATGATGGGTTATTGGTGAATGGGAGGTCGTTCTCTCTCCCAAAGCGCTTCAGCGTGACAAGTACTTTGGTTGAATGTGCATTTTATTGGACTCAAATTGGATTCAGCTGTCACTATTGCGCGCGCTTACGTTAATCAAGCGAGTACAGAATTCTACGAGCGCCTCTTCGGTGAGTCTCAGGACGGCAAACAGGATCTGACCGGAATGCCTGTGTCTTTCAAGCGTTTCGTCCCAGGTGGTCATGTTTTAGTGCTCAATTCGGACATGGAAGGTGCGCAGGTAAGTGATTGACCGCTCCATCATTTTAATTTCGTACCTGGGACTGCCCTTTTGTTTAGCTGCTGGGGGCTGCGCGCTCCTTCAAAAACAACGCCCCCGAGATAAGTGACCTCAGCGATGACACCTCTCCTGAGCAAGTCACGCCGGAGTTCATCAAGCTATGCGTCACTCATGCCAAACGGTGAAACAATGCACCAAAGTGCAGTAGTGGAATTAAATCACAAAAGAGCTAGACGAAGTCCAAGCTCAAAGATATCTTCAATATCCAACCACTAACAACTTCAGCTTCGTGTGTGTGTTCGGGGAAGTGGGCCAGTCGTATCGGCCGTCAATCTCAATAAGGACTTCTCAATTCCTTGCGGTTCAGCACTTATAGTGTAGAAACGACTTTTAAAATCAATTTATTCTTTAGTTACTAACCACAAACACTAGTTGGACTTAAAATGGCACAAGGCCTCAGCAAGGAGACTCAAAAACTGAGTTGATGTATGAGGAACAAAGTCCTAATCGACCAGTATGAGCTCAGACGTCAGGAAAACCACTTCCTGAACGTCTATAATGCCAACAGAGTGGGTGGTATTCACTGAAGTACATACAATACATGCAGAGTTTAAATACTAATGCCAAGACAAGTATATTACTAAAAATAACATGTTTTCGGCCTCAATTCTCCGTGTTTGACAGCTCCGCAGCAGTGCTGACTGAGCCAGGTCGGTCCCAAGCAAAGTCCGAGGCCGCTTTGGTCCGCTTTCCCCAAATAAACATTCCCCAAGGAGGATGTACAGCAGTCTGACTCACATCTTTGCACAGCTTATTTCCTTTTATTCTGACAGCTTCTAGACTGTTCACATCAATGGAACGATGCTCCAGACCTCTCTGGACATTCCTACTTTGAACCATGTGGTAACCGAACCCCTGGAGTGACCCAGAGATCACGAAGTTGAACCACTAGATTCCTAATTAGGCAATTTTATCGTTTTAACTTCAGGCAGCCACGGACAATGGTTCTTTAGGTTAAGTAACTTCGTTTAATGTCCTCCAGATGTCCCAGTTCATGTTTAATGGCCTAGCATCCACAAGATACTCGAGCTCACTGTACAAATTGTACAGATTGCAAGGCAGTGTTGTGACCAGTGTAGTAGGAGTGATAATAATGTCACTGGCTTTTAGATGCGTACTACAGCCTAGTACTCAGTCTTTGGGATTAGACTAGCACCCTATGACCTTATTCACGGGTTTTATCAGCTGTAGTCAACTGAAAGGTTGCAAAAATCGGTATTTCAGGTGTGTTTTAATTCACACCTTATCAACGGTGCGACCATCTTGTCCTTTCCCGTCCAAATTTCTGATGATCAAGCCCAGCGCTGTTCTTGACTTCCGCAAACTCGTCTCTGAGGACGTTTTTAATCATCTGATGGATTTTATAGACATTGACTCACCTGAGAAAATGGAGGAGTTTTGTGCGCAGTCTAGGAGAGAAGGAAATTCAGGGTGAGCTTTGACTATGTCCGCGCGATCATCTGATTCATTCCGACGCCAGATTGCGTCCGAACAACAACCAAGAGGAGCCTCCATTCAAATCTCCTGAACTTCCTGCAGCTTCTCCATCCACGACAGTCTTCCCGATGGACTCGGACAACTCGGCTAGTACAACTTATGGCCCGCTCCTTCTACCGATAGCTTCGACGTCCCCAGTTTGGGGGACCTCGGCCGCTGGTACCGCCTACAGGTACGACATGCAGCCATTTCAATGCTTTCCAATGTTCAACCCGACTTCAACTTCGATTTCACATTTGATGCTCATGATTTCAGCGCTGATTTCTCGTGGCTCGATCCTTTTACCTTTAACAATGCAGTCCCTTCCGCCTCGATTACAAATTGCAATGCATCGATGCTCGACAATACATCTCAGTCCTTTGATGCCCTATCTTTACCTCAGCTCTCGCCAATCCTTCCGTCTCTTTCCCCACCCCCGATCTCTCCCGTAGTCGGTTCTGCTGTGGGGGATGCTCCCTCCGCGACGTCGAGGAAACGTAAAACGCGTGATGAAGTGGACCCAGCGAACGTGGTTCAAGGAACGAGCACACGGAAGGCACCCAAGCGCCTTGCCAATTATCTCGCCGATGCCGCAAAGCACGGCAGTTGGGAAAAGCCACCACATCTTGAAATAATTCGCTTGAGCGACATGAAGAGGTGCGATGAAATTATCAACGTTAGTCTGTGGGGACTGCAGAATAAACATCTTCACCAGTGCTGACCCCGAAAAGCGCCGGGAAAAGAATTGCTACTGCCCCTTGTGGCACATATCCATAGTGTGGGTCCGGGTGTCACAATCACGTCGTCGCATATTGTAACTGAGGGGATGGCAGCTATGTGGGCCAGATATGAGCATACGGGGAAGAACATGAAGAGTTCTCAACGCAAACCTAACACGGCGGAAGTGTTCATTTGCATGAGGGAGGAGCGAGAGGTCAATTTAGTGGTAGGCCCTATTAAAGCGAGTTCATATTCTTGTGTGTGCAGCAGTGGAAGGAGATATGAGTGCCTAAAAGCTGCGTCACCTGCAGTTGTTTTGAACTTTACCCCGTTTGCGATACCCGACACACCGATCCTGACCGCGAAGGATACCGAGGAATGGGCGGTGCCCGAGAGTTTCCGGCTTTTTTGTCCTTTTTTTCCGCACTTCCGATGGCTGACAAATTACTTGTGATTGTTGAACGTTGAGCTCGAGTTGAACTGCCGGTTCATTCAATCCTGTGATTTATGTTGTGAAACATTGAATTGGAGAAAAGGTATGGACGAAGAGAAATGAGAAACAACGACAACAACAGTGAGACCCACCGCTGGACAAGTATGCCCACTAACTTTAGGTAGTGGGTCCTGTGGTGCTCGGCGTTAACTTACTTGCGGTAGATCACATAAGTCACGTGGTAACGTTTGTGAATATTTGCCACTTTTCACGTGCTTTGAACTTTCTTTCTCGAGGGTTTTGAGGCGTTGCACATCTTCATCTTCGCCACCTCGGTCCTCTTCTCTTTGGTTTGTTGCCCTGGCTGTCTTGCACCTCAAGTTTTAAAAGCTTGTGCTTCCTGCTTCCTTGGTCACTTTTAAGGTTCCTCCAGCCATGACCGCGACTTTGAAGTTCAATTCACGTCTGGAATGCAGTTCTAGCGCTTGTTTCCTGCCTGGGCGCCTGATTCGCTGGTTGCCGACACTGCCTTCAATTAACATCGCTTCGGAGTCATCAGGCACACGATCAGCGAACTTGCCTCAATTGAGGTTGATGTAAATGCATATGGCCATGGTGCGATGTCAAGTCGGTGGCTGGTAACTAGTGGCAGATCCACAAGATCTCTGACATCCAGACGAAACCCATAATTACGAAACTGAAATGCCGGGCGGAGGTGAGTGCGTATGTTTCGACCCAAAGTACAAACAATTGCGAGGAAATGGAAAATGATACAGAATGGATACAGTCGACTAGGTGCTACAGAACGTGACAATGAACGTCCAACACATGCAGGGACACTAAGCATACTCAATAAGCATAGCATTCGGGTATGACGAGTTTGAGCTGCCAACAATGGTCTGGTTGCCCCAGCTGCAGCGTCAAGCCTGCGAACATAGTATGTCCCAGGAGATGATCCACCATCTGCCTGCCGGTGAATATTTCTGTATTTGCACAGGATACAACCTTGTTTAGAACTTTTCCATATGCTGGGAAGAAACCTAAACCTTTCCTAAATCTTTTCTCAATGCTCACGCACCATTGCTTCGAAGAAGAACCGCCATCGTAGTTTTGATCAAATCCTTCAGAACTGATCAAAGCTCGCTGCTTTGATGTCCAAGTACTGTACCATTTCGTTCAATTCGTAAGGTCACATGTCACAGACCTCAAATTCTACGAAAACATTTGTAAGTCACAGCGTCACAAGAGCCTCATACGAAAGGGTCCCATGAACTCGAAAATCAGGGGAAAAAACGGCGATAGCGGCCCTGCGGGGCTTTATTTCGTCACAAACCTGTTGGAGCACTTCAACCATTTCGTCCATAACCGATCGAGTTTGGAGGCAGGGAGAGGGTGATGGGGTCAATGTCGGGATGTCCTCCGAGACGTAGGCATTTGTCGCTGTCTCGTAGGCATTTGGCCACTAGTAAGGGATGTTATGCACAAGAAAATCTTGTACGGTGAACTCAGGAAAAGCTTCTCCAGCAATGCTTCAGGGATTTTGCCTTTCCTTTAATGTCCATTCTCGCTGGCGGCAGCATAGGCAGCGTCAGTGCCCAGAAATCGTCTACGAAAATTTTCGTAGGTCACACCTGCCACCAGCCCCCTTACGAAAGGGTCAATTCGTAAGCGGTGTCACACCCAAAATGGTGTTACGAATTGAATGAAATGGTACAGTAATTCATGCGGCGGAGCACATGTACAGGCGCCTCATACATGTATGGATGCCTGTGTAAGCACATATGTATTTCTCCATTATTTGCTTATAATTCTCTTGTCCATCTTCATGATTTTATGAAATCATGTACTATCATTCACGGATGCTTGTTTGCATGAACTTGTATCCACCCCTCATCGAACCACTGGCCGGTAGCACGGTCCCAATGCGAGATGATTTTATAAAGAGTTTGATGAAATTCTGTCATTTACTTCAAGTTCGAAGAACAACCCTTGCAGTGAATGCCAAATTACGCTTGTCCTTATTTACCTTCGCATCTTCCCTATCTACCCCTATTGTTCATCTTTGGTACTGTTGAGGCATCCCTCATCTTTTTTAACATTTTCGATTTTTGGGTTGCATGGAGTCGCATGTCAGGGTGTCGGATTTAGGCTTGTAGCCATGAATAATGAGCAATATATCAGTGGCATCACACAGGCACTCCCGCTGATATATTACTGCTATGCCCGATGAAATATAGCATCCCAGGAAGATTTATAATCCGAGATTTCATGCTTGATCCCATCGTTATCATGCCTCGCCAGCCCGCTATAGCAGAGATTCAGCTTGAAAACCTCTTAGCTTGTTTGGCTCCCACATTAGCAATTCTCAACGAGCTCCATGATGGATTTGCTCCCCTATTCATTCAACCGATCTCAAACACCATTGCATCATTGATCAAGCTAGTCCAGGTACTGAGCAATGGGAGAAGAACCATCTTAACTCACCGAAAATCCCAGAATGTGCAGCAAAACAAAAAGAAATGTTCTCGGCTGCTGCAGGATATTCACCAAGTGTTGCATTCAGTCATCAATCTCCATATAAAGTCTGAAGCTGGAGGAACCCTCTCACTTGTAATGACAGATCATCTTGGAAGATTCATGAAGTACATGACTATCATCTGATTCCGATTTCCATTATAAAATGTCTTTGCAGAACCCTTCAAAAGATATACATGTATCTGAAAGCACAGCAAGATAAGAACAAGTTGAAGCGGCTCTTCCGAGCTAATGTGATGAATAGGCTGGCAAAGGAATGTCATACAGAACTCGATGAAGCAAAGGAAGTCTTTCAAGTAGGATCATTGATTCTTCTGTTCACCAAGTCATTGAACAGGTTTACAGGTTATCACTGGCGGTGTAATGTTCAGGGACATTAGCGAGATGAAAAAAAGCAGCTGAAATCAAGCACAAGGAATTGCTTGAACTGATTTCAAACTTATCAGAGACAAACACAACTTCAGATGTATCATCGGTATGTACTGAATTTGACCTGTAGGACATTCAATTAATGCTGCCTAGGTGCATCTGGGTGCCAATGAACTGAAAAATAGGTAATAGACCAATCTTACAGTCTATTCCTTCACTTATTATTTCTCACAGTTCTAACTCATTCTCATTGCTTCCCTCAAAGCCCAAGATATTCCATGGCCGTGAAATAGAATTGGGGAAAATTCTGAGCATATTAGACCAGAGAGCACCCCGGTGATGAGGTGTGTAACGGAACACGCATAAAAACACTAGGTTTTTATTCATTTTCATGACTCGTCAGTATGGTGAAGTGAAGATTAGTTTGGGGGTGTGTGTCCGCCCTAAGACAGCACGCTGCACCATTGATGGCCGAAAGCCAGTACGCCTACCATTAACCGCTGAACGACTTAGCGATCTGGCTGGTAAAGCCAGAGAGCTCTGCCGGGAGGACGTTTTAGTACTGGGCTAGGAGTCGCGGCGACAAGCTGAGGCTACATGCGCCAGAGGTGAATCACTAGGGGAGAGAAATAGCATCTGGTGGGGACACCTTCTAGCGGAGACAGGAATGGTCTCTAGAAATAGGATAATAAGGCTGGACTAGGAATAAGTCCACCTCCCACTAGTCAAATTTACTTTCGACTCGCGGCGGCACAATGTCCCGGCACTCACTGTGAGGGCTGGGTCGCCTTATCCAGTTGTTGCATCACTCACGGCAGGTGGCCGACTGGTGGTTGCTGGCACAACAGTTAAGTTGTGACCAGCGGTTGCATGTGGTTCACCTATGACCTCCAGATGAAGGAGAGTACTTGAGAAATCTTTTAGGAAGGAACACAGACACCCCAACCGCAGGTCAGGGTGACTCGTGGTGAGACCCGCCGACATTGGAAATCTCTGGCATGGGGGACTTCCTGCCGCAGCAGGATCTCCCACCAGAACACTTCCATCAGCACTAGCGGGGACAGCGAAAGTCCTTTCTGCTATTGGAGGAACCCAGACAACAAGCACGCCATAAGGCGTCAGTGACAGAAACCATGCGGGATATCTCCGGTGGGCGGATGGCTCTGCAATACACAGATTGTCATTGGACACCGACCGCTAGAGGTATCAAGCGCTAATGATCCTAGATGTTCCTTTTACTCCTTTTTGACTTGAACGTTTGTATAAAAGCTAGCGGTAGTTCCTGTGGTAGTCAGTAAACTATCTGCCCGGAAATCAGGGGAATATAGTGGTACTCTTTTGAATTGAAAAGCACGCGTCCACAGCATTCTAAGAAATAGACCGAGTGATTCGATATCTTTGAAAGGGGCCTCCCGCCGCGACATAAGAGCCACTGCGTCTGCCCTTGAGTGCGCCTCTCGTGTAAGAGCCGCCGCTCGAGACCATCCATTCATAGTTGAGAGTACTCCTTGCGGGGAGCGTCGAGTTGCTGCCAGTGAAATAAAGCCCACTTCTCAAGAAAAGACCTCTGGCCATTCGAGTAAGAGCCGCCGCGCCTTGCCTACGCCGCCGCTCGAGTAAGATCCACCGCGTCTTGGATACGCCGCCGCCAGTCGTCGCGGACGAGCTGAGTAGAATCTCTGTCGACTGACGGTCTGCCCAGTGTCTTCCGACTTCCTTGGCTAGCTGTCGAAGTACTGGTTCTCAACGATCACGGACGGTGTCTTGGATAGGATAAGAGTGTCCTATTGAACCCGAGATCCTCCCGCAGTTAGTAGTCCCTGCTACCCAAGACAGAGCATCCTACCGCTGCTGTTACAAGACTAAAATCTACTATCTTGCACACCCTTCTAGAGGGGTGATACGTACCCTACCTCCTCGAACACACACACACATCACGAGTATTGGAGTTGGAGTTGTGATTATATAGTACCGGAGGTGATAGATTTTAGAGTTTGGATGTTTGGGGTGGGTTTCAGTTGGTGTGCCCCACCGCTAGTCCTGCGCCCGCTCGACCTCTTTGCATTTCGATACTTTTTGATATCCCGGCTGCGCCCCCAGTGCAGCTTCATTACCGGGTAGCAATTCTTGGAGGAGGTGGAATGGGAAAGACAAGCCTTGCGAGAGCAGTTCTTCATCATTCCAACACTCTGACCAGATTTGATCAAAGATTCTTTGTCAGTGCAGAACCTGCAACCACCGATATTGATCTAGCAGCACTGATTGGACTACATGTTGGATTGAATCCTGGCAAGGATTTGAGAAAACCTGTGATTCAATACTTCACCATGAAGCCATCTTGCCTGCTGATCTTGGACAACCTGGAAACAGTGTGGGAACCTATGCAGTCTCGAGGTGAAATTGAAGAATTCCTTTCCCTCCTCACAGATGTGAATCATCTTGCATTGATAGTACATGTGCATGTAATTTCAATTTACTTCTCTCAGACATAGCAGATCACCATGCGTGGGACAGAAAAGCCTGCCAAAGTTCAATGGACCCATCCATTTCTATTGCCTCTGCAACCTCTTTCTGATGATGCTGCACAACAAACTTTCATGGACATTACAGATCATTCTCATTCAATTGAGGAATATAACCAACTTCTCAGCTTTACAGACAATATGCCACTGGCTGTTGATCTTGCCTATTTAGTCGACTATGAGGGCCTGGAAAATGTCTTGGCTCGCTGGAAAACCAAGAAAACATCTCTGCTTTCTTTGGGATATGACCGGAAGTCAAATTTCGATGCATCTATTAGTCTCTCTGTATTAAGTCCCCGAATCACATCTGACAGTAAACAACTCTTGAGTGTTCTCGCTATACTGCCAAATGGACTCTCAGATGTTGAACTTGTACAATGCAAATTTCCAATTTCTAATATCCTGGGCTACAAGGCTGCATTGCTGGCGACCTCATTGGCATATCAGAACAGTAACAAAAGAATTCAGCTCTTCATGCCTGTGAGAGAGCATGTCCAGCAATACTTACCTCCATCACCTTCTCTTATACACTTCCTTCGAAAGCACTTTCACATACTTCTGGAGCTATTTCACAAGCATAGAGGGGAGCAGTGGCAGCCAGTGATCAATCAATTAACCTTGAATCTCGGGAATGTACAAGAAGTTCTACAGCATTGCTTGCATAGAAGTGATTCAAATTTTGCAGATACTGTGTACTGCATCATCCTCCTCAATTCCTTCTATCGCCTCACTGGCCGGGCTGGGGTACTTCAGATGGACAGTATCCAGCATCTTTTATGTGGGACTTCAGATCACCAACTCGAAATTCACTTCATTATTGAAGTTCTCTCAACAATTAAATACTATTATCGCACATCATGGTTAGAACAATTGATAGTTCAAGGAATATCAAACCTTGAACAGATCAATGATCCTCTTCTGGAGTGTAAGTAGTACTCATTTATGATCCATAAGCAGTAATCCAAATGAATTTACAGCTAGATTTTATATTGCAGTCTCAATCTTTGAAAGCTATAAATCAAATTCAGCCCGTGCATTAGAATTTCGTGAGAAGGCATACACACTATCTAGATTGTCTGGTGACACTACCCAACAGTGTCGTGCTTTGATTAACATTGCTCAGTTAATGGTGTATGATGGGGATTATCTTAACAGCCACAAATATGCTAGCGAGGCACACCAGCTTTCAGAATTGTCAGGACTTCCTTATCATAGTGCACTTGCACTCAATTTGCTGGCTGAATACTCTACACATCTTGGTGACTACCAGAGGGGTACAGAGCAGCTACAGAGGGTCAGAGAGATGGTTGAAATTTGTGGCATGTCTGATGGCATTCTTTGTAATCACATCACAATTGCCCAGGCTGAGATTCATTTTGTAAAATCGGAATATACTTCAGCACGAAGGATCTGCAATGAGATAGCTCAAAAATCTACACTGGAGCAAGATCATGAAAGATATGCAACTATTCTGGTGCAATGTGCAAACATTGATATCCTGACAGGTGGCCCTACAGCAAATATATGTAAGAATTTGCACGTGGCAGCAGAGATTTCCAAGAGCATAAGTCTTCATCATCCAGTCATCTTAGTATGCAAAGCAGCTGAAGCACATATGGATCTGAGAGAGCAGTCATTTGATTTAGCATGGATCAAGTTCAAAGAATGCCTTCAGTCCATCCTCCCTGAGATTAGAATTTCATGTTTGGAACACCTTGCCAACATCAGGGCCTGGCCAGTCACAAATGAGCCATGGAGATGGCCTGTGGTATATTTGTGCTATGCTTCCAAATTTAAATATAGATTGGCTCTTCATCAGGCTCTTTTGTGTCTTGGAGATTTATCTATTATCAACCATGATGAAGACACTGCATTCACCCTCTACACAGTGGCTCTGGCAGGTTTTACATAGATGGATGTGCATAGGAGTCGAGCACAGTGCATGGTGCGTCTTGGAGATCTTGCACACAAAAATGGAAATATTGCTGTAGCCATTATGCACTGGAAGGCAGCTCGTCCACTTTTTGTGCAGTTGTTACAGGCCAGTGATATAGCTGAAACTGACTCCAAGCTTGCTGCTACTGAGAAGGCTCATGAGGAAGCCCTAGCAGCACTTGAAACTTCAATGATAAACTTCTGCTGAGTCTTTGTTTGCCATGTTCTCTGATGATTTATGTATGAGCTGTGGGAATTGAAGACCCTTTTGTCACGATTGAGTAAGAATCCAGTTTGCAGCATTTATGGGGACCTATATAATCATTCTTAATATTTTTGATGAAACTAGCTTAGCCTAGCTCAGGATATGGCCAGTCTGTGTGATGCAACGGAGTTTCTTGATGGAAAGTCATTACAAGGATCCAAGTCAGGGTAGTTTTACTTAGCCTGAAAAGTTACAAGTATTTATGTAATCATTTGTTAATATTTGTACATACACAAAATTTTAACCTCATCTTTTTACAGTTGTATCTGAACGAGTAGCGGAATTTGGTGGCTGTGCTCCACTTTTATTAGATTTGCTTGTTGTGTTCAGGCTAAATCTAATGATACTAAAATCGGGACTACATTTTCTCTGATGAATCAGTAGCTGTACTCAAGAGTCGCAGTGTGATTCCAATATCAACAAGCTATGTAAGTTATATGCTCTCCTATTTGAACCCGAAAGCGCAAGAGGTAGGCGGCAATTCCCGGCTGCACACTGTCCTCTTCGAAGGCTCCCCTCAATCAGGCATGCCGCAAGCTGTGTTGATGGACCGCACAAAAGCGTCATCGATGGGTAAACTAGTCTATTTTCACTTCATATTTCCCTCTTCTCTCGATTCTATTTCGATGATTGCAGCTATAAAGTTACCGTCAGATCTTGTGTGCCCCTCTCAGCGCAGCCGCGAAATAAAGACCAGCCCTTCCAACTCAGTCGCCACATTGTCGTCTGTGACGTCTACTCCTGCCACAGCTGCCTGGTTAGGGGTAATTTCAGGGAGTAGATTCCTCTCAACGCATTCTGACATTTAAGTTCTATTGCAGCCCACTCTGACTCCGTTATCAAGGTCTCGGAGTATCCTCAAGATAGCATCATTGTTCTTGCGCAGTGTGATAACCTTTGGGAGGCATACCTCTGTTGTTTTTTGTTGTACATCATCTGATATCATATTTCGTGAGTAGTCACCTCAAGTTCACATATGATCTCATGACTCTGTTTCAGTGCTGTTGGAGCATTTCCGCTGTATGTCACTTACTCTCTGAATTCTCGAGCACCGGCAGCATGTCCTGGCCGTTTTGCACGGCCCTCTACTGATGCAAAAACAGGAGCCCTACCCATCAACAGATCTGCCAATGGGACGTCGCTGTCATTGGTTGACCTCGGAGCGTAGTCCAGCGTGATTTTCGGAACGGGAACGGCCCCGAGTTCAGATTCAGGTTAATTGATCGAGTTTTCGTAAGCTGTAACTTCTCTTTTTTCCTGTTTTTTATGGGACGTCTTGTGGATTGGTTAGAGTGTGCCACGGATCGTGGCACACCTCATAGGTGCTGTCTAGCGCTTTCGCGCTTCCTGGCGAAAGCGCTAGACAGCACCTATGAGGTGTTTCCATACTCCCTCTATTGCCGCCACAGCCCTGAATCTTTTTTTTTTTTGCAAGTGGTCTGGGATAGCATGAAGCTGCTTTCAATCTTGGTTTGAGACTCAGTGTCCAACATTCATCAGTGTTCAACCCTCGGCCGATTGATGCATAAGCGGAGAGCGCCAAAATGCCTCGACGGCATCAGTAAAACAGCAAGGTTGTCTTTGGCATCTTCTGTCTTTGGAAAGTGTCTTTCCCAGTCTTCGTCTTTTCCGAGGCATCTTTGGTCTTTGGCAACACATCTTTGCTGATCTTTGTCCTTGAGAAGCTGGTCTTTGTCCTCGAGAAGCAGGTCTTTGTCTTTCCATTGGACGTCTTTCATAATGCATTCTTCAATGCCTCGTTAAAGACGCAAAAGACATGGCACATTGGATAAAGACATAAAGATATAGCACAGGATTTTGATCACATCCAGGAGTATGTACCTAAAAAGCTATTTCATTAGCATCAGTGCAGGTACTTGTTTCATGTATGGTGAAAGCAACAAAAATTCCTCTTACATGCACTTTTATTGCTGAGGACTTGGACTCGATGAAATTGTCTAAGTTATTCAAACTCCGACGCATCAGTGCCGTGATTGATGGATGACAGGAATGTTTGGTCCTGCCACGTCACATCCTTCTTTCACTTCTCCCTCATCCTTGTCTCCCAAGTCATCTTGCACAATCTCAGGCAACTCCAAACTCTCAAGCTGACACCATGGCAACTTGTAACATACCTCAACCTCCCTACTACCAGCCCCTTCCAAGTTCCATTGTCCGGTCAAGCCGTCAAGCACCGCAGTCCGCCAGCCTGCCTCCCTGCTCTTCTGCCAGTCTCAGTCCCATCAGCTTGAACACACTCGGCAGGTGTGGGCCCTGATTACCTATTGACAGCTGTTCACCATGCAGTTTCTGAGCGTATCCTGGTGCCCTCGCGTGTCCCTCAGCTTGTGTGGGGCTCATTGCACGGTACAGTCTTCCCTTTCTCTCTTGTTCTATCAGAAACTAATATCCCTATGTTGCAGCAAGCACTCCAGGGAACCCCTCTTCCACTGCCTTGGCGAATGCTTGTGCCGATGGAGCCATGTGGTACGTACATCGGTGCTCTTCCCACATTCCATACACTGAGATCCCACCAAACAGCCCATGTGCAGTCAGTTGCAGCAGTTCCGAGGTGGAGGAGAATGCAATTCTGGAGGACGACAACGTGATTGTGCTCTCTGATTAGCTACAGTACCGTAAAATTTCTTATTCGCCCCCGCGCACGGTCAATAAAATTTCCTTTTTTGGATAACAAATGTGTGAATGGGCGTCGTTGAGAACATCTTTGAAGCTGTCTTCCTTACGACCATTGATATCTTTCCAAAGACCTCAACGTCTTATTAGTCTTTGCAAAGATGAAAAGTCCCCCTGGAGACTTTTGACCCTGCCCAGCAAAAGATGCCCGTCTTTTCAAAAAAGTCGTCTTTGGCGTCTTTGACGTCTTTGCAAAGACGTCAAAGACGCCAAAGACGAACGTGTAGTTTTCCTGATGGGCGGAAGCATTACAAGTCACGCTGTCACTGACCAGCCGTGTCTTTAGGGCTCCGCACCGTACGTATGGCTTACGCTTATACGTACGTACGGTACGTACGATGTCCGTACCGTAGAGCCTCCGGCATGGCTTCGGCATGTTCCGTACATATGCGTAGATAACCCGTATTGACCCGTACCGTAATCACGTATACGGCTGTATACGGGTTGTTAATTCCGAGCGATTCATGAACCACTGGCCCGAGGGCAGGGAAGTATGACAGTGACTTTCCGCCGCTGCCATCAACCCCATCATATCGCCGAGCACCGCCTGATTTCCTGCCAGCACACCCGCCGCCGCACATTCCCTCCCCACTGGTGCGCCAAGCACGGAACAGAGATCAACGATCCCATTGTCAGCAATCTCTGAGCTAAACAACGCGACTTCTTGCTTCTTTCCACTTACCTCCAACGTGCCGGCCCATCGTACGCGTCGTACAAGATCCGGAACAGCCTCCCGATTATGCTGAGCGTCTTCCTGTCAGCCTCCTTGCTCAACCAGGTCTCCGCTACAATATTCCCTTCCGCAACTATTGCGCCGCACCCCTCTCTCCTTATGCATTTCTCAAATTAAGATCCGAAGGTTTTCAGCTGTACCTGGCAGTTCCTGTTTCTGGTTCCGTTTTCTTTTCCTTCCCCATCCATAGGTCCCGGTTATTGTATAAATACATAGGTTTCCCTCCAATAAATCAACTTCACTGCCCACATACTTAGCGGCAAGCTGGATGCTCAAAACACTGTCATCTGTGGCCGACTGCGGCATCACAGCTCTTATCTTGGCACTCAAAACTCTCTTCTTTGCCATCTTACCACTCACGAGCATATTCTCGACTCTTGGACTCCCTTTTATTAACTGTCTCCCCAATGACAAGGTGGTACCGTTTGGCATGGTTGCATTGGTGGCGTACCAGCTCGCATTCCTCCTCGTATTCGGTCAGTCTCTATCAAAATTGCAGCAGAAGGAAAATTCTGATCAGGGGCAATAACAGCGGTCATCTTGAATCCTCGCTGATTCTGGACAGGCTCTTTGAGCCTATACTTTCAAAAAGACTCGGCAACGTCGTGGGCATCTCGCACTCATGTCTCCACGGCGTTACAAGCAATATCTGCAGCGTCACCGATTTTCAATTTTTGTCCATGGAACCGAATCAAAACATCCTGTGCATCTCCGTAATGAATTTCCAGGTTCTGCAATAAGCGAATGTTAATTTTATACAGGTGTTTGCCGCAAAACTCCCCTCGTTTCAATTGGCATCCATCTCTGGCGCAGTGGATACCTGCCGTCCGACTTCACTTCCTCGGTTCAGGCCTTGACTCGCAAGTCATTCCTGTTGAAAAAAATACAGTGGAGTGACACCGTTGGTGACCATGGCTTCGGAACATTATCGAGTATAATACTCCCAGTACCTCTGCTCGGTGGTACAAACGGAAGTGGCGAAGGTATGTTCCTGTCCCTTGAACAACTGAAATTGAATGAGCTATTTCTTATGATAATCCTAGCTGGATCCTCCCGCCCCAACCGTGGAAAAGCTGGGAACTTTTATGCTGCCGTCAAAGAGGGAGCTGCGGAACCAGAGCCCAAACAAAAGAAGCGTAAACGAAGGTGCACGAAGCAGGCGAACAGCGAAGATGACGGCGCTTCGGGCAGCTCTGATGGTGGATCATATCATGAATCAGAGGATGGGGGAGACGAGACAACGACGGAGGAAGAGAACGATGAAATGGTTGTCGATGGGGCTGAGGTATGCTTTGTTTTTCATCTGACCATATTTTTTTGACCGGCTTCAGTTGACGGAAACATTACCAACCAAAACAGATCCGAAAATGGGCAAGACACGCAGTAAAGACTCTGGAAAGGCTGGGGGAAAGGGCAAAGAAAAGGCGCCTGCCCGACGACGCGGAGCAAAGAAGTCACGGACTGGAGACGAGTCGTCCCCAATTGTGATTGTAGGTCCCTTTATTCGTTGTTGATATTGGTAGCCAATTGACACATTGTATAGGATGGTGACCAGTCTGAGGATGAGATGCAAGCACAAACGGCTGTCCCGCAGGTAATATTTAAATGGCCGGTTGTGCTGAGACTTTCACCCAACTCATTCACAGGTAAAAAAAAAAAGAAGGCAAAAGCAAAGACTAAGAATTCCAGGAAGGCTTAGATAAAATTGAGGGTAATATTGTGAAAGCGATGAATAAACGAGCCGAAAATGCCAAGGTCTGTGTTTCTATTTGTACAATGTACAGTTCTGATGATTTTTAGGAGCCATGGAACCAATCGCATTTCGAAGAACTCCTTGCGAAGTGGGTTGTGGCAACTGATCAACCGTTCACTGCAGTTGAGGATCCTGAGTTCAAGACGCTCCTTGATTATGTTCACCATCAAGCCGGCCGAATCCTGGTCATCCCGAGCACAGATACAATTCAACGAAAGATAATGGGCATGAGTGAAGACATAGAGAAGAAACTCACTGCCCTGTTTGCAGTAAATTACCACTTTGTTGATTTCCACCGGCTAAGTTTACATCTTAGGAGAATCAGTCCAAATTTGATAACGGGGGAAAACTACGTTTGTCTTTCATCTTGATATGTTTCACAGCTTATCGTTGTATTATGGAGGAATGTCTTATTGATTTTGCGGAACTGCTTGGTGATCATTCCGGCGACACCTTGGCTGCAACGGTCTGGCAGATGCTCGAAAAATATAACTTGCAAGGCAAAGTACGTATTTGCAAACTTCTGAAATGGTTCATGACTGAGTGGCCCATCTAGATCATTGCATTCGTCATGGACAACGCTACCAATAACGACACGATGATGAAAGCGCTTGAGCGTAAATGCTGGGGAGCAGGTATTCCTTTCAATTCGAACAGATCACGGATGCGGTGCATGCCTCACACCATTCATCTCGCCGCAATTAAGGCATGTTCATGAATCCCACCAAAACCGAAAAACTGATTCTGTTTTACAGCTACTCGAAGCTGTGGGGGCACTCACGAAGGAGGAAGCTCGGAAGGCAGAGTCGCGATCACGGAAGACAGCTTATCAAGAGGCTGTGACCCAGCAAGACAACAACGAGACGGAGCGGAACGCAGAAGCACAAGCAAATGATTCAGACTCTGAGGATGAAGGAGAGCCCGATTCGGAACCCGTGCGCCGCACAGTCCAGCCAGTACGCAAAGGGGTGTCATTAGCAGTTCACAAGGTGAGGCTTTCAGTTTGGGATGTACTTAGCTTAACCTGTTTCAGCTACGACAGATCGTCAAGCATGTTCGCGGATCTCCTCAGCGTCACCGAAGCTGGGAGGTCGCCGTCCGAGTTTCCCTCGATCAACTTGATAAGGAGCTCAGCGAAGCGCAACTCATGCTTATCCTGGATGTTCGTACCCGCTGGACATCGACACATCAAATGCTTCGTGAGTTTCCTCCCTTCCAACCTCAAATAATGCTCAATTTTTATGTCCAACAGGCCGTGCACTTCACAACAAGGACGCGATCAATAGATATGTCCGTGATGCGTCCGAACTCTTTGAGTATCGGCTTTCCGATGCAGACTGGGATGCTCTGCGTCTGGTGCGCAAGTGGCTCAGTGACTTCCGCCGAGCCACGATGGATATGTCTACCACAAGTCAGCCGATGCTTTCACAGACACTCCTGGTCTTCTGCGAACTCCAATCCACCCTCAAGGAATATCTAACCAATCTGCCCCATGACATCGCACCTGAGCTCAAACAAGGATTGGCAGATGCGCACAAAAAGTTAAGCGATTATTATTTCACATTTGACGCATCCCCTTATTATCTTTGGGCATCGTGTAAGTCGAACATCTTGACTGCATTTATATGGCAGGCTAAACAAAGTAGTGCTGGATCCACGTATAGACTACACCACACTCACCGCTATATTCAAGGACGACCCTGGTCTTCTTTATGACTTGAAAGAAGCCAAAAAATCGCTCAGAGAAGAGTTTGCAGCTTCATACATTCCAAAAGCGAATGCCCCCCACTGCAGCAGCTCAGTCTGCCGAGTCAAGCACTCAGAGTACAACACATTCGGTAGAAGACTCGCCGAAAAAAAGCTTCTTCAGCCGTGTGCAAGCCGCAGCGCTTGCTTTTAGCCCTCAAGATGAGCTTAAGCATTACTTTCAGCTGACTTCCACTCCGCTACAGTTCAAAACAACTGATCTTCTCGAGTAGTGGCACACCAATCGCGCTTCGTTTCCGAACCTGTACAAGATGGCGAGGGATATCCATTGTATCCCTGGTATGTGTTCTTGATATAATTTTTCTCTTCTTCCCAACTCATACACAACCAGGTTCCGTGGAACGTGTCTTCTCCGGTGGCTGTGACACCATAGCCCTTCGTCGAGCCTCCTTGCAGCCCAGCACGATCAGAACCTTGATGCTGCTCAAGGCACATCTCCGAGTTGTACGCAAAGAGGTTCTGGATATGTTGGATGAGGCGGATGCTGTTGGTCTCAATGCTCGGGCATAATTTCTGGTTTTTAACCGTACGTATCACGTATTACGGCCGTACGTAACCTGTACCGTACCGGGGCTAGCTCAAGAACAATATATTCACGTCATATGTACCCCTGATCTTGTCCGTAAACCCGTATTTGAACACGTTCCATATACGGTACGTACAGTGCGGAGCCCTAATAATGTAACAGTATTATTGCAATATTTTTGAAATTCACACACCTAATTGAGTAGAAAACAGCACACGGTGCCATTACTAAAAGAATACACAAGTCGCAAATCAAGAAAAACACACAGGTGTATAGTGCAATGAAAAAAGACACAGGTTGTATATCAGCATGGAAAAAATAATCAGGTGGTAAATTAGCCAAATTTCACACACCTTTCGACACAGAGAAAACACACAACTTCAAATAGACCAAATGGAAAATGCGCACCTCTCCGCAAGCTACACCAAATTCACAACATTCAGTTACCCAGCGTGACACTGGCCGTGTATAATGAATTGATCGCCGATCACACGGCATCCCCCCCATCAAAACAGATCATACAGCTGAGTTGAACTGGCCTTAAGGTTCGTGCTCCATTTCATGTCGAGGTGCAAGACATTGTCATATGTGACAGACATATGCCCATGAAACTATCTCTGTTGACAGAGGAGCACCCTTGCTGTATTACTAGAACATGCTCATTCAACAGGAAGTGCCATCCGTTGTGGCCGAAGAAGCCGTGTTGGCTATGTGCCGAATTGAAAGTCCGAAACACGCCCATCAGGTGACGGTGTGACTGGAACATCGAGGTCAGGAAGCTGTGCAATTTTCATTACTTGCAGGTTGTGTCTTTTTTAACATAGACCTAGGTGGTGCGATATGGCGGGCCATCTGTAACATTAAAAACTTTTTTGTTGGGGGCCAAAACTCTTTTGTTTTGGGGTGGAAACTTTTATTTTGAGGTTAAAAACTTTTGTTTTGAGAGTGAAAACTTTTGTTTTGAGAGTGAAAACTTTTGTTTTCTGGGGTCAAATTTTGAAATGCTTTTGTACTTTGTCCCTGAGCTGAAGGCGAGTGTAGAATGCATGTACTTGAGTGATTGGGGCCAAATTGGCTTGCATGGAGTGCCCCGAAGTCGTTTCGGCAGCATCGGCAGAGTGCACAGCCACCGGAATGATCCGAAATGGAAGTTTGGCGGTTCTCGGCCGCCTTGGCGTTATCTTGGGCAGCTACCTATTTCTATATATGGCCACTTTGTGTTGGATCTGCGATGGTTCACCCAAAACAGTCTTAACCTGAAAGGTGTAATTCAAGTCTTCATAATCCTGAGTTTGAAAAACTTTTTTCTTGGATCCCAAAATTTTTTTTGCTTTGGGTGTTTGAAATTTTCCAACATCAAATCTTGAACACAGTCAGAACTATCTTCTTTCAGCATCAGCCTTCTGATTTCAGTTCAGCCTTGAACTACATCTGTGTGTGCAATAGGTTACAGATCAGTTGAGATAAACCATTGGAGATCCAGATTTAAAGTGAAGCAGCCATATATGGAATAGGTAGCTGCCCAAGATATGGCCGAGAACCGCCAAACTTCCATTTCGGATCATTCCGGTGGCTGTGCACTCTGCCGATGCTGCCGAAACGACTTCGGGGCACTCCACGCAAGCCAATTTGGCCCCAATCACTCAAGTACATGCATTCTACACTCGCCTTCAGCTCAGGGACAAAGTACAAAAGCATTCCAAAATTTGACCCCAGAAAACAAAAGTTTTCACCCTCAAAACAAAAGTTTTCAACCTCAAAACAAAAGTTTTCACCCCAACACAAAAGAGTTTTGGCCCCCAACAAAAAAGTTTTTAATGTTACAGATGGCCCGCCATAGTGCGAGTTTTCCAACCCGTGCATTTTGAGGTTTCAGGCACCGTGTGCTTCTTTTTCCGTGCTGGGAATAGGTTGCATGACAAAGTTTGTGGTTTTTAAAGTTGTGTCTTTGGAGGAAGCACTGGTTGCGCATGTTGAGTGCATTATTGACCTGGACAGTATTGTACCAACCTCATCAAGGTTGTGTGAATTTTGACAAAAACACACCAGGTTGTGCTGAAAATAATATTGTTACTCTGTTACAACCATATGACTGTTTCATAATTATTTGATGCACAGCTTTCACTGTTTTTTCACCTGCTCACTTGTTTCAACAAAAATATTCACTACCTAAATAAGTTTGACTAAAAAATCCACACCCTTGTGCTGCTTCACAAAGACACACCACTTAGGTTCCTACATAAAATTCACCACTCCTGGCCTCAGTATGCAAATTCACCACATCTGGACTCGGCCAACAACATTGCCAGTCTATGCATCTGATCTATCCACATATCAAATCAGTTTAAACTCGGCAAGCCCTAAGCTCGATTCATACACTTCAAATCTACTTTCCACAGGTGGGATATAAATCCTGGCAGTTTGCAAACCCATCCAGCCTGTTTGTGGTGAAGCTAATGCCCCAAAATCAGCCCATTGCTTGATGCACTCATTACAGGTGTATCTTCCTGATTTTTGCTTATTGGGTGGACGAATATCGTGAAACTTTCATCAGAACACGACTACAGCATGAGAGCTGTGGTCTTATGCTCATATTGTAATGTAGTAGTGCTAGCAATATTCCCACTTGTGTTTATGGACTTGCGCTTGATAGTTGATCAGTGTTCTAATCGCCAAACTCTTGTCGATCACATCAGAGAGCAGTGCAATTTGCACTTGGCTCCAAGCTGGTGAATATTTTTCTACTGTTCATGAGGGAGTGAAGTTTTCAATGCACAAGGGCAGTGAAATTTCTGTCAAAGCAGTGAATTTCTTCTCAAAAACAGACCACAATTATGGAACAGTATTACCCCCACTGCATTTTCGTTCATTTATCGCGCTCGAACTGGCAGCCACTCTATTCAATTCTGGGATTGTCAAGTTTATATTCTATCCTTGACCAATATACTCACTGCATTCCCAACCCCTGTCAACGAAGTTTGTTGAGGCACTTTGACATCCATGGACCTTCGTGGATCCCTGTCGGCAAAGTTTGCTAACATGAGGTCAGCCAAATTTCGCTGAAGTGCGCCGACGCTTCGTTGACATTGGTCAACCTCACCTCCACCAATGCTGCTGACGTACCTTTGTTCAGAAGCAGGCTCCCTCAGATCTCAAGCCTCGACTTCGCTTATTAGGACCTCCACAATGGTAACTGCCGAAAGCACTCATCCTGATTGATACTACACTGTTTTCATGCCTACAGCACCCACTATCTACCACCATGCCGTCATAAAGAATATTTTGCGTTCCAAGCAGTTCCTGAAGGCATTGGGGACTCTCGCAATTGGCGCCGATGGCAATTTGGCGGTGATAACAGCAGACCGCAAATCATGATGCTGAAACAGCATCAAAATCAGCGATTGAAGTGAAGAGCGGGGAATAAGTTCATCCGGAGAAATAAAGGAAATGGAACGAAATAATGAAGAACAGGCAAATCTGGCGAACAATGAGCTGGAACGCTGACGCGCATACGGCGGGTCTGAGAGCGCGAGCTGATAAAATAAACACCAGGCTCAACACTCCAAAAGCCGTAAGGCTCTGAAAGTGCGAGGTGGTACAATCAAGTCCAGTGCTCGGGCGCAGATCGAAGTCAATGGGCTGGGGAATGTGAAGGTGCGTGAAGTTCGTGGTACGACGAGGGATTACGGGGACGATGAGCGAGGCGAGGACAACGAGGGACGAGGCGTAGGTGAGGATGGAGGCAAGCATTGGCGACGAAGGACTAGACTGACTGCATGTGAACTGGAAACTGGGGGATCCAAAGCTTTTGTATTGGGAAAGCAGTACAGACTAAATAGGTAGCTGTAACTAAGTGAACGAAATAGAAAAATATGAAACATGTGTGATATCCAGTAACAAGGGGAAATATGAAATATATAGAGAAGTGGACGCGACGCATTGTTTGCATCGGGAGACGTCGCCAAAGTGATCGGTGATTTACGTGCTTGGCGCGCAGCCATGCGCGACAACGCGTATGCACGTGACCGACGCGTCGCGTGTCGAGGTTGCTGGGCTCTAATGTGTTTCACGCGATGAAAGCCCCTCCATAGCAATGGGCTGTGTCCTGCTGACTCGAAAGAAGCTTCCAACAATGCGGTTTCGGTTGCGGGCCCGAGACCTGCACAGGTCAAGGAGTTATTTGGTAGGGACAAATAAAATGTAGCGGAGTATAAAAGGCTGCAAGTAGTAGTAGAGCAATATAACATACTACGGGTTTTCAAATGTTTTCGGTTTTGACCACGGACTACGGAATTACAGGACTGAACGGAACAATTTGGACTTGGGTTTTATTCAGAAACACACGGAATTTTGGTTTGATTCAGATTTATATTTCATTATACCACATTACACTCTAGGGTCCTCTGGATTCGTTTGTTGTATACTGCGTCACAAAACCCCGAACACACCCGAGGAATAACTAAACCTCTTTAGAAGGGTAGCAGTGCTGGCAGATCAATACTGGCACCAACCCACTCCATGGTCAATTTGCTGTAACCTGGGCAAATACTGATGGCAGCATACCTGATTTGACATTAGGTTTGTTGACATTTGCAGATCGGGGTCCGTACACACCTCATTGACAGATTCTGGGAATGCAGTGACTGACAGTCTGGATTTTTTATTCCTAGCTCGGCATCCGTGGGGAAGACATACAGTGGCGGCAAAAAGTAATAAAGCAGGGCCCGTTTTGGCTCAATGGCTCATCAAATTGGCTCAAATAAAATTCCATGGCAAATTTATCATGATTTCAAGCTCATTCGCAATGTTCAACCCCTTCCTTACCTGTACTGTTGATCAAGAATTAAATAAATTGTGATGTTTGAAAAAAATCGATTTTTCAAGATTGCCTCCTATTGAGAAACGGTCAATACAGGATGAAAGTACTTGCAAATAGGACCCCAATGATATGTTGGTTCACCCAAATTGGATCGGTGGTTGTCCCACAAAGTGCTTTGCAAAGTGGTTGTTTTCAGCATTTTTTGCCAATAAATTGGCAAAAATGCGAAAAATGGCCGACTTGTAACAAGGATTCAGAGCCCAAACCTCAATGGATTTGGGTGAACCAACATATCATTGAGAACCTATTTGCAAGTACTTTCATCCTGTATTCACCATTTCTCAATAGGAGGTGATCTTGAAAAATCGATTTTTTCAAACATCACAATTTATTTAATTCTTGATCAACAGTACAGGTAAGGAAGGGGTTGAACATTGTGAATGAGCTTGAAATCATGACAGAGTTGCCATGGAATTTTATTTGAGCCAATTTGATGGGCAATTGAGCCCAAACGACCCTGCTCATTACTTTTCGCCACCACTGTATTAGTCTACTATTTCCAGTCAGTAAATGCACTTGCGAGATGTGAACAAACTAAGACCTTTTAAATCGCAACCCCACCCAACCAACACATTCCCTGCAATACTGACTCACTCAGGTGTGATGACATTTCACTGCATTCCGATCTGCATTGGATCCTCTAACAAAATAAAGTACCTGGTTTACAGGGGGACAGAAAGCCAACAAAGATTGGTTATTAGTGTGTGTCATTTCATGAAAATGTCGATGATACTAATTTCACCCCATCACAAGGATGACTTAAGGTAGGTTATTGTCCGTTAATTTTACACTTTGGTTGTGAATTACTTAGGCCCTGTTCGGGTGCGCTGCGTATGAACGCAGATCCTGCCAAAATTGAAGCATATGCCTTGTCAAGCATATGCTTCCATAACGCACGCAGATGGGGTGTTCGGGTGCCACAACTATGCCATCTGCGAGCCATCCGACAACCGTCACACCCAAGTCACACCTGCTTTCTGCCAGCTCACGTGAATGTGTATTTTGACATCCTGAATTCTTCAGAACTTCTCGAAAGCGAGTTGGATGTTCAACAAGGTGCCGTGAAGGCCTTGCGAGCGATACGCTGCGATAGACCACAATTTTGCCAGCCATTTCAGCGAGAGGGAGGTAAGAAACGCGCCAAGAAACACGAAAAAAAGGAGCCGATTTAACATAATTATGTCTGTCATGTTTGTAACAGATGCGACTCTACGCGTTGTCCGCATTCGGGTATGGTCCGATCTGCGTTTAGCCATTGTTCGGTCTGCATCTGAAGCATATGCGTACGTACACAGCGCACCCGAATGGGGCCTTACAAGTTTCCTGCCAGAGATTATGAAGTCATTATTCTTGCACTCCATACACACTGTTGTCCACTTCTTTGAATTACATAATGTCATTATTGTGCGTTTTAGGAAATTTCAATGGGTTCACTGTGCTGGTCGGAGCTTTGCCCCGGCTTATCTTGTACTTGTTTATAGGAAACAGTCAAGAATTGCTAGATAGAAAAACATTTACTGGTGAGGCTCCAACTGTTTTGTTTCTATTTGGCAATCTGGAGAAACCAAACAGAAACAGTTTCCAAAATATTTGAAACTGTTTTAAACAGTAGTATTTTTCTAGGCTCAAGAAAATGTTCTTTCCATAACTTCACATCTCATCCCTGAATTCCAAGAACATCAAGGGACATCTCAAGTTACATTCATAAACTATCATTGTGTTATTATGTTGTCTTACCAGTGTGTTGTTGTTGTGCTCTGGAGAAGCTGAGATCAAGTCGGTCACACACTGTCACAGTCACAATTCAAATCTATTTCTGAGCTGATTGAAAACAACCAATACTGTGCTGTCTGAACATCACCAGGGGCGATGGCCCGGGATGTCTTTCTCAATACCTTCCCGTGGCTGAGTCCTTTGGATTTTAGGTACAGTTATAGTCTACTAGAACGTGTACCAATCCCAGTAAATTCCACGGCATTCAGTGACAGTAAAATAGGAGTCTAATAGAGGAAAGAGCATGAATCAAAACTCAAACTCATTGGGCATAATAGTAAGGAAGCCACATGAGCTTCCGCAGTTCTTCTGCCACTTACAGCAAACTGTTTAAACTATTTCAACCGGTTTGTCTACTACTTCTCAGCCCAGGCAAACAAAACTAAAACTAAAAACAGTTATAACTGTTTTGCAACAGTTTAAAACACAAATAGTTGGAGCTTTATTTACTGGTGTGACTCGAATCACATAAACAATGCGGCATGCCAATTTATTTGCAAACTCATAATGGAAAAACAGTTGTGAAGCAAATCCCACAAGTCAGACGAATTTACAGTAATACTATTCAGTGGCTGGAAGCAAAGACATAAAACAAGAATTGACAGATGTGAGGAATTAAATCTCCAGAGGCACCAACACTTAAGGTGGCGAGCTGCTGGGGTGTAATATATTAGTAGAGATAGACTGGAGTCTCAACATCAAAAGGCTTTGGACAGTGTACTTCCATAAGAGATGCATACAAATCTGGCAACAATCATTCCAATAAATATATAAATCCCGTGTCAACATACAAGTGAGGAAACATGGGCCAATAACAGAAACATCAAAGTATCACAATAGAGCTACTTTCTTGAGTTGTTCTCCAGAAGATGGGCGCTCTTGGGGCCATTGGGTAGGTGCCTGCAATCTTGCAAGTGTTGTTAGCTGCTCCTCATAAGGTTTTTCCACAATTGCCAGCCTAGAGTCAACTGCAGCTATATCTCTGGCCTGTGATGACTTCCCATATAAATGTTGAGCTGTTTTCCAATGGACAATTGCTGTAGTGGTATTTCCATGCTTGTGTGCGAGATCCCCGAGGCGTAAATTGCACTCTGCACGGCTTTGATGCACATCCATGCATGTGAATCCTTCTAAAGCTACTGTGTAAAGTGCGGATGCAGTGTCTTGATCCTTATTGACAATGAATATGTCTCCGAGAAACAGGAGAGCCTTGTGGAGGGCCAGTTTCTCTTTGACTTTGTATGCACAACCCAAGTATATGACAGGCCAACTAAATTGCCCTTCACTCACTGGCCATGCCTTGATGTTTGCAAGCTGTTCCAGACAAAGACATTTAATCTCAGCAGATTTGCTAAAATGAAGCCATTCTTCAAATTCCCTCTTTGCCAAGTCAAATGTGTGCTCTCTGAGATTGAGGCATGCTTCAGCTATTTTGCATTGTACAAGGTCTGGGTGGTGATACATGCTCTTGAAAATTGCTGCTGCTATGTCTAATTTTCTGGATATATTTGCTGCATCATGCCCAATCTGGATGCCAATATATGCAAGATTTAGGAGGGCATTGCCATATGCAGAACGGTTTTGATCTGGGGAAGTTGTTTCAGCTATATCACTGTAGATGCTTTGGGCTTGAACATATTCCGATTTTAGAAGATGGATATCAGCTTGGTCAAGTGAAATGGACTTGTCAGAAACCCCTCCAGACATACCACAAATCTCAAGATTCTCTCTGGCTTGATAGAGTTGTTCTAGACTCTTGGGGTAGTTTCCCAGATATCCAGAGCATCGAGCCTGAAGGCGGAGTGCAAATGAACTGCGATATAGATCCATTGACAAGTCTGAGAGCTGCTGTGCCTCATTGGCAAGTTTGTAGCCAGTGGAATAGTCCTCTTCATCAACCTTCAGCTGAGCAATAGATAGCAAAACAAGATACTGTTGCTCAATGTCCCCAGATACCTCTGCTAATTTGTGGGCTCTGTGAGCATATTGCAGTGCACTAGATGAAGAGGATGTCCACTGGCAAAATATTGAAGCTGCATCATAGAATCTTGCTGTAGAGATGATCAAACTAGGGCAGTTCATTGACAGAGAATACCTACACTCAAGACAGGGATCATTGAGGTGTTCCAAGCATGATATACCTTGGACTACCATTTCTTCTACCAATGATGTGGGATAAAATTGATAAGATTTCAGGCTTTCAATAATGATATGCATCCTCAGTCTGTAATCTGAGGTCTCAGGGAAAATATGCTGAATATGATGCATTAGGGATGATATACCTCGGCCAGTGACTCGGTAGAATGAGTTCAGAGATATGCTACAGTATATGGTAGCTGGAAGATTTGAACTACCAGTAACCCAGCCTTGTTGCAAAACTTCCTGCAAATTTGCAAGATTTTCAGTGATTTGGCTGATGATTGGTTTCAGCTGGCTGTCAGTATATTTCTGGAATAGCTCCAAAAGTTCATAAAAGTATTTCTGGAGAGAGTGCACAAGAAATGGGGATGGAGGTAAGAACTGCTGGATATGCTCTCTCACAGGCATCAGTGTCAAAAGCCGTTTGTTACTAGTTTGATATGCCAAGGAAGTTGCCAATAAGACAGCCTTGCAGCTTAGAATATTGGAAATAGGAAGTTTGCTCTGGAGTAGCTCAGCATCTGACAGGCCATTTGGCAGTATTGAGAGAAGACTCAGTAACTCCTTGCTTGCAGATGAGATCCTTGGACTTGAAAGAGAGAGGTTGATAGATGCATCCAAATTTGACTTTCGATCATATCCTACAGAGAGCATGGATGTTTTCTCTGTTTCCCATCGGGCCAAGACATTTTCCAAGCCTTCATAGTCAACCAAGTGGCCAAGAAGATCCACAGCTAGGGGCATATTGTCTGTGAAGCTAAGAAGTTGGCTGAAGTCTTCAATTGAATAAGCATTATCTGTGATGTCTATAAAGGTTTGCCGTGCAGCATCCTTGGAGAGAGGTTGCAGAGGCAATAAAAATGGATGGGTCCATCCAACTCTGGCAGGTCTTTCTGCCCCTCGCATTGTGATCTGTGACATGTCAGAGTGGAGCTGAAAGTCTGAAAAACACATACAATTAATCCCAGCTGTTGGACCTCTGTCAAGAGTGAAAGAAATTCCTCAACTTCACCCCGAGATTCAATAGGTTCCCATACTGTTTCCAGGTTGTCCAATATCAGGAGGCAAGATGATTTCCGTGAAAAATATTGGATAACTGCCCTGGTGAGATTCTCGCCAGGATCCAACCCCACATGTAATCCAATGAGAGTTGCTAGTTCAATGCTAGTTGTAGCAGGTTCTGCACTGACAAAGAATCTTTCTTCAAATCTGTTGAAAGTAGCTGGATGATGGAGAGCTGCTTTAGCTAGGCTTGTCTTGCCCATTCCACCTCCTCCGAGAATTGCTATTCTAGAGCTCTGCTGAGCCAGCAGTTTGTTTATGATATCTTCCAACTCTGTTTCATGGCCATAGAAGATCTTGGGTTTTGAGGGTAACAATGAAAAGGAATTTGAACTTTAAAGAAATGAGTGAAGGAAATGGATGAAAACTAGTCTTGTACCTATTTCTGAATTCATTGGTGCCTAAGTGGACCTGTACATGGTTGACATGGTATGCAGACAGCAAATTGTTCACGTACTGATGAGACATCTGTGGTTGTATTGACCTTAGACATTATTGAAATTAATTCAAGCAATTCTGCATGCTTGATTTCTGCTTCTTTTTGCATCTTTCTGATGTCTTTGAACACTGCTTGACCGGTGTGCACCTGCAACCATCTGTTCAATCCTTTGACACAGGAAAAAGGGCATGGCTTACTTCAAAAACTTTCTTTGCTTGATCCAATTCTCTATGACAATCTTTGACCAGGTGATTCATATTGATTGTATGAAACAGATGCTTGAGTTTGTTGCCATCTTGCTGTGATTCAATATATGTATATATCTTGTGAAGGGTCCTATGGAAGGCCATGTTAAAGGAGCTCAGCATCATGCAATCAGTAATCAGCCCTTACTTCAGGAATTTTCCAACATGACAAGACGGGCCGGAGCGGAGCGACGGCCATTGATATTGCATTGTCACCTTTCTATAAAATTACGCCTGTCTGTCCGTCTGAAGATTTTCAAGTGCTAAATTCCCCGCTAATTTTTCTTCCGCAGCATCAGCTGTCGTGGGCTTATTGCTACCGTCCTGTGAGCATTTGAGCATGCCGAAGCAGCTGCCGGGAAACCGCAAAGCGGCTGGTTTCGTCATCTCCAACAAACTCGGATAGACACTGCCCTGGCCCCAAATCTGACTACAATAGCGGCGGAAACACGCCCGTATTTGTGTCGAGACTTTTGGCCGCTCAGATTCTGCTTCTTTAGACGAACTGGTGAGCTTCGCCACCCACTGCTCTCGTTCATGTCATAATATCGATCATTCGAGTGCTTGAGTTCATCGAGAAAAGCCTAACATAGGTGGCCTCTGATTCAAGGGCGAATACTGAATTGTGTCATTGAATCAAGAAATTGATTAAATAGTTCACAATGGAAAGCACTGGTTGAAAGGAATCTTAGCGTCCAAAAAACAGTGGAGTTCATCCCACATATGTGCATGCAAAAGTAAACAACGAACCGGCTGAGCGAAATAAAATCGGACCTAATGTAAACCGGAGGTAGAAGTGTTAAAATGGGTAACGAAGTAGATGCAATCAAGAACGTACCGGGGTCGAATCGTTCATAATATGGGGCAATGTGAGACACACAAATATCCCAATCTGTCCCCAAACATAGACATTTCTGGTCGAAAAAAACTGTTAGTAGTTGGTATAAGTGCCACGTACCTCGAACAATACTTCTCGAGTCTGGGAGCACGAGGGTTCAACAGAAACAAAATCAGCGGCCTGAAAACTCTGAGATGATTCAAGGAAATAGTAGCAGATCGTGGACGTTGAATATCAGTCACCCGGATGTCTGTAGAGCCAGAGTTTTGATACAGTTTGAAGCAGGCGAGGTTTGACGATCGGTGAGGAATTGTGACTAAAGGATACATGCCGCCTTCAGTTTCTTGTTGGTTTTGAATAATGCAAGGAGATCAATTATTGAAAGCCAGCGCGATGATGGTTGAGGATCGGGGGTGCAGACCCAACATCGTCAAGGAACCCAGTCACCAGCGAGTACCTCCTGAGTCTTGAAAATTGAGCATCTTGAGTGGCTGAATTTGGGGAGATTCGAGACGGCGACCGAAGTGTCATCTTGATCATGTTCCGGCAGGTCTAGTGGAAGACTCGTCGTCGATCCCGTGCACATTGTAGCGGTCCGACAGCTGCCAAGCTGATCATACTCATCCCGTCTCCTCAGAGAGCCTTCAATATCACAGGTGTGCCAAAAGCTTGAATGTTCAGGCGTTGATCGGAATCGATGAAGCGAGGTGCTGTGCGAGAGAACCCGGATGCGGTACCGTAATTGCGGATGTGGAGTTCAAGCGCACGCTTGAGTCGCCCGAGCGGAAACTTGACGAATATGGGCAGGGGGCTTTATGGTCCAGGGCGTATTGAGGTGCTTGAGAATTGCACGAGAATTGACGACTACTTACATCTCGCCAGGACTGAGAACGTCAGCGACACAATTGACACGAAATGGTGAAATATTTGATGTGCGCGATGGAAGAGAGGAGGTGTGATGTTGTCTTGAAATGTTCGAGGACGAATCGGCCAGGCTGCAGCCCAGTGATAAGTGTGCAAAACATATAGATCTAGTTTCCACTTTGAATCTCCAGGCTTGATTAGGTACCAGAAACCGTAGATACACGATGGCGAAGATCCACGGCGACGCTCAGCGGAGGTACGACGAGGAGTACAGCAATTAGAAGTTCATAATTTGGACCGTATCTTGTGGACTTCGCAGACAGTGCAGAAAGTTGAAGCAGATTCCTCAAGACGTCCAGAGCGAGGAGAAAACAGCTTATAGCAGCCTGGATAGTGAGGGTAGAGGCGAGAAGGTAATCGGAGACAATTCCTCCTTTTGAGCGGGTGTTGTGCGCTTGATTCAAAGACATGTGGTCTGTCAAAATTGGAATAGTGCATCGGCATGACTTCCCGAAAGTTAAACTGCTTGTTGCGAGATGCCTCGATGCTTCCGAGATAATGGAATGGGCTCAGATCGTGCAGGAAAGACAAAAGAGGAAGCAAGCAAACATGTACACACGAAATCAGGACATCTGCTTAATATACGAGTAATCTGTCATAGCGGGGGATAGTGACCCTGGAGCTTCAGACTCGATATAGAGATTGATAATCATATGGAGCACTTGATGGATGTTCTCTGCTAGCTGAACACATTCTTTTTTATTTTGCTTCACAGTCTGGCATATTTAGTGAGTTTCTGAGATTCATATCAGCTACCCAGTACCTGGAATAGATTAATCAAGGATGCCATGGTCTTTGAGATTGCTTGAACAAATGGAGGAGCAAATGCTTCATTAAGCTCATTGAGGACTGCCACTATAGAAGTCAAATACTGAGCAAGGTTCTCAAGTTGAACTTTGGTGAGACTAGACTGGCGAGGCATGATAAATGATGGGATCAAAGACACGGTGTGGAAGTCAGTACTTATAAGTCTCCCAAGGATGTGTCTCGTGATGTGCTCCTTGGCTTGCCAAGCTGTTTTATAGTCTGGCATATTTGGTTATATTGTCAGATTCTTATCAGAATCACTGCATTCAGTGCCGTTGTCAACTCAGGCTGTTGACATAGGTCCACAAGGGTTAATGTCCGCTGATCCCCATCGGCAATGTCTGTTGACATCATGTCAGCCAAATTTGGCTGACTTGGGCATATGGCCTGTGGACATTTGCTGACTCCAAGTCCGACAATGCTGCCGATGTACCTCTGCTCACTCAGGCCAGCTCAGGAGTGGGTGCACTGCCTTGCACATAAATGTCATAGTTCATATTAATATATTGCTAATCAAGACTTCACTGGACCACTGGTGATGAGCCTGGCACTGAGCCACCCTAGCAATTTTTCATTTTGCTAGCTAAGGACAACCATTTAATAATGAAGTTGTGCATAAATGGTTTATTGTTTCAATATGGGAGCTATTACCGGCCTGGGTAGTTAGCTATAAGGGAGATAGCATAGCATGGAACTCTATCAGTGTATTCTAGGTGCAATGGCTCTGGTAAAGAGTCGGAGTCCTTCAAGAAACACAAAAGAGACTTTTTGCGAAAGGTGTATTCGACCATCTGGACAGATTGGGGTATGCTGTACATCCCACAAACCAAGGGCATGATGGAATTAACATTACAAGGTGGGTATACAATGTGATTAGCACTGGAGGAACAAACCGGTTGGACTGGACAAGGTGAACCGAGCTATCAAAGGAGTTCGAGTCAAACCTGGTTCCATTGATCAACCAACCAAGTCATGGTGTACAAACAGCATGGTGACTGCACAAATACATGAATAATGAGGAACGATAGCTGAGGGTGTGCCAAGAACTGTTGTGCCTGCACGGGAAGCTATAATTAGCTACTGGGGCTTGGCTTCTGAAGTTCCATGACTCAAGTGAGAATCACATCATATATTGATGTTGGCTGGTGGATTAGTGACAGCAAAGGTCATTAACTTATTTGCAAGTCCAAATAGGCTCATGCAAGAAAGCATGAAGACGTGCTGATTGTGGATCTTTTCTGGCTTACTCATGGTTTGTTCTATTTATTAAGCAATATTTATGATTTGAAAGTTGTTTATCTATTTGTATAATATGCCCACTAACTTGTTAGTGAGTCCTGAGGAGTGATCACGTAAGATTTTGGGTGAAGATTGCAAAATCCATCCACCATCATTGATTACAGTCATACATTCTCTGTCATAATTCTCAATTCACCCCTGTGCACCGTTGCTTGCCCATTATTTGGGATCAGGTACTGAGTCCTTCATCTCCCATGGACTTTGCAATTTTTTGGGCAAATTTATCCGTGCTTTCTGAATAGTTAGAGCTAGATTTTGCACGGTGATCTAGTCATTTCTATTGCGTGTGCAACAGCTTCTTCCAAGATCAGGTTGCTATGGCCTCAAGGCGTGTGCACTCATTCAGTTTTCATTTCACTTTGGGTTTGCTTCAAGTTCGCTTGCATTTTGGGTTTTGGCCCATTTTGGCCTGTTTCATGCCTTCCCACACATTGCGCTGAGTTCCTGCAGCACTGCCTCAATGGTTCTTGATGCCGGTTTGGCATGCAATGTCCAACTGTTTCTCTGTGCCGGATTTTGTGGCAATTTTTGCCTTTGAAGGGCTGTTGACGTGTGGCTCTTGCGAACTCTCCAGCATACTGAGGATGCCATTTCTTTGCATGTCAGCAATATTTTCATGACCGCTTCAAGTCCTTGGCTTGAACTGACTCCATCTTCTTTGTGGCTCCAACTCGCCTTCTGTGCATTCCCGCCTTGGTCTTAGAGCTGCTGCAGTTTCTCCCAGGATTGTTCTCTGGCTGGTCTCCTCATTGCACTGCTTACCACTATGATTCTGCTCTTGGTTTCCTTATCTGGTGCAGCAAGCTCCTGCCATATGCCTACATTGCTCAAGATATTCACATGTCCAAGTCCACCATGTCTGCATTTGCTCAAAGTATCCATACTGCCACATCCACATGAGCGTGTATCGTCACTGTGCATCCACCTGGATCCTCTGAAAGTTATATCTCATCTGGTCTGAATATGGCTGTTAGTGGTGATGCTACCTTGTTTTTGATCCCAAATCTTCTTCCCAGGCTGTTTTGCTGTAGTAAGTATTCTTATCTGGGGACTTCAAGAATAACAGTTGGAAATTCTGAGCTGCAGAACAAAATCGGATATGGCCCAATGAGAGCTGGTCAACACGGCAGTGTCGACCGAGTAAGCTCTGGGTTGTTCGAGTCGCATACCCTGCACAGAAAGCTGATTGAACGAGCTATAACTCCAGGCAAACCCCAGGTGTCAGATGCGAGAAAATATTGTTTTCGGATTCACTACTAGGTTTATTCTCCTGGAAGTTGCAGCTCAAGGACACCACCTTACTTGTGTCCAAAATACATTCAATTGAGCTACAGCGCATAGACTATCTATGCATTATTCGAATCCAGCCTGTGATCATTAGCAACGAGTTGTTTGAGAAGGGAGGTAAATTCCTTCTTCTGCTCCCATGAGTCAGAGATGAAAGAGTCGAGAGAGTGCATGACACGTGCATCGTGCTGTGCACGACGTTCATTCTCAGCCTTCATGAGCACGAGAAGCCCATCTTGCTCATATGACATCAAGTGATGCATGAGATGGCAGCGCTTCGATTTCTTCTTGGAGGAGTTGGCTTGGTCGTTGTCAGAGTCAATGGACTCAAGTGAAGTGTTGGTGGTGGTAGTTGTGAGGGATGAGGGGCCGCTGGTGTCACAATCCGTAGCCTCACCACTGTCATCGTTGCTGACGGGGCTGCGAGGGCGCTTGCGGAGCGTTGACATTGAAGCTTGGCAGATAGCTTCACCACCCTCATGATCTTCATCATTCTTCTACATGCAGAACATCAATGAAGATCCATGGGAGAGATACTTGCAACACACCTTTTTCAATTTAGCCTTGGCCTCGTCCGATTTATCCCTGGCCTTGTCCGAATCCTTCTCCAAGTGCTCGAGAAGCGCCCCAATGGTGATACTGGTGGAGGTCCCTTTGCCTATGATGCTCGCGAGGTTCCTGTGCTTGCTGTTGGGATCCTTGAACAGAAATGAATTGCATGAGCATGAGAAACTAAACCTTTTTGAATGAGATTAAGCTCTCGGCCTTGTGTTGAATACTCGCAGCCAAAATGGACTTGTGGCAGAAGCCATTTGCAAGGAGATTGTTCACAACTTCCTGCCACACCAGTCCTTTCTTCTCGTGGGGAGCGACGAAAGGGTTAACGTCGATGATGGCACGAGCAACGGCAATGAGATCGTTGCCAGTGAACCGTTTGATACCTGTGTCGTCCTCACCCTCCGCATTTTCCTTGTCCTGCTTTGATTGCCTGCCCTTCTCCTTGCCATTATCAGTGCCACTGCGAGCCAGCACCTCGCGAATCTCCTCAGTGACCGGAGGCGGATGCCAGGGAGCTTTGAGGGCGTTCTTGGCAGGTGTGTGCTCAGCAGGGGCAGAATTGTGATTAGTGAGGACAAAAGGCGAGGGCATACCGTGTCGAGAATTAAAAGGTGTGAGGTCCGCCATATTGAGAGTGGGCAGCAGACCGAGGGATGTAGTGAGTGCCGAAAGGTCCAGGGGCGGTGTGAAGAGGTGCTGAGGGCAAGGAGACGAGCCTCCACGGAAGGGGGAAGTGAGGTGACCTTGATTTCTTGGTCTTCACCCCAGCCATGAGTGTCGAACATGTAGCTGGGGAAGTCAGCTGCCAGTTCTTGAAGAGAAGGAGGTTGAGCAAGGATACAATCCAAGTGATCTTGTATGTGAGAGGACATGATTAGTTAGATAGGTATGGCAAGACGCGCCTGAGATGCGACTTTTATCTAGCTAGTGTGTGGGGCCGCCTATTGCAATGACAGTTTGGCTGTGACTCCAGTGGTGTCTGCTCCACAGCCATGATGAACATGGCTGTCCAGAATGTGTGGAACAGCAGCGGTGACACGATGAGCAGTGAGTACTTGAGAGAGAAAGCATGGTGCCTCGTGCAACTGGCTGGCTGAAGCCTACCTAATTTGGTTGACAGCTGCCTTGACACCGGTGGGACGAAAAATCTCTCGAGAAATTTGAGTGGCCCCACAGTACAAATCATTCATCACTTTGATACGAAAAAAAAATCATATTTCATCAATTACTAATAATCTCTATTATTCTGCTCTGCTGCCATTCATTTGATTATGGCTTCCAGATGACTGTACAAGCCTATAGAGCAAGCAGCTCATTTAGACCATTGAGAACCCATTGGGTGTCAGTGCTCATCTGTGCTGGTCACCAACACAACCTTCGGATCCAGGAGCAGGTGCACTTTCCATACTGGGCCACTCAAACTTGTGCTTACCAGGCTTTCTTAACTGGGCAAATGCAGAGTATGCAGATGCAGTCAACAGCACAGTTGCTTCAAAGCTGTAATTCATTGTAACTGTCTTATGTGTTCTGTAGTGTTGATTCAGGCCTGAATTTGAAAAATCAATTACATTTTTTAAAAATCTTGCTGCTGTTAAAGAACTTGGTCATTATATTGTTCACTAAGTATCTAATCTGGGTTTCTACATAGATACATACCTTCACTTCTTTGAGGATCTAACCTCCCTTAAATAACCTTGCTTTAACAGTTTTACCACTCTTAAAGAATAATAGACATATTGAGACTCGTGTGAGGCTGACCCTTTGAACTTGTATCTGCAGTGCATGCATAAGTTCAAAGGGTCAGCCTTGCATGAGTCTGCCCACTCTACATGCAATAAAATATATTACATGACATAACCAACAGCCCAAAGCAAATAAGTGTGGTGTTTTTGAGAATGGCCACTGTTTATTTTGGGGCACTGTGGGGGAGTTGGATCCCATTAGTACCCAACATCTCTGTTCCAGCATGAGCTGGACATTCAAAGCTCCAAAGAGCTGAATCCTGGCTGCTTGCTTGGGGAAACGGGAACATGTTGGCTAACATCCAATCATGCAAGGAAAGAAAAGGCAAAAAAAAAAAAATTGCCCTGAAAAAATCACAATAATCAGTGTTGAGAGCAGAGAGGGGCCACATACCTTTCTATGTGTGAGGTGGAGGGACAACATGACCTGCAGAATCATGTCCTCCCTCCATCACACACACAGAAGAACTGGTGGTGGTGGTAATGGGCCGGCAGCGCCAGAAGCAGCAGCAGCAGTTGCGAGTTGGGTGGTGCAGAATGCACAGTAACAAGGTGGCATTGGGAAGCCGGGAGGCATGCATGAATCAACTGGTGCGGGCACTGTGCTGGAAACAGTGGTGGCAGGTGTGAGTTGGGTGGGTGCTGCTGGAGGCCAGAGTTAGGGATGAGATACAGCATAAAGGAAGAGAAAAAAGGAAAATGCACAAGAAATGTGTTACTGTTGTGAAAACGCCAGGTGACACATGCAGTAGTGTGGCAGGACAGAGTGTGTGTGGAGTCAGAAACAGTGGTGAGTCGAGTGGCACAGCTGGTGAGTGGTGCAGCAGCATCGAAAAGAACAGCTGCATGTGCAGAGAGGCGTGGTAGCATTGAAAACCCCGGTGGCACACACAAGTACAGTGGGGGCGGGGGAGTGGTGCATTGTTGAAAACAGCAGCAGCGGGCGCTTGAGTTGGGTGGCCCAGATGTGGGACAGCGTGGTGGCATCAAAAAAGGCGGTGGCAGGCGCATAGGGACACAGCTGTGTCACATGCAAGTAGAGTGGCAGCAGGGTGGTGAGACAGTGCAACAAATAAAGTGTATTGGCACCAAAAACAGAGTGTTCAGGCTTTCGGACAACAGCTCCACGGTTTTCGGCTTAAGGTTTAAGTCTGTGGTGAAAGAAAAAGAATCAAGTTTTCAAGTTGAAGGGAAAGAGGGAAAAATGAGAGATGAGTAAGAGTATGCCAAATTTCTCACCGTTCAATTCCGATGGTTTTTATCTGTCCTGAATGCTTCAGAGCAACGGGATTCACGAGCTCGACACGAATCAAGGTGATGTGGGAAATGACGGAACGGCGAATCAAGATTTATGCCTTACGGGTACATTTCCCCATTCAAGTTAAACCATGGCCAATACCAACCAAGATTCACATCATCACTCACACGCTGACACTGTGCTGGCGCCGGGCTCGACGTCGCTCGTCATTTCCGCGTCATCATCCGTCCTGACCTTGCACTCACTCGACACACTCAATATTCTTGGTTCTCAGCACGGCTCACAGAGCTCAGCTTCAATAAGGTTATCCTCTCCCATCTCTTCCTCTTCAAGAACTCCGTGCATGCACCCTCGCGACACTGTCCCGAATTTTAAACGAGACCAACACCATGGCCCTCTGGAATCACATTTTCTAGCAGCAAAACCACGGAAATCTGCATCCCCGAGGGTCCCAAGCTCGCCATGTGCTTCAGCTGCAATAAAAGGCTACATTAAGTCGTCAATACTGGCTGGCGACTCACGTTCTCAAACTCAGCGCGTTACCATCGAAGTTTGCGGCGCATGCAGCCGGTGATGGGTACGAGCGTGGAGGAATTAAGCGGAGGCTTTGAGTCCTGGAGGGCTGGAACGAATGCAAACACAGTAACAGTTGCACCATCCTGGAGGGTGCAAGGTACGTGGCCGATTTTTTTTTTTGCCATTGATTCTGTTCACTTTCCACCTTCTCAGTTTTCCAAAATCATCTTGGGTGGGGCCCGAATAGAAACACCAGACATCGTACGTGCTATATGTTTTATTTCTCATGCACTCTCCTTGTATGCGCTCTTATCCTCTGTTACAAGACCTAACGTGATCCATGTACATTATATCAACACTTTGAATATATATATATTCCAATCTTTCATCTGCGGACGCGCTTTCCCTGTGCGGCATCGTGCTCCGGCCCCACACACTTACAATGAATCCGCCCACCCCTGCCTCCACAGGAATCCATCCGCTTACATTTCGCAACAATGCAATGTGCGCATCGACGTTCCTTCCGGGGCTGTTGGGATGGTCCGGTGTCAATCCGTGACTTCTTGGAAGGGCGCTCGACACTGAGAGATGGATTTGGTCCGTTGTCAAATCTCAATATACCCTGCTGGTGAGGCTGCACGGGAGGAGAGGAATCGGCAGGAGGTGAGGGATTGATATCAGCAGGAGGTGAGGGATTGGTGTCAGCGGGAGGGGATGGATTGATGTTAGTGGGAAGGGAGGGATTGACGGGAGGGGAAGGATCGATGGGAGAATTGGCAGGAGGAGCAGGATTCATGGGATGGGAGGGATCAGGAAGAGACAAGGGAGGGGCCTTGGACACGGGGGGTCGCCGACAGTGGTTCTTCCTCGGCCAAACTGTTGAAGTATGCATCGGACCTGAGCTCCTCAGCAACGCGTCGGCATATTGCCATGGGGTTGAATGAATCCAAATCAACTCCAACAGTGGCTGGAAAGCCATTAGATTCAGAGACTCGTATAGGAAAAAATAATATACCGTCTGTCTGAAAATTGACTTGCTCCGGCTCAAGAGGTATTGCTGGCAGGACATTGGCAAGCCGATTGGCGTCCCCGAGGAGTTCCTGAATCGGTGCAAGGCATTCGGTGTTGGACCCCAGATAGAGCGTTGCTCGCGATGACTTCCACTGCAACGTTTTTTTGTGATGACGAAGTAAGTGCTCCGGAAGCTTGAAATAAAGTTGTTTTTCGGCCTCGATAATCTGTGGAGGCTGCATCATGACTTGATGATTCCAAAATTCGGCAAATTCAATGTAATTGGTGGCTTTCCAAGCCAACTCGGGAGATTTCTCCCGTGCTGAGGCAAGAGGGAAAGCATCAACGTGCTGCTTGAAGAATTGATACTCAGCGATGGTGTGTACGGGAATAACGGGGACAGGCGTGCGTTGCCGAAGCTGGATGTATCGATAGACATTGCATGGTTTTGTACAAAGGCGAGTGAGGACACGATCGTTGTGATGTGGAACAGCTTGGAGATTCAAAGATGGAAGCTGTGGGATGGCAGCTTCTTTCGCAATGGTAGCTGCGATTGGAATTATACCAAAGGATTCAGATGTGGCGATCCTGGTAGCGAGGAGCCTGGGAACCGTAACCGAAGGCTCGATACCAAGATTGAGTGCTCTCTCAACGAGGTCATCTGAAAGCCAGACATCATAGTGGCCGAGCCATTTCTTTCCGGTGCGATTATAATGACCGATCTATTTTCCAAAAAAAATTAGCAAGAGGCAAATAAGAGAAAAGATTCAAACTTGCACTGCGGTTACGTCGAAGGAACCAATTACCAATAGTGGCTTCCGCAAGTTCTGGCGAGGCGCGAAGCGACCCGAAGACCCGACGGACCAACATATGTACTCCGCCCTCCACCGAATTTGTCCCGCGGACTGTGCGATAGAGTGTCAGTCCATCGCGATCCTTCCCTCTCACATAATAGAGCTATGCCAGGTGGGTCCGACACGAAGCCAAGTCGAACGGTCTCAAGCAAATTATCGACAGTTTTTCGAGCTTCCTTGGAGAAGAAGAGATGCTCTCGACCCGGTGACCGCTCAACTGAGTCGCGAACGTCTTTGAAACTGTTGAACAGCACCTCCAGGTCAGCCGCTAGTTTCTCTGGTGGAGAGATGTATCGCCGAATCCGTCGATTGAGTGCCGACCTTTTTGGCACGGATAGCATATTCCCACTTGATATTTTTGGTCTCCAAAACTGCCCGTACCTTCGCCTCGTCATCTTTGTCTCGAATGAAAATTGTTTCGCTGAATTGGTGAGCGAACTCATTGAATACTGAATGTTTTTTGGAGAGCAGGCACAGGAGGCGGTCCATAAAATGTAATGCATCGTCAAGAACCCGAGATGCGAGAGTGTCGCCAGCGGCAGCTTGCCGGATGATCCCCTGGGCATGTCGAATCGCCTCGATGACAATTTCTTCCATTGATTTACCAGGATCGTCATTGTCGAAAGAATCCTGACATCTCTTGTAAGTAAATGTAGGATATTCATAGTGAATGATTGCATACTACGTCTTCCTCTTCGTCATCTCTGTCATTCTGAGGATCCAGACTAGAAGATGACATCTGCGGCGAGTGAGGTGCACTGGATGGGTTTATTGTTACTCGGCTGTCACTGATATGCACGTCGTTGTCCAGTGGTTGAGATGTAGGTGCATTCATCGGAGCTGGCACTCCTAGAGATGGGTCATAGTCTGATGGGTGAGGCGGAGTGGGAGAACGAGACCGGAGAGTCCGAATTTGGACTACGGCGTGCCCACCGTGATCCATGAGCCATTGGAGCGTTTGTGAGTGTCTCGCGATGATTTGGCCGGGTACAAGGAGTTTTGTGAGCTTGATGACTGTCGAAGCGGTGGTGATCTTCATTGGGCTGTCCGGGTTGGATGGCGATGGCCATAGTCCATTGTGAGCAACAAGCTCGCCTTCAGCAAGAGCAGCTTTGCCGATGACGAGGGTTACGAGCTGCCCCGCACAAATTTGGGATGGCTGGAGAGGTAAACCAACCGAGTCAATCTCCATTAACCTCCGATAAACCTCTGAAATGCAATTCACTTCCTGCGCAAGTTTCGTGACGTCGTCCTCGGTTACGTCTTTATTCCAGTCGTGTGGCTGATATATAAGAAAAGTCGGGAAGTGATTGCTTTAGAATCGTTCCAGCAAGAGTCGGGAGTGGACTAGTAGCATCTGACACAGCTCCTTTCACTTTGGCAACATGGGACAGGTCAACAATGCTGGTGTTAATGAAATCGGAGTCGGGTATGGACCACGCAGTGCTGATCAACCCCATGGACTGGCGAATATGAGGGCCGATCTTTACAATACGCTTGTTCGTTAAAATGGCAAGAAGGCAGGCTGGAACGTGAGCTTTTGATTTGATATGTGTTACCTGAAATTCTGCTTGAATATATTTCTTGGTACGATAATGAAATCTTACTTGAAAGACGTAGGCTTTTTTGGAGAAACATATTTGAATGATATTGAGAGCACCCGCACTGGACTTGATGGCAAGCAAAATAATAAGAGATTCTGTCGGAGGTAGCGATGCCAGAGCTTCGAGCATCCCATCACATGCAGAATCAATCGCTGTCGGCGAGCTGAAAAAATTGATAGGCATGCTGGATAGCTTGAACGGTGGAAGATTGCCGAACGGATCAAGCACAATATGTTTGACATTTTTGCATAGCGCAGGATTAACGGCCTCGTGGAATGTCCGTTCAGCTGTAAAGATATATCAGTATTCTCTGGATATAAAATGGTGGCTCATACCTCGTGGATTATCGGTGTACATCAGCTGTGTCTCGGGATGACCATGATGCCGAAGCTCGGTCTGCATGCGTTCAAAGAGTTCACGGAGTGGCGGGAAGCCCTGGGTGAGCGTAAATGCATAAGCTCTGACTTCCTCGTCCGAATTCACGATTGAATACATTGCTGCGTGAATTGGTTCGCCACCGGGTAAACAACACTGATGGTCAATGGTCTACCGACAATCAGAGAATGGGAAGGGAAAGCAAAGAAAGCACACCTTATATGTATGATCTGCCTTGATGATGGTCGCAGGGAGCGACGACATGACTCGGTCCATCAGAATACGATGGACCGAGAACCAGGCGGTGAACATAGCTTTGAAGTAATGCCTAGATGGCGCGTACCCCGCATAGCCCATAGGATCATTGAATGCTGAGAAGTGGGGAATTTGTTTGGGTCCACGAAAGCCAAAATGTTGTGCAGCACAGTAATAGATAGTCTCGAGACGATCGTGATGCAGAGTTTTGAGTTCTCGCACCATCTTTGAGAAAGGTTCGGCACCAAAGTGGCCAGCAAATGTTGCTTTCATTACATCTAGCTGGCTGTTGTCAAGACCGCCACGAGCACTGAGAGAAGCTGTTGAAAATGAGTTTGATATCTAGCTGAGAAAAAAATCATTTCACCAGGAAATGCCCTTTGTACAAACTCAGGCAGCTGGCGTACAATCCAAGGGTCACTGCCCTGATAACTCTTGCCACATCCGGGATCATTTCGGCGGCGTGTAGGACATAGGTAGCGATCTGTGAGAAGAAAATAGTCGGAGCCAGACAATGTGCTAATTCGACGAGCAATTGGGTCCTCATTGTAGCCTGGACGAGAAATTGAGTGAAATCGAAGTAAAAGAGAAGGAATTCACCATTTAGAATGAGGCGAGCCCCGCATTCACACTTGTATGAGTCCGGACGGCCCGGCAAAAAATGTGGCAGCCAGACAAAGATTGGTAGAAGGTAAAGGCAGTTTGGACGGAAGCCAGTGACAGCGGCACGTTTGAGAGCAAAAATGGGGTCAATGGGTCGTACCCACAACTGCCCATCCTTGTAGCAGCGCGGAATCTTAAGTCGACCAGTGGTTTCCTTCACAATCTGGTCCAAGGTTGCCTTGACCCATTGGTGGTTATCGGAATAAACCCTCGCTTCATGTTCCTCTGTTTCCTTCTGTGCAATATCAGGATCTGTCGAGTCATCTTCCTCCTCTCCCTCATCTTGATCCCCCAAACTTTCATCGAATATCTTCTCGCTATTTTCCAGAGGACTGTCAAGGCTAATAGTAGCCAGATCCTTGTTGAGTTGAGTGATTGCTGCAGTCCCTGAGGGCCGCGTCTCGGGCACGATCGAAGACGCATCTAATTATGATGCACAGGAGTGAGCTGCGCAGGATATCACAACAAATTTGTTCACCTCGCTGCCCAACGACCTGTAATTGTTGTGAAACACGAGGACTAAAAAAACCCGGCACTAGTTGATGTATTTGCGACTGGACCTGTCGCGCGCGCCTGAGTAGTGCGCTTAGGTGATGAGGCTGAGCTTGTGGTATTGTTAATTGTTTGCAGTTGTGCATGTCGGACCTTTTGTGAGCGTTTGGGTGCTGGTGATTCAACAGTACTCTTTTTTTCGACCGGAGCCAGGACGTGGTCCACCCCAGTTTGGGTTTTTGTTTTTCCTTTTCTCCTTCTTGTCTTTCGGCATCAAATGCGGTAATAGACGCATCCAAAAACCCGAAGTCGAGCGTGCCGCCAAAAAAGAGCTGAGTAGAGTTCGCGCAGACAGAGAATAACGCGTCGTTGACACGGAAACAAAGAGAAAGAGCGGCGAGCATATTCGACGCGCTCGTCATGTCGAGGAATGAAGACTACCAAAAAGAGATGCATTCCGTACGCAGGATCATACAGGATCACGGCGTGAGCCGCGTGGCTATGCGACCCAAATCGAGTTAAGCCACGATTACGTGACTTAAACCAACCACAGGCTTAAGCCTTGAGCCCGGTTTTCAGGGTTTTGGTCAAGTATATCGAGCCGTTATTCAAGCGGAGTTGAGTCGCAGAGATTTGCGGGGCCATGGTGGGCACTACAGCCCCGAGTCAGAAGGCGTTTGCTTTATCGTACTCATCTGAAAATCTCCCATCCATGTTTGTCCTCATGACCCATACTCAGCTATAGAGGACAACATCATTCGCTTCCGAGGATATTCAACCGCTCTAAAGATAGTCTCACGAAAGCTCATGCGCGAGCGGGGGAAGTGCTTGTAACCAAGAGCCACCAATATTGCATTGTGGCGCACTGCTCTCAAAGCCGTATGATCATCTGTGCGAATACCTTCTCAGCAAGCAAACATTATTGCATCCACACAACAAGTGACTTTCCGTGATATAAAAGATATAAGAAGTGAGATTACATTAGCACCCAACTGCTAAAATTCAAGCGGGCGGTGTTTTTGCAGCCTTCAAGCTGGTCCATTTCCTGATGCAAAAATGCACAATTCCTGGGCCCCAGGTGAACGCGATAGAAATTATGTAATAGGCTGCGCTCAAGTTGCGCCTTAAGTCCGCTCGTAAGAGCTTGGGAATAAATCTGTACGAGTATCGCGCCCACGCGCCCAGAAAATGCGGCCACCCACGTGATCGCGTTTCAAACTCCGCCGGGCGTAGTCCCACCGGCACCACTTCTGAGCTGTGTTGCTTGCTCATCGTTGCCCGTGTGCACTTCAGCATCGATTCTGAATTACTTGCTTAATTTCAGTCCAACTCAAAGAGTCAGAGTCGAACTTACTGAATGTCTGGTAAGTACATGCGTCTCAGACTCGCAGTCTGCCTCCGCAATTGCCTGGCCCACGGACACCTTCGCCAACGACCTCTCCGTCGTTTCACGCCTTGGAGATATTGTCCCGCGCACGCACCGGGCGCACCAGGCTGGGCAATCACCTCTGCGCTAATGAAGAATGTTGGGCCACTGCATGGGTGGAGTACGAGTTGGTGGGCAAGTGCTGAGGCACGGTGACTTGTCGTACTCGCTACCGGGTGCGTCTCTGCCTCTCTCCATTTCCTCTCATTTTTATTCATTCATTGACGATGAAGGAATTAGCGGCGACGCAGCCAACTCCTCCCCACGAGCTTCCTCGCGCTTCACACCGCCCTGACTCCTTGCCCTCGCCATGCCAAACGGCGACGGCTTGCCTCCCCGCGCACCCTGAAGTGAAGACAAACTTGCTCTTCGCTGTACGGCGCATACGGACTGTCTCGCGCGCAGCGGTGCGTGCCAGCTCCTCCTCGATACGTGCGGAGTTATGGAAAGGAGGGACGTGGTGCCGGCGGAGAGCGATGCAGAGCGCCGAGGGCGTGGGGAGGCTTGTGCTGGGGAAAGGGCGGTGCTCGAGGAAATTGAAAAGCATTGTAAGTTGAGTTTCATTTTCTGCTTCGCGTACTTTCTGCGTTCGTCAATTGTACGGATGAAGGAAACTGATGTGTTCTTGCAGGCGACCTTCACGTATCGAAGAACCTTATGAAGGATATCCCAACGCAACCGCGTTTGCTGAAGATAATAGGACTCCCACGCCTATCATATTCTCGATTCATCTCGCTGTATGTTGACCTGCTTCGCTGTGTCCACCATCAAATCATACACTTCCACCGAAGCGCTCTGCGTAGCGATAACCACGCCCGCCATGCATCATGTGCGTTCCTTCTCTTGTTCCTCCGCCCTTCTTCACATTTGCTTCTCGATTTGGTATATTGATAGAACCCCCATAGAGATCTCCAATCGGAAATCATCCAGGTTCTTTGTTTATAGTATGTGGTTCAACTGGTTCAACTGTTCAATTTGTCGAGTACATGCTTTGAATCTGCAGCATATGCCTTGTCGTATTCCAATTCCTACGTTAATTCTGCCCCCCGGGCTGCGATTATTACTGTAATTCCACACCATCTTTCGTGTCTGTTTACTTTTAGACACCAACATGGTTAAGCGTATCTTACGTTGCGGAACGCGTCCGACTCTCACCCTGCCATCCAGGGGAAACAATCATGTGGTGCTTCGGGCAAAAATTGAATGTGTCCCAGGCCGCATTTCCGTAGGATAATTGTGCGGGATTAGTTGTCCTTCTGCGCAGCTGGCTTGCGATCGGTAAACGCTGTAAGCCGGCAGTGCGCCGTATGTTAGCGTACGAATTTGGGACAAGTCGGCGCGGATGCGAGCTCGGACGCGACGCCAGCGTCCGAGCCGCCTTCGGTAATTACTCACATTATATATAGCCACGTAGCACACGACGCTCTTCGTTCCGCCCACATCCGAGGCCGTGAACGAAGAGCGTACGTCGGACGCGTCCACTCTCATTATATTTCTCCCACTCATACTTACATTATACCTATAGTAATAAGCATATTATCTAGGTAAATAATCTACTGGTTCCACCCACATCCGAGGCCGTGAACGAAGAGCTAATAAGCATATTATCTAGTGTCCGCACACCGACGGAACACGGCGCACATCCAGCGCCTTACACACTCCTTCCCACGCCGATCCCTCCAGCTGCTTTTGACACCACCATCTTTAACACCGTACAAGTGCTGACAGGTTGATCCTGCACATAATTATTGTGCTCTGGATTCTTGATCTAACCGCGGTGGTCTGGGCAAAAGAGGCCTCCGCTTCGCTCCGGATCAAGGGATGTCCACCTGCCATTCTTCCCAAATTTCCATTGATGCCGATGATCAACCTTCTATATTCAGTACCTACACCATGCCTTTATTGCCCTCCACATCCAGTGATTCCATCGGATAGTCCGGATCTGCGTTGGTGTGCACGGCTCGTGTGATATTGATCGCAAAGGACGGGAGGGGGTTACTACCAGGCCCATTGGGTAGACTCGAAGGAAATCTCCCCTCCTTCTGAGCCCGGCTTAGTCCAACACGGGCATAAATAAGCATGCACGAAATGCCCGTCATGGCCGGCCAACAATCGGCCACAATGAATTGAAGATTGGATCGAGACAGATAGCTGGCCAAGAAAAACGTAGTCCATACTCTGCCAACCACAGTCAGTCATCAGATGTAGGTCTAGAGGGAAACATTCTCTGACGTATAGAGGGCGGCACTTTCAACGATGATGATTAAAACAGACTGTGTCAAGTTAGCGAGAACGAGAACCGAAGCAAGATGCGCTGTGCTCTCACTTTCAAACTTGGGCCTCCGTATTGCTTAATTGCACGTTCCTGATTCCAAATCGGCCATGCGATAAAGGCTACACTCATGATTAAAAGGCGGATATGCACGAAATTCCGGGATAGACTTGCCTGTGCTGTAAACATTGGTGCTATCGGGGATACACAACGAGTCCGGAAACCGAAAGATTAAATGCAGCGTACCAAAGGGTGAAAACCGTATCACTGGTGATCCACCGACCAGCTTCAGATAAAAATACGTTTTGTCCTGGTTTATATCGAGTGAACTGGTATGTTATTCCGACACCGGACGCTGTTGAGTGGTTAGAGAGGGACTGCAAAGTATGTCCAAGCGAACCAGTAACGCCAGTTAACAAGACAGCTGGAAATAGTATAACATAGTTGTTGTGACCCCACACGATCCAGAGACGATGAATCTGAGGTGAATGTGCTCATCAGCAGTTCACCCGAAGATTCACGGAAACTACACACAATGGTAGCATCACCGATGGCCAGCGTCGTTACTAAGAATCCCGTTTTCACCACCTCTGTCGTTTGGGAGAGGTCTCCATAGAATCCCAGAGGTCCTAACGTGTCTGCGAGATAGATGAATGCCAAAAACCCTCGATCAACAGTGAGAATCCAATGCTACCTCGCAGTCTGAGCATGATCTTCAGCAGCGAGGATAAACACCACTTACCCCTGTAATTGTGATCAAAAGCATGAGGGCTCCAACGAAAATTGGGGACGAGTACGTCGGTGTTCCTCGCCGCCCGGAGCCCGCATTTTGACCGAACGTAAGCCAAAGCGCCGTGACCGTGAGGACCAAGTATATCCCGTACAAGCAGCTCTCTAAGGCGACAGTGGCGAGACCGACGGGAGGGAGGGAGATATCCAAGACCATGCCAGCTCGAAGATGATGGCAGCCCTGGATCAAGTTTCTCTTTGTACACGCACGGCTGTCACGCGGAAAGTTCCATTTCAAGCCACCATCAAGAACATCTTTGTGGTTGAATGATTGATCGGGTTGTCAACGGAAACTGGCTGACTCGACATAAGTAGTCTCATGATTTTTCGTCTCATAAAATAAAGTGCCCGCCGATATCAAAGAGTTCATACTCCAACGAACGCACTAGCATGTCTGATACCGATTCAACTATGTATTACTCGATGTTGTGACCGTGTCACAGTTCTCTGTTTGGGAGAACCATCTCGGTCAGATATCGTAATGCCGGAAACATCACACTGGTTCTGTGTCCGCTCAACGGGTTATTACCATTGATAAGGACCTATCCGCCCCATGGGCGGGAAGGATGGTGTAATGAACATGACTGATCGGTCCGCGGTGAGCGCCAGCCCGGGGTCACAAATTTGGAAAGCTTGAGCCTGAAATCGAATGCGACGCCAGATGGGTTGAACTGTCTGCAGGTAGGAGTAGGTAGCATCATATGGCACGGTCCGAATAACGAACGCCGAGCCCAAATTATCCCGTTGTACAAAACAAGCTAATTTTAAAAGTACACCATCGGTCCAGGCCTCCATCCTGCCATCTAAACCGGGATATCGAACGAGACAACTCGGCGCCGTCGATGCCCATGAGATCGGTGCAATAACAATCCTGTGCCGCGCACTGCCATAACTGCATTCCTATGCGCTGCCGAACTCACCCAGACTCTCGAGCCCTCGCGCGCAGTTTCCTTCTGCTAGTTACATATCTCGTTTCATGTTTGCTTACAAAGGAAAATTCAACATTGATACCTGTGTTCGCGCCCGAATAATACAAGTATGTTGTCCCGGTCACGGAGCCATTTCCGTCACCCATTACACAGGTCGGCGAAGCTCGAAAGTTGAACAAGAAGTAAATTGGGGGAAGACTCGGATGTGAGAATAAACGGACAGGAGATACTGTAGATCATCAAATTTGATCTTACACTCTAGTAACCAGCCTTCAGACATTTGCCTCTGCTTCGAACGTGGATGCAAAGGAATATGTGCGCTATTGGTGTTAAGATCAAATCAACCTCGCGCACAAAGAAATTTGGATTGACGAAAGCTCCCGAAGACCTCAGCGCAATTGCCCGGGACAATGGTGGTCAGAGCAACGTGATTAGAATCGGAAGAGCCAGCAGTTGCTCCGCCCTACCACGCGTCAATCGTATGGAGAAATCTGTTGAGTATTTGACGTTGCTGTGCTCAGTCCTCTAGAGGCGGACTTCGTGACACCATTTTGATGCAGTGGACTGTGGAACCATTAGCTCATGTGTGATGAACTTGTACTTGTGCCTAGCCTACCTAAAGCCTGGGCCATGAACTAGGAATCAGAACGATCCTCTTTCTTTGGGAACCTGGTCCATAAATACCAGGAGAAAAATCGTCTAACATTGATCGTGAACACGAACCAAGTATCGATAGTTCCCATTTGAATATCGCTTCATTGATATAAACCACAATCTTGATGATTTCCCAACGCGTGATACGTCATTGACGCGTTCATCTGACGCTGACGCGAGCCACTCGCAAGCCGCGATACAATCACGTGACCGTGCGGCAAAACGTGCCGACATAACGCTGTGACACTCGTGACTCACCGCGCACGATCGTCGGCGGTGACCCCGCCGGCCTCAGCGCTGCTCACGCCGTGCTTCAGCGCGGAGGATCTGCTCTTCTCCTCACCATCCGCCTTTCCGCGCGTGATGTGCTCCACCACCAACCCATCACTCTCACGCGTGACAGCGAGCTCGTCCCAGCGGCAAGTCAGCGACGTACAGTCAGCTCGTGGGGTCGTCGTTGCTCGAGGCGGTGGTCTCTGAAACGATCACAGGGGGCGAGTGCTGCAGGGACGCTGTGAAGGAAGGCGGATGGAAATGGGTAAATTTATTGGTAGGAGGAATCTCACGAAAAGATAACGGTTCATGTATTTCTAAGCACTTATGCAGGTGCAGAGTCTTCTCAGTACTACCGAATCGGCCCGCACGCGCGAAATCTGATTGGTCGATTCGTATCGCGTCGGCTTTCAAACAATCACAGTCCTACGAGGCTTTTGCGCGGCCATGAAGACGCCTGAGCGATATAAGCTCCCACCCAGCATTCCATCTGTTCTTCCGATTCCACATGCCTCTCCCTTCCGACCAGAAGCTCATATCGCTCAGGCAAGTACACTATTCCCCTAGCCGTTAAGCACTCACCAGTCGCGACCACAGCGAAGACATTATCGCGCAACTGAATGCGATATTCGGGTTACACCCCGGATTTCGCCCCGTCCATGCGCGCGGCAGCATCCTCACAGGCTCCTTCACCCCAACGCTGGACGCGAGCAGCCTCTCCACCGCCCCGCACTTGAATCGCCCATCCACACCCATCACGCTGCGGTTCTCTAGCTCGACTGGGCTCCCCGCAATTCCAGACACCGACCCGCAGGCGCAGCCCCGCGGCATCGGGCTGCGCTTCCACCTCGGCGACCATGTGCACACGGACGTCGTCGCGCACTCCACGCCGGCGTTCCCCGTGCGCACCGGTGCAGAATTCCTCGAGTTCTTCCGTGCGGTGGCAGCAGGCACTGTGGGCGAGTTCCTTGGGACACACCCCGCCGCGCGCGTGTTCGTTGAGACGCCCAAGCCGTTTCCGAGTAGTTTGGCACATGAGGCGTATTATGCGCTGCATGCCTTCAAGTTCACCAATGGCGAAGGCACGAGCAGGTTCGGGCGATATACAATTGTCCCCGATGCGGGACTGCAATATCTCGACGAGGCCGCTCTCGCATCCGAGGGCTCGAATTATCTGTACGATGAGCTCGCAGAGCGCATCGCCCGCGGGCCAATCACATTTCAACTCCATTGCCAGATTGCCAACGAAGGAGATGTTACCGACGACGTGACGGTTCATTGGCCAAAGGATCGCGCTACGGTGAATTTGGGGACAATCACGTTGACAAGCCTGGTTGCAGCGGGCGATGATCGCGAGGGGCAGAGAATTATTTTCGATCCAGTTCCACGCGTTGAGGGTATCGAGGAGTCGGGGGATCCCTTGTTCGCGGTGCGGGCGGCGGTTTATCTTATGAGTGGGCGCCGCAGACGCGTTGCTGGGGAAGCAGGAGCCAAATAATCCATTACGTTCGTAAACTGTTATGTCCTGCCCTTGGTGTTTAACGATTGTCAAAGCCTCACTGCACTGTGCCAGGATCTCCGACTCATCGAGAAATTCAGAGTCCATAACGGACAGTTGCGGGAGACCGATGAAATTATGACGTGAATGAACAGAATTCTGTACGCGTCCACAGACAAGGTGCAAATGCATATGTGACGTGCTCAGCTAATACTTCACTCGTACTGCAGTCTGGGAGCCTGCAATAGGGTTCCGGTGAAATAGTCTTTGGTCTCTGAAACGGGGAGAATTTCAGACGGTCTTCTAAATCCGAACGTCGACAAAGTGTGACTCCAACAATTTATCACTTGAATTTTTGTTTCGCCCGTGAAAGCTGGTCCGCAAAGGCAGTGCAGCATCACGGTGATAGCCGGACATTGATTCCTTTGGTCAGCTCCACTGCGCCACTGGCCAGCTTCTCCGCGCACCGCAGCGACGCCGTACCGATTGTGAAGCATCCGTGCGCACTTTGAATCCGTCCCATTTCAGTCAACCACGGATACTTCAATGGACGTAGTCAATGTCTTTTTTCTCCTGTCGTCTGTGTCTCTCCTGCTCCTTTCCAATCGCACAGCAATGCGGAAGCCAACTCAAAGCCAACTTGACCCTTTCAGTTTTCACTCAGGAGCCGCTTTAGCTACCTTAAATGGACTGTGTCTCGCTGCGTTCTTGCTTTAACACCATCCATGAACGGGCACAACGGCAGCAGCTATGTCCCTCTGCTCCAAATCGTGCTCGCCTGGGTCGCCGCGCTCGCACTTGCCGCCGGCCACCACGCATTCTGCGCGGCTCTGACTAACACCATACCGTCAACTGCTGCTACTCTCCGCTGGAACTCCCAGGCAGGTGCCTCTGCCATCAACAACGCTTTCGCTCATCTCGTGTCTGCTGCGCTTGGAGTCTCAGCGGGGACAGCGTTCCTTCAGTGCGCATGGAAAGTGGTGCGCAAGCGTGCGCTCACTGTCTCTGGCCTGGATGCGCTGTGGTCTTCGCGGACGAGTATGTCGGCGTTCTTGTCCGGCGATTTTTGGAAGAACGCACGTGGAATCGTCATGGTCTCCGCTATAGCCTGGGCGTTCCCGCTCATCGTTACTTTTGCACCGGGTACATTGACCGTGGGGACAAGTATCGTCACGACCTCCAGCGGTTGTCTAGTCCCTGCCTTTGACTTTGGCTCTTCGGCTTTGCTTCATGATGGTATGTATATTATTTGCGTTTTCTTTCTATGTGCATCTCTGGATTCTGAGCTGTAATATGCAGAGCTCAATTCCGTTTCAAAGATTTATTTGCGGCCATCTTCGCTGGCGTTGCGGGTGGTCGGCGCCACGATTCTCGGCGGCCGGCCACTTCCCCCAGCGTCTCCGTGCGGGAACTGCTCTTATCTGATTTCGACCAGCGCTCCCTCATTTTCCTGCTCGCTGGGAGCTCAGAATTCCGATGCTCTCACTTGGCCGGAGCAGAGTGTATTATTCGATCCTCCGCCTTATGTCGCCGTAAATCTTGACATCACCCCCTCGGTCAATGCGTACACTGGCTGGGACTTCGAGGCGGAGTACACGGACTACACGTCTTGGGGGCCCGCCGATGGAGGAACCAATATCACCTGCATCGTGTACAATTCAACGTATCACTTGAACTACACTTTCGTCGGCTCCACCGCCTCTGTCTCGATCGAACAAATTGACCAGCTGCAGCCCGCGAGCCAGCTCACCGACCCCGATGGAGATTTCCTTCCAGACCAGCTCATCCACACTGCAGGGTTCAACGCCACCGCGAACTACTACGCCGTACTGGCGACCCTGTACTCGTACCTTGTCGGTAACATCACCGTCTTTGAAACCGGCGACTCCATCAACTTCGCGTACAACCCCACGAGCCTTGCGCTTCCCGAGACCGCACTCGTGTCGTCCCCGTCGTCCGTTCTCCCGGCGGGTAACTTGACCTGGAATGCAAATCCAACGGAGGCAATGCAATCTCTCTTGCAGAACATCTCCCTCTCGATCCTCACCGGCTCCTTCGACGCCACACAAACCACGCCCACGACGTGCGTGTACACCGACACGCTCCCGTTCTTTACGTACCATCCCCACCGGCTCTGGCTGATCTACGCGCTGGGGCTGGGAGTGACGCTTCTGTGCGATTTTGTAGGTATGATCGCCCTGGCACATAACGCCAGAGACGGCGTTGGCGCAACCAAGGGCAGATTCAGCGACTTTTTAAAAGCGACGAGGAATGGGGAGTTGGACGCGCTTTTGGATTTGCAGAAGGATGAGGCAGAGCGTGTGAGATTGAAGTATGGGCCCGTGCGAAGCGAGGGTGGACGGTATGCATTTGCGAGGCGGGAGAGTTTGTATGAGACTGATGGTGGGAAGGAGCGCCAAAGGGATTCGCCGCTGTTGACATGAGCAGACCTATGTAGCATGTGTTGGGGAGCTTGGAATATAGAACATTGGACAGGGGCGGAGTCGAGCATCATGCGACCTGCCGGATATACACGTTCGCCGCTGAGTCGTTTGAACTCAGAATTGGCGCTTGAATCTCCCGCGGAGAAGCTACTTCAAGTTGGTAACTTGCACTTTGAAAGAACACAAATCTGCACTGTCTTGAATTCAACGAACGTTCGCCAATGATTCAGAGCGAACGTCGCAGAACAGACCTCGAAACGCCGAAACACAAGAACGGTCACGTGTAAAGCGTCTGCACGTTTAACTTTAAACAAACTAGATGTGACCCGTGCCTTCGGCGCGGAGGTTCCCGCATGCTTATGGCTCGTCGTCGGACGCTTCGTTCGACGGCTCGCTAGCGCTCGCCGCCGAACTCGCGCCCTCCTCCTCGCACCCGGGGATATCAGGAAGTCACGGGGACCCCGTGACCACCCCATGACTCTCCCGTGACCACCCCGTGACTTCGTGTTTTTAAGTTATTGATTGCCGGAGACCATGGAGATCCAACGGAAGTGCGGCACGATTACATGGGAATAATTACGCGGACAGCGCATTAGAAACAACTCGACAACGCACAAAACAAGTTAGACCACCTCTGAAGCCGCTAGTGAGCGGTGCTTCGAAAGTGGAGGACGAGAACAAAAATCCCGCCAACGAAGCTGGTCTGCAGGCCCCTATTTGAATGTGGATGACTCACGCTGACTCGTGAAGATGCGGATCAAAAGTATTGATCTCTTGGCGTCAAAACCATACAAAACAGCGACACGCCTCGTTCTTCGCCACTACACTCCAATCCACGATGTTCCGTGTCGGCTTCGTTCCTGGTTGGTCTCATCAACGCCTTCATTTTGATTGAACACAGGCTCAGTTCGATGCAGTCGTGCTCGTCTCCACGGCGATAGGTTTCAAGCTCTACAGCATGGCGCTTGTCGAACCACCCATGGGTCCACTGATTGCGGGGTATCTTCAATCATGCACTTATTCTCAAGAAAACCCATTCCACGACTTTATATGTGTTATTGAACCATTTTTCCAAGATTTGGTTGGCAATGACATCGGCAAGAGCTTCCTCACCGCGTTTGGTACCGCAGGCGCAGTACGTCGATTTCTTCCCATTTTTTCTCTTACAATCAACAAGCACGTAGGTTATGTCCACATATTTGTTTGTCAAGGGTGGAGAGCCCGGTCGCTCAGTGCTGTTCTCTCCGCTCATCACCATTGCACATACGCTCGCAGGTATGCATTTCGCACCTACCAATTGTTGTTCAGCTCTGAAGTCATGCGCACAGGCCAGGTATTCGGAGCCGGCATTGTCGGGCCCATCGTTCTCCCCGCGCTCTTCGCAATCTCAAAATCACTTGCACCTCTGAATGCACGTTCATCCCCGCCATCCTACGCATACACCATGACCCTTCTCGTGATGCAATTCCTCGTTTTCATCCTGTCCATCTTGCTTTCTGCAATCCCGCCCACGAATCCAAACTGGCGCTTCGTCAACTACGCTTTCCAGGGCTTCCCGCTTCTCTTTCTCCCCCTGGCGTTCTTCCCGCACACGTCTGCGGCAGCGCGAAAAACTGCACCCACCCCCACAGCGAGCATTTTGGCATTCACGTTCTTCAAATATCTCTACGCGCCGTTGTGGTGGATTACCCTCGCGCAGGGGCTCAACGCGTATTTCAGACAGGGACAAGATTTCAGTCTCTCGTGCTACTTCATAGCGCTCGATTTCATGGGTTTCATCATAACCTTTGTGGGGATATACGCTGTGGAGGTGATGGAGGGTCCGGAGACGGTCATGAGCGTGCCGCGGCTGGTTGGCGGTTTGCTGCTGACGGGCCCGGCGTCGACGATGGCGACGTATTTTGAAAAGCAGCAGAGATTGGTGGTGGTGCACGCAGAGGCGGAGCGGACTGCCAAGCAATGAGCGAGTGGGCCTGTTGAAGAATGAATGATTGGTTGTTAGCGGGTGTCTGTCGACGAGAATTAATTGTCTGCCCAGTGTTCCGCAGCGAAGGAAAACAACCTTTAAAGTATAGATCTGTTTAGCCCTCATTGTCGCGAAGTCCTACAGATTATTAGATACGTAAACCTATACAACGTCTAGGCAAACAGCTGCTTGAGCGAAGGAATCTCCGATCCCTTAAGGACTCAGCCTAAATTAGCGTAGCTTGAAAAGCAGTCAACTGTTGCACGGCCATCAAAACCTGTTGAGGGGGCGGTTTCCGCACGTAAGACGCGGTGGAGATGGAAGGGAGATCGCTCGAGGATGTCGGCTATGTTTGTTTCAGTACCACATGAACTTGCGCCAACGAAATTCGGGACATCTGGCGCAGCAACAATACCGACCCTTTCCGTTGATGCCCAAACATATCATTGTTGCCAACTCTCTAGCTACACCATGCCTTTAGTTCCATCTACGTTCAATGAATCCATCGGATAATCAGGGTCCACGTTTGTGTGCACGGCTCGTGTGATATTGACCGCGAAGGACGGTAGGTGGTTACTACCAGTGCCTGTAGGCGCACTGGAAGGGAATATCCCATCTTTCCGGGCCCAGCCCAATCCAACGCGAGCATGAATAAGCATGCATGAAATTCCCGTCATCGCTGGCCAGCAGTCGACCACAATGAATTGAAGATTGGATCGAGACAGATAACTGGCCAAGAAAAAAGTGGTCCATACTCTGTAAACCGAGGTAATCAACAACTGCAGGTCGGGATAGAAAAGTTGCTGACGTATAGAGGGCGGCACTTTCAACAATAATGATCAAAACAGACTGGGTCGAATTAGCGAGAACGATAACCAATGTGGTGTGCTCTCACTTTCAAACTTGGCCCCCCGTATCCTTTGATTACACGACCTTGACTCCAAAGTCGCCATGCAATGAAGGCTGGGTTCATGATTAAAAGGCAGTCATGCACAAAAACTCTTGGATAGACTTGCCTGTGCTATAGACATTGGTGCTTTTGGGGGAACATAATGAGTCCGAGAGACCGGAAGACGAATCCAACATACCAAAGCGTAAAAACGGTATCGCTGGTGATCCAACGACCAGCCTCAGACAAAAATACGTTTTGTCCTGGTTTGTATTGAGTAAACTGGTATGTTATCCCGGCACCGGACGCTATTGGGTCGTCAGAGACGGATTGTGAAATACTTTAAAACGAACCAGCAACCCCAGTTAGCAATGCAGCTGGAAATAGAATGACGTAGGTGTTGTGGCCCCACACGATCCAGAGACGATAAATCTGAGGTGGATATACTCATCAGAAGTTCACCTGAAAACTAGACGCAGACGTCACACACAATCAAAGCATCGCCGATGGCCAGCGTCGTTACTAAGAATCCTGTCTTCACCACCTCGGTCGTTTGGGACAGGTCTCCATAAAATCCCACAGGTCCTAGCGTATCCGCGAGATAGATGAATGCAAGAAACCCTCTATCAACGGTGAGAATCCAATGCTACTTTGCAGCTTGAGCATGATCTCCGGGAAGAATAAGCATAACCTACCCCAGTGATTGTAATGCAAAGTAGGATTGCCCCAATAAAAGTGGGGGAGGAAAACATTGATGCACCTCGCCGCCCGGTACGCGCATTTCGGCCGAACGTAAGCCAAAGCGCCGTGATCGTGAGGACCAGGTATACGCCGTACAAGCAGCTCTCTAAGGCGACAGTGGCTAGACTGACGGGCGGAAGAGAGACGTTCAAGACCATACGAGCTCGAAGATGATGGCAGCCTTGGCTATAGGTTCTCTTTATACACGCATATCTGTCCAGTGGGAAGTTACATTTTAAGCCATCATCGAGAACATCTTTGTGGTTGAATGATTGATATGGTTGTCGACACGGGAACTTCCAGTTTGACTCGACATATTTGTTACGATTTCTGTCTCATTAAAGGACCCGCCGATATTAAAGACTGTCCGGAAGTTACGTTGTTCATACTCCCGCGACCACAACAGCATGTCTCCTACCGATTTAACCGTAGCATCGGGTGTTCCTCTGAATGTGTGAGCCGTGTGATAGGGGCAGTAGCGTGAGAGAACATCTGGTCTGGCACCACAACGCGATAAACCCCTATTGGTTCCGTTTCCGCCCGCTGGCTTATTGGGCGCCACTTTTGACAAGTGGCATCCGATCCATCGTTGTGGAACTGATCCCTCTGTTCCGTATCGAGGTCAACGGCAGGAAAGCACAAGGAAGTGAATTGGAGTGTCTTGCACCACTCGGGATTCACAAACTTGGAAAGCTTAAGCGCGAAATTCTAATAATTAGATACCAGATAAATGGTCTTGAGCTAGAAGGAGCGGACAGAGAGCCACGAGCGAGGACCCAGTCGCTATGAATATTTGACAAAAGATAGAAATCACGGATACGGTGGGTATAGAGAAGGGAACCGTGTCGTAGAACACAGAACCAGAAGTCACCTGTTGATACCCATCTAATGGCAGCTCCTCGGACTTTTGACAGATCCACGTGGAAGAGGGGAAATATAAATACTCGATAATTGGGCGCGCATTTGGTGATAGTCAAAGCGCCTGCAGTCTTTCAGACCAGAGGAAAATCCCACACATATGCGTTGGTGAACCGCTTACCTTTGCGAGAAGCTGACTAATTTATTTTCCAGATGTCGATCTCGTTGACTTATTTGTGGCCTTGCGGTAGGAGCCCGAGAAAGGTCACAAGACCCTGCCAAAATGCTCCAAATCCCAACCTTAAGAACTGAGTCGAGGCAAGAGCGCAGGGGACCGCTTCGCATTCACTTCGATAGACAGGTTCCGCGGTAATCACTCAAGAAGTTGATTATTGCCTAAACTCATGACCTGAATCGCGACATGGAAGCAACATGGAGTGATGTGGAAGGTTTATGTGGGGGGGACTCATTTCGCCGAATGCGTGCTCGCCGGCGGCTGAGCAAAGCCGAAACCGCTGCGAGGCTTCCTCAAAAATCATCATGGTTCGTCCGAATACTTTCCAATTGCTGAGTGCTTACGGCTAGCATCCTGACAAAAAAACCATAAAGAGAGAGGCACAAGACAATCGTTGTGTACCGAGTCTTTCGGCGTAGTTGACCGGGTTTGAAAATACAGATGACTGTGTCTTCCAAGTCAACCTTGACAGCTTCGTTTCTGTGCTTCCGAACGACAACCGCATGGTTAGAACACTCTATGAACAGATAAGATCTCCTAACTCAAATTAAAGCTGGGTTATCAACCGAGATGTGCGCCGATGTCTGCCTTGTGCCTTGGGGTAAGAGCCTGCAAGCTGAGCGCCACATCAGATGGAAGCACCGACAGGTATCTTCAGTAGGGGCCACGATCCCGCGAACCCTACTGTACCGCGCATCGGGAAGTTCTTGTCCTCAGGTTATGTGTACTTCAGCTTGAGGTGCGTTTCAGACACTCACATAAGTAGCCACCAGTACCAGCAGATCGCAAGGAAACGTGAACCTTGAGGTGCCCTGACCGAGGAAATGAGACAGAAACTGGATCTGAGAGGGAAATGTGAGTAGCGAAGGATTCGAACGACGAATTCATGTTTGGGATCCATGACTACGGCCTTGTCAACCTGAGCCGTCAATGTTGAAATCCGGGCTCGCCGAGATGATGGACAACGTGCTGGCCTGGGACGTCGAGGCATGAAGTCGCTCCTTGCAAATTTGACTATTTTGAGAAGGTCAAAACACCAGTGCTCACAAAGTAGCCGAAAAACGCTCGAAATCCTTCGCGCAAATAGGCAGAGTTTCAATTCCCCTGTATTTGAGTCATTACTTCAGCAAATTTGTTTTACAACAGGGATTTCATCGAATGAAATACTGAGATCTTTGACGGCGCTAATCAGATTCTTCCTTCCCCTCCCCCCTCTCCCTCCACAGTCCCCGCTGACCCGAGCCACGTCCCAAAGAGAGGCACCATCGCCCACAACGCGTCCGCCGTCCTTTCTTGAGCCGCAACAAGGCGGTCGAGACGCTCTTGAACCACCTCTCTCCACTTCGCCTCCGCGGCCATTCGTTCCCTTGCGCAATCCGCGAGGTCGCTCGCGCTCGCAGCGATTGTTGATACTTTGGTGCCGAGATGAGACTCTACCGCATTTGACGGTGCTCCGGCGTGCGGCAACACTTTGCGCGTCCTGACGGTGCCATCTGCGTGCGAGCACTTGGTCTTGGCTGTCTGACACTGTACGCACGACTGGCTCCTTCCAGAAGGCAGCCGGCGAGTACACTGTGCCTCAATTCGCCTGCAATTGGAGCACTGAAAAATATAATCTTAGCTTGCACAACAATTAGACTCGACGACTCACCTGCTTACTGAAGGATACGTTCGGGCCGGCTTCGCCTTCCGAGTCGCTCACAATGACTTCTCTGCGCGCCCTTTTGCCGTTCGAGGGGCCTACAGCATTCTCGTCGTCCTGCCCGCGATCACGTTTATTTCCCTTCGTCTTCTGTCTCTCCTCCTTCTCCCTTCGCTTGCGTTCAGCCTCCGCGGCAGCTCTTCGTTCATTTTCTTCGGCCTGCTTCCTTTCCGCCGCTTGCTTAGCCTTCAGTGCCTCCCGCTTGCGTTCCATCGCCGCTGCTCTGTCTGCTTCCTCCCGCGCGCGCCGCCGTTTTTCTGCGAGCAAGCGGGCTTCATAATCGTCCTCGGCCAATGCAATGATCGCGTGCTCGTCGGTGATCAGCAGGAGACGCGCGTGATACTCTGCCGTGCTTTCGTTAAGCTCTTGGGGCATGGTGGGTGGCACCAGTGCGGCACCGCAGGGGCAAAGGGAATATGAACACGCCGGACAAATATCCGTCCACAATTCACAATCGGATCAAATCCAAGGGTCATCCGGCATTCAAAAAAAAGATATAGGGCCGATTTTCTTTTTTCTGACCTCGACGGCGGACTAACTAACTACGTAATTCTTCCCACGCACCAAATATGGTAACTATTCACGTGATTTGGCTCATTCCGCCCGCAAGCAGTGTCACCTCACTCGCAGTACGGAGTCTGGAACAGCCGGAATGTATACTATTCAGCTTTAGGACACATCTGAAGTATTTTCAAGCAAAGAAATTCGTCCCTAGTCGTTTTCAAGCAACATTTCTCGTTGAACATTACAGCACCGAATACAATGCAGTGGCGCTTCCTCAAAAACAGCAAGGCCATAGGTACATACTCCATTTCTCCTTATTTTTTGCTCTTCATGTAGGAGTTCAACCCATTTTATTGCTTGTTGAGGCACTCGCTTGCATCAAACTTTGATACGTGAACTCGCTGACAGTCGCCATATCACACTGAAAATGGAAATGTTTCTGGTAGGATAGAAACCCTCCCCAAAACTGGTGGTTTCTGTTTATGTTCCTATTTGAGCAGAAACTACAGATAACAATAAGTTGGAAACCACAATTGAAATACATAGTTTCAGAATCACTTTCAGGGTCAGTGAAAGAGGATGTTTCATTGTGTGATGAAAGCAACCCAGAAACTTCAGGTTTGTCCATGCCTTTCAGCCTCACAGAAAGGGAGAGTTTCATGAAAAATCCACAGAAATGACCAGTTTCATGTGATTTTTCATGAAACTCTTTCTTTGTGTGGAGTTGAAAGGGACAAAGAAACCCAGAGTTTCTGGGCTGCTTTCATCACATAAAGAAACTCTTTTGTTCTGTGGCAATGAAAATACTCATGAAACTATGTATTTCAGTTTTGATGTCTGACTTATTTTTACTTGTAGTCTCTCCCCAAATAGAAACATACACAGAAACTATGAGTTTCTAGGAGGGTTGCTAGCTTACCAGAAACATTTCCATTTTTGGTGTGTATACAGAAACAGACTCTGAAATCTACGTGTAGTGCTCCAGAGTGAATTTAAACACTGGTTTAAGCGATTAGAACACCAATCTGATCCTCCTTCTCCCAAATTTTTCTCAAAACTTGGAGGTCCAAAATTTTTTTTTTTCCGGCCTGACGGCTGGACTAACTAACCGGCCCTTTGTCGCCGGTTTGATTGCCGGATGACCCTTGATCAAATCTCGTGCAATTCCGCCTTTCCCGTCTTTGTCCATGGTGATTCCAGTTTCGAATAACACGCGGAAGTGTTCGCACCACAGAAGTGAGAACTTTTCCTCGACTCTGAGCGGAACAAAGTTTATTATTGAACTCATTTGTTAAGCCGGCGAGCCAACGACGGGTGATTGGGATTCAAACACATGGCAGGTGATAGGTGAGGGTATTCCTATTGAATTCTCGTTTATCTTTGTAGGTTCGTGACCAGCCTATTTATCTCGTCGGCCATGGCTCAGAATTCTGACCTCGTGGTTCACGTTCACGATACGAAAATGGACAGTGCGCACAGATAATATTGCAAGAACGCGATGACGAGTATTCCGAATTGCTTGAAATCGGAGGATGTGGACTTATCAATTCCTGACGGAGGCGATACTATCCGCTCTCCATTTGATACAAGCATGACAATTCGCTGGGGCATTATATTCGACTTCAGAACGAAATTTCCAGCGGGACCTGAGCTCAAAATAAGCGTCGGAAAGGATGTCAGAGCGAAACCGTACCGCTTCGATTGCGGAATTGACGGCGGGGATGAACTCCTTAGTGATGAAGACAGCCAGATCGCGTGGGCCGTTGGTTCGACAAATGCCATTGCAAGCTGCGGTATTCGAGAGCGCAGTAACGAGGACAGAGGGATCCTGAACGTTGGCTGCGGGTCTATCTTTCAAGATGGCCGCCGCGGCATCTATGTAGTGGAAGATCCAGGTACGCAAAATGATCCTACAGAGCCTATTATTTTGAAAGTGTATTTGCCTGGTAGGATGTATATCGCAACCTTCCGAGCATTTAATCCAGCAGGATTCGGAGGATAACCAGGGAAGATCCGGGCCCACCGAAGAGGCAGCTAAGCTGCAGGCATTGTGATACCTGAGCAGCGCCTGGAGGTGATCAGCGGAGATGTGTTTGAGATGTGGCGTCAAACTTGTGTCGCTGTAGAGCTTGCGGAAGTCAAGCTTCAGTGACTGCCTAGCCGCTGCCTTTGCCACATCTCGCCATCCATAGCGACATGCAAGAGCAAAGACAGCAACACAACTTGTTTCAGTATACGTCTCGACATGTTTTTGCAGGATGCGGGCCAGGAATCGCATGTCGTACTTGGCGAGTGCGAGTTCCATGATTTTATCGAGTTCGTCCAATCCATCGATCGCCGCCATGTCTGCGCCGGGATACCAGACGCGCAGGAAGCAGTCGAGCAAGCGACCTGGCTCCGCGACTTCAATAATTGGCACGTCGTTTTCGCCAGCGGGCTGGGGAAGAGAGAACATGGTGTCGAAGAATGGGGAAGCGCGAGATAGAACGAGTCGATGCACGCGAAAATGGCAGCCATCGCATGAACGAAGAACGGTATCGGCCGTGAGATCGTCGAACGGGGCAGAAGGCGCGAAAGCACCGGACGGCGAATCCGCTGGGTGCGGCGTATCAGCCATGAGAGGAGGTGTTTCGGAGGTGGGAGGTGGGGCACGCCAGCCCGGGTCACGGCCCGGGACAAAATCACTTCATCAGCACAGCCCAAGCACAGCCACTTTCAGTCCCCTTTCACAACTCGTTGTCCTGGCTCAAAAGAAGCCGCAGACGAACTCATTAGCAAAAAACAGCCTCAAAGGGTGGGCGTACAGAATATGGGTAGGAGTTCGAAAAAAAAAAAAAGAATCACCTCAGATCGGGAGTTCGGATTCAGAATCGAATCGATGGACGAGGGTAGCGCTGCGCAGGGAACAATGAAGTAGATGACTCTGGGGACGCGGGAATTGTCATGAGAGGCAGCAATGTGGCCCACAAACCAGCGACGAAGAAGAGGCAAGATGGGCGTCAGATTGAATGGAGGCTGAGCCCTGCACGCATCAACAAACTATGCCCGGCCCGGATGATCCGCTACATCTTCTCTCCGCTTTTTATCTTGGTTTTTCGATAGCGCTCATGCCGCGCATCGATGCGGCTGTTGTCTTACTCTTAGCGCTGGAGAATTCCTCCGCACCCCTCGACCCACATGCTGGAGAAATTTGCGCCTACAGTTTCTGGGTCCTTCCGCCGTCTAAATGCCGCACGTATGGATGAAGATTGCGTACCACTTGCGAGGGTTACTTGAATGCTGTACACGTCGCCGTCGCTCTTTCACGCGCATATGCAGATGCTCGAGTAACGCGGCGCGCACGGTCATTTCCCGAGGATCCTCGAGTTAGACGATTCGACGCTCATGTCCTCCACATCCATGCTCGCTTTGGCGACAGGCCACACCCTCGATATCGGTGCGTTTCAATACTCTTTGAGTGGGCCGTCCTGTTCTTCCCTCCCTCCCTCCTCTCGTTGCATCTCCCCCTTCTACCTTCCATCTCTTCTCCATCTTTTTTCCCTCGGGCTAAGCCATCGTAGATGCAGCGAATCCTCGTAAATGAGTCACATATCTGGTCGATCTCGCGCACATCGCCCGTCGCATGTCGGACAGAGCGCTGGATCGCACGTATCTGGGCCACCGCCGAATTTAGTTTGGGAGGTGCGTCTCTTTTTCCTTTCCTCCCTCCCCTCTGGTTCCCCGCTCTTTTCGTCCCACCCTCTTTCCTGTGCCTGTCTTCATCGGCCTCGCTGACGATTGCATGCAGCCACTTGCCACCGGCCCACCGCGCCTCCGCCCGTGCTTTTATCCCGCACCGAGCTCAAGCGGGCATTTCTTGGCATGTGCACCGCTTCTCTCACTGCAGACGACTTTGAAGCTCGACATGCCCTAGCAAACTGAGACGACTTCCCCCGCCGACTTATACTTCGCACCACCGAATACGAGACCCACACGCTTGTGCTAATCCTGGCGCTCATGTACGGCGGGATGGAGACGCGCAGTACCCACCCGCGAGCGCAGCGGAACTGGTGGTACGTCTCCTTCCCTTCGCTCCTATATCTATAACTGATTCGTCCCCTTGTCATGTTAGGACCCTATTCCTCCCCGCGCAGCGGGCTACGTAGGCCCGTGCCTCGGTCTCGCTCGCCCACACCGCGCGGGTACGACATCGCCGTCAGCTGCATCGGCTCTCGCTGCAGCCGCCCCGCCATGCGTTGTCGATCCAATCCGCGCATTTGCATGTCGTGCGCACGTCTCGTTGGCGGCGTATCGTGCCCCGCCTTTCCTGCCGCCCGCCCGCCCGCCAGGCCGACTCGATCTCGCCTTCAGTGCCGTGTCTCGTATGCGCCGTCCCGTCCCATGGCCGTGCCGAATCTAGTTTCCGGTGCATCGGCTTCGCCCCTTTGTCGACTCTTGCTTGCGTCTGTGTCTGCGTCGTCGGCCATCGGCTACGGATTGGATTGGATCTTCGCCCAGCCTACAAGCGGCACGTCGGGGGCCCGGCCGCATGTCGGGGTTGCGCGCGATTGGGGGCGGAGCGCGTAGGGTTAGGGCGGAAGATGAGCGGGTAGTCGGTTCGGGAGGTGCGGAGTGGCGAGTAATGGAGGTACGTACGTCTCCGTCGGCGTCTTTCCCGCTGGAACTACCGCTGACGCGTCTCATCCTCAGCAGTGTCAGCGCCCGCTCGCTGCGAACTAATCGATGCGAGTACGGGCTGCTGCGTAGATGCTCTCTGGGTCTCGCAATGTGGCGCTTTACGGGCACATCGCTGGTGGCGCCTCTGGACCTTCAGTCTCGACGTACCGACTTTCGCTCCGTCCGACTCCTGCTTGCGGCCTCGCTCTCGATTCGGCTCCCCCGCTCGTTTTCCTCGGTGATGTATCGGACTGCACCCCACCCACCCCACCCGGTGTCCTCCACTCCACTGCGCCATTCGTTTCGACCTCGCTGTCAACGGGCGCCTAATTTCCTTTTTGGGAATTCGGGAATCAGCGGTGTCCTGTTCCCGTTCTTCTGCTCCTCGCCTCCTGCTGGCCGTTCAGCACGCGGGAGGTGGAAGGCGGGGCAGGGCGTCGGGCGAGCTGGAGTGCGGAAGCCGCTGGGAGGAAAGAGAGGCGGTGCAGAGCTGAGGTCGGGGCCGGGCGGCGGCGAGGAGGAGGGCGAAGGGCGGGAGGGGGTGTGGTGCGGCGTGACTGCGAGGAGCGGGAGGCGTGGGCAGGGATGGACGTCGACTCCTTTGCCTCACAGAGACATCACACGCCGCATTCCGCTCTCCGTGCGTGCCGTCCTTGTCTCCAAGATTGCCTCGCTCAGTTGCTATCGCGCGCAGTCTTACTCTCCGTGGAGCGGCGGTGCAGGACGGGGAGAATCAGGGCAGAACGAGTACGAGCAGGGTGAGGATGAGGTCGGGGGAGGGATGAAGACGAAGGGGATCCCGCGGACGGGAACCTCTCGACACGCGTGTGGTTATCCATGCGCCAGGAGCCATAGCCATCTCGCCTCCTTCCCCGTCCTCCCCGTGTCATTGCGGTCCCTTGGCTCAGAGCCGATCCGCATCTGCCGCGCCGCCTCCACGCTGCAGCCCCCTCACACCCACCCAGCAGCGGGGTGCGGATGCCGCTTTGCTCGGGGACGCGCACCGCATCGTCTCGTCCTGCCTAATCCGCCTTTCCGCATGTGTGTGTACGTGCAGACAATCCACTTACCTGTGTGGTTCTTCACTTGGATCGAGTCGGTCGTTCCGGGAGGAGGGATTTGCACTCGTCGTCGTCGCATTCGCATTTTTCAGTCTAGAGAAACGTTGATCAAGCTAGTATACGTATACGTATCTGCTACGGCGTAGTCGTCGATATCTCATTTAATTCCTACTCCCAGTACTCACTAGGGGGACTCAAATCACTTTACTTGACGGTTTAGTCTTTACTTCACATACCACTATGTTTTCCGCTAAATTGTCGCCGCGACCGATACGCCCGCCTGTCAGCTAACTTGATCACGCTCACGATTCCGAATATCTGACCTCGCTCTTAGATGACACGTTAGTTGCTCTCGTCCACCAACTAGTGTGAGATTTTCGCAAGTCGGAAAAGCACGGCGTCGGCGTAGATGGAATGAAGCACTTGACAACTTGATGAGTGCCAGTTCCAGCTCGTCCAACCCCTTACTCGCGGCCATCTCGGCACCAGGATACCAGACCCGCAGAAAGCAATCGAGCAAGGGTCCAGCTTCGTCGACTTCAATGATGCGTACGTATACGTCGGCCGCGCCGGCAGACTGTGGCAGGGAGAACATGGTGGCGAATGGTGGAGAAGCGCGAGACAGGATTGTTCGATGGACGCGAAAATCGAAGCCATCGCATGAGCCGCAGCGAAGAACAGCATCGGTGGGACCGTCGAAGGGAGCAGAAGGCGCGGACGACCTTGGAATGCTTCTGCAGACTGAGAATCGTTACACCAAACGCTCCCAATTTTTTTTTTTAAAAAAAAAAAAAAAGAGCAGAAGGTTGGCAGAAGGCAAGGAAGACGGATTCGTTTGGCCCCAGCTGGGATATCGGTCATCGGCGGACGAATGTGTTTGGGATGAGTTAGCCTGTCAGCCAGATGACAAGGGCAGACAAGGAAGACTCGAGCAGCAAGGCGAAAGGCTGGGTGGCAAGCGGCGAGCGCTCTGCAAGCGCTAAGAAGCGGCCCGACGGGCCGCGATTTGGCCGCGATATCCAAAGATCAATGATTCGATCCAGATTCCGTCAGCCCAGTGAAGCACTGCCACTTTCACTCTCTTTCCCGCTTTCTGAAGGCTCTGTTTCCATTGATTTCCTCCATTCACGGAGGAGTTTCAAGTGCTGAATCTCGTGTGCACATCATTGAGCTAACATTGGTACGTCTCTATGCCTCCTCCCCCGTATTTGCTGTGACTCAGTGAGGTTTCTTCACGACGCAGAGGACATATCTCGAATTTTCGGACGTGAAACACGGGTGACTCTCAATTCCGAGACCCGGGTTTCCGGCATTTCCCCATCTTGAAATCCTCCACAAAGCGGGATACAGATCAAACGTGGCGTTGTATCATGGACTAACCATTCTCGGGTATCTACGGAGTTCTGTCCCCAGCAGGATTTGAGATTCTTGCAACTGTGAATGGGTTCTTTAAGTGCGTATTTCTCTGAAATGGTACACGTGCAAGGACAGTAAGGAGCCCAGGGGTCAAACCCAAGTTGACAGAACGAGGAAGCTCCTGTCGGGGGCCTCTGTTCACTTTGGGCGCTTCAACCTGGGTTAAGCTCGACCTATTCAATTGTTCGGTCTCCGCGCTGCTGGCCGGGTGCCAGCATCGCACATAAGGGAGTTCTGCCTCTCCATTTCTTCCCTTTATAACTAGCTTTACTCGAGGTGCCCAGCTCAATGCATCTCCTGGAGCTCCTTCAACCCAGCCTATGGAATGTGAGCCCCAAATTCTGTTCCAGCCCAGTATTTGGTACTGATTTCCAACCGGTTCGCAGCTTCCAGTATATGCCTCAGTGGCCTACTTGGCCATCACCCGAGGTCTCCCCAGCTTTTATGTAATCCTGCCGCGCTGGTGGAATGTGCGCCCAATATATTTACTTCCCATGAATCCACACTCAAACTAATTAGCTTCCATTATACTTCGCGGTGCTATACCTCGGTGCGACGCGCGAGCAACTCGCAGAACACAATCTCTATGACACGTATCTCCCTGGCGAGCGCCCAGATATCAGCTGCGCTGGCATCAACACAGGTAAATTCCGGATCTTGCGGTACGAGTAGAACGGAGCATGCTCAAAGCGGTAACAACTAGGGGCTCGAACTCTCAGCGGCATTTGCAACTCTCTTGACATTCCCGCTATGGGCGCTGCTGGGGCCCGGTTCGCCCGATTTGTCCCCCTCAACGATACCTATGGAGAAACGGATACTTTATACACCCCCAACCCGCGGACTATCAGCCAGAATCTTTTCAAGCGCAACAAATTCCAACCTGCGACGAGTATCAATAATCTCGCCGCTGCGTGGATTCAGTTTCAAACTCACGACTGGTGGGATCCCTTTGATATTTGTGACTCCGTTGAACTTGACCCGAAATTTCAGGTTCAGTCATGGCCCTGTCAACGACCCAGACCATCTCATGTCGTTTCCGCTCCCGGAAAATGACCCGCTCCGCGCCTCTGGCGAAACGCACATGACGGTCCGTCGAACGATCAAAGAGACACATCGTAATCGTCCGCCCACGTACAACAACATCAATACTCATTGGTATGTTTTTTTCGATAAACTTCAATGATTTCAAACTCATTGTCTCTGTAGGTGGGATCTCAGTCAAATCTACGGTTACGATGAGGCCAGACACGCTACACTTCGCTCTTTTGTCGACGGCAAGATGAAAGTCGCCGAAGACGGGCTGCTGCCGGTTGGCCCCGATGGCCTGGATATTGCCGGATACAACGACAATTGGTGGGCGGGCTTATCTTTGATGCACAATATTTGGGTCAAGGAGCATAATTTGATTTGTGATATGCTCAAGAAGAGGCGCGTCTTTGTTTGCATGGTCTAACAGAAGCTAATGTGCGGTGTAACAGCTACCCTGCTTGGAACGATACGCAACTCTACGATCATGCCCGGCTTATAACTACTGCCCTTAACGCAAAAGTCCATACTGTGGAATGGACACCCGCTCTCCTGCAGGATCAGATTCTCCAAGTCGCCATGCAAACGAACTGGAACGGACTCGCACCGAAATGGCTCCGCTTCCTGCCCAACATATTCGGCCAGCACTTCGCGGAGGCATATTACGGGATCATGGGCGGGAAACCCGACTTTGCGGGCGTGCCGTTCGCTCACAGTGAGGAATTCATTAGCATTTATCGCTTCCACTCGCTGCTTCGCGATAATATTACAATCCGGAGCCATATGGATAACTCAGAAACGGGTAACACGTACGACATACCGCAGTATACGTTCCGCGGTGCTCAGGACGTAGTTCGCGGGAACAAGTTCAGTGACGTTGTTTACACGTTTGGAACGGACAACCCTGGCGCTTTGGTTTGTCTACTCTCCATGCTATCAGGGAAAAAACAATTCATTTGAATTCCTCAGATTCTCGGCAACTACCCCGCAGCAATGATGAGTCTCAACAAGCCCGGCGCCCCGTATACCATGGACATGGGTGTCATTGACGTCCTCCGCGATCGCGAACGCGGTGTCCCGCGTTACAACGAGTTTCGTCGCCTTTTCTCCCTCATTCCCGCTAAAACTATGGACGACATCTCGGACGATCCGGCCTCCGTCGCGGCTCTGCGCGCGATTTACGGAGAGGACGTCGAAAGCGTCGATCTCTTGGCGGGCTCGCTTGCGGAAAGTCCACGCGCAACTGGGTTTGCCTTCAGCAACACCCAGTTCCAGGTCTTCATCCTCGCTGCGTCGCGCCGCCTGATGACGGACCGATTTTTCACGACCGACTACACCGCCGCTGTGGTATGTGACCTTGCTTCCATCCGTGTTTTTGTGATCTGATCCCTTTGTATCAAGTACACACAAGAGGGTCTGGACTGGATTGCAAACTCCGACTTCCGCGCGGTCATTGGTCGCACGGTTCCTGAGCTGAACGCGTCAGTGCATTCGGTCGATAACGCATTCAAGCCGTGGGTGGTGTCTTGATTTTACAAGTAATTTCCAGAATAATAGTTTTCGCGTTGAACGTTCGCTTGCAGAGAGTTTGAACTGGCGAGACTGTCGGTAAGTGCTGAAACGAGTGCCGAATCCCATCAGAGCAATGAGCATGTGATCGTGATTGGAGCTCCGACCAAGCTCCGGCCATCGCTTGTGTCAGCGCTTCTTGCCTCCTTCCCTCTCCAGGTCAGCTTGGGGTGCTGGTGCCCTTTACGCATCTCGTCGGGTTCAATGACAAGTCGAACGCTTGTTTGAACATGGCCGCAATTTTCCCTTTCGACGTTGTGGATCGACATGTCACAAAGAAATATCCCCGTAGAAACGAATTTGATTTTCATCCAAAGCCGTCCGCTTCCTGCGAGTGTCTTCACCATGCCTAGCCCGTCTCGAGAATATGTAAGTACCTTCACCATCTCATGTTTACCGCAGCAGTGTACGGAACCAAGCGCCAGCTGAAGAATCAAGACCGACTGCCAGGGTTGTGCCTGTGAATCATATGAAAATGGAATACATATGAACTCGCCGCATGGAGATGTGGGGATGCCTGACATTGCCTGTATCATGATCGCGCGTCTGGGCGGGGTGATCGCACTGTGTTTGATTGACGAGTCCTTGTCGCCCGCCTTCACTGACACCATGGCTTCATCGTCAGAGCTTGCCCCCCTTCCTCCTAATATTGGATCCATGTCAGTTTTGTGTCCTCTTGGTTTTCGCTCTCTCTCACTCCTCCAAATAGCACGAGCTCGCAGCTGATCGGAACGCTCCTCAATTTCTTCCTTTTCGGCACGCTTTTCATTCAAGTCTGTGCGTCTTAAAAATGGCTCAGGCTCCATATCGCCCCGCTCACGCATTCCCTCCTACCATCCAGATGTATATAATTTATGTTTCCCGAAGGACAGAGCTGCAATCAAGTACCTCGGTACGCCTCCCTCCTTCCCACCAATTTTTCCAGCTAGATTCTAATTGGCCGGAAGTCTACTTCGTCTTCCTTAGCATGACACTCTGCGCATGCCTAAACGCTGCAGACGCGCACTACTGGTACGCCTCGGGCTTCGGTGACATAGTCAAGTTTGGGCAGGCGCGGTTTTCGCCGTTTTACACTCCCATCATGGGCAGCATCATCGCTCTCGCTGTGCAGATGTTCTTTTGCTATCGTATCAGCGTCTTCCGCTCCGGCACAATATGGTGGAGTGGACTGATTGGGGTCGTGAGTCTCCTATCTCCACTGCCCAGCCGAGCATTCATCATTCTTGACGACCACAGATTTCGATGATACAGACGGCCGGCGGGGTAGGCGGAGGAGTAATATCCTTCATGGCGTCAAATGAGCAACACGACCACATCCGGACGATTCTTGTCTATGTGCGTGGACTGCTCTGCTTTCACCCGTACGCCAACGCTGAGGACGGATTCGTAGATGTGGCTTGTGGGCGACGCTGTGGTGGACTTGATGATCGCCGCGACTATGACTTACCTCGTATGCACAAGTCTTTCAATTTTCCATCCACGTCCTCATTGGACTCGTCTGCAGCTGACACGAGCAGCCGCCGAACCTCAAACCCGGAGCATCGTTCGTGGGATTGTGCGCTTGATCATCGAGACTAATACGTTCTCCGGTGTGTCTTAGTATCATTGTACACCGTCTCCGTTCATAAACCGTACCAACCGCAGCCTCTGTGGCCATCGTTGGGCTAGTATTATTTGCAGGCATGCCTGTGAGGATCGCTCCTGTCCTCGATTATTCCCTCCATCTCAAAAATTTCACAGGGCACTGACTATTTTATCTGCGCGTACGCCTTCCCAATATCTTTCCTTCTTTCGACGACCCAACTATTATTTTCTAGGACGATGGTTCTTCCCGGAATATATGCTAACACGCTCCTCGTCTTGCTCAATAACCGTGCCGCTCCGTCTCGCACGCACCTCCACGCCGACTATGCTACCTCCTCTAACGCGTACAGAAGCGGGGAAAGCACCGCTAATGGCAGCACCATCCCTTCGAAGATTGGAACTGGAGCGCCTTCGGCGACAGCCCATCTGGAGAATCCAGACCAGTTCGACCTGTCCCGACGCAGGGTCGTACCAGATCCAATCCCCATCGGCGCCTTCGTCGCGGCGCCGAACCCGCACGTCGATGATGCTTATCATCCGGCGACACCGCCTCCACTACCCCGGCCCAGGGAGATGGTAAGTAGTTGGGATGACGCCAGCTATAGAGACTCGACGTACAAAGATGGTTCGACCGCGTGGGATGCTGAGAGCGTGGAGATGGACGGGGAGGTGAGTAGTTATCTCTCCCTCAAAAACGAGCCCTACTGAACAACGTGGTCCTCAGCGAAGTCACACATACGGTAGCGCACATGTATACTGGGCGCGGTAGTGGACAGTTCTGACCACTGTACTTGTACCTATTCCGTTGTTGGCCGTGCGGTACGTGCGGTATGTGCTGCGTCTACTATCAATTGTTGTACCCGGAAAAATCTTGTCTTAGCGACGGGCTAAATGCGCGAAAGGGTGAGAATGCATGCCGACCGCACAATTAGCCAGACGTATGAAGTCTCGGTTCGATCTCACAGACCAGGAGAGGCCCGGAACGGGGCTTTGCCGCGCAAAGTCAGCTCGATTACGTATGAATTCGACTCGGCAATCAGAGGGAAAACTGCAATAAAAACCCAGCCATTTGCTCTTGGTTTGCTCATGCTAACCATGTCGCAAAACGAATATCCGCTCTTCGATGCTCACGGAATGCCATTCCGCAAGCTTGGGGCTAGTGGTCTCCGGGTTCCTCTTTTCTCTCTCGGGGGCTGTCAGTTCTCCGTTCAGTCTTCAGACAAATGCACGATATCTCATATTCCGGCAAGGGCTAACTCTGGGAGGCTCCGTCACCGGAGACCACATCAAGGTAAGCGTTCCCCTGCAAAACAGTATCGCAATGTCTATGTTGATGCCTTGCCGTCAGGAAATCATTCAGGCTGCGTTCACACATGGCATTAACATGTTCGATACAGCCGAAGCGTATGCAAAAGGGAATTCTGAGCTAGAAATGTAAGGAAGTTATCGTTCTCTATCCCGAAGTATCATTTGAGGATTTTGCCAGGGGACGCGTCATCAAAGAACTTGGATATAAACGCTCAGACTTGGTCATCACGACCAAGATCTTCTGGGGTCCGCGCAGTACGTCAAAGTCCCTTGTAAAAGATTTTGACGAACGTTCACAGGTGGACCGAATGACACTGGTCTTTCCCGAAAACAGTACGTAAAATTTTTCTGGTTACCGGGACTCGGACTCACGCTCCTTATTTTAATTTTAATTCTTTTTGTTTATTCTGCCAGCATCATCGAGGGAACTCAGGATTCCCTCGCACGTCTTCAAATGACCTACGTCGATGTAATATTTGCTCACCGTCACGACCACACAGGTATGCATTCAATTCTCGTATCCCTTGCGATGTGAGATGCTTCCCATTATTCCAGTTCCCATGGAAGAAATCGTCCGCACATTCAACTATGTTATTGAAAAGGGTTGGGCGCACTACTGGGGAACGTCGGAGTGGAGTGCTCAAGAAATTGAGCAAGCGCACCGTAAGAATCACTATTCTTCAGCTGACAAGAATTCGATCAGAAGAATCGACCACCGTAGATATTGCGGCCACGCTCAACCTCATTCCGCCCATTGCCGAACAAATGCAACACAAGTACGTTTCTGGACGTTGTGCAAATTGTTTTGAGCAAAATTCTCGCAGCATGTTCCATCGTGAACGCCCGGAGAAAGAATATGCGTGGGTTGCTTCCGCTTTCCGCACGTAGGTCGAGACGTATTCAACCGCTGACTCAATGCCAGAGCTCTTTACAAGAACTACGGCTACGGGACAACCGTGTGGTCTCCGCTCGCTGGGGGCATCCTCACTGGAAAGGTTGTGTATCGAAGCTCTTGAGTTATATATACCGGTAGCTAAAGGAACGCAGTATAGTGACGGCATCCCGGAAGATTCCCGTTTTGGCTCGGAACCTACATTCAAAGGGCGCGCCCAATCCCGACTCAAGGGTGCCGAAGGCCAAACTAAGATCGCAAAAGTCAAACAACTCGCCCAGGTCGCCGAGAGTACGCCCACTTCTCATTCTCTTGTCCTCCGAGTTGGTTCGGTAATGCAAGCTCATCAAATCTGCCAGGTCTGGACACGACGACTACCGCCCTAGCTCTTTCCTGGCTCGCCAGGAACCCCAATACGTCTACCATCATTCTTGGTGTCACCTCCGTTTCGCAGCTGCTTCAGAATTTGAAGGCTTTGGAGATTTTGCCCAAGCTCGGGGAAGAGCACATGGTCAAGATCGAGGAGATTTTGGATAATAAGCCTGAGCCATCGGTATGCCTCATTCTCTATCATGACATGCGAAAGAGTAATACTGAACATATTTCAGTCGACACACGGCTGGTCGCCGTTGGATGTGTATGGGAAAGTTTAGGCCCGGATTGGGAGCACGATACTTATCGGATAGTGCGTCGTAGAAATGAAAATCAAGCTATACATTGCTTGCGCCACACTTGTCCACAAATGCTCAAACATCACGTCCACGCCAGCATTCCTTTCGGTATGTAATGTTACAACACCTCAGCAAGTTCTTCGCCCACTACTCTGCGTCCCTCTCCCGTAATTTGGGGGAATATCTCCAGCAATTCCCTCCCAACAGTATCGTGATCGCGTTTACAATTGTCCGGTGGGATGCAGTGGTTGAGGATAGCCGCGCAAATTTCTGTGGGTGCAACACCAGTGGCTGAATGGATTTTGTTGATTGGGACTAGATGGGAGAACAGCAGACGACACGGAGCTCTACCTCTGGCGTTCAGCTCCTCCCCTGAAGGGCAAAGGATTAGTCGCAAATTAGGTGTGAATATCGGAAGAGTAGTCATACTTTTCCAGTTCATCGGTGGTGACCAGGATTATAGCTCTCAAGAGCCCCTTGTGAGCTGAAGACACAGCGAAAGGTGGTCTTGGGATTCTCGAGCCGTCATGTCCAGTGGTGGGATGAGCCATGATGAGGACAAGAGAGGGACACTAGCGGCCAGATATGACCCATCATTCCATTTGTTTGCCGCTTGGAATCGGCGGTGGACAAGTATGCCACGGAGATCTAGAGCACGCGGGAACCAAGAACGACCTTGGACCCCGCAATGTGACGCGAGCCCCAATGGACAGTCCAAGATTGTCCCGAGTCAACGGCTGCTTCCAGCAGTTTTACATTCCCCGATTGCGCAAGTTCGTCTTTGCTTCGTTTTGGGCTGCACAGTCCGATGAGAACCATCTTCACGTTTCCGATTATTACCGGGATCTCGACAGGGTTGCGATAATCATCGAGATTGCAGGATTTGTCCAAGATCAATTTGAGAAAGGGAATAGTTCAACGGGGGTCTCTGAGTCGCCGCGGCGACCCTAGAGAATGAAACTGGGAAGGGAGCGCATGTGCGCAGCGCACAAAGATGACGAATTGATTAGATTGGCAGCAGTGTCGGAGTGGCCATTTTTTGATCAGGTTATTCCCTCTATCTCGTACGCATGTAAGTGCACTTAAAGCCACGAGAGAGGATCTGTAGTACAGTGCAACGCAAATCATGTAGCCGCATTTATCTATCTCTGCTATTTCGAGAACTATGTACAGGTACCGCGAAAAACATCGCAGAACTGACATGAGTCCGTGAGGCGGAGAATGCTCCTGAGATGTAGAGAAGACTTACACACTGATGGGAAGGAGGAATGGCAAGCGAGTGAGCGATCTGCCATGCTCGAGCAGCAGCGATCATGGATCGCTGGTACTCGTATGGTCTGGCGCTGGAACGAGCAGGTCAGTCGAGGAGTGAATCCAGTGACGGAGTGCCTACCAGAGAAGTCGAAGCAGCGCTCGTCGACAACGTCATGTCATGCAGCTGAAACGGCTCGGTCAGTTCGAGGCATGAATGAAGAGACGGAACACACACCGGAGAAGACGGCACGGCGCACGAGCGACTATAACCCATCGTAGACAACAAGAAAGAAGACCATCAGAGCTATGCCTTCCTGCGGCAGCAGCGATCCTAGAGCATTGCTCCTCTCGCGCACATGTTCTACAGCTAAAGTGAGCAGGTCACCCCACGAAAGCGACGAAGTAGGTGCCGGGGGAAAACGACACGGCTTTGAAGAGGAATGTCATATTGCGAAGCTGAATTGAGGCGATCAGTCCGAGGCAGAGATGAAGAGATCAATTACTCACCGAGACGATGCGTCGCTGAAGCGCTTGGGAGGAATATCATGTCGAGGAGAAAGACGACCGTCGCCTACGCGTCGCAGCTCCGACCACAGTCATGGAGATACTCGCCATCAGCTTTTTCTCCACTGGAACGAGCCGATTAGTCCGAGTATAGGTGAAGTAACGGAGCACATACCGGTGGAGACGACATGGCGCTCGGGTTAACATCGTGGAGGAAAGCGGCCGTAGCCATCGCGACCATGTCTTTCAGCCGTTCTTGCCTCGCCGCTGTGTCACGCATACTCCAGCATTGCATAGTCGAGCGGGAACTTGAGATCGACGGTGACCTGTTCCCGCGCAAGCTGGCGCTGGAACTGGTTGATCAGTCTCAAGCGAGGAGTGCGGACAAGAATCCACACCGGAGAAGGTGACGCAGTGACCACCATACCGGGATTGGCACAAGCTGGTCAGTCTGGTGTAGAGACGGAGAGACGATATCGCGATAAGACGACGCGGCGCTCGAGCGGTATGTCTCGAGCAAGAACCCACGTTGCCCATGGTCGGAAATATCCCGGGACCGCTGCCGCTTGGCTAAAAGACGCGGACAATCAGGTAAAATTCCGGAGCTGCAAAGGCCCGGTTAGTCTGAGCCATGCCGAGAGGGAATTCGCGCACCAGAGCGGTCGAAACAAGTGGCTGCTTGGCGTCCATGGGCACGCGAGGTGCCTCGTCGGGGGGCGGGCAGCGGAGGGTTCAGCCAAGCACTGGATGCGTGATAAATATATATAGATGCTGTCCAGCGTGCGTGACTGACCTCGGAGGCGAAAGGCGAGACACTCTGGGACGAGCTTGCGAAAGATTGGCCAAGTGAGATGAAGATTTGCTCGTTGATTTCGACCCAAGCTACGATCCAAGTATGGTCTAGCACCAGGCCACGCCCACAGACAGTAGCCGAGATTGCAGACGCGACGAGTCGCGAAAGCGGTCAAAGCAGGGACATCCTCACGGTTCCGTGCTTTGACATATGCACGAAGTCTCGCTAGAAGTTCGTTAGGGAAAAAAATGCGAGTACTTGGACAAGTGACGTACCATCGTCCTAACCTCGCGCTTGTGGGGGAGATTCTGTAAGGGAAGTGAGCTTCACGTACTTGGTATCCAAAACTGAGCGTACGCAGTGTCCTTATAACAAAGTCGAGGCGTCACCGATCCGTCGCTGCAGATACCACGAGATTCAGGGGGCCATTACACCGCCATTCGAGCGACATACACTGGCAGTCGTGATTAGAACTTGATGTCGGGCTGGAGCTTTGTGCTCGATGTCAGGAGTCCTGCTGTTCGGTGCAGAGAAAGAGACCAGCGCAGGATTCCAAGAGCGCGCTTCCACGCATCATCAGCTCTGGTGCTTGGCGTGACTGGAGCGGAAACACAGCCAAACGGGATCTCAGATCTGCAACGCGTGAGGCCTGAGGAAGCCCAAATAAGAAGATACGACGGACTGCGCGTTTGTGGGTCTTCGTGAACGGAGTTAGCGTGGTGGGAAGAGGACAAGCGGCAAACACGCGCGGCAGTCTGCGGCAAACTTCAAATTTCGGATCCCACGATCTCGGACACATGGCTGCTGACACATGACATCTGGTTTCTTTTTCGGCTTTTGAGCTTTCCCCCATTTGCTTCACTGCGCAAAATACTCTCTGTCTCCGACGGAAAAAAGTTCAAACAGGACACGTATCATCCTCCCTACCTAATGTGATGCAAGTGAACTTCAAGTTGTGGCAAACAATTGTTGAGTATTCCGAGATGTACGCACTCCTGTACAGTGGAAAGTCAAGCTCGCTGCATGAGTCCACTCGTTTGTTTACTGGATTTTTTTTTTTTTTTTTTTTTTTTTGATCCTGAGAAACACAGTGGATACATCGACGGTGCCTAAATATATGAAGTCAGGGGACAATGTATAAAATTTGAAGGTGGCGGCCGCGGAGTCGCTCCAGCGCGGGTCCCATCATTTACGTATGAAGTGTCACCCATTTCATTCTTTCGAATGGCTCTGGACCTTTGTCCGTGTTTGGGTGATGGTACCTTTCTCAGACTCATCGCACTGTAACGCCCAGAGAGTGACTATACTTAACGCAAGGGACTTGCTGTTGTCCATTGACCCCGATGTTTATCAGCCGGTCGACACCACACCCAGAAGAAATTTCTGGTGGGAATAGGGGCGAGCTTGGAGCCGCGTTTGCTCTCAGTTCAAGACTCATGTATTAATGGTCGAACGTTGGTAGTTATCACCATCCAGCGAGCCGATATGACAGCTTTTATCGGTATGAATTCTGTCACAACCTCTCACCTGGTCCAAATTCCAAGTCCAAAGAATTCTTTGATTCCAACTCCCAGGTCGCAACCTCAATTCAACTTTCTTACCACCATATTCAGAAATTTCTCGACACCATCATGCGTTGCCAGCCCCACCACATGCCTCCAAAATCCCGCCAACTGCCGCACAGAGTGAGCACGTAACTTTCTTCCTCATTACACTGTGTTCAAGGAGGTCCTAGATCTACATGAACCGACACATAGTTTATCTAGGTACACGTAGGCCCTGTCAAGGCGAGCGTAGACGGCTAGCCAAGCTGCTAGACACACATACACACTCCTACACTCAGCTACACAGAGCCGGTCTAGCCAGCTACGCTTACCTCCAGACCTACGTGTATCTAGACAAACTGAGTCTAGGAGCCCCTTGAACGCAGGATCCTGTAAAATCTTCAAAATATTCCAGGAAATCTACTATGTGAATATTACCCCTATCCCACTGCGCTGTTAAAAAGTTAGAAGTCGAGACTTGACAGTTGGCAGGCAAACGTTACGATGTAAACCTGGGAAAGGGACCGAATCACGAGCCGCGGTAATACAGCTTTCCGCCCTTCCGGGAATTAATACCGACAAAAACAGTCATGAGCTAAGGGACCGAATCACGGGCCGCGGTAATACAGCTTTCCTTCCTTCTTTCCTTCCTTCCGGGAATTAATACCGAGAAAAACACTCATGAGCTGATGTACGCGTGAACATTCTCAACGTCCAACTCGAAGTCCTAGACTCTCCCGTTTCTAGCATCTTCCATTGACTCCACAACCATTCGAGCCATCTGACGGCTTTCAGGCTGTGCGCAAAAAAATGCTAGCAGGTGAATGGCTCGAAAAGCCAGTGAAATGGTATTTGTAACATATTTCGGCGGGCAGAGCCATATGACGCGCACGGCCGGAAAGCCATTACGTGGCTCATATGGCTGGCGCGCAAACTCCACATCCACCCAAGTGAAACGAACCAAAAATGGGATGTATACCGCGTGAGGTTGGCGTGCGAAAAATGTTATACTTGGACCTTCCCACAAACTGACCATCAGTCTGCGTGAACATGGCTCTAGAATTTCGAAGGAGGAGGATATATTATATTGTGGGGTGATTAATTGCCGAAGGATTCTCACCTGATTCGCTGTCGATCACCCTAAAAATTGTTTGATAGGCTACGTTACGTCCTGTACGTTGGGTCTTGGATTCCGCACTAAAATCGCATGAAATATGTTTACTAATGACGATTACAGATATATTTCAGAGTACGCAGATACTCCAAATATCTTCATTGTTTTGTTCTTTGGTTATTCTCTGGAAAGACCATATGTACGCAGTATGTGCATCACTCGTTAAGCCAACGAACAGCTTTCTCCAACTTCTCCAGTGCTCAATCTTCAATGCCCTCCAAATCGTCACGCAGCACGTTGCGAGCCAACAGCCGGCGAAATATAGTGCGACGGGATTCGTCTTCGAGGATGGAAATCGTATGAAGAATAACCAAGTCCATTTCCAGGGCACAAAAAAGGTCGCAGTGTTTTGAAAGGTCGAATCCGTCAACATTCTGTAAGAGCGCAAGCAGGGGTTCTGGATCCTGCCTGCGTGACGTTTTCGCCGACCCTTGTTTTCTGGTTACCTGAAACGGAAATGTACTTATTAGATGCCCCATAGGTGGACCGGCACACACCTGAGCAGAGCTGGAGGATACGGATGAAACAGAAGGATTCCGGGGTGCTTGAATGCGCTGCGACGGCATCAGCTCAGATATAGGCGCCGAGATGACCGAACTTGAAAACGACCAGAAAGAATTGGAGACTTCGTTTGCCGATTTCAAACCTTTGCTATTGGAGTGCAAGCAAAGGCCGTTGGTAAACTGTCGGTTTGTTCTTTTTTCTCCTCATTGCAAGCGTAACGAATATTCGTGACATCGTCAAGCAAAAATTCGGTGCTCCCGAAATGTCGAATAGACTGTGTTGCGGCCCTAAAATGGCTAGCTCTATCCCTACGTATCACTATGAACTTGGAATATACCACGAGTGATATACATGCGGATCGACGCTCAATCGGGAAGGGTGTGCTCGGCAAGTACAAAGAATCATTCGTTCTGTCATTGGAAGTAAGTATATGAACTACAGCTTTCACAGCTATTTCCCTATTTATTCGTCTCTTAACATTGGTCGTTGTCTGTGTTCCGGCGTCCGCCGCGCGGGCGTCGATCGATCGATTTTTCTGGTCCCTCGAGCACGAGGCCGATCCAACTCTTTAGCGCATGTTTCCCATGACCGAAAATAAAATCTTTCCATTCACGGAACACGGGCTTCCATAACGTTATTGTAGCGGTAGACTTCCAAAGAAAAAATAACAAGCATTCGACCCGCCACCGTAACGGCGATCGACGTGGTCGCGAGGCCGTTTCCATTGCGCCACCACCTTCGTGCGCCTGTGCATTCTCATGCCAGGTGTTTTCTTCCACGTCACGCAAAGAATCTACTAGAATCTACTTGACGCGTCTACCCGGTCTCCACGGATAGAGTTGCCTCTGGGAAGGGCCTTCGTCAGACTGCGAACACCCAGACATGGAAAAATACGAGGCGCACTGATCACAACTGGCCAGGGGCAGGGATTGAGTATCTACCGAGATTAGCGACTACAGAGAAAGAGAGATTAGCGATACTCCTCGCAAAAGAATACGGTTGACCCACCGATGTACCAGACGAGGCTTTGGTGGAGGGAAAGGGGAACCCGAGGACTACGTGAGCTGCCGGACAAGCTGTAGCCAACAGCTTGCAGTCAGCCTGAGGTATTGATGGTGGGACGAAAGCTGTAGAAGGCGGTGTAGTGCGGTGCCCCAGTGGCGGCAAGAGACCAGACTCCTGTTCCTTCGGCGGGAACGGGCTTGTCAGTTAGCAATATGAATGACAATGAAAAAATGCACACCGGAGGAGGCGACGTGGCCTTCGAGCGATAGGGCTGGTGAGGGCCATGCTAAGCCGCAACGGGCAGGAGTCATTCGGACACGAATTCACACCGGTGATTGAATATCCATGACAAGTATGTACGGCCAGCATGCATAGAAGCGTCGTCGGTACTTGACCACAGAAGACAGCCCTTGAGGGCCAGCTGGAAAGAGCGGGTGAGTATAGGGATCAGGAGGGGCGAAATCCGTACCTCGACGAGAAGTCGTAGGGGGGCGACTGGGGGTCCATGTCGCACTCTATGAAATACATGGGTATCTCAGCTAGCTGGCGTGGAGTGGGAGCAGCGAAGGTGTCGAGAGGTAAGGTATGCTGGGGAGATGTCGGAGGAGGTTCTTTTTTTTTGAGTAGGAGTTCATCGCAATATGAGGGTCCAAGGATCAACAAAGCGAATCTATTTGCAAAGAAAAAGGTAAGGATAGATCCGAGAGAGTAAGATTGGAAGCGGCCGGTGTCCCGCACGAAGGCCAGGACGTGGCTGACACTGTATTCGAATGAGAGAAAGCGGAGAGAGAAACGCGCTGAGCCAATCCGGGCAACGAGGGGAGACGGTGGGAGCGATATGCGGGGCAGTCAAAGAGGAAGTAGTGGATGGATTGGGGAGCAGGGCAGTTGGGCAAGAGGGGGGGAGGGGCGAGTTTGAAGCGCAATAGATCGAAGTTGAGTGAGGCTGCTGCAGCGGGCTCTGCTGAGGCCCTCATACATCCGTGCAACGGTCTCGGACGGATTGGCGGAGTCAAACGAGGAGCCGCGGGCATAGCGCGGGGACTGAGACCACTTCTCGTGCCAGCGCGCTGCAAAATCCCTAATCCCTTGAAGCCCGTTGCGAGTGTAGTTGCCTTGCTGGCAGGGAGCGGCTCTCGAAGATGGCGATGCGCGAGCGCAGAGCCGTGGAGGGAGTCGAGGGCCGCCTCCTTGGCGCAAGCGTCAACGGTCTCGTTGCCTTGGATGCCTATGTGCGCCAGGACACAGTGAATACGTAACTTGAGGGTGCGACGGGAGCGAAGGAGGCGTGCGAGGACGACGTGGAAGGTCGCCAGAAGATACTGGCGAGACTGGGGCTTCGGGGAGGATAGGTCTGGGATGGCGGTCTGGCAGTCCATGACGATGTCGACGTCCGTGAGTCGGGGCGTGCTGGAGATGATGTCCAGGGCCAGAATTGCGCCGCACACTTCGGATTCAAATACTGTGTGCTCATCCTCTGCGCCGAGAAGCATCTTTCACTCCGAAACCACCTCCCCTCGTTTCATCGCTACCGCTGCTGCCCCAACCCCACTCTCGAATCCCGTTCCATCCATGAAGATGCGCATACCTCCTCCTGCCGCGATGCGCTGCATCTCATCTCGAGCCCCGTCCTTGTCCTCCGCAACGCGGGTAGTGAGGACATCAGGGGTGAGCGGGACGAATCTTTGCTGGGGGTCGATGGTCTCAAAGTCACGCTGGACGATGGGGAATCCAACGATGCTGTGATGGATTGGGGAGCGGTGAGAGCGCGGGACTCGCCGGCAGCAAAGCAATGTTAGGCGGACCGGGTTGGAGGACGGGAGGGTAGCAAGCCGTGCTGCCGCGTTGTGGGGCGAGCAATTGAGGCGGATGTGGACGGGAGGTGAGCGTGGAAGTCGAGAGTCTCGTTGTCGTCGTACGTAATGCGCCGGTGATTAATTTGCATGCTTCCCGTCGCCTTCGCGACTCACATTGTACCTCCTCGTCTTGCTCCCTCGCGTGCAGTCACCCGGCGGTACCAAACTGGGAGACCATATTTCACTCGTGCGACCACAACCGTTTGGAACAATTGCCGGACGTAGGAGTGCGGGAGTCCGAACGAGGGGGAGGAAATGCGCGAAAGGGTCAGAACAGCTTCGGTACCTCGGCTCTGGGCAAGCTCTGCATGGTCGCAGAAGGTGAGCTTGTTTTCAAGGATGGCACCCAACAGTTTCTCAGTTGCAGAGGGCTCGATGACGATTCCACCCAGCGCAAGAGAGACCAGTCGGTAGTGGTCTCGGTGTCGGCGCGGGGGAACGAAGTGGACGAGCTGGAACCTTGGGAGATCGAAGCTAAGGGAATGAGGGATGGCCACGGTGTCCATGTGCTCTTTGAGGTGCGCCGTTGTCTCTTCTATGCTGTACCCGACTTCGAGTCTGGAGGTGTCATCAATATATCCGATCGTTCCGTCGACCAAGACTTCATCCGCGAAGATGAGGTACAGGAGCTCGCTAAGCGGCGATCCCTGAGGGAGGCCGCTAGGTACATTGGAGGGCTCGGAAATAAAGCCGTCAAAGACAAGCCGGGTGCTTCGCTCGGCAAGGAAACTCGAGACGAGGCGTACCATGGCGGTCGGGATGTGTTTGTGCTCAAGCATGCAGGTCAGGTGCTCGTGGCTCACCGAAGGAAGCGCCTGCGAGATGTCCAGCTCACGACTTTCCCTACCGCACATTGCACGAGCTGAAGCAGTGCACCAACGGTGCACCGTCCAGAACGCCCTCCAAATTGGTTGGGGGAGACTAGACCGTTCTCCGCGAACCTGGAGGGCCACTCCCTGATCACCGATTCGACCAGTGACCACCTTTGCGAGGCATTCCTCGGCGAGGGGGCGGTGTGCGCCAGGGGTGGTGTAGTCACTTTTCATGACCGTGAGGAAGAATCGCCAGGCCACAGGGAAGTAGCGTAGCTGCAAGCAAGCTTCGAGTATCGAGTGGAGAATGGGGGCGAAGATACTGCTGGCAAACTTGATGGCTATATTGAGTATCCCCGATGGGCGCCGCGCCTTCCACGGGGATAGTTTCGCGATGGCACGCGCAAAGTCATCGATGTTAAAGACGGGGGCTTCGAGGAGTTACGGGAGCGCTTTGTCAGCCGGTGGTGGGGGGAGGTCGGCTTTCAGCGGGAAGAACTTTGCCTGGAGGACTTTTGCTTCCTCCTCCGGAGTGGAGGCGATGGAGCCGTCGGGAACGACAAGGTCGGGGATGCGGAGGAGGTGGACATGCTACTGCGTACTTGGCTACCGTCCAGATTTTGCCCCGGGGGAGTTCCGTGATATACTCTCGCCAGTGAGCACGTTTGGCGCACCGGATGGCGGAGCGATACCGGTTCTTCGCCCCGCGCACCACCTGCCAGCTAGGACCAGTAGGATCATCTTTCGCAATGCCCGGTGAACCATGTTGTACGCACGCCGTAGGGCTGTGAGTTCTTTGTTCCACCAACGGTGCGAGTACGGCGACACGCGTGCTGGCGGGACATGGGCCTCGAGGGTTGTGACCACGCTCGTTGTGAGGGTCTCGACAAAGGTGTCGACGTCCACTGACGTGCGCAGTGGGAGTGGCGGGGAGACGGTGGAGGGCCAGATATCTAAAATATCTTGCCATTCGGCCCAGTCGGCTGCACGGAAGTTGTGGCGGGTAGGAGGAGCGCGGTGTTCGAAGGGAATGGCAAAGGAGCACGAGATAGGAAGTGGTCTGAGCCATGGCCAGGGAGAACTTCACATTTCTCCAGCAGGTTGCCAAGCGTCGATTCAGAGATGAAGACTAGATCATTGGTCGACGTTGAACTGGCGGATAGTAGGTTGGTGACCCGGCCTTGACGCATTGCCGGAGTCCGCGAGCAGCCATGATGTCGATGAGGGGCGCTTCGCACTGTGCTGTTCTTTCCGGGTGGAGGGCCCGACCAGAGAGCATGGTGCTTGTTAAAGTCGCCAAGAATAGCAAAGGAGTGGTGTTCGGGAAGAGGACCCATGGTGCGGAGGTGAGGTTCGAGAGGGGAGATGCCATGGTCGGTGTCCGTGCGATTGTAAACTGAGTGAATATGTATCGTATGTGTAGGTAGCCTAAATGTGACAGACGTTATATTCGGGGTTTTGATGGTATTCTGGGAGTAGGAGGAGGATGGTATCGTCTTTGATATGTAGAGTGGAGTATCGGGCGAGGCGGTATCATAAATAGGTAATGTCCGATCCCAGTGAACGGACGAGAGAGAAGCGAATTTATTGAGATCAGGAGGAGGTTTTTGTATACAGAGCACGTCGTGCAGTGTGGGGTGAGGAAGGAGAGAACTAAGTAAGATTTGTGACAGTTTATGGAGAGGATACGCAAACGCTGGACAGTGTATCTACGAGGTATTTGTAACGGGTGAAGGGAGAGAGACTTCGGAAGGGACTGGGGAGGGAAGGGATGAGGAGGGAATTCACGGTTTGCAGCGTCGAGCGGGTCAAAGGTGGGGATCAAAGTAATCCTGCCCCCAGTGCAGGTCGCTTTCGCGGATTCGGACAGGTGGTAGGAAGCATGGGAGCCTTTGCAGACTGCAGATATGCTATCTCCGTAATCGCGGAGATGTGATGTCATGCAGCAAACTTCGAAGCTGATAGTGCCGCGTGAACGGTGGGAAAGTTCTCCCGTTTTCGGCACTTTCGACCTGTTCTGGGACTTTGCCTTGTATTTTGAGGCATTCACGCTAAGAAACATGAACGCGACGGCGTAGACAACGCATGGAAGCTCAATGGATGCCATTGGATGAATAAGATCCGAAACGAACCAGGAATAGTCTGCGAAACATCCCTGGAAGATCTGTAAAATTGAAGCTTTGTTGGCGACGGCGGAGTCAAGTAATATACTGTTTCGGGCCAATGAAGCGTCACCCCAATTCAGTTGTCTTACCCTTTGGCTCTGGAACCTCGGCCATGTATGGCTGGCGGTACCTTTATAGAATTCATCGGGATTGAATTACAGCGTCCCACTGCCGACCGAGGACTGGTTAGGACCCGAGTATTTCAAAGAAAGTGAATAGTTCTTTTGAATATTTGTACCGTTCGTTATCTTTGGGAATTTGAAAAAGTATATGTGTGGAGTATCTGCGTTTTATTTGGTTAGGGCACGGACGGCTGCCTTCAACTTCTCCATCTCCCAGTCTGAAAGACCCTTGTAAGGGTCTTGGTAACGGTCGCGTTCCACGTTTCGGGCCGACACGCCGCGCAGGATGAAGCTCAGACGTTTGTCGTCCAGAACGGAGATAGTGTATAGAATATGGTGCTCCAACTCGTTCTTCCTGAATAGCTTGAGATGGTCAGAGAGGTCCAATCCCTCTACGTCTTGCAAGAATGAGAGTAATAAGTCCTCCGAATACTGCTTCTTGCCTCGCAGTTTGGATTCATGTCTGCGTGCCCAGGTAACCTTGAACGAAAAAACATTTGTCAGAGGTGGGGAAAGAAGGACTGGAACGCACCTGAGCACTGGGTGACTTGATGGACGAACCAGGCAAATCTTGAGGTGCTTGAGCGCGCTGCGAAATCATCAACTCAGCAGACCACACAACAAAATCGCAATGAACGCACTGGACCGCTGGTGACAAAGTTCGACTCTTGGGGAGCGAGTAAACGCTTCATGGGGATGCGGGGATTCTTGCGACTCTCAAGAGCGGCTGCTGTGGGCTGGATAACCACGAAGTCAATGTAGAGATGATTCACCGCGAAAGAATGGGCATACTTTATATTCGATTATGCGCGGCAAGCTCGGCGAAGGCGGGAGATATGTATGATGTGCAGTCGGTCGCTCCTCTGCCTGTTGAATTTCAGACAAAAGGCTTGGATAAAGATACGCAGGAGTCCTCACGATGCTGACCATCGATTCATAGTACCTCGCCAGGACATCCCCCTTGGCGTAGGGGAAGCATTCGAGGATCTCCTCCGGCGTTTCCGATGAGCTGGAGTGAGATCTCCCGGTCGACGCACGGCCACCATTCCGTTCTGCAGCAGTGCTTACGATCCTCGGAGTGTTGCCCAAGTGGCGAGTTGGATCCCTAGACCATCTCGTCAATGTTGGATGTTGCCCTCAACTCGCAAATCACTCTTACCCATGCGAGGCACACGCCATCAGGGGATGATTGTCTTCAGGATAAGGAGATTCCATAGGATTCCTTGGAAGCGTCTTGTTTTGACCCAGGGTGTCGCCGTAGGTGAGTGGGTGGGCAAAGGATAAGTAAACAAGCAGCACTGTTTGGCCTTGCTTGGTTGAATTGATAGACGTTGAGATGACCGAAAACGAACCAGAAACAATCGCGAATTTGTTTGCCGATTTCAAACCTTTGCTATTGGAATGCAAGAAAAAGCCCTTTGTAAACTGCCGACTCTATCCTTCTCACACTTACTGCATGTATAGTGAATGCGCCATTCCTTCGTTGCTCTGCTCACGGATCTTCTCAACATCTTCTAGTTCGTGATATCGTCAAGCAAAAATTCGAGGTTACAAAAATGTCGAATACTGTACAGGATTGTATGGAGGCAACCGGAGAGGTTGCGTTACGAAAATTTTGAGTTACCGTGTAGCAACGGGTTGCCTTATTTGGCACCAGACCTGCCTAAAAAGGCAATTTTGGCGCCGCAGGCCCGCAAAAATAGTCAATTTTGGCTCTGAATGGCTTCAAATTCAGTGTTGTGCAGTGATTTAGGCAACATTTTTGGAGGTGGGTTATGCGTTACGTTGCTACCAAACAATCCCATACAGTAGACCGCATTTCGGTTCTGACATTCTACGTATCGCTATGAACTTGGAATAAGTATACCAAGAGTGATGTACATGCCGATCGGCGCTCAATCGGTAATGGCGCGCTTGGCGGCCACCAAGAATCATTAGTTCTTCCATTCAAGCTCACACAGACAGCTATTCCACTTATGTGTTCGTCTCTTAACATTAAATGTTCCGTCGATTGACTGGCTGAACCTTTAGGTTTAGCTACTCTGGGGAAGATGGATTTCATGCTATTTTGCTACAAGTAAAGACAAAAAATTTGTCATCTGAAATTGTAGGTTCGTTCTAAGCCCCTTCTGGCTGAAGTTGTTTGCACGTCTTTGTTTGGATGTATTGACGTACCTTCAGAGTGGCCAGGGCCAGCGATTGAGTGTCTGCTGGTATTAGCGGCTACAGAGAAAGAGAGATTAGCAATACTGTCAAAGGGATACAGCTGACCCACCGCTGGACGACGACTACGTGAGCTGGCAGTCAGCCTGAGGTATAAATGGTGGGACGGAAGCCGTACGTCCTGTAGAAGGCGACGTAGTGCGGGGCCCCGGCGGTAGATCGAGCCGCAAGGGACAATCGGAACTTCCACGTTGTGACTTGGCTAAACCCTACGGACGTATTCCGCAGCTACAAGGGGTTGGTCAGCTGGAGTCCTAACAAGGTGAGATTCGCGGACCCATGGTTGTTTCCGCGGGTGGAAGGTCCCTCGTCGGGACGGGGGCAGCAAGGGTTCAGAAAGCGCTGGATGAGTGATAAATACAGATAAACGATAACTGGCGTGTGCGGCTGACCTGGAAGTGGAGAGCCAGGGAGCGAAAGCCTAGTTGGTAAAAGATAGACCAAGTGAGACTGACGCGGTGGACGTATGTCGTTTCACTGCCCTAGCAGCGGTGATGGATGTTTTTGCTGTGAGTCGTATATTCTGGAGCTGGAACGAGTTGGTCAATCTGAGGTATATCTGAAGATATGAACCCAAACCGGAAGAGACGATGCAGCGTCTCAAAGGAATGCGAAGGTTCCGTAGCTGGGAAAAGGCGGTTAATTTAGAGCATACTGAGAAAGTAAAATATGCACCAGACAAGGCAACGCGGCTCCCGAGCGGCAGGCACATCGTGGTCGAGCAGCGAGACGGACGGCACTTCAGCAGCAGGCATCTGTTATGTGTGCTGGCAGAGCGAGCTCGTCAGTCGGAGGTATAAATGGTAAGACGCAGCCATACCGAAGAAGGCGACGCGCCGTGACGGTCCTCGAATGATCGAGCGTCGGGGCGAGCGTCCAACTATGACTCTGCTTTATAGCGGTCAGGTGCACTCGCTGTTACTTGCGTATTCACGGGCTGGAACAGGTAGGTCAGTCGGGGCATGGATGGGGAGACGAAATCCACGACTCTGCACCTTCATCCGTAGCGATGATGAATGTACTAGCTGCCAGTCATACATCCCGGACCTGGAAAGAGATTACTGTGGGTCATGGATGAGGAGATAGAGACGACACAAGTACGCACTACAGGAACGGGGGCCGCAAGCGGTACATCGTACGAGACCGGCTCTGCTCGAGCAGCGGTCCGGAGCTGGAGATAATCGGTCAGTGTGAGGCATGGATGAGGAAAGAAAGTCCCGACTAAAGATGACACGGTGCTCCGGGTCAAGTGGGACGGCGGCGGCCACGGCTAGGTCACCCTACCCCAGCATCAGCGAGTTGTGTCCTGCTATCATTCATAGGGTTGATGAGAGACATCCAAGGCTAGAATGACTTGGTCGGCCCAAGCATCAGGGACCAAGACGGAATACATGCCTGGAGCGAAGCACATGTCGACGACGCGTAAACGGCGTGCGTGGCTGGCTACTTGGCCACAAGAAACAGCCGCTATCCGGAGCTGGAATTTGCTGGTCAGGTCTGAGACACGACGGGACAGAGTGCGCGCACCACATGTGCCATAGAAAGTGACTTCATTGTTGTCCACCGCGCGCGAGTTTCCCGTGAGTGAGTGCGAGTGAGGTGTAGGAAGGGCTGCATCCAGAATTAAGCCAGCAACGAGCAATGGTGCGTGCGCATTCATCGATGTGGTCCCAGCCAAGTGCGGGAAACGTGAGATCTCAGGCCGCTGGAGCACGGCACAAAGATGGGAGCGGCCAGGATGAAATTCGAGTCAAGAACTGCCGGACATGGGGCACACAGCAGGTCCTTGAGAGTGAAAGAGCAGAGAGGCGGGAGATCTGGCGCCGTCGACAGGGAGAGGAAGGAGAAAAAATATTGATCAGACTTTCCCGCGGCGGCCGTTTATGTAACCCGTGCCGACATCAGCAGATCCTGATTTCTGATGTAGCGCCAGTGGTTCGCTGCACTTAGTTGTGTCAAATAACAGCCTATTTCTCCGTGTTATTAACATGCCAATTAAATTCCTCAAATTTGGGTTCCGGTCAAGGTCCTCCCTACAGCCGCTTCATCAGACAACATTTGCTAAGGGTGGAGCTCTTGCCGAGCCTGTCAGCACCAATTCGGCATGGAGTATTTGCTCCGAATCTGATGAAGGATGTTCGAGTGGTGAGTGGTCCATGGCGACAGTGCCTCGGTATGAGAGGATATCATTGATCACGGCGTTTGAACCTCAATCAAATGAAGAGTGCTGTCGAATGACTCGATACGGACTGCGTTCTCGTGCCTGCTGCGCAGTGTTCACGCCGCGGCAACCGTCCAACTAACACCCGAACAGAAAACCTGAATTCCCAGAAAGATGTAGAATGAGATGTCCAGGGATTCCGCGATCAATCGGGGATTCCGGGGGAAGGTTGGAGCACAGCCCGCTCGGCACAAGGAAGTGCCATGGAAGCTCATTGTAATGATCACCCTCTCAATTCGGAATCAAGTCCACAGACCACTGATTCCGGTCGATTCTCTGTTCTGTACTCCGCGCGCGCTTAGAATCTAAATTCCATATCCAATCCTCCGAGTCGACTCATAGACAATTCATTAGTACGATTACATAGTCAGTATCATGATAAAGGAATATCAGTTGTCCACATTTTTTATCGCTACTCAGCTCAGTCTACGTACAGCGTCCTTCAGTTTATCTAGTTCCCACTCGGATATTCCTTCAAAACCCTGTTGCTCCGCGTGTTGAATGGACAGGCAGCGCAACATCTTGCGCAGAGCCGCATCCTCCAATAATGAGATCGTTTTTAGGATATTGAGGTCCAGTTTGTTGGCGGAGAAGAGGTGGAGGTGCCTGGAAAGATCGAGGCCGTCGGCGTTCTTCAAAAATGCTAGCAGCGACTGAGGAGGCTTTGCATGATTGTGTCGCACTTCCGATTGCAGGTCGTCTTCCCCCACTGAGCCGGGGAACGTTGCCTCAGAAGAGATAACTAAGCCTTCCGCGAGCTGAAAACATTGACATACCTGAGGACTTTCAAGGTCAGACGTTGTATGACGATATTCCGAAGATGCTTGGAAGCGCTGCGATGACATAAACTTAGCATGAAGCTGACACGTAGGAAAAGCACGCTACGCACCTGACTCGGAACAGGGACGACATAGCCCGATCCTTCTGCGTCGCGTCGACGCTGTGAGGGGCGGCGAAGGCGCTCTTGCCTGCTCAGACGCCCCAATGGTCTCTTCATGGCAATAGGTCAATATAGGAACAATACCCAGAGAAGGAATGAAGCGTACCTGATATTGTGTCCCGCGCTTTTTAACTCCAGGTGAGGCGACATCGCGGCTCTGTGAGTGATGAGCGGCTGGCGCTTTTTCTGTGGGTCTGCGGAGGCGCTTGCTGGGAGGCGATTTGAGCTGGGAATTTGTTAATCCAAGATAAATCTGGGACTGGCTTCAGTGAGCGCACTCACCTCGTGAATTGATGCAGAATGCGACTGGGGGGAAACACTTGGAGGCTGTGCGGGGAACGGCAAAAGAATGAGCATACCTGAGGTTTGATCGTCGACAAGCCCTGCGAGCGTGGCAAGGTGGCAAGGTGCAAAATCGGTTCCTCCATCATCTGTTGCATTGTCAAAGTTGGCTTGGGTGATACACCGGTATCCTCACGAAGTTGGGGGCCGATGTAAGCGTCGCAAAGATGTCCACACGGGTATGAGGGTTGCAGTTTTCAATAAACTCTTCAATCAGAGTTGCGTGGTGCAGGTCGTGCGGCATTACCGATCGTTCCATGGAAGACGTCGCGGGGATCATCGCACCCTGGCGATCCTGGTGTGTAGCCTGGCTTATGGTCCTGGACATGAAGCCGCAGAGCTGGAGGATTTTATCCCCAGTGGATCGCTATTCGCGTCAATGGAGCATATGTAGTGCTCGGAGACAGCACTTACTGGACCTCGGAAGTTGGGAGCCGTGCCTCAGAGAGATACGGTCGGGAACAAAGTTCTCCTGGAGCACGCTGTCGGTTCCGCTACTAGTTGCGGGGAGTGTGATCGACCAGTTTGGATAATAACCAGAAGCACTGTTTTGACTTGATTGGTCGCATGTTGGTTGAATGCCGAGATGCCTACCCACAGGACGGAAAAATCACAAGTTTTTTGGTCAGCGAAGGATTTTTATGCTTTCCACTCAAGCGTTTCACAGTTACTTGATCACTTGTCGAGAATAAGTCCCCCCACGAACAGAACAGTGAGCGGCCCGCGAATGGCACCGGGGGCAAGTTGGCCTGCAAAGCTGTGCGTATCCGGCTCCTGACCCTGTGTGGTTCTCGCACAAGGGATACCGAAAAAAATACTACCCTGTCTAGAACCGGCGTCCGCCGTGTTTCGAATCGCCGTCGATCGATCATCGATTTTCAACCGGTAGGATCATCATTACGACCGGAAATCCGCTCCCACGGCGTTGGTAGAGCGGCAGATTGAAAATAAACTTGGCGGCCGTCGTAACAGCGACTTGGTGGGTTTGCATTATTTGCGTTTAGGTTTCGCGTTCCCATGCCCACATGGGTCCGGTGTTTTTCTTTCATACAAGAGATCTACATATTCTCATTGACGCCCGCTGCTGATGGGAGCGATCGTTACTGCAAGCGAGGTCCCTGTGGTCAGGTTTTTATTGAGGAAGAGACGCCGCAAAACAGGAGACGGCTGGGAAGGAAAGGGAATCCCGCCGACTACGTGAGCAGCTTATTAGTCCAAAGCATAAGGAAAAGCGGAATTGCGCACTAGTAAGTAGCTTTGTCGCTGGAGCGTCCGCAAATGTGCCTCATCAACGTGGACACAAAAGCTTGACAGACGGTACGTGTGGCTGCTCTTGGCCTGAAGATCTAAAGGCATGTTTATGAGGCTGAGATATGAATACCTCTGAAGAAAGAGAGGGATACGCACTGATATGAAACCGGGATGGCAAGCAAGCGCGAGCGGGAGGTCCGGCTCGGCAGACCACGTATTTCATTACGCATCATGTCGGGCAGTCAATGAAACAGGCCAGCCGGTGCTGCCGTAGCTGCTCCTGATATATCTGGGAACGAAAAGGTTAGGATGAGGCATCACAGAGGAAAATAAGACCGCACCGGCGCCGCGGCACTTTTGCACCATGCCCACTTGAAGGTCCGTCTAAGCGCGTAGAGAAATGAAGTCAGCCCGCGTCGAAGGAGACGGTGTGACACCTGACGGGAATGTCATGGTTCAGGAGCTGGGGAAAGGCAGTTACTTCAAGGCATAACGAGAAAGTAAAAATCGCACTAGACAAGGAAACGCACGGCCGAGCAGCAGGTCAAATAGCCTCAAATGTGACCGGTGACCCATTGCTCGCTTATTCTGAGCAAACAAGTTTCGAGTCATCAGCCAGAAGTACGAGAGAAAGAAAGAAATGAGAAATGAGCACAGCAGCCGTACGAGTACAGCACCTCACCCCGCTACAGCAGAAGCCGAAAAAAAGTGCTGCTTGCGCGCTACGGGCTGGAGAAGGGTGGTTAGTCTGAGGCTTGAGCCAAGGAACGAAATTGGCACCAGATGGCGGTGAGCGGAAATTCACTCGCAGTTGCTCATATGTTCTGCAACGAAATAGTCCGCTCAGGCCTGTCCACCGAGTTACTTGCCAGGTAACTTGGGTTACAGTGCGAGGTTAGCAGATGCTCAAGTTGCAAAGTCGACCCAAATGCGCGGCAAAATCGACAGAGACCGTCGTTGAGGAAGTAAGGATAGGTGTCACGCGGTGGCAAGCGTGATAGTAACATGAATTGAAGTTTCCCACGACGTGTAATTGTCGGCCGACTGTCCGCCTTTCGGCATCACTGTTGCTTTGCCTACTTTGCTGTGAAGTTGCACGCCTAGGGTCATGGAGTACTGGGCGTCGGAAATAGCATTGCCGTGAAAAAATGTAGTCTCTGTAACAGAACTAAGGCTCCAACCTTTATAAATGTTTCAAACGGATAAAACCGTTTTTATTTTATTTTTTTTCGCCGGCCGGGACAAATGGAAACAAAAAGAAAACAAACGGTTTAAATGGTTACCTTCTCGCAATGTCTTCATAGCTCTAAAAGACAATCAGTTGGCTTTGTTTCATTGCATTCCCATACCACACTTCCTCAGTGCCAAGCTCATTTACCTTGTTGAGCACCCAGGACCCACCAGGCCGTGAAGTCGCCTTGGGTTGAACCAACCCCGGCTCTTCCTGAGATGCTGTGCAGTATTGCCACGATCGCTTCAGATCCTCTCCATGCTCTCACCACATCGAGAGGCCTCACAATTGCGTGGAGAAGAGATCAGTATATTTGTTTGACAAGTTAGTATGCCAAATTTTGTCAGAACTGCTGCAGATGGTATCCTGATTGCAAGCTCTGCAAAAAAACCATTTTAAACGTTTTAAACGGCTTTTTAAACATTTGTTTCCATTTCATTTTTTTCACAGCTGGGTGCAAATGAAAACAAAAGGTTGGAGCCTTAAACAGAACCAATATATCAGAGAGTACACACGGTCCACCAGATCAACTGGTGGCTGATTTTCCTCCGGAACTTGCCATCCCCGAGGCTAATGTAGCCGCCATTTATAGCCCCCACCAAGAGGATAAAATGGTGGCTAGCACCTTGCGCTTCCGGCGGATTCCTAGTGTAAATAGCTCAGTACGGGGCAGAAGAAACAACGTCTCCTGAACCTCAACGTGGACTGGGTTTTCTGCATCCACGCAAAGATTGGCAAGAACTGTGCAGATAAAAAACATCATAGAAGCTTCTCAGTAATTGTACTAGGGATTCGCTCAAAGCGCACAGTGCTCGCGAAGCAAATCGTAAGCCAGATTACACAGCTCGTTTTTGGACATGCTTTTTTTCTTCTCTGCCCAACACAATTTTGCGAGCAGAGCGACGACATCGAGGCACACATTTTGATCAAAATGCAGCACAATACGCCCAGGATTGAATGGGTTTGAGAGGAATTTGTCTCTCAACCACTGCACCGAACATTTGTCCTTCTGCCCGTCACGTGGGTTAGAGGATAATTATTCACTTTGCTCGCAACCAGCCAAAAAGAAATCTTGAACGTGAGGATGCAGAATGATTCAGAATAAGTAGACTGGTAAAGCGGCATTTGGCGGCCACAAAGAAGCCTTTATCCTGTCACACAAGGGGCAAAGACCTACGCATCCAAATCAGGATGCGTTCGACACATCTGTCAAGCATCTGATTGGCCACTTCACAAAGTGTCTTTCAAGACACAAGAGGCAGCCTTTGTGCTTCCATTGTGCATGCTTTGTTTCTCAGATCCAGGAAACAAAGATGCACAAAGGCTGCTTGCATGCCTTTGTAAACCTTTGTGCTGGCTTTGTGCAGCAATCTCCTGCAATGTGACATGGATGCCTCGAACGCATCCTCAGTTAGATGCCCAAGTCCTTGCCCCCAGTGTCGTTCAAGCTCATACGGTTGAACTGCGACTTGTTATTGTTGCCTCGGAACTAGATTTCATAGCAGTCGAGTAGCCCTGAATCTTTGGGCATTCATATAACTATTTATGGTCAATTTCTGGAACTGGCTCCACAGTAAGACTGTTACCGTTCACGATTTCTCCATTGATGCTGATCAATGGGACGAGAAAGAAGCACCATAGAATGATGCTGTGTCTTTGTCCATCTATCATAGATGCGACGCCAAAAATTTGATGCGATGGGCGATTCTGCATTCTATCCCTGAGACTTGCACGTGGGTGGATTCCGTACCATACACCCATACACAGTCTTTTTTGGCAGTGGTACAGTTTTGTTCTATCTGGTCTGACTACTTTAACTCACGCACGGCGTTTTCAAGCTTCTCAAGCTCCCAGTCTGATAGACCGCCAGGCTGGATGTTGCGAGCAGAGAGGCGGCCCAAGGAGCTGCGCTGGCTCCCGTTATCCAGGGTCGAAATCGTGTATAAGATATGGTGGTCGATCTTTTTTGCGCAGAAAAGGGGTGAGTGTTTTGAGAAGTCGTATCCCTGAACGTTCCGCAAAAACGCGCGCAGCGAGTGAGGAGGTCTTTTGAGGCGTACTGTTCCTGAGTCCGAGTCGTCCTCGTGTTGGGCGGTGATCGTTACCTTGCAAAGGAATAAGTACGTTCGTTGAACGCCCATGCGAGATGAAATAAACACATACATGAGGGTTGGAGGATTCAGACACCAGGGGAGAATGTTGTGGAGTTACTTGAAGGCTCTGGGATGCCACATTCAGCATGGACACAACCAGAATGACATTGAACGCACCGGGAGGATGCGTAAAGAGCCCGACTGTTGAGCATCGAGGAGGCGCTGCGTGAGGGCGCGGTTGCGTTTGGGGCGGCCGGAAGTAGCTTCTGGGCTCTGTACGACCGTTAGGTAAAGCTCGAGATAATGAGTCAGAAAGACCAATACAGCGTACCTGACAACCAATCCGAAATTTGGGTGAAGTGTCTTGTGGGTCAGGAAGGGGTGCCTGGAAGCGTTGAGTATCGATCTCCGAGGGTGGACTGCAAGAAACATATATGTACCTGCGGCTCTAACCCACTGTCGGTTTCAGCCAGTGAGATTTCCAGAGTAGGCTACAAAGTTGTCAGTTCAAGACGGAGAGAAGGGTTAGATGCGTACCGGAGAGCCGCTGACTTTATTGTGCACGCTCGTTTCGCAGATCGGAGCACACTTTAAGGCCGCGAGTGGGTGCTTGGCGTTGCCGGGGATCTGAATGACAAGCTTCTGGACGAATGGTAAGTCGACGTGGACAATATATAGCAAAAAAGGTAATGAGCGTACGACCTGAGATGTGGGGGTCTCGCGTGACACGTCACCCAGACTGGGGAGGTATCTCTACGTTGCTTTGAGTTTCATCCACCACTGGCAGGGTCCCACTGTGCGATAGCTACCTTGACACGCGCCGGGACATTTCTGGTCTGTTGTTGCGCTGCTTGCGCTTTTCGGGTGGGCTTCCGTATGCGTTTCTGAGAGGGTGGGACCTCGAGCTAAAGAGTAATCAGCTGAAGAATAAGCTAGAGCAGATGATACGCCTTACAAATTGAGATGATGAGGTTTCCGCATCGCAACGGCGTCTTTTGAGGGTCTGCAGTACCACCACCGCCAGTCTGAAAATTAGGGTCGTTGGAGGGGGATCAACTTGCCTCTGTGCACTTCCCCGGAAAAGTGACATAGGGTTCCTCCGGCTGTTTCTCGCATCGTCAACGAGGTGTCCAACTGCTCGAGAGGGAAAGTACCGGTGTGATCACGACCGTTGGAACAGAGAGAAGTTTCAGCTGAGAATTCGTTGCGGTGCTGGGATAGTTCTTAGGCACATCGACGGGGAAGAAACCTTTGCTGCCTGGCCGCCTGGTTGTGGGGGGCGGGATCGACGCATTGTGGTCATCGAAGTGAACGAGCCTCGTCTCCCCTGGGGTGTTGCCGGGGTAGAGAGCTTGCCTAGAGCACCTTGTTAGTGATGTGGATAAGCGCATATCACTCATACCTAATTTGAGAATCGCCGACGTTACTAATCGAGTCGCATCGGCCCTGAGGTTCAATTCCCTGTAGCACCTTCTGGTAATCTTGCGCTGCAATGCGATATGTATTTCGTTTGCCGTCGTGGTTTGGATGCTGCATAGTTGTTAGAAGAGAAAGCAGAAACAATATTTGCACATGTTTCGATCAAGCCTCAAGTCTGTATACCATGCCGGCACCGCCGATCCCGGCCAGATCTCGCCAGAAAAGTTATTAAACGAGGAAAAAAGAATTCACGAATTCACTGTGGTCGTCAACATACTTATTACTTGCTGTTAATCGCCTGATACGTAAGTTGCTATATTTCCATTCGAAACATCTTAGAACGGATCGGGAGGATTGTCAAAGAGGATTCGCGTCCCGGAAGTCAATCGGTCCATAGAGGGTGAGAGACGTTTATTCCTGGGGAGTGCCCGGGGACATTGAGCGAGAATGACTTTAACCGCGTGATGGATTCGGAGAAGTTGCGTTGACCCTGTAAACACCAATCATAATTGAATAGCATCATCGCGCCCAGGCCAAGGGGCGGATAAATTCCATCGATTCCATTTTTGTTATCCCGGGAAAATCATCTGGTCATCAGGAATCACAGGCTACAACATTATATATTTTGCCCTTCTTTGCAACAAACGGTTGGATACCCGCTATTTAGGATCTCCTGGTATCGCCGGTGCCATTGGAGCGTTCTTCCATTCGTGCCTGAATTATGATCTCTTTGCGTCAGATAATTGTACCGATGCGTAGATAGGCATCAATTCGCGACCTTCATTCCATATCGGAGCGCCGCGCGTGTGCTGTAAGTCTATGACATGCTGAAATGTATGCTACTCACGAACTTTGTTTCGGCGTATGGTAAAAAAATTCTGATGTCACCAAAACAACGCCACGTTTTCATGGAAGGTATTACTCTACAATGGTTGACTTTGGTCGTTCAAATTTTGGTTCATTCAGGTGTCGTGGCTCGGAGGCAGAAACTGAATGTTTGTTCTGCCTATTTCGGCTCCCAGCGCGTTGTTGACGCGTTGGATATTTCGGATCAGACACGTGATCGCGTCTTCGTCTCCGCCTGTCCTCCGCTTGCTCTCCGCTTTGCGTCACAATCAGGTTCCCTTATCTTTGCTCAAACTCAAAACTTGAATCACGCTGCACTCGGCTTGCTGGACTCCTTTCGACTCTGTCGCATATTTCAAAGCATGCCATCTCGCTCACGCCGTTGCGCCACAAAGCCCCCGCGAAGCAGTACTCTGGCCCGCATCTCGCGCGTTCGTCACCTTTTACTCTCATTTGTCTTTCGGGTTTATTCACGGGGCTTTCAGCATGGAATTCTTGCCTTACGGGCCCGCAGCGGGGAACTTCGAAGTTCGAGCGCGGAGCTTTCGGCCTGAAATTGCATCAGTAGCGTTGGCGCAGGCAAGGCGCAGACGCGTTCACTGCGTCGCTGAGGCGATGCTGCAATGTGCGGGATCGATGGCGCATGATCTTGCTGAAAATCCGTGAGTCTCGTAACATAGCGACACAGATGTTTGCTGACGCTGAAAAGGTACAGGGGGAGACACGTCATCCCCTCGACCGGAGGCATCGAAAGCGTGCCTCTGATTCGAAACCCGTTGTTTGGCGCTCTTCCCGGATCTCATGTGGGGTCGACCGTTAATGCAAAAGAGCCGTCAGCGCAGACAGGTACACATCAGTGCAAACAGGTGAAAGAAAAAGCTCACCTGAGTCATCCAGCTCTCATACGGCGGCGTTGCACCGTGACACTCCGCTTCTCGACTTGCATCCGTCGCCCGTTGTGACTCAACGCGCGTGTGTCGCAGGAGAATACCGTCGTCCACCGCTCCGAGCGCGGTATTGCCCGTGAAGCTTACGCTGCGGCCATCGAACGGAGCGCAAAGGACTTGTATTCGAGCCGATGGAGGGTCATGGCAACGTCGGCACAGCCAAGTGCGACGCCAGAACCACAAACTGTGCGGCTGGCGTTTCGCATTGTCGCGACGAGACCTTGAATCGTCTTCCGAATACCCGCCTGTCTTCTCCTTCACGCTTCCTGCGCTCCACGTCCCTCCATCTGGATCTGCGTCATGGGTGGGCGCCTTGGGTCTCGCCGTGCTCTCCTTCCATGTTTACCTTCCCTGCTCGTCTCGCTTCCTTACCGCGGGGCCACGCTGTGAGGCCGTGCGTCTTGACTCTGCGCTATCCCGCTGCATCAGCCGCTCATTTATGGACCACGTCGCTCATTGTGTTTGCAGCCAGAAATTGTTCTCCGCTGCTTTGCATGCGGCATGGCGCGCCGTCGATACTGCTCACCACGCAGAGGGTCTGAGACTCTGAGCAGCCGCGCTTGTGTCACCCGCCGTGCGGGCTTTTTCTGTCGTTGCCGTGGGAGCATGGACCCACCATCGATCTTCCCTCACTACTCCCTTCCACCGTGGCGGCGAGCGCAAGCTTCACATAACCCAGCCCGCGTAAGACCCGTGTCGTGCGGTGTGCGCTCTGCGTCAGCTCTGTTCCCGGTACCAGCGGCGTCCGCGTGATCCTTGGGCGCTTTTGTGTCACGCAGCCTCTTTTCCTCTGTGCCCGGCTGGCCTCAATGGCAGCAATGCAGCTGGGACGTAGATGGCGCTGCGCTCCCTCACATTGGGACTTCTGGGCCAGGCGCGCGTTGCTCTCCTTGGGGTTCGGTGTGTAAAAGCAACGCCGCGGCGGTAAAGCGTGGTACTATCCCGTGATCGCGAAAGATCTCTGCATCTCTGCTGTTCACGGACGTCTGTCAGTGTGATCGCCCGCATAGCTCCCTTTATCAACTCGGTGGTTTCCTTCAGCAGCGTCCGATGCTTCTGGTCTGCTTCGACGGCGCCCAATTCGTGTCTCGGGAGTCAGGAAAGGCGATACGCTGAATCAGACTCATTGGGCAAGGGAGCGCGGAGATGTAGATGGCGGCATCCGTCACTGATCGTGAGAGGAGTACGGCGAATGTGCCTTTGAGCCAATCGTGGGTGAGGAAGACCTGATTTTTCGGGGCAGGAAATCCACACAAGCAAGATTGCTAGTACGAGGTACATCCATTTTTTCTTTTCTTCTTTCTTTCTTTCTTTCTTTTTTTGAAGCCTCTGGCGCTGAGATAGTCCACAGGGTCCACCGGGCACTTCCAAACCTTGCATGCGCATATCATCGCTGCCCTCCATCAGGCGGGTACACAGTCGTTGTATTGGCGAAATGCTCCGACATCAAGGAAGTCGGACGCACCGGAAAGGTGAATCCTATGTGTCACAACTGCCATTTGCGATTCCTGACAACGATTTGCAACAGTCGATTCCAACTGAGCTGGCTATCTTCACTTTACTGCCCAATATTCGCATGACCGCTGGGACTCGACTCGCTCGATAGGCTACGAAGTGGGGCGGAGCTCAGTTCTTCGGAGTATCTTTGGGAGACCTCAGATACTTCCCCTTACCTGTTCATGCTTCTAAAACTTTATTACATTGATGGGACGTGCATCCATTTGGAAAAATTAGCTAAATGTGATCTACTTGACCCTTGCATAGCAGAATTAAGTTAGAAATTAATATGGATTCGCAGCCGCGCAGAGTGCTCGCTTCGCAAAGTCACGTGCGGTGGCATGAAAACACCGCTGATTTTGGAAAGAATTCAATCTCATTGATTTTAACTCCGTTCAGACTCTGGGTTGAAAGTATCGTTCTTTCAGACTTGACAAGCATAGAGATAAATTTGTAGAGGAATGCATCAAGTAATGACCGAGTTTTAGCTTGCAGAGCGACCGTCCCATCAAATCTTGGGACAATTTGTTCGTGTTTTCTGTCCTGCTTCACCCTCTGCCATGCACGTGACTGAAGAATTGCGAGCGCAGCGAGCAATTATAGGTTTATTATTCGAATATCTTGGGATTTTCTTCGAGCGAGCAAGTGCGCAATCCTCGAGGACAATGACGCACTGTCGATACCTGGCCATGCAGCTGTGCAGTACAAAAATGTAGCTACTGTATCTTTTCCTTCAAATCATGCGTGACTCAGTTTAGCAATTCGACATTTCGGTAACAGCAAAATTGTTGTGTCTTTTTGGCATTTTTCAAGTGATTTTAAGGCCTGCGTGACGGTTTGGAGGTTCGACAGAGGCCCGCGTGACGTGTGACCACCAAATTGAAGGGAAAGATATAGTACTGGGATCTCTGGGTCTAAGTAAGCAATACAGCTCAAATACAGCTTGCTCAGCGAGCCTCGCTGTCTACGAGAGATAAGTAGAAAACCGATTGGGAAAAGCAAATATATACTCAGTAAACTCATACACATATTGGAATGATTGTGCACTTTGGTGTCGAGTTTCTGCACCGCAATCTGGAAGGTTTGGTTGGGCTTTTTGTACACTAGAGTCAAGTAGCGGCTGCGCAAAAGCCCAGTTTGCACGAGCTTCCAGTCAGAACATGGTTTAACACGGTTTAGATGAGGAAGCTCCCAATTCACACCATTCAACTCATATGCCCACTAACTTGTTAGTGGGTCCTGTGGTGCTCGGAGATATCATTTTTGGCTGGAGATCACAAAACCTTTGGTCTTGTTTGGTGAAATCAGTCATATAGAATTGATCATTGTTCGAAATCACAGCAAAGAACACTCCTACTTCCAAAGACTTGGTGTCCATGAATTACAATCTTTATCTTCACAAAAAATTGAAAGTAGTGCCAATGATGGAACTATATCACCTTTGTCCTGATCAATCTTCAACCTTCAGTTCAACTTCAGTTGGTTCACCGTAGTACCACTGAGACCGGAAATATGAATGCAACATGGGTTACTGAGAATATTACTCACTATAGCTTAAACTTGGACTTGGTGAAAATCATGCCATGAGTATGGGAATACTCTGAATATATGTTCTAACCTCTTGATGTCCTTGGACTTCAACTTAACTCTGGCTTCAAGTGCAAGAGGGGAACTCAGAACTGGGGTCAATTAATACAATAAACAAAACCAAAATTCACTGTTCAGGTGAATCAGGCCACATTGTAGAATATCAGTCTCACCACTCTGAGTTCTGATAGGCTTTCTATAGTGTCCTTGGTAGGATTGGCCTACATCTCTCAAGCCCTACAGAGTGCACACACAGCTCTACTAAGAGCTACCAATCATTCCATACAATGCTACTGACTGCTACCAAGCTATGCTGCCAACACTACCAGGCCTACCAAGCCCCCTGCCACAGCTACCAGCGCTACAGATGCTGCCAGGTGCTACTGAGCCCAAAGAGAATTGCTACCACAGCTACTAGTATCTCATAGCAATGGCTGTATGCAACCAAGCATTTTATGGTTTCCTGATGCCATTGTTGCGTTCTTATCTCACTCCATCGCCATCTGGGCCTCTATGTGCATGCATGCGTCCTTTACGTTGTGTGGCCCTCCTCTCCCCTCCTCTGCGCTCCATTGCTCTCAGCAGTGTCGGGAGCGTCTGCATCGATGTATGAAAGGCGCAGATGGGCGAGAGATTGAGCCTCGGGAGGTCAGGAGCAGGCGGCACACGCTGGGTCGGGCTCGCTGGTGGCGAGTGGGGAGGGATGGGATGGAGACGGAGAACAGCGGCCTCAGCATCGAGAGTATGAGGAGCATTCTATCGGAGGGGGGTGGTATCTAGGTTGTGATCACAGAAGAGATATTCGGCCACACTAGGACGTGCCACACAAGGTACGTTCCGTGTTAATAATTCCTCTCACAAACCAGGCCTGAGGTAACACTGTCGGTCGATCCCGCATCAGTCCCGAGGAGAGCCCTCGACAACAAGCTACGGCGATGCTTCACGCAAGCTCGGGATCGCCTATTCGACAAGGGTGCGTCTCCCTTCTCTCTGTTCTTCATCCTGTGTGGCTGACCCGCTGCCCTAGTCCTCTAAATCTCCTACGTCACTAATGAAGCTTCTCAACGGGACCCCACTGTGCGCTACTCCGCGGACGTGCCTGGGCCGTCCATTGCTAGATTCCCCGAATTGCAGCATTGACACTGTCCATGCTCGAACTACGTCTGCGTCGCCCCATCACCGCACATGCTCTCTTCGGCTGCTTTCCACGATATCGGGGATGTGTACGGATGGCGCAGAGCTCCAGCCCCGGGAGTGGTGGGCGATTGAGGTCAAAGCTCTGTGGGCGCACGGGACGGGGATGAAGAACACGGCGGAAGAGTGGTGAGACTACTCGGACGTCGCTTGGTGGGTATGAGAGGCAGTAGCGCGCATTCTGAGGGTCGGCGCACCATCTGCCAGTAGCTTAATGATTCCTCTCTACATCTGAGTCCGAGCTGACACTTTTCTTGTAGTCGATCTTGCGCCCGCCCACATGCTTACAAGCTACGGTGGACATTCGGGCAAGTCTGGGACTGTATGTCTTCCATCGCTCTCCTTTCTCCGTGTCACTGACGATCTCCTGTGCTGCGCTAGTCTCTATTATGGAGCCATGTAGCGGGACCTTGTCGCTGCCAGTTGCAGCAACACTGTATTGTCCTTCATGCTACACTCGCCAGATAGTGTTGTCCCCACCGTGACGCCCGCGTGCTCTACGATGTCTCCCAGCTGTTTATAGGTCTGGTCTTCTCTTCAGTGAGCTTCAGTGGCATGAGCCAGTCAACGTGCACAAGGTGCAGATTGCGAAGAGCTCGACATGTGCACAGTGTGGATCATCAGGAAAAACTTCCCTGGAAATTTTTGCATATTTTTTGTCAAAATGTGCGAGAATTTCTTCAGTTTTGCTCATGAACAAAAATGAGCAAAAATATGTTACCCCGAAAAAAAATTGTCAAATTTCTGCAACTTTTGAAAAAAATTTCAGAGCATATTCCTCCTCGTTCTCTCAGTTTCGACTTTTCAAATCCATATGAATGACCAAAAGTAATACTATTCAAGTCTACAAACATGCAAGCAAGAGTTGTACACTAGATTGAATGTAATTACAACAAACAGCCGCCCAGCTGGCGCCACCATGGTCCGTGCATCATCTCGATATTCAGAAGCCCGTCGGGGTCAATGAACCTCATGCGCATCGAGTCAGCCGCCCTAGACGCCACGGACACAGCCCCTTCGACCTCCCAGTAACTGAGAATGGGCAAGGCAGCGAACAGCAGATAATATAACCTGGATTTTAGTTAGAACCTGCGCTAAAAGAAGGGAGAAGAATACCTTCAGATCGGAGTCTGGACCTGAAGGAAAGCAAGTCGGAGCCTCGTCTGTAAGCGCGTGTACCACCTGCACATGTTGCGGCTTATTTAAGCTCTAAATAGACTGTTTATCGGGATCAGCGGCACATTCGATTCAATGCAGAAGGTACGCACCTGGAAAAATTGCCTGCCGCAATGCTAGAGCTGGTCTTGGTGCAGCAGTAAAGGGACATTCATCTACAGCATAGAAATGTCAGCACTGTAGTCAAAGAATTTGTAAGCTGCGAGCCACATGAAGCGGGTATATGGAGGACGCACCTTGTCCCGGCTCACACATATTTTACAGCTCACAGTTGATGTTCAGAGAAGCTTGCGAAGAATTGACAAGGTTTGATGTGGCTCAAGGGCGCTTGAACCTTGATGGGGGCTTGAGAATCTTTGAAAGGCTTGACGACACTGGATGATTCTTGACAGAGGATAGGTTTGCGAGCTGCGTTTGAGGGACAAGAGAGCCTGCCGGGGGATAGCTTGAGATTGGTTGATGGTTTTCAGCACTTGACATTGCTTCAGACAGAGCGCAAGACAACTTTGGGAGACGAGGGTGGAGGCGAAGAGCAAGAAGGAAGTGACGTGGCAGTGACCAACTGCCGCGTGATCCATCAATCACGGCATTGATGGGTCGGAGTTTCAATGACTTGTCAACTATTTCGTTCTTGACTCCTCCGCAGCAATATGCAAGACCGCTGCATTGTGGGATAGGGATCCCCGCCGTACTGGTACGGTTACGGCCGTAAGGATTATGGTAGTTTACGGGTCCAGTTGAGCCTGTACCCGTAACCGTAAAGATTTTTGTTGAGGTCCACTGTATAATACGGTGTAAAATATGGTCATTACGACCGGATACGGCTTGCATAAGGCCGTAAAACTTCCCACACCAGCCTTTTGCTTCGGCGAGGTCCCGGGTTACCTCCAACTTCACTTTCTGCTGCATCAGTCGAAGTGCAGGTTGGTGACGGGTCGGGTACCTCATGAATGGTCCTCCACGGGAACAGAAGTGATATGAGGATGGTTATGCTAGAGGAGATAAAAAAGATGTCCTAGATCTAATATTTTTTTTCCGTTTGAATTTTTTGTTCTTCCATTTTTGTTCGCTGACACACGATGGGCGGGGTGGCGAGCCGCTTTGATGACAGTGATGGGAGCGTCGGCACCGCCTCTGGCGACGTCCCGCCTATCGGTGATGACAACAATAGAAAGGAATGTTTGCCGAAGGGTATTTGAATCCATTTGGCCTATGGTTGGCATCATAAAATGATCGAATTATATTGCGTGGAATTACAGTCGTAAAGTACGGGATACGGCCGTATTCTTACGGCCCCATACAGTAGACGGTACATGTTCATCCGTACCGCACAAGTCGGCTCGAGAGAGAGCTCTGTATCGGTTACAGGACCCGTATAACCATACCGTATTACGGTTGTATACGGGTATGATGGGGATCCCTATTGTGGGACATTCTGTGAAATCTACCTGTATATTCATACTTGTCTAACAGTTCATGTGGAGAGTGTAGTTGGTAGGCTGCCTAAAGTGCCAAACACTTTGCTAAAAATTCGAGCAGTGAACAAAATAAATATGTCCAGTTGAGAAAATGTGAAACAATGAGCACATTCGGGGAAGAATTTTAAAAAATTTCTCGAAAATATCATAAAATGTTGAAATTTTATCGGAGGCAAGAAATTTTGTCGGAAAATTCCGAGGGAAGTTTTCCCTGATGATGACCCAGAGCTCGAGGGTAAAGTTTGCTGGGTGCGGGAGATGCAAAGTGGGGCGGAGATGAAGGACAGCGGCGGAGGAAAGTGGCGAAGGCGGCTCGGACGTCGTTTTGCAGCACTTAGAGCTGGTGGGACTGGGATTTTCGGAGAGGAAATATAAGCAAGACGAGCTACAAGGTACGTGTGAGGTTAATTCTTTGAGTCATCTGGCATTGAGACTTTATTTCCTGCTCCCTGATCGCGCATAGTATCAAGTTGTCGTTATGAGCCGAGCGGGCGCGAGGTCTTCGCGGGTGACGACGATATTGAAGACGGCCTGTGCGCCGTCACGGCAGGTCCGGGTTACGGCTGCCGTTGCGGAGAGCTGGCCGAGAATACGAAGCAGGTGCTTTTGCAGATGCAACACCAGCGCAAACCAGCCAAAGAGTGTCAGGCTGCGGTTCAGCTGCGGCCAACTTCGTCTTCGCCGCGCAGATAGCGCTGGTCTGGCTCTTGTTCATGGGTACAAACAGAAGAGGTCGTCGACTCATTGCCCAATGGCAGTTAAAGCGCTCACACTTTTTGAGACCCAGCTGGGAACACGTCTCCCTTGACTCATGCATGCGAAAGTGCCGAGTCATCTTCCGTGTTCGCTTCTACATCCCTCTCCCTCGCTACCCCGTTTCTGGTTTATTCGTGACTGGTGGGGACCTGTGTCCAAATAAAATCGGTTTTCGCACACCTCTGGTCGTCCTCCCATGATTCTCCTTGAACTTGACGAAAATTCAAAGCAACTCGTAAGCACATTGAGCTCCTTCGTCCAAGCGTCTTGCAGATACGGCGGTAACAGCCAGCCATGCACGACCCTGCCCTGAATGGGGATTGAGGATTCCGGATTTCGTTCGTCTCAGCGAGCTCAGACTCGCGTTGTCCTCAAATAGGTGTGCGGTGCGCGCAGCTTTCCAAGTGCCGCAGCTGGAAGTGCTTGCGGCGTTTAGTTGATAGATTGGATGGACGGCTCCCAACCCGAATCTGTTGCTTGGTAGCGCTGTGCCGAGGTCCTGTTAGATCTCAACGCCGGCGGGGGTGATTTCTCTTCACATGCGCGAAAGTGGCATCTGGCATTGGAATCCTCGAATCGCACCTTCCATCACTATTTTTTGTGCAGGCTACTACCCTCATTTATTATGCCTGCTCAATCTGCTTTGGCATTCTGCTTTTTCTCCTCATCACTTTTTTCCCATCTTGGACCAAGTAACCATGCGAAGCGCAGTATCATCTAACTGTTTGTATTGTGCAATCCCACGTTCTATCTCCATCGTGGTGCTTGATACATCGATCCTGTTGTGTTTCAGTCTTCCCAGTCTTGTCCCCTAACATAAGTTGCCTCGATCTGTCGGGCAGTGACCTGTCTTCTGCCATGAAATTCCCACCCTCTGCGTCAAGGTCCAAGGCCAGCAAAACTGTCGCCAATGCCGCGACCTCACGGACCATGCTACACTGCTGCCGGCGTCCTCTACTTATTTGTGTTGTCCAATCTACATATACATGCCGTTCCGTTACATTGTGCACTGCCTGATATCAAGCGTGACACAGTATAAACTTGGCCTTCGATCTTCCCAGTCTTGTCCGCTATAATAAGTCATCCTTCAGGCAACGACCTGTTTCCTCCCATGATGCCCCCACACCCGCCGTCCGAATCCAAGACCAGCAAAGCTGCCAGCACGCTCGAGAATGCCCTGAGCATTCTTAAAACTCTCAGTGCCCTAACCGCGAGTGTCCCATACCTCAACACGATCACTGACACCGTCAAGCTTCTCATCGAGATTGCCCAGGTGTTTTGCGCGTTGACTACGGGTTTCTCGGTGATTGATCATTTGTAGGTGGTGAAGAACAACAAGGAGCGCGCTAGTGCGCTTTTAGATAAGATTGGAATCATCACCCAGTCGATTGCTCAGGGATTGTTTGAGCTGGACGATGCTCGAAGGGGGTACAGCTGCGGATGCGTTGAGGGTAGATTTGGTGAAGTACAACAGGTACGCATCGCCGACCCTTACATCCAATTTTCTGACCGAGATAGCGTATTGATGGATGCCGCGGGCATCCTGAGTAAGTGGACATCCCAAAGCCGGATGACACGTATCTTGAAGCATGGCGATTTCGCTGGCATTGCCGATAATCTGGAGAACAAAATTGAGAGTTTCCGCGATGCATTTGGTGTGGGTGCTAGTCTGGGGACACACCTGTCGCGGCTTATAACGGAATTGAATGACAGCTAGCAAGGTTGACCGCCCTTTCGCACGGACAGCAGAAGATGAACACGTTGTTGTATGGCTCGAGTTTGGCAGCACACTATCTTTATCTAACCAACCTGGCAGGACGACACTGGTTGATAGTGACATCTGTACGAAGATGAAGAGATGGCTTAAACCTGCAAACGTAGGTGCAAACTACCAAGATGCCTCAAATAGAAAGCACCCTGGAACGGGCCGATGGCTTCTCGAAAATTCTCTAGAGTTTAGGGAATGGATTTACGCGCCAATGTCATGTCTATGGATTCATGGAATATGTTGGTCTCTTTCTAAGTCTTTCACAATAAATACTCACAATGTTTTTAGCTGGGTCGGGTAAAACTGTGCTGAGGTCGCCCACCTTTCTCCATGCTCACTCAAATTGCTGAATAGTTAGTTATAGCTCAATGATCATTGACAAAATTCGTGACCTGGAGGTATTGTATGCCTTCTTTTATTTTGACATCAACAGTCCCGAGCAGCAAAAGGTTAGCAACCTCCTCTGTTCACTCATCTACCAGCTCTCTATTCAGCTGTCCTGTCTCACTCTCTCCAAACTATGGAAAACTTGCCAAAATGGCGAATTCCTTCCAAGTAACTCTGAGTTGCTCACAATCTTGAGAGAGTTTTGTGGACAGCGTGAAATATATCTTCTAGTAGATGCTCTTGATGAATGCACTGAGCATGACATGCTACTGGAGGTCGTGGCCAGCATTATCCAAGCAAAGCTACCCAAAATGCATCTTATTGTCACAAGTCGAATGGAAATCATCCATTCTGACATTGCCAAGGAAGCAGTCCTGGTCTCACTTGGAAAATCTGTCCGGAGCGATATGGAGCTCTATGTGGATGACCAACTTTCCAAGATGGGTGGCTATATTGCGAAGAATAAAGATGATATCAGAAAAGAACTGCTTGACAAGGGGGATGGCATGTGAGTTTAAGTTTTCTTGTTGTGGCACATGTTAATTTTACCGAAGGTTTCGCCTTATAGCTTTGCAGCTTGAAGCAATACAGAAGAGTGGCTGCGCCAAAACCCAGGTCAAGAAAGCCCTTGCAGCAATGCCAACAACACTTGCAGGTGTCTATGACCATGTAATGGAGATGACAAGCATACGCAGTCAAGTCTGTCGGGTCATCACTTGGCTGATATTTGGAATGAAGCAAATGCAACTTGATGAGATCATTGATGCTCTTGCATTTGATTTTTCTGAGGATAAGCTGGTATTTGATGAAGAAGAAAGGATGGACGGCCAAGCTCTGCTTGATGCTTGTGGCAGCCTAGTCTCTGTTCAACAGAACTGGGGCACTAAATCTGTGGTCAGGCTGTCTCATGCTTCAGTCAAGGATTATTTCCTGGAATCTGCTTCAACCAAATGGGGAGTTGAAGTTTCAGAGCAGCCAGCACAAAGTCTTATGGCAAGAACATGCCTAGCTGCTTTCAATGGCTTTCATTTTGCTGACCATTTCATTGGTGAGAAAGCAAGATATCCTCTTGTGCTATATGCATCGTGGCATTGGGCTGACCATCTGATGTGCTGTGAAAATGTTGTCAGCAACTCCAACCTCTGTGATTTGTTTTGGGAAGTTCTTCAACATGACAGCCCTAAATACTGGTTGCTCAGGCGATTCCCAGATAAAGACTCTGACCTAGGGCCACCACTGTGTTTTCTGGCATACATGGGTTATTGGATGTGGATTCCTGTGGTGTTGAAACGACATCCAAATATCAATATACAGGGTGGACAATATGGCACTGCACTTCAAGCTGCTGCTTCTCGGAGAAACATCAAGATTGTGCAACTGCTTCTGGAACACCATGCTGATCCCAACATCATAGATGGATACTATGGGACTGCACTCCAAGCTGCTGCTTACTATGAAAATATCCTCATTGTGGAGCTGCTCTTGAAGCACCATGCTGATCTCAACATTGCAGGTGGAGTGTATGGGACTGCAATCCAGGCTGCTGCTTATCAGGGAAACCTTGAGATTGTGAGGCTGCTCCTGGAACATCATGCTGACCCCAATATTGTGGGTGGGAAGCTGGGCACTCCGCTGCAAGCTGCTGTCTGCTGCAAACATATTGAGGGTATGTTGTTGCTTTCAGAAGACCATGCTGGCCCCAACATCTCCAGCGAATGGTTAAGCACTCTCCAAGCTACTGTTTCCTGGAGAAGCATTGATATTGTTCAACTGCTTCTGGAACATAATGCTGACCCCAATATCCAAAACAGTGGAGTGTACCATACTGCACTACATGCTGCTGTTCACAAGAAAAATATCCATGCTATCAGGCTGCTCCTGGAGCACCATGCTGACCCCAACATAGTTGATGGTGCAGAGGATGGAACTGCACTCCAAGCTGCTGTTTGCCAGGAAAACAGTGGTATTTTGCAGCTACTCCTAGAACACCATGCTGACCCCAACCTCCTGGGTGGGTATTATGGGACTGCAATCCAAGCTGCTGCCTACCAAGGAAACTGTGATACCGTGAAAGTGCTTCTTGAACATCATGCTGACCCCAATATTCCAGGTGGACACTATGGCACTGCACTCCAGGCTGCTGCTTATCGGAAAAATATTGACATTGTGCATCTTCTTCTGGAACACCACGCTGACCCTAACATTGTGAGCGGAGAGTACAGTACTGCACTACACAGTGCTGTTCACTGGAAAAATATTGAGATTATGGAGCTGCTTCTAGAAAATTGTGCTGACCCAAACATCTTTGGTGGAGAGTATGGCACTGCACTTCAAGCTGCTGCTTCTGAGCAAAACATTGAGATTGTGCAACTGCTCTTGGAACACCATGCCAATCCCAACATCTCAGGTGGAAAGTATGGCACTGCACTCCAAGCTGCTGCTTCTCAGCAAGACATCCAGATTGTCCGGCTGCTTCTAGAACACAGTGCTGACCCCAATATCCCAGGTGGATATTATGGGACTGCAATCCAGGCTGCTGCTTACCAGGGAAACATTGGCATTTTAAAACTGCTGTTAGACTATCATGCTGAGCCCAACATTGTGGGTGGAAAATTCAGCACTGCCCTCCAAGCAGCTGCTTACATAGGCTCCATTGATATTGCACAGCTGCTTTTGGACCATGGTGCAATTGTCAACTTGCACAGTGGGAAGTATGGAACTGCACTCCAGGCCGCTGCACTATGGGGAAACATCCACATCGCGCAGTTTTTTCTGGACAATGGTGCCCAAATCAACTTGCAGGGAGGAGAGCATGGCACAGCACTCCAAGCTGCTGCTTCCAAGGGTCACAGGGATATTGTAAAGCTGCTTCTGGCACATGGTGCCAAAGTAAAGATGCAAGGACAAGAGTATGGCACTTCACTCCAAGCTGCTAGTGCCCAGGCACACTAGGCTCGAATCCAGCCTGTCGTATCGAAACTGTGGGATGAAGTTGTGTCGATAGACAGGCTGGTCGATCTGAGTTTGAAATCCGAATACAAAATTTTTACCAAAAAAGGTTATCCCGGACCGGTGTTTCCGTGCGGTGAGTAAGCGTGATGATCACGAAAACTAATTCCCACACGCTCGGAAAACCTCGGTCCGAATAGCCTTTTTTGGTAAGAAATTTGTATTGAGAATTCAAACTCAGATCGACTGGTCTGTCTATCGACACAACTCACCCCACAGTTTCGATAGACAGACAAGTCACTGGTCTACAGGCACACTTGTAAAATTGTTTGAGTGTTACAGGTTATATTGTTGTTCAAAGTTAGACTAGTCAGTTTATAACAGTTGAATTTTGTGAGGAAATCAGGGTGACTGAGTTTACTGTATCATTTTGACCAAAGGTTCACAGGGTGTCACCTGTAACCTTCATAGTTCACTGAAAAAATAGTTCACTCTCGGCAATCACGTCAAACTTTCTATATATGGAAGTCCGGCGAATGCCGGACCGGAAATTTTGGCATTTTCTTGCCTTTTTGGGCCCAAAAATCCAAACGTCACCATCACCTAGACCGAAATGGTTCAGTTCACGGGTGGCCATAACCCGTAACATGAACCTTGAAATGATACAGTAATTGATCACTCAACTCACAGTACAAGCTTATCAAAGAATGGTATTCAGATTGACCAACTGCAATCACAAGATCAAAGGAGTGAATAACTGACAGTGTCAGAGATCACTTTGAACACCAAGTTCAGTGAGGTTTGTTTCCCCTTTGCTATGATACGCCACACCAAACACATGTCATCTTGCCGGAAGACAGATCGCTTAAAGCTGATTGTTCTTCTCCATCAAACGGCCACATCATCGTTTTCCAGGACATCGGAAAACCACTATCTCGTGCACATGCAGATGTCCCTGGTCTGACATCAGTATATGATCCTACAATATTTTCCACACTTCACGATTTCATGAGCTTCCTTCGCTTTCTCGCAATGAACACCAGTATATAATTTGATACACCTGCTTTGTTTTCAAAGTCCATCAGTTAGTGCCCGATTTTGCCTTAGTTAGAGTTTAGAATGGGAATATTAAGTCAGTCGGTGCCTTATTTTGTGGGTGAAATCCTTGTTGATTCCCAAATTCCTTCCTCTGTCTAGCATTCATAAATGATCTGAGATTGTCATTGGGGATGGACAATTCTATTAGAAAGCCTGGTTTCAGAATGTGGATGTGACCTTGATATTTTCGCTTGGTCGAATCCAACAATGGAGAAATAAATTTTGACAAGTCCCCCAGGTAGATTGGGTACACCGAAAACGCAGGTGACATGGGCCCTTGAATGTCGATACCATGGCAAGAATTTCAAACATACCTATGAGGTATCACAGTGGCAAATTTCACCTACCTCATCTGATAGAACATCGACAGAATTCCTGAGGTTTTCTGCACGAGGTAGGGAAAATCAGCCTGAATGTACGCAGCAGTCGAACCGCCAACTGTATGACAATTCAGCGTCCACGTTCCCACCGACGTCATCCGTGATCTCCCTTCGATGACCTCAGTCACAGAACCTCCGCTGTGCGTCGCGCTCTCACAGAAGCTGGGTTGAAGGATGATTTACAGGCTCTGGGAAGCAGGACATACTGCCGCAATCCCGCTGTCTGCCACCGCCGTTCGGGAAAACCAGGTACGTCTTGGGTTTCCTTCTTTTGCCTTCCCCAAACCGAGCTCCATATATCTCAGCTTCGTCGCAGCCGATTTCGCTCACGAAGACCGCGCACGGGTGGCAGCTCAGATATCCCTGACGCATGAGTCGTGCCTCTTCCTGTCCTCTGTCCTCCCTTCTCCATGTCACTCACGAACCCGTAGGGCTAGTCTCTGACTTTCATTCTCAAGATCCATCACGACCTCAACGTCCAGCCCACCGCTGTCGCATGCCGCAGTACCGCATCGACAACGCCTGTGCCATCGCAATGCCCGCTCACACGAACTTCACGCTCCGGGTCGCTGATTAGCCTGTGCGCTCCACACAACGACTATGTCCTCCCTCCTCGTGTGCGGCCTTTTGCCACCTCGGCTCATTTCCTCGTTCGGGTGGCGTGGCCTCGAGGGTGCGCATGGCAACGTGCGGGGTGGAGACGCCGACGCGCCTCTGGAGGTTTGGGAGGTCGGGGGAATGCGGTGCGTGGGGAGGGTGAAGTTCGGGGCGAGAGATGCAGAGCAGAGGGTACAGATGAGGCTTGGAGTATCGTGCTTTTCGCGTGAGATTCGATGGAGCGTGGATTTCACATGGCCAAGAAAACGTCTCCCACTCGCCAGAATGCGAGGTATGTGCAAGGTTAATTCGTACATCCATCCAGCGCTGAGAGTCTTACAGCTATTGGCGAAAGTAATGACACCTGTCCAAAAATAGATAAAGAAAGCACTTCAAACCCACCTGCTTCATTTGCTCGTTTCTCCATCAATTCCGGTCGGATTTGTGTGATTCATAGGGCATTCGGAAGCGGTGAATCGGGGCGTCCTAATGGTACCTGTCATGTCCGAGGAAAAGAGGAATTCATTACTCACAAATTTCCGACCACCCAGTTCGAACTGAGTACGTGGAAGGTGATTTCTCGGCCAATATCTATCAGATTTGCTTGGTTCTGGGTGATTCTGGAAGCTGGAATCGCAGCAAATGTATGGTTGTAATAGTGTAACAATATTATTTATCACACAACTTCCATTATTTGGCTGAAAATAACGCCAGTTGAATTGAAAACTCTCCAAAAATGCACAACGTCACATTTAGCAAATTTTGTGACACTACCTATGACAGTGAAGGGGAAAAAACCACAGGCTCTTCAATGCACTAAATGCACAGGTAGAAAATAACCACCATTCATCTTCTTTGGATAAAAAACCACTGCCTTTGTGGGTTGGGAAATTGCACAAGTCATGTCCCCAAATCAGAGTCACATCGTGACAATGTTGGCGGTTATCGGACTTTGAATTCGGCACGAAGCAGTTTGCATGGCAAGTGATAATCTCGAGGTAAGCACATCAGAGACATGTTCCAGTCACTGTAAACAGACAAATTTTGATGGAATCTACAACCGCAGGCATTAAGCATTGCACAGACCTCGAAATTGGAGAAGAAATAGTCATATCTGGATGAACCTAAGTCTCTTGCGTCGAGAAGTGGCTGCACACCCCAATGAGCTTGATTGCTGCGACAAATTATGTTGGAGTGTACTTTGAAGGGGCCCAGATGAAACCGAAGGATGGATGGGATTATGCTCCTGTACATGAATAGGTAATTGTTCAGAACCCAAGTTGCCGTGTCTGGCGATCATTTGATTGGTTGATGGCGGCTCGGCAAGTGTCACACTGGCTGACCAGATGTCAGTTTTTTCTCTCTGTGCATCATACAAGTGACTTTTACCTCGTGGACACCTGTGTATTTTCCAACACCTCAGCACATGTGTTTTTTCTCAACTTTCGAGTTGTGTTTGTTTTTCGCTCTGGTAAACGGGCATGATGATGTGCATTTTTGTCCCAACAAGGTGTGTGAATTTCAATCAGATTGCAATAATACTGTTACACTATTACTGCCATAAAAATGCATCAATGCACTCTGAAAATGAAGCAACCTCAAGTCTCGCTCGCAGGAATGAAATAACACACTTGAGCCAAGAATTCAATCCTACAAAATCGCCGTGTGGTGAATTCAATGGTTGTAGTGATTGACCTGTTTGCCTCTATATTTCATTTTGTCTAAGTTCTGAAACATCCAAATTGGTTCAGTGTTTACTGAGATATCGTCCTGTATGTTCTGGGTCCAAACTGATTTGATGTAATTTTAAGGTTACCAAATTTGGGGCGGTGCTTAGCCTGGTTGGTACCATTGGAACACCCTGATTCGCCGCTTTTGAACGCCTCATGAATCACGTAAATCCATCGAGAATTGAGGGAGAAATAAACAAATGAAGCGGGTGGGTTCGAAGTGCTTTCTGTTATCTATTTTTGGACAGGTGTCATTACTTTCGCAAATAGCTGTAATCAGCTCAAAGACTTTCTCATCTCAGCCTGTGTGTGTCGCTTTCGCTCGCCGCGAGCGGGTATGCGATCATCGACGAAGCACCACGCGTACACACCAAAAAGTAAGCCATGGTTTATCTTCCATTTGCGAAAGCTTCACCAAAATTTGAAGAACCTCCTGCTATTCACCTTCGGGCCGAGGGTATACCACAGGTTGCACATGACGCTTTCGTTTCACGGGAGTGCTTCGCCATCGATAATGGTACACCCCGAAACGGCAGCCGCAAGTCCCGTCTTACCCCTCCGTTCGCGAGACCTTGACAGAATTTTCAGTAGACGTTTCAAGTCATTATCGGGCACGGACACGGGCTCTGGACGTAGTGGCATCGCGTCCCTCTAGCTGACTTTCGTCGTCCCGATTAGATGCACGGTTCGCGTGCGCATCCACGTCCCATCTGTAAGCGCCTAGGCGCTCCAGATTTAGGTGCTTTCGCTTTACAATACTCTCAATATCCGATCTCTCGTCCTCTCCAGTTTTCCCTTTGAGTCAATCGTTGCCTGCGAAAACCTTTGGATCAATGAAGATTTTGCTCGGGTGTCCGTTGCCTTTGTTTCTTCTTCACCTTCATATTTGACCCATCGTACACCCACTCCCGCGTCCGCGTCAACATGCGGGGCGGAGATGACTCGGGAAGCCATCGGGAGGTCGGGAAAAGTCACGCGGTCAGGGTCGGAGGTCGTTTATTGCGGAAGATTGGAACTCGATCGACACCAAGACGCTTGGCGTGCTGCTTTGTTGCCTCGCAAGTAGATCATACTCAGACTTTTTGGCGAGAAAATATGCGAGACAACTCTCGCTCACCAGGCTACCCGATACATGCGATGTTAAACATTTCTCAAGTACCTTGCTGAAGTATTTCCCCAGCTGTTTCCCTGCCTCGATTGCATATGACACTTTTGCTCTCTAGTGAGTGGGGTATGCGGCCTTTACTGTTGCCTCCGGAGAATCGTATGCTGCAAAGGAGAGTTCGCCCTTACATCTCCCGTTCGTAGGGCTCGACGTGGATCCAGAGGAAGTGCTTCTCCTCATCTTCGGGGCACACACTCCCGGCGCAGATTGAACGCATCTCCTCCACGTATCGTAGATAGTGGTCCTGGGTAGCAGTGCATGGCATACGATTTTGCAATTCCGCTGAGCTCAACCCAATTGCGAATGACATTGTATTCCGGAGCCGACGGTCTTCGTCACAGACAACTTCCCCTGACCTTCCCCTTGCGTCGAACAGTCAAAATCTCTAGATACCAAATTAGTACATACCGCAGCTGTATGATGGTCTCCCATGTTTGCTTTCCGGGACCTGTTCGGCAGTATTCCGTGCAGTATTAACTCCAGCATCGAGACCAACATGACCTCACTTGTGCTTCGCCATAGTTTCAGTCACAGAACAGTTGTTCGTTCCCTTGACAATCCTTAGTCCAGCTGCGCTGGAGTCATATAAACCACCCCAAACCCGTGCACTTGGCTCTCTTTTCCTCAACGTGTCCCTCATCCACCGCTATCCCAATCGAATCGTTGATCTTGGTGAATAGTATGTCATTGCATGCAACCATTCTGTCTCAATTCTAAACTGACCAGTAGAGCATGTTCACCAGAACCCTCAAGGAAGATGGATTTGGGGATGTCATTGTTAATGGCAGTGTCGGCAATAACGCGACTGGGACCATCATTGGCTTCAACATCGTCAACAACAATAATAAAAACCACAATTCGAGACAGATCAGCATCGACAATAACAACAACAACAGCGGTGGCGGCAATTCTGGAATCATAATCGACGGTAACAATGATGACGATTCCGGACAGATCACAATCGACGGTAGTCAGAGGCTATGTATGTCTATGTAATGCTTTTCTCCCTACTACATTGAGTGCAAATGGATTCACGTTTAACATATAGGCTCCGGCAACCCGTATTCATAGTGCTTCTCTTCCTGGTTGTGCTCTTCGCGATGCTGTTCTTCGGCACTCTTACATTGCTGATTCGAGACCGCCGTCTTCGCAAGCGAACAGCATCGATCACACCTGGCGAGGGACACATGGAGGAAAATTTGGTCTCCCGGGAGGAACGAATTGCAGGGTCGTCGCCATCTGTGATGCGGCGCGTCGAGCATCAGGTGCCGCGAAACTCACGTAGCTTGATCACCCCCTTTTATGGTGTTTCTCCATCAAATTCGCGCAACAAAAGCATGAGATTCGGGTAGAAAATGGAGAGTTTGACTATGCTCAAGTATCATCTTTTGTAGGGAATTATATAAGATCGTAGTATGCACAAGCCCATGATCAAACACGTGATCGCGATTCAAACTCCGCTTGCCTTCCGGTCGCTGGACGCTCGAGCCTTCCTCCGCGATTTATTTGTTCTTAGGGTGCTCGACAATGCTCCCGATTCCAATCTCTCGTGCTCTCTAGTTTTCCTTCGAAGCAGTCGCTGTCTGCGCAAAACTTTAACCGACTCGGCGATAAAAATCCACGGCCCTGTATTAATGCTTACTAGCTAGGCCTAGATGTCTGTCGCCTTTGTTTCTCGTTCAAATTCCTAATTAACTCATCGCCAATATACTGTAGTATTTCATTCAATTGATAAGGGGGTTCGGGGTGTGACAGGGTCTTACGAACGGACCCATTCGTAAGGCCCCGAGAGGCGGCGTGACTTACGAAAAATTTTCGTAAATACAGCCCCGCAGGGCCGCTCCAGAGCCTTTTTGAGCCTTGATCCCGCCGAAACCCTTCGTAAGGCCCTCCGAAAACATGTGACTTACGAAAAAAATTCGTAAGTTGAGGGGTGCTGTGACGCGTGATTTATCTTTTAAACGAAATACTACAGTACTGTAGTATTTCATTCAAAAGATAAGTCACGCGTCACAGGGCCCCTCAACTTAAGAAAATTTTCGTAAGTCACACCATTTCCGGAGGGCCTTACGAAGGATTTCGGAGCCTCGCCGCCGAATGAACTGAGGGGAGGTTGGATGCGTCTACTCGGTGATTGCCGAAAATTCGGTAATTTTTCCTTTTGAATTCTTAGCAACGAATGGAGGAGACGAGGAGGCTATATAGGTCCAATTTGACGTCTTTTAACCAACAAATGGCCTTCATTGCGTTTTCAAGGCATATTAGTTGTTTGTTTTGATTTTTTGGTTTGAGTTGGCTTGCTTTTCAGGCTGTTTTGATTTTTATAACTCCGCCCGAAATTTTTGTTCAGTCATCGATATGTGAGTGTCTCGGAGCCATGGGATTGCCTCAAACTTACTATGATTTGCTAGCACAATCTCCGCAGTTAGATTTGCCTGGCATGAGTGGTAAATAGCTCAACTCATGCTGCTTTAGCAAGGTTTCGCAACATAATGGTAAATGCGAGCATCCCAGAACGTGTTATGGTCTCCTGAGCAGAAGATTGATGTTCGGGCAGATTTTTCGGCCACATAATCAGTGAAACCAGGAGGCGTTGCTTGTTAAATAGTCCAATTTTGTGCAATTTCTGTTCAAACATTGATAAATGATGCACAAAAAAAAAAAAACATAGAACACTTTTGGGCTATCTGGAGAATGTAAACATCATGTTGCACCTTGCCAGCAGTCTCCTAAGTCCGAAAGACATTGAGAACCCCACCGCCGTCGAGTGCCGAGCTCAATTTAATGGCGCATCAAATTGACTAGGAATTCCGGTCCGGCCATTACCCGAGAGCCGAGCAAGACGCGTCACCCATCCAGTCTGGACTCCAAATGAGATGTATGCAGAACAAGTCTAGCTTAATGAGAAATGCGCGTCAATGGCGAGGCGAACGCACATTCCCGCCATGGCAGCGTCCGCTGCGTTGACGTTCCCACCGACGCCGTCCGCGGTTGTCCTTCGATTGCCTCAAGCCCGGACTTCGCACTGACCTCACGCAACCTGTGACGTGCGTCGCGCTCGCTCGGGATGGAGCGGAGGATTCAGGAAGCGGGGCATGGGGCCCATCGGTGTGTGCTTCCGCTGTTCTCTAGGTGAGTCATTAACTTTCCCTCTTTTACCTTCCCCGCCCGAGCTCCATCTCGACTCGCAGCTTCTTCACAGTCGATTTGGCCGCAAACTCGAGAAGACTACGACGAGCTCGCCTGGGCGGAGATTTCAGCCAGCTGGAGAGAGCGATTGTGGACGAGACGGTGCGTTTTCCTTCTCTTTTCCTGCATGCCACTCACTGCGTTTTTTCCAAAATAGTGCAAGTCGGGCTACACTTGAGCGATGTGGCGGGAGCTCAAGAATGGTACCGTGGCTACATCAAAAATTTAAAGTAGTCCAAGGACCACTACCATAGCCAGTGTTTTGCCCGAGATGGGCCATGTATAAAGCCTACTTGAACTTTGTACGACATATTTCTCAAACCCACTGAGATTTAGTCAAGATTTCCAAACTTGCTCGAGAATTGCTCAGGGCAAGATACTTAGGTCCGTTCAACTAGGGCCACTGCCACCATTCAACTAGCCACACTTACGCATCTCCAACCTTTCATAAATCCCGCCAGGATAGGATAGGATACGATTGGCGACACAAGGTCCCAGCGCGGAACGACCGGTGTCTTTACCACATACACAGAAACATGCAGCTGCAGGCTACACTGGTCCGAACTCATTAAAGACAGAGCCATCATATTAATTGCAACAATTTATATTCTAACTAAACAGCATGCGCCGAAGCCGCACCGTCCTGTCAGGGTCCACATAACTCGCGGCGGGCTTGGTAGGGCGGGCAGGGACTTGTTGGTGTGCCTGTTTGCGAGGTGTTTGCGGCCGCAATGCTGCGTTCGCAGCGGATGTTCCCTCCTGGACCAGTTCAAAACTGGCTACATCCTGCAAACAAAAAGGCTTACCGCAGCATAGCATGCCCAGTCGACAAGAGCTTGCGACAGTCCAGGCTAAGCGTACAGTTAGCCCACCGCATTACTACATTCTCATGGATTCGCACCTCCACTAGATTGTCAGGAGCTAATGCCAAAGCAGCAAAGAACCGAGCCGCCTTCGAGCGCTTCATACGGAATGTCAGGGTGTGCTGGAGACGCGTCCACAACGGCGCCGTCAAGTCGCCCCTCGAACCGCGATAATGATCCAAGAGGGCGATGGGACTGTCTCGAACCGCTGGTACAAGTCCAGATGAGCGCGGCGTTGTAGCTTGAATGAAAAGAACATGTGTGGCCTCATCGGAGAGACCATCATGCTGTGTATGAATATTCAGATAGGCCTAAGGCAAAAAAATCAACATCTTACCGGCAGGGTTATGCAATGGATCTGACCCAGGACGTCTTCTGGCTTCACGTCAAAGAAATTGAAAATGCCGTGGAAAAAGACATCTTTCGCAAAACGGTCAGACTGGTGGCGAGTGTACCAGCGGTCCATGAGCTCTTTGTCGTCTCGGCCGTGGTTCGGGGCGTGTTGTCTGAGTTCCAGGATGTTGTAGCAATCCGCTGCAGTGAGGTGGTGATAGTCGGCCATAGACAAGCTTTACTCCGGCCCCAGAGAGTTGAGATAAAGTCATCTTGAAGTCCAGCGCAAAGTACGACATGCCAGGCAGAAAAGTCTTCCGAATTTAGAAATAGTAACGTGCACTTTGTACCAGCTCCTTAATAAAGCCATCAAAGTCCCTTGACCTCATCTCGTAGTGCCAGTATCGCTCAAGTGCTTGTATCCTATAAAACCAAGCTATGAAAACGAGCCGCTCTCCGAAAATTTACATCATCTGCCAGCATGGTCAAGATTAACGGTCGCACCTTTGTCAAAGCCTCTCGTCCCTTACCTCCTCGTCCCCGTACTGCCATTGACCGGTTTAAAACGAGCGATCTTCGCCAGGCCCATCACACTCACCTCAATCAATGGCTTTCGAACAACATTTACTCTTTTCCCAAGGATCTGGACACCCACAACAATGGCGACGAGGTCCTCTGTGAGGTCCACATGACCTTCAAGAGGGTATGCTGTAAATACAAGCATTGAAGCAACTCTCACCCGTGTCTTCTCTCGCAGGCTGCCCCCCGACGACACCATTTTTGAAGGCCCCGACTTTTACCATTTGTTCCTCTCCATCAGCACACCCAACAATGCCAATGTCCCGTCGCCGTTCCACAGCTCCCCGTATCTCATGTTGGGCCATTGGATCGGCTCTCGGGATGACGGCGATGCCCCACAATGGACCCGGTACATGAAGGACGGCGTCAGATATAAATTTCGCCAGTTGCGCACTTTCATGGCTCGTTTAGTTGCTGGCCTGACCAATATCTGGGTTGGTGATGTCCTTCATGTTCGTCTTTTCGTTTGTGGTTTTGGGCCAGGTTAATTGCTTTTTTGTTTAGCAAACGGTTTCTCCCCGCATGCTGGAGTGGGCGGTGGCCAACGCGGTGAGTTATTGCCTGCGTGTAACATTTTCCTCGGACCTCATTCACATGCAGCGGGGAACTCCAGTCGCAAAAGAGGTCCTCCGACAGCGCACTCGGATCATGTTGCAGCTGTCATTGGAACAGCACCCTTTCTGCCTCCCGCGTTGGATTCGTGGCACAAACTTGCGTCGCGGGAGGAGGTTCACGCTGTGATGAGCTTTATATAACAATGTCGTCCTATAAATTCAATTTCAATTGTATCTCGTCTTGAATCTCACCGATCAGCTGTTGAGCTTCGCAATTTCATTCACCACGTGTAGGACGATCCGCTTCGCTTCAGCTTGAGAGGCACATCTCAATAATTCTTTGTACAGATTTTGTACCTACCTTTTCCAAATAATACGCTGAGCTGCTTCCGAAAATGGAATTGACTAGGCACGTGATGGATATCAACCTCCTTTCTTTCGCTCGTCTTGGACCTCACTAACAGTACTATCCGCTGGAGCCTACATAGGCAAGTCTGGCACATCCCCCGTTCATAATACTGACGGCCCCCACAGGGCTACTTTTTTATTTATTTATTTACATATTTATTTTACTACGCCACTTACGGTGCGATTTCTCACCCAGTACGTCGAATAGGCTCTACGTTCCTCTTCTTCATCCAAGACCTTTTCAGATGCCCGCCAACCTGGTTTCCTTGCAATTGCTCAACATGTCGGGGCGCAAGGGTGCCACGCTCTACCAAAAAGAGTCATGAAGATCGGGAGAAACGTCAAGTCAGCCAACAGGCTCATAAACTATCCAACGCAATACCATCCTCCAACGCCTCTAATACACAAGCGACACTTTCCAACATTAATCCTACTCCCCCTCCTCTATCCCAACCTCCCACTCAACCACCAGATCACACTGATGTGGATACAGCGCCTGCGACAGACTTTTCTGGCTGGGATGACCAGATGGAGCCAATACCAGCTCCACCCTCTGTTCCCCCTCCCTTCGCCCCGCCTGCCGTGACACCCGAGCGCCCGCCGGCGCATTCCAGTACTGTTGGCAACTCGTCAGCAACCTTGGACGCTGGACTCGCCCAACTGCCTGCAGCCCTACCGGCGAGACTGGTGCATCTCCCAGCTGCTTCTCAAGCTCGAGAGATGGCTGCTATGGCTGCTGCCGAACGGCGTGGCCGACAGGTTATCCGGGCCGCCCGCGCAGCAGCGGCTCCTTTCATACCCATTGCGGATGACGACTGGGAGGACCAGGAAGATCAAGACCAAGACGAGCCAGAATCTATACCACAGACGGACCCTTTACCAGAAGGCGACATCTACCGAGTTCCGTCCCAGCCTGCGCCCCGACTCCCAGCCGCGAATGAACTCCACAGTAACCCCGCTGTGTACATTCTCTATTTACTCGTCGTTTGGCTACATACAGCCTTGCATCTGCCCTTCCGAGGTTGTGATGTAGTTCTGCAGGTCGTGGGGTTCATTCTACAGGCCGCTGGTGTCACCACAGCTTCGCACATGCTGACAACGCTGCCCTCAGTAATGGCTCACATGGGTGCCGAACCCGTCTTTCAAGTACTGCCTGTCTGCCCGTTGTGCTTTGAGGTTTTCCCAGCGGCGACTGCCCCTTCCACCGTCTGTCTTCGCTGTTCCATTCCCATCTTCCGAACAGCCGCCCCTCCACGCTTGCCTCGGGGGGGAATCCGCCGCCCCCAAACCTCTGCTCCAGTTTGCTACCAAATCCGTCGAAGAGCAGCTTCGGGATATGCTTGCAGTCCCTGGAGTGGAGGAGGAAATGGACAAGTGGCGATTCAAGAACCGCACTCCGGGCGAGTACGAAGATTTTTTCGACGGGCGAATTGCCAAAGAGATTGAGGGTCATGACGGCCTCCCATTTTTCAGGCCAGGCGAGCAGGAGGGTTCGGGGCCAGATAATGAGCTGCGCATTGGATTAACGTTGGGTGTTGATTGGTGAGTGTCTGATTCCATTCATGGGCGTACAACGAAGTCACATTCACCACAGGTTTTCCTATCTTCGAAGTCAAATTGCTCCGTCACACAGCTCTGGACCAATGTCTTTCAGTGTTGTGAATCTTCGATCGTTTTTAAGGTCAGCTGCCAATCTCACCTACAAACCAGCTAACCTGAAGTCCAGGTACCGCACTACAAACCTCATTTTACGAGGTATCATGCCTGGACCAAAAGAACAAGATCCCGACCAGGTACAACGGGTTATGCGGGTTCTGGTGGATGAGCTCTTGCGATTGTGGATCCATGGTGTTTGGATTGTGACGCCGAACCATCCACTGGGCCGATTGCTCCGGGTGATTCTTGTTGGAGTCATCTGCGACAAGCCGGCAGCGCACAAGATGGGGGGATTCGGTTCGCACAGTCATCAGTTCTTTTGCACTAGGTGTTGGATACGCCAACAAGACAAAGCATCGGAGGAAGCCTTCCTGAAAAAATGGTACAGTCTCATGTAGTCTTGGCTCTCTTCCTCACTGAAGAATTTTTCTTTCCATTTTAGGCTTCCGGGAACGCACCGATTCCGAGCACCGCAGACTACAACAAGAGTATTTGAAGTGCACCACGGCCGCAGCCAGAAAAGCTTTCGTTACCGCTTACGCCACACGGTGGTGCCAATTGGCCCGTCTTCCCTATTTCGATTTGTGTCGCATGATCGTGGTGGCAAGGGGTATGCACCGGCAAATGCCGAGACATCGGCTAGGTGGGTGGGTAGGTCCTGGGGACCCTTATTCCACTTTTTCCGACCAAGGCTCCAAATGGTCTGAAAATGTGTTTTAGATGATAAAAAAAAAATTCCCGAAAAAATAAATTTATTTAAGGGCAACTGACCCATGCCTAGGACCATGTGAGCAACAGACGAAGCGATTGCCAAACAGGAGCAATTTATTGCACCGCCTTTTCATCTCCGGTGACACTGACGTGGTGCTTCTTCGACTCCCGCGGCTCATGGCGTCAACTCAGCCCGAGGTATGGATAATCATCTCACTTGATGTTCTCGACTCACTTTACGTTAGACCGAACGACACTGCGAGATCTGTAACAGAACTGTCAGCTCCGGGAATGATAGTCGTCGAATGAATGCGACCTGGGCCGAGCATCTCAAAAGCAATAAGCATAAGCGAAACGAGGATGCTGCTAAAAATACTCGGTCACTTTCAACTTTCTTCCCAGTTAAAACAAAAATTCCTCCTGTTGTTACAGCATCGGGTGGGAGCTCTCCTGCCACGGCTTCATTGGATACTCCCACACTTGCTCCCCCGGACGTCCCTGCATCCATTCCCGATGTCATTGATGTCGATTCTATTCCAGATCCACCAGAGGTGAATCCACATATACCCACGAATGCAAAGGACTCGGCTGCACGCGCCCTTCTCGCGCGATTGGGCGCAGCCATTTCGACTTTGCCGTCGACAATAGCTCTGGCTACATCCAACGACATAATCGCATCCTTTTCCGGTGATCCAGCCGCTCTTATCGAGCCTGGTCAGGATCCATGGGAAGATGTCATTCACGGCGCAATTGACCTACTGATGTACAACGGTGCGAGATCGAAAAATACCGTCGAACTTTCCGAGGCCATCAGACGTGGGGAACTAGGCATGACAGGTCTTGCAAACTGGTTGGAAAAGTGTTTGTTCGAAATTCATATCCCGCTCGGAATGCTTGAACGGCGAATTGAACGTCTCATTGATGCAATGAAATTCCTGTGCGTCGCTCATTTCATGCCTATGGTTTTTCTTTTTCTTTATTAAAATCGTCCTTCACTATGCAGCGGTGCGAATGATAAAGCTCCTGATCCGCAGCCTACATCCAATGCGCACCCCCAATCCACACGGGAACAAAACTCGAAATCTTTGGCCCCACTGGTTCCGCTTGGATGCCCAGGACAGGAACTACCCTTGAAAGAAGGCAAATCCCCATTTTTATCGTATCCAACCGCCGTCCATGCCGAACGCCAACTCCCTTGGAGCGTAGAGTTCAGTTCCAAACTCATCATTCGCTCCCACGACTGTAAACGTCATACAGCAACATCCGGTGTTTGCTTCCCATGCACTCAACTTCTCCGCCACACTGCAGTCCGCGGTATCCTCGAGCGCAATGAGAACGGGGCGAAGCCCCCATACTCCATACCCTTATCTCACCCCCGCTGAAACCCAAATCCTTCTCCAGAAGAAAAACAGACAAATCAGCGGGTTAAAACTCGCCCACCTCAATCTCGGCCGAACCCTCCTTGTACGAGCAACCCATCTCGAGGCACATTCCCGGCTGCGAATTGCAGTTGCTCGGAACGATGTTCCGCGAATCCACACCATCCTGGCAAATGACATGAAGAACGGCGCCAGTATATTCAGTTCTCTGGACAAAGTTAACCTCGCTTCGGACGGGAAGTTCAACCCCAAAAGCTACAGTCACCACGAGTATCAATTACAGTATTTACTGCTCCAGCTTGGAGGACGTGCCGCGGCGGAACTTGGTCACCGATGCCTCGGTTTGCCATCTATTTGGCCCACAAAACGTCACATCGCCACTGTGCCTCTCGTCGTATCGCCTGGGAAACCGACCATGGAAGAAATGCAGCACAATCTTGACGTCAGCTTCCCAACAGCATGCCCAGCTCCTTCCGATGGCGCAACCGGACCTGGGTTTCAAATTCTGGTCGATGAACTCAAGGTTGAAGGGAGAATGCGCTGGGATGCATCCTCCAATATGATCCTAGGCTTGTGTCGCGAGCATAGCACACATCTTGAACTCGAGTTTCTCTCCATCAATGAAGCTGAAGCGATTCATGCTGATCTGGCAAAAAACGTCGTTCATCTCGCCAGCGAGGTTTGTGCGATATATTCCCTCAAACTAGAATATGCTGATCAGATAATAGGCAACGGTCATGGCCGTAAATTCATTCTCGGACATTCCTGTCCGGAATATTGCCCATCCATTCGCTATCGCACCAACATGCAAACAGGAAGCAACAGACGGTCAAAAAAACCTTCTCTGTTTGGCCCGCGATGCAGCCAACTCTCGGGCGCATTGTATCGGCGGTCGCTTATACTGTATATCATCCGATGGCGACTCCAAGCGTCGTGCGGCCACCCTTTTATTCACCTTTACCCGCGAGCTTGATCGTAACGGTGAATTGTTCAAAAAAATCGGAGATCTGCCGCTATTCGATTATCACTGCGGCGACGATGACATCACGGGAAATATTGATGCGAAACACATCTGCAAACGTTTCCGAAATACCCTCATTCGCCAGCTTGCGTCGACAATTGACGGCGTGGTTCTCACGCACGCATTGCTCAAGCAGCACCTCCTTCGTGATTCCCTACACAAACCCCATCACATTAACAGCCTTCTCAATCCTAGCGACCGACAAAACGTCAAGCTAATGTACGACCTTCTCAGCTCGATCGCAGTCCTTCCCCTCGCCAGGGACATGGATAGCCCCCTGTTCAAAAATACACGTCGGGTTCTGCGGTTGCTTGGGGCACTGTATCGTCACATCCTCGAAGCATACACAAATATTCGTCTCTCGCTCAGCGAGCAGCTCACTAACATCAGTGCCGCCATGCACCTGATGATGGCTCTGTATAAGAAGGAGGCCGGTCGCTTTGTTCCCTCCCAAACCTACTTCGACTTCATGACAACTGGCAAAAACCTCTTCTTTTGCATTGCTAAAACGCAAATCGATGATCCTGCAGGCAAGTTCTGGGTTATTTCACCTGGTACGGACGCCTTGGAGTTGACATTTGGCCGAGTACGCACCATGACAGGCTCTGACAGTAACGCCGACATATCGCAGCTGGGCAGTCGACTCAACGCTGCGATGCAATGTGACAATATTCTCGCTGAGCATCCAGAGTGGACCCGTGGCCCACAGCGTCTTCGAATGCCGGTTTGGCAAGACGTTGCAGGTGATGTGTCGAAAAAGATAGACCATATCAGTCCACACGCCTGGTTGGGCGATGTCACTGTGGCGAATCTATCCATCAAGACGACTTGGTTTGCAGGCAGAAGGATAGCAGAGCAGGAGCTCCCTTGATGCAGACTGGGAACCGCCCTTCCAATCAATGGTTGAGACGGGAGGGTTCAATATTTTCTGCCCATTTGGGAATAACGACATGGTCCTTCTCGGGTCGCGGCGCGATGAAGAACGAGACGAGGATGATGATGAACATGACGTACCGACTCAGTCCTCGGTTTCTGGCGCTGATCCATCTGCGACGGTTGATTCTGATACTCCATTCCTTCCCGATGTCGAGGATGTTGCCCAAGACGCTGTCGCAAATCTCGAGCCTGCTGCCAAGGTCCACGAGTCATATCTTTCAATTCCTGACTCGACCAAGAAACAGCATAAATCGACGATCCTCCGAATTTTCTCGAGCCGATTTTCTGTTGCTGAATCCCGAGATCGTCTCAAACGTGTGCGTGGTTTCAGCCGTCACAATGATCCCCCCGGCCTTGATTCATCCGCCAATTCCGATGAACCCATCCCGGGCGAGCCAATGGTCTTGGTGCAGGACCCCGCGGCTATCCTTGTTCGGTCCAATGGACATATCTGGCTTGCAGTCGTCGTCATCTCGGCCATTTCCCGTGGAACGAAGCAAGTCGAAACGTTGCCGAAACGTTTATTGGGGGAACCCAATGTGCGAGCTAAAGTCCAGATTATGGAATTGGAATCTGCAAAAGATACGACACATTTGGTCGTGGAGGAGGGCGACTGGGAATGGACCGGGAAATTTGCGTCTGTTTCTGCCTCTGGAGTCTCGAAGAGCTGCGACGTTGATGGCGCGGCACTTCAGTTGTTGAACCCGGCGGTATTGCCTGCTCGCAACCTCGCAAAAAAAGGTATTGCCACATATCATTTCAAGACAGTTGAACTTCTTGCCATCGCGGCCTCAATGGAGGTTGCGCTCCGAGGCACCAAAAAACTACCTGAAATTGCCTTCAGTACTTCCTCTCCATACTTTCCGTATCGCACAACGGCTGGTATGTAACGGCACTATTTCTGTTCATGCTCAGATTCATATTCCTTTTAGGCTACGCCTGTTTCATATGCAACCGGGATGGAATCTCGCTCGAGCAGGATCACGGGCTGTGTTTATTGTGCCCCACTGCTACCCTGAAGGTCTCCGCGCCCGCCAAACTGGTCGAACACATGGCAATCCATATTCTCTTCGACAAGTCTATTGATCGTAATGCAAGCCCTTGTGGTTTCTGCCTCAGCACAGATTCATTTTGTTCTATTGTGTTGATCAAAAAGAAGGGCTCAGATGGCGCAGTGCGGATCGATACGGAGCGGTCCCGCTGTCCCAATATCGCAAACCTCGGGCTCGCCACCGCAGCGAACAGCTCAAAGAATAACCCTTGCACTAACCGACCCCTTGTCTGTCCAGTTTCGCCCTGTCCTGATATCATCTGGAAGTACAACCTCGAAACTCATATCCGCACCGTTCATCCCGCCGCCAACATTTCCAACTACAAATCATACTACGAGCTGGCAGACGGAGAGGAGGTTGAACTCACGAGGATCTCGAAGGCAAAAAAAACGGAAAACGAAGACGAAGCACATTGATTTCCGCATCTCGGTGGACCATAGCACCGAATCTGCACTGGGGTGACATCGCATACTGCTATTGAATTTGTTCCGGGCTCACCGTCAATTAGGGAATTTACCAGGGCTCTCTCCTCTGAAGCTGAGCCCCACGATGATGAGGAGCCCGACGACGATGAGGAAATTGACAACGAGGAGGACATCGACAACGAGCAGGCTCATGAAGATGACGACGGCGTGGAGAAAGAGGCTTCCATTACTTCTCAGCCGCCGAGTCCCAGGCAGAGTGCCATCAATTTGCGTGCGTTTTCTCCCGAGGAAGACTCTGACATGCCCTCGGCGGGTGTTCTCCCCGATGAATCGCAGACACTTACCGCGGCAGAAAGCCCTTCCACTATTTCCGCATCCACTGACCTCGATATTACACCCGCTCGAGCCCAGGATAAAATGGATGCGAACACAGAGACAGTGGAGGAACAGACGGACCCTGTGCCGCCGCAATTCGAAGAAGCGGGAGTTCGACGGTCTCGGCGTGTCCCACAGCTAAGCCTCAAGAGACGGATCGTTCTTTCCGAAGATGAGGGATGTTCGATTCCAGGCTGTACGATCGGCGGTACCGAAGAAATGGTGACTTGTTCGGGTCCCGTTTGTAACACTCGGGTGAGGAAATCCTTCAATTCTCAGGCATCATGAAATAATGTTATTATTCCAGGCTCATCTTTGTTGTGTTGGGATGAACCAGGCAGCTGAGTGGTTTTGCGACAACAATTGTCGTGGGGATGCTGGCGGAATAATTCGGAAAAAGAAGCGGGGTGCATAAGAAGTAGTAGAATTGTACTCCACTCGCTGTGGAAGATTATAAGTCGCGTTGTAGAACCACACTCTACGAGAAACAGGGAAAATTCTTCGCTGAGGATTCAGAATTACCGGATATGGGTGTGGCTGTGCTGTGGCTGTGCTCGGCTAGTGGGTGGGTGGGTCGAGGCCGCTCTTAATCCAGTTTTCCGACTCGGTGTGCCAAATTTTAAGGCCGCATACCCCTTGCGTGGTGGACCCTATGCATAACCTTTTACTTGGTAATATGATATTCTCTGTTCGGACCTGTTTCTGAAAGTGTTTTCTAGGGCTTGTTAAGACTCATTTCTATCAAATCTGGGTCCTCCACAAAGTCCTACGCAAGACGAAAGAAATGCGTCGCTTTCACGCTCTTCTGGCTGAGGTAAGCTCGGAGATTTCCATAACAGGCAATTTTGTCTGAGACTCGTTTTGCTCCCAGCTTCGCCTCCCAGCTTTCCTGGGTCGTTTACCAAGCTTGATGGGTGTCCCAGCTGGTGGATCCTTGACGGCCGACCAGTGGTTGATCGCTGCCATCGTCGTATGTCCCATCCTGGTACGTTATACTTGTTTTGCCTACACAGAAACTCAGCGCGTCTGCCCAGGTCCCTCAGATATGGGCAGAATACATGTCGGCCGATGTCGATCAGGTTCTCATCCGACGTGTGGGGGGTATCAAGGCAACAATCGCCGAGAAAAAAGCAGCAGCCGCAGAAGCCCGTCGAAAGAAGGCTGAGGCACTGGCTGCAGAGCGAGACAAAGCTCCTCCTGCCATTGAGCCCCGGCCCCAACGTGCTAGGCGACAAACTGCAAGAGCTGCTGTACGTGGATATCTCCACAGCGGTAGCATTCTCTGATTTAATGTAGCAAATGGATGTGGATCCGAATGAAGAAGCGCTCGATGCGGGGGCTGTTCTGGATGAGAGGGACGGCGAGTACGAGGACATACCTGCAGGTGAATCCCGGAAGCGAGCCCGGACAGGGCGAAACAACGACGAAGATTCGGACGATGAAGAACTGGAGGAACGGGAGGCCCGAGCACCTCCGAATTTGCACCCTGATGACCCCCAAACTTTTTCAAGCTTTCCGCTGCAGTTAAATTACTTCTGGCTCATCCCATAACAGACTCGCAGATTGACGAGGCCGAGAAACTGCTGCGCTCGTATTTGCCGGAGTTATGTCGGGTGAGTATTGTATTCGGCTTTGTATTCTTCTCTAATGATATGATCTTTAGCTATATGGCACGGATGTGATCAAGCCCAATCACCATTATGCTACGCACACCCCTGAAGACGTTCGTAACTATGGGCCCCTTCAAGAATTCTGGACCTTCCTCTTCGAAAGGATCAACAAAGTTCTGAAGAGCTTCAACTCCAGTAACCACTCCGGCGGCGAGCTGGAGACATCGTTTTTCCGAGAATTCCACAGAACTATCCAGACTTCGAGAATTGTACGTATTTCTCTGTGATCTGTTTTGGCAATATGCTCACGTCTCTGTATGTAGCTGGCTCAGGCTGCGCATGCACCCTCTGGTTCTCCTCTGCACAGGAGCGCCGAGGCGATGTACCATGCCACGTCAGATGATCGAGGTACTATTCAAGCCTTGGCCCGACAACTGGATAAGGCTCATGAGGACGGTACGTATGACATCGTTGTGGCGGTTGTTTCGGTGGCTCTAACTTCATTCCCAGGGGGTATCGTGTTCCAGCTCAGCCCCAAATTCTCTATTGGACCTGTGTCCGCAGAGATCTTCAATTGCGCTCTAGATGCTCTGCGAATTCAACTTCCCGGTCTCAATTTACGCTCGTCTTTGGCTCTCCCGTCCACCGATACACCATCCTATCCCCTGTTCAATAAAATGAAGCGCTTCCCCTATGCGGTCATTTCCAATCGACGTTACTACTCGGCCGAGCATGCGAAGTCCAATTACGATTCCCTAGTACTTGTGAGAACCGAGGGTGTACCCGGACAGCCTCTTTCGGCGGGTGAACTCCGGGAGATTTTCGTGGTTGACGATCCCAAGATCGGCCGCCACTATTATGGATTTGTGCGGTGGCTGGTCCCAGCGGAAGTTCCTGCAGGAAACTCAGTTTGGGCAGCATGGAAACAATAGTGAGCGTCTCCAGTGTTTCACTGAGCACAACAATGCTTAATAAAGGACTTCAGCGCCCCTCTACGAGCACAGATCTGGGAACTCAACACGTACCTCAAGACGGGTGACGTTGGACCTGGGAATTTGATCCAGCTCAACGATATCATTTGCCATGTCGTACGGACAGACGTAGTTATAGAAGACACGAAATATTGGCTCACGGTTGGTGTAAAGGCTTGATTAATCGTGCGTTTTCTCCTTTCACTCGCTCCATCTTGGGTTTTCTGACACGTTTTTTTTTTACCCCAGATTACTGGGCGCCTGTAGCTAGTACTGCGTCTCAGCTACAGCTACACATATTTGTAATGAGGAACCGCTTATGCTGATTCATCATCCGCCAACAAGGCTTTAGCCTCTTCGTCCAGATCAGCGTCCGGGATCTCCAAGGAAAGGATAGTGAAATGATCGGGATCGTCTAAAGGAGTGTACTCGTGGGAGGCCAACCAATCGGCGTTGAAGCAAGACCTGTAGGGAGTAATCCTCTTTTTGTTGGTCTTGGGTGCACCTTGGTAACGGTTGGCAGGGAACCCGGGGAATCGATCGTTCTTGGTGCGCCCACGCCGACGATCTTTGCCGCCCTGCACAAAGCTGCCTGACTTGGCCTCAGCCTGCTGGCGGGCACAAGTGTCCAGTCCCGCGTATATGCGATCAAGCTGGTGAGGAAGTCTGTCAGCCCGTATCAGCAGAGATTTGTACTGACGCACCTGTGTCCCTCGCCAGCTCAGCCGCAGCCTTTCGTGGGCGTTCTTGTCTCCAGTACGTTGGCGGCGAGCCTTCCACAGCTCCGGATCAGCCTCCCCTTCATCTGATCCGTCCTCAGAGCACCCAGGGGGTCTGGACTAGCGCCTCGATGCCGATACAGTTGTCCTCGCCGTACTGCTCCTTGAAAGCAGGAATCGCCCCGGCGGGACCCGGCCAACTGGTGTGAGTAACGGAGAGAGTGAGGGGAATGGCAAAGGTGTGCTGATAGAGGCGCACTCGTTTCGTTCGATTGTAACGAGCATTGCCGGTCTTTTTTGTGTTCCTTGCTGACCTTCCCTTTCTCAGTCGTCTGAGCTCGATAGTCTCGCTGTTTGGTTCGAAAGAATTGAATGCAGGCTTTCTTGATCTTGGCCTTCAGTTCAGCGTTCAACGGCCCCAGCTCCGAAGGCAAGGTACGAGCGTCCTGCAAAGGTTGGCTCAGTGAGTCATATTGCATGCTCTGGGGGCTTGCCTTCTCATTAGCGATGACAAGCTGGTAGGTAGCAATGACCAAGGGCTGGGTTCCATCGGCGTAGCCCTCCCAAGTCGGATTATGAAGCGTAACACCATCTGGATCGACGCGGGGACCTTCACCAACAGGCAGTGGACCTGGGACAGGGGACTTCGCATCTTCCATGCCGAGAAGCCCTCGCATGGCGCTGGAGACTAGGCGCTGGACATAATATGTAAGTTTTATCTTCAAAAATGACCAACCGCTGACATTGATCTCCACAGGGCACCGGGTATTGGCGGAAACATCCTTGTTGTCCTGATCCTTGTTAGCGCTTGCTTCAAGTTCCTTATTTCTCTCCTCTAGCTCCGAAATGCGGGTCTGGACTGCCTGAAGTTGAGCTGCCACCTGTGCCTGGACTTGTGCTTGGACCTCGCGTGAGACTTGTTCTGCCACGGTGTCCCAGCTCTACGGAATTGCGGTACGTTTTACGCTGGCAAGTTCTAGAATGGTGACGCTTACCTGGCCAGCAGTCATGATGGAAGGAGGAAGCGACTGTTGTGGGCCCTGTCCGATGCGTCCTGCCGGGTCATAGGTGGGACCACCGCCTGCGTTGCCACCATAAACGTCCTGTTAAAAAAGTGAGGTGAGATACTCTGGCTGATGAACAAAGTGGAAATTCTGACGTCGTAACCACTGGCAGCTCCATTGTTCGAATAGTAATTATTCTAAAACGTATCAGTTAATATGGGTGCTGATGCGCTGTGAGAAGGAATGAACGACCACCAACCTGAACAGGCTAAATCCCATGTATGTGTGAGCGTCCAGCATCTCATGAAAAGCCAACTAACGTATGTCTGGCCTGACAGGGCGTAACGGTTGTGCCCATGATCCTGCATGTAAAGCTGAGGACGCGGTGAGTGTCTAGGCACATGGGTGTGTCTAGAGAAGCTTACATGGTTCTGGTTAGCGCTATTAACATTGGCTTCCTCCATGCTCAAGATATGGAAACGGGAGAATGTGCAAGTCCCTCGCTCAGTACGTCTTTATAATAATATTTGCGCATGCCATCAATTGAATCCGGACAGATGCGGCTGATCCTCAAATGGCTGCGTGATGCGGCCCTACCTGCTGTGGACAACGGTCGACCAGGGGGCGGCGGCGGAGAGGGGCGGGCGGAGGGGCGGGCGGCGGGGCGGCATGAGCGATGCAGACATAGGACAAGCTTCGACAATTGTAGGACCTTTCCTGAATTCCCCTCGAGCAAAGCTGGTAATTTACATGGTGGTCCATCATATGTCAAGCGTCTATTTCAAAAACTGGTGGAGCTTAGCTAGAACTATTTGAAAAGTCTCGCAAAAGATCAGGAGGCATTTCCAAATGCGCCAGCAGAGCCTCCGGGGATCACATGGAAGGTCTAGGACTGCCCCGAGATTGCGCATCGGACTCTTAGACAAGTCCAAAAAGGTTCTGGGAGAGTTTGGAAGAGCCCGGGAAGAGCCCCGTGTATTTGCATAAATGCGATGGCAAAGTTACTGGGACACAAGTGAGCGGACAACCAAAGTGAGCGAGCAACAAGTCAAAGTACAGTTTAATCAGAACGACAATCCTAGATTGCTCAAGATATGCCCTCAGCCTTTTCAAAAAGGTGATCAGAACTTCCGTTCCGCTCAACGGGACTATTGTGAGAATTGTGCTGGACTTCAATCAAACTTTCCGCAAGTGACATAACGCCGCACGAGTGTAGTTCACCCCGGCTTTTCCAAACGCTCGGCATAGGTTAGCCAACATTTACCTATAGCCACAGCATAGGCTCAGTACTATTGTTCTAAAAACGCAGTGACTCACGGACCCGTATCGCCAGTCTCCCGCATTCCTTTTCAAGACATGCACTACGACCTCGGACTTCCTCCGGCCCCACCACCGCGCCGCTGACGCTTGTGCCGTCCCCGCTGGCCCAGTAGCTGGAATGGAGGACACTTTGCGGCGATTTGGAAGCGGAGCACGTAGCGCTATCACCACAGCGCACCTTATCGCAGACCGTTTTTGACGCACCCATCCGTGCCTGGAGCTCGCGCAATTCTGTTCCTAGCACAAAACCGCGCGCACTTTCTCCTCTGCACGTCGGTACCGGTCTTCGCATCTCGTGCCGCTCCGCGCGCTTGACCCGTACTCGCAACTCAGTGCACCTCGCTGAGTCCTCCCGCATTGTGATTATCCCTATTTCCCGAGTTTTCACCAATTCCTCTGGCGTTCTGGAGTGCTGTCCATGGCCCAGCGGACTAGCTCCTGCTCTCACTAATGAATACGTTCTTTTCGCCACTCAAGGGTGGGTAGTATTCACCCCCATTTCATCCTGTATTCGCTAAATTTTGTATTCAGGCTCCCCACTAACAACTTCCCATCGCTTCGCGCAGTCTTCGCCTGCCTTCTTCCCTCCGCGTTCACACCCGAAGACGCCCTCGTACCGCCCATCCTGCCTGCACGCCAGTACCTCGTATCTCCGCTGGATCTAGCTCGTGCGCGCGCGGCATGGACACGCCTCCTCGGAGTCCAAGTCCGCTCCCCTGCTGTTCTCGTTCCGCGCGCGCACCTCCCGTCTCCTTCGTCTTCACGCTATCGCGTTGTCGAGCAGCCTACGGATCCGTTCCACACGCGTACGCTTCCACGTGCCGCCGCGCAGCATGGGGCTAGGGCGGGGTGACAGGCGCCGCCGATGGGGCTGAGGAGGATGTGGACGTAGGGCAGCGGGCAGCAAAGAGAGGAAGAAGGAAGAATGGGGTGGAGCGCAAGGGAATATGAAGAGAGCAAGAGTAGGCGCAGGTGCACCCGCATCTGCACTGGCAAGCCGCCGCGTCTGTGCACGCGCCTGCGCTCGCGGCGTCCACACCCCATGTGGCAGTTGTACTCCGGTGCCGCTCGTTCATGTACCGTACCGTGGCTCGCCGCTCAAGAATATCCACTCCATGCGCTCGTGCGACCCGCACGCACCGCACGCCGTCGACAGGGATCGCCGACCGGCCCACCGACATAGTGTATCGCACGACGCCATTGCCAGCTCGCCTCACGGCGTCTCCTCCCCACACAAGCCGCACGGCCTCTCTGCGTCATTCCACCGTGACGCATGAGCACCATCCCGCAACCCCCCGCTTATTTTAGGTGCGGATAGCACACCTGCCAGTCGCCGCAAGCGAACGCGAGCACGAGCGCAAAGACCACCGAAGAAGGGGAGGCAGGGAGCGGATCTGTGTAGTCTCCTTCCCCGTCTCTACACTCCCGCTCTGCCACTCTCCCTCTCTCGTACACCCCGGAGCCGCAACTACTCCATCTCCGCGCGGGCGCCATGTCGCGCTTGCGCAATAGCTTTCCACCCAACCTCCATACAAAGGGAAAGAGAGAAGGAGGGCAGATGATGAAGAAGGGGGACGGTGGCGTAGGGAGCGATGAGGACCGCTCAGGCGGCGCCGGGAGCGCATGAGGACTCCTCGTGAAGGAATCAATTCTCCGTAGGGATTTTTTTAGGACTTCCATTTGACGCACTGTATTTCACCGTCGGCGGCTTGCGGGGGGATTTAATTTGTCTCGTAAAATCTCATCCCTGCAGCCATTAGCTTCCTTATGTACGAATCGAAGTGTCTCAGCGCACGTACCAGCGACGGCGACTTCCAGCCTCGGTGTACTAATACGAGAGCGACTTCCGTTTTGGGAACGCGGCACGAAGGCGTTGGCGTTGATAGATAACAGAGCCAAACCATCGCTCGCGGCATAGAACTCGTCGCAATCAGCTCCTCGATATTCATCTCCTGGCCTCGAAATACCGAACTCGGCGGGAACATGAAACGGCTGGGTAGGCACAAGCCAGATAACAAAGAACTCAAACTGTTAAAGAAAAAATTCTGGGATATTCTTTCCTGCGCCCATAATCAACACTTCAATGCTGCATCTAGAACACCCTCTATCTGAGTCCTAGCTTACGGTCGCGCTTGCGGACGACGAATTTTTTTGCTTGGCGCAGCCTCAAGTTTGTCTCGGATGATCGGATCCATCCTGCTGCTCGTTGCGTTTTGAGGATTTTCAGTTCGACAATTACTCATCAGCATTGCGGGAGTAGAGGAGCAGACAACGGGAAACCCCATAGGCAGACGCAGAAGCGTCCTACTTCATGTCGATGTCGCTCTTCCCGCAGGTCACCAATTATTCTCTCCGCGCCAGCGCAAGTTGTCTATACAAAGTTCCCCATTAAACTAGGACGAGTCGGGTTATGTTGGGGTACTGTGTACGGTGAAGTGAGTCCAATTTGTGGGATATTACGAAATAATCTGGGGCGCGATGGATATCACGCTCGAATTGAGTTGCACTAACAAGCCGGCGTCAAAACTTCGTCGTGCCTTCCGCGGCCCTGAAGCTTTATTGTTAGCCCTATGTGCGATTTTTTGCTCGTCGTGTCCATCCCCGAAGTCTCGAGCGCTTCGGCTCCGCTCAGGATTTGATCGAAGTCATCACATAGCTCTTCAACACATATCCGGAGACGCTGCGTGTACGTGGTCATCTCAACTTTTGTGGAACATGGTGATTCTGAGCCGCGCACCAGGGACCAATCCACGACGCCGGCGGTGGGGCGGCATCGACCGCTTTGACAGACACGCGTCAAAGGCCCAAATATAATGGGTCTTTCTCCCAGACACATGTCCTCAGGCCGTCTAAATCGCATTCCATTTGCCTTGAATCGCCTGATTGTCCCACTTCGTTCTGACTCAAACAGACATTTGTACCTCACTGATTCAGCCACCTCCCCAGGTGGGTTAAACGGCGCACATAAAGGTACGTTAGTACTGCTCAAAACAAACATTGCAGGGCTAACGGAGTGAAATATGGGTTGCCACAGAGCAAAGAATCGAGCTAAATGAAAGAGGGTGCGGAGTTCGGTCTTAGGATGTAGCTGCCAACGAAACGGTATATGAGGAGAAGAACTTCAGAGGATCCAACCGTCGACTTCAGCTCGTCACTTCCGTTTCTCAAGTCATGCAACTCCTCAAGCTTCTCATTGCCTCCATCGCGCTCATCGTGGGTGCTGCCGCCAATCCAGTCCCCGAGGTGTGTTGTTGCGCAGCAGCAGTGTTCAATGCTTTGTGTTGATACTCTGACGGTTGGCCAGGCTAACGCGTTGGGCACCCGTGACGCAGTGAGTGCTTTCCCGAAATGACCCGCATCAAGTATCTAAACTTTGTGGATACGTAGTGTGTAAGTAGTTGTTCATCCAGAGGATGCGCATTCGACTGTTAATTGATCCCAACATGCTCCCATAGGGTGTAAGCCGGTTTTTGCTATACTTTGGTCACGGAACCTGAACGCCTTCCACAGTGTGTGAGTATTGATCGAGCGAATAATTCGGGATCGAGTGTTTGAACCGCCCATTTTCTAGGACGTGAGTGTGTTCCCAAGTGGCTGTATTTGTCCCTCACCGCACTTCACCTCGTAGAATGTAAGTCCTTCCCTCCTGAATGGTCACCGTTGACCTGTCATCCCAGGAAGTGAGTGATTTCTGGATTTCATGCCCCTGCGATTGAGCTTGATACAGCGTGTGAGTGATAATCATATCAGTGTGTCTTATAGGTGACTACAATGCGGATGGGTGAACAGAAAGTGAGTTTTCTGCATGCTGTTACAGCGTTGTACCGACAGGTTTCAGACTGTGCGTAGCTCCCGCAAACTCCAGGCACTCAGCGCACTTTCACGGTGACTGACGTTCTGACAGTGTGTGAGTCTTTGTTTCGCGATAGCTGCTCTGTTTCGGTTCAACTCGCGTATTTGGTCCAGTCGGTGAGTGTTTCTGCATCCTCAAATACTCTACTCTTACTTATGTTTTGGCAGAAGGCAAGTTATCCCGACTCAATTGTCTTCGAAACTTGACCTTCATGCCGGTAGCTCCCGGTACGTCATACCTTCGGCTTGATATTGTCATTCACTGAATTCATTTTCTCTTGCGTTACAGACAGTAAGTTGATCCCTCTCATCAACTCTCACTATCATTGAATTCTTCCGGATTTCCCTCAGATCGTGAGTCCAGAACGTGTATGATGGCATTTAGTTGCGATGAGTTTTCCCCCTTAGTGTGTGCGTGATATTTATTTCGCTCTCGACGATGGATAGAATAATCGCCCGCAGACTGTGAGTCTGTTGAGGTACCCTTGCATGTGCTGGTGATCACGGTAATTGAATTCAAAGGCGATGAGTCGCTGCAGTCGTGCTTCAGCTTCTTTGTTCTGATATCATTCGGACTCATTTCAGGAGGTGAGTCATTATGTGTTACTTCGAAGGCCTATTGACTCCTCTCAAAATTCACAGTATGTGAGTGTGAACGAACATCCATAATCTCGTCTGCTCATTCGACGAATTGTAGAATGTCGGCATTCCATTCCTAAGCACTCAATCTCTCGTTGACTTGCCACAACCATTTTCTGACAGACCGTTAGTGTTCCAGTTGTCTTTGGCCGACCAGTTGATCCCCCTTCATAGTGTGTGAGTGTTTTTTGATGTGTCAGGTAAATTGGCATGAAACTACGATCTTGAAGATCGTGAGTCCTTTCTGTACACTGCGCGGCCATCTTTCAGCCTCAATATCCTCCTAGTATGTAAGTACTCTACGATCATTTCAAAGATACGTTGATTTACAATGTGCGGGATTTTCGAGATAGTGAGTGACAAAGACGTCCATGTGCATTTGATTATGATCCCTAAATGTCCAGTGTGTACGTGATCAGCGAAATGTTTCCTGAAATGATATGTTAAGGCCATCTTTCCGGACAGAATGTAAGTAACTTCCATCTCGACCCACACCTATATATCCATTGGCCTTTGTTCTCTCTCAGGCGGTTGGTACCTGTCAATTTTTCCCTCGGCCCACAAGGGCTGAATGGTCTCCTTCTCGCAGGTGGTTCGTATATTCTTGCGACAATTGGGAGTTTGACGCCGACCTAGTTCGTTCCTAGTGATGGTTGGTTCCTTTCCCCACTTCCTGGCAATTGTCTCATTATACAACTCTCATTCCGGGCTGTTTGCACCCCTCCGGCACGTTTCAACATCTTGCGTCGGTTGTTATTTCAAGGGTATGTGCTGCGTAGTATCCGAATCCCAATAATTGTTCTCACTTCCGTCTCAGACAAGGCGAAATATACGGACTTGAAGCAGGATTTGTGCACGGATGGAGAAAGAACGGATGGAACCCCGGCTCCAAAAGGACTTCATGGTGTTTTTTGAAGCTCCTTGTATATTAATATTCAACTGTGTTCTCATTTGGTTTCACTTGGTCGTGTTTTGTGGTGGGAGAACTGAACAAAAATCAACCTCGACTCCTACGTGCCTCTCCATCCGAAGCCCGGGCCAGAAATCCGTCGATTTATGAAAATCTGGGGAGCTTCAAAATTCAAGCAAAATTTGCGATTATCCAATCCAAGTGCTATGCAGCACCGCTGGAGTGCATTTTCGACATCAAAAAATTTCAGAGGTCGATATCATTGCCGAATGTGTGATCCTCTTTCCAATGGCTGCGTTTTGTGAAATTGCAACAACCCCTAGTCCTTTTGCCTCAACCAGTTTTCCCACACAGCGATATGTATATCCCAAGTATATCCCAGATTAGTCAAAGCATCCAACGTAGCCAGATGGCCATCACCAAAAAGCTTCCTCCTCTTTTCCGCCAACTTTTCCTGTTTGAGGTGTGCTATCTCCATGCTTCGATGACCGAGATTTGAATGGCTTCCATCGTGCTTCACCTCCCTTTGACATAGCTGAGATCCACTCGCATCGAATTGGCATCGAGGGAACTTGTGGACACAGCAGTCACAGAATGACTGGCGGTGTTAGAGACACACGTATAGAATGGAACGGAGTCAGAATAGCTGCTTCTTCCAAAATACCGGAAAACAAACTTACAGAAGAAAACATGGTGCGGGATGAGTCACCAGAATGTACACCGACAGGAATAAATCTGGCAGCAAGTTGCTGTTGTACATGCAGGTGCGGATGCGAGGTAACTCTTCCGACAGATTGAGATCGTCAGCTTGACTGATGTAACTGCTATGTATGTAAGGTTTTCCTACTGGTCCGATCGAAGGAAGGTCCGAAAAAGCAACGAAAAAGAGTCTTTATCACTTTTCGCAGAGAAACTGGAGAAGGAGAGTAGTGAAAATCGAAGACGTATGTTAAACAGATGTTATTATCATTACAGGCGCGAGAGAGTCCCAAATTATTGGAGGAATAATCGGATTCAGCGTCCGCTCTCAACCAATTAATATTGCGTCGCTGGGAAAATACGTGAGTCAGATGGAAAACGTGAAAAGAGAAGGAAATGATGCCTTGAATTTCCTCATTCCGTTTGCGCCTTTAGAAATCATTCCCTTGCGCCTATAACTCCGAAAGCTCTTTGGCGCCATCTTCTCAACTTAATCTTTCCAATAGTCGTCAAGAAGTGCAATCACAAACCGCACGTCACAGACGCAATGAAGCAGTGTGCTCATAAAGATCAGCTTATAATGGGGTCATAAGGGGAGACGCTAGAGGCGAGGACACCGTTCAAGCCAAGTTCAAGCCCTTGGCTCAAGCAGCATGAGTGCGCGGGAAGACTGCAAGTCTGCAGAAAATTGACCAGATTAAAACACGGCGAGCCAGGCCGCTGCCTCGAAAATCCCCCGTTCCAAGTCGACTGGGAAACGTGGTTCGTTCATATCGGTGGTGGGAAGTCAAGAGATGCGGCGAACACAATAACCGGTGATCCGGATCGGTTTGTGACTGTGGGTGACTGCGTGACGCCTCCCAAACCACAGTCTCTCCCTCGACTCTCATGCTTCCAGCCTTTTACGAAGCCATGCTATATTGCGGGGACACAGGGGCCAGCGCATGTCCCACCGCACGACGCGCTTGAACTATACTTACTGGTGCAGGTTGGTGAGTCCTCTCTGTCCGTATTTCACGACTTTTCTCTAACTTCTCCCGCGTTAGGGCTGCCGCCCGTGACCGTGTCCACGGTTACACGGCACCCGTGGCACGGGTGCCGTGCCCGTTCCGTTGGCCATTTCTTCAACATCTTCACGGCACGGGTACGGCACGGGCTTGCACCTCGACGGCCCGTAAAACACGGCCGCCACGGCCGTGACACGGGTTCTTTTCTTGCTGTTGAAAAAGGGGTTTTCAGGCTGTGGTATATGTCTGTAGTAGCCTCTGGATCACAATTACTTGCTTGTTGTAGTATCTGTGGCTCAAGTCAAGCACCTTGCGCAGGCCTTGTAGGCAACATTGCCCGTGATTGCCAGCAGTGATGGCGGAGTTGCATGTCATGTTTTCAACCCATTTGAAAATTTTCGATGTTCTATCTGTTCTTTATCCTCAAGGAAACAATCTAACACTCCAGGACTATTCAATACTGGCAACAGTTCATTAAAAGATGTGAATATATCATTCTCAGTGTCCAAATATTAGTTCCAGCCTTGTCTCGACATCGGAGATAGGTTTCTCGAATTTTGACTCAGGGTTTGAGCAGAAATCAATCGTTCTAATGGAATACTCACACGAAGATCCAGACTTACCCGTGGATGCGGCCGTCACGGCCGTGCCGTTGACCGTGCCGTCCCGTTCAGCTTTTTCTAGCTACATAAACGGCCGTGAGGTGCACGGCCCGTGCCGTGGAACACCCGTCAATTCTACGGCCGTTGCCGTCACGGGCACGGGTGGCAGCCCTATCCCGCGTTCTGCAGTCCTAGCCCAGTCTGCTCTTGCCCTGAATACGGTATTCTCCCACTGAAGGGTCGGTAGCATCATCTTCCCTTCCATTCTGTATTCACCTTGGCGCAGCTTCAAGTTTCGGTCTAGGGTGATCCATCCTGCCGCTCGTTGCGTTTTCAGGACTTTCAGTTGGACTCCTCGTCAGCATTGCGGGAGTAGGACAGACGCAGAAGCGTCCTATTTCCTTTCTCAATCTATTGATCAAGGCCTTCATGTCCACGTCGGCCTTCCCGCAGGTTGCCAACTATTCTCTCCGCGGCAGCGCAAGTGATATACAAAGTTCCCCATCAAACTGAGACGAGTCGGGTTAGATTGGGCCGCCGTTCTGTACAGTTTAAGCGAGTACAATTTATGGGATATTACGAAGAAATCTGGGGCGCGATGTATATCACGCTCGAATCGAGTTGCACTAACATGCCGGCGTCGAACGTTCGTCATGCTTTCCGCGGCCCTGAAGCTTCATTGTTAGACCTATGTGCGATTTTTTGCTCGTCAGGTCCATTCACAAAGTCTCGTCCGCTTCGGTTCCGCTCAGGATTCGATCGAAGTCATCGCATAGCTGAAGCCGCGCACAAGGGCTAATCCATGGCGCCAGCGGCAGGGCAGCATCGACCGCTTTGACAGACAGGCGTCAAAGACCCAAATATAATGGGTTTTTCTCCCAGACACACGCGTCTAAATCGCATTCCATTTGCCCTCAATCGCCTGCTTGTCCCACTTTGTTCTGACTCGAACAGGGATTCGTACTTCACTGATTCAGCCACCTCCCCAGGTGAGTTGAACGGCGCACATAAAGGTACGTTAGCACTGCTTCAAACGAACATTACAGGGCTAACGGAATGAAGTGTAGGTAACATAACTCTTACAACAAGGCAAAGAATCGAGCTAAATCAAGGAGGGTGCGGAGTTCGGTCTTAGGATGTAGCTGCCAATGAAACGGTATATGAGAAGCACTTCGGAGCATCCAACCGTCGACTTCAGCTCGTCACTTCCGTTTCTCAAGTCATGCAACTCTTCAAGATTCTCATTGCCTCCGTCGCACTCGTCGTGGGTGCTGCCGCCAATCCTGTCCCCGAGGTGTGTCCTTTCTAGCGGCCTGTTCGATAGATTTTCCCTTCGTATTCTGACAGTTGACCAGGCCAATGCGTTAGGCAACCGTGCAAACGTGAGTGACTTTCCAACATTGCTCGCATCAACTATCACTGCGTTCCGGGGCCATGTAGTCAGGGGGTCTGACTACAGCCGTAGTCGCAGGGACCTAAGACTACGTTGGCCTACCTGCGACTACGCCAAGTTGGATTTGGGTGATTACAACTAAGACTCCCAAACATGTTGATAATATTAATGTATGCTTGACAACCGCTAAGCGCTTCAATTTCGGAGCTATCAGAACAACAGCCGAGGGTCCAGCTGATCCGCTCGCTCGTGATGTCACACGTAACTGGGTACAGCTACACCCATGAAATATAATCCAACCGCGATCCCTGATGGGGACAAAGCTGGAAATGAGGTGTAGGCTCTTCATTGATGATTAAATTGGCTAACCGAGCCAAAAAAGTTAACAGGGCACTGTACCTACACTCTGTAGACCAAGGTAGGCGGAGGTAGTCGCAGTTAGTCACAGTGTGACAACATGACGTAGGCCAAGCTCGGTCAAGCGCGTCCAAGGCTTGGACTACGACCCCTGACTACGGCCGTAGTCAGAGGTAATCCAAGGTAGTCCAAGGTAGTCCGAGCTCGGTCAAGGTAGTCAGCCTGTGACTACATGGCCCCGGAACGCAGTGTATCTGATGTTCCTGCATACGTAGTGTGTAAGCAGTTGTCTGCCTAGAGGTTGTATATTTAATGGATTAACCGACCTCCAAACCCTCATGCAGTTCGTAAGTGTTTTCGCGATAGCTGAATCAGACTGATTCGGCCAGAATGTGTGTTATTACATTCTTTTCCAGTGACTTTGATCCCAACTTGCTTTCATAGACTGTAAGTTCGTTTTTGCCACATGTCCCTCGTGGAAACCGCAGTGTGTGAGTATTTATTGAGCCAGCAATCAGCGATCGAATGTTGAACTGCCATTTTTCTAGCTCGTGAGTGTGTTCCCGAGTGCGTGTATTTGTTATTCATCACATGAATCCTGGTAGGATGTAAGTCCCTTCCCCACTGCTCGAGTGAATGATTATTTTCGACCTATTCATCATAGGCAGTGAGTGATTTCCACCTTTGATGCCGCCGCAATTGAGCTTTGGATACAGTTTGTGAGTGATCACCACTTCGGCGTGCCTTGTAGGTGACCATAATTCGGGGGGGTCAATAGGCAGTGCGTTCTTATACATGTTGATACGGTGTTGTACCGACATATCTCAGAACGTATGTGGATCCCCGCAAACTCCAGGGACTCGGGTGACATACATGGTGACTGGTGTCCTGACAGTGTTTGTCTTCATTTCAGTTCCCCGTTTCGGTACAACTCACGTATTGGTCCAGATAGTGAGTGTTTCTGCGCCGTCCGGGGATGCGGCTCTTGCTCATGTTTTGATAGAATGTTAGTTATTTCTCTCACAACGGCTTCTGCTCGATTAACCATGTTTCACCCAGAAATACGTAAGTTTCACCTCACAAAATAGTCATCCCTGGTTCAATTTATTTTGCAGAGAGTGGGTGATGATGTCCAGTATAGTCTCGACTCTAATAGAGTCTAAAATCGTATAATCCCGCAGTCTGTGAGTCTTTTCATTTTCATTTTGTGGGGAGATCTGAACCTGATTCTTGTAGTTAGGGGTGGGTGTGATGCTTCTCCAAATCGTCTGGCTCTGAAACTCGGCCTTCATTTCGGTAGTGCTCGGTGTGTCGTACTTCCGATGTAAGTATTTCCTGATCATTGCAAATGTTTATTCAGTGTGTCGAATTTTCGAGGGCGTGAGTGACACATGCATGCTGACTCGATGATTCCTGAATGCGTCATTCACACCAGCGTGGACGGTATACCTCATCCTCTATCATGACATACGAAAGAGTAATACTGAACATATTTCAGTCGACACACGGCCGGCCGCCGTTGGATCATGATGTGTATGAAAAAGTTTAGGCCCGGATTGAGAGCACGATACTTATCGGATAGTGCGTCGTAGAAATGAAAATCAAACTATATATTGCTTGCGCCACACTTGTCCACAAATGCTCAAACATCACGTCCACGCCAGCATTCCTTTCGGCATGTAATGTTACAACACCTCGGCGAGTTCTTCGCCCACTACCCTGCGTCCCTCTCCTGCAATTTGGGGGAATATCCCCAGCAATTCCTTCCCAACAGTATCATGATCGCGTTTACAATTGTCCGGTGGGATGCAGTGGTTGAGGATAGCTGCGCAAATTTCCGTGGGTGCAACACCAGTGGCGGACTGGATTTGGTTGATTGGGACCAGATGGGAGAACAGCAGACGACACAGAGCTCTACCTCTGGCGTTCAGCTCCTGCCTGAATGGCAAAGGATTAGTCGCAAATTAGGTGTGAATATCGGAAGGGTAGTCATACTTTTCCGGTTCATCGGTGGTGACCAGGATGATAGATCTCAAGAGCCCCTTGTGAGCTGGAGACACGGCGAAAGGTGGGCTTGAGATTCTCGACCCGTCATGTCCAGTGGTGGGATGAGCCATGATGGGGACAAGCGAAGGACACTAGCGGCCAGATATATATATATATCCCATCATTCCATTTGCTTACCGCTGGGAATCGGCGGTGGATAAGTATGCCACGGAGAGCACACGGGAATCAAGAACGACCTTGGACCCCACAATGTGACGCGAGCCCGGTGGAAGTCCAAGATTGTCCCGAGTCAGCAATTGCTTCGAATAGTTTTACATTCCTCGATTGCGCAAGTTCCTCTTTGCTTCGTTTTGGCTACACAGTCCGATCAGAACCATCTTCACGTTTCCGATTATTAACAGGATCTCGACAGGGTTGCGATGATCATCGAGCGCGGTGCACAAAGATGACGAATTGATTAAGTTGGCGGCAATATCGGAGTAGCCATTTTTTGACCAGGTTATTTCCTCTACCTCGTACTTATGTAAGAAAAATCATGTAGCCGCATTTATCTATATCTACCGTTTCGAGACCTACATATGTACAGGTACCGCGAAAGACATTGCAGAACTGACATGAGTCCGTGAGGCGGAGACTGCGCCTGAGATGGAGAGGAGAAATCCGCAGCAATGGCAAAGCTGTTACTCTTATGGTAGACTGGCACTGGAACGAGCAGGACAGTCGAGAGGTGAATTCAGTGACGGAGTGCCGACCAGGGAAGCGGCGTTGGAGTATCATATGGCGCACAACGGTGACCATCACGCCCACACCGCGCTATTTCAGCAGTGGTCCTCGATTGCGGTCATTCGCATATTGCGAAGCTGAATTGAGGCGGTCAGTCCGAGGCAGAGGTGAAGAGATCAATTACGCACCGAGGCGACGCGTCGCTGAAGCGCTTGGGAGGAATGTCATGTCGAGGAGAAAGACGACCATCGTCTACGTCTCGCAGCTCCAGCCGCAGTCATGGAGGTACTCGCCGTCAGCTATTTCTCCACTGGAACGAGCCGATCATTTCGAGTTTAGGTGAAGGGACGGAGCACATACCGGAGACGACAAGGTGCTCGGGCGACACACCGTGGTCAAGCATGAAAACGGCCGCTGCCATCCCGACTACGTCTCTCAGCTGCTCTTGCCTCACCGCTGTGTCACACATCCTCCAGCATTGCATAGCTGAGCGGGAACTTGAGACCGACGGTGGCCTCTTCTCGCAGGCTGGCACTGGAACCGGTTGATTAGTCTCAAGCAAAGAGTACAGACGAGAATTCGCACGGGAGAAGGTGACGCGGTGACCACCACACCGGGCCTGGCGCAAGCTGGTCAGTCTGGTGTATAGACGAAGTGGACAAAAAAGACGATGCCACCAACGAAGACGACGTGGCGCTCGAGCGGCATGTCTCGAGCAAGAAGCTACGTTGCCCAATGCTCGGAAATATCCCGGGACTGCTGTCACTTGGCTCAAAGAAGGGCAAAAATTCCGGAGCTGCAAAGGCCCGGTTAGTCTGAGCCATGCCGAGGGAGTTCGCGCACCAGGGCGGTCGAAACAAGCGGCTGCTTCGTGTCAATGGGCACGCGATGTGCCTTGTCAGAGGGCGGGGGGTTCAGCCAAGCGCTGGACGCGCGTTCAATATGGATAAATGCTGACCAGCGTGCGCCACTGACCTCTGAGGCGAAAGGCGAGACACCCAGAGACGAGCTTGCGAAAGACTGGCCAAGTGAGATGGGATTTACTCGTTGATTTGGACCCAAGGTGCGATCCAAGTATGGTCTAGCACTAGCACTAGGCCACGCCCACAGACAGTGGCCCAGAATGCAGAATCTCCCGAAGCGGGGGAGTCGTGAAGGCGGCCAAAGCAGGACATCTCCACGGTTCCGTGCTTTGATACACGCACGAGGCCTCACTAACGCTTCGTCAGCAAAAACAAATGCGAGTAGTTGGACAAGTGACATACCATCGTCCTGACCTCACGCTTGTGGGGGATATTCTGAGAGGGAAGTGAGTCTCGCGTACTTGGTATTCAGAACTGAGCGTACGTAGTGCCCTTGGAACAAAGTCGAGGCGTCACCGATCCGTCGCTGCAGATACCACGAGATTCAGGGGGGCCATTACACCGCCATTCGAGCGACATACACCGGCAGTCGTGATGAAAACTTGATGTCGGGCTGAAGCTTTGCGGTCGATGTCAGGAGCCCTGGTGTTCGGTGCAGAGAAAGAGATTAGCGCAGTATTCCGAGAAGAGCGAGGTTCCACGCATCGTCAGCTCTGGTGCTTAGCGTGACTGGAGCGGAAATACAGCCAAACGGGATCTCAGATCTGCAACGCGTGTGGCCTGAGGAAGCCCAAATAAGAAGATATGAAGGACTGCGCGTTTGTGAGTCTTCGTGAACGGAATTAGCGTGGGAGCAAGCGCGGCAGAATTTCGGATCCCACGATCTCGGACACATGGCTGCTGAAACATGATTTCTTTTTCTTTCAAGCTTTCCCCCTACCTACCCCAAGCTTTCCCCCATTTGCTTCCCTGCGCAGAATACTCTCTGTCCCTGACGGAAAGAAGGTCAAACAGGACACGTTCGAGCGAGTCATCATCCTCCCTACCTACCATGATCGCCAAAATGTGGTTCAGGTAAACTGGTGGCAAATAATCGTTGAGTATTCCGAGATGTACGCACTCCTATCAAACTTGTGAGAATTCAAGCTCGCTGCCTGAATGTTTTTTCACTCCTGACTTGAATTTTTTGTTTTTGGTCCGCATTCATCCTGAGAAACACAGTAGGTGCATCGACGGTGCCACGTAGAAAAAACATATGAAGTGAGGGCAATGTGTAAAATTTTGAAGGTGGCCGCCGCTGAGTCGCGCACCAACGCGGTTCCCATCATTTTACGTATGAGGTGTCATCCAATTGTTTTGGCTCTGGACCTTTGTCCGTGTTTGGATGACGGTACCTTTCTCGGATTCATCGCGATACGCCGGTAACGGATTACACACGCCTAACGCAAGGGATCCGGACTCGCTGTTGTTCATTAACCCGTTTATCAGCGTGTCGACACCACACCCCCGAAGAAGTTTCTTGTGCGAAAATGGGTCAGCACCGAGCCCCGTTCAAGGGATCTCTGACTCAAGTATTAATGGTCGGACGTTGTAGTTATCACCATCCTGCTTACCGAATTTATCGGTAACTTTCTTCCTTATTCCTGTAAAATCTTCAAAATATTCCAGGAAATCCACTGAAGAATATTACCCCTATCTCACTGTGCAGTCGCGTTGCTGTCTACACTGATCATAGCAAAACATTTTGACATTATACCCTGAATTTATGTTTTGTACTTGATACACAGTGCTTCTACATCGAAGATCATTCCACTGACTCCTCGTCACTGGGAGGCCATCTACAAGTTTCCAGAGGCGGCATTGATGCGCTACGACACGGGTTTGGTGCGACATCACGGATTGATCCGGACTATCAAAAGTTGGAAGTTGAGAAAGATTGGAGCTCAACTGCCGAAAACACGATGTAGACCTGGGAAAGGGACCAAATCACGGGATAAATCCCGACAAAAATACTCATAAGCTGATGTGCGGGGAACATTCTCAACGTCCAACTTGAAGTCCTAGGCCCTCCGTACAGCTTCCCCGTTGATAGTTGTCAGCATCTTCAATCCACTCCGTAGCCACCTCACGGCTTTCAGGCCGTGCGCAAAAAGTGCTAGCAGATGAATGGCTTGAAAAGCCATTTAAATGGTATTTGTAACATATTTTGGCGGGCGAAGCCATATGACGCACACGGCCGGAAAGCCCTTACGTGGCTTATATGGCTGGCGCGCAAACTCCGCACTCACCCAAGTGAAACGAATCAAAAATGAGAAGGATACCACCTGGCGTGGCGTGGCCGTGCGAACAATGTTGTACTTCGACGATCTTCCCACAAACTGACCATCAGCGTTCGTGAGCATGGCTCTGGAACTTCGGAGGAGGATATATTGTACTGACTTCGATGTGTGGTGATTAATTGCCGAAATATTCTCACCTGATTCGCTGTTGACCCGACACCCTAAAAATTGTTTGATAGGCTACGTTGCCTCCTGTACGTTGGGTCTTGGATCCCACACTAAAATTGCATGAAATATGTTTACTTATTAGACTACAGATATATTTCATAGTACGCAGATACTCCAAATATCTTCATTGTTTTGTTCTTTGGTTATTCTCTGGAAAGACCATATGTGCGCAGCATATGCATCACTTGTTAAGCCAACGAACAGCTTTCTCCAACTTCTTCAGTTCCCAATCTTCAATGCCCTGCAAATCGTCGCGCAGCACGTTGCGAGCCAACAGCCGGCGCAATATAGTACGACGGGATTCGTCTTCGAGCATGGAAATCGTATGAAGAATAACCAAGTCTAGTTGCAGGGCACAAAAAAGGTCGTGGTGTTTTGAGAGGTCGAATCCTTCGACATTCTGTAAGAACGCAAGCAGAGATTCCGGGTACTGCCTGCGTTGTGTTTTCGCCGACCCTTGTTTTCTGGTTACCTGAAACGGAAATGTATTTGTCAGATGTCACAAAGGTGGACCGGCACACACCTGAGCAAAGCTGGAGGATACGGATGAAACAGGAGGATTCCGGGGTGCTCGAACGCGCTGCGACGGCATCAGCTCAGAATGGGGCCAATAGACAGAAAAACGCACTTGAGAGATTGAGCCAGACGGTCTGGGGATGCGACTAATTTTGCCATTTTCATCATTAGCTGTCTGAGTCCTAGGCTGAGCGACTGGAATATCAATGTGGGATAATACACGACGGGCGAATGGACGTACTTCATACCGGATTATCTGGCCAGTTTTACGCGCCAAGCTCCGCCGCGAGCGGGGAAGATGTTGTTCCCCTGCCTGTTGCATTGTCAAAAAAGAGCCCTGTGTTGAGATATATAGATGCTCTAACGATGTTGGCCATAGATCTGTATCTCGCCAGGACATCTGCTCCGGCGTACGGGTAGTCTTTGAGAATATCCTCTGGCGTTCCCCATGATTCAAAGCAAGACCTCCCAGCCAAGGCACGATAACCATTCGGCCTTGCAGTGGCACTTCCGACTCTTGCCGTGCTCCCCCACTTGAGGGCTGGATTTCTAGACCGTCTCGTCAATGTCGGATGTTGCTCTCGACTCCCAAACACTCTTACTCCTGGGAAGCACTCGTCATCAGCGGATAATTGTCCTCGGAATGAAAAGATTCCATCGAATTCTCTGGTAGCGTTCTGTTTTGACGCAGGGAGTCGCCGTAGGGAGTGGGTGGGCAAAGGATAAAACGAGCAGCACTGTTTGGCCTTGCTTGGTTGATAGACGCCGAGATGACCGAACTTGAAAACGACCTAGAAAGAATTCGAGACTTCGTTTGCCAATTTCAAACGTTTGCCATTGGAGTGCAAGCAAAGGCCATTGGAAAACTGTCGGTTTGCTCTTTCTTCTTATTGCAAGCATAATGAATGCATCATTTCTCTGCTCGGTTCGTGATATTGTCATGTAAAAATTCGGCGGCACGCAAATGTCGAATAGACTATGTTTCGGCCCCAAATGGCTTGCTCTATCCACATACCTCCATGTATCGCTATGAACTTGGGAATATACCAAGAGTGATATACTTGCGGATCGGCGCTCAATCGGTAAGGGCGTGCCCGGCAGGCGCAAAGAATCATTCGTTCTGTCATTCAAGCTCACACCGTTGAACTCGGAGGTATGCGGACTGCGGCTTTCGTAGCTATTCCCCTTATTTGTTCGTTTCGTAACATTAAATGTTCTGTGTTCCGCCCGAGGAATACTGTCCCTGTCCCGTTCAAAACCGGCGTCCGCCACGCACTTCAACTTGATCGAGCGTCGATTGATCGATTTTTCTGGTTCCCCGAGCACGAGGCTGTTTCAACTCCTTTGCGCGTGTTTCCCACGACCGAAAATAAATCTTTCCATTCACGGAGCACTGGCTCCCACAACCACTGAAAAAATAACAAGCATTTGTTCCGCCAACGTAACGGCGACGTGGTTGCGACGCCGTTTCAATTGCATCACCTTCGAGCGCCTGTGCATTCTCATGTCCAGTGTTTTCTTTCACACAAAGAATTTACCTGACGTGTCTGCCCGGTCTCCGCGAGCAAGGTTACCTCTGGGAAGGGCCTTTGTCAGACTGCGAACACCCAGACGCGGAAAAAGAAACGCACTGATCACAGCTGGCCAGGGCCAGCGATTGAGTAGTCCGTTTTTAAGCGAAGGTGTCCGATCGGGGTAGAACCTTATTACATAATCATGTTTTCGGGCCCTTACTCCTGCTCCTCAACCTTGAAAATATCTTCAGTAGGCCGGAATAGATGCATTCTGCCTGCCCAAATATTTTCGGATTTTTTCAGCATCATGGGACGAAGCTGTTGAAGAGTCAAGTTGATGGGTTTTCGGCCTCTTGATCGCCCGTCAACATGAAAAACAGCTACTGCACTCATTCCACCAACATTAGAAAAATTCCAAAGAGGCAGATCGTCTACAATAAGTTCTACAATTCAGCTCATTACCAAATATTTAGGGAGAAAGGTGCCAGACATCCAAAACGACGCGAAAGAGCTAAGCGAAGATTATGTGATAAGAGCCAACCCCAATCGGGCCCCATCACTTAATAACAGACTTCAATACGATCGAGGTACGAGATAGTACTGTATTGAAGTCTAGCTGCGAGAGACTAGCGATTGAGCGTCTGCCGGGAGTAGCGACTACAGAGAAAGAGAGATTAGCGATACTTTTTTTGCAAGAGAATACAGCTGACCCACCGATGGACCAGACGAGGCCTTGGTGGAGGCAAAGGAGAACCCGACGAGTACGTGAGCTAACGCACAATCTGTAGCCAGCTTCCAGTCAGCCTGAGGTATAAATGGCGGGACGAAAGCCGTACTGGAGAAGGTGGCATAGTGCGGTGACCGGTGATTGAATATCCATGACATGTGTGACCAGCATGCATAGAAGCGCATAATAGCCGTCGGTACTTGACCACAGCAGAGGCCCGTGAGGGCCAGCTAGAAAGAGCGGTGAGCATGGGGATCACGAGGGGCGAAATCCATACCTCGACGAGAAGTCGTAGCTGGCGACTGGGGTCCCAAATGCATGGGTATCTGTCAGCTAGCTGGCATGGAGTGGGAGCAGCGAAGGTATGGAGAGGTAAGATATGCTGGGGAGATGTCGGAGGAAGTTCTGATTTTTGAGTAGGAGTCTATTACAATATGAGGATGAGTAAAGTTGGAAGCGGCCGGTGTCCCGCACGGAGGCGAGGATGTGGCTGGGGTTGGATTCGGATGAGAGAAGAAGGCGGAGGGAGAGATGCGCTGAGCCAATCCGGGCAACGAGGCGGAGAGGTGGGAGCGGTATATGGGGCGATCAAGGAGGAAGTGGTGGACGAATTCGGGAGCAGAGCAGTTGGGGCAGCGCGGGGAGGAGGCGAGTTTGGAGCAGAATAGATTGAAGTTGGGTGAGACTGCTGCAGCGCGCTCTGCTGAGGCCCTCGTATATCCGTGCAACGGTTCGGACGGAGTGGCGCAGTCAAACGAGGAGATGCGGGCATAGCGCGGGGACTGAGACCACTCGTGCCAGCGCGCTGAAAATGCCTTGAAGTCCGTTGCGAGTGTAACTGCCTTGCTGGCAGGGAGCGGCTTCTTGAAGGTGGCGATGCGCGAGCGCAGAGCCGTGGAGGGAGCCGAGGGCTGCCTCCTTGGTGCCAGCGTCAACGGTCTCGTTGCCTTGAATGCCTATGTGCACCGGTACCCAGTGGATACGTAACTTGAGGGTGCGACGGGAGCGAAGGAGGCGTGCGAGGACGGCGGGAAGGCCGCAAGAAGATACTGGCCAGACTGGGTCTTCAGGGAGGATAGGGCGGCGATGGCAGTCTGGCAGTACCGAGATGCATCTTTTGCTCCCGAAACCACCTCCCCTCATCTCATCGCTACCGCTGCTGCCCCAACTCCACCCTCGAATCCTGACCCATCCATGAAGATACACATACTTCCTCCTGCCGCGATGCGCTGCATCTCATCTCGAGTTCCATCCTTGTCCTCCGCAACGGGGATAGTGAGGACGCCCGGCGTGAACGGGACGAATCTTTGCTAGGGGTCGATGGTCTCAAAGCCACGCTGGAAGATGGGGAATGCAGCGATGATGTGACGGATTGGAGAGCGGTGAGAGCGCGGGGCTCGCCGGGAGCGAAGGACTGTCGGGTGGACCGGGTTGGAGGACGGGAGGGTAGCAAGCCTTCCCGCCGCGTTGTGGGCCTAGCGATTGAGGCGGATGTGGACAGGAAGGAGGTTGTCGTGGAAGTCGGTTGCCGTGGTACGTAATGCACCGGTGATCAGTTTACATGCCTGCCTCCGAACCCAGCGCCTTCGTCACCCATACTGTGCCCGCGCGTCATGCTCTGTCACGCTCTGTTACCAGGCGGTACCACACCGGGAGCGCGTACTCCATTCGCGGGACGACCACCGTCTGGAACAACTGCCGGATGTATGAGTGTGGGAGACCGAATGAGGGAGATGAGATGCGCGAGACGGCGGAGACGGCCTGGGTTCCACGGCTCTGAGCCAGCTCAACGTGGTTGCGAAAGGTGAGTTTGTTGCCAACGATTACTCCGAGCAGCTTCGCAATTGGCGAGGGACTGATAGTGATATCACCAAGCTTCAAAGGAACAGGACGGTAGTAATCTCGGTGTCGGAACAGGGACACGAAATGAACGAGCTGAAATTTGGGAAGGTCGAAGTTGAGGCCGAGGCGTTTGGAACAGGGAATGGCCAAGGTAATTATGTGGTCCTCAAGGTGCGCCGTTGTTTTCTCAATGCTGTAGCCGGTTTGGAGCCTCCAATTGTCATCGATGTAGCCAATTGTGCCGTCCACCAGGTGTTCGTCCGCGAAGATGAGATACAGAAGCTTGCTAAGCGGCGATCCCCGAGGGAGGCCGTTAGGGACATTGCAGGACTCGAAAACAAAGTCGTCAAAGACGAGCCGGCTTCGCTCAGCACGGAAACTCGAGACGAGGCGTACCACGGCGGTCGGGATGTGCTGCGCTCGAGCGTGCGGGTCAGGTGCCTGTGGCTCACCAAAGGAAACGCCTGCAAGATGTCCATGAGTAGGAGACACGCGACTTTCTCTACTCTTCACGTGTCCTTAACGCGTTGCACGAGCTGAAGCAGTGCATCAATGGTGCACCGCCCAGGACAGCCTCCGAACTGGTTGGGGGAGAGTGGACTGTTCTTCTCCACGAACCCAGGGAGCCACTCCCTGATCACCGATTCGCCGACCTTTCCGAGGCACTCTCCTCGGCGATGGGGCGGTGTGCACCAGGGGTGGTGTAGTCGCTTTTCATGACCGTGAGGAAGAATCGCCAGGCCATAGGGAAGTAGCGTAGCTGCAAGCAAGCTTCGAGGATCGAGTGGAGAATGGGGGCGAAGATACTGCTGGCAAATTTGATGGCTATATTGAGTATCCCCGATGGGCCCGACGCCTTCCACGGGAGATATTTCGCGATAGCACGCGCAAAGTCATCGATGGTAAAGACGGGGCTTCGAGGAGTTACGGGAGGGCTTTGTCAGCCGGCGGTGGGGGGAGGTCGGCTTTCAGCGGGAAGAACTTTGCCTGGAGGACTTTTGCTTCCTCCTCCGGAGTGGAGGCGATGCAGCTGTCGGGAGCGACAAGGTCGGGGATGCGGAGGAGGTGGACATGCTACTGCGTACTTGGCTACCGTCCAGATTTTCCCCCGGGGGAGTTCAGTGATATACTCTCGCCAGTGAGTGGCGTGCCGGATGGCGGAGCGATACCGGTTCTTCGCCCCGCGCACCACCTGCCAGCTAGGACCAGTAGGATCATCTTTCGCAATGCCCGGTGAACCATGTTGTACGCACGCCGTAGGGCTGTGAGTTCTTTGTTCCACCAACGGTGCGAGTACGGCGACACGCGTGCTGGCGGGACATGGGCCTCGAGGGTTGTGACCACGCTCGTTGTGAGGGTCTCGACAAAGGTGTCGACGTCCACTGACGTGCGCAGTGGGAGTGGCGGGAGACGGTGGAGGGCCAGATATCTAAAATATCTTGCCATTCGTCCCAGTTGGCTGCATGGAAGTTGTGGCCGGTAGGAGGAGCGCGGTGTTCGAGGGGAATCGCAAAGGAGCACGAGATCAGGTAGTGGTCTGAGCTATGGCCGGGGAGAACTTCGCATTTCTCCAGCAGGTTGCTGAGCGTCAATTCAGAGATGAAGACTAGATCAAGGGTCGACACCAATAGGAGGTTGGTGACCCGGCCTTGACGCATTGACGGGAGTCCGCAAGTCATCATGATGTCGATGAGGATGGACACGTCGCACTGTGCTGTTCTTTTCCGGGTGGAGGGCCCGACCAGAAAGCATGGTGCTTGTTAAAGTCGCCAAGAATAGCAAAGGAGGGTGTTCGGGAAGTGGAATCATGGTGCGGAGGTGAAGTTTGAGAGGGGAGATGCCATGGTCGGTGTCCGTGCATCAGTAAAACTACACGTTGCTCTCTGAGGTGTTTGCACTCTGGAGGAAGGTCTTTGCACTCTGAGCCAAGGTCTTTGGTCTTTGGAGAGGTCTTTTCGTGAACTCTGCTACCTCGAGAACTCTGTGAGATTGATTCCTATATTTGGAAATGCCAAAGTCCTCAAACACCTCTCACTCCGAAAGACCGTCAACTTAAGGACAGATTGTTGGAAAATGTCAACCATAAGTACGCTGTGATTCCTTCTGTATTCTACCCACAAGACTTGGGAGATGTGATTCCACTTCAGTACTTATCAAGTTATGAGCCTGAGGAAAAAATTTTACAATTACTAACCCGACAATGCTTTGCTCCAAGGGTAGCAAAAGCCTCCCCTAATGTCTCGTAACGCACACGGACAGTGATGCCTGAGACCCGATCTGTTCCCGACAAGCCAAGACAGCTGTCAGCCATACATCAAAACCAACCACATTTTTCCTGGCGCGGCGACACCCATTCTTTCCTTCCCCCCATATCAGGCTCTCATTCACTTCCATCTATTTCTTCTCATCCTCTTCGACCCTCATTGCTCAAACGTTGCTCATTTACGACTCTGTTCCTTATCTGCATCCACAATGCTTCAGAGTGCTGCTCGACGCTTGCATGGTCAAGGTATGCTCTTTTCATTTTGCTTGCTTGAATTTGTCTGACATTGTTCTTATCCAATCTTTCCTCGTTTGTTTGCTTCATCGACCAGGCTAAGGTATGCCATGTAGGCTTACTCAATGTTGCCACCCAGATCTTACATTCCTGTGAGTGCCATCACGACATCTCCATGGATCCGGGACGTTTCCCTGACTCGCTCCCCTGATGTTACTTATTCATCTTTGTTATTCTCTATCCCAGGTGTGTTCTATGCATACAGCCCTCAATTCAGGTATGCCTTTGGCTTGACCTATGTCGTATACTAATCAGTGCCCTAGTCTGCAGTGACAACATTCGTGACGCCGCTCAACTACCTCACTTCTCGATGCCACGCGTAGGCTTACTCGATGTCACCGCTTAGACTATGAATTCCTCCTGTCAGTGCTGTCACGAGTTCTCCGTGGACCCTGTGCGTTCCCCTCGCTGGTTCTCCCTTATGTTACTTACTCCTCTCTGTTCCCAGACAGATGTCCTCTCATGCCTCTTCACCCACCTTTGGATACGGGCATGCACCAATAATGAGTCCGAGTACAAGGTGGTGCCGGTTGGAGGATATAATTAGTCTTCATATTAGGTGTACTTGTGTATTTACCAAGATTGTACTGCCATTTCAAGAATATATTCATTATCTATTGCGCTCTCTAAATTGTGTTTGAGGTCTTTACAGAGAAACTGTACAAAGTTTATCGAGAACTCTAGAAAGACCCCAAGGTCTTTCAGAACTCTATGAAGACGTGAGGTCTTTGTAGAGTTAGTTGAACCTTCTCTACAAAGACCTACATCTCTGGGCTTCGGCAGGTCTTTAAGGTCTTTGAGAACTCTGTAAAGACCTTAAAGACCTCAGAGACCAACGTGAAGTTTTACTGATGTGCGATTGCAAACTGAGTGAATCTGTATCGTATGTGTAGGTAGCCTAAATGTGACAGACGTTATATTTGGTGTTTTGACGGTATTCTGGGAGTAGGAGAATGATGGTATTGACTTTGATATGTAGAGTAGAGTATCGGGCGAGGCGGTATTATAAGTAGGTAATATCCGATCCCAGTAAACGGACGAGAGAGAAGCGAATTTATTGAGATCAGGAGGAGGCTCTTGTATGCAGAGCACGTCGTGCAGTGTGGGGTGAGGAAGGAGGAGAGAACTAAGTAAGATTTGTGACAGTTTAGGGAGAGGATACGCAAACGCTGGACAGTGTATCTACAAGGTGTTTGTAACATCTATCTACGGGTGAAGGGAGAGAGACTTCGGAAGGGCCTGGGGAGGGAAGGGATGAGGAGAGAATTCACGGTTTGCAGCGTCGAGCGGGTCAAAGGTGGGATGAAAGTAATCCTGCCCCCCAGTGCAGGTCGCTTTCGCGGATTCGGACACGTGGTAGGAAGCATGGGAGCCTTTGCAGACTGCGCATCGAGGGAATGAGTCAAATATACTATCTCCGTAATCGCAGAGATGTGATGCAGCAAACTTCGAAGCTGATGGTGCCGCGTGAACGGTGGGAAAGTTCTCCCGCTTTCGGCACTTTTGATCGGCTCTGCGATTTTACTTCGTGTTTTGATGCATTCACGCTAAGAAACCTGAACGTGGCAGTGTAGACAACGCATGGAAGCTCAATGGATGCCATTGGATGGATAAGATCTGAAACGAACCAAGAATAGTGTGCGAAATATCCCTGGAATGATCCATGAAATGGAAGATTTATTGGCGACCCAATGGTCTGGGAACACGCTGTTTCGGGCAAAAAAGGTGTCACCCCAATTGAATTAAGTAACCCTTCGATGGCTCTGGAACTTCGGCCGTGTATGAATGGCGGTACCTTGCTAGGGTTTATCGCAATTGAGTCACCCGCACAATGCCCACGGAAGATAGGCGATCTCAGTCAATCAAAGTGGCTGGCTGAGAGGATCCCACCGTTGCCTACGAGCCCACATCTCCAATGTTGATTACGTAGCCGAACACCCAATTGCATTTGAGTTCTGGACGCGGCACCTGGATTCCATGGGGCGCATGTCCATAAACATGACTGGCACGCGAGCATCTTATTCTGAGTATTTGTACTGTTCTGTTCTTTGGTTGTATGCTTTGAAAGATCATATATTTATGTGCAACTAGTATATGCGTCTTACTGATTGAACGCATGGACGGCTATCTTCACTTTTTCCATTTCCCAGTCCGAAAATCTTTTGAAACGGTCGCACTCTACGTCTCGGGCGGATAGACCGCGCAGGATCATGCCCAGAGTCGCATCGTCTACATTCGACACCGTGTGTAAAATGTGGAGCTCCAACTCTTTCGCGCGGAATAGGTGAAGGTGTTCGGACAAGTCCAATCCATCCACGTCTCGCAAAAATGAGAGTAAGGATTGCGGATACTGTCTCTTGCCTCTCGTTTTGGATTTGTGTCTGCGTCACCCAGTTGCCTTAAACGGGAAAACATTTGTCAGATGTGGGTAAAGGAGGACTGGAACGCACCTGGGCACTAGGCAACGAGATGGACGAGCGAGGCATATTTTGAGGGGCTTGAGCGCCCTGCGAGATCATCAGCTCAGCAGGGAGACCACACAACAAAATCGCAATGAACGCACTTGACCGCCGGTGACAAAGCCCGACTCTTGGGCAGCGAGTAAACCCTTTATGAAGATGCGCCCCCTCTTGTGACTCCCAAGAGTCGCGGTTGCGGGCTGGGTAACCACGAAGTTAATTTAGAGATAATTCACAGCGAAAGAATGGACATACTTCATATTCGATTATATGCGGTAAGCTCGGTGAGGGCGGGAGATAGGTATGATGCACAGTCCGCTGCTCCTCTGCCTGTTGAATTTTCAGACAAAAGGCTTCGGTAAAGATACGCAGGAGTCCTCACGATGCTGACCATCGACCCATAGTATCTCGCCAGGACATCCCCCTTGGCGTAGGGGAAACGTTTGAGGATTTCCTCCAGCGTTTTAAATTCCGATGAGTTGGAGTGAGATCTCCTGGTCGACGCACGGCCACCATTCCGTTCTGCAGCAGTATTTACAATCCTCAGAGTGTCGCTTAACTGGCGAGTTGGATCCCTAGACCATGTCGTCAACGTTGGATGTCATTGCCTCAGCTCGCACGTCACTCTTACCGTTGGGAGGCAGCCGTCATCATCGGAAAATGGTCTTCGGTTGGATTTCTCTGCAGCAGGCTGCGTTTATCGGTAGTTGAGTAGGCCACGTTAGAAAGGCAAACCAGAAACACTGTTTGGATTTGTTTTGTCAGTGATAGACACCGAGTTGGCTAAAATCGAACCGAAAAATAATCGTGAATTTGCTTTGCCTGTCGGGTTGGAAGCTCTGCTGATAGAATTCGAGTAAAGCCAGCATCCAGTATTGACTTTTTGGCATTTTCAATGCTTATCAAATGCTCCTCAGACCCAATTGCACCGGCCGTCGCCGCTTGGGTGTCACAATTCAATCTCGTTTTTTTGTCCCTTTGTTTTTTTCTTTTTCTTTTTGGTTTGGTTCGCACACTATTCTGCACTTCGTTGAGGTCTTAAAGCTTAAAGTTTTGCAGTAATACACGCGGAGCTATCAAACGGCTGATCGGCATTGTTCGGCGGCGGTTGATGGTGGTCTCCACCCCGAGTTCAATGGTTTGCACCGGAAACCAGCGGCTTCGCTGATTCCCAACGGATTCCAGTGGATTCCACTGGATGCTTTCTCTGCTGGTTTCCACCGGTTTCTGCCGGAATTGAGGCTGATATTCCTGATGGAAACTATGTTCAAACAACGTTAAAGTATGCGCTCTGGTCTACTTTCATTCGCTCAGGAAAAAATCTCTATTTCTGTCCCCGTGAAAAGCAAAAGGTTCTCCAGCAGCCATCCATGCTCACAGACACTGCATGGGCTGAGTCATCGTTAAACAGGTCTCTGTCCATGTTAGGCTCGATGATACACCTTCAGCACCCAGTGCCGAGGCTTATTATTCTCCCTGATTATGCAAAACCCTGAAACAAACTTTTTCTGGCCCAAATCCGCTGAACACCAACAAAATCCGTTCGAGTTCACCGGGTTGGATCACTGGCTACCCCCGGTGATTGGCGGATCAACTGGAGATCACCAAATCACGTCGCCAATCACCATTTACCGATGGCCACCAGTGGCCAGTGGTAACCACCGGTGGCCGCCAGCGGCTTTGCTAGTTAAGGGTGTATTACTCAAGTTTTGCAAGACTGTGGATAGGCCGAAAAGATTGCGATTTGAATGTTGATACTGTACCAATCTCAACGTAACGCGTAACGCAGTCCTCGAAATGTTGCCTAAATTGCCGCGTAACGCTGATTCTTGGAGTCTTTCAGTGCCAAAAATGGGAGTTTGTCGGGCCTGCGGGGCCGAAATTCCCTTTTTAGGCAGTTACATTACCAAATGGGGAAGGCCATTGCTACGCAGTAACTCAACATTTGGGCTCCGGTCAAGGTCCCCTGTAGGGTCGCCTCATCAGACAACATTTGCCGAAGGTGGAGCTCTTGCCGAGCCTGGCGGCACCAATGAGGCATGGAATATTGATGCAACGCCCCACTTGCTCCGAATCTGATACAGGAGGTCCCCTACTCTGTGCAACAGAGGAGGGTTCTGTGAGCATGAATGAGGATCCGCCCGCCAAATCGCTGCTTTTTTCACGTGATCCATTACGTCTTCCATGACGCATGTTTATTGTTGTTTCCTTTATGCCAACGGTGCTCCACTCTCCTCCCCATTCACACCGCCCAATGAGAGTTGGTCGACGGCAGCGTCGACCGAGCGAGCTTTGGGCGGTAAAATAAATCCTTGGATCTTCGGATGATAGAGTTTTTTGAGTCTTCATTGATTTGTGAATTTTTGCCTATCAACAGAGTAGGGGACCGGCGCTTGCCGCCGCTACAGATCAACATAAGGTTTGAGCGGTCCATGGCGACAGTGCCTCTGCGGGAGGATATCATTAATCCCGGCGTTTAAACCTCAATCAAATGACACGATACGGGCTGCGTTCTCGCGCCTGCTACCCAGTGTCTACGCCGCGGCAACCGTCCAACCCATATCGGAACAGAGAACCTGAATTCAGGTGAAGATGTGGAATGAGATGTCCAGGGACTCCGCGATCAACCGGAGATTCCACGGGAAGGTTGAAGCAGAGCGCGCTCGGCACAAGGAAGTGTCATGGAAGCTCATTGTATAGATCACCTCCTCAATTCGTAATCACCCCCACGGACCACTGATTCTGGTCGATTCTCTGCTCTGTAGCTCGCGTGCTTAGAATCTAAATTCCGTATCCAATCCTCCGAGTCGACTCATAGACGAGTCATCAGTACGATTACATAGTCAGTATCATGACAATGGATTATCAGTTGTGCACATTTTTTATCACCATTCAGCTCAGCCTACGTACATTGTCCTTCAGTTTATCTAGTTCCCACTCGGAGATTCCTTCAAAACCCTGCTGCTCCGCGTTTTGAATTGAGAGGCAGCGCAAGATCTTGCGCAGAGCCGCATCCTCCAGTAATGAGATCGTTTTTAGGATATTCAAGTCGAGTCCTTTGGCGGAGAACAGAGGGAGTTACCTCGAAAGGTCGAGCCCATCGGCGTTTTTCAAGAACGCTAGCAGGTCTTCTCCATTCGCTAGGCCAGGGAACGTTGCCTCAGAAGGAAAGAGATAAACAAGGCTTCCGCGAGCTGAAACACAGACATACCCGAGGACTTTCGAAGCCAGACGTTGTATGAGGATATTTTGAGGATGTTTGGAAGCGCTGGGATGATATAAACTTAGCATGAAGGTGACTCGCAGGAAAGGCACGTCACGCACCTGACTGGGAACCGGGACGCAGCCCGATTCTTCTGCGTCGCGTTGACGCTGCGAGGGGCGGCGAAGGCGCTCTCCCTTGCTAAGACGCCCCAATGGCCTCTTCATGGCAATAGGTCAATATAGGAACGATATCCAGAGAAGGAATGAAACGTACCTGATATTGTGTCCCGCGTTTCTTAACTCCCGGTGAAGCGACATCGCGGCTCTGTGAGTGATGAGCGGCTTGCGCTTTTGCTGTGGGTCTGCGGAGGCGCTTGCTGGGAAGCGATTTGAGCTGGGAAGTTGTTAATCCAAGATAAATCCACAGGCTTCAGTGAGCGCACTCACCTCGTGAATTGGTGAAGAATGCGACTGCGGAGGCGAGAATGCGGACCGTGAGCTTCTGAGTGACTGACAAGGAAAAGGCATTGAGGAGCGGCAAAAGAATAAGCATACCTGAGGTTTGATCGTCGACAAGCCCTGCGAGCGTGGGACGGTAGCAAGGTGCAAAATCGGTTCCTCCACCATCTGTTGCATTGTCAAAGTTGGCTTGGGTGATACACTGGTGTCCTCACGAAGTTGGGGGCCGATGTAAGTGTCGCAAAGATGTCCGCACGGGTATGAGGGTTGCAGTTTGCAATAAACTCTTCAATCAGAGTTGCGTGGTGCGGGTCGTGCGGCGTTACCGATCGTTCCATGGAAGACGTCGCGGGGATCATCGCACGCTGGCGATCCTGGTGTGTAGCCTGGCTTATGATCCTGAACATGAAGCCGCAGAGCTGGAGAATTTTATCCCTAGTGGATCACTATTCGCATCAATGGAGCATGTAGTGCTCGGAGACAACACTTACTAGACCTCGGAAGTTGGGAGCCGTGCCTCAGAGGGATACGGTCCGGAACGAAGTTCTCCTGGAGCACGCTGTCGGTTCCGCTACTAGTTGCGGGGAGTGTGATCGACCAGTTTGGATGATAACCAGAAGCACTGTTTTGACTTGATTGGTCGCATGTTGGCTGAATGCCGAGATGCCTACCGAAAACGGGCCACAGGACGGAAAAATCACAAGTTTTTTGGTCAGCGAAGGATTTTTATGCTTTCCACTCAAGCGTTTCACAGTTACTTGATCACTCGTCGAGAATAAGTCCCCCCACGAACAGAACAGTGAACGGCCCGCGAATGGCACCGGGGGCAAGTTGGCCTGCAAAGCTGTGCGTTTCCGGCTCCTGACCCTGTGTGGTTCTCGCGCAAGGGATACCAAAAAATACTACCCCGTCTAGAACCGGCGTCCGCCGTGTTTCGAATCGCCGTCGATCGATCATCGATTTCAACCGGTAGGATCATCATTACGACCGAAAATCCGCTCCCACGGCGTTGGTAGAGCGGCAGACTGAAAAATAAACTTGGCCGCCGTCGTAACAGCGACTTGGTGGGTTTGCATCATTTGCGTTTAGTTTCGCGTGCCCATGCCCACATGGGTCAGGTGTTTTTCTTTCATACAGGAGATCTACACATTTCCCTTGACGCCCGCTGCTGATGGGAGCGATCGTTACTGCAAGCGAGGTCCCTCTGGGAAGGTTTTTTATTGAGAAAGAGACGCCGCAAAACAGGAGACGGCTGGGAAGGAAAGGGAATCCCGCTGACTACGTGAGCAGCTTATTAGTCCAAAGCATAAAGAAAGGTGGAATTGCGCACTAGTAAGTAGCTTTGTCGCTGGAGCGTCCGCAAATGTGCACCATCAACGTGGACGCAAAAGCTTGACAGACGATACGCGTGGCTGCTCTTGGACTGAAGATCTAAAGGCATGTTTATGAGGCTGAGATATGAATACCTCTGAAGAAAGAGAGGGATACGCACTGATACGAAACTGGGATGGCAAGCAAGCGCGAGCGGGAGGTCCGGCTCAGCAGACCATGTATTGCATTACGCATCATGTCGGGCAGTCAATGAAACAAGCCGGCCGGTGCTGTCGTAGCTGCTCCTGATATATCCGGGAACGAAAAGGTCAGGAGAGGCATCGCAGAGGAAAAGGAGTCCGCACCGGCGCCGCGGCACTCGTGCAGCATGCCCACTTGAGGGTCCGTCCAAGGGCGTAGAGAAATGAACTCGTGTCGAAGGAGACGGTGCAGCACCTGACGGGAATGTCATGTTTCCGAAGCTGGGGAAAGGCGGTTACTTCGAGGCATAACAAGAGAACGTAAATTTCATACTAGGCGAGACAACGCACGGCCGAGCGGCAGCCACATCGTGGTCGATTAGCCTAAAAGATGGCCGGCCACCCATTGCTCGCCTATTCTGAGCAAACAAGTTTCAAGTCATCAGCCAGAAACATGAAAGAAAGAAAGAAATGAGTACCAAAACACATGACGCAGCGCTCAGGTGGTCGAGCTCAGCACGTCACCCCGCTACAGCAGAAGCCAAAGAGGTACTGGTTGCGCGCTACGGACTGGAGAAGGGCGGTTAGTCTGAGGCTGGAGCCAAGGAACGAAATTGGCACCAGACAACGCAGCACGGCCGGTGAGCGGAAATGTACTCGCATTCGCTCATATATTCTGCAACGAGATAGTCCCACCAGGCATGGATAAAAAACGAGGTGCGGACGCGCTACCCGAACGGTGGGGCAGAGCTGGGGTGAGGAGGTCAGTACCGGCACGGATGCAAAGAAGGTTCGTACTGAGGCGGACACGGTGCTCGGGCCCTGCGATCCAGCAAGACAGAGGGCACAGTAGCCATCTTTCTGCCAAACGACAAGCTTCGGTCATTTAAACACTCTGACGGGTCGCAAAAAATTTACCTCAGGAAGAGCTCGCATGGATCATTGGATACCGCTTGACGAAAAAGAGGGCCATTCCAGACTGTCCACCGAGTTATTCGGGTTACAGTGCAAGGCTGGTAGTTGCTTCTGTTGCGAGGTGACCGACATCCGACGGGAAATGGACACAGAGAGCGTCGGTGAGGAGGTAAAGATGGGCGTCCCGCGGATGCGTGTAAGTGAGTGAGCGCCGCAAGCGTGACAGTAACATGACGAAAAATCATAAATGATTGAGGTCTTCCCACGGCCTGTAATTGTCGGCCGCCTGTCAGCCGTTCGGCATCAATTTGGACTATGGTCGCCTTTTGCCTACTTTGCTGTGAAGTTTCAAAGTTCCACGCTCAGACTTTAGATTCTGGAAGGCCGACAACTGATAGATCTTGCTGTACGGCTCATTCTATACCTGCTTATCCGTTATTCATACACTGACTAAATAACCTAAGTCCCCACTCGAGTCCTCCTTCTCTGCCCGCCTTGCTAGGTACTTGACCTTCCTCATTCGCTGCCGTCATGCTGAGCAAATGACCTTGAAGGGTATTCAAAGGCCTGGGCAGAGTGGTTGGGTGGTTCAACATGTGGCAGCGCCCGAGGTGTGTCGATCATTCGCACACACCGATATCCAGAACTGAAGTTTGCAGCTAATCCCTTCAACCGTGGAAGGGTTCATCTCTCCCGAATAGTGATTCGCTGGCCTGGGCTTCAAGCCAGAAGCCAAGCCAGCCAGGCCATGGCTTCGTCAAACCAAGCCAAGCCAGATGGCTGGCTTGAGCTGGCTTCGGCTTCTGGCTTGGGATTTTTCAAGACAAGCCAGGCCAGCAAGCCATGGCTTCCTTTAGCCTGTATAATGGTACATTCTGAGCGATATTCTGGGTCAGAATTCCATTATTGAGGAATGAACTGGGGTGAATTCAGCACCTACTGACATCCGGGACCACCACCATATCTTTGAGCAGCACATTTGGATTTTGATGGCGTGTTCAATATCTGGTGGGCAAGTTGAACTCATTAAACGATGCTTGAAATGGCAGTAAAATTGGTCTCGAATGCTCTATTTGAAGAACAGAACCATCCAAAAGCACTCACGCATTATTCTATGTAACATTGACCAGTGGAAATTGGCTTGTAATTTGATAGTCCAAGCCATGGCTCAGGCCAAGTAGAGTGTAGCACAAGTATATATTCGCGAATATGAATATTCACCGAAACCTAAAAATTGATATTCGCATTCGTACGAGTATTGATGGCGAATATTCGTTGCTTAGTCAGCAATATTCGCGAATATTCATGAATATGAATATTCAGGGAATATATTGGAGATTCGGGGGTTTAGTAGCCACCAATAAGTTGCTGAAGACACTTTTATGTTATCTTGTGAGTTTAAACATTGTTGAAGACTCATACAAGCCCTGGTCTTGCATGTTCAACCATTTGATTGACCATCATCACACTTGCTGTCAACCTGTCAAGCAGCTGTCAAAGCAAAGATGTCTCTAAAGTGGTTGGTTTGCATATGAATTACAGATCTAGTTGGTGTAAATGAAGTGTGTTACGGTTCCAAAGAGAGTTTTCTGGCAGAAAGGAACGATGAAGGGGGAAGGTAGATATCATTAAATCATCATTTATTTCTATCTGTCGTAGTCGACTTGGTCTGCGCCGTGTATCCGATTCGGGTGAAGAGACAGAATAAGCCTCTACAGAAACTCGGTCGAAATCTAGATCGCGCAGACTACATCAAGCAGATTAGAGTGGCGCTAGATAAGTGAGGAATATGGAAAATCGCAACTCGAGCGGGAGTAGTATAACGCAAACGATTGATGCACGGTACGACGTACGACGGGCACGAGCAGGAAGGTGACTATCGGTGTCAGGCAAGGATACAAGGCCGGGGTACTCACCGCATAGAGTGACGCGGCTCGCAAAAGCAGGTCGTGGTTATGAAGATATGCAACCTTCACAACAACTACAATCCTAGACGCGGTAATCGACTGATTCATGGGATTTCGAGCTGGAATGAGCGAGTCAGTATAAAGAAAAGATGAGGGGACGGGCGCACGGTAAATGGCGGCCATTGTACAGAGGGAACGGTAGCAAGCTAGGCAGCATTTTTTGAGAATGAGATTGGAATGAGAAAAAAATTCAAGCCAAAAATTGCAGAAAATCGGACGTACAGCACGTCCCTCTGTGTCGCGGAGACGGCACCGGCG